>CM070515.1:10114920-11432001 GCA_036346375.1 Guadua angustifolia | reverse complement strand
TATTTTCCAGGCATGCTTCTCAAGAGAAGTACTGCTGCTAAAGAGAAATTCACCACTCCATATGTTCGAGGCAATACAGATAACTTTTCTTGCTTTGTTATATCGACACTTTCCCCGAACAATGGAAAACCACAATTCAATAACTGATGCCAATAAGTATATGGGAGCTCTCTTCCTTGCTGTCGTAGTAGCAAACATCAATGGCATGACTGAACTTGCAATGACAGTAAGGAGGGTCCCTACATTCTATAAGCAAAGGGAACTACTAGTGTTGCCGGGGTGGGCATTTCTTCCTTCAATTTACCTCATTACTCTGCCCCTCACTTCTAGAGGCAAGGATCGCAAAGAACTATGCACAAGTCTGTCATGACTCCTCACTATACAAGTAAGCTGAATACAATCACTCAGCTGTGGATTGAATATTTTGTTTATAGGTGTAGAATTACAGAGAAATATGAGCCTGATGGAGTTGCTCTGCATTTTTGCAGGCAGAACATGCTCCTCGTGGATGAACTGAGCAAACCAGAACGAAACACAGAAGACATACAGTATACACTTTCCTCCTCGATATTGGCCAAACTTCAAAGAACAACGCTTGGTGTGTTTATGGAAGCAACATTGTCCGTACTTGAAAAAGCCAGAACACAATTCAATTCGCTTCATAAATACCTTTTGCGTATCAAATATATTTGGCAATTGGCATTGTATTCTGGAAAATTGGTTCGACAATGTAAGGCCCTGTTTGGCAGAGCTCTGCTCCCAGCTTCTGCGGAGTGAATCTGTGGAGCTCTGCCAAACAGCAGTTTTCGATAATCGCTCGGGGTGATTCCGTGAAGTGATTCTCGAAATGAACTAGAAATGGGGAGCTGAAAAGAACTTCTCTGATTCCTCCCAACAAAGTCAGTTTCTCCATAGAGTTTATTCTATGGATTAGTTAGAAGAATCACTTTCGGCAGCAGAATCACTTCTCTCGGAGAATCACTTCTAACAGAGAATCAGAATCAGAGGGAGCTCTACCAAACAGGCCCTGAGAACGATTGCCAACAGAACTTAGACGAAAAATGAGAACTCATCATGTTTGGGTGAGGTTTTAACTTATCTTTTTGTGGTACGATAGTGATGAGGAGCAAGATAGATTCAACATACTAGGACTTGCATATGGCTCAGCATTGTTTCTGGGTTACATGAATGCCACCATGTTGCGGCCAATAGTGACAATGGAGAGAGTTATCCTATACCGAGAAAGAGCATCTGACATGTATTCTTCCACGGCTTATGCCATTGCTTAGGTAAACCAATCTAATTGGAATGCGGAGGACTTGGTTGGTGGTAATCTATTCTAACCTACATGTATGGACTTGTGCATGCAGATAGCAATCGAGGTCCCTTGCATGCTTGCCCAAGACAATCGAGGTCCCCTTACATGCTTGCCCAAGTATTCACCTACTCGGCAATCGTATACCCTATGATTGGGTTCCAACTAACCATTGCCAAGTTCTTTTGGTTCGCACTCTTCAATCTTCATGTTACTAAGCTTCTTGTACTACACGGTCGTTGCGATGGTAACAACTCCCAATTTAGATATAGCTACCGCACTATCCTTCGCCATCTTCTTCATATGGAACGCATTCTCCGGCTTCATTATCACAAAAGAGGTACTGCATACTTTCGCATACATATGTATTATGTAATGCAATTCCCACCACATCCTAGGGCTGAGTTTGGGTATAAAATTAAATTAACATCATGCATAGGCATGCTGCATCCACTGTTCGATCTAAGCATCTTACGATCACCAAACACTTAGGTAATACTGCCAAATAATATTAACAGCGGCAATGAATCTGCACAATGCATGCCACTGCAGTCCCACACAGATCAAATAGTCACCAAAATCATCAGTCATAAAATAAGGCACTTTGCTAGAGCATTTCGCTCCTGGAACCAAATCAAGCCATAACTAGAAAGTAGAAACGAAGCATCCAAATTCTAAGCATGTAAATCATGTTAATAAATTAAGAGTAACGCTGCTGTTGCAACGATACACGAACCTGACGAACAGCAACAATGTGAATGTGGATGCAGATGATCCCGGTGTGGTGGAGATGGCTGTACTGGGCGGACCCGGCGGCGTGTTCGGTGTACGGGCAGATGTTCTCGCGGCTGGGCGGCCGGGCGGAGGTGATCCGCGTGCCGGGGCGAGCGGAGCGGACGGTGCGGGGGTACCTGGGCCTCCGCGACGGGCACCCCCCGCTGGTTACGGCGCTCCACCTCGTCGCCGCCGCCCTCTTCGCGGCGCTCTTCTGCCTCTGCATCAAGCACCTCAACTTCCAGAGGAAGTAGCATCAGCAGCCAATGGATTCTGCACCTGCAAGTTGATCTAAAAATTTCTGCACCTGCAAGTGTGTAGCAATTTGAAGCTAATGTAATCGCACGAACGAAGGAATCTTCTGCCGCTGCGTGCGGATTTGTGTGGATAAATAAATTATTACTAATAGTACCCCACCTGCCCAACTGGAATTTGGAACTGGAAATGTCGTTTGATCTGCGATGTGGTGCTGTACCGTACCATTCCGTCCGCCGCGCGGCTCGAGCAGGTCGGCGGATCGGTCCGGCGGAAGGGATTCGCCGGCCTCCCACAACGGCGCGCGTCCGGTGCTGCGGGAGGAGAGAGAGGAGAGGATCTGACTCCGCCGCGCGGACAAAAATGGGCTTCGTTTGGTGGGGCCCTGGCCTGCCGGTGATGTAAAACGTGGGCGAGGGCCGGGATTGCTCTGAGGCCGCCTTTGCTAAGGCTTGGGCTTTGTTTGGAGCAGCGGATGACGTCCAAGCCCAATTTCGATGGGCTGGGACGTGATCTGGATTCGACTGCCCAGGACGGCCGGACCGCCCGAGGCTCGAGCAGACCGGCGTTTTAGATGGCCGCATTTGATTTCTGCCGTCATTCCAGATTTCCAGGAGAGAGAGCTTTTTACGATAAATTAGATTCAATATTAATTGTTTATTTTTTAGTATTGCTTATATGCATTCTTACCGAATATAATTTGTATAAAACTTGAATTGAGCAAAGTGGTAAGCAATCAACATCCGAGCTCAAGTCTAGATTCAGACTCGGACCCTAACTCAGACTCACTCGAGCTCGAACTTGGGAGATTTGGCTCATTTACAGGCTTAGTAATAATCTTAATAAATCAATGACTAGATTTTATTTCTACTATCCATCATATACCCTAGTCTAATGCGCTGTAAATTTTCTGAAAGAAAAATGTGGGCTACACGTAGCAGCTCGAGCGAACATGTTGGGATTTTGGCCCACCTATAGGGATGGTCGGCAGGCAACCCACGAATCACGAGCAAGGTTGACAATAACGATTTGACATCGGTTTTCAACGAGTCGGTAGTATCAAAATTCACGTAAAACCAAACAAAATTTGCAAAAATCAAACGGTTTTGAAAGTTAAATGAATTTGAAATCTAATGATCAAACTGCGGAGCGAAATTCGAACGAAAAAGTCGAAAACCACTTGAAAAGCAATGCATTTTGAGCAGTTTTATTGAAAATCGGCAATATGTTGAAAATTTGGGAAAAATGTTAAAATGGGAAAAATTGCAAAAAAATATTGTAAAATTTGTAAAAAGCCATTAAAGGCCCAAAAATAGAAAAATATAAGAAATATATAAGAAATTCTGGAAAACACAAAAAAAATTGTCATGATCTTTCTTAAATATGGAAAAAAAATTGGCATGATCTTTATTATATTTTAGACAATTGCAAGTTGTAAAGTAGGTATTTTGCAATAATATATCAACAAATAACCTTTCATTTCAATACCATTCATGTATCAATCCAACAAGTGTAAAAAATAGGTATTCACATATCAATACCATTCGCATTTCGATACATTTCATTTGAAGTTATAAAGTAGGCATATTTTCATCGTCCTTCCTACACTTATATCATATTGAACCTGCATGAACGCTATGTTAGTAAAAAAAATCAAGTTGCAATGAAATGAAACATTACCTTCGGGGCTCAAAAATGTTTTTTTCTTTTTTCAATTACATTTTGAATAGCTCAACAACATCTCCAAACTTCATTTTTTTCAAAAAAAAAATATTCACATCAAAGGTTATAAAGCTATTAATACTAAATTTAGGGATCTTTTGGATAAATAATTTCAAATTTCCTGAATTTTTTAATTGAGTGGTAAACCAAATGAAATCCTTTTCCGAACCAGAACAGTACGAGTGAATTTTGTGAAATTTGAGCAGTTTTTATGAAATGTGAAACCCTGGTCATGAGCACGACGTGGATTGCTCAACCCTGCGAGCGACATGGGCAACATTTTCTTCGCCATCAAAACGAGCCATGCTTCGACCCTACATGGTGGCGGCCAAGGACTGGATAAGGAAGTCACTGTGGGGGCATCTGAATCCCACATTTTGGAATTTTAGCCCCAATCCGGAATCACCACTACGTTCCACATTCTCATAGATTGGACAGATCAATCCAATGTGTGACTGTTGGCGGGTGGCCATTCGGTTTTTTCGATAACACATTCATATCATGGCAATAAGCAATCTATAGTATGTAGTATACAGTAAACACAATGAATCATCAGCACCCTCACAGCAAAGTCATGAGGCATAGGCACCGAGTAGCTAGCGGGTCGAGAGGAAAGAAAACTGCGATGCACCATGGATCCCCTACATGGCAAATAGATTGACCTAGTGTTGACCCAAGTCGCAGCACGGGTCTCCAAGCATAGCGATTTGATGACTAGCTTGGGAGACCAAATCGCTAAACGATGACAGTGAGGAAGAGGAGAAGGTGGAGAGGATCATCAAGCAGATTATTGCGTTGTGTGCACTGGGCGGCGGTGGTGGGAGAGCCACGTGGGCGTGAGCAGGAGGAGGCGGCCTCCGTCGACGTGTGGCGTCAGGCAACGGCAGCAACTCGAGGAGGAGGAGATAGGGAGAGGGTTGCGGTGAAGCAGCTCCGTGTGGGGGCTAGGGTGAGGAGGTCGGTGAAGAACGCCATTCGAGGTGGAAGGCTCCTCTACTGCTACTGCTCTGAATTTTTTTAGGTACAATGTGGGAAGAGCAGGGAGAAGAAGGCGGTCCCTCACCTTGTGATTTCTCCTACGTCTTACTCCTTAGCTAGTTGGCCGACGGACATTCGGTCTTTGGTCATTTCCATTTTTACAATAAAAAATCGAATCGTACAGTGAAAACCGAATTATATCAAAATAAAAACTGAAAACAAAAAAATTCGGTTTTTTAGTTTGGTTTTGTTTAGTAATTCGATTTTGGACTAAAAATATCCCGCTAACTGATGGGATGCTTGCATGCCCGCTGCTGCTTCCGTTCCATGCGTTTCCAACGTGCGTGAAAGGATGGCACGCTTCTTCTCTTTACTTTACTTCTTCAAACGGCACACTTACGTTTCTGCAGAAACCTGCTCGCGCGTGTATTTACTTGTACATGTCAGTACGCACCTACATACAAGCAAGACACAAGGTGCATGCGGAAACGAAACAGCTAGGGCCGGCCGGCGACCCAAGTTGCGTTCGCCCAGTCGCGTATACACACACGTACGTACGCAAGGGCCAAACCAAGCCGTACGTAGTCAACGTTCTTGTTATCTTGGCAAAGGAAAAACGTACGTAGTTGTATGTTACACACGCGACAGATAGCTAGACGTACGCGCGTAGGCGCGCAGGAGGATTTCGTACCCACGCACATGCACGTCCGTCCGCGGATATATATGCATGTGTGCATAACAGCACATTGCCGCCAATTAGTGAACAGAACAGTGCAGAACAGCAGAATATGGGTGTGTTTGGTAGATTTCAAACCACAAAATCTATCTTTGGTATTCTAAATCCAATCCAGTTAAGCGGGAATGTAAGTAAATTAAAAGTGTTTAGATGGATCATCTTGCTTATATTTTAAACCAAAAATATAAACTTAATTCACTTTATTTTAGCCTATAAATTTCAGATTTCAGATGAAGTTGAGATATGAAGCTCTACCAAATAGGCTCTATATATCATCGATCGTCGACGGGCACACGATCGAGAAGTCCTAGCTGGTTCCTACGCCAGATAGAAACGTGCGTCGTCAGAAATAATTTAGGCCGACACGCGCACACAAAGAAACTCGATCGATATATGCTAGCTTGTGCTGGACCTTCTCCTGCTCAATCTGGGTTCAATTGTGAGATCCGTATTGCATGCGCAGCCAGGTAGCACAAGTTTGGCGCGGGTCCTTGTCCTCGTTTTTATTTATTTTTATTTTATTTTGTCTCTTTCCTTAGGAAGGCATATCGATCCTTCAAGGTTGGAGATATGCTTGTATTCATGAACATGTTGTAAGTCAATGACATGTCCACTTTGGAGTGCTTATCACTTGATTAATAACTCCCTTACCGTAATGGCATATACGTGCACATGCACGCACCATGGTCCATGGTGTCGTGTCGCTAGCTGCTTATTGATTTCCTCCTTTCCTTGTGTACCGTCCGAGTTCTTAATTTATTGGTCCGTTGGGGATTTGTACCTTGCGAGAACAAAATGAGGAAAGGAGACCCGCCAAGTCAGGACGCGTGTGAACTTATGTACTCCAACGTGTTTTTGCATGAGCACATGGCCTAGCGGTGGCCAGGGGCGAAGCCAAGATTTTAGATTAAGGGGATCACGTAGACCAATAAAAAATTATCATAGCACACAATTACTTTTTAAATATACAAAACTTGATAATTCAACTATACACACAATTACTAATTACTAGCTAATAAATTCAAGTCACTGCGACCAACTAAAACTTAGTTAGAGGGCCACGAGGACCAACAAAACTTGAAAATTCAAGTATATACATAATTACTAATTACTTGCTAATGAATTTGATTTTCGTTTGGGGAGGCGTGAGGCAACTGCCCGCCGATAGAAAGTTGATAATTCAAAAGTGTCTAGTCAAAAGTGAGCTAGTCGAAAGTTGTCTAGTCAAAAATTGTTTAGTTGAGATGTTGAATAGTCTCTGAGTCGAAAGCTACGGTTCGAGAGATATCTGAGTCGAAAGTTGTATGCTTAAAAGCTATCTAGTTAAAAGGTGTACAATTAAGCGGTTCAAAGTTTTTACCACCACTTGTGACTACAAATGTATCAAATTCTATTTAAGTAACATGATTTAGTGATTACAAATGGTTCAATTCTAGCTTATAACACGATTTAATGCATGCATAGGCGCGATTACCAAGTTGGGCACTTGGGCTGGACCTTGAATCTTGAAAGCTTTGGAGCGGATCACAGGATCAGATGATAGCGATGAGTAAAAAAAATTTACCGCTAACATTGGCAGGGGCCACGGCCCCCGCTGGCCCCCCCTTCCCTCCACCACTGGCGGTGGCCCGTGGGAGCCAACGACAGTTGTTCTCATCCACTCATGTTTGATTACTGGTCAATGTGGTGTACCATATTTATTTAGAGTACATGTGTGTACGTTCAGTGAAAAGATATATACTCACGTTTTATGAGATCGTAGAGGCTTCGCAAAATTTTATAGCATATGTGCAGTGGCGGAGCTATGCCACGGGCACCCTAGGCCTTGGCTCAAAACCTGGCGTGGGAAGCTCAGTCAAAAACAGTGGCTTTGAGCTGGTCTTGTTGGTAATTAGCTACTTCTTATGCCTTGATCAGTCGAAAATAATGCTAATTAGATACATCTATAGCCTTGGCCCGTAGCTTTGGATTAGGCTAGTTGCACTCTGCATATGTATATATATAACTAGGATAGTATCTTGTGGCGTATCGCGCGTGCGTTATTTCGCGTGAAAAATTCGGTTTTTCCGTTGGTGTTTGCTAAAAAATCGAAATCGAAACGAAAGCGGTTGAAAAAAAAAAGCATCTGCGTTTAGCGTATCGCCGTCGTGCATTTTTTAAATGAAAAATTTCTTTCGAGAGCGTTTTATTTCTTAAATCGCCGATAATGAATGGCGTGGGAAAAAATAGAGATAGAG
This sequence comes from Guadua angustifolia, assembly GCA_036346375.1. Taxonomy (NCBI): domain Eukaryota; kingdom Viridiplantae; phylum Streptophyta; class Magnoliopsida; order Poales; family Poaceae; genus Guadua; species Guadua angustifolia. The sequence continues at coordinate 11,423,984 of CM070515.1, read as the reverse complement.
ATGTAGAAATATCTACTTGACGAATTATTTGGAAAATATTGGGTAGAAATGGAAAACCACGGTGAGAAAAAGTCTAGAGGAAAAGAGGCGAAAAATTATTAGAGGCGACAACTTTTTTTGAGTCTAACACTCTCTGGCGTTCACTTAGTAATAATACGCTTTAAAAATATTAGAGATCGAGATGGGAAATCGAGATGGGAAAAATCTAGAGATAGAGCCGCACACATATTTACGGTGGCGAAAATATTTTTTAGGAAAAAGCGAAGAAAGGACCTAAGCGTAACGAGCAAGGACACAGAATGTTACGCTTTTGGACCTATCCGCTATCATAAAAATTAGAAAAGGGCTTATTCGCGATTTAAATCTAACGGAGGTTCTTTTTGTAAAATGATACGAGGACCCGAGCATAAATTTTGAGAAAAAAATCTTCCTCTCTCAAAAAATCGCGAAGGACCTGTTCGTAATTTACAAAAGGACTAAATCGTGATAAAATTTTTTGAGCCGGCTCAAACGCTGGAGACGCCGGGAAGTCTCCCAGATTTAGTAGGCGGATGATGTGATTGGAGCGTACGTGTGGAGTACGTACTTCTCGTGATCTAAAGGAAAAAAAAAGAAAGAATCGATTCCAGATAGATTTCTTTCGGCCTAACTACCAATTGCCATCATTAATTAGTAGTACTGTACTATGTGTCTACTCATCCTAATCCTCGAAGATTTTTCAATCTGAAAATCGGACTGTTTGAACGTGCAAGCCCATTCTCTAGGGACTCTAGCTAGATAGTAGCTGCACTCATAAAGAGATCCAATGCAGTCACTTTTATGCTAGCAGTTACATGTAGATCGTTGTATCAAAAAGTAATGATACTGATTTTCCAGAGCATTGTTTCAAAAACACTATGCTAGTGTATTATAGCAAAATATTATAGCTTATTGTTGTTTGACGATCCGAATGGATCGTTACCTTGATCTAAACAAATGGGAACCTGCTTAAGTTGTAGATCCCTTCAAACTGCATAGTAGCCTTTCCATAGTAGCTACGTAGCCCCCTCGATGGTCTCTTCTGACTTTGCCTCTTATTGCCGGTCAAATTTTCTCTCGGATTTAGGGATGGCAGTTTTGGGACCTGATAAGGGTGGGCATGGGTAGCACTTAGAACCCGTGGGTTTTCGGGTTCGGGTACCCGATAAGATCATAGGATGGGTATGGATATCAATTTGTACCTAGAGATACCCAATGTGTATCCTATGACATATGGGCCTCAATTTTCAATGATACAAAATATCTGTCCGAGACTCCGTGCGTCCGCGTGCCCGCGTCCTTTCCTTTTTCTAGTTCTGCACCCCCGTGAGTCCGTGACCCCGAGTCCCCCCCCAAGCCAAATCGCCAAATCCTAACCCTAACTCTGCGCCCAGCTCCCTCCTTCGCCTCCTGCACGGCTGGTGGTTGCGCCTCCGTTCACGCTTTGCCCTCCAGTCACCGCCCTCGGAGCTCCTCCGTTCCCACTGCGCCCGTCGGTAGTAGCTGCCTTCCTCTTTGGCAGTGTCTTCGTGTTGGTCTCGTTGATCTACCTAACACCGATCAGCATCTCGGATCAGATCACCTGCTCTTCCCTTCCCGCGAGGCGCGAGATCCATCTACTCAGATCGCTCAACCACCATGTGGGTACTCCTTTTTCTACGCCTTCTTCTCTATTTGTTGCTTGGTATCTTCTGAATCTTGCTCCCCTGCTCCTTGCGATTTGTGTGCGTGTCCGTCCTGTGATGGTATAAATAGCTACGAATGTTTTCTTTCGATTTGAACTGATCTGAACTAGTTGTTGTTGCAGCTCCAGATTTTGCATCAAGAATCCAGCGAGGTTGTGGGTATGAACTGATTGGTCTCTGCTAGGCTGCGGCTTTAATCCAAGAAAGGGCAAGAATGGGCTTGCTCGGTGGTTATGGGTGGAACTGGGATGGGTGTTGCCGTTGTTGGTAGGAACACGGCTGAAATGGGCAGCTTGATGTTTGCTCTGACTTTGAGAGTCGAGATTATGCTTCGTAGTGTAGTGTACTTGTGTTGTCTGTCAACGAGTGTGTGTTCCTATAAAATTGTTAATTTGAACTACTTGTTTTTGGAAGGTTGTTTTGAACTACTTTATTTGTTATATGGATAGTTTTGTATAGTGCAATAGGGTTAGGTACAAACATATATCAGTACAAATTGAAAGAGCTCATGGAGTCATGCTAAGTGCGATGCTAGGGCGAATAGATTAATTTTAGACCAAATAATTTGTTTTCTCTTTTCTGGATGTGGATAACAGTCTTTGAATTTAGAAGATGCTCTGCCAATTTCTTCTTGTGTTAGACTACGACTTTCGTACCTTGGTATTTTTGGTGGTGATCACGGCATTGGAGTCGGTGTTAGTTTTTGCTTCATGTTGTTGCTTCTTGTATCTTGTTGGTCTTTACTATAAAGGTAATCCCCGATAACTAATCATTGTACTCCTTGTCTTGTGATTATCTAATTTCAATAGAACGGTTATTATCGGCGTTTGAAACAGGCCCTCACCGAGCTTACTTGTTGATTGAGAGATCAGCAGAGCCTTTTCCCATGGAGGGCTAGCGTCAGAAAATGCCGTGGAAGGAGGTCGAGCTACCAAAGGGCAACGAATCAAGGGATTTTTATACTGGTTCGGGCCTCTCACGATCGAGATAACAGCCCTACATCCAATGCTTCTTTGCTCGTTATCTTGATGCTTACAAGGGTCTAGCAGGGTTTAGCTCACCCTATTCCTAGTTACAAAAGAGTATTGCTATTACAGAGCCAACACGTGCTTTTTGTTTTGCGTGCGCTTCTCTGGCGTGCGTGTATCCGTATCCGTCGTATAATGTATGTCTCTCCCTTCTTGGCATGTTCTGAGGAGGTATTTATAGATGGTTTACGACGACCACATCCGAATGTCACGCCCTTATGTGTCCTTGCGTGGCAGCAACTGTCCCTTGATTTTCACCACGCGGCGTCGTGGATATGATGGGCCCGAGTCGTGGCGTAACGGTTAACACAGCTGTCGCCTTTACAGCCTGAGCATGACCTGCGGGGCATGCTCGGGTTTCTTCCTTGGTCGTGACCGATCTTAGCCGCCAGCCCGAGCAATCATGCTCGGAGGGCTAAGCCGTATGCTCGCGAACGGGTATGGCCGGCAACTAGCTCGTTTGAGGATCTTCCTTTGGGACGACATCAAAGGGAAGCATGGTTGGCCGAAGAAGAGCTGCCGGGGCTTGATGGTCTTTATGGTAATTTATCCAATCCCCGACAAGTTGAATTTTGCAGTTTGGACGATTTGAGTTTTGTAGTTTGAACACTATATAGAATTTTGGAGTTTGGACAATTTGAGTCACCATATAGAAGGCTCGAGTAGAAGAGCACTTGGGCGTTTGAGCGCTGCTCGGGTGATTTCCAAAGCGGAGGAGGAATCAAACAACTTTTGGGTCCTTTCAATTGGGATAAAATCAGGGAAATAATGTGAAATGTTGGGAAAAAACGAAGATGACAAAATCTGAATTACCCTACGTACAGAGCGGCAAATGAACAACTGCATCCTATAGAATGGTCCTTGTATGTGTCATGTGTTACAAGTATGTTTCTCATGATTTTTTGCAGATTTTTTGAATGGCGTCTCTGAGTAACAGTTCCTCATAGGCAGTGCAGAGCTCAGCCATAGGTCAACCTCAAAATGAAGCTCAAGTATCACAATCACAAGGTACCGCTACTCAGAAATTGGATGCACATGCTCAAACTGGTAGTAAGAGAAAACTTAGATCTGTAATATGGAATGAGTTTGAGCAAGTGCAGATAGATGGGAAATGGAAAGTTGTATGTCAGTATTGTCACAGTAAGCTTAATGGAGAAACAAGTCATGGCACTTCTCACTTAAAGACTCATCTGAAATCTTGCCTTGCTAGGAATGCAATAGGCCCAAAACAACAAAAATTGAGGTTGACAAAGGGAAAGGAAGGGAGATTGAATATAGAGAATTATATTTTTGACCAAGAAGTTGCTAGGAAAGAACATTGATGATCTGTGTTCATGAGTACCCTTTGTCTATGGTTGATCATGAAGGTTTTCGAAAGTTCTATTCTTCATCACAACCAATGTTCCAGATGGTGTCTAGAAATACTATTAGGAAGGATATATTAGATCTGTATGAACTCCAAAAGAACTTGATGGTGAAGTACTTTGCACATTTTAAACATCGAGTTGCCGTCACTACAAACTTGCGGACCACTGGCTATCAAAAGAGAGGCTACATGGTAGTTACTGCACATTATATTGATGAGAATTGGAAATTAAAGAGCTTCCTTCTAAGGTAAAAATCATGTTTATTTAGTTATTGTCAATCTAAAATGCTTATTTAGTTCTTGACAATCTAAAGTACTTATATATTAGGTTCATGTATGTGCCATGCCCACATACGGCTGAGATTATATGTCAAGCCCTATATGATTGTCTTGTTGAATGGCACATTGAGAGGAAGATATCCACGATATCTTTGGATAATTGCTCTTCAAATGACAAGGCTATTGGAGAAATGGCAGATAAGTTGGATTCTAACTCTCTTATGTTGCAAGGCAAATTGATCCATATGCGTTGTTGTGCCTACATATTGAATCTAATTGTACAACAAGGAATGAGTGTCATGGAAAAAGGCATTGAGAGAGATGCGTGATAGTGTTGCATTTTGGTCAACCCAACACCTAAAAGGCATGAAAAATTTGAAAAGATGGTACGCACTTCGAACATTCCATATAAGAAAAGGTTGTCTCTTGATTGTAAAACTAGATGGAATTCAACCTATTTAATGCTTACCATTGCATTATAATACCAAGAGATTATTCATCGTCTAAAATTGCAAGTAAAACTATTTACTTCTTGTCCAACTGAACAAGATTGGAAGTTTGCAAAGGAGGTATGTGATAGGTTGAAAATATTCTATGATATTACTGAGTTGTTATCGGACACTAGGTATGTTACAACTCCCAAAATATGTGGCATTCGTTTGGCAATAGGGAAATGGCAACCTAGTGATAATGAACTTATGCAAAAGATGTCCGAGGAAATGAGAACTAAGTTTGATAAGTATTGAACAAATGTACATAGTCTTATGGCTATTGCAACAGTTCTTGATCCAAGATATAAGACTCATATGCTGCAGGTTTTATATGGATCTATATATGGTTATGAACATGCAACTAAGGAAGTTGGTGACATAAAAAAACTTATGGTTGACTTGTTATTAGAATATCAAGATTCTTGTGAGGTTGTGGATACATCATATGGTACTAGTACAAGCACAGCTGCTACCCATGTTGGAGTAGATGTAGTTTTTGATATATTTAATCAATATATGTCTTCCCAGCCTGCTGTTTGTGCTTCTCAAGTGTGCACAGAATTGGATTTGTACTTGGAAGAGGCCCCTCTTCCTAGAAACACAAGAGCTAGATATTATCACTTGGTAGAAATTTGGGGGTATTAAGTATCCAACCTTGCAAAGAATTGCTCATGATATATTTCCTATTTTTGTAATAACTGTGGCATCTGAATCTGCATTTAGTATTGGTGGTAGGGTACTTAGTCTACATCGTAGTCGACTTTCACCTAATATGGTTGAAGCTCTTATGTGTATGCAAGCTTGGTCTCGTGCGGATATGTTAGGTAATTGTTGGTTAATGTTTCAATATTACATTCCATTTTATTTCTTTTGCTCCATTTCATAGCTAATTGTTGGTTAATCTTTCCATTAGGGGATATTACTTCCAACCTCTTTGCAACTCAAACTGTTCTTGAGGATGAAGAAGAAATGATGGAAGATGAATCCATTATAACAGAGTTTGTTCGTCCATAAGAGTACTTCCTTCTTTCTATTGTTTTTAGTTAGTGTAAATGATATACTACAAGTAGTATAGTGATCTAGATATTTAGTTAGCTTTGAATATTTCTGTGTTAGTCACTTTTCTTCCAACCAAATTTTCAGTTCAATTTGCCTGGGTCTTCACCATTAGGTAGAGGAGCTACTGTCAAACAAATGGCGGACAAAGATCTTGTGCCAGATCAGTATATATTCTGCAGCCTTATTACAACATTTGCTAAAAAGTGGATGGAGTTCCTGGTGTAATTGATTTCTTCTGCTAGATTGAACCCTTATTCACTATGTTGTGCCTCACCACTTGCACAAAGTTTGTAGCTGTATGTCCTGGGATGAGATTGCAACTTGTTTTTTCCTTTAATTGCGTCCTGACTTATTTTGAGGAGCATCCTGACTAATTACTTCCTTCATGTGTTGTTGTTTCTTCTAATGTTGTGTGATAAATTGGTTTGTCTGTCCCTCAGCACTATGCATTCAGTCAAATTATGAATTGTGGCCTACTCCCAGACCCATTGAATGTGCATAGCTATTACTTGGAAAAGGTGATAGATTAATTTATATGGTAATTAAAAAAGTAGAATATGAAATAGTGACATTTATCTCGTGGAACATTAATTTTAAGTTTTGGCATGCGACTTGTGTTAACAATTAACAAAGACACAGAAAGTGAAACTACAATTACAAATGTTGAAGTTAACATGGTTTAATTCCTTCTGCTAGTTAAGATGTGGGTTCACCCATTCGGGTTTGGGTCGATTCGGTACTCATTCGGTTTGGGTACTCATTCGGGTTTGGGTACCCATTGGGTTTGATTGTGGGTACAAATCCGTGCGAAAGTCTAGTGGATTTGAACGGAGCGACTCGGTTTGGGTTTGGGTTGGTGGGCACCGGTCGTACCGGAGGTACCCCGATTGCCATCCTACTCGGTATGTATTGATCGGCAAGGAACTAAAATTAATTACTCCTCTCGGTCACGAGAAGAACAATCATTCGTTTTGACCACTAAATTTTATTATCGCATATTTGAACAAAGTTATACAAGTATAGTTCTATGAGAGTGCTCGATGTGACAAATTCACAGTATCATTTTTATATATCTAAGCCATATGTACTAGAAAATATTTTAGTCAAAATTAATATGTTTTGACCATATACATTCTAGGGCGTCACTCTTTTGACTGGAGTGTAATATACTGGCCTATTACTATGGTATTTATGTGGCACATGTGAAGCGGTGGTGGGATTAGTCCCACATTACTTGTCTAAAAAGAGTTGTATTAGTATATAATGCATGTTAGGTCTAAATATAGCATTTTCGGATGGGCATAGGCCTAGAGTGGACACACGACATGGCATATATGTTAGCATTAGACACATGGATGTGTACTGAGAGGTGGTTTATTAATCATTTGGCGTATATACAATGTGCTGCTGAGGGTGTCAGTCCTTAAGGTGGGGTCAATGTAATACCTCATCCTATTAATGTGAAGACCTATTTGGCCTGTGTGGAGCGGTAGTGGGATTATTCACATAGTTCTTGTCTAAAGTGAGTTGTAGTAGTGTATAATGCATGTTGAATCCAAACGTAGCATCTTACGATTAACTATATTATACAAAAGCGATGGCGGAAGTGTAAGCAAAGTGCTATACATACGTAGTCATGTCCCATGATGGGCTTGGCTTTAAGTGGAATTAGGGACGGGGTGTTACGTGGAGGAGTAATTGCAACACAACTACATGTACTCTTTAACTTGCATTTTTGAATTAATTAATTACTCATTTACGTAGTATTTGTGCGCAGCTCACCATTTGCACATTACTAAATCTAAAAAAGGTTAATAGGAAATAACCATAAATGCTCCTATTAAATGACATACTATAAGCAATTAACCACGTCACACTATAACAAAAACTTTACTTAGAGACATTTTTCTATAAATATTTTTTACTTGTCTCTATAAATTGGCATAATATATTGTATTGACATTTTTTGCAGCATTTTATAGGGTGCCTTAAATATAGAGACACTATTTTGAGGCATTTTAGTTAAAGAACATGGAATATAGATTGTAGAGATGTTTTCAAGGCACTTTTAAATTGCCAAAACAAAAATCATATAAAGATATTTTTTTGAGACATTTCTTAAATCGATCTTATGTTTTAGAGACGTTATTTGAGGTATTCTTTATTCTCTAGAGACATTCTTTTAGATATTTAAAACATGTAGTGTATTACTCATAAGAATTACAAGATGAGTATAAATAAGTTATGATGTGAGAATGAGATGGTTAGTTGGGAACTTGTTTATCCACGAGGTCTCGAATTCGAGAATTGGTTCTAACATATTTTTAGAATATATTTTTCATTCTCTAGAGAATGCTAGAGACACAATATAAAGTATGCCTCTATTATACAATAAAAACGCCTCTCAAAAATGTTTCTCTTGTAGTGTCAAAAACATTTAAATAGAGATATATAGTAAAAATATTGTAATGACTACAGTCTTAGTCTCTTCAATATACAAATCCGAAGCCATGAAAAAAAACACGATGAAAACGAAGGAAGCAATATTCTCATGTGGGGGCTATAGCTTTTCTGAAAAGCTATTTTTTGCCTTTATGAGCTGAAAAACAACTGTGGCTTTTTATCAGATATCATTCGACAAGCAGCTAATTTCTCTTTATAATAAATTGCAAAAGTATGTCCTACCCTACTTTTGGATTTTGCTAATTATATGTGGGTTCTAGGCTATGCCAAAAGTCAATTAAAAGCTAACCCATTTAATTAAAGGGATTTTCTGATTTTTTAAGTGAAGATAGTTCTAGGGCTTGTTTGTTTTTTTTTGATTACGGATTACGATCCTAATAGCGAGAATCAAAAGCAAACAGATCGATTCTAGAATCGATCCTCACAATCCAACTCACCTATATACATTAGAGCATCTCCAGCAGTCCAGTATATCCATACGAATCCACGTATTTTGGGCTCGTCGAAAAACACCGCTCAACAGCTCCTCGTCTTCTTCCTAAATCTTCGCATTCCTAAAAGCGCCCGATCCCCAATTTTCATGGCGATCGGCTCTCCTAATCGGCGATCGCGCCTCTCCATGGCCAAATCTTCAGCTTGGGTGTTCTTCGCCCACTCGGCTCGACCTCCACTTCATCCTCTGCGAGACCTAGGGACACGGTGGGAAGATCCTAGAAGCCACGGGAAGCTTGGGAGCCACCGCAGGGCCCGGCCCGTAGAGGCGGCGCCTGCATTGAATGTGCATAGCTATTACTTGGAAAAGGTGATAGATTAATTTATATGGTAATTAAAAAGTAGAATATGAAATAGTGACATTTATCTCGTGGAACATTAATTTTAAGTTTTGGCATGCGACTTGTGTTAACAATTAACAAAGACACAGAAAGTGAAACTACAATTACAAATGTTGAAGTTAACATGGTTTAATTCCTTCCTGCTAGTTCGGGTAACGGGTTCACCCATTCGGGTTTGGGTCCAGTTCGGGTACTCATTCGGGTTTGGGTACTCATTCGGGTTTGGGTACCCATTGGGTTCGGTTGTGGGTACAAATCCGTGCCCGAGAAGTCTAGTGGATTTGGACAGGCGGCTCAGTTTTGGGTTTCGGGTTCGGGTGGGCACCAATCGTACCCAGAGGTACCCACCCGATTGCCATCCCTACTCGGTATGTATTGATCGGCAAGGAACTAAAATTAATTACTCCCTCGGTCACAGAAGAACAATCATTCGTTTTGACCACTAAATTTTATTATCGCATATTTGAACAAAGTTATACAAGTATAGTTCTATGAGAGTGCTCGGTGTGACAAATTCACCCGTATCATTTTTATATATCTAAGCCATATGTACTAGAAAATATTTTTAGTCAAAATTAATATGTTTTGACCATATACATTCTAGGGCGTCACTCTTTTGACTAGAGTGTAATATACTGGCCTATTACTATGGTATCTATGTGGCACATGTGAAGCGGTGGTGGGATTAGTCCCACATTACTTGTCTAAAGAGAGTTGTATTAGTATATAATGCATGTTAGGTCTAAATATAGCATTTTCGGATAGGCATAGAGGGGACACACGACATGGCATATACGTTAGCATTAGACACATGGATGTGTACTGAGAGCTGGTTTTAATCATTTGGCATATATATAATGTCTTCTTTGAGGTGTCGACCCTTAAGGTGGGGTCAATGTAATACCTCATTCTATTAATGTGAAGACCTATTTGGTCTGTATGGAGCGGTAGTGGGATTATTCACATAGTTCTTGTCTAAAGTGAGTTGTAGTAGTGTATAATGCTTGTTGAATCCAAACATAGCATCTTCTGATTAACTATATTATACAAAGCGATGACGGAAGTGTAAGCAAAGTGCTATACATACGTAGTCATGTCCCATGATGGGCTTGGCTTTAAGTGGAATTAGGACAGGGTGTTACGTGGAGGGAGTAATTGCAACACAACTACATGTACTCTTTAACTTGCATTTTTGAATTAATTAATTACTCTGTTTCGTAGTATTTGTGCACAGCTCACCATTTGCACATTACTAAATCTAAAAAAGGTTAATAGGAAATAACCATAAATGCTCCTATTAAATGACATACTATAAGCAATTAACCTTGTCACACTATAACAAAAACTTTACTTAGAGACATTTTTCTATAAAGATTTTTTACTTGTCTCTATAAATTGGCATAATATATTGTATTGACATTTTTTGCAGCATTTTATAGGGTGCCTTAAATATAGAGACATTATTTTGAGGCATTTTAGTTAAAGAACATGGAATAGAGATTGTAGAGATGTTTTTGAGGCACTTTTAAATTGTCGAAACAAAAATCATATAAAGACATTTTTTGAGACACTTCTTAAATCGATCTTATGTTTTAGAGATGTTATTTGAGGTATTCTTTATTCTCTAGAGACATTCTTTTAGATATTTAAAACATGTAGTGTATTACTCATAAGAATTACAAGATGAGTATAAATAAGTTATGATGTGAGAATGAGATGGTTAGTTGGGAACTTGTTTATCCACGAGGTCTCGAATTCGAGAATTGGTTCTAACATATTTTAGAATATATTTTTCATTCTCTAGAGAATGCTAGAGACACAATATAAAGTATGCCTCTATTATACAATAAAACGCCTCTCAAAAATGTTTCTCTTGTAGTGTCAAAAACATTTAAATAGAGATATATAGTAAAAATATTGTAATGACTACTGATCTTAGTCTCTTCAATATACAAATCCAAGCCATGAAAAAAAACACGATGAAAACGAAGGAAGCAATATTCTCATGTGGCGGCTGTAGCTTTTCTGAAAAGCTATTTTTTGCCTTTGTAAGCTGAAAAACAATTGTGGCTTTTTATCGGATGTCGTTCGACAAGCAGCTAATTTCTCTTCATAATAAATTGCAAAAGTATGTCCTACCCTACTTTTGGATTTTGCTAATTATATGTGGGTTCTAGGCTATGCCAAAAGTCAATTAAAGCTAACCCATTTAAAGGGATTTTCTGATTTTTTTTTAAGCTGAAGATAGTTCTAGGGCTTGTTTTTTTTTTTTTGATTCTGGATTCTGATCCTAATAGCAGAATCAAAAGCAAACAGTCTGATTCTAGAATCTGATCCTCACAATCCAACTCACCTATATACATTAGAGCATCTCCAACAGTCCCGTATATCCATACCGAATCCCTGTATTTTGGGCTCGATCGAAAAAACACCGCTCCAACAGCTCCTCGTCTTCTTCCCTAAATCTTCGCATTCCCTAAAAACTGCCCCCGCGATCCCCAATTTTCCGCGGCGATTCGGCTCTCCTAATCGGCGATTCGCGCCTCTCCCGCGGCCAAATCTTCTGCGCGGGTGTTCTTCGCGCCACTCCAGCTCGACCTCCACTTCATCCTCTGCAGACCTAGGGACACGGTGGGGAAGATCCTAGAAGCCACGGGAAGCTTCGGGAGCCACCGCCGGGCCCGGCCCGTCAGGCGGCCTGCAGTGCGGCAGGCGCCTTGGCGGCTTCGACTCGGCCACCCACGCCGCCTTCAGCTCGCCCTTGTCCTCCTCCTCCGCCTCCCGGCCGCCCGCGTGCCGGTGACTTCCACCGCCGTGCATCCATCATCCACTTCTCCCACTCGCGGTGAGGTGCTCCTCCCTATGGTCTCGCTCTCGTTGGGGTTTTGTGTCGTGCATGCGCTTGGGCTGAGAGAGGCGTGGCCGAGAGCCAAATAGGGAGGAGCGGTGAGGTTGTTGGTACTGGTAGGTGTAGGCGTCAGATAAGCACTCTTTGTTACTGACAATTTAACAGGTACGTATTCTGCATATCTGTTTGATATATGTCGTAAACTTATGATTGCAGCTTTTCGTGTTGTACTAAGATATGTGCGTTGGCTTGATGATCCTCTTTTATGGCTAACAATTGGAGCTCAGACAGCAATGATGCTCCCGAGCAAGATATCCTCATTAGTCATCTGTTTATTTGAGATGTTTTGTGTTCTCGGGCCATCTATGATTATAACTCAAAGTTGCGAGAACATTAGGACTTCCTTTATAATTTTGAAAGTTTCTTTGAGAGGTTTAATTTTCAAAAGTAGTTCAATGAAACAAAAAGACTTGAAAAAGAGGCGCAAAGGATTTTCATGTAGCTCTTGAGAGCAATAACTTCTATGCTTAACAGGGCCATATTCTGCATATCTGTTTGATATTAATGTGTAATTGGTTGTTTATAACAGCTGATTATAATCTTTTATTCTGAATGCTTGTTTTCTTGTATGAGCAGGAGAAGTGTAAGATTGCCTCAATGCAAGTCGGGATACAAGTCGATGTAATAACACCTTGGCTTGAAATGAAGGCAATTGCAAAGCGGTTCGAGGATTCAGAATCCGGCGGGTCTGCTTATATTCTTATCTCAGATTGCACATGGGAATGTACAAACAGGAAATGAACAAACATTCTAGTCACAGATTGATACTTACATTGCTCGTGTTTCTAAATAGCTTTGAGAGAGAGCAAATTTTTTACTAAACCTGTCGTTCTTTGATTGTTGTTCATATCGGACATTACTATAGGTTCAGTTTGTATTTTGCTTTGGCTCGAAATTGTTGCTGATTTAGTAATATATGCAGGCGCTAGTTCATTCCAAAGAACAGACAGGAAAAGATCAAGCTTGTTCAGTATAGTTGTCATATTATCATTTTTTGTATCTGGGAGTTTGAATACTGGGAGCTTTGTGCTTTCAGTAATCGATAGCTTGGGAGTTCAACTGAACCTCCATGCCCCACGTTAGCTTCGTCCCTGGATGCATTTGTGGCCGCTCTATTGGCTAGCTGTGTCGCGGCTACAAGACGATTCGATCTGGACCTCGGTGTCGACTGGTGTCTGAGAGACCTAAAAGATTTGAGCAGAGCATACTAGATTCGATCTAGGCTTCGAATCTACCTCATGGTGATTAATTAACAGTTTTTTTTGGGAAAAAGAAGGGAGCTGTTGGAGGAAGGGAATTTTTATTGGGAAAAAGATTTTTGGGAAGACCCCAATTAAACGTATTGGGAGTTAAGATTTTTGGGAACTGTTGGAGATGCTCTTAGAATCCACAATCACTTCATATATGCTTTTGAATTCTAGTTTTTGAATAATTAGCTCCTCTACGACTATAATCCAGAATCAAATTTTAGAGAATCTATAGCTAAAACAAACAAACCCTTAAGCAAACCCTTAAGACCCAAAAGAGGTCCTCCATATGCTAAGCAAAATCAGCAGAGCGAGTAGTTGTTAGTTATTCTTAGCATTTGGACTGACTACGAGAAGCTAGCACCGGCTAGCAGGCAAGTAACAGACTAACAGTTGAGAGAACTAGTACAGTAGTAGCTTAGCCTCCTGCCCGCTGCTAGCGCTTCTCTTGCGTTAAAGCCGATGTTGGCAAATTAGTAGCTTGTTCAGCAATACATGTACATATTCAGTATCGTCTTATAATATAAATTTATTATAAAGATAAAATGTATAGTTATTATAATATTTTTACTATATAGTCCTTCTTTAATACTGAAAGCGTAGATAAATAGTTATAATATTTTATTTAATAAAGATATACATGTTCTAATAATATTAATTTTTTCAAGATTTAATGCTTATTTGAACTGTGCTACGGTGACTTACGTACATATACAGCGGGAGGGAGGGAGTCATTGATTTGCCGACTTCTTCTGAATAGTCGAAGTTATATATTAATGAAAGCGCGCTAATGCTCGGATACATCGCATACTTACTACGTCAACATTGTCCTAGCTAGCTCCGGTTGTCTAGCTAACAGACCTAGGCTCTGTTGTTTGGATGGGTGATAATATTTTCAAAAGTTTTATGAATTAGTTCAAATTTAAATTAAATTCTAAAATAATCTAATGAAATACTCTTAATCCAAACACCTCCTGTAGCACACACGCAAAATATTGTAGACCTCAATTAACTAGAGCAGATCAAGCAGGCTCAAACACTGTTCCAACTTCCTACTAATACTCCATATAAATCTATATTCTCGAAGAAGTACAGCGTCCAACCGCCCTGCCCGCCACATCGCGCCATTCACTATAGTTTCTACAATGGAGTGCTGCCTAGCCTTATAGATTTTCCATATCATATTTCACAAGTGATTCTTAGCTTAGTTGGCAAATGGCTTGGCCCGCATACGTGAGGTCTTGGGTTTGAATCTCATGGAAAATGATTTTTTCGGATTTTGTGCATCAGTTTCGCTGATTTGATTGAGCTATTAAATCACGTTGTAAATTTTGGAACTTTTTAAAACGCTCCTCAAAGCATGCCTAATATACCATAAAAAATCCAAATCATGATCAAGTTTATGTGATTTTAAAAATTCTGGAAATGCTACTAATGCATTTAAAGCAACTCCGTTGATTCAATTGAAATACTAAATTTGAAAATTATTGAAAATTTTAGAGAAGGGTCTTGAGAGTAGGGGTGAAACCGGGTCGGATACGGGCGGATATTGCTCGTCCCGTATCCTAACCCATATTTTTTCGGGATTCGAGTCGGATACGGATGTCTCGGATCTGAATCTAATTCGGATTATTCGGGATTCGGATCTGAAGCGGATACAGACGGATTCGAATTCGGGATCGGATATCATAATCGGATAGTAGTATAGTACATAATTGTGTACGTAAAAGAACGAATGAAGCATTAACCTTACAACATTAGCTTCAAGTCATAATTATTTCAACGTAGGATAGTAGTATAGTTAGAGGTGCAATTTAGTGACTCAACTAATTCCAGTAATTTGAATAGAAAAGAAGTTTATCAAATAAGTTGAACAAATCAATTTAGGTAAAAGCATTATGTCATCACTCTATTTGTTTGTTGATAAATTTATCGAAGTTCACGCTTAATAACAAAGTAGTGTTTTTTAGTGCTAGTATCAGACAACTATTCTATCTATCCAATAATGAACCAAATTAATGGAAGAATAACTGATTTTATCCGGATATCGGGTTGGATATTTACCGGATATCGGGTCGGATATTGCTCTTCCCATATCCTAACCCATATTACATGAGATTTTTCGGATATGGATCGGATATTGCTCTTCACATATCCTAACCCATATTACATCGGATTTTCCGGATATGGATACGGATAACATCGGTACGGATTTTAAACGAATTCGGGATCGGATCGGGCGGATATTTCCTGTCCTGTTTTCACCCCTACTTGAGAGCATACCTACGCTACCATAAAAATTTAAAATCACGATCAAACTTTATGATTTTTAAAAATTCTGACACTGTTACTAACGCACTTAAAACAACTTCATTGGTTTAATTGAGCTAGTAAATTTGTAAATTCTTTATTATTTGTGAAAAGTGTCCTGAGAGCATGCCTAAGCTACCATAAAAAAAGATATTATGATTAAACTTTTGAGATTTTTAAAAATTATGATAATTTGGTTTTTTTAGGTGTTTCCGAAAAAAATTCCTTTCTTTGTTAGAATTTCTACTTGCCTCGGTGATTCCTTTCACCCACAGTAACACACTGGCCCATTGCACATCTAGTTAGAGCATGTATGTACATGTGTTTGACCTAGGCGTGACACATGCACATAGGTTAATTATTCTCGATCGGTGTCGCTGTAATCGAATTATGTGAAATTACTCTTACAATCACAAATACACCTTGTTTTGGATGTAGGTAAAGTTTAGACTTTTAAAATTTTGATTATCAATATCTTTTTAAATATTTAAATTGGATATATACTAAAAATCATATATGTAGATTTGTTTTGAAAAGTACTTTCATAACATTATAATTTTGTTGAGTTTTATAAATATATTATAATAAAAAATAATGATTAAAGTTGTATTTTAAAGATTATATTGGCATCTAAGACGACTTGTATTTATGACCGGAAGAAGTAATATAGACTGCACACCATGATACACAGATCGCCCATATACTGCTTGGCTGGATTGACTGTGCTCTATAGCTCAGCTAGCTAACACAAGTCATCGCTAATGCAAGTTGCAAGAACTGTAGCATACAAAAAAAAACTATCACGTCCCCCTCTGCACTCAGGAAAATGCGATAACCCTCGTGCAGTTGTGCACTATCTCGACGATTTTCGTGCAGTAACTTGACTTAGAAAAATACATGTGGTGGTGCGGTAACAAGATGGTTTTATGCAGTAGCATAAATCACAAATCAAGGTGCAGCACCACTCATACGGATCGATAACTTTGTCATAAATAATTTGTAGTGTACATCATGTATACTAGCTACTTTCTTTAGTCACAAGTAGCTACCGTTTTGAATATAGATTTAGTTAAACTTTCAAAAATTTGATTGTTAATATCTTTTTAAATAGTTAGATTGACTAAAAAGATGATATATGTAGATTTATCTTAAAAAGTACTTTTATAATATTATAATTTTATTAGATTTATAAATATATTATAATATAAATTAGTGATTAAATTTGTCTTTTAAAAACTGTATGAATATCCAAAGCCACAATAATTTGTGACCGAAGGCACACGCATGCATCCAAACGCATAAAACGCGCGCGGGAGACGCATATGCACGAACGTTCGTCTTTTTTGCGTGTCTCTGCATGCATGAATGCCTAACTAGATACCACCCACCCACCCACCCCTGCATACGTGACGCGCGCACGGTTTTAATACCTACCTAGATGCATACGCATGTCACGTATACTGCACAGCAGTAAGTACTCCGTCTCGTCCTAACTCCGTATACGTGCGTATACATAGATATACATGCATGTCCTAGTTCAGAAGAATAATATGGATATATGGATTGATTAATATAATTCTCCATTAGACCTCTTTGCCCTTTTTAAATAGGAATTAATTGATTAATGAACTCCATCAGACAAACTGACAATTGAGGTAAGTAGTTTGGCGACCCACATAATTAATCTAGGGTAATGACAGTAACACCACCATTATTACTCTAAGGTAATTACACTGATCTCGGCATATTAGTTAATAATTAAAATATTAGGCACACCCAACACTTTATCAATTAATATATTGTGTTCAAAATGTTGCAGCAGAACAATAATTAGAAACTAAAATAGAAACTTATTATGATCCATTACCACGCAGGGCTACAAATCTATTAGTATAATTTCATACATATTGTCCATTTCAACAAAAAGTTAATATACAAAAACATGAGAATACCCAATGAATCGACGGTCTCGACCATACGGTCCACTACTTCACCCAATCCTTCTAATAGTCCTATGACATCTCGTCACCCTAACCCTATGGGTGTTCCTCAACCCAAGCCTCACAAGCGAATCCATAACACTCAACTTCTAAACAAAAAGGGAGTTAAGTAAGAGTGAGTATAACGTACTCAGCAAGCATTAGTAACAAAATACATCTTATAATTTTTCTATCATCTAATTCATATACCTCTCTCTCCCAAATCCACGTGTAAGAAAATAGGGTTTTATTATGAAAACGCTTGATTCATGTTTTATTTACTGAAATTGCTACTAGTACTCATATATGAGTTAGACTTAGCTTCCGTAGCCTCTAATCCAAGAGACAATCATGAATTCATGATTTGACCTTACACGGGTTTATACCACTTTACCTATAGTGAAACTAAGTCAGTTGAGAACCCAGAATGTTTATCACTACTCGGATATTAAGATCTCCAACCTTAGTATATGATGAGTCGTGGTGTATCTTCGATTGTTCCTCATCCACTCGTAGCTTACCAACTGTACCCCAACTTCAATGCATATAAGTGGTACTCATCTCATAGCATTTAAATATAGCATTCCGGAATAGATTAACCACACTGAATTCCAAAACAATGTACCTCACTGGGACTCCTGGCATACCTAACTTCTCACTCTTAGTTATATACTCTTACCAAATGTGGAGATCATAATACCCTCATAGGATAACATTTTCTGGTCGTTTCCACACACTATGGTTGATACAAAAATACGGCTCATTGCCCGAATGTAGTGGTTCATACTAGGGGTGAAAACGAAATGGAAATTTTCCGACAGTTCCGGACGAAAACGGAAATGAAAGCTCATTTTTGGAAACAGAAACGGAATTTTTCGGTACGGAATCGGAAACGGAATTTTTTTTCCGGAAACGGAAACGGAAACGGGAGAGTCAGTTCCGACGGAAACGGAACGGAAATTCCGTATAAGCGGTGTCGGAATTTTCGAAATGCCCGAAGGCTGAAGCCCAATTCCCTGGCCGGCCCAATTCACTGCGCAAGCCCTAGCCGTCTCCAAGACTCCAAGTGACCAAGTCTGAGGCTCTGAGCATCTCCACTCTCCAGAGTCCATACTCCAAGTCTCCAACCAAAGTACCAAACCCTAGCCGCCTAGGCGCATAGACGTAAGATCCTTCTCGACTTCAGTATATGCATTGAAATGGCTATCTTACTCAAATTGAAATTTGCTAGCTCAGACTATCAACTAAGTTGTTTTGAACGGTTACAACTTCTCCCGCTGTTCTTTGTAAATTGAAATGGTTATTAAGATGTTCTTTGTAACTTTGCATAGATCATGTACTACATTCTTGTGAAATTTTCCATTTCCGTATCCGTTCCGTTCCGTTTCGATTCCGTTTCGTGACTATCCGCTTTCGTGATTCGCTTCCGGAGTTTCGATTTGTTTCGTTCTAGGTAAAAATATGGAAATGGAAACGAACAAACTATTTTACCGAAAGTTTCCGTTCCGTTTTCACCCCTAGTTCATACTCATGTTCTAGCCTATGTAAAGGGCCCCCACCGGCAATTCCCATCACCGTGGCACCCTTTACCCACCTCTCTACCCACCGTATGTATAATACATATATATACATATACATATATATATATGTATGTATGTATATTCATTAGACTAGCCATTTTAACACATCAACAATTCACGTACTACCTCAACAATTCATCATGAAATCATCTTTCAACAGTATCTGATTTATGGTTTTCCTAAAATGTTTTCCCATGAATTGGTGATATCACATATAAGCAAATTTGTTTGATTGAAAATATTTAAATATGATCAAGAAATTGTTTGCCTAGATTTGGGTAAAATTATTGTCCTCACATGGTTGTTGAAGAAGATCACAGGTCGGATTGGATTTAATTCCTGAAATTATGGAAAATTATACATCAGGAACTAGTAAGATTTGTACATGTTTTACGGTATCCAACCCCTTTTTAAAGTTTTGCTAACTTGATGTATGTATAATTTCCTTTGTGATCTTAGGGTATTTTTAAATTGGTGTATTTTATTTTAAACACATGATAACTTGGAATGATCAATTTATCTAATTTTAATTGGGTACATTTAATTTGGATGTCGCATTGCTCTAGTTAAAGTTTTTTTTTGCTCACCTTGTTTTCTTTCCCTTCCTCTCTCACTCCTCCTCATGACCTTCCCTCCCGATCCAATCGTCCATGCCGCCACACCGGCCGCCGCCAACATCCCAGTTGGTGCCACCCCACCTTCCGCTCCTCCTCCTCCCAGTCCTGGCATGTAATATCCCAGAAAATATGAATAAAATAAAAATGGATAATTAAATTTTAGATATAATTATTTCTGATTTTTATTGGAATTTTTGGGATTTTTGGCTTTTCAATTAATACAGTTATTGGAAGGATAATGATAAAAAGATAAAAGGATGAAAGCAAAAATTTGCAAAGTTGATATTAAATTTCTGAAGTCTTTAGTGCCCCCCGACATGTCAAAATGAGTTTTAATGCAAAGGATAATGATTTAAATTATTAAATGACTCTCTTTGACCCTCAAATAGCTCATTGTTAGAATTTTACAAAAATCTTTGAAAATTTTATTCCACTAAAAATTTATCATGTCTTTCTCAAAACATTTTTTAAGTCTGGTAAAATATAAAAAATAATAATTACATTTATTACCTTTTAAAATTCAAAAATAGAAATTTTAAAAATTAAAATTTGCCATATCAGAAATTTTAGAAAATAAATATGCAAGATTTCGTTTTGAAATGTTTATTCAAGAATTACTAGCCCATATTAAACTATATTAGAAAGTTTTAAAAAATGTTGACTTCATTTTCATCCTCAAATTAAATAAAATCAGAAATAGGATTTCTGTCTAGTAAGCATTATCAGAATTTTTGTAATTTTTCTATAGAAGGTTTTAACCCAAAATTTTTATTGGATGTCAAACCTTATCCCAGGACCTCAATCAAAAAGTTTTGCAATTCCTCAACTTGATTTGATAGCCATTTAACTGGGGTCCATGTGCTGTCCAGGATTCTTTTCCCTCTCATCTCTTTTTATTTCTCTTGCAAATGGGCCTTCTTACTGTTGCAACCCCTGTGTCAATGCTGAGTTGGTCGCACCTTCTCCTGTCTCTGCTTGTGGGCCTCGGACCCACGCACCAGACAGACACAGCTTCCCTTTTCTTCTTCTTTTTCCGGCCAAGCTTGCTCTCCCGAACTCTCTCTCTCTCTCTCTATCTTTGATGTGGTCTCAGAGCGGTGCCATTCCTCTTTAATGAAGGTCTTCAACCCTCGGAATCCTCACTCCCTTCCTGTTAGCTGCGTGCTCGAGCACCGTTCTGGGCTGCCGTAACCTCGTCCCTTCACTTCTCTTGCGTTCGAACTAGGGCCGTAAACAAGTCGAGTTTGAGCGAGCCTGACCTTTCAGGCTTGAACTTGGTAAGGTTTGAATCGAGCTCGAGCCGAACTCGAGTTGGGGTTCGAATCTCAACTCAGACTCGAGCTCGGCTCGATCCAGTCTCGAGTAGACTCGAGTTCGGCTCGACTAAGCTCGATAAGCTCGGTAAGCTCGGTAGACTTGGTAACAAACTCGAGTAAACTCGGCTTGAAAAAGCTCGGTAACAAGCTCGAGAAAGCTCGATTTAAGCAAGCTCGATCCAGCCTCGAGTAAGCTCGCGAACTATTCGAGTTCGCTCGGTTAGGCTCGCGAGCTCGAATTCGAGCTCGAGTTCGGCTCGTTCGAAGCTCGAGTCGAGCTCGAATCGAGTCTCTCACGAGTCGAGCTCAAGTAGCTTGCGAGCCTCGAGTTTTTTTTACAGCCCTAGTTCGAACCCACAGAGAGCGCAGAGGACAATCTCAGCGCCGTGCCTTATGGAAGACCTTACTGCCTCCACGCTCAATCACCAAAATTCCTGCGTTGCCACCTCCGGTCGCCACTGGCCAGCATAGGGCCCATAATCTGGTGCGACTCGGCTTGCTCGTTCTCTCTGTGCCATCGACCGTACCAGAGCGGCGTCGCCGGCGAGCCCTAGTCGTGCTCCTCTGCTCTAGCCGACTGACAGGTGGGATAGCCCTGTCAGCCGAGAAGGAAGCTGAGAGAAGTGGGTAAAAATGCTGGAAGGCATTTTCAAAACGAGAAAGCGTATTTCACATTTTTTTCAGAGTATTTTCTAACCGGTTGAAGATTCAAATATTAATAACTTTTGCATTTTAGCTCCAATTCAAGTGAATTTTTTTCTAAAATCATATAAAATCCTGTAGTTTCAAAATATACAAAAACATTTTGATGATGTGTACTGTGTGATGTTAACATTTAAATTTAATGTGTAGGTTTAAAGTATGCATTGTATATAATTTTTATAAATGAACTCAAAATAAAATGGATTTAATTTTGTTAAAATACATAGATTATGAGAAACTAAAAAATATAAAAATATTTATATTTTACTTCTTTTGTATCTTTTTTCGACAAAGATTAATTCCAACATGACAAATGCTTGAATAATCATAATTTATGCAGCATGGTTTTGATTTGAATAAAACTTATTTTTATAAGTGGAATATTAGTATGAGACCTAAATATTTAAAAAGTATTCAAAAATTTTGATTTAAAGAAAATTCAAATCAAATGCATTACTTAAACATTTTGACATATTCAGGAGTCCTACTGTCATTTTTATACATTGAAATCAATTTCATTCATTTTAGATTTCTTTTGCACAAATTATACCCTTTTGAATATTTAAAGTATTGAAATTAACCTTTAATAGGAAATGATTCAAACATAGATGAAATTCAAATATTTTTATATATTAGGGTTGTTGAAAGCATAAGGATTTCAATAAAATTAGTTTCATTCAATTCCGAGTTTGTTTGCAAAATTTTTATGTGTAGCATATATTTAGTCCTTTTCTTTAAATTTGAATTTCAAAATTTCATAGAGCTCATTTTCAAAATGTTTTTTACATATTCTGAAATTAATTGATTTTATATGAATTTATAATTTTGTTTCATCTCATTTGGAGTTGAAATGCACAAGTTATAAGCAATTGAAACCCTAGGTTTGCAGATTATTCCATAAATAGAAAATACGTTTCAAAGAGAGGAAGCAGCTTTTTTTTTTTTTGGCTACTATTCAAAACCCGTGCTGACCGGTGGGGCCCTAGTGCAGTGACGTATGTGGAGGGAGAGGCGCGGTTATATGCCAAGCTGGGCCCGCACGACAGTGGAAGGTTTGGGCGGTGATGCTGACTAGCGGGACCCGGGTGTCGGTAAGCCAGAACAGAGTGGCTCGGCCCCGAGCTCGCCGTCGATGAGGCTTCGCCGGAGACGACGATTCGTTAGCCTGGCTAGGATAATCTTATCCTTTCGCACCTAGGGGTTAACTCAGGTCTGGCTGGTGATGGCCGGAATTGGTCGTCCAACGGAGACACGCAGTGGTGCCACGCCCTGGTTATGGAAAGGTGTTCAAATCATAGCATTTTCACCAATTATGCGAAATTTAAGCATAAAAATGTCTAATGGGTTCCATTTTACCTTGTTTTAGTATCGGAAAGGGTTTGAATTGAGCTAGCGCCGTTCGCCGGCCGTGAGGAAGAAGACGGCAGGGGCGGCGAAGTTCCAGGCGAGATGTTCCAAAAGTTCTTGAGGGTTTCGTTACTCGTGAGCCACTGATGCTAGAATACAAAATAATTTGAAGATAGCTCAGTGTACCGATAGGATTCAGACTTGGTTCGAGCTTTAGGGTTCTTCGGCCATGGAGGAAATGGATGAAATTGGTGGCTGATTGGTGGATGAGCGCAGATAAAAGTTGAGGGGAAAGATGTGCGAGGCTCAAATGCATACTAAGATGGTTTTTATAGCCAGCAGTTTGCTGTAGAGGAGCTCGGCCAGGTGTGAAATTGGCTCGGTTCTTGCGGAGATTGAACAGAAGAAGCAAAATTGTGGGAAAGGTTGATGCGTGGCAAGAAGAGGGGATGAACTAGGGCCTTGGGCGGCGAGATTTGCAGAGGTGACGCAAGCTACAGGCGGCGACACTCGGCTCTGGGGCTTCGGCGAGCAAGGGAAGAAGAAGACAGGCCGTTTCACAGACAGGTGGCCCGCACAGTGAACCGACCCCACACGGCAGAGGGAGAGAAGGTGACTCAAGAAATTTTTCTGCGGCAGAGATGAATTGGATTCATTGAATTGGTTATCTATCAAGTCAGTAATTTTGTAAAAATTTTCTGAGTGATTTTTGGATAACTTTATTTGTGATGAAAAATTTTCAGACCAAAATATGATGTACATAATTTATAAAAATTCTAACAATACACTGTACTCAAAATTTTACATTCTGTTTTTAATTTATCTAGAAGTCTATATCTTATAAAAAATTTGAAACTTTTTAAAGAGTTACTATTAGCTACAGAACCCTTGGGTCAAAATTTTAATTTGAAATATTTTGTATTTAATTTATAAAAATTCTGACATTCTTATTTTTGGATTTTTGCTTTTCTTTTTTGAATTTTTAAATATATAAACATTTGTTATTAATTTTAATATTTTTAATTTGATTTTTATCCATCCAGAGAATAATATAAAATTTATAGGTCTATATAATGTTGGATTATTTTTATTTAACTATGACAAGATTACTGTTAGTAGTCAATTTCCATTAATTTGACTTTCATCTCACATTAAATTACATTGACCTGAATATTTTATTCAAAATTGTGGTTCTAGTGATTCGTTGACATTAACCAGAATTTTTATATATTTTATTGTTATAAGACTTTGTTATTGCATTTATCTATTACTTAAAAGGATTTTTCCTTTAATTAGAACAAAAATCAAGAAAATCCAGAAAAATTCATAAAATGAATCAATAAATATAATTAAAATTTAAAATTTAATTTATTACTTTATTTTGAATTTCAGGATATTACAACTACATATTACTACCATAAGGCACAGAGTCTAAACAGTAGTTATTAGATAACTAACAGTACTAGCTAGCTAGAATTAAAACAGTTCTGGAGATCACAGATGCATGCGATCGAATGCTGGAGGCCGGCCGGGGTGGCTGACATTTATGCACTGCTGCTGCATAGTTTGAACGGTTGCTGACTTGTGATAAAATTAAAGCTAAGTGTATTATGACATACGTCCGTAGCTTTCGACAGATATCTATCTATATATCCAGCTGGAAGTCTGTATTACATGCCATTCATGCATATGTGTTTTTGTGTCCGAGTGCAATGTATATCTACTATATATACAGGTGCATGCATAAACATACGCAAGGAAATGCCGAACAGCAGTGACTCACAGAGCTACATTAATTTGTGTGAAATCCATCGATCGATCAGTGCACCATAAATGTTGCCCATGCGTGGATTGATTTCTTCTGCTGACCACAATTACTCCTATTGACCATGTATGCCGAAGCCGGGGTATATAACTAGCTGGGTGCAGAGCCCGGTGATCGATTAAATGGGACACGTTCGGCAAGCATGGCTCGCTGTTGATGTGTCGTTTTTTATAGCAGCAATCTGCACAATGATCGTCTGATAATATGACAAGATTACTGTCAGTAACATTATTGACAATGATCAGCTAGCTACTCAGTTCCGGTCAGTCCCAGCCTCCCGGCCAGGGTGAAGCATGAGCGGTCAAAGAGACATTCATGTACATCAGTACATGTATGCTGGAACAGCAAGCACCTAGCTCCTACATACGTGAACATGAATCTTAATTCGGGGACAGTTAGTCGTCTATATGCTTCAAGTTGTTCTCTGGTCAGGCCTGCTGATCGGCTCGATCGCGCTCTGATCTCTTCTGGTCGTACGAGAACAATCCTGGTTATAAAGGCCAAGGCACATATCCATAATCACAGAACTATTATATTTAGATATATACTAACATCGAGGACTGTAACTTGAAATATATCAACTTGTACTTGTGAGCGTGCAAAGGGAAATATATCTGGAGGGGTTAACTGTATGCATGCATGGCTGCAGCCTGAAGCTAAGACCTGCAAGTTCTGTAACTTGCAATGTACATATCAACTTGCTCTCGTAAAATGATTGTTGCGTGTTGCATGCAGATGTTGCCCTTTGAAGCCTGTGATGAATTAGTTCAAGATTTCGTCAAAGCTAATAAACAATGTCCGGAAACGAGACGGCGCATTTGCACCTCGATCCCTTTCTTGCTAAATGCAACATCTCCTGAGTCTGATTATCTAATTTACGATTACAAAGTCAATTAAGATTCTCTGTGCTTAGTTTCCTACTACTGACAAATACATATGGAATCCGATAACTAGGTCGTTTTAATTAATTTTCCATGTGGTCAATGAGCTAATTAACTATTATCAAGTAATTCATGCATGATCTTTATCAAATTCAATATTAGGACTAATAAGTAGAGACGACGTCGATATTGTAGTTCGAAATGCGATATACCCCAGCAAGTCTGGTCTTTGTAATTTAACGCTTCTATGATTCCCGTCCGATTAATGGTTTATGTAGAAACCGGTGTTTCCCCTTAATTTATTCAAAAAATGACTTAACGAAATTAAACTAGCATTCATGCACCGACATGACAGAAATATGCATGGGTGCAACAATGTTATTGTTACAGCGGTTTGTGCCTCTGGGTCTCGGACATTAATTATTGTTTAACCGTCAAAAGATAAGGTTAAGATAACATATTTTTGCTGACGTACGCGGAGCAGACATTGATTTTTTTCTTTCCTAACCAAATCTATCCCTAAATTTGAATATGGAGATAATAGAACTTTTATCTCTTTCAAGTAAAAAGATTAAATTGTCTGTCCTGTCATCTTACATAAATCAGACAGTCCTGTCCAAAGGGAAGAGTAGACGAAACGAAACTATGAACAACGACAAATCAACAATTAATCAACTGCCTAGCTGCCCCGGCCAAATCGAATTAATTAATTAATTGGATAGGAATGGAGTGTCGTTGGGCCGCAAGAACTCCATATATACACGACGAAATTATGATCCCTATATATAGAGTATAGACTCCTTGCCTAAAATCTTGACACCTTCTAAACGTACGCCTCTTCCTTGCTTATATCTCTGCATTCCATCCATCGGCTAGATATATACCTTTTCATGCGCTTAGGACAAGTTGTCATTGTTGTTCGCATCGAACGTACGCACGTACGACGTCTCTCGGCCAACACGTGTGCAGCTAGATCTGCGTAGGCATCGGCGCAGCGAGGATGGAGTACAGGGAGGAGGAGCCGACGGCGGTGGCGGCGGCGTTCACTGGGGAAGATGGCACCACGACGTCGTCGGATAGGAGGTTGACGCCGCCGCTCACCCACGACGACAACCGCGGCTTCCTCCAGATTCTCCGGGAGAAGAAGGAAAGGTACGCATAAATATACGTATATGCACGTCGATCTATATATGTGTGGTTCGAGACTAGTGCGAGATTGAGCTAACTGTGATGGTGCTTGTTAATTGCGTGCATGGCGCACGTACGTGCGAACGCATGGATGATAATCGATGCGCGGTGAATCGGTGATGGATTGTCAGGCTGGGAGTTGGAGCGGCGAAGGTGGAGGTGCGGTTCGAGAAGCTCACCGTGGAGGCGGACGTGCGCGTCGGCCGCCGCGCCGTGCCGACGCTGCTCAACTGCGCCATCAACGCCGCCCAGGTACGTACAGTCCACAATATTGCCAATTGTCATGAACTCTCTACTGCCGTTAATTATTTGCGAATCTTGTTGCTTGCTGCGTGTTTCTTTTTCCCTTAATTGAAAGTGCTTTCGCTTTCTTTCCTCTTGGATGCATGACTTGCATTGCAACTGTTTTAGAAAGAGAGAGATTCGTGTGGATTCGTTGAGGCACGTCGAAGGGGTTGTGAACTTGTGATCCACAGATCAGTTCAGGTCCGTGTAGGTTACGGCGCATGCACATGCATGAGGGTTAAAAGGTCGAGGAGCTCGAACCAAATGCTAGGAGTTGTTTGTTCACTGATAGTTGGTTAACTAGTTAATTACCAGCAGATATGCTACTATAGTAGCTCTAGTACCTACAATGAAGAGAAATAGAATGATTCCCTTGATCGCCTGCCTGTGTTTAGTTAATAGATACTTGTTTTGACTGACGACTGAACTCAAATAATTAATTAGCTAGTGTGGCTATGCAACACTTTTTTTTTCAAGAATAAATATGTAACACATAGATATCAACCTTTTGTACACAGCATGTACCCTGCTGGTAAATCACTGGCTAGTTGTGTCTATCTTTTTTTTTTAAAAAAAAACACTAGCTAGCTGTCATGTGGAAATCCCAGTATGCGATGTTGTAATATTTCACTCTTGACGTTTACTGTGTTGTATATAAGCCATTTTTAATGTTAGATGATTTTTATGTGGGATGTACTTATATGCGCACATCTCCTTTTAAAAGTTGTATGAATACTAAATCATTAATGAATGGTAAACGATGATTACTTACCTATTTACTTATTTTAAGATTGGGGACATATCCAGTGCAATCAGGACTTTGGTGCAATCACCGTGCAATCTAACTAAGAAAAGTTTCAAAAAATTCTGAAAAAATCGTGGATGTACATCTCATCTTACCCCATCTACATATAAAATTTCATGATCAAATTCGTACTATGTTAAGAGCAATAAAAAAGACAAATTTCTGACAAACTTGAATAGTTCAAATGCACTCCAAATTTGTCTTTTTTGTAACTTCAAACATAGGACGAATTTGATCATGAAATTTTATATGTAGATGAGGTAAGATGAGATGTACATCCACGATTTTTTTCAGAATTTTTTGAAACTTTTCTTAGTTGGATTGCACGGTAATTGCACCAAAGTCCTGATTGCACTGGATATGTCCCCTTTAAGATTTTATGCGATTTGTAGTCTTATTTTATTACATATGAAGTAGACATGTCAACTAGCCGACCCTTGTTATGTAGTACTATCTTATTTCTAAAGAATAAGGGAGGGTATAATTAGGACTATATCTTGATATAAAGAGAGTTGCCCCCACCATGTCTACCTAAAACCGAGCAATGTCATGGGGCTCTTTCAGCCAACTTGCAAGAGATCGTTCCAAACCCTGACGATATTTTCGAAGATTTAAGACAGGGTCTGGGCAGGTCAACGTACGGTAATTCGGATTTTAGAGGCAGCAGCAGCAATAGTATTAGTATTAGTACAGATCTGACCTGGCTTTTCCTGCGCTGCAAGCTCCGAGTTGAGCACTCGGCGTCGACGACGACAGCAATGATGACGATGCATGCTTTCCCTTTAATGTGAGCTTGTCCCCAGGCCCGAATTGTTGCTTGTTCTTTTCCCCTGAGAGAAAACAGATCAGAACACTGAGCACGTACGTCTCTCAGATCGGGTCATTCATAATTAAGGTCAAACACATTGAAATGACATGTTGCTGCAAGTCCTTTAAATGATGATAAACCTAGTCATTACTGCTAAGCTGCTTTGGCCGGACTTGTTCCAAAATTGGTGTTTTCCTCTTGCAAACGTAAGAAGGTCCCGCTGCAGTTATTGGAAGTGGTTGGCAAATGCAAATAATACAAAGAAAGCGAGATTGGTTCCTTGGAGGCATGAATATCGATTGCATACTGTCGTTATTGTTTCGTCATGTTTGTGGAGATTCTGACAAGTCTCAGTAATGTTTAGTCATGTTTGCGAAGTTTCTGACAAGTCTGTCACATCTGCCTTGATCAGTTTAGCCAAGGTCGTTCGTTTTGACCGCAGCTGCTAACGTAGGCAGATCCAACATAACTATGTTTTTACCTTTTCTTGGTACATTCCAAACCTTGTTAGCAGTTATTTGTCAGGAGAAGTGACTCTTTCGTTGGTCAATTATCCATTCCCTTTGTAGACAGCACAGCACACGCCAACATCTCTTCTTAATTAGATGCCACACAAAGTATCCATACACAGGAAAGTCTGACTCTAGCACGCGCCTAACACTGCCAAATAATCCGAGATTACCTGGACATAAGGTTCAGAAATTTGGAAATTGTAGTGTAAAGCGACAAACAGATGGATTACGTGCAAGTCACAGCGTTCTGCCGGAAAAAGAAGAAGAAAGATCTGATATGCTTAACATTTGATAGAGGGGCTACGTAGTATGAGCACAAGTGCACAACAAAAGTGGGGCACTACTTTTGGGATTCGAGTCATAGATTTGTACTGAAGTTCATCAATTTTAGAGTAAACATAAGTGCATGCATGTTCAATGAGAATGATGTGCTCCCACTTTGTGAGGCGGAGTGACTTCCATAAATTCGTTCCACCAACCGCGATAGGATTATAAATGTTTTAAAATATGTCGAAGGTGTGTCAACCCGCAACCTCGTGACTCTGCCTCACCCTTCTAACCAACCCACCCACCATCACAGATCGATATACATAGAATATGCATTCCTTTTGGGACACGTCGTGTTATTTAACCGTACTAATATACTCTACCTTTAGTACCGGTTCGTAACACGAACCGGCATCGATAGGGAGAGCATCAAGACGTTCGTGTTACGAACCGCATCAAAGGCGTCAAGCCCCATCAAGACGGGTTCAAATGATGATGGGCCGTATGGAAGGTCCGATCTGTAGTAGTGTGACTTCCATAAATTCTTAGCGTGTGTAGGGGACACGTAGCGTGTGTGCGTGTGGGGTGATGTATATTAAGTGTATATGTCTACCTTGTACTCTCTCAAAAAAAAAGTTTTGGGGGTTAGGATGTGTGGGGGAAAAAATTCCGTGGAGGAGTTATGCATATTAATTACTTTGGTAAGTCACATTAAAAACCATATTTCTAAAAGAACAATTTATTTTGTTATGCAGGAATTGGCAACATCTTGGCACATGTGTACTACAAGGAAAAAACCCATCAAAATTATAAATGACGCAAGCGGGATAATTCGACCATCAAGGTAAGTGTCTCTAGTTATCGCTAACTCAAAAGTGGAAGATATAGACTCCATTATGTGTCAAGTGTTCTATTGAATTTAACGGAGCAGTTATTAAGAACCACATGTAACTTCATAAAGTACCACAATAGAATGTTTATCGTTCATTTATAAAAGATAAAAAGAAGTATGATTTATCCTTTTATTTCATTAATTTCCTCACTTAAGATACTGGCATTTTTTGCTCCCGTTCTGTAATCAGGATGACACTTCTTCTAGGAGCACCTGGTTCGGGGAAAACAACTTTCTTAAAAGCTTTGGCAGGAAAGTCGGATTCTTCTTTGAAGGTAGACTGAGTTATCTACATGCCATCAAAAGTACCTATCAATAAAAAAAATTCAAAAAGAAAAATTAAAACAATGCGTAGCATTGACTAATAAAAATGCATTTTCTTGATCATGTGACATTTTTTTTCATAGCTCAAAGGAAAGGTCATGTACAATGGAGAAGCAGTGAATTCCTCGACACCTCAATATCTGCATGCTTACATTAGCCAGTATGATCTTCACCATGCGGAGATGACCGTAAGAGAGACTATTGACTTCGCATCCAAGATGTTGGGAACCAATAATGAATTTGGTAAGGCACCGTCCTGTATATGGTGTGCTGTTCATTTTTACAGATCAGACACAACTTTAGTGTACGTATATGCGCTAATTTAAAACAAAATCAAACACTGTAACTCAAGAGGTATTATTCATAGAAATATGCAAAATTGTATTAATCTTTGCACGACAAATACTAACGCAAAGTTCCTGTTTGGAATGACCAACTCAGAGATGCTGGGAGAAGCAATAAGAAGGAAAAAGGGTGTCATCAATAAAGTTGACCAAGATCTTGACTCATTTATTAAGGTCGTTAATTTTGTTTCCTCTATTTTTAGCTAAAACTGATTTTTTTTTTGTTTAATTACTTAAACATCTGTTTTGCACAGGCCACCGCATTTGGAGAAGGAAGCAACCTTACAACAAACTACATTATCAAGGTAATTGTGTTACTTGTTCAATTTAGTATTTCTCTTGACAAAATATAATCATCAAATTTGCGTACATGCAGATACTTGGTCTGTCCGAGTGTGCTGATACCCTAGTGGGAGACGAGATGAGAAGAGGCATATCAGGAGGACAAAAGAAAAGAGCCACAATCGGTAAGCATTTTACTTTTTCTACTATGTATTTTGTTCCTTAACCTCTATCGTCACTTCCTAGAGTGCACTTCCCAGTCAGTCTTTACGTTATAAATGATACATATATAGCTACCAGTCATTTTTTAAACAATATATTTTTATTAATATTACAGAAATAAATAGTTGGATAAAAAATTATAGAAATATACTCTGACACCATTCAAAATAGCAACAATAGTCTCTGCCACCATCTCAATCTATCATCAAACAAATGAACAATAGAGTGTCACATCAGCCACCACCTACGGACGAAAGGATAAGTGAAATTTTACCACCTCAAGAACCTGTTGTATGAAATGAAAAGTGTTTTTTAACAAGGCACAAATATCTACGGTTAAAAAACATGATTGTAGCTATCAAGTCAAATGGAAGCAACTAGCCCCCAAAAAAAAAAAAAAAGAATCGGGGCATGAGTAAAGAGATATCTGATTGGCAACTAAGGGCCTGTTTATGGTCGTAGCTTTTCTGAAAAAACTACTTTTTAGTTTTTTAAGCTGAAAAGCGACTGTAGATTTTTATACGATATTGTTTAATAAATAGCTAATTTCTCTCAGCAATAAGCTGCAAACGTAGATCTAGCCTAACTTTTGGCATTTGTTAGTTATATATGGCTTTTGACATAAAAATTTGAGTTGTTTTGGAGGTTTACTGGCTTTTCAAAAATAAAGCTGGCTTTGAACCCCAAACAGGGCCTAACTAACCATACTTCACAATGAATTCCTTAATGCAGGAGAGATGCTAGTTGGTCTAGCAAGATGCTTCTTTATGGATGATATATCAACAGGTCTAGATAGCTCCACCACGTTCGAGATCATGAAGTTTCTCCAACAAATGGCTCATTTGATGGATCTCACAATGGTTATCTCCTTGCTGCAACCACCTCCCGAGACATTGGAATTATTTGACGACATAATCCTTTTATGCGAGGGGCAAATTGTATACCATGGTCCTCGAGAAAATGCCACCGATTTCTTTGAAACTATGGGATTCAAATGCCCCAGCAGGAAGAATGTAGCTGATTTCCTTCAAGAGGTATTCCATTGTCACTTACAGTTACATAACTCTGGTGCATTCCCATGCATCATACGCTTCTCTGTCTCCCTGCTAATATATCACAGCCCTTGCTTGCCTTCAAAAAAAATTATCACTTACAGTAATAAGGAATTGTAAAATAAGACTATTGCTAACAGTTGATCCTCCTTACCAAATTACTGTATTTTAGGATAACCAATACATTACAGTCACAAGGTAAAACAGGCAGTAGATTACTCACGATTCAACGTAATTCCACAAAATCAATTATTCTGTAATATACTTGTGCATAACAATGGAACAAGCTGACAGTAACTTCTCTACAATTGGTCAGGTGACCTCGAAGATGGACCAAAAGCAATACTGGGTTGGTGACGAACATAAGTACCAATACAATTCAATTGAAATATTTGCAGAATCCTTCCGTGCCTCCTATCTTCCTCGACTTGTAGAAGACAATCTGTGCAGGCCAAACAATACTGGAAAGAGCAAGGAGGTAAAAACAAATACAAGTCGCAGTATCTCCAGATGGAATATTTTCAAAGCATGCTTTTCAAGGGAAGTCCTGCTTCTAAAACGAAACTCTCCGGTGCATATATTCAAGACCGTACAGATAACTGTTCTCGCTTTTGTGATCTCAACACTTTTCCTTCGAACAAATATGAGCCGCAATTCCGTACTTGATGCTAATAAGTACATGGGGGCACTCTTTATGGCTGTTGTGATAGTAAACTTCAATGGCATGACTGAAATTGCAATGACAATAAAGCGGCTCCCCATCTTCTACAAGCAAAGAGAGTTACTAGCATTGCCAGGATGGGCACTCCTTTCTTCAGTTTTCCTCATTAGTCTACCAATGTCACTTCTAGAGACAGGTCTTTGGACCGGCTTAACCTACTATGTGATTGGCTTCGCACCTTCCCTTATCAGGTACTCCTGGCACTCTACGAGAGATTTTGCAATTTGACACCCTTTAAAAGCGAATTTTTCAATATTTGCACCTCATTCCCTTATACAGAGCTGAAGGCAAGTGTCAAATATCGAAATCCTGGCACTCTATACCTAAGGAATAAGGATCTTAGTTACTTGAATAGACTGAAGTAACAGAAAGAAGTTCCTTTCCTTCTGGCAGGTTCATCCAGCACTTTGTTGTACTTTTTGCCATGCATCAAATGTCAATGGGACTGTATCGCTTCTTAGCAGCCATAGGAAGGACGCAAGTAATGGCCAACATGCTAGGGACTGCAGCTCTCATAGCAATCTACATACTTGGAGGCTTCGTCATATCAAAAGGTATAGATGATTTAGCTCAGAATACTTCTGGAAGTATGGCAACTCTGTAATGCAGCACAAGTTTAAGGCTTATTTGCAGCTAAGATTCTCACCAATTTTATACACTGAACAGATGATCTCCAACCATGGTTGCGCTGGGGATATTGGACATCCCCATTCACCTATGCACAGAATGCAGTCGCCCTGAATGAGTTTCTTGACAAAAGATGGGCCACAGTAAGCACTCATTTCAACACTTGGAATTGCTCCTCTAAAAAAAATGCTAACCCCATGCTCGATATCCTTCCGAAAGTACACTAATGGCGATGGTCTTGGATGCTGATAGGAATTTCATTACGCAAATGCAAACACAGTCGGTGAAGCTATCCTCAAGATCAGGGGGCTGCTCACAGAGTGGCACTGGTACTGGATTTGCGTCAGCATTTTATTTGGATTCTCGCTGGTCTTCAACATCCTCAGCATATTTGCATTAGAGTTCATGAACTGTATGTATACCAAGCAATCAAAACCTCGTAAATGTTGAACTAGTAATACGAACGATCCTCATCCTTCTTGTTTGTCATTTGCAGCTCCACACAAGCATCAAGTTAACATCAATGCCACCAAGATGAAGGTAGAGTACAACAAACAGGCAATTGGAAATGACAATGCGTCAACTGATCAAGTCATCCTCCCATTTCGGCCTCTCTCCCTTGTATTTGATCATATCAACTATTTTGTCGACATGCCTAAGGTAATCAGACCTTACCAAATAGTTACATCTATTCTAGTCACCCATTGACCAAATGTACGCATATCTTCCACCAGGAGATGGCAAAATATGGAGTAACAGAAAAAAAGCTTCAGCTGCTACAAGATGTCAGTGGTGCTTTCAGGCCAGGGGTGCTAACAGCTCTGATGGGGATCACTGGCGCTGGAAAGACAACACTGCTCGATGTCTTGGCTGGAAGAAAAACTGGAGGATATATTGAAGGCACTATTAGGATAGCAGGCTATCCAAAGAAGCAGGAGACATTCTCAAGGATCTCAGGCTATTGCGAACAGAGTGACATACACTCACCCAATCTCACTGTGTATGAGTCGCTGCAGTTTTCTGCATGGCTTCGCCTTCCTTCAAATGTTAAATCTCGCCAAAGAGAAGTACGTTCATTGACCTCTTACCCTCTTGTATCATGTTAGAAGCTAACATCTGACACAAGATTTCTCTGCAAGCATATTTCAGATGTTCATAGACGAAGTCATGGACCTAGTTGAATTAACTGGCTTGAAGAATGCCATTGTGGGTCTGGCTGGAGCAACTGGCCTGTCGGCTGAGCAGCGAAAAAGACTGACAATAGCTGTGGAGCTGGTAGCTAGTCCTTCCATTATATTTATGGATGAGCCAACCACTGGCTTGGATGCTCGTGCCGCCGCAATTGTCATGAGAACAGTAAGAAAGACTGTAGACACTGGACGAACTGTTGTCTGCACAATTCATCAGCCAAGCATTGAGATATTTGAATCTTTCGATGAGGTATGACTAAGTCGGTAAACAGGTCAAAAAGAATTTCTAATGGTACCAGCCATAAGAATAGTCCAGTGGTGTCAAGATTAGAGACTGAAAGAGAATCAATTACACATCACCAAAACTAGGATGGTTTTTGTCAAAATTAAACAGCAAATTGCCCTTCAGATTTTATTTTTCTTTTTTCCATAGTAGCACTCATAAAAGTGTTAAAGATAGTTATGGCTTAAAGTAGAAAATTTGAGGAACCACAGGTCAATTGACCTTTTATACGAGTATTACCTTCTGAATTTGAGTTTAATTTGACTAATTGCAGCTTCTACTTATGAAAAGAGGAGGTCAGCTCATATACAGTGGTTCACTAGGTCCACTGTCTAGCAACATGATAGAGTATTTCGAGGTAAGATTGCTTGAGATTGGATGCTAATTCATAAGATGGAAAGGAAAATACTAAAATTGCTTTGTCACAGGCAATACCTGGTGTTCCAAGAATAAAAGAGGGACAAAACCCAGCAGCATGGATGTTAGATATCAGTTCACAAACAACAGAATATGAGATTGGAGTGGACTATGCAGAAATCTATCGGAGCTCCTCCTTATACAGGTCAGCCCAATACAATCATAAAGCTGCAATCACTATTCTGATAACTTTTTTGAACAATAAGAAAAAAGATAAACACAATGAAATTGTACCTGGTTTCCACAGGGAGAACATGCTTCTAATTGATGAGCTGGGAAAACCAGAACCAAACACAGAGGATCTACAATTTCCTCCCAGATATTGGCAGAACTTTAAGGCGCAATGCATGGCTTGCCTGTGGAAGCAAAGATGTGCATACTGGAAAAACTCAGAACACAATGTTGTTCGGTTCCTAAACACGTTTGCTGTATCAATTATGTTCGGAATTGTATTCTGGAAAATTGGCTCAACCATGTAAGTAGGAGCGGGAACTAACCTAAAGATTTTTCTTTCATGAAAACTTATCATGCCTTAATTAGATCATAACTTGGTTTTCCTGTGCAACAGCAAGGATCAGCAAGATGTATTCAACATACTAGGAATTGTATATGGATCAGCATTGTTTCTGGGCTTCATGAATTGCAGCATATTACAGCCGGTTGTGGCAATGGAGAGAGTTGTGTTTTATCGAGAAAAAGCTGCAGGGATGTACTCTACTATGGCTTACGCCATTGCTCAGGTAATGTTACTTTACCAATCTGTTCAGAAAAATCAATAGTTCTGGACATAGAGGGCATGGATTCTAAACTCCAACACTGGACTTCTGCGTGTAGGTGGCAGTTGAATTGCCTTACATGCTTGTCCAAGTGTTCATCTTTGCGGCAATTGTATATCCAATGATTGGGTTCCAGCTGACGGCCAGCAAGTTCTTTTGGTTTGTGCTCTACATGGTGCTAAGCTTCATGTACTACACACTTTATGGGATGATGACGGTGGCGCTAACACCAAACATTGAGATAGCCGCCGGACTGTCCTTCCTTATATTCATCTTTTGGAACGTCTTCTCCGGCTTCATCATCGGAAGAGAGGTACTAATCTGCCATTAAACTCCCTAATTTTTGTCACCTTAATTACAATTAGACGCTAGAGAGAACAAAATTGACTTCGATTTGGGCTTGTTTATTTGAAAAAAAAAATCAACAACAAAGAGAGGAGAGGTTATGCCTGACTGACCTGATGAACAACAATGTGAATGTGGCAATGTGGATGCAGCTGATCCCGGTGTGGTGGAGATGGGTGTACTGGGCGAACCCGGCAGCGTGGACGGTGTACGGGCTCATGTTCTCGCAGCTGGGCGACCGAACGGAGCTGGTCCGTGTTCCAGGGCAGCCGGACCAGAGGGTGCGGGAGTTCCTCGAGGGCTACCTCGGCCTCCAGGACCGCTACTTCAACCTCGTCACCTGCCTGCACCTCGCCATCATCGCCCTCTTCGCCTTCCTCTTCGTCCTGTCCATCAAGTACCTCAAGTTCCAGAGGAGGTAGCAGTAGCACAAATCTAAATTGATGCGTGCAAGCTGCAAAGGAAACCGTAAATAAACTTACCAATCGGTAATCACTTAACTGTAGAAAGATAAGATTTGAAGGGAAACACCCAAATAATAAGCAAAAGAAGATAAGGATTTGTTGCAAAAGAAAGTGTGTAAGTAATCACAGGATCTGTGCGACGATTTGTATATGTAATACTAGGGCAGAATTGTTGTTATATCAAGTTCGACAAATTAAATTAAAAGGGCAAGTGTATATGTGATTAGAATTTATAATTTATAAAAGCATATACTATACTAATTTATAATTCAGTTTGCCATGCCAATGTAACTTATATATAGAATTCACGATTAACTGCTTACCGAGGCGTTCTTCGCCTTCCGTTGATGTTCATATGTCGCGTCATGGAAATAGGACGAATTTAGAGACAGGCGACATGATTTTTACGGTAAAAACCACAGATGTGCGAACAGAATTTACTATATGAGGAAAAAATTACATACCATCTAAAATATACAACTATACGGGCGCGCGCACACACACCACACACGTACGCAAAGGAAGATGATCAGCTTTTAAGAACTTTCTTCCATGTGGATACAAACTTGACAAAGCTCACTAAATAAACAGATTACTAACAAATGGGCTTTCAGATGTTCTAGTCTAAATTTTTAGTTGTAGTAGGACGGGGAAATATTCTGGATTTATAAAAAGAATTACCACCAAAACAAAACTCTGAGAGTTTTCAGTGAAGCCTTTGTTTCCAATCGAAAGATCTTCTGGGTACTCAAACTTGCTAAGAAATCACTTATCAAGAATCTTCCGCTGTGCTAAACACTACCAACAATAACCATGGGTTAGAGCCATACTGTCTTATAGAAATAAAAAACACCCACACAGTGAAAGAGACTTAAGAAAAAAAAGAAGCATAACTTTTCTTCAAGGTAAAAGCAATGCCAAAAAAAAAGTATATTACTACACTAAAGGTCAATCGTTTCGGGATACACTATACTAAAATAGAATGGTTAACTGAATGTACACACCATTTTCAAGCTGATACCCGCCTGTAGTTCAGTATAGTACTTCATTCCAGTTATGGTACCAAATACCAAATTTGGGACAGTATTTTACATTTTACAAGCACTTTGGGAATCACCAACATAGCTTAATTATTTTTCTGGTGCATATGCTAATTGATTAATAGTCAAGTAGATTTAGGGGAAACATAGTTATGGTATCAAAAAAAACACCCTGGCAGGGCAAAATGGATATCATCTCTGGCCAATACATGTTTGGAAAATAGTTCACGTGAACCCACAACCAAAATGTGAAATAAGAGGAGATCAGATATTGTATCAACGAGGATGCTCAATTGCAGGAGTGCAGAATACAGTAACAAACCCCTATGTCAATAAGCCTTAGCTCATATATAAAGCAGAATTTATCTAGTGGATTGCAACACATAATTAATTACCCAACTGAACTTTTTTTCCCTGTAGGTTAAGATTAATTGATAATCTTGGCAGTTGGCACATACCATGATCCATTGCTCTAGGTTTTGAATGTAACCTTCAGCGTTCTCATTCAAAGCATCAATAGCAAACTTATCTACCTGCAAAGCAGTCACCATGATTAAATAAATTCCAGGTGGAAATAAACAGATAGATAGTTCAACAAATTCTTACTTTTTCAAGCTGCAGCTTGGTCGGATACTCAGGGAATTTATTTGACAAAGTTATGCAAATTTTTAGGAAATTCGGCATAACGCTAGCTTTCCAAAATGCTTACGAAAGTGTGTGTGTGTGTTCGGATCTGGATAGTCCAGGATGCTATTCAGCCTGTACGTTTTGGCCAGTAACCCTTCCGTGACCTTTGACAGTCGAACCACTGGCTCCATCTGAAGATGTTTCTGGCCACTCGCGGTACTCCGACCACCGGGACATGCTGTCCAGTGTCCACTTCCTTGATTTGAACGACACATGGGCCATATCTTAGTAGAGAACAACTGCCTGGGCGTTGTCTAAAGATCAAGCACTGAGAGTGAGGAACTTACAACATTTTAGCACCTAAAAGCCTGAAATCGAAGCGTCAATACGATAACTTAACGAAAAGTGTTTATTAGATTTACAAATTTAACAGAACATCTTCCCACTCCGTACGCAAAGAGGTCGAAATCTATGTAGTGTTAGCCATCTATACTACGGAGAATTCAGCATTTCAGACCTACGAAGCTTACTCTAGCGAATTTTTGTTAAACCCAGCGATCCAATCCCGCCACAAATCTCCCGAAATTGAAATGAATTACCAAATCTGACTCAGGCCATTACTTCGGAGCTCTGTTTAACGGCCTAAACTTAGAGGAAACCCGGCATTTCCTTCTAGAGGAATCAGGCTCCAGATCACAGGGACGAGCGAGCAAGCTCACCTACAACGCACGCCAGTATGGAGGCCGTCGCTTGCTCAGCGGCGGGGAGATCTCGCTACCATTCCAAAGAAGAAGCTCTGCTGCTTCTCTCTTGCTATGGTAGGAAGGTGGGGGAGGAGTCGGAGAGGCAGCAGCATTACAGCTAGTTTCCTTTTGGGCGATTCGTAGTTACTACCGACAGCAAGTAACCGTTGTCAACCTGCTCCTCCGTATCATCTAGATATAAAATACTCTTTTATATTGACTATAGAAGTTTTTATAACTGTAACTCTAAAAAATTATTTTTTTCAGAATTATTCTTCATACAATTTTTTTTAAACTTGGCCCCCCAACCCGTAAATACCGCACGTAGGAAACGTTGCAAATGCTGTCACAAGGAGAACTGCAATACAATACCGCGCCCCCTACGAGCGCTGCATTGCCAAGGAGCACTGCAATACCGTGCGATTAAAAAAATCAAAAGCAATTGAATGCAGCAGTACTGTAGTGCTAGCAATACAATGCTACAATATTGCTGCATCAATTTTTTTTCTTTTTTATTTTTGGATTGCATGGGATTGCAACAAATGTGCGCTTGGGGTGCGTAGTAATGGCCATGCAACGCTCGGGAAGCGCGGCATTGTATTGCAACGCTCCCGTGCACAGCATTTGTGTGCTAGGGGTCAATTTTGTAAATAATTTTGCACAAGGAGTTAATTTTGAAAAGAAAATAATTTTTTTGGACTACAACACTGAAGACTTAAGATCTATAATTTTTTAAGAGAAAATTTCTTATTTGTTACTGAAAGTTAGCCGGATCCCTAAAATACCATAGCAAAATTACGCTTTCCTTCATTGCCATTAGATCTCAACTTTAATCCCATTTTTGCCGCTCATATTAGTGGACCGTTATTTTTGCGATTAACTTGTACGTCAAAAGACGATTCTGCTCATCTTCATTTAAATCTATCAAGTGTGCTTAGAATTTTATAAAAAATTTCAGAGAAGATCTTAAGACAGTGCTAACATTTCTATAAAATTTTTAGACCATGATCAGCACTGTGAATTTCTGAAAAAAATCTTTTAGTGATTCTATCTTGATGAACGAATCTAGAATTTGATTTTTAGAAGCAATAAATAAATTCAAAAAATTATGAAACTTTTGGAGAAGTTCCTTCGATTATTTAGAACTTAAATAAATTATTTTTAGACTTTTAAATATTTTTTAATTCAGAGCTTGAAAATAAGAACAACAACTATGTTAGTAACTATGTTAGTAGAAAAGAAAGTAAAAAATATTTTCAAACTTTGAATATAAAATATTTATAATATTTAAAACCTATAAATATTTTATTTAAGTTATAAATAATCCAAGGAACTCCTCCAAATTTTTTTAAAATTTTAAATTTATTTAGTGCTTTCTAAAAAAATAAAATCTATATTCTTTCAATAAGACAAAAGCATTGAATTTTTTTTTCAAAATTCACAGATCTGATCATCCTCTAAAAAATTTACAAAAATGTTATCACTATCTTAATGTCATCTCCAAAAATTTGCATAAAATTCTGAATACATTTGATAGATTTAAATGAGGATAAAATAAACAGAATCGTCTTTTCACATATAAGTTAATGGCCAAAGTGACGGCCCACTGACGGGAGTGGAAAAAATAGGATGAAAGTTAAGATTTAATGGCAATGAATAGAAGAACAATTTTACAATAGCATTTTATGGATCCGGCCAACTTTCAGTAGCAAATAAGGAATTTCTTATCTTTTAATTATGGTATAGAAAATATATTTATTATAGATGACAAGTCATAAAATAATAATTTATATTGTTTATATACCTTAAATTTATGAGCTTAATGCACTCTCTCCCCTCCTTATTAATAAATATCCTGCATGCCGAAGATTATAGACGGCTCAAATACAGTGTTCTCAGCATGAATATATGGGACTCATCTCACACTATGTTTTTATAGATGGTTTAAATACAGTGTCCTAACCATGATTAGGGCTTTTAAAAAAAGCTTGAGGCTCATGAACTATCCAATTTCGGCTTGCTTTAGACTCGATTCTAGTTTGGTTTGAGCTCAAAACGAGCCTAACTCAAGCTGATCCCAAACCTGCGAGCTTCATCGAGCCGAGCATCAATAGCTCGTGAGGCTAGTAATTTACAAATTATTTCTTAAATATTATTATATGTTAACTCTTACTAAGCTTATTTGAGTCGAGTTCGAGCTTAAACATTTTTTTTGGCTAAAAAATAGTGCATATTAAATTATATACCATTACCAAACTTATTCAAGCCAAGTTTAAGTTTAGGTCCATACTCGACCACCAACTCGAGCTCGTTTGAGCTCGGCTCGAGCTTCTACCAAACTCGAGCCTAATAGGACAGGATTGCTCGAGCTCGGCTCATTTAAATGCCCAACCATGATTAGTTGGAAGTCAGATTAGTTCAAAATTC
This sequence comes from Guadua angustifolia, assembly GCA_036346375.1. Classification (NCBI taxonomy): domain Eukaryota; kingdom Viridiplantae; phylum Streptophyta; class Magnoliopsida; order Poales; family Poaceae; genus Guadua; species Guadua angustifolia. The sequence continues at coordinate 11,381,409 of CM070515.1, read as the reverse complement.
CATCAAAAATTTGGAAATATCACCCAGGATTTTGGATTTTGACTAGGAACGAGATCCAAAATTCCGGTCGAACAAAAAATTTGCAAATTACTATAGTAATTTTGGACCAGATTTTTTAGTATTTTTGTCAGATTTTAAGTTTTTCACCAGATTTGACCAATTTGGGTCAATACTCTTAAAAATATCATCTTCCATGAAAATTTGTTGAAAACCCAAAATTTTTAGATGCTTTATAAAATAACATAAATATTTTTTTTATTTTTTTTAAATGTACAAGTTTGATCATGCTATGTAAAATTTATGGTACTATCTTTACAATATAGGATCATACAAAAACATTTCCCAAATAATTGAACTTTATTTGTTATATTTAAACAATTAAAAATAGAAGGAACATAATGAGACAGTAATATTGTCAGAATTTTACATATTTGCTCAAGTCAGAACCTTCCTCTAAAACTTTAAAAAATTCTAAACTTCTTTTGGATGCTCAATAAAATCTATGAAAGCAGTATATGTACTCAGCCATTTTATTAGGAATTCAGGACGGTAGCACTATCAAAATTTTTAAAAAATCATCAAAACTTTATATTAGAGTATTAGTGATGTGTAAAAATGATCCACAAAAACTTTCAAATTTTCTAATGTGTTTTAATCCATTTTTTAATTCAGTTGAAATTTTCTGAGTTTTCACCAATTTCGACCAAAATTTTTCTGAAATTTCATGACATTTTGCATATTTTGACCTGATTTGGAACAATCCCTCATAATAATGTCATCTTCCATAAAAAAAATCTGATAAAACAAATTTTTTATACATTTTATAAAAAATAATAGAAACACTATCAAATTTTTATAAAAAAAGGTACAAGTTTTATTGTGCTCTAAAAAGTTTATGGTACTATCTTTAGTGGCTAGTATGATACAGTGAATTTTTTAAAAATAACTTCATTTGTTATCTTTGAAAAATAAAAGACACAAGGAACATAAACAAGACAATAACCGTTTCAAAATTTTATAAATTCGCTCGAGTGTGATCATGAGCTAAAATTTTTAAGAGAACTTAAGAATTGTCTCAGCACTCTTCTCTAAAGTTTTCAAAATTTTTATACTTGGTTTAGTTTCTCAATCAAAACTATGGAAGTATTGCCTTAGCCTTTTATCAGGACAGTAGTATTGTTCAGATTTTTTAAAATTCTTTAGGCTTGATCATAATCTAAAAATTTTATGAGAACATTAATGATGTGTTAGGACCATCCAAAAAAATTAAAATTTTCTAACGTAGTGTCGAGGGTTGTTACCGATAATAATGAAAAGGGGGCTAGGCGCTGAATCCAAACTCGATGGTAGCACAAGACACGGGAATTATACAGGTTCGGGCTCCCACGGTGGAGATAATACCCTAGTCCTGTGCTCTGGGATTATGATTGGCTAGCTTATTCACTGATCCTCTTCTTCCTCCCCACCCCCCTTTATATAGCGGAGGAGGGCGGTTACAAAGGAGAGTCCTAATCGGTTACAAGGTGGAGATTGTATCTCTTTCCTTATCCGTTAAACATGATAGCAGTTAGGATTACAATTGTATCCTCCCTAAGCATGATAGGTTTCCATCTTCGGGGTTTCCTGGTTGCGCATGGTGGCCTGCCTCCTAAGCAATACCCATCTTCATGTGGTCGGCTTGGCCCATCCTCTCTTGGGTGGTCCTCACGGCCCGCAATGCAGATGCCCGGGGTCCATATACTCCACAGTAGCCCCCGAGTGCTTTGCGATCGAGTTGCCGTCTTCTTGGTCGCAGTTCAACTGAGTCATGCTTCACGCCGAATGCTTCTAGTTCTTGATGCAGCTTCCCGACTGGTTTTCCTTTTCAGCCGAGTGCCCTATTGTTGGCGAAGAGATCGTGAAGGACTCAATAGAGCTCCACGCATTTGAACTTTCTGAGTGATACCCAGCCCAATTATTGGAATACTGGCAGTCAGATCATCTTGGGGCATACCGTATCTCAAACGATATGCAGAAGTCAAAACGCTTTTCCCGCTCAAGGCGAAATTCAGCGCCGTCTCATTTATCGCCGAAGTTACTGATGTCGTCATTGAAGCGTTAGCCCACACGAGTCGCATCCAAATTTAGTAGCCCTGAAATCATGTATATGCAGAACTTAGGCCATGTAAAAAACAATTCACTCGGATTGATGCCCGACTATTTTATATATAATTTTAGGGTTTTTTACTCCTTTTCCTTATTGACTTTGAATTCATCCGAGTGGTTTGACTCTTTTTGTTTAAGCACTCTGCCCGACTAGTCTAGCCCCCGAGCGTCGGGAGTCGGCTCATGGCCCTTTTTCCCAGGCACGTATTTTGGGTGACTAAAGTTCGACGTTCACGGGGTCAGAGCTTCACAACTTGGAATTAACGCACTCGGATTCATTTGCAATCGTTAAGTAAAAGAAGAAAAACACAACTCAGAAAAAGATGTGCGCATGCTCACACTATTAGGTGTAGCCTCCGACTTACTACTTAGTTGTGGATCAACTAAGTAGCAAGTCAAGAAAGCCGATAATTTTATTCATAATGACATAATTGAGTAAAAAGCGACTTAGCTGCTCTATGCTTCATGTGTTGGTGACGATCGTGTGCGTCTTTGCTCGTGGCGAGGCTTGCAAATGAAGCCGAAGGTGGCGCTGGCGAAAGGCTTCGTGGCGTCTTGAAGGTGGCCTTCGGCGCAGTGTTGGCTCGTGGCGTGCGAAGGTGGCGCTTGGGCGCAGCGTTAGCTCTTGGCCGTGCGAAGGTGGCGCTTCGAAGCGCTGCGTTGGCTTCGTGGCGCGAAGGTGGCGCTTCGGGCGCAGGCGTTGGCTTCGTGGCGTCGCGAATGTGGCGCTCGAAGCGCAGCGTAGGCTCGTGGCGCGCCGGTTGGCGGTGGCGCAGCGCTCTTAGCGGCTTAGCGCTTCGAAGCGCGGCGCAGCTTCCGAAGGTGGCGCCGGCGCAGCGTTATTCGTGGCGTCGCCGAAGGTGGCGCTCGGCGCGCGTAGGCTCGTTCGCGTGCGGGTAGTGCTCGAAGCGCAGCGTTGGCTCGTGGCCGAGTCGACGGGGACGCTCCTTGCAAGATGACTGCAGTACCTTCTAGTTGCCAGACTCCAAAGCTTGCGCGGTCGCCGGACTTCTAGTCGCCATGCATGTGCGGGTCTTCAGGTCGCCGAACCCTTCTGTCACGCTGGCCGTAATCTTTTTTCACCCGCCGCCGAGAGCACAAACTTTAAAACTTCGAGTCGCTTCATAATTTTGACTGGCCAGATAATGTTGGCCCAGATCTTGATCGGCAATCTGCAACCTTCAGCTTCGGGTGATTTTGCTCACGCCTCTCCAGGAGGAACTAGCGCTCATCTCTGTTGACCTCTGCTTTGAGTACCAAAAAGCAAGCAACAACAGAGGAACACGGATTGCAGAACAGCAAGGAGAAGAATTTTGCGTTGCCTCAACCGCACAGCCGCCAGCAGGAAGGGATTTTTTCTTGGCCCTTTGCTAGGATGCACGTCGCCAGCACTTCAAGCCTTATGCATGCATGCGTGATTCTTGAGCGATGGAGAGCAGCCGCCGCAAAAAGCTCCCTTTTTTCCGCCGGCCACAGGACATCAGCCAACACGCCCAACTTGGAGGTCCGGATCATGGAGGTGGAGCAGTAGCCTCTCGTCGCCTGAAACCCAACCGCAAGGGGCAAATTATCTAATCCCAGTTGCATGCAAAGCCGCCGGCCAGGATGCCCAGATTCCAGTGCCTGTTCAAAAGCACACAATGGCCACAAGTGGAGAAATCAAAACACCAGACATGCATGCATATGAAAACTTCTAGTCGCCTCCTTTATTTGCATGCATGGACGCAGTCACCAGGCAAACAACTAGTCGCAAGACTCAAGTCATCGCTACTGCTTCAACATCAACATATGCATGCATGCAAGGAACAAGACGTTGCACTTCGAGTGAAACCCGCGGCTTACTGCTTTATTCATAATGACAGAATTATTAACAAAATTTAAGTGTAAGAACGACTTAGCTGGTTTGTGTCCCATGAGTTGTTGACGAGCGTGCCGTCCTCACGTCTCAGTTTGTAAGTCCCTGGGCGTATCACCTTGTCTGCAGGCGATCCTCGCCGCCGAGAAGCCGCAAGGAGTCGACGCAGCAGATCCTCGCCAGGCGCGCGAGTAGCTAGCTTAGGAAGTCGGCGCGGTAGTCCTCGTCGTCATGCGCACCAGAAGCTGGCACGAGAAATTAGTGTGGCTATCCTTGGCGTTGCGCGCACAAGAAACCGGCATACAGAGTCGGCACGGCTATCCGTGGCGTCGGGTGCGCGGCGCGGCTATCCTCGGCATCATGCGCGCGGGAAGTCGGCCTGGGAAGTCAACACGGCGACCCTCGGCGTCATGCGCGCGAGGAGCCGGTGTAAGCAATCGGCGCGGTTGTCCTCGACGACGTGCGCGAGAAGCCGGCCTAAAAAGTCAGCACGGCGAAATTCCTTCCGATCGGATCTGATCCAATTTTGGACGTGAACAGATCACATCTTCTTTTCGCGTTCGCTTCGCGGTTGAAGTTGTGTTCCTGATTTGGAGCAAAGGTGACCTTGTCTCCGTTGAAGTTCGCCATCGAGCTTGCTGCGATTGATCTTAGCGCAACCCCTACCTGGCGCGCCAACTGTCGAGGGTTGTTACCGACAATAATGAAAAGGGGGCTAGGCGCTGAATCCAAACTCGATGGTAGCACAAGACACGGGAATTATACAGGTTCGGGCTCCCACGGTGGAGATAATACCCTAGTCCTGTGCTCTGGGATTATGATTGGCTAGCTTATTCGCTGATCCTCTTCTTCCTCCCCCACCCCCTTTATATAGCGAAGGAGGGCGGTTACAAAGGAGAGTCCTAATCGGTTACAAGATGGAGATTGTATCTCTTTCTTATCCATTAAACATGATAGCAATTAGGATTACAATTGTATCCTCCCTAAGCATGATAGGTTTCCATCTTCGGGGTTTCCTGGTTGCGCATGGCGGCCTGCCTCCTAAGCAATACCCATCTTCATGTGGTCGGCTTGGCCCATCCTCTCTTGGGTGGTCCTCACGGCCCGTAATGCAGATACCCGGGGTCCATATACTCCACACGTAGTTTGCACTATTTTTCGTTCGGTTCAAATTTGCTGAAATCTCGGAAATCCCAGTCAAAAAAATCCGGATTTGAATTTTGCTTTTTGAATTGCAATCACGTTTTATCCAAAATTCTAAAATCGTATCGAAATTTTGGATTTCAATCCCTCCAAGATATAATCCAAAATGTAATTTAAAAATCTCACACTATGTTTTGTGAACTCGTGGATGGCCAACCTTGGATCTTTAGCAGCTGCCGGAGAAACTGATGACTTGGGTTTCTCTTGATGTGGCCTGCAGCGGTGTCGCTTAAAAAAAAGAGAAGTGATGTTTTACTTTCAGGTACATGCTATGCTCTTTTCAATCCGATATAAGCGCGCGTTAGTGTAACAGCAAGCATAGCCGATTGAGCCGTGTTTGGGAATAAGGCTCTGTTTGGGAGAGCTCCAGATCCCAGCTTTAGCTCAGATCTGAAGCTTATAGGCTAAAATAAAGTGAATTAAGTTTATATTTTTAATCTAAAATATAAACAAGATGATCTACCTAAACACTCTTAATATACCCACAGCTCCAGCTCTATAAATTTCTAGAGCTAGAAATACTCTGCTCCACCAACTCCATAGATTTTGGTGGAGCTGGAGCTGTCCCAAACACCCCCTAAGGCTTTGTTTGGACAGTTTCTTCTGTTTAAAAGAAAAATAGATTGTTCATCGAATAGAAAAATTTTGGAGAGCTTCTTCTATAATTAAAAACTGATTTATATGTAGAATCAGAAGCTGTCATCCATCCGATTCTATAGATTCTGACTCAAATTCTGCAGGTTCCACATCCTCACGAGTTGCCACAGGCCGGGGAGCTTTCACCGCCGGCCCAACACCCCTCCATCACTCTCGTCCGTTCGTCCGTTGCCGATGCCGATCAACAATTAGGATTGTCGAACTACCAGATTCTCCAGCCAGCAGATTCTTCATACAGCCGTTTCTTCAAATAGCTGACTACAATTCAGAATCTGCAAGATTAGAAGTTATCTGAAGAGGTCTGACGGACCACCCTTTTCAGGGGGTGCGTATAAATACCTTCACAGCTACTCAGGATTTTAGCTGTAGGTAACCAAGTGTACATTTCCTAACATAAGAGCAAAAGCGAATATTTCATAGATAAAATACGGGCCTAACGAATAGAGTTTTACAAGAGGCGTGACTAGCACCAAATACAATACAAAGCATCCAAAGGAAGGCTTGAGCAAATAGACCAAAACCTTCAAAACCAAATATCGTTGCCATCTACGCTCTTCTGGAAACTATCATCTTCTTGAAATTCTAAAAGGGAGATTTAGAAGCAAGGGTGAGTACACAACCGTACTCAACAAACCACACGAAATTTCTGAATATTATATGAACAGAATTTTAAGGAACCGGCACTAGTTTTAAGTATTTGGTAGATGCATGAGCTAGAGATTAAGTATAGTATAAAAAAAATACAAACCATCCATCAATACCATCACCACAACACCACCACTGACTTATTAGCAAAATCCAGATTACAGTAAGTTTATTATTAAAACTACTCGAGCTCAGTTATAGAAATCACCCTAAATTAACCCATCTCCATTAACCGAAAGCACGGCATATTCGAATACCATTTAGATCACTCTGCAGAGCTACTCAATTTTACCCACAAGATATCTACGGTCATTAGTGCCGCTGGATTAACATGCAACTTTTATGCATGCGACCCGACCGAGATGAACATAACCTTTTATTGAGTTTCCCCTCTTTAGCTCCTACCCAGTAGTTTATTTGGATCCCCAGCCTCCAGGACCCACTGGCCAAGGCGGACGGCGCGATCTGGCCAACTGAGGATACCTACCGTTATGTGAACCGACAAATGGCTGCACCATTCCATTCCACCCCAAACACTCGCGATCCATTCCCCTAACTGAGAATGGTAATCCACCTGTAGGTATTCCAAGAGGAAAAATAATATACCGGGCTACGTTGGATCAGGTCAACAGAGCTGACCAGCCCAACTTATGGTTGAGAGAGGACTGAAATTATTTACTTTGCTCAAGGGGTTGATCCTTACGCGCCAAAGACACAGCCCAATACACATAACAACACCGGTACCACTGTACCCATCACCACACCACATTTGGGCTTGTCATCGGTTGGGGGTTGGGCCAGCATCCACCTTCCGTGGTCCACCTAACACTATCCCCCAACCATAGCAGGTTTTAAAAACGCACCCCGAGTCAAGACTCGGGGGTTTTGAACAACAAATGAAAAGTAGTGTTTATTATTATAGCTAACCTATGGTGGTTCATTAATGATAACCTAGGGTTAACAAGTGGATATGGCATAATCAACATGGTTTTAACAAGGAGGTGGGTTTTAACTAGTCAAATCTTTCTAAATTAGCTTCTTTTTAGATTTCTACTCTATTTACAAACAAATGCAATAACTACATACATACAATAATTATACGGAATAATAGGATCAACATGTTCAAGGAGTGTGGCTTGCCTTGCGGAATCGAGGGTTCGCCTAGCGAGACGTGGTCGACGTTGTATCTGGTCTCGACCTGCTCCGGCTCCTGCTCCTGCGACAGCTCCACGTACTGCTCCAGGAACTGCTCCGACGTTGAATCTAGCGCGAACAAGCAAAACCAATAAATAAACAAACAAAAATAACCAAAGAAAGAAAATGGAAAAAGGAACAGGAGAGAAAATGGTCGGAACAGGTTTCGGGGCATTTTGGAAATTTTCTGGACTTGATATGGCGAAACGGAGATTATTTTTGGACTCAGTGGCTCGAACTGGTCAAGAATGTGTATTTTTGACTATTTTGGGATTTTTGGAAACTTTCGGGAATTTTGGGGATTTTTCTGGAATTTTATTTGAATTTTTTGGATTTTAAATAAATTAAAATCCAAAAAGAAAATAAAAAGGAACATTGTGCTAACGGGCCGCATAGCGATCGCAAATTCGGCCCACGGGCCAATGAGTGGGGCTGGCCGGGCCACTACCACGGGCGCGGAGGCCGACAGGCGGGGCCCAAGCACGGACGTGTGGGCCAAGGCTAACAGGTGGGCTCGCAGGGCGAGAGGCCGATGAGGCAGGCCTAGCTAATAGCGAGGGTGAGGGGAGGGACTGACGGCGGGGCTCGGTTGGCAGTGAGACGGAGGAGCGAGCTGACACGCAAGACCCGTTACGCAGAGACAGAGGGAGGGTGACAGCGCGCGGCGAAGGGGGGGCTGTCGGAGGTGGGAAAGAAGATGGGTGTTACGGAGAAATGGGGCTCAGGGGTGAAAATGTGGTGGCGGAACGGGGAGAGGGGCTCACTGGCAGGCTTTGGGCGGGAAGAAACGAGCGGGAGCGGGGGAGACGCGGGCGACGGGAATGCCGAGCGAGGAAGAGAAGCTCTTGTAAGGGCGCAAGGAGGCCACCGGAGAAGAAAAGAAGTGGCGAGGGAGGGAGGGGAGAGCTCTGCGGGCTCGGGGCAGGGAAAATGGAGGGACAGAGGGCGCTATTTATAGTCGCGGACGAGGAGAGAGACCGGCGGCGAGGAAGAGAGAGGGTGCGCTGTTTTTCAACGAAGAGGACGCCGAGCGACTGGCAGAAATGATGCGTCGAGCAGCGGGATTCGCGGCGCGGTAGTTGGGTGACGAGACGAGGCGAGGCAAAGGTACGCGGCAAGGGATTCGCGTGAGGCAAAGCTCGGTCCGGCAAGTGAGCGCGACAGGCGGAAGAGCTGGTGGCGGAGGTGACCGGGCGAGGCGAGATTTGTGGCGCGGTAGATGGGCGACGGGAATGGGCGAGGGCGGCACAGGCGAGGCATCGAAAAAGCTGGCGCCGAGGACGACGAGCGAAGCTGCGCTTGGACCGGTGGGAGGAAGAAGAAAAGGGGGGGCGACACTGGCGCAGGCCTGACCGAGGAACGTGCGAAGGGAGTGGGCGCCTCACCCGAAGGGAGTGGGCCGAGTGAGGCGCTGAGGCCCACGGGGCAAGTGGGAAAAAGGAGCGGGCCGAGCGAGGAAAAGAAACGGTCCGAGGCCAAAAAGGGAAGCTGCCAAAAGGGGAAAGCACCAAAAACGAAAAACTTTCCCGAAAAGGAAAGAAATCAAAAAGCCTCAAATAAAATCGAGAAAAACTAAATAAAATCCAAATAAATAACAAAACAAAAATTTGAAATTTTAGGGGTGTTTCAAGAGGACCTATGTCCGTGCGCGCATGGTGCTGTGATGCGGTATAGAGCCTTCCGCTTCTGGATCAGCAGAGCGGCTGCGGACAGGGAAAAAAAAATCCAGAGTACACATCTTGCAATGCCCTTCAGACTACAGTGATGCAGCGCTGCTCCCACTGCTGCTTCAGTTCTTTCCGTTTGCCCGACTGCCTGCCTCTGCCTGCCATCCATGTAATATTGCACTTTATTATAATTTACAGGGAAAATGAAAGCACTTGCCAAGCCAATTACGTAGTACGTCGGTTGAGGCATCGATGCCTCAGATACCTCCATTTCAGAATTCAGAGGACTGCACCAACATAAATAAAGACCGCACGCCTTCTCTCTCTCTTTTCTTTTCTTTTTACCTTCCCTGGAGTAGTGTGAAATGAATGCATGATCAGCACACTATACATTCTATAGATTCAGATAAGCAAACCTATGAAACTAGCATCTAGTATTCTAGTGTATTCTGGACGGCTAGGTTCGCTATATCCGATGAAACTTTGTTCGGATATCCGAACTTTTCGATTTTGATTCTACGAATGCCGCCTGATTCTTTGCGTTGCCCTGTCCTTCCTGCCCAGCCGCGGCGCCTGTGCTTCCACAGGCCCACGCCACCCGTGACGACACCATAGTGGGCCCCTGCATGCAGCTGCTTTGACGCATGAGAGAGAGCATTTTGACAGAGACACAGAGTATTACTCTAAAGTGAAAGAGGCGAACCAGTCATTATCATTTGCTATATGTAGGTTCTGATCAATCAATGCTTATTCTAAAAGACAGTGTCAGTGGCACAAAGATAATTACAGAGTCAAGTTAACCCTTACATGTGGTTAATCTAATCTTACCCCACGATGACCGGGCATTCCTTTGTTTACTATATTGTGCCTTCGTTAGTTAGTCTAAGACAACTAATTAGGCTTGCAGGTTTATTTAGTTTACTCTCTTTTTTGCAATATTGCACCTACCTGTACTGCTATCAACATCACGTGCTAACATGCCTGATAAAATGATTTGTTAGACTACGACAATTTTATTGTATTTTGAATTCATACGGTTGGTTAATCAAGACTATATATTTGCTTTATACGACATTCGCTTTTATGTATCCGATAAAAATTATTCGACATCAGACGATTCCACTCGATTCGATTCAATCATGATCGATATTATCCGCTACCGATTTGTATCCGTGCTATCCGAATCCGATTCAATCCGACAAAAATGTGATTTAGATATGGAAAGAGCGATATCCGATCAATCCGATCCGACAGACCCTATGGACGGCAGCTTGCATCGTAGGTTTAAGATTTGGGCAGTAACGGGAACCTTTCCATTTACTTTCTGGTCACGGGCAGCAGCGACGAGCGGTTTACGTAGTCCAACAGTCCATCCCAGTGGAAGAAAGAAGAAATATTTCCTCGCATCGCACGTTTGGTTGAACTACAAATTGCACTGACGAGAACATTCTTGCCAGTTGCCAGGTAGGTTCTCTAGACAGGAGGGTGTATTCGTATGGGCAGTGCGAGCACAGCAGTCACTGATGACGGACGGGACAGTGCTATTTTTTATGTTCCTTGTGCGGATGCCGGCATGCCGTGCTGCAGCTAGCGCCGCAAGATGAGAATTTTTTTTAAAATAATACTATTTTAATGAAAATTTACGGAAATAATATGTCGAGAAAAAAATGACACTTTTGGCCACCTGTTACCGTTTTGATTAGCGATACAGAGCCTGTCGCCACTTGAAATAACAAGATGCTCTCTGTCGCTATTTTCAAATGACGACAAACTCTCTATCGCCAATTGGAATGGCGACAGAGAGCTTCATCTCCACCGAGCAAGCGCAGGGAAAAGGAAGAGAGGTTTCGCGATAGGCCTTTGTCGCTATTTGGAATTGCGACAGGGAGCTATTTTTGTAATTTTTAATTTTGGCATATTATTTTTGTAATTTTTTTATTTTTCTAATATTATTTTAAAAAATAATTCCGCAAGATGATCTCCCTAGTTTTTTCTTCTCCTTCGGTGTGTGTGTATATATATATGAAATTTTTTTTTGTACTTTCAGGAGTACATACTCCTACCTCTAATATCTCTATTAATATAAATTTGCAGTTGGTGGCAGTGGTCCGTTCTTCCTAGCCCCTCGGCCATATCTCCAATAATGGCCGGTCATTATAGCTAATTATTCTTTCCTCGATTTACGTACCACCATATCTCTAAATATGGCTAATTATTATAGCAAAATCCCTGATTATTGCTGGTAATTAATAGCCGGATAATCATTCCTTTTGTACTCTATATATGCTATACATTTTTCACAGAATCAATCAAGAGAATTCATTCAAGATTTCTTATGTCGTGCCGTCGTGGTGAATGAACTCGACGATCTGATCAATAAGTGACGGACCGACGACATGGTCAGGAGGCGTAGAGGTCGAGCGCCATGATCAATAGTAATCGCGCCGTAAAGATAGTCAGAGTGCGACGTCCACGGGGTACCATGACCCAGCGTCGGCCAGTTGGACATGAACAAAGCGTACGACGCTTCGGCACGGTTGTTCGGCGACACCGGTAGGACGTCGTCGGTGGTGAGAGAGTCATTAGCATACCCATTGGAGATAAACGGGTTGATCCAACTGAACATCGCGAGAGAGAGGAACGACGCGGCGGCGCACAGCGTGGTGGGCGCCTTGGCGCTGGTGTTTTCTGGTTCACCTTCATGGGCTCCGACATCATGGCTGGTAAAACCAGTGATAGCTAAGTACGCCAGAGGCATGGAGACGAGTAGGCCGGCAAAGGCGAGAAGGTCATCTGGAAAGAGCAGTGGACCACCGCCAAAGCGAAGAAGAGCGCGGCGCCGAAGGCGATGGCGATCCAGAAGACGCGGAGGTGCAAAGGCTGGGTGGCGGCGGTGGCCCCTTTCTCCGAGGCGACTAACCACGCGGCCATAGCGTGCGCGACGAAGTGTGCGGCGAGGAAGGCGGACTCCACAGCACGCCATGGAATACCCGGCAGGAGGAAGAACGCGAGCGAGGAGGACGTCGGACACCGCGGCGAAGACGGCAGACACTCCGAGCGCGACCGCATAGTGGCCAGTGGTTCAAAATAGCGATGGCTTCGGAAGAAGCCCGCGTTTGGGAAGCCCCGTGTCGCCCCCTCGCAAGGCGGTGGATGACGAGGACGAGCGAGGCGACGAGGAAGACGAGGTCGACAAATACGAGGAGCGCAAGCACAAGTGTATGGCGAGAGGAAAAGGAACACGAAATGATAATATAAATTGCAAAAAGGATAAAAATGATTGATTGATTTTTAGATTGGTAATATATATTGCTATGTACAATATATTTGGTTTTAATTCATACCGGAGAAGAAATCATAAAAACTTTTGTAATCAGGAGAAATAGATGTTTGATCTTGTAGCACAATTTTCTTTTATTTCTTAACCTTTATATTTCGTTACCAATTTTATTTTTCGTAGCAACGCACGGGCATTGATCTAGTACCACTTAAATGAACGTTTTTATACTCCTTTATCACTTTCGGTATACTTCAATAATAATTCTAAGATACTCCAATGCGATATGATTGAAAAAGTTTCATCCGAGCTCTTTATTTTTTTTGCCACATAACCTTTTCCACATGTAAAAGGAATATATAAACAAATTATGCTATAAAGGGTGGATTTTAATGAAATTTTTTTGTGAAACTCACTTTGAAGTATCTTATAATCAGTATTAGAGTATATTCAAAAGGATAAAAATGTATAATAACATCATTTAAATGGTATACTGGAGGTGGGAGTACATTCACCCAAGAATATGGTATGGGGCTGCAGCCTCTCCCGCCAAGTGGCACCAAACATGGTAGATTCCTTTTGTTGTGAGATACAATGTTTTTCACTTTTTTAAAATAAAATATTTTATTTTTAATTTTTTTAAAAAACAATTTTTAAAACTTTTTTGATGCGATACTTTTAAAGTTTTTTTTAAAGAGCAGTACTTTTTTTGGTTTTTGAAAAATATTTTCTCCCTCTGCTAAAAGCTCTGCCTATCTCGGTACTTTCTTTCGTCTACAGGGATGCACGGGCCTGCGGATCAACTAGTTTATTTGTTTATTAGGTATGCCCTAGCAAATTTAAACTAGCACTTCAACTAAAATCATGCAAATTAAGAGCATGTTAAGTTTGAAGCTAACTGTCATTTCTAACCTTAGACAAGTGTAGTTTGCCATATTTTTATGGTAACAAAATTCAGCATCACAAATATGGTAAAGTTTAGCAAAAAAAAAATATTGAATCTATAAGACATAAGATATTAGCTAAGAAAGTGTAGTAAGCCATATTAACAACATGCCAAACATCTACCTAAGAATATGTACAAGTTAATTGTATTCCTCCACTATATATAGCCTGTAAATCCACTGGTGCTTAATTCCAGTACTGAACCGCTCTACGAATTGCTGCAGTTGTGGAATGAACAGTGCGCTGCTAGTTTAAAATCAGAGTGAGCTAGCTTCGCCGATCCGTTCATGCCGGCCTTCTGTACTCCGTCGCCCTCGAGCAACTAAGTAGTTGTGTATGCTAAACGTACCCCGAAGGTGAGCAACCGGCACCAACATTTGGTCAGATCAGATCATGGCTCTCGAATGGAAAAAATATTGCTATCATCGCAAAATAATACGGACGTGACCAGAGGTCTACGTAATGCGCATATATATCGTACGTACTCACCAATCTTTTATTTTTTATTTTGCAACGACACCGTACCTACTACTTAGCTCGCCATCAGGAGCTCATCAGCCAGAGCTAGGCGGTTCGATCGCACGAGTTCATCACGAGTCCATCATGACCAACCAGCCGCGCGCGCCATTGTAGTTAGCCGGCCACCACTCTCTACGACGACGCTGAGGAGCAGAGGCAGCTGATGGGCGCAATGATTCGCCCCCGACGCCCAACTCCTGCAGCTCGCAAAAGCGCCTCTTCGTGTCGACTTTCGACCGCAAAAGAAGGCCAAAACAAAATCAAAAAGGAGCCGAGCAGAGGCAAGCCGACGCGGCGCTACATACTAGCTAGCCATGTGAATTTGGAAGCGTCCGGGATGGTGCACGAGCATATTGGAGCTGAACTTTGCCTTTGCGCAAAGCACGACCCTCCTCCGGCCTCCTGGTCTCCTCTCCTGCTGACGCGAGACGCACACGACACGACGAGGCCATCGGGCCCGTCACTTTTCTAAACCCACTTAAAGATTTTTATTTTTACAAATCCAACCTTCTTTTGAATAAATTTATAAAAATAATCTCATCCTCAACATGTCATCTACCATGCTGTTTAGCCACAACAAGGTTTCTAATGAGGTAGCAAAGCTCGAGGGGAAGTGTGCCATTAGGTAATCACTTTAATTAATTAAATCACTTGGTTAATCAGTTAAGTAATGATTTTACTTAATTAAATCTCTTAATTAATACTACCAAAGTAGCATTTCTCGGTGGGTTGCTCCTTCCGAACTTCTACTACATGGTATCTTCTGCCGTGTTGCAGGAGCACGACAGGAGATATGTGTCCTACCGACGTTTTTGTGATCGGAGAAAGGATTATTTTTATAATTATATTAGAAAATAGGCAGATTTGTGAAAAAAAAATTACACAGGGATGGCAGTAAAACGCTGGCTTCGCACGCGACGACCGTAGTGCCAAGCTCGTCCCTCGTGGCTGAACTCATAGAAGGTACACTAGTACTACTAGAGTAGCCTTTGATCGGAAGGAAAATGCAGTGGCACCGCCCAACATGAAAAGCCAGCCACTTTCCGCGCCAACCCCCCTGTTGGTTCCCTACGATCCACCAGTACTTATACTACTACTAGGCAGACACGTAACAAGACGAAAGAGTACTTACTGGTGCAACCTCTCTTAGATGCTACATTTACATAAATCCATCCTTTCTTCACAGGTGCGGCATGTCGGCTACGACAGCAACTTTGAACGGTAACCGTAGCCTGCTTGGTAACGGTAATGTTAATGTACTAGTATATACTAATCTGTAACGGAAGAGCAATGCTGCTACTGTCTTGAGCCGCTAATTGGAGTTGGGATCCAGTTTGCGGATATTCGCGGGGTCCACGTCACTGCACCCACGCGTCGGGCCCACCTGACCTGGTCCCCACCAAACCGGAGAGAGGGGAGGTCAGAGGGCCCCCTCCCCCCACCACCCTTCTCCTGCGCGGCAGAAAAAGATTAAATTTACAATTTCTTTCGAATTGAAGTCCAACATGAGAAAAAATAATTAAAAAAAAAAGCCCAAGCCAAAGCTTCTTGCTCCTCCCACTCGCACCGCACGGTCCGCGAGGGCGCTCTTTGACCCACCACCACTTTGCGTCCGGGCCCCACACCCCGAATCACCACCCGTTCGGCCCCACCGCCGCGCTCCAGCGTGTGCGTTAAATTTTGCCTCCACGTACGCACGTGCCGGCCGCTTCTTAATCCTAAACCCAAAAGCTTCCCATTTCCAAAAGCAAATGAAAGCACGCACAGGGGCACAGCACAAAAAAGGACACAGCCAGCAAACAGATAAAACTTGCGTATACTTGTTTGTGCTCGGTAGTCAGTACTCATCGTTTATCTGCCGCGCTGGCCCTTTTGATTACTAATATAGTTATCACATATGTATTTATAAATTTAGTCTTTTCTCTTGTCACGAAAGATAACACCTATTCTAGGCACATCCAAGAAGCGTGAAAGGTGATCAACACCACAAAGAGAGGGACCGCCGGAGTGAGTGAGGAGCAGCGGCAGCATGCATAGCATCTTGTTGCCTTGCACACGTAGCACGGAAAAGATTCTGCCTTGGTAGGCCATATACTGCTCCATTGATCTTCTGTGTTCCTTGGAGGTTACGTCTTTTTCATTTTCATGAAAAAGAAGTAGATTTGCAAAGAGATGCGAAGAAAGACACGATTTAAAAAAAAAAAACTACCATACAATGAGCAGATAAGCGATGATTTGCTTGTGCGTCGTGGCAGGTTAACTTAAAATTCTGTATCCGCTCATTTGCATGCTACTTCTTCTCTAACACTGAGCTACGGAGACGTGAAGTACCAACACAACACAGCACCAACAGTCCAACACCAACACGGGGGAGTAATTACTAGTTCATCATGATAAGGGGGATATTGCGAAAGGAAAGAAAGGAGGATAAAAATTAAATTATAGCAAAAGGAACTAAGTTTTGTATTGGACTTTTGGCGTGCAGTGGAGTGCTTTCTTTGCAATGCTAATCTTCTGGGCTGGAGTCGGAGACCGGCTCGTCGTCGTCGTCTTCGTCCTCCTCGGGGTGGTCTACGCCGCCGCCATCCTTCCGCCCGCGCCGCTGCTGCTCGTGCGGGTCAGCGCCGGTGTGCTGCAGGTGGAGCTGGTGGTCCGATTTGCTTTTCTGGACCACGGTAGAGACCGCCTGATGCTGCTGGAAGTCAGCGACGTTGAGCGCCGTCGGGAACACGGCTCCCGCCGGGATGGCCTGCGCGCCGGCGAGGTTGATGAGCTGGGGCGCGGATTGGATGGCCCAGAACTGCGTGGGCTGGTTGGCGGCGCCCGCGGGCTGTGGGACCATCCACACGGCGGTGGCTTGCGGGATCATGCGGTTGCCGCCGCCGGCCGCGGGGCTGCCGGAGGCCGGAACGGCGAAGACAGGGACGAGGCCTTGTGGGGCGGCAGTGGCGGTGATGGGGGCGAGGCCGCTGGGTACAGAAATCGCCGCGCCGCCGCTGCCTTGGAGGAGAGGGTCGGCGATGACGGGGTAGTAGGCCGCAGGTGCTGCCGTGGCCAGTGGGGCCGCGCCGGGCACCGCGCGCGTGGGCTGCAGCTTGCGGCGGCGCTTCGCGGAGGACTCCTCGCCGTCGACCACGGCTGATGACGCCGGGCCGGAGGAGGACGAGGACTGGGTGGGGATGCGGAGCACGCCGTCGACGGTGGTTGCGATCGCCGGCACCGTGCCCGTGCCGGTGGCCGCGATGATGGCCGGCTCCGACTGCTGCAGCAACCACCTGATGGTCTCGCCGTCGGACTTGTGCCCTAGCTCCCGCGTGAGCTGGAAGATCCTGGCCGCGCACGCCGCCGGCATGCGGATCCGCCGCCCGCGGCCCTCCACCTTGGTGTGCCGGTCGCGGTTCCTCGGCGGCGGCTTGCGTATCATGGCCATCCCGCCGAAGAACTCCACTGGCTCGGGCTTGGGCATGATGAAGTTGTGCATGGGGATTGCGCCCATGGCCATGGCCGTCGCCGCGCCGCCTCCCACCCCACCCGGCTGCGCGTGGATCCGCGCGCCCTCCTCCTCTGCCTTGTCCTGCTCCTGAGCCTCCATGGTGGGAATCGGAGAGATTGGATTGGTTCGGCTTCGGAAGGCCCGCGCTTGTTTCCGGCTCGCCTCGCCTCTCGTCTTTTCGCGTGTTGCGGGAAACGGTGGGGTAGCTCGGTTTACTTTGGGCTCGCTGCGCGCCGGGCTGGGCTAGATTAATCGGGTGGGCCCCCCGCGTGGGATCGACAGCCCGGATGTTGCCCGGGGCCACCGCCCTACCGGGTCATGGTGGGGACCTGTCCGACCTGTAAGGGCCCCGCCGCGTTAATCTGCGCGCCCTTGCGGATCCGACGGCTCAGGATGCGTTGTCGTTTCTTAGCCTTCCTGGCTCCCGGGCCCCCACGTGGCCCCACAAATAGTGGTCAAATTTGCAACGCATTAATGAATAATTAAGCCGTATTATGGGAGGCCATTTGGATTAGGGTAAACAAAATTAGCACGGTCTTAAGATTCGCATCCGTGCGTGACACGTGACTTCCCAGCTGCCCCCGAGCCTTTCCAAAAATATGGACCAGTAAAATAATAAAATGGAACGTGGGTACTGCAATGACAGGTGGGCCCCGATGTGGGGAGTAGATGTGGCTGTGGTAGCGGAAAGGGCCCACCGGCGGCAAGCAATGCGGGACCGGCTCGGCCGGACACGTGTCAGTAGATGAGTGGGGTTTAGACTGTAGCGCTGAATAGAGGTTTTGGGGAGCGGGCGTAGAGGATTCAGAGTCCGGATATTTGGGCGTTGGGCCTCGTATTGGCCCAGCTAGATTCAACGTAAAAGTGGGGACCACCTACCTGTTACGGAGATCTGGGCCCATGTCTACAGAGATATTATGGGGGATCCATTGTGCAATGGAAATCGTGTGCCTTGACGTCGTTGGCTTTCCCGTTGGCTTGGGCGGTCAATTGTTGCTAAGTTGCAATTTACTTTGTGGAAGTCATTCTCTTCCTTTCTTTACCTTACCATTAGCTATGGTATTCATTAGAAATGAGCTGTTCGTGATGTCTACTCAGAAAAATCAAGGTTCAAACTATAGTATTTGTTTATTGTGTGTTTACATTCATAGCCTTCATGATTTCTTTCTCATTTATATAGCCTTATCTCATGATGTGTTTGTCATACATATCCTATCGTTTATCACAGTTGTTTTAGGTTGCATATAAAAAGGCGTGCTATAATGGCAATACAACGTTCGAAAAACAGTTCATCTACTCTAATAAAAACATTTGGAGAATAGCCTAGATAACCCAGAAGCATTTGAGATATATGGATATGCAGACCCTTGAATGTTTTATGTTCACAGCGTATTTCTATGTATACTTTACTTTGTCGTGAGCTGTTTGTGGATGAGATTAAGGGAAAAACAAAAACAAAAGAGTTGTATTGTGTTTGTAGATGTATAGTCTCGAAAAGAATCACGGTTTAAATTCTAATATCTGCGTACTACCACGTTTACATTCATGCTTTTGATGGTTTAAGCTTATTGTCATGGATGGCATTTTGGTACGATTTGATCTCATGACAGGTCAGTCATCCAAATGCTCCCAATGGTCCTAGAGAACCCACAGGTAGAATTGCCACATATAAGAACTAAGAAGGTACCCCCTCCATTGATTTTTTATAAGGCATTCATACATTTCAAGATTCGAAGTTTATAAATGTTGATCAATAATTAGTCTAACAATACATTGATTTATATAACACAAAAGTGATATCGTTATGTTCATATTCGAAAGCACTTTCCTATGGTTACGATTTTATAGCTATAAACAAAGTATTATAAAAGAAATTAAAAGTCAAAGTTCAATTTTAAAGATCATACCAAATCAAACTGTGTCTTATAAAAAAATAATGAGAGTATGATATAATGGTACAACAACATTCGGGCGATAGTTCATCAACTCAAAAAAACAAAAACAACGGGGTATTAGACTGATGAGAAGAAGCAAAAAAATCCCAAAAGCACCAAAAAGAGAAATAAATGAGTTTTATACTTTTATGTGCCTAGGAATTGTGATCTATTATGTATGGGCCAAATGCAAGCCTATGGTGGAGTTCATATTGGCCCAATATGTTTATCTTTTATATATTGGACCATAAAGGGACAGCCCTGAAAGCCCGTTCTCCTCCAGCACTTGTCAGTCTGAGGCTAAGATCGGGTTCCAAGTCCAACTCATATTTTGGTTTCATGTCATGTGCCGATTTCCATGTAAAAGATTGAGCACTTGGCACACAACACCTGGCTGATATTTTCACTCGTATTTTCGAGGGCACGTTAGGTTTAAGCTAACTTTGAGGCTCTTTAGATGTGCTACAGATTTCTAGGAGGTGTTTTATTCGTGGTTACAATTATGATTTACTACACTTTCTTAACTTCATATCTCACGTGTCGTAAACTCGGTTTTTTACCAAACTTTATCACACTTGTGATATTGAATTTTGTTATCACAAAAATATGATAAACCTCACTTACCTAAGATTATTTATGATAAAGTTAGTTTTAAACTAAACATACCCTTATTGTAAGATCGAGGATGCGCCTAGAGGGGGGTGAATAGGCGTTTTACAAAATTAATCGCTCTCTAAAATAACTCGCTCTAATCAACCCCTATATCAAAACTTAATCAAAGAGAATGCGGAAGTGACAAACTAGGTTTTGACAATTAATGCCTAAATCAACTAGGCTCACTAGTACGCTAACTAAGTTTGGTCTCTACACAATAATTACTAGATTGAACAATCAAGTTAAACTAAGCAATTCTATCTCAATTAAGTAATCAATAATATAATAATAATGTAAATGCTTGAATGTAAATGAGACAAGAGACACGATACTTTTTACCGTGGTGTTCGGAGACTTGCCGGTCTCCCCTAATCCACGTTGAGGCTAGCCCAAACGAATTGGACCGGCTCCACGAATTGAGCACCGCCTCAAATCCACTAGTGGTTGCTCTTCCCGCTCGGGTAGGCGAGCACCGACCTTCACAACTTGCCGGGCTTCTCACAACCTTCGCCGAGAAGCTCATCACAAGACGACGCTCAAGCCGCCTAAGTGTCAAGCAAACACCAAGAGTAACAAGCCAAGCCTTCCTGCTTGAGCTTCACTCGTGCAACACATGCACTCCGGTGATCACCAAATGCAACACATGCACAAGGCTCCTCAAGTGCAACACATGCACAAGAGGCACTCAATCCACTTCCTAATTGCAACACATGCAATTAGAGCTCACTCTTAGCTCAAAATCAAATATGAGTGTGCAACACATGCAACACCTCACCCAAACACTAAATGGAACCAACAACAACCAAATGCCATTTCAAGGCTCCTTATATAGCCTCCACAAGAAAAACTAGCCGTTGGGGGCAAATGGGCAAAAGTGCTCAGTGGAGCTTGGCCATACCGGGCCAGGCAGATGACCGCTCACAAGCCAACGGCTAGAAAACTAGCCGTTTCACCAAAAACTCGGTCATATCGCACCCACTTGCGGTCATACCGCACGCTAGAGCGAGAAAACCCCTGCTCGAAAAAAACAACCGGGAGGTTGTGGTCATACCATTGAAGCAGTATGACTGCACCAACAGTATTACCTCAGTGCTAGCGGTATTACCTCTCACCGCAAAGACAAAAATAGCCATAACTTTTACTCCGAACTCCGATTTAGGTGATCTTTGATTCTATGCGAAGCTTATCACGAGGGCTACAATCTCCACCCATTTTCAAGATTTAAGCAACCATAAATATTTTTAAATATCACCAAAACTAAACTCTAATGTAGTCATTCAAGTCTAAAATCTAATTTTTCAAATCCCTCACATAGACTTGATGAAGGGCATGACTATAAGCTAGAAAGAGTCAACAAGATCAAATATTGAGACATGTGATGATCAACTCATGATCAAAACAATTCTTGCAAAACATATTTGCAAATTCTAATCACATGCTCCAAGATCAAATGAAACACCGATATTTTGCAAAACACATTTGCAAATAATCCGAGAAGCTATAAGATCAATCCTCTAGCCATGTAAAGATCAACACATGGTCCCGACACTTTGCAAAACACATTTGCAAATGCCAACACATGCTTTAGGATTGAAACCCATAACCTCTAGCTTATTTGCAAACCACATTTGTAAATAATAAATCAACATTTTGCAAAAACACATTTTGCAAACACAAAACATAAACTTTACTTAGCTTTTATGATGATCAACACATGATCAAGTCACAAGCTAAAACACCGATGCATGAGCTCTCACCTTTTACAACACATGCAAAACTTAACTTCATGCAAAACCACATAAACTAAATTATATGAGCTATCTCCCTTTTGCGACATATGCAAATCCATAGCTCCATGTAAAAACCAAATCGATTAAGATTCAATAAGAAGCAAGCATGAGCTCCCTTATTTGCAACACATGCAAATACTTAGCTCATGCAAAAACCAAACAAAGAGAGTGAGCTAGAGTGAACCGGATTGAGTTCATCAACACATGATGAAGCTCAAGCTAAAAGACTCAACCCCTCTTAATAGTACGACACCTAACTAGCAATCCGGTCTCCCATCGAAACACCGAGACCGGTAAAAGACTAGGAAAACATGCTTAGCCCTAGCTAGTTATACCTTTGCTTTTATCGATCCATCTGGAGCTTTTATGATTTCCAATCATCTTCTCTCCAAGATCGAATCTTCTTCTTCTTGTTCATCAACACATGATGAACCTTCTCTAGCCGTTCTCTTCATATCGGGATCTTCTCTTGAAGCTCATCAACACATGATGACTTCTTATTCCCGATTCTTTATCGTCTCGGACTCAACCTACTTCACAACTCATGGAAAAGGTTAGTCCAACAAACACAGTTGCCTCAATCATCACTTGCACTCCATTAACACATAATGGATGCCTCTACGATCGATTGAGCACAACCAAAATCAATTTGAATGATTAAAAGATGTCTTGAGTACTTTGATGCAACTAATGCTTTATTATACTCAAGAACTTTTCGTCTGTCCTTAATCAACAAAGAAACACCATCAACACATGATGAAATGTTCTTTGATTGATTGAAAGACAACCGAACTCAATTTAAACTCAATTTAAATTGACATGAGTATACATATAACTACACAAGTTTCATATACTCAATTTGATGGAATGTAATGATCCAGATATTATATGGAGTGGAAAGGGATCAATACATTTTAAACCATCAACTATAGAATAAACTCCATTAGGTATGTGCATATAAATAATTGAACTTGACATCAATATGCACATAATTAATCTTAGATAGCATTTGAGTTTATCCTATATTACCCTGAGTATACTACAACTACACAGGTTATATATACTCAAAAGGTTGTTTCAAAGTAATAATCTTTGATATAGAAAGATGAATTAGATCAATACTATTGAAACATCAAGGTAAAGTATGAACTCCCCCTAAATATGTGCATTCATGTATATATGAAATTGAAAACATTATGCACATCTTGAGGTCTAAATAATAGTAGAGTTCATCCTTTAACTTGAATCCAAAATATGCATTAAGATATCATAAAATGAATACGAGTGCATACCTTGGGTTTTTCATTTTTCATTGAGATGAGACTAATCAAAGATATGCTCAATAAAAGAGTTAGTCTTATATTTAGATTTGTCATTAACACTAAAACCAAATTAATAGAGTTTGAACTTTCATTATTCTTACCGATTTAGACGAGATAATCAACAATGACATCGACCGCCTTGATTATGAGATGCTAGAAGCCTAGCCCGCTAGCAATGGCTTTCCAGCCAATCGATGGAAGCGGTTGGCCCATGCCAAGGCTGGGCAGAGGAAGATGGGAAGCTTGATCCTATTTGGTCCATTCGCCTTCGTAACCCCCCTCCACCGAATTTAGCTCCCTTGCATGTGATTTCACATATTTGGCTTTCTCGACAACAACAGCAGATGATATTTGTCACCTATCATGGTTCAATACCGTGGTAACGCAGCAGCTCCAGTGGGCCCATCGCGACAGGTGACCTACCGTGCTACATGACTACAACAGGACCGTAGTAGAAAACCTACAACACTATGGAACCGCAACAGCTCCTCCTACCGCACTACGAAACCACAGTGGCTCCTCTTGCAGTAACACAAGATGCTAACACCCTGCTACAATGTGGTACCGCAGCAGGAGATACTTGGCATCTCCTGCTTGTGTTGCGGTCAAGCGTAAGAATGAGCGTAAGGCTAAAAGTGTACATTCTTACACTAAAGAGCTAGTTTGGTAATTAAAGTACGGCAAAGGACCATGTACACCAAGGCTTCGGAAGATGATGACGAGGTGCATGCAGCGGTAGCAACGCAATAGAGGATGACGTGGAGGTACTAAGGTGTGGGCGTCTGGTATACGAGGATGCATGTTGGCAGTGGCAAGTCCATCAAGATAGCGCAGTGCTGAGGCAAAGTGGGTTCCATCACGTGTAAATGTGATTATAGTTTGGTGGCGGTGCTGCCATGAGGAGAGGATGCATATCCAGTTTGTCCCATTCGAGTGGTAGTAGACTGGATATCGTACATATGCTCCTACTAACAAGCATTCGCCTATGACTTTCTCTCTCTCTCTCTCTCTTGGGAGAGAATTCAATCCATGAGTGATGAATGATCTATTTTGATGTTGTGCATCCATAAGCTGAATACATCATTTTCGTAAGGAGATTGTCACATACATACCTGAAGGCATGCAACAATGTACTCCTCGTTTTTGTCATTTGCCATAAGCAATTGCTAACATGATCAAAATGCTTTACAAAGTTTCCTCGCAAAAAAAATGTTTTAGGGTGCCGTCAAATAGTGCATAGTGTTGAAGTTGAAGTTGAACTTTGTAGGTTCCTGTGGAGTATATGGACCCCGAGTATCTATATGGCGGGCCGTGAGGACCACCCAAGAGGGGATGGGCCAAGCCGACTACATGAAGATGGGTATTGCTCAGGAGGCAGGCCGCCATGCGCAACAAGGAAACCTCGAAGATGGAAACCAACCCTACTTAGGGAGGCTACAATTATAATCGAACCGCTATCATGTTTAGCGGATAAGGAAAGAGATACAATCTCCACTTTGTATCCGACTAGGACTCTCTTTTGTAACCGACCTCCTCTGCTATATAAAGGGAGGGACGGGGATTGGACAGACGAGAAGATAATCTCATCAGCAAATAGCTAGCCACATATAATTACAGAGCACAGGACTAGGGTATTATCTCCTCTGTGAGAGCCCGAACCTGTATACATCCGGTGTCCCGTGCTACCATCGAGTTTGGATCCAGCGCCTAGCCCCCTTTTCATTATTGCCGACAACAAACGTCGACAGTTGGCGCGCCAGGTAGGGGAAGCGTCAAGATCAATCTCGGCAAGCTCGATGGCCTCCATCAATGGAATCGTCATCACCTTCGCTCCCGGCCATGCTTTCCACTTCGGGAGCCTCAACTTCATCGCCGATAACCTCGACAAGCCCGCTCTTTCGGACTCGGACCAGATCTAATCTGGGAGAGACTTCATTGATACTTCATCCGGACTTCTGTTTGGGTCGGGGAGCGCCGCGACCATCTACTCACGAGTAAAGCCGGGGGCTGACTTCCCGATTCAGATAAGGTAAGGATTCGATCCGGGACATCTCGGATGTGGTCGTCATAGCGGTTTTTCAGAAAGGAGTCAATGACGCCAACTTGATCAGGAAGATGCCCCGGAGGCCGTCGACTACGGTAAAGGAGATGTTCGCATTAGTGGATCGCAAGTGCTCGCGCCGAGCGCCGCTTCAAGACGGCCACGAGCCCCGCGCCACGCCCCTTAAGAAGGCCACGAGCCCACGCCGCGCTTCGAAAAGCCGCGCAAGACCGCCATGAGCCACGCCTGCGCCACGAGCAAGGACGGCGCAATCGTCAGCAACACATGGAACATAAAAGAGCTAAGTCGCTTTTTACTCAATTATGTCATTATGAATAAAATTGTTGGCTTTCTTGACTTGCTACTTAGTTGATCCACAACTAAGCAGTAAGTCGGGGGCTACATCTAATAGTGTGCGCATGTGTACATCTTTTTCTGAGTTGTGTTTTTCTTCTTTTACTTAACGATTGCAAATGAATCCGAGTGTATTAATTCCTAGTTGTCAAGCTCTGACCCCATGAACGGTGAACTTTAATCACCCAAAACGCGTGTCTGGGAAAAAGAGCCATGAGCCGACTCCTGACGCTCGGGGGCTAGACTAGTCGGGCAGAGTGCTTAAACAAAAAGAGTCAAATCACTCGGATGAATTCAAAATCAATAAGGAAAAGGAGTAGAAAGGTCTAAAATTATATATAAACCAGTCGGACATCACATCCAAGTGAATTGTTTTTACATTGCCTAAGTTCTGCATATACATGATTTCAGGGCTACTAAATTTGGATACGATGCGTGTGGGCCAACGTTTCAACGACGACATCAGCAACTTCGGTGACGAATGAATTTAAAGGGAACGGCGCTGAATTTTGCCTTGAGCGGGAAAAGCGTTTTGACTTCTGCATATCGTTTGAGATACGGTATGCCCCATGATGGGCCACCAGCTGTACGACGCGACAGTCAAATATAGTTCAACGCGTGAAGCTCTATTGAGTCCTTCACGATCTCTTTGCCTACAATGGGCACTCGGCTGGAAAGGAAAACCAGTCGGAAAACTACATCAAGAACTGGAAGCACTCGGCGTGAAGCATGACTTAGTTGGGCTGCGACCAGGAAGGCGACAACTCGATCGCAAAGCACTCGGGGCTATTGTGGAGTATATGGACCCCGGGTATCTGCATGGCGGGCCGTGAGGACCACCCAAGAGGGGATGGGCCAAGCCGACTACATGAAGATGGGTATTGTTTAGGAGGCAGGCCGCCATGCGCAACAAGGAAACCTCGAAGATGGAAACCAACCCTGCTTAGGGAGGCTACAATTGTAATCTTAACCGTTATCATGTTTAGCGGATAAGGAAAGAGATACAATCTCCACTTTGTATCCGACCAGGACTCTCTTTTGTAACCGCCCTCCTCTGCTATATAAAGGGAGGGATGGGGATTGGACAGACGAGAGGATAATCTCATCAGCAAATAGCTAGCCACATATAATTACAGAGCACAGGACTAGGGTATTATCTCCTCCGCGAGAGTCCGAACCTGTATACATCCGGTGTCCCGTGCTACCATCGAGTTTGGATCCAGCGCCTAGCCCCCTTTTCATTATTGCCGACAACAAACGTTGACAGTTCTTAAGGAAGTTGGCCTGGCTGCTTGACTAGATCAAGCAGCCTTCATTCAACAGATGATCCATGATCATCTGAACGGAACAAAACGTTGTCTAAGGATGGTAGGCCACACCTATCCCTCTGGCATTGTTGTGTCTACTCACGTGCTGGAATCTCGCAACGATCCAAGACCAAATGACAAACGATGCTACATCCACGTACGAGTGTACCCTAGGCTGCTTTGTCTTGATCCAAAAGGAAAAAGAAAAAGGTGAATTCGTCGCTCTTAGCTTTGCCATTTCGTCTGATTTTCATTTCTCATCTATAAAATTGTGTAGAACACATCCCCATTTTTTAATGCTAGACAAACCTTACCTCTTCGCCTGTTTGACCGTGATTGTGACCCACGTGGGGCTGGAGTCCAACTCAAAATCAAGCTAACATCTATATCAAACTAAAGGGGTGGGGCAGCCCACATGTCACATAAGAAGAGAAAATGAGAGAGACGGAGAGGTATTTGTCTCCTTACTCTTGCCTACAACAGAAACAGATGAGGGTGCCTAGCGCTTAGGTTGCGATCACCAGTGGTGAGGGAGCTGGTGGTGGAGACTCCAATGAAGGAAAAAATGTAACCACCACGACAAGGGGTTCTACTAGTGATGATCTCGTTAGTCAAGATGTGGCGGATCGTGAGAAGAACAAATAGAGATGAGGGAGGGAGAGAGGGGTTGCGGTGGCTCCTATGAATTAGTGGCGAGTTGGCCCAAGAAAGGGCTGGGGAAGCACAAGGAAGAGAAGGAAAAGCTAGTGGTGTGGTCCTCAAAAACCGACACACACGGGATAAGGCTAGCGATGGCACATGACAATGGAGGAGAACAACAGATGTGGTGACGACTCTCCAGTGAGCTTCAATGACTAGGAAGGGGAAAATAAGAAAGAGGAGGAGAATATCTAGCTAAAGGTGGGGTAGGATGGGAGGGAGACCTCACCATGGTGAAGATTGGGTGTGGACATTGTCCGAAATTGAGGAAGATGGCAACGGTGCACACATACGGGAGCTATGGCCAAGCCCTCTTGCCTCAAACATCACCTCCACATCTTCTTTCTATCCCTACTTCAATCCGATGTCCCCTTGTGCAGGACTGTTATCGCCATCTTCGTTTCGAGTTCTAGCTACTATTGACTAGTTATTCAACTACATCTCGCCAACACCAAACACAATGTTGAGACTCCCTTGACCCTCTATGCTTATGCATCTTAGTGCATCTGTTTGGTCCTACGTGTCCATTCCTATCATTACCGACACCTCCTAGGCTGTCGTTAGCTATTATGGCCTAGTCCAGAGTTACTGCATCATGCTCCTTTGCTTCCCTGCTCTCTCTGTTAGTATGGCAGGTAGGGCCAACTAATGATGTGGCAACCAACATGGTGAAAACCTCTTAGGATGCCTAAGGGAGGGAATTTGCTTTTTTTTTATTACACTCCGATATACTTTTTTATGTACAACAGCCATTGGATCGGATTAGAGTTTTATGAGATACGATACAAGTATGTATGGTCTCTAGAACAAAGAAGATGAATATGGTAAAGAGAACTAAAATAATGATGTTAAAGCAATCACAATGAGAGAGAAAAGATTCGGCAAAGCCAACCTTAAGAATAGGGACTATTGCTCTTTCACAACCCTATGTAACCTTTGGCATCATCAGATCCTTGCCTTTTATAAGAATCTAATGACAAAGAATAACTAGTCTTTAATCCTCTCGCGCAACTCTACTTTAGATGATCTAATTTTACTTATCTTATTCTTAGTTGTTTGAATTCTCTATAGTTATCCTGATAGGTTTGTAAAAGTCCTTTGCTCCTCCTCCAAATGGAAATAGGAATTCTAAATCTATTAAGATTTATCTACGATTTTTACCCCTCATCTTTTTAAATCTTTTAAGATAATATAAGTAGTAATACTCAACAAAGATCATGCACCAGAAAATGCTGTTTGGACTTTGGACTAAAAAAAGAAGAAAAATACTGTTCGGACTAAAAAAGAGGAAAAATACTGTTTGGACACTGTACTACATGTGTTGCCTCGTGGTCCCTTGGCCCAGACCAGCTGGCCAGCGTGGCAGGCAGGCACCCGTAGAGCCGTAGGTCACAAAACCACAAAGACCGGTTCCAGGAGACTACGAGAGGTGAAGTGAACAGAGCCCTTAATACTGTCCCCGACGTGCTCCGTGTCCACGGCGGTGTCAAAACTCTCAAGCACGCGACGCGATCTCTCTCGCATCACACCACCAAGGCGTCGTCCGCTCCGTGCGAGCCACTGGGAGAGCCGCGGACTCGAAGGCGGAGCGGCGTCAAGGAGGGATCGCGAGATGGAGTGCAAGGACGTCGGGATCCTCGCCATGGACATCTACTTTCCTCCCACCTGCGTCCAGCAGGTGAAGTTCTCTCCCGAGTAGTTTCACCCCGCTTCGATTTGTTTTTTTTTCCCTGCTGTGATGTGGTGTTGTGTGTAGCGGTTGTCGCGAACGCGACTGATCCGAGGCTGTGAGCATCCCAGTGCGGAGATCACGGTTGATTTCATCAGAAGTTTTACCATTGTTGTTTGTTTTGGGAATTGCCCCCTAGATGGGTGAAATTTTGGGTTTAGGAGGTAGTTGAGATCGCTGCGAGTGGAGTTGTTGCCAAAAATTCCGTGGTGCTATCGCTGTGTAGATTTGTGGATCATTAGCGATGAAGTGTTTTCGTACAGTATTTCAGTCGGTTCAGCTCCAACATAATGTGAGTCGAGAGATGCTACATATGTCTGATATTTCGTCCTTCAGAAAGCGTACATTCGATATGGCATTGGGGAGGAAATGGATGGGTTGTGTCTATTAACAATGCACGGATAACATGCGTTATTGGTTCAAGATTGTTAGAGCTGATTGCTCTTGAAAAAAGGGTTCTTGGACTTGGGGAGTTGAATGTTGATGCATTGATCAAATGGCTGCAGGAAGCGTTGGAGGCTCATGACGGAGCCAGCAAGGGGAAGTACACAATTGGTCTTGGGCAAGACTGCATGGCCTTTTGTAGCGAGGTGGAAGATGTCATCTCTATGAGGTACCCTTGTTGCCATCTCGAACAATTACTCCCTTTTAAGTCCCTTCTCTCATTGGAATTCAATGTCCTAACGGGTTGAATTTAGGATGCTATTATCTTGAATGCGTATTTTTTTTCATGCAATGTCCTATTTTGTATGCGAATGCTCAAGAACAAACGTTGTTTCAGCTTGACAGTTGTCACATCCCTGCTGAAAAAGTACAACATTGATCCAAAGCTAATTGGTCGTCTGGAGGTTGGTAGTGAGACAGTGATAGACAAAAGCAAATCTATCAAAACTTGGCTGATGCAAATTTTCGAGGTTTGTCCCCCTTACTGTGTAAATTACAAAAATAGCACCCCACCTAACCCAGATGTGCAATATATGTAATTAATTTTAAAATTTGTTTATCTGTTACCTGTTCTTATTATACTGAATCTCTTGATAAACTGGCAGTGCATTCAAATTTTATTTGTTTTGTTAGCTCTATTTCAGTCTCACCTAATGTTTCGTTATTGTCAACATTTGTTTCACAGGAAAGTGGCAATACTGACATTGAAGGAGTTGACTCAAGTAACGCGTGTTATGGTGGAACAGCTGCCCTGTTGAATTGTGTGAATTGGGTCGAAAGTAATTCCTGGGATGGACGCTATGGTCTTGTTGTTTGCACGGATAGCGCGGTTTGTCACACAAAATCACCTTTTACTTTTGGAACTAAGCTGTTTCAGTTACTCTTCCTTTTGTCCCTGTGTGTGCAGCGCTCATTCACTGGCCCATCTTATGCAATTATTATGTTCAGGTTTATGCAGAAGGACCAGCCCGGCCTACAGGTGGTGCTGCTGCTATTGCAATGCTTATTGGTCCAAATGCTCCTATTTCTTTTGAAAGTAAATATAGATCTTCTCACATGGCTCACGTCTACGATTTTTACAAGCCTGATCTTGCAAGTGAATATCCGGTTAGGATTCTATCACTTGCATTCTCATATTTAGTGCCTACCTTTTGGCACGTTAATGGGCAATTTCTCAATCACATACCATGCTTTTGGTTATTCATTTCAGAGTATCATATCCTCACTATACTTTGTTCCTGGATTACTGTAGGTTGTTGATGGAAAACTATCTCAAACATGCTATCTGATGGCTTTGGATTCATGCTATAGACAGTATTGTACCAAGTGAGCTCACTGCCTTTATTTAACCCCTGAATTGTAGTATCTTGGCATTCTCAAGCAGTGACATCATGCATTGTGACCACGGGATTAGGTATGAAAAGCTTGTGGGAGAAAAATTCTCAATTTTAGATGCAGATTATTGTGTATTCCATTCTCCATATAATAAGGTATGATGACCGCACACTTCCATAAAGATGAATAACATTTTGCAGTTGATTAATTCTGCTTGTTCTGTTCTCTTAACTTCTGGAGAATGTTAACTCTTTCTTTTTTATTGTCACAGCTTGTACAGAAGAGTTTTGCTCGAGTTTACTTCAATGATTTCATGCGCAACTGCAGGTCTGTAATGTTCTCTTTATGGTTCTGTTCCTTTTCCTTCGTGAAATGTAGCCTTTTAATCTGTAGACCAAAGAATGTTCTGAAGTTTCTTGACGACTTCCCCCTTTTGGGGGTTATAAGCTATCATTTGTTATTCGACTCACTTGGTCCCTAGATGGAGTGTCTTATTTGTTCTCCTTTTCTTCAACATTAGCTCGGTTGATAATGATGCTAAAGAGAAGCTTCAGCCTTTTGCAAATTTGACTAGTGAAGAAAGCTACCAAAGCCGTGACTTGGAGAAGGTTCTTTCTCATTTGGTGGACAACAGTCCTTGAGGTGCTTAATTTCTTGACTGATGTAAGCATTAAGTCAATTACTAAACTTTCAGGCCTCTCAACAAGTTGCAAAGCATCTGTATGACATCAAAGTTCAGCCATCAACTTTGCTTCCAAAACAAATTGGTAACATGTATACTGCTTCTCTTTATGCTGCATTGGCATCTGTAATCTACAACAAACATGACAGTCTGGTGAGCCTTATGCCTTTGTTGTATGCCTTTGTATCTCTTGTTCATTTCCTGTAGCTAACTTTTGTTTCTTTTACAGGGCAGCCAACGAATTCTCATGTTCTCTTATGGCAGTGGCTTGACATCCACCATGTTTTCATTGAAACTAAATGAGGGCCAGCATCCCTTGAGCTTAACGAACATTGCTTCTGTGCTTGATGTGATGGCAAAACTTGAGTCAAGACACGTGGTATGGTCTTTCATCCTCACAACCCTTAGTTGGTCGGCCGTCGTAGATAAAAAGTGAAATTTGTCATATATTGTATGACCATGCATCAAAGTATATTAGAACCGTAAATTTGTCATATACATGAGGTAAGATCTTGCGAGGCTTTGGAATTCATTTTCCAGAGTGGTTCCCATTGGCATGTTAGTAGTAGCTTCTAGCTGATTGCTGCCAGGGACCTGTCAAATATTTATGTGTTTGGGAGGTTAAAACCTTGATGATTTTTATATTAAATGGTTACTGGTGGTTGAGGCCCTGGAAATTGGAATTTTCGGAGTTGTTAACTGGCCTATTTGAGGTTTTATTTATAGGGCATTAAAGAAAAGGAAGCATAGCGTATTTATGTAGTTTATCTATATCTCATCGACAGTCTCTGAACACAGAAAATAAATAAATAAATAAATTATATCTGTGAATTGACCTGTGCCTGAACTGAATCTTTCAGAAAAATAGCCAGTCATTATGGATTTATGGCAATTATTCACTGTGTCACCATTCACTCCTGTTATGGCTCATTCTGTCTCAACACAAATATGCAATCGAATTTTACTTTTACCACCAAATTTGTCAACATGGAAATCGGGGTCTAAGGGCTGGGTTGAACTTATCTGCAAAAAAATAGTGATTTGTTTAGTCTTACTTATGGCATCCATTTGAAGATAGTCTTACTTGAGGTTAGCTACGTACAACTATTGTATTTATTATCACTCTACAAGTGTACATAGTGATTCAACTGTAGTTTGCATGAGATGATGTAATTGCTTGCTATGGTGAAGACCTTGATATCTAGGATCTGAATGTACAAACATGCATTTTTGGAGAGCCCATTCCTCCCTTTAATTTCTCTACAGCAGGCTGATTCGTTCCTTTACATGTTAATAGACCTCGCCTGAGAAGTTCGTTGAGACACTGAAGTTGATGGAACACCGCTATGGAGCAAAGGATTTTGAAACAAGCAAAGACATGAGCTTGTTGCCACCAGGAACATTCTACCTTACAAAAGTTGATTCCATGTACAGGAGGTTCTACGACAAGAAAGCGGTGGACGACATTGTTGGAGGCAAAATCAAGTGCTGCAACGGCATTGCAAATGGTCACTAATGGCGTGCAAAAACAGCTTCAGTTCGGTGTATTTATGCTTAGAATGCCCATTCTAGCTAGCTATCTTTCAAATAAACCATCATTCTCTGAAGCTGTTTGCCCCATATCCCTCAGCTTATTTTTGTATTGAGCTGAACAGCAACCTTTGTGTAGTACCCTTCTTTTTTCTCCTCAGGCTTGTTTCCTTTTGTTATTTGATTGCTTTGTTGTTAGTGACACTTCCAAGCGAATGATGTATTAATTGTTCAATGATATTATCAGTGAATTGTCTTGCAGGGTGCATTCTATATTTTTGTGTCCGGGCTTGTCATTTTGTATGCAAAATGTGTTGGACTTAGGGGATCTTAGTGCCTAGAACTAACACATAGAAGAGGGGATCTTAGGTAAAATACCTTCCGGGTTAGAGCTTGATGAGGATGCCATTTGCGTCAGGCGAAGGGGATGCAGAGGGAAGAAGAAGCTGCGGCCTTCCTGTCACTTCCGCGCACACGAGAGAGAGATCGGTTCTGATGCTTGTTGGTGCGAAGCAAAGCCGGGGAACGTTGGTTCCCGAGCTGGCCTTCGACCCCTCTTTTTTTATCTGGCGCACAGCATGACAGGGGGCCACAACCAAGAGTTGTTGCGCCCCCGATCAGGGCGCTACGTGGGTTCTAGGAAACGGTCCTTGACCGAAACCCCTGAAAGATCAATATAACATTCTCCCCCTTGATCTTGAGACTAAACAACTTAACTTAACATTAATCCCGCTCCTCAATAGATTAGTGCACAAAGACCAAGGCATTGCAACAGCCAGTTACGTGCTGTTAAACTCAATGACTATAGTACACCTTTTTATCTCAAAACGGAAACTTAGTCTTATGGGAGATGGTTGCTTATTTGAGCCCTTACATCCAGAATCATAGACTTTCCAATAAACCCATGCCGGCTACGTGTTCTCTGAACACATATGGTGGTAAGCCCTTAAGTTAGCGGATCCGCAAGCATTCGCTTGGTACTTATATGCTCTATTTTTATGGTTTGATCCTGGATCTTCTCCTTCATAACATAAAACTTAATGTCAATGTGTTTGGCAACACCACTTGACTTGTTGTTATAGGAGTAAAATACTGCTGGTTCATTGTCGCAGTATAATGTGAGTGGCCTTTCTATACTGTCCACCACTCTTAATCCGGTTACAAATTTCTTAAGCCATAGTGCCTGCCCGGTTGCCTCATAACAAGCTACAAACTTGGCATGCATTGTCGATGATGCAGTGACAGTTTGTTTGGAGCTTTTCCACGAAATAGCTCCCCCTGCGAGGGTGTAACGTCCCAAAATTTGGCCTAAATTAAAATTTTGGAGATATTTGAATTTTTGTGAATATTTGGGATTTATTCGGATTTAATTGAAATTAATTTAAATTTATCCTTCTCTTGAATAATTAATTAACATAAAATTAATAATCAAAAATAAATAAAAATAATTTATTTAAGATCTAAATGCCCTAAAATATTTTCTGGAATTTTTCTAGAATTTTTCGAGTATTTTAGTGCCCTAAATAATTGCTTTGATTTTCTGGAATTAATTTAAATGTTAAAAGTCGGAAAATACTATTGCTACAGTATTGGGCCGAGCCCAACAATGTGCTCGCGCCGGCCAAACCCTAGCGCCACGTGCTCCGGGCCGTGCGATTCCGATCGAAAGGCCATGGTTGGGCCGCGTCGCTTAATCGCGACGACCATTGGATCTCAGTACCTGAGCCGCTAGGATGTCGCCACGTGGCGTGGTTGGCAGAACCATTATTCGTTCGGAGCCGTTGGATTGCGATCGGACGGTGCGGGTTGATCGCATCGCATCGGGAGGGAGCGACTGCCGCACCGTCGTCGCCCGTTGGCCGCCGGGATTTGTCAGAGATTTGCGCGCTTTCCAAGGCCTGTCCGAGCGGGAGATATAGCCCTCTGCACGCAACACATCGTTCCGCTCACTTTGCACCCACTCCCGCACACTGTCGCACACCGTAGCTCTCCCCGTAGCTCACCGGAGTCAGCATTGCCACCGCCACGGTTCTTCCTTGCTTCCCATCGCCGACTGCCACTCTCCGCCGCACTCATGACCTTCGCCAAGTTCGCTGTGTCACGCCGCGTCGCTTGGGCCACTTCTTTCCACCGGAGGAGCTCGGAAACGACGTCGCCGACCTCATCTTCTCCAAGTCCGGTGACCGAGCGCCGCTGCGTCTTCGTCAGCAATCGCGAGCAACCTCAGCCGTCGGATCTTCATCCCACATCCAAGGTAGCGCCACGAATCTTCCCCTGTAGCGCTAGGCTTAGATAGCTTCTTTTGATAATGGCCGTCCGATCTGGAATGTCCGGCTCAGATTAAGTCGCGTAGACTCGGCCTTCTGTGCATCGCTCGGGTACCCGGCACCGTCGGATCTTCATCCGGCCGCGCCAGTGCGTCCACGTAGCCATAGCTGGTGCGTTTGATAAAGCCCGTTAGATCATAGGTCTACGGTTAAGTATTCGCCACGTAGCTATTCTCACTGCGTTTGATAATGCCCGTCGGATCTTGGATTAGGGGCCGAGATCTCGCCACGTAGCCACCCGGAACCTTAGTAAACCGTCTTTGACCGATCGTTGGATTTGAATCCAGCGGCGAAAATCTGGAGCCGCGTGGAACGTTGGATGAGCGCCAGCGTGTCGGTAGATGAGTGGACCGAATCTGATTCATCTGCCCACTTGTTAGTGTAATGACCGCTGTGTGTGCCGACGTCAAGATGACGTCACCGAGGCCCACGGTCGATGATGAGCCGACGTGGCTGGCTCGTGTGCTGACACGTGTCAAGCCGAGGAATTAACCGGATTTTCAGTAGAAAAATAAATCAATTAACTCGGGTAATCCTTTATTAGAATTTTCAAAAACTTGCAAATGCTATAACTTTTGCGTTTTAACTCGGAATTGGGTGATTCCAGTTCCTAAAAATTTGTAAAAATGTGAACTATTTATTGGTGATTTTTATTTATTTTTAGTGATGATTTTTCTGTCTATTTAAGTATATTTATTGTATGTATGATTATTCCGCGTAGACTCCGAGTTGTCGGGAGCTGTCGAGGAAGAAATCAAGACCCGTCGCGCAGTTTCGCGGGATCAACTACTCTTCGAAGGCAAGTCATGCTTTGATCATTTTGTTCCGAGATTTGAAAATATACTTTGATTTGAATATTGCATGCTATGTTATTTAAAAATACCATTGATTAAATTGGGTATGGTAGCTAATATGCCAATCTTGTTTATGCCACCTTGATTATGTTGTTATTATGCCCTAAAAACCTTGTCACCCTAAGATGTTAATTTACGTTGGTTGCTATAATAATGCCAACATGGGAGGCTAGACCGTGACTAGTTGCTTAGTATGCTTGTGTGCACTGAATGACTTTTAAATCGCAAAAGAATATTGACTAAACAATTACGGAACGCATTTTGGAATAATGCGATGATGTCATGAGATGGAATTGGGGGTAGCGACCTGTGTGGTTCTACTCATGCAATGAAGTGGGCATTGGCATGTGTTGTATAAATGCAAACCGGGGTGGGAAATGATTTGGACCGGGGCAAGCGGCGAGAAGGCTTCGTGCCAGGTGGGCCTGTGTGGCAACGGGATGTATTGAGATTGTAAAGGCAGGTGTCGAGAAGTATAAAACGGATGTCTTGCCGGGATGCTTAAGGACTTCACCTTGCGAGCCTTTGAACCGAAGTTTCTCGTACAACCACTTGTCTGGAATGGGATAGACCTAGTTTAGTAGAGTTCTGATATCTTTCCTCTGACACCTCGGGGCGACAGGTGTAACTGTGTGGGGAAGCGTACCTGTGCTACGGCTTGGTACCCATTCAACAGTATTCGCTTGTTTCTAAACTTTGGCTCTGAGTGAGGGAAGTGTTAGAAAGGCAATACTGGTGAGGTTCACATGTGAAGTGTTAGTCTCCGAAAGACTTTGTTGCAATCAATCACCGTGTGGTGAGCAATCGTATCTGTGGGTAAAGTGTATGACCTCGCAGAGTGTGTGTTAAATCTATTGAATAATCAGGCGTCATGATAATGGACAATACTGGGATTACGGTCAAGGGTTAGATTTTCAAAATAAAATGTGGAATGGGTGGCTGTGTGCCAAAGACTGATGAATCAAACTTAGGGCTGTGTGCAA
Organism: Guadua angustifolia; assembly: GCA_036346375.1. Lineage (NCBI taxonomy): Eukaryota > Viridiplantae > Streptophyta > Magnoliopsida > Poales > Poaceae > Guadua > Guadua angustifolia. The sequence continues at coordinate 11,343,824 of CM070515.1, read as the reverse complement.
AACTCTTGGAAAAGAATTGAGGAATTAATTATTATAGTAATGATTTTTCCTGCTTTTAATCTAATTAAGACTATCTGTTAAAAGAAAAGCTGTTTCATGCAAAATAACCATTAAGCCTTTCCTTGGAATAAGCCATGCATGTAGTAATAGAACTGCATTGTGCATGAATTGTTGAGTATGTTGTATACTCACCCTTGCTTCAACAAAACCTCAGAAGAAGAGGCGACACCAGCTTGGGAGGAGGAGTTTAACGAAGGTCAGGAGGATTAGGGTTGAGCCTCGTCAGTTGCTCGTGGCGTAACGAGGGTCACTGTCGTACTTTTGCTTCCGCTATTGAACTGTGCTACTTTTATTTATCGTCTTGCGTGACGAATTATTGTAAGGTGACCATAAGGTCGTGTAACTCGTTTATATTCATGTTTGAGGTACTTTATTATTAATTCCGCTGTGTATGATTGTGGTACTTCAACACTGTTCATCATGTGTGTACTAGCGTGATCCTGGACTAGTACAGAATACACAGAGGGTCCGGATTTGCAGATTCGGGTCCCGACAGAGTTGGTATCAAAGCCAGGTTGACTGTAGGACTTAACCCTAGTTAGGCTGGCCGCTCTAGGAAGGATAAAAATTAATTTCTAAAAGAATAAAATTTGGACAAGAATAATCAATGAGATCTTGACTTATCCCTTCTTCCTTACTTCATACCTATGTTGCATTTTGCTATTACTTTTGTGTTCTTTTAAAATCTTAGTACTGACGAGTTGATTTGGCAGATGAGGATGGTTCACTCATTCGGCGAGCGTCACGGAGGTTACGCAGCGGAGCTTTGGAGGATGCTCTAGGTGCTGGGAGGCTTCGACCGCCCTCTCTACCGGTCCCGCACCTGGGTGGTCAACGGGATCAACCGCGGCTGGGAGACGACCCTCACCTTGTACGCGCGAGAGAACGCGCGTGCCAGCCGTCCGCTCCACCTCTCGGTGAGGCGGGCCAACTACGTAGCAGGCATACAGGAGTGTGCCCGGCTAGCGCTGCATAGGGTTAGCAGGGACTACGGCTTCGAGCTGTGGGACACTGCTTTCCGTGTGCACCCGCACGCGGGTGGACCCCTCCAGGCGCGCTTGGAGCTAGAGGACGACGCTGCCGTCGTACACTTGGGCCGGTTTGCCGTGGCTCAAGAGGAGGTCATGGATGCTACTACTGTGGAGATGCAGGCTGTGTACCGCACCTTGGAGAAGACCGAGGTGGCCCTGCGAGAGACCAGGATGCACGCTGTGCAGAGGATCGCCGAGCTAGAAGAGGCCCTCTACGGTCACGGGGAGCTTGAGGCCGTCATGGAGCTGGACGACGAGGACGAGGAGGAGGAGCGAGGAGCTGGAGCGAGAAGCGTGAGCTCAGACTGCTGGAGGGTCAGCGTGAGGTGCCTCCGGCACCAAAGATGGGGCATCGAATCGGTTGCCCCAATGCCCGCTCACCCACCAAAGGTACGTGATAAGCGAGCCACGGCCGGGATGGTGGATGGTGAGTTCGTTAGGTCAGAAGTTGTTGGAATTTTGCGTTGAGACTCAATTGTTATGAGTCGCGTCCTTAAAAATTTGAACTTAGATGCGCATGATTGTTGTAATGAACTATTTTGTATGATGATTGTGATTGATAGTATGGTTGCAAGGCCCTTAGGCCCTTGTAAGCGACCATACCTATTTATTATCTTTGAATGGATGTTTAAGGATTTTAGTTACACCTTTTTTCCCCATGTAAGTCCTTCTACTTGCCTATTCTTTCCCTCTCATCTCTAAACCGCCGAAGCAATCAACAGATGGTGAACACTTGCAACACCGGAGCCGGAGGCAGTGGTTCACGTCAAGGAGGCAGTCAGAGCAATACACCACCACCTCAGGCAGCACCGCAAGTTGACATGCAAAATCTGGAAGCTTTTCTCGCAGCACAAACGCAGTTAATGTAAACAATGATGGCAACTGTACAGCAAATCAACAACCAAGCAGCCGCCAACAATCAAGCTGTTAACAATGGGCCACATCCCTACTCGAGACTATCTGAGTTCATGAGGACTCGTACGCCAACTTTCTCAGGCAATGCCAGTCCACTAGAGGCAGACGACTGGTTGAGGACCATAGAGAAGAAACTGCATATAACGCAATGTGTTGGAAACGAAAGAGTGCTTTATGCCTCCCATCAGCTAGAAGGAACAGCGGCTGAGTGGTGGGAAAACTACTAGCATCGCAGGAGAACCCACAGGAGATTGCACGAAGAATTCACATGACCTTAGTCAATACCATGTACCGGAGGGTATCATGGAGCTAAAGAAGGAAGAATTTAGAATGCTGAAGCAAGGAGGTCAGTCCGTGGCTGATTATTTAAATAAGTTCACTCAACTTACGCACTACGCCCCGGAGGACGTGGCAACGGACAAGGCTAGGCAGTCCCGCTTTATGAAGGGACTCTACACTGGTTTGCAGGTGGGGTTGATTACCCACACCTTTCCCAATTTTCAAGAGTTGGTTAATAAGGCACTCATACTGGAAGACAAGCGCAAGGAATTGGATGATAATCGCAAACGCCGCAAGGCACAACAAGGAGGACATCAAGGTCATCAGAAACCAAGGTTGATACCACAACAATTCTCCAGATTTCAGCAAGGATACAGTGTCAGGACACCGCCGCCGATGTCGAGACCAGCAGGACAAACCCCCCAGACTCCAGCCAGGACTGTTAATCAGAACGGAGGGAACCAGCAGATGTTAGGAAGACGCTGCTACAATTGCAATGAGACTGGGCATTTCGCCAATGTGTGCCCAAAGAAGGGAGGGGTGACACTAGTGCGTTTCAACTTAGGAAACACGCCAGCTATAACTCCTGCCCAGGGAGGAAGCCGAGGATCTACCCAAGCTGGAGCCACACCGCAAGCATTCACGCGAGGCAGGATTAATCACATTTTCGCAGACGAAGTCCAGAATGCCACGGACGTTGTGCTCAGTAAGTTCCTTGTCAACTCAGTGCCAGCTACAGTGTTATTCGATTCCGGAGCTTCACATTCGTTCGTTTCTCAAGATTTTGCTGTGACAAATGATCTGGATATTGTTAACCTTAAAAGCACATTTTCGTATAGATCCCCATTAAGGAATGCCGTCTTAACATCCATTTGATGTAATTCTAAATCATAATGTGCTACAAGCGCCATAATGATTCTAAAAGAATCCTTTGTCGAAGCAGGCGAGAAGGTCTCATTATAATCTATTCCTTCTCTCTGAGTGAAGCCTTTTGCCACGAGCCTTGCTTTGAATCTTTCAAGATTCCCTTTGGAGTCATACTTAGTTTTGTAGACCCACTTACAGCCTACTGTTTTGGCTCCTTTAGGAATTTCTTCTAAGTCCCATACTTTATTTGCGCTCATGGACTTCATTTCATCTTCCATGGCTGTGAGCCATTTAGATGAATGGAGACTTCTCATGGCTTCCTCAAAAGAGGTGGGATCACCCTCTATCTCTAACTCTTCACTTACATAAACTTCATAATCAGCAGAAATAGCTGATTTCCTATTTCGTTGTGACCTCCTAAGAGGTTCTTGAGCAGGTACGTTACTCACTATAGGAGACTGTTGTGGCTCTTCAGGTGCAGCTGCAATAGGATTTTGGGGCTCCATAACAACAGGAGCCTCAGGTACGTTAATAGCTGCACTAGGAGAACTAACAGCAGGTGTTGTAACAACGGGAGGTGCAACGACAACAGGTATCGAGAAAATGGGCTCTTGAATCATCGGAGTTGGGGCAAAGACTCGCTTCTCCTCAAGGCTTATTTCTCGGGGTACCATGCTCCCCCTGATCATTTCTTCTTCTAAGAACACAGCGTGTCTTGTTTCTACAAACTTAGTCTGTCTGTCAGGACAGTAGAAACGATACCCTTTTGATCTTTCAAGATAGCCAATAAAATGGCAACTGACTGTCTTAGCGTCTAACTTTTCAATATTTGGATTAAATACTTTAGCCTCAGCTGGACAACCCCACACGTGTAAATAATTTGGAGTGGGCTTCCTCCCAGTCCATAACTCATATGGTGTTTTAAGCACCGACTTACTGGGAACCCGATTAAGAATATGGGCAGCGGTTTTTAATGCCTCCATCCATAGACTAATCGGTAAGGTGGAGTAGCTTATCATACTTCGTACCATATCTATTAATGTGCGGTTACGCCTTTCAGCTACTCCATTTTGCTGAGGTTCACCCGGCATAGAATACTGGGCTACTATGCCATTTCCCGCAGGTACCTTGCAAAAGGTCCAGGAACTTAGCCATAAGGGGTATGTCTACCGTAGTACTCCCCTCCACGGTCTGATCTTACTATTTTAATCTTTAGAACATGTTGATTTTCAACTTCAGCCTTAAATATTTTAAACTTATCTAATGCTTCTGATCGTTCTTTAATTGGGTAGATATAGCCATAACGCGAAAAATCATCAATGAATGTTATGAATGAATCAAAACCATCCACTGACTTCACAGGAAAAGGACCACATATGTCTGTGTGAACAATTTCTAAAATTCCTGTGCTTCGTTTGGCATCTTTCTTAATTTGCTTAACATATTTGCCCTTAATGCAATCAATGCAATGTTCTGAATCTGAGAAGTCTAACGGGTGGAGAATTTCTTCTTTGATTAATCTCTCAATCCCCCCTCGAAATATGGCCTAAGCGACAGTGCCATAATTTCGAAGACGTCTCACTTTCACTTCTCTTTCGCTTATTACATTCATTCATCGATGAAGAGGCATTCACAACATTCACATCATTACTTTGGGAAACTAAATAAAGCTTGTCTTGTCAGATGGCAAGACCAACATCAATATTATTAAACTTAATTAAACATCTGTTGTTCCCAAAATGACATAAGTAACCATCATCATCCAGACAGGATACTAAAATCAAATTCCTCCTCATGGAGGGTACAACTAAGACATTATTTAAATGAAGAATAAAGCCATTATTAAGTTCTAAGGGGAGTTCTCCGATGGCTTCAACTTCAACTTCGACGCCGTTCACGACTCTAATGCTTCTTTCTCCTCTTTTCAGCATCCTCTTCGTATGGAATCCCTGCAAGGAATTTGCAACATGGACAATTGCACCTGAGTCAATCCACCATGTATGAGTGAGAGAATCTAAATACAGGGATTCATCTATGAATGTAATCTTATCCTTACCATTCTTGTTCAGCCATTTAAGAAACTGAACACGGTCCTTCATGTAGTGTCCCTTTTGATGGCAGTGTCTACATGTGTCTTTGTCTACCTCTTCATGAGCCTTGCCTTTGCCCTCATAAGGTTTCTAGCTAGGGGGAAATTTCTTGTTTTGAGGTTTACCTTTGTTTTTAAAGGAAGGCTTAGACTTACTCTGAAAATTACCCTTTTTCTTTGATGATAACTTAAGGTGATTGATTGAGTCAAGCCTTTGAGCTCTAAGCCTTTCTTGTTCTTGAGCACACATAGCCATCAATTTTTCTATACTCCACTTTTCATTTATGGAGTTGTAATTGACTGCAAAAGCCTCATATTCCTTGGGCAAGGAATTCATGATAAATTGCACCAAATACCCTTCTGATATTTCCATTTCCATGGTCTTAAGTCTAGCAGCTATGTTGCTCATTTTCAGAATGTACTCTCTAATATTGCTTTGCTCATCAAACTTCTCATTCGAAAGCTTCTGCATAAGAGAGCTTGCGTACATCTTAGTAGAGCCAGTGAACTGGCTCTGAACTTTGCTAAGGTATTCGTTAGCACTGGCACATTCTAGGATGGCACCCCTTATTGCTTTCACGATGGAATTTTTAATTACCATCATGCATTTTCTGTTAGAATTTTCCCACTTCACACGCTCAAGGTCGTATGCCATTCTTGCCGTAGCATTATTCTCAGCACCCGGTTGACCATCAGGGATCGGTTGGGGTTCAGTGGGACGATCATGCAAAATTGCATAATCAATATCTGAGAGTGCAAGTACCATCTCAATCTTCTCCCTCCAAGAAGGATAATTTCCCCCATTTAGGAACTCAATCGCAGAGATCAAACTCAATACATTTAAAGTGTTTAAAGCTTCATAAGAAAAAATAATTTAATCAGAACACTGAAATAAAATGCATGAATTAATTCAACGTTGGTTCAATTAAAACATGCTCTTAACAAGGAAAAATTGTTCTACTTCTAAATCACCGTTGGGCAGAATTAGAATAGAACAAATCTTAAACTTAATTATTGTGGCAAATTTTATCATCAACATTGGTCAGAAGATAAAATTCCCACACTGAGAATAAACTTAATATAATTTTTTAATCAAATTTTCACGTTGGATCCAATTTAATCAGAAAAATAAACTTAAACTTAGTAGCAGAAACTTGATTTAACTCAATGCTTAAACTAATTATTCATAGCAAAAAAAACAGTAATTAAAAAATTCTTTGTTTATGCTTAAACTCAAAACCTTCTCTTCAGCGTCCGGTCACGGGCCCAAAAACTTGGGCTGGGGCAGTATTGCTCCCACCTAGGCCAAAAGCGGCCAGCCAGGCCACGGCCATTCCGCGCCATCCGATCTCCATGGACGGTCACGATTTCTTTGCGGCAAGAACAAAAGCCGGACAAATCGGCCGACCCCAAAAACCCTAGCTCATTCTCTTCGCCCGTCCGTGCCGCCGTCTCCGGTGGCGCGACGAGAGAGAGACGAAGACGGAGGAAGCGGCGCCGCCGCGAACCCTCGGCTGAGTCGCGCGATCACTGAGGTGGGCCGGCGGCCGTCGAGTAGCCTGCATGGCGGTTCTAAGCCGCCATGGCGTGTGGCGAGAAGATGAACATGGCGACGGATGCGGAGCGGCTTCTTCCCGTGGCCACCGTCCACGACGACGAGCACGGCGAGCCCAGGTAGGGTTTCTTTCTCCTTTTCTTGATGCGGTTCTACGGGATTTTGGGAAAAATCGGCTAGGGTTTCATGAATTTAGGGGGAATTTCGATTTAGGGTTCGAAACTGAGAGCCAAAAAGACCCTTCCTCTCCTTCTTCTTGCTGTGCACGAGGTCTAGCCCGAGAAGTGCACAAACCCGAAGGTGTTCTTCATCTAGGGTTAGGGTTTAGGCACTTGAACAAAGCTCTAATACCATTGTTGGACTTAGGGATCTTAGTGCCTAGAACTAACACCTAGAAGAGGGGATATTAGGTAAAATACCTTCCGGGTTGGAGCTTGATGAGGATGCCATTTGCGTCAGGCAAAGGGGATGCAGAGGGAAGAAGAAGCTGCGGCCTTCCTGTCACTCCCGCGCACACGAGAGAGAGATCGGTTCTGATGCTTGTTGGGGCGAAGCAAAGCCGGGGAACGTTGGTTCCCGAGCCGCCTTCGACCCCTCTTTTTTTATCTGGCGCACGGCGTGACAGGAGACCACAACCAAGAGTTGTTGTTGCGCCTCCGATCAGAGCGCTACGTGGGTTCTGGGAAACTGTCCTTGACCGAAACCCCCGAGAGATCAATCTAACAAAATGGAGTAAAAGAACTCATCTTGGGGACACCAATGCGGCATTGCGGCTGTAGTTTAGGAAACATACGCAGGATCAGCACTTTCTTTTTTGAGGAAGCGGAGTCTAAATTTTACAGTGTAACACAGAAGCAGGAACCAGTCTCTCTCTCACAAAGAATGGAAGGACCAGCTCTCGGGCGACACGGCGGAGCCAATCTCAAAAGAATGGTGAACAGTGAACTGAACTATACTATAGCAATCACCAATGTGTTGTGTGGCAGCTCAAGCAGACGACATGGCGGCTTACACCTCCACGGTCTTCTGGTTGAGCGCGGTGTACCTCCACCTCTCCTTCTCCACGAAGTCGGCGTCCAAGAACTTGGCCACGAAAGCCCACAGCCTGTACGCATCCTCGAAATTGCTCAAGAACCCGAGCGATGCGTTCACCACATAGATCCCCACCTCGCCGGCGCCGTCGGCTGAGTCCTTTTTCTTGCCGCCGCCGCCGCCACCTCTGCTTACGGAGCCGCCATCTCCTGCGGTAGCGGAGCTTCTGTGCTCCAGGACGGCGTTCCTGTCTGCCTCGTACTTGTCGGAGAACCAGATGTTGCGCAGGAAGCCGCAGGTGAGGGAGATGTTGTGGCGATCGGCGAGCTTCTGCACGAGCGGCGGTGCCACCTTCTCGCCCTTCCAGTCGTACACGTTGAACGCCAGCGAGGGCCCCCGCTCGAACTTGACGCGCGGCCCGTACACGCGCACCAGCGGCTGGCCGTGCTCCGAGTGCGGGTGCCGCAGCTTCTGCATCGCCACCACCAGCCAGTTGCTGATGCACCGCAGCCGGTTGCCGATGGCGATCAGGCCCAGCGCGTCCGCGTGGTCCAGACCCCTGCACTCCACCGCCACGCTCTCGGCGATCCCCTGCTCCTCCTCCTTACCGCGCTCCTCTGCTTCATCATTTTTTTCCACGGCTGCTGCTTCTGCTGCTGCTGGCCGCGGCGGCGGAGTCTCTTGCTCGTTTGCGGGTGGCGTGTCGACCTCGCAAATCTCCGGCTTATCACCGTTCTCGGCCACGTCGGTCTGCGGCTGGGTCCTGCCAGCGAGGGCGGTGGCGCTGAGCGGGCCGGAGAAGGAGCTGGTGGTGTCGACGTCGTCCGCCAGCGGCGGCTCCGCGAGCTTGGGGAAGCTGAGCGAGTGGTCGAGCTCGGTGGAGTAGCCGTCGTGGATCGACCATCGCCGTGCTGGGACGATGCTTACGATGCCGATGCTGCGCGCGATGACGGAGCGCTCGAGCGCGTCGATGCTGGCCTTCTTGACGAAGAGCCCCGCGAACCCCGAGGGGTTCTCGCCGAACACCTTGAAGAAGTTGCAGACGATGAAGTCGGGGCGGAGGAGGGAGAGGCCGAGGGTGTCGAGGTCCTTGGTGCCGAGCGCGCACGCATCCAGCGCCACATGCCACCCCTGCTCGTGCGCCGCGCTCATCCACAGGTACGGGTACCTCGCGCCCGTCATGCGCGACACCAGCGGGAACACGAAGAGCCCCCGCCGCCGCTGCGCCCCGCGCAGCCGCCCTCGGACCAGCTTCTTGCGGAGGTCTGCGGCGTGAATCCGCATGCTCGGCCACGCGAAGTTCGCGTGCATGACGTCGGCGCCCCGGCGGCGCGCGCTCTCGGCCATGGCGCCCACCGCCTCGCTTTCGTAGTCGCACACGGCGAGCAGCTTCCTGCCGAGCTGGAAGGAGTAGGACTCCGCCAGGAGCCGGAAGGCGGTCGTCCGGTTCGCCGTGCACACCATGCTGTACTCGTCCTCGGGGATCTTCAGCGACGCCATGATGCAGCTTGTCACGGCGGCGCCGATGCCCCCCGCCGGGAAGGCACCGTCCCCGCATTGCACCTGCGTCCGGAGGCTCGTCGATTTGTACGCGATGTCGAAGAAGGGCGGCTGCCACGCCGGCGGTGGCGCCGCGGACGTGGACGGCAGGGACGAGTTCATCTGCGCGTGGGAGAAGAGGTTCATTCCGGTGTAGTCCAGGCACACGTGCCGGTCGAGGTGCTGGTACTCCTCGTCCCTGATCGCATCGGCCTGGGCGAGCCGGCCGTACTGCGGGAACGCAGCGACGAACTCCGAGTACGCGTCCGGCAGAGAGGGGAGGGACTCGTGGTTGGTGAACTGCGCCCCGGGGAATAGCCCCGACGCTGCGGACTTGACGAAGTTGTGCCGCGATGTCCTTGCCGTCGTCGTCGTAGTAGTAACCGTCGCCGTCGCCGCCGCGGCCCGCTTGGCGCGCAGCGGCACGCAGCCGGGCATGCACATGTGCTCGCGTTGCGTAGTCCCGTTTGACGCCGGCGGCATCTCGCGCTGCTGCTGCCTCTCCTTGTTGTCGTCGGCTGCCGGCTTCTTGCTCCTGGACAGGTATTTGTTGATGAGCAAGAGCATGGTTGTCTCATGGACAGGTCTTCTTCTTGTTCCTACTGAGCTCGGCGCGGTGCAGTTGATGCCGCTGACCCGATGCCGTCACGAGTCGGACAGCGATCGGATGGCCGCCCAATGGCTCCATGCGGCGCGCCTCCCAGGTGGCAGGCCGGCCGGCCGCCTCTTTCTGGGCTTCTTCTCCTCCTCGTTTGCTTGCTATGAGCGTGCCAGTGGCTCTCCAGCTGCAGGGAAAGCTTTGTTTTTGCTTCGATCGGCTATAGTAAGTGTGAGTTGCCCACAGGCTGACAGAGGCAGCAAACGTACCAAGCAAGCATGAACCAAAAACATCCTCCTCCTCATCTGGTTCTGATATCCGGTCAATGACATCTTGCTGACCGACGAGATGACTACATACTTAGAGGTTACTTAGAGGTGGGCACTTTTTTATTTTTTATTTTTTACTGGCTCAAGTCACGGTCGATACAGTCCGGTTTAAAATCTGGCCTAATATGAATTGAACCGTATCGTGCTAACACAATACTGCAGCACAGGGCATACTAGGCACGAGAATCGAGCATGATGGGCAGCACGTCCCGGTATGACACTGTAGCCTGGGCCGTGTTGGGTCTGATGACCCAAGGCATAAGGAAGAAGCCTAACACGAATTCACCTATCCTCAGAGTATGAACGCTATGGACATACCCAGCAACATGGACATTACCCTCGGAGCCAACACATGAGAGAGATGTGCAAGAGTGGAGAGAAAGCTGAGAGAGATTGAGAGATAGTGCAAGAAGCTGCTCTCTCTCGCCCATCTCTCTCAATCTGTCTAGCCTATTTCCCTCACTCTCTTTCTCACCCATTAGCTCCTCTCTCGCCCGTGTTCAACACTCCACCTCGCTCTCTCTAACTGTTCAAAAATAAATAAATTTAAGTTTTTTTTCTATAATATTTGTGTCCACTGCCTTAATTACATGCGTCTCTAGTTCTTTTCATCTTATCGTAATAGTGCAAATAAATTTGGGCTTAGACCAATATGACACGGGCGAACCTGACATAAATGACACGTGCCTAGGCTTGCCAAAGGCGAGTTGAACCAAAGACGACGCGATCTGGCCGGGCACGATGGCCGTTCTTGGTTCGGCACGATTTAGGTACGAAGCATGATGGGCCGGTGCCTGATCGGTTCGACACTACACGATGCCCACCTCTGTACATGCTATATACGAGGTATTTTCTAAACATTAGTCGAGTGTTTTTTTACATGAGTACTCTTTTTTTCGCTACATATTGCTTTGTGATCATATTGTGCTTTGTCATTTTAATTTTGTGGGTTTTTATGGGGTAAATATAATCAATTTGTTTATGGTCATCGAGGGAGAATGAGAGTGTTTTCTTGTTAAATAGCACTTAAATTTTAAGCTTTTAGATCTCGATCTAATAAATGAAATCAATTTATCCCCTCTCCTCGCATTCAAATACTATTTTGTCAAGGAGCACTCAATTTTTAAGATATTAGATGCATATCTTCCTCTGTCCGCTAGTTTGCTTTTTAGTTATTACCATGTGATGCGATATATTGAGAAATGTTTCCATACATATTATTGTTTTCTGTATGGCCTGTTTACATCAATTATATCGTAGTTTTACATAAATTTAAATTATGTAAAAACAACATGACAATTTGTAAAAAAAAAGGAAAAACAAAGCAAATTATAAGCGGAACACAATAAACAAAAGCTTAAAAAAAACTCTACTTGTCGTTTATGTTACAGCTCCGGCGGCTATAGACGAATTGGGATAGGGTTTTCTTTTTTATTTAAAAATACTTTTTGATCAGGTGCGAATGCCTCCAACCTGCGATATATTCTCTTTCCTTCGATCATGGATTAGAACCAAACGCAGTTGCTGGCTGCTTCCCCAGCATTCACGGCTCGTGCAGTCGTACTGCTGTGTTTCTCACCAATCGCGGTGCCGGCGCTTACCGGTCCGTTTCTTCAACTTTCCAGTTATGCTCATAACTTTATCTCATCGCCGCCGCGCATGTGAAACTGTAAACCCATACGGATTTACGGCTCCGTTCGTTGCTTAGCATTTATTTACTCCCTCCGATTCATAATAGAAGTTGCTCTCGACGTCGACGCATGGTTCTGTCAGTAGTTGAATACGTAAAATTTCATTCCACTAGTAGCGTAGCTCTTATACGAGTGCAACCGGTCCACCGCTGCCCATTGGTTGTTCCAAAGCAGAAGGATGCAGACGCCAAAAAGGAAGAGAGAATTCTCCGATCAACAAATAAATTGGCGACAGCAACTGGCTACGGAGGCGGGGGCCTCTGGTTCTCGATGGCGACTCCAACTTTAGAGCCCGTACCGTAGGTTGCAATTGCAATCGCGTGACCTTTTCAACTTTGTACTGCAACATGACGATGCCATCACGATTCACGGAAAGTAAATGACAAAAATAGGACTGGACTGTTGCGTAAATTACAACCATCCACCTGGTGCAGTAGTAGACTAGTAGGCAGGGTTCATTAAATCGTTTCGGCGATTTTCCACGGAAAACCGATTTTGAATTTTGAAAAAAGATCGCTCAAAACGGTAGAAGCTGAACAAGTTTGAAGTTAAATTTTGTGAAACCGGCGGTTAAACTTCATCGAAAAAATAAAAAATGACCAATTTCACCAATATTCACCGGAAATCGACCAAATAGTGGAAATTTCCGATGGACTATTTTTAAGCGATTTTCATTGAGAATCGATGATTTTTCACTGTTTACTTCGTATAAAATTGACGATTTTTAGACTGCTGGTAGAATACTAGCAGTGGTACACGAGGCGGTAAGAAACGACTGTGGAAAGGAATGGAGCTGACCGGTGATTGAAAGCGTCGTGTGCCGGCCGGAAAGAGAGTGGCTTTGACCAGCCCGCTTCGGCTGAGCAGCTCATTGACCGTGCCTTTCTGATCCTACGGCCAGGGTTGCAAGTTGCGCCACGCTGCGTCCATGGCAGTGAGCCGTGGGTCCACGTCGCTAAGTCGTGTTCGTGTGGTATAACCAGGCATGTCTGATAGTGCGTGTCGTTTGTCTGAAGATCACGCGTGGGATTTTAGGTGATGTGGAGAGAGAAGGAGAGAGAAAACTGCTCTACTATTTAACGACGGTCTTATAGGCAACTTTCTATTTTATGTCCATTGTATAGGCGATCGTTGTTTGGATGAGACCATTCTGAGACAACTATATAGGCGATCCATTGTATGAGTTATTTTAGTCTTTGTCTATAGATGATGTGGAGATATATTATAGGCATAAACTACCACTGCATACTCTAAGAACACGTTTCTAAAAAGCCTCCCTCCATGTCGCACCAACAAAATTCGGTGGGTTGTCAGTGAGCGAAACACTAGTGGCGACCAATTTGGAAATAGAACCGGAATTTGTGTTATGTCAAGAGGTCGACTGGTCCCGTGATACTCCAGTAAGTTGTAACTTTAGGAAATGTCCAGTCATTAACCGGTGGGACCGTGGGAGCTTGAGTGCTCGTGGAGGCAGAAAAAGGCAGAATGATTGCGGGGCATAGCAGCAGTTGGGTCGTGTCACTCGCTCTCAGGCAGGTCCCAACCGGACAGCACCGAAGGCAGGCAAGGACAAGGGAAACGAGCCCACAAACACGACCGGTTCAACGATTTCGACGCACGGCACAGGCCGCGCCGCTCGCCAGCGAAAATACCTCGCACGATCCTTCCCGAGCAGCAGAACCACGCGGTTTCTCGGCTGGAGCAGGAGCTCGGCTGAATCCTCGGCTCGCGCGGAGCGCGCGGGCGGCGACACCATCCCCGACGTTCGCCGAGCCCACCAGCACGGACGTACGGCGTACGTGGGAAGGTTCCACTGATTGGTGGTGGTGAGTGGTGACCATTCGTACCACACTACCACCGGGTTGGAGTGTTGTGGCCTGTGGGTATTCACTTTTCAACGGGTGGTGAGCTACCACTGAACGCTCTGTCAAGTGTGATCGTGTGAAGTTTACTGTGGCGACTGACAAGGAGATGGCGATGTAAAAATGTGAAAAGTTGACCGGTAATTGCTGCTGGATCTATACCCGGAGGTGGATGCTTGCCGCATCGGGTGTCGGCGTTGTGTCGTTTTTAACCGTGAGTCCGTGAATGCTAGCCACACCGGTCAATCACCGCTCCGATTTTGTTTGCGTTTTCTTGTCACAACGCCGCCAACGGATAAAAGTCTAAGTGATACTACGTACGTAGCTTCGGGGTGTCGAATTGTGCTGATGTTGTGCTCGACGAGTGGGGCGACCGCGTCAGTAGGTCTCGGCCTCTGTTAGGTGGGGTCGTGTATATGAAGTCAACTGTCAACTGTGTAAGTAGCCGGTAAAAAAGACAGGTTCCTCCCTATCTGCATCTTGTCCCTGCTACTCTAGCAGCTATAGTGTACTAGAACGGTGCCACGGCCCACTAACGCGATGCTCAAGGAATCATTTCGGTGAGCTTAGATGGCAATTGGGTGCGACAGGTATAGGTAGTGTTCATCTATATCTATACTTGCTAGTTAAAATTTTTCTCACAGTTATAACCATGAAGATCACAAGCGAAGAATTTCGCTTATACCCATCGCCCGCGGGTATCTGATACCTATGGGAATACCCATTTACCCGTCACCATTAACAATCATTCTAACAAAATAGCATTAAAAGCTAATGATCTATAGTACTAATACAATCTTTTTGATGAAATTATAAGAATCAGCTACATTCTGCGAATTAAAAAATAATTATAAATGATTCAAAATTTCAAATGTACATGAGAATAAGAATTAAAATAACACATGTAAACAAATAACACATAAATATTTAAGTTCAACAATTACTGATATGATGTATTGTAAATTAGGGATCAAGAGGCCAACTAGGCATCTGTTTTAGCCCATATGTCAATAGAAAGTGGCGGGTAATCAGGCGAAACGGGTACAGGTGAAACTCTCCTATATCCATACCCGTTTACTCGTCGAGTACAGTTTGACTTCTGTAAACATACCTGTAGGTAATAAAAGAGAAACATACTTACTTTTATTAGAATTTTTACCTATGGGTATATAGGTAATCGAATAAGATTGCCATCCCTGAATGACATGATAAATTATTGTTTTGTTCGAATATAGCCGTCATGCAAAATCCCCACGGCCAAGTTAGCAACATACTAACATAGATCAGGGTTTGCTCAGTTGCTTCTTAAAAAGATCTGCTCGTTTGCGCAGTTTAGGCCTGAAGTCCGAGTGAACCAACACATAAGAATGTGTGGATTCCGCAATTTAGATACGCACAGGAAGTCTTTTCGGTACTTCGAAAGTACGCACTCGCACCTTTAATGTACACTTAAATAAATATATTGTATTTTTTTATCATTTTTGGTATACTTAAATATTAATTCTAACATTCTCCGTTACAACACAATTGAAAAAATTCAATAGAAACCCCTCTATTTTTGCTATATACCCCTTTTCATATATAAAAACAGTATATACACAAATTATGTAATAAAAAGTAGACTTCAATGAAATTTTTCATAGAACTTATTTTGAAATATCTTATAATCGTTATTAGAATATGCTGAAAAGAATAAAGATGTATAAGTATTTTTTAAGGTTATATAAGAAGTGGGAGTACACAGTACTCCTGGGAGTTTGGTTTAAATAGTAAATTGGAAGTGGGAGTAGTACTTGTACATATTTCTGGATGTTTCGTTTAATTAGTAAATTAGAAGTGGGAATACGTACTTTCAAGCGTATAATAGTTATTCTACATGTTGGCCAGACAAGCGCGTCCAAACCATCTCACGTATGCCTTAAGCCAATCGATTACATGGCCAATCAACTAATAAATATATTACCTTGTTTGTACTAGAATATTATTTTCTTTGATTTCGCAAACTTTTTATTGACAACTCCAATTCATGAATGATTTTTACTAGCAACTTACTAACGACGAGAGGATATAATGATATAAGTCTCGCCAGTAAATGCAACAAGAATCATATTTTACTGTCAAATGAACATTAATCTACTAAATGTATTGTTAGATTTTACTGTTATGTTGCAACTAGTTCTTTGGTATTTATTTGTGAGATTTATATCGTTATGTTTCTCTCGTCATCAATAAGTTTTCGGTGAAAATCGTTCGTGAATAGGTGCTACCAATAAAAGGTCACAACTACACCATAGAGAAACAAATTCTAGTAAAGCATTTAAACTCATGCATACATCACGGGCTGCTCAATAAAATCTTTTCTCATTTGAGAGTAAAATCTAACAACATATTTAATAAATTATAGTATATTTGATAGTAAAATCTCATTCATATGTTATTTATTTGCGAGACTTATATAGTTATGTTCCTCTCATTGTTAATAAGTTATCGGTAAAAACCGTTTGTGAATAGGAGCTACCAATAAAAAGTTATAGCTAAATCAATGAGAAATTTTTTTAATATAGCTCTTAAACTCTTGCGTACAACACATACTACTCAATAAAATATTTTTTCGTTTGGCAAAAAAATCTAACAACACATTTAGTAAATTATAGTGTATTGGATAGTAAAATCTTATTCATCTAGTATTTATTTGTGAGACTTATATCATTATATTCTTCTTATCGTCAATAAGTTACTAGTGAAAATCGTTCGTAAATAGGAGCTACCATTAAAAGGTTATGGCTAAATCAGAGAGAGAAAACATTCTAGTACAGCTCTTAAACTTATGCATACAGCACATACTACTCAATAAAATCTTTTTTATTTGGCAATAAAACCTAACAACACATTAATAAATTGTAGTGTACTTGAGAGATTTATATTATGATGTTCCTCTCATTATCAGTAAGTTAATGGTGAAAACCATATGTGATAGGAGTTACCAATAAAATATTATGACTAAATTAGAGAGAGAGAAAATTCTAGTAAAGCACTTAAACTTATGAGTACAGGACATACTAAATATTTTTTTCATTTGGCTGTCAAATCTAACAACACATTTAGTAAATTGTAGTGTATTTAGCAGTAAAATCTCATTCATTTGGTATTTATTTGTGAGACTTATATCATTATGTTTCTTTCATCATCAGTAAGTTACTGATGAAACCCATCTGTGAATAGGAGCTACCAATAAAAAGTTGCAGCTAAATCAGAGAGAAAAGAATTCTAGTACAAACAAGGAACCACATTTATTACTACCTTTGATCACAAATAGTTATCGTTCGAACATCTACACGGTCCCTAAACTTAACTTTGACCACTAATTTCTATTATAATATATTTAAAAGATCTAATAAATTATAATAGTATGAAAATACGTTTCGAGATGAATTTATACATATGATTTTTATACATAGAATCTAAATATTTAAAAAGATGTCAATAGCTAAAGTTTCAAAATTTTGATCATATATATCCCTAATTGATAAATTTTTGTGAACAAGGGGAGTAATTGGTTAGCTACGTAGCTCACTAGCTTAGTCAACAAACGAGATTGGTGGAATACATGAGCTCGGTTGGATTCCGTTGAATGGCTGGCAAATATAATAAGCTATTTCTACACGTAAATGAAGAAAAATTTGTATGCATATATGTATGCGTTTGTGACACGCCTTTTCTACTTTTTATATGGAACCACGCAACGCAATGACCGGAGGTGCGAACGACATATATACACAGCGTGCATTTTGGGTACAAACAAGCCGCCGAAGAGCGTATATTTACCAAATCTACATTGAGGGCGACCATTAGTTAATTGTCTTGTCTACATCATGTCATCATCAACCATGTGGCCCTGCTGCATTCAGATATGCGACTACATCCTTTTGGACACATTGATCCATTCTTAAGTGGCGCCTGACTATGTATTAATCTGAACAAATGACCCAATTAACGATGGCCCCTCAACAATGATGGTATGCTAATAACGTCCCGGTCCTGTCACGCAAAATTAGACTACCTGTCCCTTCTCTGATGCAAGTATGAAACTGAAAACTAATTAACAACGTTGTCTATGCACTAAGCAAAAAAGAACTCATGCTTGATTTATCTATGTTAGTTTTGATGGACCATATATAGTTCCCTTAAACTTATGTTATCCAGTCAGCTGCATTAATATTAATTCAATTATATACACTGGTGTCTCTATTCATTCAATCCGCTGTATGACATCTGGTCGTGGTTGATTAATGTTCAGGCCTTGTCTAGTTAGTTGGTTATTTTGCTCACGGTTTAGGCGCTTAGAGCAAGCCCAACCCACCCCTAAATCTTCCCCTATCCTAAATTATGAGGAGAATTAGAAAAATGTGAACTCCAACCCAACCCTTATAAGAAACTCCTATTCTAGGGAAACCCCTTCTCAGAGTTTTTTCCTTCCCCCTACTATTTTCAACATTTTTTTTATTTGTTATTTCTATTTTTAGTAAATAATTTATGGGTGCAAAACAACAATAATGTTTAGATAAATAATAGGGGTGAGTAATAGGGAGTGTGGGTTGGAGACAAATTTAATATAGGGTGTCCCTAATTTTTACACCACCCCTAAATGAGTGATTTAGCGAGAAAATATAAGGGTTTGGGTTGGAGTTGCTCTTAGCATTGACTGTTTTTTTTAAAAAAAGAATTAAGAGCTATGGTCTAAATTCAAGAACTTTATAAGGTCGTACCTGTCACTCTGTCAGCAGTTTGCCTTTTGTTTAGCGCAGAACTTCAAGTGCTAATCTGAAATCGAATTCGATCTTGCTGCTCCCTAGCTAACAAGTGTCGTACTTAAGCTTGCTGCTCTCAAACTGTTATCTGTGATTTCCCTCTGGATCGAAAAAAATCAGTTATCTGTGATTAGAGTACGCACTCTTACGTGCCGAGAGGAGCAGTAGTAATAAGAAATTAGCTTGCAGATTCTTTAAAACTAGATTTTTTTATAGGAAAAGAATCAAGAGTTTTAAAAGTTCGAAAGATTGTGAGAGAGTACTTTTTTAAAAAAATTACGGTCGTCAAACTTCTCTCTTATCATAGTTACTTCAACGTCGTTATTTGATTCTTTTTATGATATTCATGTTCTTTTTTTAAGATCGTGCAAACTCGTATCATATCTTATAAAACTTTGATCCAATTGAGAAGCAACTATACACAAGAAGTAGTAAGTCATCTTGCAGTTAACTCTGATCACCTCTCGCCCTTTGATTTATTTTTCCTGTACAGCGCTGTTTATCTCTCCCCTTCGCCTACCCTGTATTCAACAAAGAAGATCCTACTTCCTACGCATCAGTTGTTCGATCGAATCTGTCACCGGGATTGCAGACCAAACAACCATATGTTCCCTCGCCGCGCTGCAGTGAACCTCGCCGAGTTCATCGCCGGAAGCAAGCCTCCGTCACAGATCTTCAGGTCACTGCCCCACGTCAGCTGCCCCCGCGAGAAGATCCTTTAAAAAATTTAAAATTACATTTAGATCCTTTGTCGATTTTTAACAAAATAGATCGAAAAATCAAAATTACGTTTAGGCCCATATATGGTTTTTCCCCCCAAAAAAGGACCCCACGGTTCCACAGATTTACCGATAACTCCAAACAATCCGCAGATTCGCCGACGACTCCTAACAACCCATTTTTTTAAAAAAAATAAGAAAACCGAAATTACGCAAAAAGGAGCCTACGGTTTCGCGGATTCGACGACGACTCCTAACAGCCCATTATTAAAAAAAACAAGAAAATCGATATTGCGTTGAGGCCCTTTCGCAAATTCGCCAACGACTCTTAGCTAGCACATTTTTTAAAAGCCCCCTAGAAAAACCGAAGTTATATTCAGGTCCTCATACCTTTTTTATAGGTAACCGTCGGACCAAATTTTGCACCGCACAAAGAGGATCCATAGTGCTGCAAATTCGCTGATGACTTCTAGTTCTAGCTAGCATATTTTTGAAAAACCCCCGAGAAAAAGAATTTATGTTTAGGTCCTTGTACCCCTTTTTTCAGATTTAACCATCGAACCAAATTTCGCACGGTGTAACGTAGCGCTTGACCTTGGATAGTTGTTATTATCTATCTGCTTAGACAGAAGGTCGTGGCGGCTTTCATCTGTCTCTCTTCTCCTCTTCCGACACTGAGGTTTTAAATTTCATTTTCGGTTCATAAATTGGAAACAGTCGAAATCCAGATAGAATTCAAAAGGTAAATTTGAAACCAAAATTTCGACAAAATTTACCGAATTTTTGGTGATTTTCAACCTCTGTAGAATGGTCTCACAAGGTTAGAAAAACTTCAAAAAAAATGATTACATGTCAGCTGTCTAGCTCAGTTGGTAACCAGAAGGGGAAAAAGGCAACACAACCTACTGATATCAGGATTTTCAACCTCTGTAAAATGGTCTCACGAGGTTAGAAAAACTTGAACAAAATGATTACATGTCGGCTGTCTAGCTCAGTTGGTAACCAGAAGGGAAAAAAGGCAACACAACCTACTGATATCAGGATTTGAACCTGTGAGTCTGTGACCTATTTGACTAGGTCAGCCCTCCATCCGCTCTACATACCATCCAAGCTAAAGTCCATTTCTGAGTTTATTGCAAAAAATTTACATATATTCGTCATGAATGGCATTATAATTCTTTAAAAAATTAGCGCAAAATCCAATCAAAAACAATAAAAACCGGTCAAAATACCCAAATTTGATTTTTTTTTATTCTACCGTGATTTGGAATCTCATCCCCGACCGAAATCTGAAATCCTGGCCAAAATTTTGCCAAGATTTTGAACCTTGCCCACGACCCATGTACTCCCTCAGATCACAAATGGTTGCCATTTTGGATATTGATACGGTTTCCAAAACACAATTTTAACCACAACTTTCTATTTAATATATTTATAAATCCTACTAAAACTATAATACTATGAAAGTACTTTTCGAGACAAATCTACATATGATTTTCATGTAACCAATTTAAATATTTGAAAATATATTAACAATCAAAGTTTCACAAGTTCGACTGTATTTATGTTTGAAACAACAACTATTTGTGATTAGAAGAAGTATAAGAATTATGTACTAACATGCTAATTTTTTAAAAATCTCTAATAAAAAAAATAGAAAAAACAATTCTATCAACACACAAATGCAAACTCCCTAAAATTTTTCTAATAACATAAAATAGAAATCTTTATCTTTACAAATTAAAAAAAGGTAATGCTGGTGGCTTATCTATCACTTTTCTCCTTTCCTCACGTAAGAATGCCGTGCTAACATGCAGGTCTTTTTAAAAAATCTATCAAAAACAAATGTAACCTCGCTAAAAATTCTCTTGCTACAAAAGATAATAGAAAAAAACAAGAAAGCCCTACTGGGCCCATAGTGGAGCTAAAGCGTACGGAGGTACGATACGGATGAGGGTGTGGATTGGACAGACCGATCCCAATGTTATCGGCTCGACATACTACAATAATATGATGATTTTTTTATCCGTAGAAAAGCACGGTTCATTTAGCTAGTTTTCTTAAAAAGAAAACTTACGCCATGCGGAATTGATTATGGTGAGCATAATTAACATACATGCGCTCAGTCAGTACATGAAACGAGTAGATGGAAGATATGAGGGCAACATACCTAGTGAAAACCTTATTTACCGTGAAAAATCTGTAAAACCTCACGTATACAAGTTTTAAAAAATCTTAAAAATTACCATACGTAGAAGAGTTGTCTTTTTCATATCTTTTAAATGCAATCGAGTTTATTTTCAAATTTTGCAGGATTATAGAAGCTCATATTCCTTACATATGGTATTTTTTAAAAAACTTTTAAAAACTTATACACGTAAATTTTATAGAGTTTTCACGAGATAAAAAGGGTTTTTACTTGATACATTACCAGAGATGAGAGCAAGAATGGACGCTAACGATCGTCGAGTTGATGGTGAGTTGGCGACTTGTACGTTGTGACCAAATCAAGCTGGGGGCAGTCATAGGGCAACTCTCCTTAGAGCATCTCCAGCAGAGCTCCTAAATCAGCCTCTAAACTTTAAAATAGGGACTTTAGTAAAAAATCTGGTCAGTGAGGCCCCTAATCCAGCTCCTAAAATTAGGAGGCCCTAAATTTGCCTCCTCGGCTCAATTCCCACTTGAGCCCCTAAACCAACCCTAAACCTTAAAGCAGGGAGTTAAGTGAAGGATGGCTTGCATTAGTTCGCTGCGGTGAGCGTATCTTTGTTGTATGAGTTGCAATTATTGCATCTGCATCTCTTCATTGAAAATTTTGAAAATTTTAAATTTAAATTTTAAATATCATGTTTTGAAAATTTTAAATTTAAATTTTAAATATCATGTTTTTAAATTGTAAATGTTAATATGCTTATGTTTTATGTATTACAAATATTTTTGATTGAATTTTAGTGGTGTCAAATGAAGATTATACATAGCGGATATGTCAAAATAGGAGAAAAAAGTAAAATAGAAATTTGAGATTTACGGATGTTCTTTGAACTTGTCTTTCTGAAAATAGAGGCTAAAAAATAGAAGTCACTAAATCTAAAATAAGGCGCTGTTTTAGGCGCTTTCTTTGGAGATGCTCGGCAATCAGGCACTGCATTGAGTTGACACGCGTCTCACCGACCGCTTTCCAAAGTAGAGAAGCTCTGCCGCTGCCTCGCTCTCTCCGGTTCTCTCACGCATCGATCGCACTCGGCATCCCCGTCGTTGCTTCATTCCGGCCAACGGCTGTGCTTCTTATAGGCGCACACAACAAGCATGCATGCAGCCGCTTGCAGATCGTCTGCTCCTATCTTTGTCGACGCCTCCTCCTTGACAGTAAATTAATTCCTTACCCAAAAGCTCGACGATCACACCTTTGGTCTTGTATGAGATTCGATCCCCGGCAGGCCTGATCTTGACCTCTCCCTCTTCGCGCGCGCACGCAAACAAAGTCCTCTCCTTTGTGCCGCAGTGCCGCGTTCACGCAAATGCAATTTCTACGAAACCTGTGTTAGTTTGCACCTATCTTCAAGGCGTCAGAACTCAGAAACCCTCCCATTAGGCTGAGCGGCAGAGCTAATCATCGCTCGCACGTATGTTATGAGATCGGAGGTGCGTGCATGCAGCGAAATATCAACACAAGATCGACATGGAGAGTTAACTGAAATACGGTCTTTTTCAGCAGCAAGGGAGAAGGAGACGGAATATATACACAAAGGGGCGGGGCGGGCATAGCCTCTTGCAATATGCTGCCTCTGGTGGGGATCAAGCTCATCAGCATGGACCCCTCCCTGCTCGCAGATCGAACTGGTCCGACCGTGTAGGTCTACCTGGTATTTATTACCGTCAGTTCTAAGATCTGTAATTTTATGATACAGTTTCTAAAATATATAGTTTTGTAAAATAGATACTAAAACATCTAGTTTTATTATAGTTTATAAAAAGATATAATTTTATGAAATTTGCTTTTTGGTTGGAGACGGCGTCAACAACGATGGCTTCCATGTCGTCGTCAGTTGCAGTGGGGCACGGGCCTGACCCACAGCATACGGACAAAATCTCTCGCTTGGCACAACTTATATATCTCCTTGTCGGCCCAACAAGCGGAAACGGTAAACTGGACCGGGCCAAATTCCTCTCACTTGGGAGAGCCCAGCGTCTACGGCAGGACGGCTCGTGTTTAGGACCAGCCCAACTGTCCGGTGCGGCCCTGTTACCATTTCAACCCATCCAGCGTGAATCAAACTCCTGGGGTCATCGTGAACTGTTGGATCTGTCGAGGGTCGTATGGCACAATGCGCTACTCTTCCTTCGAGTATTTTTTTTTAAAAAAAAAAATTGGTCAGACCTCTGTCATTCAGTGTAGAAGAAAACAAACAGTCGGACTACACACGCACACACACCCACCCACACACGTTCACGCACGCACACACATCAGCATCTAGCCCCGATGCGCACCGAGGCGAATTCGGAGATTTGAACCCGGACGGGCTGCACGCTAACCAGTGTCGCCAACCAACCGAGCGGAGGCTCGTACGCTTCATTCGAGTATTTTAGCGGGTAGCTTCCTCTAAAAAAAGGCGTCTTAGGTAGCAGATACTGACAGCGTGTGCAATGGTAAGCTCAGGCGTGCTTCTCGTCGTCAGGCCGGCTGCTGCTTTCCCCGGTCGCCGTCTTCTCGACGGAATATAAAACCTGTGGCCCAAACAAAAGGCGTACGCGGATTTGATACCCAGCTCCCTCCCTTCGTGACAACCAGGATCACGAAATCGATATGTATGACGCGTCGTTATCCAACCCACTGTGAAGCGCATCACTGATGATCATACACTTTCTTTGGATCCTGACGATAAATCAGCGGATTTTTTGCTTGATTGCGAGAACAAGACGGGGCCAACACCTGTGGCAAGGCGTCATGGAGGCTCACCGGCTCAGTAATATCACGAGGATCAGGTTGAAGCTCGGGCCAGAGCGTGGTCGCGACAAGAATGGAAGCGAGCTGGTCCAGGAACAACCACGCCATCTTTCGCTGTCCCTTTCCGGTATCAACAACTTGCAAACATCTTAAGTGATAAGCATCGCACGGAAGCATAGCTGGCATGTGGCCTCTCTGCTGCCTCTTCCACTAAACGCCGGCTGCATCGGCGTCACTCCCTATATAATCGTCACATCACTCACCAGCTCTGAATATACTGAGTGAGTGAGTGACAGAAACAGAGAAGGGGAAGAGAGGGGTCGATGGGGAAGGGAGGGAAAGGAAGCGAGGCGGCGGCGGCCGGTGCCGATGAGGGGGAGAACATGGCGGCCTGGCTGGTGGCGAGGAACACCCTCAAGATCATGCCTTTCAAGCTTCCACCACTTGGTTTGTGTCTTCCTGACCTTCTTGTTGCTCTTTGCCAAGCAAATTGCTAACTTGCTTCGTTATTGGATGTTATTACTCAATCTTCGTCTAAAAATCTACCCAGTGTCTGTGATAATTGACCCCTCTGAGTATTCCATAAATCTAGGCAGAACTAACAAAACTAACAAGACCCCCCCCCCCCCCCAACACACACACTATCTCGTCTGCTATGCACATGTCAAACATGGCTGCTGATAGACATACATAGTCCAGAATCGAGACTAAAAAATTGGATCAGTTTTTACACACTTCCTTCTGTAGTAATTAAAGCATGTTCTCATCTTCCTGTAATTTTCATTTGTGGTAAAGAAGAATGACCTGAATGGGCATCCAAAAAGAAGAGACCTTTCTTTCCTGTTCTGGTCAACTTGGTCTTGTTATGATTTGTTCCTCCCCTTTGACGTGGATAGCCACTCCCTGCATGATTTTCTAAATTACCGCTCTTGATGAATTTGCGTTGCAGTGTTACAATCTCATCTTTGTTGACAAGCATTAAGCCCTTCCTTACAGTGTTAGGGCAATAGACATCTCGTGTGAGCTACTGTGTGGACGCAACGTTGGATGAAATGTTATTCGTTAAACATAAAAGAATTGGATGAAATGACCCTGACATTGATTGACATTTTCAGGCCCTTATGATGTCCGGGTCCGGATGAAGGCGGTGGGGATTTGCGGCAGTGATGTGCATTACCTCAGGGTAATCTTATTGTTCATCATCACCAAAAAAAAAATCTCATTGTGCAATGATTTAGTTCGTCTTATGCCTCGATTTTTAGAACACTCTTTTTTTTGCGGCTAAAAGCGGCATAAATTTTATCACAGGAAATGCGCATTGCGCATTTTGTGGTGAAGGAACCGATGGTGATCGGGCACGAGTGCGCCGGCATCATCGAGGAAGTGGGCAGCGGCGTGAAGCACCTCGCCGTGGGCGATCGCGTGGCTCTGGAGCCCGGCATCAGCTGCTGGCGCTGCAGGCACTGCAAGGGCGGCCGCTACAATCTCTGCGATGACATGAAGTTCTTTGCCACCCCACCTGTCCATGGATCACTCGCCGATCAGGTACACATTTTGTGAAACCCAGATGCAATTTGCCAAGTTGAGATATATATGTGCAAGCAGATTTTGATCAATTGTTCTATAGAAAAAAGGGAGAATATCGATGTAATGTAACAAGATGTGCTGCATCTTGGCTAGATCGTGCATCCGGGTGACCTGTGCTTTAAGCTTCCCGACAATGTGAGTCTGGAGGAGGGCGCCATGTGCGAGCCCCTCAGCGTAGGCGTCCACGCGTGCCGCCGCGCGGACGTCGGTCCGGAGAAGAACGTGCTGATCATGGGGGCCGGACCGATCGGCCTGGTCACCATGCTCGCCGCGCGGGCCTTCGGCGCGCCGAGGATCGTCATCGTGGATGTCGATGACCACCGCCTGTCCGTCGCCAAGTCGCTCGGCGCGGACGCCGCTGTCAGAGTCTCCACCAAGATGGAGGTGTATATTTCTGTGCCGCGCGCGCATTCCCTCTCTTCTTGCACGCCTAATTCACACATTGCAGCAGTGCAATCTGTTGAACCCTGATGTTTCCTTGCGTGTGCAGGATCTGGAAGAGGAGATCGAGAGCATCCGGAAGGCGATGGGCTCGGACATCGACGTGAGCCTCGACTGCGCCGGGTTCAGCAAGACCATGTCGACCGCGCTGGACGCGACGCGCCCAGGCGGCAAGGTGTGCCTGGTGGGGATGGGGCACAACGAGATGACGGTGCCGCTCACGTCGGCGGCGATCCGGGAGGTGGACGTGGTGGGGATCTTCCGTTACAAGGACACGTGGCCTCTGTGCCTCGAGTTCCTGAGGAGCGGCAAGATCGACGTGAAGCCGCTGATCACGCACAGGTTTGGCTTCTCCCAGAAGGACGTCGAGGAGGCGTTCGAGGTCAGCGCCCGCGGCCGCGACGCCATCAAGGTCATGTTCAACCTGTAGAGTCTACAGTCTACACTATGTGTGTTCTGGAATAAAAGGCCCCGTTGCACCGGGAGCGGATGCAGACTGTGATTCCAAGTGGGTGAATGGCCAGTATGTCATGACAATGGAATAAGTGTGCCTTTTTTGCGTTCCAGTTTCTGGTTTTTTTCCCACTGATTCAAATTTCATTTTGGATAAAATTTCACCGGTAAGTGAAATCGGAAATTTCGGTAAAATCTCGTTATTTCGGACTAAATCCGGTTGAAATTTAAAAGCAAAATTCAAATCTGGAATTTTTTAGACTGAAATTTCGGTAAATTTTAACTGAACGAAAAATAGTTCAAACAATGTCAAAAAAAAAATTTGTGGAGGTTTTTGACACATTAATGTTGTTCTCATAAAAATTTTAGATGATTATCAAGTATGAGGAATTTATACAAATTCGAACATTGTTGTTGTCCTAATAAAATACTGATCGACAAGTTTGAACCGAATGAAAAATGGTACAAAGCATGTTAGAAAATTTTAAATTTTTTTTGCATGGTTCTGATGTATTATTAATATTCCAATAAATTTTTGATGATGATCATGCTTAAAGAATTTTTAAAAATTCTGACAGTGCTACATCCTGATAAAAGCTTGATGATCAATACATAGATTTGCTTTAGCAATAAAAAAAGTTTAAAATTTTTGAAAATTTTACCAAAGGTGCTTAAGATCTCATAAAAATTTGAATCATGACCACAGTTCAACAAATTTATAAAATTCTTACAAAGCACAATACTATTTATGTTCTTTCTCTTTTTTATTTTTGAAATATAATATAACAAATGAAGTTCAATGCTTACATAGATTTGATTGACCAAACAAAAAGGTTATTTTTTAAAAAAAATTATAAAATGGCACTGAGGCAATTCTTAATATCTCATAAAAATTTTAGATCATGATCACACACGAGAAAATTTATAAAATTCTGACAAAGTTACTAGCCCAATTATGTTCATTCTGTTTTTATTTTTTAAAGATAACAAATGAAGTTCAATTATTTTGAAAAAAAATTTATGTATGATCCCTACACTACTAAAAATAGTACTATAAACTTTTCAGATCATTATCAAGCATGTAGAATTTTATAAAAATCTGACAATGTTTCTGCCAAAATTTTAAAATATCTCAAAAATTCAGTTTTTCAATAAATTTTCATAGAAGATGACTTTCTTAAGGGTTATTGGACTAAATCTGGATTTAAAATGTTAAAAACCAGCCAAAAATCATGAAATTTTGGCAAAAATTTGCATTTTGTGGTGGTTGAGATCTGAATTTTTGGGAAAAATTCAGCGAAATTTGTATCCCTGGTCCTGGCTGATCGTGCATTCTAGAATCTAAATGGATCTCTGTTGCTTCGAGCATGAAGTCAATCGTTCAGGCACAGTGGTCGTGTGGATAGTCACAGCTTTCGATTCACTCCATGGTTGATTGGGTTGGCTAGTCATGACACCAATTGGATTTGGGCCACTAGCACTACAAATACAAGCCATTGAACAAAAGTAGGGGTAGGCATTCGCTTTTTTTTTAGTTTTTAAATAATTCGGTTTTTGGAAATTGTACATCGAATTTCTCCTGTCCAAATTAAAAACCAAACTGAATTAACCGAAATATTTTGATTCGGTTTTTCGGTTAATCGAACAGAAATAAAAAGATCAATCTCTAGCACAACAAAATAACGAGGTTAGATATTCATATATGTATCAATGTATGCATCAAACAACATCATCCAGTTGATAGCTGGGAAAGTCATGCCAGTCATCCTCCAGCTAAATCATTGGTCTTAGCAGTAGCTTGCCTAACCAATTTTGCTCGAATATTTTGTATTAGGTCTTCAAACTCGATCAACCTATTTATAGATAATGAAAGAATATATTAACATTAGTTCAAGTCTCTATTGGAGCCAAAATGAATAGCCAAAGAAGATTTGCTGTCGCTTTCAACCCTAGAAGTTCAACAAACATCATCATTGAAGTAAAAACAGGCCCTGATAATATGGATTTACTGTTAAATATTGGACAACACGCTAAATATAGACCATGATAATAATATCGAAACAACCTACTAATGCTTTGTTTGAAAGTAAGAAGAACCTATAGGGGAAGGGGAGGACACTGGGGCAGAGCGGTGTGGGGTGGCGCTATGAGGGGAGGCATGATGTGGGGAGGCGCCGTGGGGGAGGCCACCGGTGGGGGGAGGCATGGTGGGGGGTAGCGTGGTGGGGGCAACGCGGTGGGGGAGGCTGTCGGTGGGAGAGGCACGTTGTGCGGGGCTGCCGGTGGGGGGCGGTGCCGTGGGGGGAGGGAAGAACGAGGGGGCAGCGCCGACACGATGTTGGGGACTCGGGTCTTGGCATCTTGTGGTGACGGGCACACTAGTAGCAGACTGGGTGCCTTTCTTAGGGTTAGGGACAGGGTAATACCGTAATAGCAATGGGATGATGGGCTCATGGGATTGAGTAGTGGGCCGGAATTTTTTGTTCCGTTTTAGTTTCTATCGACTATTCGGGAACCGGTCCCTCGCCGAGCTTACTTGTTGAATGAGGGATCAACCTATGGCCCCTTTTTCGCGGGGGGTATAGCTTCCGAGGTCCTACTGAGATACCAAGACAATGGCAATGAAAGCAGGAGATCGTTTTTGCTCGGTTCGACCTCGCGAAGGAGATAACAACCCTACGTCCAGTGATTGAACTGATGTGTGAAGGTTTTTTACAATGCGTTATGCTCTGCGTACATGTGTGTAAAGTAGATGAATGCGAACCCCGAATCCTTCGCGGGGGGGAGGTATTTATAGGGGATTACAGGCGACAAAGCAGTTATTACAGGGGGGGCGCTACTGTGCTGGACGTGCGTAGAGTTGTTGCCGCGCCACCCGCCGGGCACCACGCGACGTGGGTACAATAGGCGAGTTTTGCGCGCGCAGACCACGGCGGCACAAGCAGATTAATGCCACGTCTTCTTTGTAGATCGTGCCCGGCTTTTGGGAGAAACTCGAGGCTCCTCCGGTTGACTCGTCCGCTTGGTCGGGGACCCCCGAGCATAGTCATGCTCGGGGGCGTACTTACTCGAGGATGCGGTTGGTTCGGAGGTCGGGTGACCCGAGAGTCTTCTCCGGGGTGGACCCCCGAGCATGCACATGCTCGGGGCCTGCGGGAAGGCTATGGTCGGCTACCGGGCATATTCAATCCCCGACAGTTAGCCCCCGAGGCTGAAGGGGGAAATTCGCCTTGCCAAGGCGTCCGCCTTAAGCCTCCAGACTTCTTAGAGAGGGATTGAAGCCCCGCGGCGAAAAGCTACCGCAGCATCCGAGCAACACAGCTCGGGGATAACAATCTTTGCGGTGAAAAGCTACCGCAGCATCCGAGCAACACAGCTCGGGGATACTAATCTATGCGGCGAAAAGCTACCGCAGCATCCGAGCAACACAGCCCGGGGATAAAAATCTCGACCGAGGCCCGACCGGTATAGCGTAGCGGAGGCGCAAGGTCGCGATGGTTCCTTCCCTGCGAAGCCTCGCTGACACGGTTCTGACAGTTTTTCGAGAACCGCGCTGTTTGAAAATCGCCGCAGCACGCGTCGGTTCGCGATTGGGCGGACCATTTTTTTCGGACCGTTCGGCTTCTCCGCCTATAAAAGTAAGGCGGTACGGCTTCGGGAGCCTTTTCATCCTCACGCTCTGAGACCAGATGCCAGAAAACTTCGCAGCTTCCCCCCGAAAGACAAGAAAACACTCCTCCTTGCCCTAGCGCTTTCTCCTCCCACCTTTCTCCATGGCGAAGTTCGGTGCGAGCAAAACCACCGCGGAGAGGCTGCGAGTGCTCCGGGACTTCGGGTATCTTGACGCGGATACCTGGCGAATCCCTGCAGGCGAAAGAGCCCCGGCGCCGCGTGATGACGAGATCGTTACGTGTGAGCTGTATATCGTCAATGGGCTTCGAATGCCCGAAAGTGAGTTTGTGGAGTCGGTCCTCGAGCAATGTGAGTGCGAGATCACCCACTTGAACCCCAACTCCATTCTTATCTTGGCCGTGTTCTCCCATCTTTGCGAGGGCTTCGTGGGCGTCCTGCCCACGGCAAGTCTTTTCTTTCATTTCTACGCCTTGTTTCGCACCGGCGGCGCTTTTCGCACCGGTGCTCTGTACTTTCGTCTGCGGCCCCACCGCCCCTACGAGTACCCTTTCTTCTCCCTGAAAGACTCGGTGGCGGGGTGGGCCGACATCGGTTCTATCTTCTAAGGCGGAGGAGCGCTGCCACGCTTACACCGACGCAGCGGTGCTCAAAGATCGACAGCTCGCGCCCGCCCATCACGCCCGGGGAGGAACGGGTCCTGATGCAGATCAGTGAGCTCACGAATATGGGGCTCACTAGCCGGGACGTCGTCAGGGACTTCCTCCGCAACAGGGTGTCCCCTCTGAGGAGGAGGGAGCACCCCTTCTTCGAGATCACCGGGTGGGACGACCTCACCCTTGAGGGTATCTCCTGTAAGTTTACGGTCCCATGCAAATCTTACCTCGTATGCCCCGTCAAACCCGAGCTGACTTTATCTGTTGGCCGATGGCAGCCCCGGGCTTCGACTGGGTGGAGAAGAGGGTCGGCGAGATGTTCGGGACCCCTAAGGGCAAGGAGCTCGAGCGGAAGCGGCAAATCCGAGCAACGATGCTCGGCGGGCGACACTGATAAGTATGCCAAGTTTCATGCTCGGGAAAAAGCATACCGAGCCAGTCTCGACACCTTCTTGGCCTCCGGCAGAGAAACTTATACTGAGTGGCGGTGGCCGAGCTCAGCCCTGGCAGTGGTGAGGAGTGGTCGTCTTGCCGCCATGGCCAAGAGCACAAGGAGCAAGAGGAGTGCCCCGCCATCAGTCGACCACCCGGTCGCCGAAGAGGCAAGCGTGGCGCCAAAACCTTCTTGGTGCCCCATAAGGAGTACGCCGACCGGAAGGAGGAGGTAAGCCGCCTGAGGCTTTGGCTGAAGAACTATAGTGTGAGGGTTCAAGTGGAACAGATCGAGGCGGATGGAAGACTGATCGAAGGGATGGTGCAGGCCGAGCGAGAGGCACTGAGGAGAGAGCTCGCCGAATTGAAGGCCGAGGTCGAGCAAACTAAGAAAGCTCGGGCCCTCGCGATCGCCGACCTGGACGCACAATTCCCCGCGGCGGAGCATGGTCGTCCGGGGAAGGCGCTGGTGGAAATTGACATGGAGAAGGTCGACCCCCGCCTGGCTAGGATTACCCAGGCCGCGGAGAAGAAGGCCGAGATGGTGGTTGCGGCGGCGACCAATCCATCCGGGGGTGACGACGAGGGTCTGGTCGGAGGTGAACCCTAATTTTGCGTTTTCTTTCTCCTTTCTCGTCCTTTTGCTTTCACAAGATCGGAGCTAACCCCACTCTTCTGACGTGGGCGAAAATAGCTCGTAGGGCCTTCCCGGACTGCCGTAGAATAGCTTACGAGCTTGTTGATTATGCCTTAGCGGGGTTGCTCGCCGATGCCGCCGACATTGTGATGGCCGAGGGCGTGGGAGCGGTGGAGAAGTTCGTCGCCGACGACCGGGTCGAGATGGACCTCTCCGCCCCGGAGGGAAAGCTTCCCCTGGGCGGCCTTCCCGCCCTTCCCAGCGCGGAGAGTACGGAATGAGGGGAGAAAGCTGACCCTGCGGCCTTGGGCGAAAAGGCTGCCCAAGAAGGCTTGGTGCCTCCGGGCGTATTACCTGCCCGGGATGAAGGTGCGAAGCCCCCGGGCGAACCGCGTGCTCGGGATGAGACGGCACCCGCCCCGAGCGAATCGTATGCTCGGGTGGACGTTTTGCCCCCGAGCGAACAACACGCTCGGGCGGATAGCGAGAAGACTTTGAGTGAGCGCGCCGCTCAGGAGAGGGGCATGGTGCCCCGGGGCGAACCTCATGCCCAGGGGGACGATTCAGCGTCTTCAATGAACCCGCCTTCCTGGAAGGACTCGGGAAAAACCCCCAGCCCCCTGCGGAAGCTCGAAGATCTTCGGGGGCATGAGGCCACCGAGCGCTTCCGGGAAGTTGTCAGTACGGGCTTCAGTTTGGTGAGAATGTTTCTTTTTATCGCTGTAGTAGTTTCATCTTTTCGAGTTTTAAAGGCGGCGCCTGAGTTTCCCCCACCTACAGCTTCTTCAGAAGACCCTGGAGGAGTTTGACGGGGCGATGACCGTCTCCGATGACGTAGCCGGACTGCTCGAGGAACACGAGGCACGGATAGCCAAGCTCGAGCAGCGCGAAGGCGACCTCAAAGCCCGGGACACCTTGCTCGTGCGTAGGTGTCGCCAGGCGGAGGCGAACATCCAGACTTATAAGGAGAAAAGTCTTGGTCTCGAGCAAGAGCTTGAGCAAGAAAAGCTGCACTCCCGCCAGGCCAAGGACGACGCCACCGGGGCCAAGGAGAAGGTCCTTGCGCTCGAGGAGAAGCTCGAGAAGGAGAGGCTGAAGTCCTGCCAAGCGGAGAAGGATCTGCCGTGGGCCGGTCGAAAGTTCTTGAGCTTGAATCGAAGGTGGCAGACTTGAAGCGGGCAGCGCGAAAGACCACCGACCTTGCGGCCCAAGGCAACGAAGAGCTAGAGCAACTTCGCGAGGCGGCCCGCGAGGGTCGCGAAGCTCGGCGGAAGGTGCTCGACCTTGAGGCCAAGATTGACGATCTGCGGCAAAAGCTTCGCGGCGGTGCTTAGGGCATTCTCTTTTCTTTTTCTTTCTTCGGCGTTTCTGGTTGACTTTTGACGGAGTATGTAACTTTCTTTTGCTTAAGGGTTGCGCCTGGTGCAATGCTTCTCTTGTTCTTGCTTGCCTTTTCCCTGTAAATAATGACCATGAGGCAAGCAGCGAAAAGTAGGTCGATCGCGGGTTAGAATGAAACGTGGGCGATACAAGCCCGAAATGCGCGAAGGACGACCTTACAAAGGTATCGTGCCCTTAAGAAAGAAGCAATGTAACGCTGGCAAGATAGAGCGAGGCACTCGGCCATGATTTTTTGAAATGATGCTAGCGTGGCAACTCGCTCCCCCCAAGCCCCCGCTGCGAATGAAGGTCGTGCACTTATGTTGCGAGCACGGGCTCGTTCGCAGGAGAGTTGGGAAAGAATCGCTCCCCCCCGACCAAGGTACCAGTGTCTCCGAGGAGCGGATGTGGTTTTGGTGGGGAAGAACAAGCAAGGCCTAGACTTCCTTAACGCTTAGGACGCATAGCCCTGAGTTGCGAGTATGGTCGTAGGTGAGGAAAGACGCACGGTTGCCCGACAGGGTGCGCGACGACCAAACACGCGCGCCAGAGTAAATCTCCGGACCAGCCAAGGGGTTGCTTGTATGCGACTTGTGTTGCGCAGCGAAGGGCTACTGCGGACCAAGGTCGGCTTATTGAGACCGGAGCCCCAGGTGGCGAGATTTTAGTGTCGGGGTGTTGGTCGTGGCACCTTGTGTGAGCGTCGTGCGCCAGCCTGAACTTAGAGTAGGAAGAATTTGCAACGGCTAATTGCGCCCGATGCACTTGTCTTCGTCACCAAGATCGCGAAACAAAAAGGGAAGAGTGTGCCCTTGCGCGAGACTGGGTCGGCTTTACCAAAGGCAGTGACCTTATATGTATTTTCACAGTATCTTGGGGGAAACAGACATTGCGTGCATGGTCGGGACGAAAGTGCTGCTTTCTTGAACAGAAAAAAGCGCAAATATATACAAGGTGCGATATAGAGCATAAGGTTTTAGACATAGAACTTGCGCAGCTGGTCGATATTCCATGAGCTTGCGAGCACGCGGCCATCCTCCCTTGCCAGGCGGGCAGCCCCCGGGCGTGCTATCGAAACGACCGTGAAAGGACCCTCCCACCTGGGAGAGAGCTTGTTGGCCTTCGACGTATCTTGAATGCACCTTAGGACGAGGTCCCCAACTTGCAGGGCTCGGGGCCGAATGGACTTGGCCACGTGCTTGCGAAGAGCTTGTTGGTAAACAGCGGATCGGAGCAGCGCCCTAACGCGCGCCTCTTCGTCGAGGTCGAGGTCGAGGTCGAGGCGACGCTCGCGACCTTGGTGAATATTTTCGACCAGGTGAATTCTCGGGGATCCGAGCACGATTTCAAGGCGGGGCGGCCAAAGCACCATAGACGAGCTGGAAAGGCGTTACGCCGTGCTTCGGCTTCGCCGTGGTGCGCCTGCACGAGGACGGAAGAAGCTCGTCCACCCATGACCCGCCGTGCCGGGTGAGGTATTTGAAGACTCTTTTCTTCACCCCTTGAAGGATTTGGCCATTTGCTCGCTCGGCTACTCCGTTACTCTGTGGATGAGCTACAGAGGCAAAGCAGACTTTTGTTCCGATGTCTTCGCAGTAGGCTTGGAACAGTTCGCTGGTGAACTGGGTGCCATTGTCTGTGATGAGGCGATTGGGGATCCCAAAACGCGTCACCACGTTGCTGCAAAAAAATCTCTTGGCTGCTTGAGCCGAATTGTTGATACGGGCTCGGCCTCGATCCACTTAGAGAAAGTGTCGATGGCCACGAGCAAGTATTTGCAACCCTTTCGACCACGGGGGAAAGGCCCGAGAATGTCAGCCCCCCAGGTCGAGAATGGCCATGAGAGTGGGATGGTCTGTAGCGCGTACGTTGGCTGGTGAGCCTTACGGGCGTGGAACTGGCACGCCCGGCCGGTCACCACGAGTGCCCGAGCGTCGTCTAAAGCTGTTGGCCAATAATATCCCAAGCGAAATGCTTTGCTTACGAGCGTCCGAAAGGACGAGTGAGCGCCGCACATTCCCTCATGGATATCTCTGAGAAGGAAATTGCCCTCTTCTCGAGATATACACTTGGAGAGGACTCCAAGTGCCCCTTTACGGTATAAGGCGCCTTCTACTAGCTTGTAAGCAGAGGACCGCCTTTTAAGCCGGGAGCGCTCGGCTTCCTCCTCGGGCAGTGTCCCGTGGGCAACATACTGGACGAATGGCGTCATCCAGTTTGCACCTTGCTCGAGGAAGGAGACGTTACCACACGTCTCTTGTGCCTCCTCTACAGAGGGAATGGAGGGCTTGTGCAGATGCTCTGCTAGCGCCCCGGGCAGGGCGGGCATCTGGGGGGTTGCCTCCTCTACAGAGGGAATGGAGGGCTTGTGCAGATGCTCAACGAGCGCCCCCGGAGGGGCGGGCATCTGCGAGGAACCGACCTTGGAAAGGTGGTCGGCCAGGGAATTGTCCTTCCTAGGGATGTAGAGTACTTCGAAATTTCTAAAGTACCGCTCCATCTTCCTTACCTCAACCAAGTAAAGCACCATTGAGTGATCGGAACACTGATACTCCTTGTTGACTTGGTTGACGACCGTCTGCGAATCGCCCTTCACAGTTAGCCGCTGGACCCCGAGCGCCTTGCATGCTCGTAGCCCGGCCAAGAGGCCTTCATACTCTGCCGTGTTGTTGGTTGCGGCGAAGTGTAGTTGGATAACATATTGGAGTCGATCCCCTTGAGGGGACACAAGATTACGCCTTGACCCGAAGCGTCGAAAGCTCGGGACCCATCAATACATGGTCGGTGCCATCCCGAGATTCCCGAGACTCGATGGCGGGTCAAGGGTTCGCCCATTCCGCCACGAAGTCTGCCAGGATCTGGGACTTGATTGCCGTGCGGGCAGAGAAGTGGATGTCGAACTCTGCGAGTTCCATGGCCCACTTCGCTATCCGGCCGCTGGCGTCTGGATTTCTTAGGATCTCTCTAAGTGGGAAGTTGGTCGGGACGACGACCTTGTGGGTTTGGAAGTAGTGGTGTAACTTCCTGGAAGACACGAGTAGCGAGTACAGGAGCTTCTGGACCTCAGGGTAACGCTCCTTTAATCCGTGCAAGACCTCGCCGATGTAGTATATCGGACGCTGCGTCCCTTCTCGCTCTACCGCCAGTACCGCGCTTACGGCATGGGGTGTCGCTGCGAGGTAAAGTAGGAGTGGCTCCCCCGACCTTGGCGTAGCTAAGATCGGGGCGATCTGCATCGCTTCACTCTTTGAAGGAGCGGTCAGCCTCTTCTGTCCAGACGAAGCCCTCGTGCCTGCGGAGTGCCTTGAAGAAGGGTAGGCCGCGCTCACCTGACCGGGAAATGAAGCGACTTAGGGCCGCCATGCGCCCGGTCAGGGTTTGGATTTCCTTAACAGAGCTCGGAGGGCGCATCCTTTCGATGGCTTCGATTTTCTCCGGGTTGGCACCAATGCCCTGAGACCCGATAAGGTACCCGAGCACTTTGCCCGCTTTCACCCCAAAGACGCATTTTTCGAGATTAAGCTTTATTCGATGTCTATTGAGATTACAAAAGGTCTCCTCGAGGTCGGATATATGACCTGAGGTGAGCTTACTTTTAACTACCGAAAGATATGGTCGTGTAGCAGAATGTGCCGAATGGAGTAATGAAGGAAGTTTTCTCTTCGTCCCCGGGGAACAAGCTAACCTGGTGATAGCCTGAGTAGGCGTTCAGGAAGCTCATCACCTGGGACTCTGCCGTAGTGTCGACCAGTTGGTCAATGCGTGGCAGCGGAAAGTTGTCCTTCGGGCAGGCGGCATTTAGACCGGTGTGATCGACACACATGCGCCACTTGCCACCTTTCTTCTTGACAATGACCGGGTTTGCCAGCCACTCCGAATGCTCGACTTCCCTGACGAAGCCGGCTTTGAGGAGTTTGTCGAGTTCTTCCCGAATGATTGCTTGTTTCTCCGGGGAAAATCGCCTGAGCTTCTGGCGCATATGTCTTTTATTTGGCCGAACAGCTAGCTTGTGCTCAATCACTTCCCTTGGGACTCCGGACATGTCGGACGGTTCCCAGGCGAACACGTCCGCGCTCCTCCGGAGGAAAGTGACGAGCTCGAGTTCCTATTTGGGATCTAGGGAAGATCCCAAACGGAAGACCTTGGACGGGTCGGCCTCGTTTAGAGGGACCGCCTTTGTTTCTCCTCCGGGCTGGAGGGCAATCTTAGGACGAGAGTGCGCTGGCGCTTGGTCGGGGCCGCGCTGAGGCAGCTGCCCGACCATATCGAGCGACTTTTCATCGCGATTCAGTGGCATACTGTGGTCGCCTTTGTGATGATAGCACCTTCGGTCGTGGACCTTGAGCACCGATAGGCGTGATGCGAGCGGCCATGAACTTGGAGAGGGACGGCCTACCTAGGATGGCGTTGTAGGCCGACTTGAAGTCAACGACCTCGAAGTTGATTAGCTTAGTCTGGAAGTTCGCGAGACCCCCAAGCGTCACGGGCAAAACGATCTGGCCAAGAGGCTTGATCAAGGTGCCGGGGACGATCCCGTAGAATGGGACGGCTATGCTTTTGATCTTGGAATGAGGGACTTGCATCTCGTCCAGGACCGTGGCGGATATGAGGTCCAAAGAGCTCCTGCCGTCGATGAGAACACGGCCGACCTTGGCATTGTTGATGGTCGGGCTCACGACCAACAGGAGCCTTTGGGGCTTGGTCATCCCAAGGGGACAATCGTCCTTGGAGAAAGTGAGGGGCAGCTCGAACCACTTGAGCTGTTGCACGGGCGGTTTGCCCTGGGTGATATGGCCGACCTCCCGTGCGGCCTCCTTCAGATCCCTACGGGACTTATAGGCTGAGGAGCCCCCGAATATGACGGCTATATGGTTGCGGGGCTCCTGGTAGCTCATGTCATCGTCGTCGTCGTTTGCGGGGCCCTTGCCTTTGCCGCCGTCCCCTTTTTCTGGCAGCACGGGCATGGGCCCTTCGCCATTGTAGAACTTCTCCAGGCGGTGCCACGACCTTGGCCGTCGCGATCTTGATCGCCGCGGCCTTGGTCGTTGTCATCTTGGTCATCGCGCCTCCGTCATGGTCGACCCCGCCCGCCCTCGCGCTGCCGAGCGAGCTGAGCACGCGGTGGACGGCGATCAATGGCGGCCACCACGCCCGACGCGTGCGACCTCTTCTTCTTTTTGATCTTCTTTTCGACGGAGCCTGAGTGCTTTTTGCTCGAGGGGCCTTCTAGGCCCGGCTGGGGCGGCAGCTTGCCCTCGTCGAT
Organism: Guadua angustifolia; assembly: GCA_036346375.1. Taxonomy (NCBI): domain Eukaryota; kingdom Viridiplantae; phylum Streptophyta; class Magnoliopsida; order Poales; family Poaceae; genus Guadua; species Guadua angustifolia. The sequence goes on along the minus strand of CM070515.1, from coordinate 11,305,026 downwards.
CATTTTCTTCCATTGCACGGCTTCGGCATTCAGCAGAGTGATTGGACATACTGAAAAATTGCTCGTTGGCGGTGTCGGGTGGATCTCCAGGTCTTGAGTGAGGCGGACATCACGGACCCCAAACTTGAAGGCCCGGATGATTGCCTCATCCGAAATGCTCGGGATGGAGTTCCTCACCTTGATGAATCTCTGGACGAACTCCCGCAAGGTTTCTTTGTCCATCTGGATCAGCCTCTTCAGATCGCGCTCGTTGCCCGGCCGAGTATAACAGCTTTGGAAGTTTGCTCGGAGGGCTTCGGAGAGCTGCCTCCACGAATGGATCGACCCCTCCTTCTGATTGAAGAGCCATGTCCGGGCGAAGCCATCGAGGACGGTGGGGAGGTAATTGCCATAACCCCTCGTCCCCTCCGCCCCGGGGCGGCGGAAGTAGATCGAGAGGAACTCGTCGGGTTCTCGAGTCCCATTGAACCGCTTCGATGTGGCGGGCTTGAACTTGCTCGGCCACGAGACGTTACGGAGGGACGCCGAAAAGGCTCGGCACCAATGCCGCCATCGTGGCGACCCCTCCGGGCATGGTGATCGCTGCGTCGGGGCCCAGACGGTCCTTTTGCGCATGGGGTGAGGCGAAAATATGCCCCGCCGGGCGCGATAACGGTAGGTTCGAAGTGGAACACTCGGACCGCTCGTGGGCGGACGAAGCATGCCCGCGAGCCCGCGAGGCCGTCCGGGAACCGCTCCGGATGTCCTCACGGGGCCGGTGTTGCTTCCCGCGGCCCTCCCGAGCAGGACTTCGGGAGGTGCTAGCCGGGGAGTGGTGCTTATGGTCCCGGGAAATGCTCCGGGGCCTTTGAACACCAGGCGGTCCTGGGAGCCCTATATCGGCGGCGAGTTTTTCCAGGTTTTTAACCACGAGCGCCCCCATGGCCGCTAGGTCCGCTTGGTTGGAGAAGTTCTGGAGACCGCGCACGACCGTCGCCATGGCGCTGGCGCTGGCGCGCTTCTGGGAGCGACGGGCGACCTTTGAAAGCGATCGCGCGCGTGCTCGGAGTGGTATTCATCTTTGGGATCTCGCCGACCTCGGCCCGACACCGCCCCCATTGGGTTGGCGATGGACGATCACCGGGTTCCTGCCCGGGGACAACTCCGGAGATCTCGCCAAACATTGTCTTTGGTGAGGGAAGCCGCCGAGACCGCCGCTCCTCTTGATCACCCTCCTTCCCGCCATGTTGACGCGGGAGCACTAAGATCGCAGGCGACATCGAAGCGGTGTCGTGCGCCGTGGTCCCTAGGCTGAACTCGAGATGGTCGGGAGCGCCCTGATCGTCACGGGGGTCGCTAGACCCTTCCTCACGAACGAGGGTATCCGCCGCGAAGCGAGGAACGCTCTCATGTGGCCACCGGGAAAGACTCCGGTTTGCAGGGCCTTCCGGTCGATCAAGACCACCCACGCCATCGCTGGCGTAGTATTCGTCGTTGTCCTCCACGTCGTCGAAGACGCAGAGGTCTTCATTGTCTTGTGAATTCGGCATCCTCAGGGATTCCTCTCGAAAGGACTCAGTCGATCCCCACGGACGGTGCCAGCTGTCGACGATTCGGGAACCGGTCCCCCGCCGAGCTTACTTGTTGAATGAGGGATCAACCTAGGGTCCCTTTTTCGTGGGGGGTATAGCTTCCGAGGTCCTACCGAGCTACAAAGACAATGGCAGCGAGCAGGGAGATCGTTTTTGCCTGGTTCGGGCCTCTCGCGAAGGAGATAACAACCCTACGTCCAGTGATTGAACTGATGTGTGAAGGTTTTTTACAATGCGTTATGCTCTGCGTACATGTGTGTAAAGTAGATGAATGCGAACCCCGAATCCTTCGCGGGGAGATATTTATAGGGATTACTGAGCAACAAAGCGGTTATTACAGGGAAGCGCCATCGGCCGACGGCGAGTCAGTTGTCGCGCCACCGCCGGGCACCACGCGACGGGCATGATGGCGTGGTTCTTGGTAGCCTGAGACCACCAAGCGGTCAGCAGATTAATGCCATATCTTCTTTGTAGATCGTGCGGCTTTTGGGAGAAACTCGAGACTCCTCCGGTTGACTCGTCAGCAGTCAGACCCCGAGCATAGTCATGCTCGGGGGCGTACTTACTCGAGGATACGGTTGGTTCGGAGGTCGAGTGACCCGAGAGTCTTCTCCGGGGTGGACCCCCGAGCATGCACATGCTCGGGGCCCGCGGGAAGGCTATGGTCGGCTACCGGGCATATTCAATCCCCGACAGTTTCCATCAGAATTGGCTCTCTTATTTCTATTTCCGTTTCCAGACCGACACTTTTCGTTTCCATTCTTGAAAAAAAGGCTTCTGTTTTCGTTTTCCTCCGAAATAGTCAAAAATTCTGTTTCCATTTTCAACCCTAATTCTAGCCCTGCGCATGTTTTTTCTGCAAACTTAGCTCATACCCAAATGTATTTCTTAATATATAAAAATAGCTCCCTCCCTAACTACAGAAGTAGTGGCAAGCAACACGTGTTGCTCGTTGTGCTCGTGCATCGTGGAAAGCATCTGGCAACGAAAAAAGCCTCACTACCGTGCACCCCCTAACTCGACACGAGCTTACGTGGCCAGAGCACTCGGCAAGCCCCTGTCAAGCCACGCTATCGCAGCAGGTGGTTGATTGTGATGTTTAATTAGTGATTTAATTAAGTCAACATTAATTAATCACTAACTAAATCACTAATTATCTCTACTTGGTCACTTAATTAATCACTAATTGATTAGTAACTTAATTAAGTGACCTGGCGCGGTAGCGTGGTTTGACAGGGACTTATCGAGCGCTCCGGCCTTGGATGCTCCAGCCGAGATAGGGGTGTACAACAGCGTTGCTTTTTTTTTGTTGCCAGACATCTTTTGCACTGCACAAGCTAGGGGTGGGCAATTTTTAACCAAAACCGAAAAACCGAACCGAACCGAATTAATCGAAAAAATCGGTTTTTTCGGTTTTTGGTTCGGTTTTTATTTCCACGCTATTCGGTTTTCGTTAATCGGTTCGGTTTTTGAACCGTGGAAACCGAACAACCGAAAAACCGAACAACAGAAGAAAACTGCTAACCTTCGCTCATTTTTTCCTCGCACTGGCCGCCCGCATTCCCCTTTTTCCCCCACGCGAGACGTGACTCTCGCCTCCCTCTCCCCGCGCCCCTCACCACTACCGGTGCGCCACCTCGGCTCCCTCTCCCTGTGCCCCTCGGTGGCTCCCTCCCGCGGGCCACGGTCCCAGCGTCCCGCTCCCTCCCCCACCGATCATGCCACCACCATCCACCCACGACGATGAGCGAGGAGATGAGCTAGGGTTTCACGGCGGAGGGAACTCGCGCTGCCACTCCTGGCGTGGCGGCGCCCCCTCGGCCCTCGCCCCGCCGCCTTCCTCCCCTCCGGTCCGGCTCTCCCCATGAGAGGTAAGTTTCGCTTCAAGATTGGATCTTTGATTTGGGGGGTTCGTTCTTTCTTTCTTCTCCTTTCCATGGTGACCATTCCAACAAGATTGGATCTTTGATTTGGGGGATTTTGACGGGTGTGGCCGTGAGGCATTGATTCTGCTGATTGTGATGGGCATTGGGCGATGGCGGCGTTGTTTGGTGTTTGCTGCGACGGCGAGTGTGGCGACGATGGGCGCGGGTGGGTGCGGGCGTGTCGCGTGGGACGGCGACGGCGAGCGCGGTGCGCGGACCAAAGGCCGTGGCCGAGGCAGGATCTGTGGCTGCGTCAGGTGCGGGCGTGAGCTAGCAGCAGGCGGTGGAAGATCTGTGGCATGGAGTGCTTCGGTGAACCGAGAAACCGAACTTACTTTTGAACTTCTGATTTTTGAAGCACTGGCTACTCCATGTTCCTGAATCCTGAAGCACTAGCTACTGCTTTGAACTTTTGAAGAATTGAAGCTCTTAATCTAGCTACCTCATGCACTTTGTTTGCTAAGATATCATTAGATCAGTACTGTCCTGATTGCTCCCTGTTGGTTGGAATTTTGGTTAACCGAAAAACCAAAAAAACCGAACCGAATTAATTCGGTTTATTCGGTTATTCGGTTTCGGTTCAGTTTACGGATCTAAAAAACCGAATGTTTAAAAAACCGAACCGAAAAACCGAATACCCAGACCTAGCACAAGCGAGTGCGGTCGGGGATGAAACTATTTTTCCTACAATATTTCAGTCCGACAAAAGCTAGATTTGTAAAGAAAAAAAGGTTAAAAAGCCAATGCATCTCCGCTCGGACCGCTCCCCGGCGCGAAGCATGTCGCGCAGAACCAAGCGGAAGGAGTCCAAACCACCGCGCCGCGTGATGGGTTTCAATTCCGCGCGATTCTCTCCCACGGCAAGCGCGAGCCACGGTGTGACTGCGTTGCTGCCGCCTTGCCTCACCTCCCACCGTCCCACGCCGCCCGCAGCAGCATTTCAATACAAATACCCCACGGGTTGGTCGCCAATTGGTCAGTGGGTGACGAGCTCATGGTTGGCCTGGCTGCCATGCCGACCGCGGGGAGGTGCGGCCCATGCGGGCTTCGTTATCCATGACCCAAGCGACTTCGGTGGAAGCGGACGTGTGTGGCGGATAGTTTCCAAGTCACTGTGCTGTTGCGCAGGGCTTGATCTGGACGGCCGCCGGACATCGAGTTGCGAGGTAGCCCGTGGGCGGCGGGATACGACAACAATCGCCTTTTTCGCGACGAATTAAATCCCGGTTCGGTCAACCGATCAACTCCCTCGTCGGCTTGGCGGATGACTTTAAGGCTTAAGAGATGACCTTTGCGAATTAAATTAGCAGGACGTGTAATAACTAATGACACGAGAGCAACGGTGCTGTAAATGATCATGCGCCGACTACGCACCGCACGCTAGGAGGCCTTTTGGGCCAGCCGCTCTTGTCGCTGTTGCATTTAACGAAGCAAGCTGCAAGCGTCGGCCCGTACGTTTGCGTTGCCCGCTTCGTCGGAGCCGTCGCCGACGCGCCGTTTGCCTGATCTAATGGACCACTTCTCCGTCCTCATGCCGACTTCCGCCCTCCAAAGGCAGAGCGCCAAAGCAGGGTTATATCTCCTAAATTCTATGGTATCTGCTTTGAATGCAACATCTGACGCTACTGGTGATTCTCACTTTTTTGCAGCCACTCGTATGATCTTGTTTGTTTAGGTTTAGATTTTTTTAACTTATAACTTAAAGCCAGCTTTTTAGCTTAAACAACTTAAAAACTAACGGTTTTTATACATAATAGAGATAGATAATTTTACTTAATTTTAGTGTTATTAGTCTAAAATCAACCAACAATAAGCCAAAAAACCTATCTCCAGTAGCTTTTGGCTTTTAGTTATATGGAAGATTATGGTTTTTGAAAAGCTCAGATAAAAGCTATTCGTTTGTTTAGGCTGTATCTTTATAGTTTCTAAGCTGGTGAAAAAGCCTAAACAAACAGGACCTACAAGTGTTTTGACTTTTGATCATTTAGCAATCTAAACCTCTTGTGGATGAAATCTTCGACTGGCACAGTTAGTTGCTGGTTATAGTAAGTAGTACCAGCAGTATTTTCAACTGCGTAGAGATGCTAGAAACATCACAGTAAGGGATATTAATAGCTGAACGTTAAAATTCGTTGGTTGGTTTATTCGGGGTAAAAGTAGTGCCTGGTTGCAATGAAACCTGCTCAAAAGGTGAGAAATTGGCCAAAGAGTTGACATAACATATACTCAGCAAAGTCACTAAGAATGGTAGCTGCGAAGTATGTAGCATAACTAACTATGCAAAACTAGTGCATAAAAAATATCAGAATTTCTCTTATTCCTGCCCAATTGTTCGCAGGTACAATGATCCTTTGTTCTGCTTCTATTGATCAATTTCATTCTAATCTATAACATTTTTTAAAAAAAAACTTGCATTGTTTAGTGTACATTAGCTAGCTCCACAGCTCCATTTCAGCGCCACCGCATTCTTCATCCTCCATGCACTCCACGGTGGTCGGCGGCGGTTCCATGAGCAGCCCCTGCGCCAAGCTCGCGTAGTACAAATCGGCGTCCATACCGCCGAACATATCACCCTGGAGCATGTCATTGTACAACGCCCCTGTCGGCGGCGTTTCAGCCGTCAGAGCTGCCGCAGGAAACGCCGCTCCTGTCACCGCCGACGGAGACGGAGTAGCATTCCGCGTCAACACTGGAGAGGTCGACGCGCCGCCGGAGGTGGCAGTGCAGCTCGCGGCCCCCCGGCGCTGGAAGTCCGCCACGGCCTCGTTGACGGCGCGCTGGACGTCGGGCAGGGCGGAGACTGGCGCGCGCGGGACGTCGAGCACCCACGCGGAGTCGGCGAAGTTGAGGGTAGCCGAGGGTCCGCACAGCGCGAGCATGGCGGCGTCGTGCGCGCGCGCCGCGGCCTCGGCGGTGTCGAACGTGCCGACCCAGAGGCGGTCGCCGCGGCTGCCCGGCACGCGCACCTCACACACCCACCGCCCGGCGCGGCCGCGGCGGCGCACCCCGCGGAACACCGGGTGGCGCGTCTCCTGGAACTTGGTTCTCCCCGCGGGGCGCTTCGGCGGGGAAGGCCAGCCCGCCCTGGTCCCCGACGAGGACGACGACGTCGAGGGGGAGCTCGACTGCTCAATACTCTTGTCCATGGCCGTGTGAGTACTGCCTAGCACCTCGTCTGTCTTGCTGATGGCTAGTGTAATAATGTTTTGTGGGGAGTAAGCGTATATATAGGTATGTCTCGGCTCCGGATGATTGTTAGGAGTTAAGACACGGGACAATGGGTATTTGGACGACACTTTTGAGGGGCCAACAAATGTAGGCGGTGCGCGTAAGGATGACGAGTTTGGCGATTGGAGCAAATCTGCAAATGCACAGCCCAAGTCAGGGAGACTTCCTTTCTTCTTTTCTCTCCGGTAGTCTGTTTGACCTTGACAGACAGATACCTTCATGCCAAAGAGTACGACATACACACGCTATGCTGATTCATAAGTCGATTTGCTCATGGGCTGCTAAAAGAAGAAGAAAAGGTTGAACTCCTATTCAGCTCTGTCGTGCAGCCAAAGGAACTGTAAACAGTGAAAACAGAAAGTAAAAACATGTAGAAAGAAGTGTTTTGCCACAGACACGGCTTATACGGTCCATCTGCACAGGGGGCGGATCTAGGGTGCCAGCACCAGGGTTAAAAAATTCGTCGAAATTTTGGATTTTGGGATAGGCCGAAATTTGAGATTTTAGGACAGGCGGAAATTTGAGATACCGGCCGAATTTAAATTTTTTAAAAACTTGAATCTTGCTACAGTACTGCTACAGTAATTCCCTCATAAGCATTGTGTGCAGGTTTCAAATAATTTAAACCTGTTTTAATTGCTCAATCAAAAATTATATAAGGTACAAGCACGCGCTTTGAAGTCCGAAAACTGCAAAGTAGCACGTTCACATTTTTTGAGAACTTTTTATAGTTGATCATGATCTAAAAAATTTATGATAACATCAGTAATGCTTTGTAAAGATGTAAAATTTTTTTTGTAATTTTTGCATGCTTCGCACTATGCAAAAAAAAAAGCTACTATGAAGTAAGATTTCTACATTTTTTGAGAATTTGTTACGGTTGGTAAGGACCTAAAAATTTTATGAAAATATCATCAATACTTTCCAACTATCCACAAAAATTTTCATAATTTCTTTATGCCTGGAACTATGCAAAAAAATAGTTATAAAAAACAAGTATGGCTAGGACTTGAACCCTGGACCTTATATTTGCTAGTTTTGAGATTTAGCACTGGGATCTGACCTTTCTCGGGTTCCCTGCATGCTAGTACAATCATTGCTCTGTCTCACAGTGAGACTCTCACTTTCCTCTCTTTCTTTCACATTTTGCTTGCAACCAGACAGCAGCACCTCTCTCGAGTTCTTCAGCTTCTCCAGCACCGAGCCGACCTCCCCTCTCCAATCCAGCCAAGCTCTGGTCAAATCCGGCCGTCGCCGGCAAGGAGGAAGGAGATTTCGGGCTTCGGCACCGAAATTTTGAGTGTGGGAGGCGAAATTTCGGGCTCTGGAGCCGAAATTTTAGGCATATTTTGGGTAATTTCGGCGCAATTTGAAATCACAGGTGAGTATTTACCTGCACTTTGTTCTTGACTTTGATATGGATAGTGAGTATCAATGGGCAGTGTTGTTCTTCTTTAACAGGTTTTACACTTTTATCATTGAAAAACAGAAGGCATTTCATTTATTTGTTAACATGATATTTGAATATTTGTGATTGCTCCTGTAAAGACTTCAAAAACAGAAGGCCTTTCATTGTAGATATATTTCTTGAATAGACTAAATTTATTAATTAAATTAGTACCAATTTTGATGGTTTGGGTTTTTAAGATTTTAAAACTATTTGTATCATACTTTTAGCAAATCTTAAAATATATATTGATTTTTAATATTACAAAATCATTATATAAGATAATAAAGTTGTATGTACGAAGCATGCACCTCAACAGGGTTTACAAAACTGTTTCGAACCTAGTTTTCGCTAGCCCAGCGGTTTCGGTTTTCGCGAAAAACCGTTCAAAAACCGCGAAAAACCGAACGGTTTGCAAATTCAAACCAGTTTGAATTTCGTCAAATTTATATGAGAAAATCATGCGTTTTTGATTTAAAATCGCTCGGTTCTTTTGCAAAACTGTGCAAACCGAAACCACTCAGTTTGAGCGAAAAACCGAGCGATTTTGGTGAAAAACCGCGAAAACCGGCTGAGAAAACTGCCAAAACCGGTAAAATGGGGAAAAAATAAAAAAAAGGGAAAATGCAAAAAAATCTTGTAAAATTTGTAAAAATACTGAGAAGGCTAAATTTTAGTAAAAATGTAGTTTTTGGATAGTTTTCATGACAATCATGTTGCAAACTTACGGTGTGTTTGGTTGATGAGATGAGTTTGAATGGAATTGAATGGTCCTGTACCATTTGGTTCTATTATTTTTGGTGAATGAAATGATTTAGTGTTTGTAGGGAATATTCCTCAAATTTATATCTCATCATCTAGTATGGGTTGATTCCATTCAAATAACGAAACACATAGATGACCTTTTTCTTAAACCATCTTATATATATCATTTGGTATAAATAACTAAACCCATACAGACCATGTGAGGTGCCATCTGGAGGAGACAAGGGGATGGCGTCCACGGCCATGTCACCAACCACCTGTGTCTCGATGCCTTCGGATTTAAAGAATGTGTCGCTTGTATCGGATGCTACTGCAATCGGTGGCCGACATCGAACACGCAGCCAAGAGTAAGCTATTTTCAGAACCAATCCGACAACACATCTCCTGTTGATGTGCACCGATCGTGCATTAACAACACTAGACGTTAACACCTGAAGGCAAAAATCATTAACAGTGCTACAGTATCATGCTGGGCCGGGCTTCGGACCATGCTGTATCCACCGTTTCTCGGACCACCTGAAAAGAGTTCGGCCCGAGTGCCCACGACTACAGAAGATCACCCGAGCCTGGCCTGATTAGCTATTTCTAGTTGTTACGAGATCTTTGGCTTTAAGGCTCTTTAAGGACTTTTCTGAAAAAGTTATTTTGTTTTGTTTTTCTAAAAAATGATCGTAGTTTTTTTTATAAAATACTATTTGATAAATAAATAATTTTCCTCTAGTAATAAAATGTAAAAGTAGGTTTAACCTACCTTTCAGCTTTTAACCTTTACTAGTTATATAAGGTTTCTAAATTATATCAAAAGCCATTTAAAAGCTAAGCTATTTGGAGAACTTGCCGGGTTTTTAAAAATTAAAGCTAACTTAAACCCACACAGAGCCTGCAAATACAATGTGTACGAGAAGTGATTAATAGCGACAAAGAAGTCAAGACACACTTCTGTTTTCTCTCTCATTGTGTGTGCTTGGCTTCAGCCCAGTTGTTCTTTCGATCATTTGGTATGTGCTCTGGGTTTCCCTTCATCTCTATGTTTCTATTACATTAATATGGTAGATTAATTGGTGGAATCCTAGATTAGTTGGTTTAATTGCTCGATAGAGTTAAGTATTGAGATTATTGTTTACAGTATAGATCAATCCAGACGATTGAGATGAGGTTAGGGACAAATCGCACAAGCACACCTCCGGCATCACCGGAGCTCGCCGATACGCACCCGCCGTGCAAGCACCTTGGTACGCAGCGGCCACGCCGAACCTGGCCGCCGCACGCGCTGAGCCAGCACACTCGTTGCCGACACGCACTGCCCTGGTGCCGCCGTAGATCTGGTTGCCACTGTCAGGATCGGCCAATAGCGCACTCAAAGCAATTGAAAATGAGGAATAGATCGAGAGGATGGAGCAGAGGAGGAAGGAATCTACCAAAGAACAACTAGCATTATACTTTACTTGCTAAAGAAGTAGATTGTTCCATCCTGCTTTCCTTCATTAACCATCGGCTTATATAGCCTGAATCTGAATTACATCAGTAAAAGTGAAAGTAAAAGCGTCCGACAATTACCACAGTCCGGCAAAACTGATTACAGCCTCAGTGATTACTTTTCCTAATAAGCACCGTTGGATGTTACTTAACATGATTTACTAATACCATCTCAGCCATTCACCAGATAAGTGGAGTCGTTCCTCTTCTGAACCTCTTCGTAGACTTCTTCTCTTCAGCCAATTCTCCCTTCAACTTCAGAGTTCCCTTCGCTATCTTGCTGCTCCTGACAATACCCCCTGCTCAACATGTTCCTTGTCCTCAAGGAACAAAATTCGAAAAAGTACGCTGAATAAATGATACATCCTCCCATGTAGCGTCTTCAGGAGCTAAATTTAACCATTGAATCAACCACTGAGCAACTGGTATTCCCTTCCTTGGAATCAACCGCCTATTCAACACAGCAATAGGTTCAGTCTTAATCTGGCCATTCCCAGTCACCAGCGACACTCCAGGTAGAGGTATAGCCTTCGGTCCCAAATGCTTCTTCAGCTGACTAACGTGGAATACTGGATGAATTTGCGCCTCTTCTGGCAATTGCAAGCAATAAGCAACTTTACCAATCCGTTCCATTACTCTAAAAGGTCCATAGAATTTAGATCTTAACTTAAGTGATCCACGCAAACCAAATGCGTTTTGACGGTATGGTTGCACTTTTAGATAGACCATTTCTCCCACTTCAAATGTTCTTTCCGATCTGAGACGATCGGCAAAATGCTTAGTCCTTTCTTGTGCTTGTTGAAGATTCTGTTTAATTGCTCGCATCATCTCTTCCTTCTGTTTCAAAGCACCTTTAGCTTCTTCTGACAAATCACAAGGGACTAAGAATTCCCCAATCTGAGGAGGCGAATACCCATATAATGCTTGGAAAGGAGTACACTTAAGTGATGTGTGGTATGTGGTATTATACCACCATTCCGCAAATGACTGCCACGAATACCATTCCTTCGGCTTCTGAAATGCCATGCACCTCAAATATGCTTCCAAGCATTGATTTACTCTCTCCGTTTGCTCATCACTTTGCGGATGATAAGCTGTACTCATCCTCAATGATATGTTCATTGATTTAACAATTTCAGTGAAAAACTTGCTAGTGAATATTCGGTCTCTGTCTGTGACTATAGCAAGCGGCAACCCATGAAGTTTCAGGACATTGTCAGTGAATACTTGAACTACTTGTTCCACGGTGAAAGGATGAGCCATTCCAATGAAATGGGCGTATTTGGTCAATCGATCTACCACCACTAGCACCACATCCTTGCCCTGAGACTTCGGTAATCCCTCGACAAAATCCATTGAGATATGCGTCCATGCCATTTCGGGATTTCCAGTGGATTAAGCAATCCCGGGATGTGTACATGTTCCGATTTTGCAAGTTGACATACTGGACATTCAGCTACTAGCAGTTCAATATTCTTCCTCAGTCCGGGCCAATAGAAAAGTTTCTTGATTCTGTGATATGTCCCCCGTACTCCGGAATGCCCCCCAAACTTCGATGAGTGAAAATCGGTCATGATCTTTTGCCTTAAACCGCCTGCTTCTCCCACGTAAATTCTGCCTTTATACCTCAACAGCCGCCCCGATCAGATACTCTAGTTCGCCTTCATCGACGGTGGACTAGGGCTGAAATGAGCCGAGCCGAGCCGCTCGCTTGGGCTCGGTAAGGAGCGAGCAAGCCAGTGCTCAAATTGGCTATTCGGCGAAGCTCGAGAGCCGGCCGCCGCCTCGCCTCGCTCATGAAAGCCGGATCGTTGGCTCGCCGAGCCGAGATTCAACAAAGGACCAAAAATTTGCACTTCTGCTATCTCTGTGGAACTTCCCACCAAGTTGTTATTGCTTAAATCTAATATCTCCAACATTGCAAGGCCACTCATTTCCTTAGGTATTGGTTCATTTTTGTTATTAAGGATAGAAATCAATAATTGCTCGGCTGGTTAGATATACACACTTTAGATGTCGTGAACTAATAATGGTAATGACATTAGACAAATCATCAACCACATAGAATCATCTACTTATCTAGTACTATTTAGCACATTGCAAGAAAATCAATTATCAAAATACCAATATAATGTTGTGCATGCATCATCAAGGGTTCAAGAATTCAAAATTGAAGGTATCGCTTAGGTTTTGCTCATATGGGCTAATTGGGCCGAGCTAACGAGCCGGCTCGCGAGCCGAGGCGAGCCGAGCCGAGCCAGCTCACTATAAAACCGAGCCACAAAAATAGGCTCGGCTCGGGCTCGCTCCGAGCCGCGAGCCTAACCGAGCCGAGCCGAGCCTGGCCGAGCCCGAGCCGAGCTGCGAGCCGCGAGCCAAATTTCCAGCCCTAGTGTGGACCTCCTGGAGTATCTTCTGCACACATTCATCTCCATTGTAGCTATTCTTTACATCTATCATTCATTCAGGTGTTATGACTACAATAGCATGGCATGATACTTTCTGTTCCTGGCCCATGCTATCTCTCCTGGATAATGCATCCGCAGCCACATTTTCTTTTCCTTTCTTATATTCAACTTTGTAATCAAACTCAAGTAGCTTTATCAGCAGCTTGTGCTGAATGTTCTCAGTGATTCTTTGAGTTGTAATATATTGAAGGCTCTTTTGATTAGTCCTGATAATCAGTGTTCCGCCCCACAGGTAATGACGCACCTCTTCAAGGCTTCTAAATTTGCTAATGCTTCTTTGTCATAGACTGGTTGTGTTGCTGCTCTAGGCCCTAAGACTTTACTTAAATAAGCAATCGGTCTTCCTTCTTGCATCAATACTCCCCCAATTCCAGTCCCACAAGCATCAGTTTCGATTATAAAAGGTTGGCTGAAATTGGGTAAACTAAGCACTGGACAACTAGTCATTACCTTCTTGAGCTCTTCAAAAGCTTTGGTTTGAGGATCCTCCCATTTCCAGGAGTTCTTTTTTAATAAATCGAACAATGGCCTACAGATTTGTCCATAACCCTTCACAAAGCGCCGATAATAATAAGTTAAACCGAGAAATCCCCTTAATTGTGTGCAATCTCTCGGTCGTGGCCAATTAAGCACATCCCTTATTTTCTTCGGATCAGTTGCAACACCTTGACCATTGATTATGTGTCCAAGGTATTCCACTTGAGGTGCAGCAAAAATGCATTTGCTCAATTTTACCTTCAGCTTGTTGGCTCATAATATTTCCAGCACCGCCTTGAGAAGTGTCTTGTGTTCCTCTCTGTTTTTGCTATACACCAAAATATCATCAAAGAAAACCAATATGCCTTTCCTTAAGTGGTCAGCAAAAATAGAATTCATTAGAGATTGGAATGTGGCAGGAGCATTTGATAACCCGAACGGCATCACCAGATATTCATAATGCCCGAGATGAGTTTTGAAAGCCGTCTTATGTATATCTTCCTTCTTCATTCTAATCTGGTGGTAGCCTGATTTCAAGTCCAATTTTGTAAATATTACTGACCCATTCAACTCATCTAACAAGTCTTCAATGACCAGCATTGGGAATTTGTTTTTAATTGTCAAAGCATTCAATTGTCGATAATCAACACATAGTCTCCATGAGCCATCCTTCTTTCTTACCATAACTGCAGGTGCTGCATACGGGCTAATGATGTGCCTGATTTCTTCATTAGCCAACAGTTGCTTGATGATACTCTCCATTGCTTCTTTTTCATAGTGCGGTACCTTATAAGGTCGGAGATTAGGTGGTTCAGCCCCTGGCTTAAGATGTATGGCATAATCACATTCTCTTTTCGACGGCAGCCCCACTGGTTCTGATATAACCTTAGGAAATTGCTGTAATATTTCTTCAAAATCTGCTGGAATATTCTTGTCAACATCATCTTCAGTTTCTGATATATACTGAGCGTGAACCACACACCCCAATACTCCTTTGCTCATCATCTTCTCCAATTTAGTTGCATTGATATGGCAATTTCCAGAAGGTTGTGTATAATCATAAAACTGAATAGTCTTGCCAAATTTACAAGTGGATAAACTTCTTTGTCTCAAATCCAGGCTAACAGGACTGTGCTCGAAGATCCAATCATCCCCTAATATAACATCATAGGTCTTCAAGGGTAATAAGTTGAAAGAATTGTTGAACTGGACTCCCTGGATGACATACTCCAAATTATCCATAATAGCATCCAGTGGCGTATCCAGAAACTTTGAAAGGAGGGGGCTAAAATTGAGACCTCCAAACTAATATATATATATAACATATTAATATATATATATATAGTATTTTTTCAGAACATAGAATATGACAGAATGATATATATAATATAAAAATACCAACACTTATCTAACAGTCGCATATAATGTAAATACGTAACATTACAAAGAAAAAAAATGTACCGATCATTACTTCTTAAGAGTTGATAGTTGATATTTACAGGTTTTCATGCTCTGAAAACATTGCAAAATATCTTCCATGTCTCTTCATTGTAGTCTTATCTGCTCAATAAAAACAAATTCAATTAATTTCCTCTGTTATGTGCTGATTAATTTCCTCTATTCTCAATAAAAACAAACTCACTCATGGTTGTTAGGTGCTGATCGATTTCCTCTGCTGTGAGTGCTCTGAAAACACGATCTTCTTTCCTCACAAGTCACAACCGCTATCCGTTTGGTCTTGAAATCTTCCTCAAGAAGTCGCAGAATCTGATTGCAATGCGAAATTGCAACTGAGGCCCGAGGGCTTGGCATACAAATTAGCAAAGAATCACAAACTTAACATCTATTGATCTACAAGATAGTATAAACAAAAATAAAAGAACACAAACCGCAAATCTGCACATCAGTAGTTGTTGCAAGATTCACTAACGCCAATTGTAGTTGTAGTTTCATTTTTGTATTCACTAACGCCAGCTGTAGTTGTAGAAGGCAGATTCACTAACAAATGTAGTCGATTGGGGAATATGATGGAAAAGAACACCCTAGTTGGCTGGGCCAAGGGGGGGGCTCTGAGCCCACCTGTGCCCCCCCTTTGAATCCGCCACTGATAGCATCACATTTTAACTCTCCTCCCCCAGCTATAGCTACTTTCTTAGCCTTCCCATACTTTAATGACCAATTTGATTTGAGAGCTAGCTCATAATCCACAAAGGAATGTGTACTACCACTGTCAACAAGAACCACTGCCTTGACATTGCCAATATTAGCAATTAAAGCAAAAGTAGTGATTCCATTAATTCCTTTTACTGCTTGCAAGGAAATTTGCATTAGTTGTTCATGTTTCGAAGGTGGCAATTCTTCCTCTGGACTTCCAGGAGCCGTAACAAACCCATTATCTGCAACTGGTTCCCTGTCTTCTCCACCGTCTATTTCCTCCTCCTCTTCTCAGCTGAGTAAAGCATGAAGTGCCCTCTTGACTTTACATTTGTGAGTCGGGCTCCATGGCTCCTTACAATACCAGCATGGGTTCTTGTTCCTTTCTTCCCTCTGAATTGTATTTACATTCTCAACCTTCTTAGGAATCAAAGTCCTGTTGCCTGCCTGGTTGTATTTATCTGAGTTACCCACAACTCTGCCTCTATTGTATAGGGTCGCCAATTGATTCCTCTTCGCTGCTGAAGATTTCTCATAGACCCTAGTGTACCAATAGCATTCCATCAAACCCTGTGGCCTTTGGCTGCTGACATCATGTTTAATGTCTCCCTTTAATCCTCCAATAAAGCAACTCAGCAGAAAATGTTCCTGTAAGTAAGAATGATCTCTTTTGACCAAAGCCACACATTCTTCAAACTGATCAATATACTCAGATACAGAGGTGTGTTGTTTGATATTTTGCAAAGCTTCAACAGCGTCATGTGCGGACATGTCCGAAAATCGATCACTAATCATCGCACAGAATTGTGGCCAGGTCAAAGCATAACTGGGTATGCCTACTCCCTTGAACCAGGTGGCTGCACGGCCAGTTAAATGTGTTGTCGCTAAATTCACCCCTTGATCAGCCGGTGTTCCGGAAATTTCAAAGAACTTCTCACACTGTTTAAGCCAGTTCAGAACTCCTTCCTTTTCAAATAAAGGAATCTCCAATCTGGGACCCTTAATCACTGCCTCAGCGTAATGACGGGTATTTCTTATCTCTTCAATAAGCATGTGTGTTTGACCATCAATCCATTGAACCCCTGGATGATGAAGTCTCCCTCCATAGTTGTTCCCAATATTGCCAGATGGCCTGTTTGTCCCTTGTGAATCAAAGTTGTCTGGGTATTGATTAAAGTTCGGGTTTAGCAATGATCTATTCGCATGGCTAACATCCATGTTGTGTTCTGGGATGGCGGTGTTTAATACCCTCGTAACACTAACATCATGACTATTTCCATCTATTCTCCTACCGCCATGTGCTACTGATGGGCAATAAGTGTTCTGTTGAGTTACCTTCACCCCAGTCGAAGATGGGTCTATGGCTACCATCCTAGCCTCAGCGTCTTCTATTGCCGAGATATTGATCTGGTCCTGATTCTCTCTTCCATTCAATCGAGGACTTGACGAACCTGACTGGCACATTTGTTTCAAGATTTCCTTCATTTCCTTGAATTCGGACTTCAAAGACCTGAGATCGGCTAGATCCTCCTTTATGACCTGATCTCTGATCTTACTTCAATTAGTTCCTCCTTACTAGCCATGTTTTCTTGAGCACGAGTGATAACCATACGTATATCCCTTCCTGATAAGATTGATGATCTGAAGCAGTTCAATTAGTTCCTCCTTACTAGCTATGTTTTCTTGAGCACGAGTGATAACCATACGTATATCCCTTCCTGATAAGATTGATGATCTGAAGCGAAAAACTCGGCAACTGTTCCAGTTTCAGGATTTTACGGAAGCGACGATTTGATCGCAACCAACCTCCACTGAACAGCTCCGAATCCGAAGATCGCTTAAGCTCTGATACCTTTGTCAGGATCGGCCAATAGCAC
Organism: Guadua angustifolia; assembly: GCA_036346375.1. Classification (NCBI taxonomy): domain Eukaryota; kingdom Viridiplantae; phylum Streptophyta; class Magnoliopsida; order Poales; family Poaceae; genus Guadua; species Guadua angustifolia. Next base: position 11,287,638 of record CM070515.1, on the reverse strand, counting down.
ACTCAAAGCAATTGAAAATGAGGAACAGATCGAGAGGATGGAGCAGAGGAGGAAGGAATCTACCAAAGAACAACTAGCATTATACTTTACTTGCTAAAGAAGTAGATTGTTCCATCCTGCTTTCCTTCCATTAACCATCGGCTTATATAGCCTGAGTCTGAATTACATCAGTAAAAGTGAAAGTAAAAGCGTCCGACAATTACCACAGTCCGGCAAAACTGATTACAGCCTCAGTGATTACTTTTCCTAATAAGCACCGTTGGATGTTATTTAACATGATTTACTAATACCATCTCAGCCATTCACCAGATAAGTGGAGTCGTTCCTCTTCTAAACCTCTTCGCAGACTTCTTCTCTTCAGCCAATTCTCCCTTCAACTTCAGAGTTCCCTTCGCTATCTTGCCGCTCCTGACAGCCACCCCACCGTGCGCGCTCGCCGACGCGCCGCAGAGAGCCAACCCACCACTCGCCCGCCGTTGTGCCGCAACCGCCGTGCACACAGCGCGCGCCGTCGCCCGATGCTTTGCCGCCGTGCCTTCAGGGCATAGAACCGTGCACACCGCCACGGCTGCTGCGATCCGCCGATGCCGACGCCTGCAACGCGAGCTCGCTGCTCTGCCCAGCGGTGCGACGGGCCGTCGCCCGTGCCGCCACCGTCGTCTCCTGCGTTACAACGCACGCCAGCCAATCGCTGCAGCTGCTGCGTCCCGCCGCCGCCGCGGCGCAGCGTCGAACGCACGGAGCGGCGCCCTAGCAACGACCGGGGCTAGAGTTAAACCTGTCAGTTCAGTGGGCTGCTACAGCCTGTATTTGCGCGGGCCGCACGCCATACAACCGTTTACCTTCGTCTCGAAGGCCCGACCGCCCGAGTCAGGCATTTTTAAATTTTGTCCCTCGTGAGTAGGTTAATTACAGGGAGCATGACAGTAGCAGGAAATTTACACTTACGGACACTAATATTTTAGTAATCCCAAAAATTAAGTAGAAAATTCTGAAAATTTCATATTAAATCCTAGAAAGTAAATTTATAGGTATATGGACTTCCATAATTTGTGAAACCTTAGACTTAACACACCCTGGAAGCTTTATATCAATGTATTTTATTTTCCAAGCATTATTTGATTTTTGAGTAGTTTTTTATCATGTTTTTGGTAGTTTAGAAAATTGCTAAAAGACATAATTAATTGATCCCAGGCACATTACTACGGGCGTTCTCACGCGTGAGGTCCCGAGTATAAGGATAATGCCAAGAAAATTTTGAGAAATGTAGACATTATTTGTTGAATAATATAAACCATTTAATTACCGATTTAGCGATGTTCATGCTTTACATTTGTTTTTACCTGCTGTAAATTTGATAGAAAATTTGCATGAACGTAATGTATAATATGTCGGAGTTTGCTCTAAAAAAAATATATATCGGAGATATCCCTCGTGAATCTACCCACATAAATCCGAGTCTCCTTTCTAGGCCCTATTTGTTTAGGCTTTTTCACTGGTTTAAAAGTCAAAAAGGTAAAATCTAAACAAACGAGTAGCTTTTTAATTATTTGGGCTTTTTAAAAGCCATAAGGCTCTATATAACTAAAAACTAGAAGAGGATGAATAGGAGGTTTCTAAAAAACCAATTTGCAAGAAGAGAGGATCACTAAATATTCCAATTTTTTGGCTTGAATTGATGGTAGGTTTTAAACTAATAACACTAAAGTTAGATATAATTACCCATCTCTATCACGCATGCTTGCTTGAGGTCGAATTGAATGTCTAAAGGCTCAACACTAAATGCAACACTCAAATTTACTCCTCAAAGCTATTAGCTTTTAAACTCAAAAACCTGATCAAGTTAGGTTTTTCGTGCTACCGCTTATTTAAGCCAAAAACTGATTTTAAACTATAAGCCAAAAATCTAAACCTAAACACGGTCATTCGAAGTTCGAATCATCCAAAATGCCATCAAACGGTCGAGGACACGGTCATTCGAGATCTGTAACGCACGCGTGCAATCTGCAGAAGAGGCTGTGTATTAATTTCTTCGTGATGTTGCTGTTTGGCTACTGTGATTCTTTTTTTTTCCCAATAACTTGTCGTTTAGATACAGGTCGATCACCATATTTGTCGAAATTAGTTTCGGCTGTGCCCGTCGCGCGCATCCAGGACGCCCGCTGCTCTCGGCCATTACAAATTGCTGTCTGCCAAAACATCAAGTGGTCGGTCCTGAACGAGAGCACGTATCCCATTCCGTTATTCATCCCTCCCAAACGAACAAAATGCCTTAAACAAGTACATCGTTCATTCATTCATCCGGACCGAACGACCTAAAGAGCCAACCCTAGATCTATGCGTGAACCAGATCGGCCGCGATGTCGAGTTGACGGCACCTACAGCACAGCGGTAGCTCGACTGCTTCGTGAATTTTGTACTAGTACTGGCCGTAACTAAATTCCATTTGATCGATTATCACAAAATATATATCTAATACTCCAAGGTTCTCGATCGTGATTGGATGGTGCACGCAAAAATTCCCGGCCACCAGGTGCATTCTGACGTAGTAGTATACATCACTCTTTATCTTCCAATTCCGAGTTTCTGACTGTCTAGAGAAGGACAACGAAGGGCGATAAGCGCCAACGTTTCCTTCAGCAGTCTGCAGTCAGCTTAGCTAGAGGCAGCTATGGAAAAGCCATTGACCAAGTAGAATACCCAAATTAGTACAGTAGTTCGACATTTCATGAAAGGGACCCATCCTTCCATTGACATATATATAGATAGGCGGCTAGTAAGTTTATTATGGCCTCTGTCACAAGGTGCTTTATAACATCTATAGCATCTTCTTAGAACAAACACACATGGTGTAATAGATTTTTTTATAGGCTTTCCTGGCCAATTATGTACGGCTCGGTGGGTTAGTAGACTAGGCTATTGGCCTCTGACGGCCAGAATAAGAGGGACGTCAACCATGAGTCATGAAGGCCAAGATCATATGACATTGCGCCTTAACATTGTAACTTGCTGATGGCCCAAGATAGACTCATCGTTTATTTACCAGTTGCATTTATCGCATGAAAATTGTAGATTTTTGTTTTGGCCATGTTTTGTTTATAGGATAAAGAATAAAATAACCTGTTTGTTATGTGGTTTCTTGTTGGCTGCAAAAGTGACGTACTGTTACCGGTTATATTTGTTGTATGAAAATTTTAGGTTTTTTTTGCCATGTTTTATTTTTGGGATAAAGAATAAATATTTGAAAATATGTAATTTCTTGGATCATTCCCCTAGCTAGCTTGCTTTTTTTTAGATAAAGGATTTAAATCCGATCTCTGCAAGAGCACACGACCGAGTTCATACAAAAAGCACAGCCATATAGCTGTTCATAGGAACAAACAAAGAGACTTTAACAATTAAAAGCAAATTCTATGAGTGCTTCTCCAGCCATTATTAGCAAATACGTCCAAAGCCACGATCTCCAATGCCCTGCTCGCCATCCGGATGGTCGCCCTATTGCTCTCAGACTGTAATAATGCCCAAAACTGGAGCCAGTATGCTCCCTTGAAGGTAGCCTGCATAAAAGAAGAAACATGTTTTTTCTCAAAAATAAGATCATTACGGGTGCACCAAATTGCCCATAATATGGCGGCCCCCCCACAAGAATCAATCTTTTTTGACAATTGTCAATACCAGTTAACCAATGACTAAACATATGGGCTATAGACTAGCTCGGCGGTGAGAGACCAGTAGCAATATACACAACACGCCAAATAGAGGTTGAGTGCTGGCATTGAAAAAATAAATGTCGTATTGTTTCATTACAATTACAGAAACAACATTTTTGATCCCCAGTCCAATTCCTTTTAGCTAGATTGTCCTTTGTTAAAATTTTTCCTTTATGTAAATACCAAAGGAAAATTTTGATTTTTAAAGGAAGTTTCAACTTCCAAAGAAATTTACCGATGAAAGGCGTACCCTGGTTCATCAAATAACCATACATAGAACGTACAGAGAACTGACCATTCCCATGTAACCCCCAAAGAAAATTGTCCCTGCCATCAGTAAGCTTGCTGACTTCTTCATAGAAAATTTTGATTAATTTTAAAAGGTTTGCCAATTTTGAAATGAGTAAAATAGTTTTACATTAGTTTGTTATTGTTACTTAGACCCCGCAATAGCGTGACGCGTGTTAGGACAATAAATGTGAGAGGAAGGTAAAATGTTCGTAATCCATAAATATATTTTTTACAAACAAATCATGATTTTGAATGTTATTTTCAGTGATGGCATTTTAGTATAATTAATCACATATGTAGTTAACAATTAATCAATTATAATTCAACATTCCCAGTTTCATGTAACCAGAAATGAGCCAAAAAGAATGAGCTATTATTGAGGAGAAGTGCAGGCTTAAAGAAGCAACTCAAAGCACATACGAAGATAAAAGAACAAACTATATCATTTATCTTACAAATTTGCCAGTCATCTTCATGACCAAATTTATGCTACAAATAATAGTAGCTGTTGGCCTGGTAATACTACATATGAACGAATAAAGAAAACTTCTATTGTCAGCATTCATCTTTATATCAATGAGTTAGTGCAGGTAGCGAAGAGCTTACTATGATCTTGTCAATTTGAAGTGCTGCTGTAGGTAGTGCGTTCGACGGCAAGGATGAAGACGAACAACAGGAGGAACCCGTAGAAAAACATGAATTGAACGGGGATAGTAAGTGTTGTTCCTGCATAATCTTGCAAATGTTTTTTATTTTGGAAAAAAATCATCAGTTACTAACAAACGTAACACTTAGCCGAACACGTAGTTATTAGAAACGCAGTTCGTCTGAGTCGCGGTACAGTTCACCATTTCTTCATCCAATTTCCATCGCAAACATGAATCCTATACCCTAAACCGGTTTTAGGTTCGACAAATCCGGTTCATGATTGGTAGGGGTAGGGTTTACAATGAAACCGGTAACTATGGCTGGACATAAGAATAAACATATAAATCTTGAAACCAGCACAACAAAACACAATGAAGTAAAAAAAATATGGAATTTGGGAATTGCTTCCGCACCATACGAAACATTGGGATGCATAAAAAGTAGTATTCAAAACTTGGAGCAAGGCCTATTGAAGGTAATAATATTTTCAGCTTGAAACAAATACAAAAGCTGTATACAAAGCGGACTTAAGATAAAGACTATTGATATAATGAATGAAAATAAAGGGAAAGCCGACACCAAGATAATTAGGGAAAGCATGACTATGTGTAACCCTACTCCCCTAGAAGGATAAATTCATTAATGCTGCATACTCCCAACTACTTGGCAAAGCACCAGTGTACTCCTTTGCGAGTATTGTTGTGCTATCGCGAACTTTGGAAAGCATTGCATCTTGCTTATGCCAGCTTCAACATTATATGACCGTGAGAAAAAAATTTTAAAAAATAATCTTTGTTTTGTTTCTTTATTTGTGTGTTATGACATCAAAGTTACTGCATCCAAAATTACTTAAGAAAATGATTGTCTTGTATAATTGTACAATGAAATTATGACAATCCAATGAGAGAAGTGAAAACATAAATTAAAGCCAATAAAAGAAATATCAGCAAAGAAAGTCGGTCATAGTTGCTTACTACTGGCTTATGGCATGGTAGGCTGGGTTACGTTGAAAATAGCAGTAAGAAATAAGACATTGATAAATCAGACATATAATTCAGTATTTCAGTCACATTTTTAACGAATCCCTCTTCATTTTCTAGCATAACCTTTAGTTTATCCTAAATTCCAGTTGGACCACAAGAAGAGCCTTGTACAGTTGCACTTTTTAAGAGCTACTGCCAGGCAAGAAGCAGTATCTTCTCTTGATTCAGTGATTGTATAATGTATTGATATGAAATTGACACACACAAGACGCATATGAACTATCCTCTCAAAAACTAACCGACACAATGGACAATCAGCAGGAAAAAGAATTCATGCATCCTCTGTTTGGCCATACGAAGAACAAAGAAAAAGCAGAGCCTCCATGCTAACCTAAATAATCATGTACAGCCTAAACTCAAACGTCCAACCAAATTTGCTAAGCGTTTTTTTTAACTTTTAATTTCCAATTGTTTTAAATTGTTTTGCCATTGGGTTAATTCTACATACTTGACAAAAGAATTTTGCAGGTAAGAAGTGCTTGAAGAATAAAACTTACGAACACTGTAGGAGGAAAATTTGGTACCTAATCTGCAATTTGCAGGGGCCTGAATTCATCTACCTTACAGGCATTTTAGCGAACTACTTCCTGCAATGGCAATGTATGCACCAATAGTAATTCAGTCACGATTAACTAGCACATAATGCAAGGGGGAAAGGATTTATCAGTTGTGCTCAATGACGAAATCTCTGCATAAACATACTTAACAATTCCTGAAAACATCATGTATATACAAATAAGTGTAATGTTTTGGATACTATCTCGGCAGTAACATCTAACTTGCTATTAATATATGAAAATTATCTCGGCAGCAAGCCCTATTATGTATGTAATGGATAACTTAGAATATCAAAATTTTCTAATATATCAAGCCTAGCCATGGCAGGGCACATGACTCATCGCTTATCTAGCCTCTTGTACATTATTTTTTGTAAATTAAGCCCCTATGCATGCATTTGTAAATTTAGCCTCCTTCTCCACCGTAGAAGATATAGCAGACGATACCTATCCACTGCCACGTCCAGGGAGCGCAGAAACAGGTTGGCATCGCGACAATGCGAGCGAGCGTGCTCGGCTCCTCGCTGTCGTGCTCGGATAGCACGGAAGGCATCATGCCATGGTGGACTAAATTATGATTTGTTTAATAGGTAAAGGATATTCAAGTTTCTAGGTGCAGGACCAAATTCATATAATTAATTATTGCATGATGAAAAAGCAAATTAATGCCCAATTGACCACGCAGAAGAAGTGCCATGCATGAGAGTCGCAAATGCTGCTCAATGCTACGTCGCAACTAGCAAGCATCATCAAACGCTACAGCGCACTATGGCACCATCACTATTCCTCATCGTCGAGCCACCAATGGCGCTGCTTCGTGGGTCACCATCCTCACCATTGCCATAGAGCCACAATGGGCATCCTCACATCACTCCATCTGTCGATTGCACTATCGCCGCTAACTGGCAAGCTGTCATCTCTAGGAGTCACGTCGTCAGGCCACCGCGTCCTCTCTCAAAGGCGTGGTAGAACCACACATAGGAGGCGGACTTAGACGTGGCCACGGTCGTTGTCATCATATCTAGGGTTTGGAGAAGTGGAAAAAAGAGGAGGCAGTCGTGCAAGAATTCGGCGATGGTGTGCCGTTAGGCGACCAGAGGAGGTGGCGGTACGGTGGAGGCGAGAGATGGATTCGTCCATCCTTACCCATGGTGCAACTAGTTACGTCCCTGACCACGGCACCGCCGTATTCCTTCATCCCATCCATGGTGCCATCAGATCCATTTGTCCACGGCGATGGCTCCGCCGGATCTAGCCAAACCCATCGATCGGAGGCGAGGAAAGAGTTGATCTGACATCCAATGATGGATCTCGCCGTACCGCACTGCCGCCTTTCCTCCGGACATTGGTGAGGATAGAGAGAGCGAGAAGGTAAGAGGGAGGATAGAGATAGATCATGGAGGGAGGAGGCAACAACCGCATGGGGGAGGCAGAGGAGCATCATGGGGGGAGAGGTGGTGGCGTGTCACGTCCCTTGGCTGTCAACGAGAGAATCATCGTGATGAGAGATGAAGACGAAGGACTGAGGAAGAAGAAACAGGAAGGGGAATTTCCAGTTTCATTTCATTTCATCAATGTCTTGCTTGGTACAGTATGCTGGCTTTTAAACCCCTTTCTTACTCACACTGCCATCTGGGTTCCACACTCTTGGACCATGTCTACAACCATTGAATTTCTACTCTCCTAACCCTACTTGTCCCACACAGTCGTTACACTATACCAACTATCATGTCCCTTGCCCATTGGCGAGGGAGTCGACATGACGTGAGACAAAGACGAAGGACTAAGGAAGAAGAAACATGAAGGGGAATTTCTAGTTTCAGATCATTTCATCAATATCTTACTTGGTACAAGATGTTAGTTTTTTAGCATCTTTCTTACACTACCTTCTAGGTCCCACACTCCTAGACCATGCTACAACCATTAAATTTCTACTGCCCTAACCCCACTCGTCCCACACAGTCATTACACGGTGGCACCAGGGGGAGACGGCGCGGCGCGAGGTAGGGGAGGATGGCACGGCACAAGGGCTTGCGAGGAGGAGAGAGGTGACACAGAGAATCGAGGGAGAACGGGCAGATGAGGAGAGAACAGGGCCGGATTGTATAAAAGAACTGGACAGGGGAGGGTGAATAAGTATTTGCACGTTTCCCAAATGGGCTAGCTGTTTTTTTATAGTGGTAGGGATCGGACGGGCCATATAAGCTGCAGGGGAGATCGGACGGGTCATATAGGCTGGAGGTCAGATGACGCGGCCACGCCAATTTTGCAGGGATCCCAGCACGATTCACATATTTGGTCATAATTCTCGTTAGCTGCACTAGGCTTGTCAGGCGCCGGTGTTCAATTAAAAATGAAAGTCTTGGCCTTGAGGCCCAGCAGATCACATAATTGCTCGTGCTCGTGGCCCATAGCTTGTGGTGTCCGGGCCAAACTTTCAGAAAGAAACGGCGAGAAAAATCTAGAATTTTTTTATTTAATATTTATTTTAAATCTTTTTTAAAACTAATCGACGGAATTTAAAAATTGCAAAAATACACGTCTGTCGCTCCAGTATGGCGCGATAGGTGCCTGACCTAACGGTGAAATTTGAAAGTTTAACGGAAGAAAAAAAAAATTTTAAAATGCAATCGCCAACTGTTGGGGCGATAGGTACAGTGCTACAGTACTTGCGCCCAATAGTACTACAGTGCTGCTACAGTACCTATCGCCTGGTGTTTGGGCGATTGGTGTTTTTTTAAAAAAATTTTATCACTGCGGTTAAACTTTCGAGTTTCGCCGTTAGGTCAGGCACCTGTCGCCCCAGTACGGGGCGCGTGTATTTTTGCAATTTTTAAATTCCGTCAATTAGTTTTGAAAAAAGATTTAAAATAAATATTAAATAAAAAAATTCGAAAAATCTAACCGTGAACGGCGACGAGCCCATCACGCCATCCATCGCATCGCATCGCACGGTCCCAAATCGGAACGCACTGCAACCGCCCAGTTCTGGCGTCGCGCACGGACGCGGAGCCGTCATATCCTCTCGCGCCGCGCTGGCACCACCAACCAGAAGGCACGGCCCCAACCGACCAACCAAATGACGGTAGGGCCCACCCCATCCACTACCGCGTCGTTCCGGCCGCCAATCGCGCCGCCGCCGCCGTGCTTCGACTACAAGGCGGCGGTGCTCGCCGACACACGCGCCGCCATGGACCCGGCACTGGCTGGCCTGGTCGAGTCGGGCGCGCTGGTGCGCGTCGCGAGGCGGCGGTTCGGGCCCGTGCCGGCGTGGCGGCCGCCGGGCTTCGTGGAACCCGAGGACGTGTGGATCCTCGGAACCTCGCACCTCTCCGCCGAATCCGTCGCCGACGTCGAGAGGGTGCTCCGCGCCGTCCGCCCGGATAACGTCGTCGTCGAGCTCTGCCGGAGCAGGCAAGATCATGGTCTCCCTGAAGCTGGTAGACTTTACCTTGCTCGATCAAATATGGCCATTTCTTGCAGGGCTAAGTGACGTCCTTGCAGAGCTGGAATTATGTACGCGTCAAGTGATGCTTCCGACGAGCCGCTCTTGAAGTCCAACATGTTCTCTCTCGGGGGCGCCAAGTTTCTCGGAGCCGTCAACCGAAGCATCAGCTTGGGTAACTTGCTCCACAATGAGTAAATGACCTGTGTTCTTGACTTGTTAGTATTACCAATCGAACTTGATGGTGAGTTGTTAATTTTAAATTAAGTACCTTCTTTGGACTTGGAACGATGCAGGTGGGCAGAGTGCTCTTGCTCTGCGTTTGCTCCTGGCTGTTTTCTCCTCAAAAATTTCTTCAGGTGCGAACCGACCATTTGGTGAGGAGGTACTCGTTCATGTCACTGTGACTCGTAAGTTTTTTCCTTTCAGATGTTGTTCAACAATTCAGCAGCTTAATTTCCAGTTGTATCATTTTGGTAGTTCCGATCTGCTAGGAAGGTGTCTGAAGATATTGGTGCTCAACTTGTTCTTGGGGATCGCCCAATTGAAATAACTGTATGTGGCTCTGTAACTCGTGTTGAATTATTAGTTATGTATCCAATGTGTAGTACTGTAGTTGATGGAATTCTCCAAGCTCATGTCAGGTTGTTGTTGCAGCTTGAACGAGCTTGGAAGTCCCTCAGCTGGGATGAAAAAACTAGATTAGTAATCTCATTGTTCCGTGGAATTACTTCTACAACTGACACGCAGGTAAGTACTACTAACACTGTTCCTGTTGTGGGTCTTCTCGTTTGTACAACAAGGCAGTAATTATATCCGACATAATGCACAGCAAAACAATCGTCAAGAAATCAGCTTTTGCAGTTGCTGACATCTTGTTTGACTGCTAATGCAGCAGGATGAGAAAGCTGCTGGTAGCCCATATGAGTTATATGAGAAATTGAGTGTCTCATATCCTTCACTGCTGCAACCACTCATACATGAGCGAGACATGGTATGACTCTCAGTAACTTTATCTGAATCTTCCAATCTTACAGAAAGATACAACATGCAACCGTATGAACTTGCTGTATTGCACAATCATCTACATGCTAACACTTCACTGGTGCATGGCGACAACTCACTCTGAAGCTTTGATTTTTGCTTCTCAGTTCCTTGCATGGTCTCTGAAGAGGAGCAAAGCTGTGAACAAGAGCAAAGCCGTTGTTGGGGTCATAGGAAAGGGGCACATGAATGGCGTCGTGTACGCGTTGATCTCTGATCAAGGGGACCTGAGATTCCGCGACCTTGTTGGTAGAGCATCATCTGACACCTGGGTCCGCTCGGTCATTAAGGGCCTAGTCAGGGACACGGTAATTGGATTTGCGCTATGGGCATTGTATGAACAGCTGCAGGCTGTGCTATAGGTAGCTCACACTTCACACCTTGAAATATTGTAATCGAACTTCTTTACTGGCAAAAATCTGAAAAGTTCTAACAACGCAGATTCTTTACACTGTTGAGTTTGCTTCAGATTCAAATGTCAAATTCAGTAGTTTATTCTAATTGATCGATATGCCACGTTGCCGCTGCTTTTATTCTTTCTTCCTTTTCATTGTCTTTTGGAGCCTAGGCAAAACAACAAGAATATACACTAGAGATCGAGATGGAGAGGAACCCTTATGAAGGAATCTGTAACTGCTAAAGCAACCAGCTGAGCAAATTCATTGTTATCTTTTAGCCACTCTCTCTGATTAATTAGGATTCTTACCCCTCTGGGGGATTAATATGTGGAGTCTTCAATTGATCATGTACCTTAAGAACTCTTATTCGCTCACGATCCTTGTACCGCGCCGTAGCGATTAACAAACCGTAGTATTTATCTGCATGTCCAACGGGATCTCGACCTACAACCTCGACTCGCAAAGACGGCCGAGAATACCAGCACGCGGAGGCATCACCGGCAGCCGGTCTCCGGAGGCAACGCCATGGCAAGCCGGGGCGAGCAACACCAAACCGTGCTCGCAGCGCATGAGGAGACGGACGGCAAAGTCGCAGACGGTGAAGCCGTCGTCCTCCCTTCCCACATCATCGACAGCATCGTGTACTACATGATCGCGTACGAGTCCGCGCGCTTCGCCAAAGTCTGCAGGTCGTGGGCCCCGATCGTCTCCATCCGGCTGTGGAAACCCCGCGCCGTACCTGTTCGCGTTCAAGCCCACGAGCTCGTTCCTCCGCAGAGCCATCATCTCCGTGTCTGTGGACGGGGTCGTCGTGAGCCACCGCCACTGCGCGTTCGTGACACGGTCAGGTCATTGTAGAGGGTGCATTGGCGGCATGGCTAGACCTGGAAATTGGGCCGTGCCGGGCCGGCACGACCCGAGCCCGTCGTGCTTCGGGCCTACATGAAACGGGCCAGCACGGTCCGGTCATTTCTTCGTGCCGGGTCAGGCCAGCACGGACGGCAAAAATCGAGGCCCGGCACGGCCCAAAGGCACGCTGGCTCTTTGTCGGGCGGGCCGGCCGAACACGCACTAGAGAGAACGCAGCACACTAAATATTTTTTTATAAATTCATACGTTGTTCAAATGAAAAAGTTGTCTACATGAAAAAGATGTGTCTCGAAATTCTCTACAACTTTCATGTAGAATATAAATTCATATGAGCAAAGAAAGACCCTGAAAAATGCAGATTACCGAGAGATGTGGCGTCGGTCTAAAGCTATACAGCGCACTAAATATTTTTTTATAAATTCATACGTTACTCAAATGGAAAAGTTGTCTACATGAAAAAGATGTGTCTCGAAATTCTCTACAACTTTCATGTAGAATATAAATTCATATGAGCAAAGAAAGACGCTGAAAAATGCAGATTACCGAGAGACGTGGCGTCGGTTTGAAACTACACAGCGCACTAAATATTTTTTTATAAATTCATACGTTGCTCAAATGGAAAATTTGTCTACATGAAAAAGATGTGTCTCGAAATTCTCTACAACTTTCATGTAGAGTATAAATTCATATGAGCAAAGAAAGACCCTGAAAAATACAAATTACAGATTCGGACCGGCTTTGGGCCGTCTTGCCGAAAGCACGGCCCATACAATCGGGCCGTGCGAATAGCCCATCGTGCAGGTTTTTAGGCCCGGCCCGTCATGCCATTCGGGCCGTGCCAGCCGCCCATTTTTTTTTCGTCGCCGGGTCGTGCTTGGCCCATTTTTTTCGTCTTGGGTCGTCTTTGGCCCACTAAGGCCCGGCCCAATTTCCAGGTCTAGGCATGGCGAACGGTTGGCTCGTCCTCCTCAGCAGGAGCGACCATACCACCCTCTTCAACCCGGCCACCGGCACCTTCCGACGGATCAAAAAGTTCCGGGGGTGGTGCCAGCGCCACCCCATGCCGGTTTTTTTTTATCGTAACTCATATTTTTTTCCTCTCGATACAGACTAGCGGTATAAATGGGTTGCTATACAAAAAATATGATGAAAATGAACTAGGCTTTATGGATATCCAGATCACATCTCATATTTACCGAATATTGGTTGCTCTAAATTCGATCTCAAATCTGGATTAAGTATTCGGATCCCATTCTGATCCGATCGGATAGTCAAATCCAGTCTCGATCGGATCTGATTCTAAATTGGACGTAAAATATTCGATCTGTTTTCACCGTAGGTGGTTCCCACTCCCACCGGCAGCGACTCGTTCTTCCACGCCGTCGAGAATCTGGCGGGCAGACGACGACTAGTGGACCGTGCGGCATGTCGGGTCAGGTACGCCGAGGACCTGCCCATGGCGGTGCTCTGCGATCGCGGCTTCTACGAGCTCAACACCGAGGGCAACATGTCCAAGATTGCGTGCCGACGCTGCACACGACGAAGCTCGCCGTGACGAGCCTACTGGACGAGTTCCACACGGATCTCGGCGGCGCTGCCGAGAAGGGGTACCTGGTCAAGGCCGACGGCGAGTTCCTCTTCGTCTGGCCGCTGTTCGCCACCAAGAAAGCCAGGATCAAGCTTGTTATAAAACACACTCTAAATAAATAGAGGATCAAGTGATTAGAAGACACAGATTTAATGTGGAAAACTGTTCAAAAGAAAAACCATGAACGCGCTAAGGCAAAATTAACTCTATGAGACGAGATTACAAGCAGAAGGAACTTTCACACATTTAAACCACCGTGCTACTTTGCAGGGATACATATGTAGTATGAGGAAAAGAGTTCAGAACAAACAAGAAATCTGAATCAGAGTAGATTGCGCCAACATGTTCGGCTTGGACACCGATCCAAATTTGGATCACATTTTAACAATCTCTGCCTATCGCTTTTGTAGCTGAAATTATTAAAATCTCCTTAAAATAAGTCTTCATCAACAGATCTTATGCCTCGAAAGTCTATCAAACTAAAATGAATAAGAAAAACTGGAACTATCTTACTCAAATGCTTCCCACAAAGTCAAATTAAGCAAATCATCATTAGATTCGAATACACAGCTATCAACAAAAACAAAAAGAAATATGAATCTTCAACAATTCATAACCTAATAAAAGCCTGAGTCTATGCAAACTGGCATTATGATCCAAATGCTCAATCATTAAATCATAAAACCAAATCAACACATATGGTGTTAAATAGATAGCAAAGAACTCATCTCATGAAATTTGACATGCTCTATCTGAAACACATAACTCGCCTAACAATGCACATTAGATAGCAACTTGCACATGTGACTATCACGTACATCAAACTGCTAACTTCAAAAAACAAACTTTTTTTGCATTTAAATCCTTCATCTCAAATTGAAATTAGAGTAAAACCTTTACTTTCAAACGGCAAAACTTCGGAGGGTACCATGCTAACAACCATCAAGGTGCCATCAAATTCATGAGAATTAAATGTTGGCAAAGCTCCATAACAACTGTGTAAGCGATCTAAATTGCAACATATGCAAACGGTGAATGAAACATCATTTTCAATTGTCTCTGCGACCGACATTGATTTTTTCTTTAGTATATCCTAAAAATAATGTGCGTAAGTATGCAACACCACCTTAAACTCCATGTGCGATGATCTTATGGCAGTAACCCATAGAAGACAACAGATTATCGAAGAAATCACTAATGATTAATCTCATATGAATGGAACTCTTCATTTCAAACTGAAATTAGAGCAAAACATTTACTTTCAAACAACAAAACTCTAGAGAATATCATGCTAACGACCATCAAAGTGTCATCAAATTCATGAGAATTTAATGTTATCAAAGCCTCCATAATAATTGCGTAAGTAATCCAAATTGCAACATATACAAACGGTGAACGAAATACCAAATTCAGTTGTCCCTGCAATTGACATTGATTTTTTTCTTCAGTATATCCTCAAAATAACGTGCATAAGTATGCAACTCCACCTTAAACTTCATATGTGTTGATCATACCGCAATAACCCATAAAAAACGATGGATCATTGAAGAAATCATCAATGATTAATCCTGTTTGAATGCTACCGATAATAGGCACAACAACTTGACTACAACAAACTCCACATCCAAAGAAGCAATGCAGCAATTGACTACAGTGGAAGATCATCAACAAAGTTGGCCCAAGACAACACTAGGGTAGCATAGGTGATAATGATTGCAGAATAGATATTGGAACAGTTGTTAGATAGAGTATGGATCAATGCTCAGTATGACATGGGTTAGAGCAAGTAAGAGTCGAGGTGAGCTGAAATCGTTGAATTGGGTCGATGCTTGGTACATTGCTATCCATGCGAACCAATGGAACATAAACCCTCCTAGTAGGCTTGTATGTGTGTGTGTCGCAAAGGTCGCCAGAATCCCTGGTACGGTGGTTTATGTGCGCCTGGCAATTGTCAAATGTTTTGGGCATGTCTTCATGTCCACCTTGCAGAAAAAAGCTCAATCGGAAGTCACTAGGGGTGGAAAAAAACTCAAAACTCCCAAGTTTAACAAGTACCCGGAAACTCAACTTGAACTCGTTCCTTAACGAGTTGAGTCGAGCTGGGTTTCGAACTCGTTAAGGTAACAAGTTAAACGAGTGAGCTAACAAGCTTAATGAGCCAAAAAAATCTTAACCTCATTCGCTTCAACCTTTAGAGTTCAGACCCGATTCTTTTTCCTCGTTCCACTCCTGCACTCCTCCAATCCTAACCCCCGCCCTTACTTCCGACGTCTTCGCTGCCGCTGTGCTCCTCTCCTCTACTGACAGGCCCGACACGCTCCCGTTGGGGAGGCTGTTGCCTGTCTTCCTGCTCCTGCCCTCCTCCAAGCACCCCACTCCGAGCTTCTCGCCTCGGTCGTCGGGGTCATCTCGAGGGTCCCCCTTGTGCCCGCCTTGATGCATAGCTTATCATCGTTCCAGAGCAAATCAATAAGTCCAGATGAAACAAATTGCGCTTCTTTGAAGCCATCATGCACCTGACACCTTTTACTTTCTAACATAACTTTGTCATTGCAAACAGAACTATCCCTCATTTTTGCTCCACAGGTATCGGCATCACCAGAGGTTTTATATGTTCCATCTTCTGTGAGAGCTTCTCCGGTTTTCACCTCCTTCATTTCAAAGCTATTCCTTTGCCTTGACAATTTCTTCACAATCATAGGCAAAATTTTTAACAGAGGTCCACTGCTTTGCTTTAGTTGTTCTGATTTCATTGTATGTTCATTTGAGGTATGAATTCAACAATTAGAATCTTAACTTGGCAAGTGTAGTTAGAGGAGGACACTTTAGGATTGTCTATAATTCTTAACGAGCCAACTCGAGTTTTTAACGAGTCGAGTCGAGTTGAGCTTTCACCTTATTAAGAAAACGAGTCGAATCGAACTAACTTATTTTAATAAGTTTAACGAGTCGAGTCGAGTTGACTCGATATCAAGCAAAAAGTCACCAAGACACCAACAGTATCGTGTGAGTCGTGTGATGTCTGACACAACAGTGGCTCTAGTCCTTTACACGCGTCTGATTCTCTGCACTTTGCAAGTTGCAACACACAACAAAAAAAATTTGTGGCCGACGTCTTCGCCTCTTCTCATGTTGCGACAAATGCTGCTGTTCCGATACCGCGACGGAACGAGATTTTAGTCGGAACGCGCCTCGGATTCGACGTGGATCCCGGCTTCAGATGGAAGGAGCGACATACAGGCGAGTCGACCGAAAAAGAAATCGCCGAATACGATTTTGCCGCTGTACCTACCGCTCTTTGATGCCGTGTAGAGGCTGCTTGTGTCGCCTGAATGCTGCGGGATGCTGCCTCACGGCTACGCCATGAGATCCGAGAGTCGCCACCTGGCATGATCTTAAACCCGAAATTCTGATCCTATTTGATATAAAACCACAGTAAAAATAGAGGATTAAAGAACAGAAGACATATTTAACATAAAAAACTCAGTGTATCTAAATGGTAGGGTTTAATGAGTGTATAAATAGGCTAAGGAGAAGAATACAGAACTGGCAAAGGATATGAATCAGAATCAGTTATGCCTGCTAGTGCCGCGTCTAACACGGCTTAGCTAACATTTCCGACTTAAGCACGGATCTGAACTTTTGATCGATTGTCGAGGCATATCGAGCAATTATCGGTGAAAATCGATTTTTTAATTTTTTTTCTTCAAAAAATTTGATTTCAAAACCCTTTCATTTGATTTCTACCGAGATTTTTGACTAATTTTTTTGATTTTTGAAAATTTTGATATGATCGATTATCACGATATTGATATTATGAACCTGCCAGGGAAGCTACAAGGAGAGGCTGTGGTTCTACCCGGTCCCTAAGGCAGGCTAGCTGCCTTTATTTCTTGATCTGGACGAGATAGGGTATATATGATTGTTTATTAATTAGGGTTTGATCTTCGATATGGAACTCATGAGTTTATGTTCAAAGTTTTTTTAGATCAACAAGACATCCACATGATGCCCTAGTTCCATTACTGAAACTTGAAAACAGTCCAATTATCATCCATACATCCACAACTCAAAAACAACCATCAACCATTTAAACTAACCTCAACCTTACCCCCAGATAGCTCAAAACAAAATACCAGGCCACAGCTGTCGGGGGCCGGGCAACCCTTGGTCGGTCAGCACAGTCAACCGGTCCCCTAGCTCGGAAGGCCTCGATCAAAGACTCGGATCAAGCTCGAGGCCGCTCGACCTAGGCGCAGATTCTCGAGCTCGGGCCCTCACGACCTGCTGTTTGGGATGATTCAAGGTCGGTGGCGTTCCCTTGGATCCCAGACACGTCATCACTTGGCAGTTACGAGAACGTGGGATCGTGGAGTAATGCAGGCGCGCGCGGCGGGATCGGAACGGTTTCCACCGGCTATCAATGTGCATGAAGGCCACGATCCGAGGAATACTCCCGAACGTTGCAAGGAGAATGGGTATAAGACTGAGGCTTTGTAAACACTTAGGGAGGATAACCCAGCGCACACACACCCGAGTTCAAGTTTAGACTTAGCATCGTCAAGATTGAGTCAGAACCCTCTCTTGTACTCACAAACATCAGAACCACCACCGCAAGGTGGCCGGAGTAGAGCTATTACCTTCTCAGGGGCTCGAACCAGGATAATCCTCCATCTCGTTCGTTGTCCCCTAGCTCCGACCATCGACCTCCTCGACCTCATTCCCCTGTTCGAGCAAAGCGCAGTTGTGGTCCCATTTCTCATTGACCCCTACCTCATTTTCTGCGGTTGGCGATCCCGATCGTCGACAACAGCCAACGAGACTAGCGACTTGTGCCGACAAAAAAACAGAGACTTTGCTTTAGCAACAAACCAGACCCAACATGCACATCATAACAATCACCAGGTGATCACTAAAACCCAAACTTTCTTCTTCAACAGGCACCGAGCAAAGACTCACAAGACAGCGAAATCAAAAACCCATTCCAGTACAGATAACTTTCCCAGCCTCCAACAGAAAACCACGAGCTTGAAATCATCAGACTCCTGAGCTCTCAAAATCTGTATCCATCATTCTCCCCTCATCGCCATGTATTCCAAGGGAAGCGGCGCCCGAATGTTGGCTTCCAGAGTTTTGCAAAATTCTGTAATCCTGAGCTCTAGCCTTCCTGAGAATAAAGGATTCCAATCTTTTAGCAATATCAGAATCTTTCTCCAAATAGTTTTTACACTTGACCAGCCCTGTAGACGAAAAACCATGTTATTCCTTATTTTCCAAATACTCCACATAACAGCCACACATACAGAATTTAATGCACCATTTTTAGAATTGCTTAACCAGAAATGAGCAATAGAATCGAAGTTAGCACCAAGATTTACACCAAAGAAATCTGAAATCAACCGCCAAACACTTTTAACAACAACACAACTAAAGAAAATATGATTAACCGTTTCAGCTTCATCACAACAATAACAAGCACAACCCTTATCCATACCTCTTTTAAGCAAATTATCTTTCGCCATGATTTTGTTATGGGAAAGAAGCCAAAGGAAAACATGGACCCTAGGAGGAACAATGAGCTTCCAAATGGCAGGGATAAAAACGGGGACCACACCTCTAAAATTAATAATAGCATACAGAGACTTAACCGAATAAATCCCTTTACTAGAATACTGCCACACCAAGGAGTCATCCTCATTAGAAAGAATAATACTCTTAACCACTTTCACAAGCTCGAACCATCTAATCATCAAATTATCAGAGAAGGTCCTTCTAAAGGTACATCTGACATTGTAGCCATCCCAAACCTCAGCAATCGAGACCCCTTTTTCATTAACCAGAGTATAAAGATCACCAAATTGAATCGCTAAGCAGGAAACACCAAACCAAATATCTTCCCAAAATCTGATTTTCTTCCCATTTCCCACAGACCACCTATACCCAAATTTAGTAGCTTGAGCAGCCCAAATCAACCCTTTCCAAAAAACAGAAGCGTGGTCGGAATGGCACGCAAAAATATTCAGGTTCTCAGTATTGTATTTAAACCTAACTAAGTGCATCCACTGCTTGCTCTTACTCATATACAACCTCTTAATCCAAAAAGCAAGAAGACAAAGATTAAGATCTCTAATATTAGGAATTCCCAACCCACCATAATCTTTCTCCATGCAAACTAAATGCCAATTAGCTAAGTGGATTTTATTGTGCCCTTCATAATCATTCCAAAGACAGTTCGCTAAATGAGAATTAAGAAGATCAAGCGCCCATTTAGGGAATTTGAAGAAAGACAATAAGTATAAAGGAATACTCGAAAGACAAGCTTTAATAAGCGTCAACCTCCCCTCGTAAGACAGCAATTTCCCTCTCCAACCTGCAATCCTTTTCAAAATCTTATCAACCAAAGGCTGCAAATCATCTTTTTTAAGTTTTTCATAATGAAGAGGAATACCTAGGTATTTAATAGGGAGAGAACCAACTTTACAACACAAGATATTGGTATACCGAGTAGTCTCATTCTCCTCACAACCCAAAGGAATCAATTCACTCTTGTGAAAGTTAATTCTCAACCCAGACATTTGCTCAAAGCAAGTGAGGAACCATTTAAGATGAAGAATAAATCTCTCATCATTCTTAAGAAACAAGAGAGTGTCATCAGCATATTGAAGGCTAATGATACCCCCAGGGCAGAAATCATTACAGAGACCTTCTAAAAGACCAGCTACCAGATTAAAAAGAATAGGGGATAGCGGATCTCCTTGTCTCAAACCCTTACCAGTTTGAAAGAAATCACTTTCACAATTGTTAATCTTAATCCCCACTGAACCTTTTCTTAAAAGAGCATAGATCCAACCTTGCCATTTAGTCCCAAAACCCCAATTCTTCAAAATGTCCATCAAGAAAACCCAATTAACTTTATCATATGCCTTCTCGAAATCCAGCTTAAGCACAATCCCTTTCACTTTATCATTATGGACTTTATGAATAATCTCATGAGCAGTAACAACGCTTTCTAGAATATACCTATTCTTTAAAAAGGCAGTCTAATTTTGGGAGATAATCCTATTACATATTGGACTAAGCCTATTAGTAAGAACTTTAGTAATGATCTTATAACTGCAATTTAATAAACTAATAGGTCTAAATTGTTTAATATTCCTCACATTATTCTCCCTAGGAATTAAAGAAATCATCGCGAAATTAAGTCGAAACAAGTCAAGAGATCCACTCTCGAAGTCTTTAAAAAGATTAAGTAAGTCCTTGATCAAATCCCAAAATTTTTGATAAAATAAGAAAGGAAGTCCATCAGGCCCCGGCGCCCCATCAGAATAAGATTCAAAAACCGCTTTTCTAACCTCTTCTTCCGTGAAAGAAGCTTCTAAAACTAAATGTTCCTCAACGGAAATTTTTTCATTAGAATTAAAGAAGGACTCCGAAATGTTAATGTTTGGCTTAGCCTCAAAACCAAACAAACATTTATAGTAATCACAAGCAATTCTCAACATTTCGCTAGTATCACTAGTCGGCCCGAACTGCCCATCCAAGATCAAAATAAAGTTCTTTCTACACCTCTGGTTAGCAACAGCGTGAAAATGTTTAGTATTTCTATCATCCTCTTTCACACATCTATCTCTAGCTCTCTGCTTGACTCTAATGTCCTCCATAACCCAAAACTTCTCAAGCTCATTCTTGGCCTAAACTAATCTATCATTCTCGTCCTCAGAAAGGATTCTAGATTCAGACAAAACGTCCAAAGCAATCACCTCGTCAAGAAGTATTTTTTTCCTTCTTTTAATTTCAGCCTCTACATTGGAACTCCAGCCTTTAGTAACTTTCCTGATATTTCTAACTTTAGCTTGCCAAATGTCAATAGCCATTCTACCATTAACTGGTTTTTTCCAAGCTTTATAAACCATCTTATTAAACTCCTCATGGAGGAGCCACCATTTCTCAAACTTATAGCTACTACTACCACGAGGAGCACCATCCCTCGAATCCCATAGAATGGGGGTATGGTCGCTACCAACCCTAGCAAGGGAAGACGCAATCGCTAGAGGAAAACGCGCTTCAAAGGAAGTACTACAAAAAATTCTATCAATAACCGACATGATAGCATTTTTTTGATTATTAGACCAAGTATAATGCCGCCCAGTTAAATGTAATTCCATAAGACCCCACAGGTCAATCCATTCATTGAACTTACAACACCATTTACTATCCACTCTACCATTACTCTTGTCCGCTTGAGATCTAACCAAGTTAAAGTCGCCCCCTAAAATAATTGGGGTACGATTATCCGTAACAAAGATCTCATGAAGCTCAGAAATAAAATCTTGTTTACCTTTATTATAAGGAGACCCATATACTACAACCAGCCTCCACACAAAGTCCAACTGACTAGACCTAACCAGACATTGCACACAGAAGTCTTTGACTTCCACATGTAAAATATCCAACACATCAATATCAATCCCAACCAAAATTCCTCCTGCAGAGCATTTGGCCGGCAACCACTGCCAGTTAAAATTTTTAGAACCACTAATAGAATTAAGGAAAGAGCCGCTAAAGTTTTCTTTCTTAGTTTCTTGAAGACCAACAAAATCCACTCTACTATTTCTAATCATCTCCGCTAAGCATTGAGTCTTTCCAGTGACCTAGTCCCCTAACATTCCAAAAAAGACCTTTCATAATCTTCTGCCTTTCTTAGGGTGCTTGCCCCGTTTATTTTTACCAACAACAGTCCATTCACCAGGTTCACCTTCCACAATCCCCTCCTTCAGAGGTATTGGCGAAGGCTTCTTCACACTGTTCATAGTATCATAAAACTCATCCATTAAAATCTCATTATTATCATTTTTACCATTAGTGTCTCCCACAGAGACATTATTATCATTATTTATCAACCTTCCAGCATCAAATTCTTTACATTTTTCCGATAAAGGAAGCTTTTATTAATCTTAGTAAATTACATCAAGGTGTAAGAAGACTCCCGGCCTCTACACAGTTAGGGTGTACACAGCCACACACACACACAAGAAAAGACAAAGGAACCGCCACGGCAAACTACATCACGCAATATTGTCGTCAAGGCTATCCACCATCATAGCAACACTTGGACTGCGATAAAAACTCTCCAATGACAACGCCTCCAAGAAGGACTCGTCGCGACACGCACCGCCATTGCCATGATCCAACCGGTGAAGGCCGGACCAAAGGTTTTCACCTCGAGAGTAAATCCTCGAGACTACAAAACAATGCCTTCAACAAGGCCATTGCGAGCACAACCAACTAAGGTCGACCTAGGATTTCTCCTGAAGTCAATCTAGGAGATCCCGATGTTGCAACCACCCTCATTCCGAGCTAGTGCCGCCATACCACTAAATCTTATCCAATAGCAACGGCCACCTTCTCAAGGCCGGACAAACAATTTTTAGATGTTCGACTCTCGATGACAGATTCGCGAACTAGCCAATAGGCACATGATCATCAAGTCCATAGAGTGCATCTAAAAATGAGTTGTGTCGCCTAAGAAAGCGAATCCATGAATCGATGCTAAGATGACATAGGTCAATAGAAATGTATGAACAACGCTAGTAAGAGATGAAGACGCTGGCGAAGAGTAGTCACCTAGATTGGGCGGATCTTCACGAATTTGCAAGACTAACCCCAAAGACCGGATCTGGGCGGATCACCGCTAGAGAAGGATAGGAGGAGGCAGCGCTTCAGATCCACATGAGGGAGGGAGGGGGTGGTCCGACCTGTACATTAGGTGATCCACCGCCTCGTCTGACTCCGACGAACCCGTGCTAGACACCGCTTACGAGGACGCCAGGGGCAGCGACGACGAGATGGACACCGGGCGCAGGAGCGGGTGCCCCCACCCGGCCGCCGCTGCCCCCAAACCCTTGTTTACATAATGCAACATTATCATATTTCTCATTCTCAGAACAACCCATTTTGATATGAACTTTCTCAGTCAAATCATTTAGTTCTTGAACTGAAAATAAATCAAAAGAGCTTCTAATAGGCATACCTTTCGGCTTAGGACAGTCTTCCAAATTTTTGGTTTGCAGCAGTTCCTGAGCTTTTTGTAATATGGTCTTGCCCTTCTCTTCAATTCTACTACTTCTCCTTTTACTGGGAATTGGACCCCAATTCTTCTTCTGCCGTTTAGGTTCAAATTAAAATGCTTGCTTTTTCTTAATGGGATAAAATGCTTGCTTAGCTTACGTACTTGCTCCTTGCATGATGTTAATGCAGTTCTGATGGATTACCTGCTGCTGCAATTTTGATATGTAGAGGAACTCAGTAACGGAAGTCTGCAGTGCGTGCAATTCTCCATTGCATCTTCCTGGATTCAATCTTAACCAGAGTCCATGTCGATACCAATGAAAATCCAGTAATGATAGAGAAGGCAAAGGAAATTACATAGTACATGGCATGGCCGACTGGCCTGTTTAGTTCCTACAAGTGGGGGTGATAAACCAGGGCGCTTCTGAGTTCCGGCCTTGTTTAGTGAGAAGCCAATCTGGGCCTTGTTTTCTAATACACCAAGTCCGGCTGGCCCGTATCTTCGATTTTTCTCACTTCAACATTCTCCTTTTCTTTTCCCAGAGTACTAATTTCTTGCACGCCTAGTCATAAACATGTTGCGGTTAATTACCTAAAGTGGCCATATCATATCATCCAGTACAGGTGCGGATCTAGTATAAAATCGTTCAGGTCAATTGACCCAAATGATTTCTTACAGATCCTCTTTAAGATTATATATAGTAGGATATCATAGCACACCTTGTAAATAAGCAATGGCTCTGGTGTCCTAGTGAAAATGACTCGACGATATTTATTTCTGAATCCAGTATGCATGCAACATAATAGTTTACTAGATCAATGTCCGTGCGTTGCTACGAAAAATAAAATTGATAACAAAACATAAAGGTCAAGTAATAAAAGAAAATCGTGCTATAAGATCAAACATCTATTTCTCCCGATTACAAAAGTTTTTATAGTTTCTTCTCTGGTATAAATTAAAACTAAATATATTGTATGTAGCAATATATATTATCAATCTTAAAAATCAATCAATCATTTTTATCCCTTTTTGCAATTTATATTACCAGCTCGCGTTCCTCTTCCTCTCGCCATACCCGCAGTGCGCGCTCCTTGGCGCCGTTGACCTCATCTTTCTTATTGCCTCGCTCGTCCTCGTCATCCACCGCCTTCGCAGGGGCGACACGGGGGCTTCCCCCAAGCACGAGGCGCTGCTGCCGAAGCCACCGCCATTTCGGATCACTAGCCACTACGCGGTCACATTCAGGGCGTCCGCTGTCTTCGCCACGGCGTCCGCCGTTCTCCTCACGCTCGCGTTCTTCCTCCTGCCGAGCATGCCATGGCACGCTGTGGAGTCCGCCTTCCTCGCCGCCTACTTCGTCGCGCACGCCATTGCCGTGTGGTTAGTCGCCTCGAAGAAAGGGGCCACCGCCGCCACCCAGCCTTTGCACCTCCGCGTTTTCTGGATCACCATCGCCCTCGGCGCCGCGCTCTTCTCCGCTTCGGCGGTGGTCTGCTGCGCCGACGGTTCGCTACTCTTCCCAGATGACCCTCTCGCCTTTGCCGGCCTACTCGTCTCCATGCCTCTGACGTACCTAGTCATCACTGGTTTCACCGGCCATGACGCCGGAGCCCATGAAGGTGAACCAGAAAACACTAGCGTCGAGGCGCCTGCCACGCCGTTGCACCGTCGCGTCGTTCCTCTCTCTCGCGACGTTCAGATAGATCAACCCATTTATCTCCAAAAGGTATGCCAATGACTATCTCACCACCGACGACGTCCCACCGGTGTCGCCGGACAACCGCGCCGAAGCGTTGTACGCTTTGTTCACGTCCAACTGGCCGGCGCTGGGGTCACGGCATCCGGTGGGCGTCGTGCTCTGGCTATCATTCTGGCCGCATTACTACTAACTGTGGCGCTCGGCCTCCTGCACCTCGCGGCCATGCACGTCGGTCCGTCACTTATTGATCAGTTTGTCGAGTTCATTTGCCGCGGCGGCACGACATGGGAGATCTCGAATAAATTCCCTTGATTGATTTTGTGAAAACTGTACAGCATATATAGAGTACAAAAAAAATGATTAGCCAGCTATTAATTACCAGCAATAATAAGAGATTTTGCTATAATAATCAGACATATTTAGAGAGATATGGCTGGTTGTAAATCAGGAAAAAATAATTAGCTATAATGACCTACTATTATTGGAGATATGACGTGGGGGAGGGGGATAGGAAGAACGGACCGCTGCCACCAACTGCAAATTTATATTAGTAGAGATATTTCATGCTGTTTGGATTAGGAAAATCGATCGATCGAACGGTATAGAAGCAGAAAGCTTAATTTCTTAGCCGCAATATATCTTAACTTCTTAAGCTAGCTTATTCTCGTAGATTAATTCGCTTCACGAGCAAGGAAAGGCAATATGCGTACACAAGGGGATTGAAGTTGGAGGATTTGATCAACGTCGTCGTCAAAGGATAACTATTCAATTTCTGCCCAATCATTCATAACTAATAATGCATGTGCACAACTTGATTATATAAATATTGACATAGGAGCAGATTTCTCCCCCATTAAAATATCATAATGACTTGTGATCGGATGTCTGAATTTTTTCGGATGCCTGCAATATTTTTTTCCTATACGTGAAACCTTTTTTCCTACGCATGCAATATTTTCCTTCTATAAGAGTAGAAATATCGATCCAAATCGCTGCAAAATTTTCTTCCCATATGTGAAATATTTTTTTCCTATGCGTGCAACATTTTTCTTCGATAACAGTAGAAATATCCACGTAAAAAAAATATTGCATAGATGGGAAAAAATATTACAAGAATGAAAAAAATATTGCGCCAACGCGTCCGAGGAAACACGCTAGGATCGGACGTCCGGCTCCTCGCAATCACCTTAAACTATTGCAAGACCTGAATCACTGGCTAGCTTACAAGTGCATAATCCTTGCACTGGTCCACATTAGCTCATGCCCCTCTAGTCTACTTAATTACTTATACCGCGAGAACATCATCCATTATGATTCTCGTAGCTAGCCATTGGATGAAAGGAACAATATCTCTTGCCAGTTTGCCAATACTCATACCCATCCATATTTCTTTTTGGGTGTGTCTAGGAATCACTCAGATGTTTTCTCTAAAAAAAATCAGCTAAATTTTTGAATATTGCACGCATTGAAAAAAAATATTGCACACGTAGGAAAAAAATATTGCAACACGTCTGAAATTTGGGAGCCTCTTGCAACATTTTTTTTCAACGCTTGCAACATTTTTTTCCGACGCGTTGCAACATTTTTCCTCTACAGATGCAACATTTTTTTCCAACGTGTGTAACATTTTCTTTCGACAACAGTAGAAAGGCAGTACAGTAAACAGATGTTGCAAGAGTTGAAAAAATATGTTGCACGCGTCGAAAAAAATGTTGCAAGAGTTGAACAAAAATGTTGCAAGAGACTCCCAAATTTGGGTGATTTTAGCAAAGAAAACATCCGGGTGATGTTTATCAAAACCCTTTCTTTTTTACCAAACCCTACTCATACGTACATCCATACATGTTGATGTGTTCCTTGGTCAACTACTTCACATATATGCTCCCTCTCATCACAAATAGTTATCATTTTGAACATCGATGCGGCGTCTAAAACATAGCTTTGATCACTAATTCTATTATAATATATTTATAAAATCCAATAAAATCATAATATTACAAAAGTTCTTTCTAAGACAAATTTACACATATGATTTTCATGTATCTAATTTAAATATTTAAAAAGATATGGATAGTCAAAATTTCAAAAGTTTAACTACATCTATACTCAAAACAATAACTATTTACGACTGAATGAAGTACGTAGTAGCCACACCATGCGTGAACGAGATCAAGCGGCTCATCAGATACTATAAAAGGGTTATTTGCATCCATCGCGATTATAAAATCCAGATAGTCTTCATCAATAATTAGTTAATTAGAAGACTTGATCTACCATCTTATAGTAGTATATGTATTAGAAAAAAAGGGAAGGCCGAACAAGCTATGTGATGAGTTTCAAAGCACGCGAAGGGCCATTTCTAGCTAGCTGTTTGTTTGATTAGGATTCACTTGTCAGTCGCTTAAGCCGTAAAGATCAGTAAAGAAAACGGATCAATCAGTATGCATGTGGAAGGAGACGTACATTATATGCAAATACAATATCCATGCTCATCAAATTTCCGAAAAATCTACAAATTAATATACACACATAACAAGTACGTAGTGATCAGATTAAGGACAGCCAGTGGCCTGGTGGTGAGACTGACTGAGTGAGGTTGGTTCTTCTCACCTACCCAAGTTGGATCCTGGGATCGGCACAGTGTGCATTATTTAATTAGGATATATATACGTGCACATTAAGTGATAAAGTACATGCTCGCACTCCTTTAGGTCCGGAGTGTCTACAAAATTTCTAGTGTATGTAAAAAACGAACACATATGCCTGACCTGAGTCTCTTAGCGATTTATGCGACGTGTCCACTGATTTTTACAGCAAACCGGGAAAAGGGTCAACGACAGACGATGTTATTGGAAGTGTGTTCTAGGTAACTTGAAATCGATTCAATAGACGAACATACATCGAATTACAGAGAAAGGTTTCTACTAGCTACAAACTATTCCAATGTGCATGGTAGAAGTAAAAGTACAGGTAAACATGTTTGGTTGATCGGGTGTTTCCCGTCAACCGATACAGGGCTTACGTACATACCTCATACTACTACGAGTACTAAACACGGCCAACTCAATTAGGGTAGCTGCCTCAAACTCCTCTCCGTATCAGCCCAACTTCGTGTCCAAGAAAATCCCACCCCATCTGCATCTTAGAATTTAGATCTTGATCTCTTTGTATTGGACTAGCCTTCTATCGAAGGACCTTTCCGTATTAGCCAAACCTTCCTTTTTCCAGCCTTTTTAAAATCAGTTTTCTTGTGTTGCCAGTTACTCCATAGCTGATTTTAGCGCTTCTGGATCCTTCTTCGTTGACTTGTCTCCTTGATTCTTCCCTAATTTCTATATTGATGTTTTCGACTATGTTTCCTGCAAAAATTAGGCGGCAACACTAGCCAATAAATTTGCAAACACGGTACGTAGGAGTACTTAGGCTCTGTTTGGGAGAGCTCAGCCTCCATTTCCAAATTCAGATTTGAAACTTATAGGCTAAAATAAAGTGAATTAAGTTTATATTTTTAGTCTAAAATGTAAACAAGATGATCTACCTAAACACTCTTAATGTACTTGACTCCAGCTCCACAAATTTCTGGAGCTAGAAATACCCTGCTCCACCAACTCCACAGATTTTGGTGGAGCTGGAGCTGTCCCAAACACCCCCTTAATTAGTTACAATGTATAGTTGATACCCAGCTGAACGATGAGAATGACGCGATGATCAGTATTCAGTAGCGCTGTCTGATTTGTTTTAGGCTTTTGTTCAGCATTAAATCCGGCCGGGCCCAACCAAGGCCTGGCGCTAGCCCGGCTCATCCTCTTTGACATTTAAGAGATGTACTTCCATGCTTCTCCTTTTTTACAGATACATAAATATTAAAGTATAAATAAAAGATAGATGATGATTATTTTACCTTTTCACTTACTTCAAAATTTATACAATTTATATTGAAAAGAAAAATATTAAAGCACTACTTGATTTTTAAAAGGCCCAGATCCAGCTACCGTACGTGTATGGCCTGTATGTGTCCAATCGCTGTACACAGTGTGTAAAACGCAAGCATTACGTACACGGTAGGCGTGGCGTTCCTTGCAAAGGCGGTCTCTAACTCTATTATTGGTGCAGCTAGCTGGGGCGGCCGGTGGCACGGCTCCCGGTCAAATCACAGCCTTTGCCCCGCTCCGACAAGACATGCGCGCGCTCGTCCGGTGAGAACAGCTTGCTGTTTCACTCGAACAAACCCGGCCGGCCGGGCAACCTCTCGTTGCTGCTGATCGCGTCGTATCGATCGATCCCTTGGGGTCTCAACAACAAACCCTCTTTCTATCCTCCAACATATGTTGTTGGGCTAGTGACATATGATCTAACTACCGTGTTGTACCAGTCAGCCGTGTTCATGACTTCATGAACGTTTGCCCTTGCGGAGTTGCAGGGTTGGTCAGGTTGGTCCCCAGGAAGACAGGAACTGGGAAAGCTAAGGCCACTTGTCGCATTGGTCCTCCCTAAACCGAAGCCCATGAACAGTAGAAGACAAGTGGTACTACTACTAGCCCGGTAGCCCCCCACGCTTCTCTCTTGCGCGCGCCTGAGCGCGGGCGCAGTTTCGCAAACGTGCGGCAGCACGCAATGACGCGAGAAAGTGGCCAAAAAGTCGATCAAAACCCGTGCCCGCGCGGTGAACCTGACGGGCAACCGCGTGCCACCGCGCGCGCGGGGGTGCTTTTGGTTACGTCGACGTACGTACTGTTCATCGTACTGTCTCGCTCGCTTAATGCGCGGTTGCCACCGCGTGCAGATCGAAGCGAATCGATCATTATTGGCGCGCGCGGAAGCGGTACACCACCACACCGGCGCGTCTGGTGCTTCTGCTAGATAGGAGTACCAGTAGACAGGGCCGGTCCTGGTCTTTTGAGGGCTTAAGGCAAAAATTTATATAGAGACCCTTCTACATCCTTATATATATATAATACTCCTTTATTACTTTTGGTATACTCCAATAATAATTCTAAGTATTCCAATGCAACATGATTGAAAATTTTTCAACAAAACCCTTTATTTTTTTACTACATACCCTTTTTTATATGTAAAAGGAATATATAAACAAATATTGCTATAAAGGGTGGACTTTAATGAAATTTTTCGTAGAACTTACTTTAGAGTATCTTATAATTAGTATTAGAGTATACTCAAAAGGATAAAAAGGTATAACAACATCATTTAAATGGTATACTGAAGGTGGGAGTACGTACACCCAGGAGTATGGAATCATTGTCCTATATATATATATATATATATATATATATATAGTTTTGCTACCGTGCTTTGCAAAGCACAGATCTCCCCGTGCTTCGGGATAGTTTGCGAAATCTGTGACAAAAATATTCGATCCGAACCGTTCATCTTCTTCATCTTATTGAAATGTAGCTATAGACCAAATTTCATATTTTTTTTGAATTTGTTTACTATTTGTTTTGCATTTTCTAAAATCAGCGATCTAATTAGTTTTGGACCATCCAAAAAGCCTGATTTTAAAAAATGCAAAACAAATAGTAAACAAATTCAAAAAAATACGAAATTTGGTCTATAGCTACATTTCAACAAGATGAAGAAGATGAACAGTTCGGATTGAACATTGTTGTCACGGATTTCGCAAACCATCCCGAAGCACGGGGAGGATCTGTGTTTTGCAAAGCACGGTAGCAAAACTCTCTCTCTCTATATATATAAAGTTTATGAAATGACAAATGTAAATTGTAATCATAAACACTTACTTGGCACTTGGTTCCTCTTCCTCCACGGCAACTATCGCCAATTCATTATTTAGGTTCGTCGACGCACTAGGATTACTCTTTAAAAATTTGTCCATAGCTCCTCTCTGCGTTTCTATGAAGTCATCCGCATGTTTTTTCTTTTCCTTTTTTCGCTATCGGATGGATACCTTCTGGATGACATGATATCATAAAGCGCTGAAAATAAAAATAAATGCATCAAAAATTGAATATTGCAATGGGGACTCCTATACCGATGATGTCAATCACATATTCACATTCAGACTATTCAGTCCGTGAAATTGAAAAGGGAAAACAGAATACTGAATACACATACACTACGTCACTACGGGAACGACTGAATGAGAGAAAATTGTCTCGGGGTCGCGGCGACTGACGATTGACGAACTCGCGATCAGGTGATCAGGTGGGTCGCGGCGACTGACCAAATCGCGATCAGGATCAGGCGAGGCGATCATCGGATCCGAAACTCAAAGGGGCGGCGTTGCGGCAACTGGGCGCGAGGGCGTCGGGGGTCAGGGGCTCAGGGTGCGTCGCGTGCTGCGTTCTGATCAGTCGGACGGTTCGTTTCCTGCTTAGACCCTCATCAGATGAACTCAACACACGTTTGCTCGCGACTGGGCCAAAAGCCCATGGTGTAGTTGTATATCTAGGGGGCCCCATGACTTTGGGGGCCCGGGGCGGCCGCCCCCCCCCTCCAGGGCCGGCCTTGCCGGTAGATAGCAATTTTAGGATCAGTTCATTTCAGCTTCTAAACTATATATTCTGAATTACGAGAGAAGCTATTTTTGATTGTAGAAGAATCGGGTCAAACCAACTGCGACTTTTAGATTTCGGATCAGGCCGGTGAGAATCAGCAAGAATCAGCGAGAAATAAGTTTCAGCCGGACTCTAATTCTATGTAGATGGCAGTTTCTGATTATGGGAGAAATTATCCAGAATCCTCTGTTCGGCAGACAATCCGCTTTTTTAAAGCAGAAGCTGTTTAGAAGCTGAAACGAGCGGGGCCTAGATGGCAGAGTTAAGTTGGGAGTAGGATACGTGCAGTGCAGGACATCTGATCTGGTGCATCCATGTGTTAGATGCAAGAATTAAAATCTCTCCGAAATTTTGCGAGATCTCGGTTTTTGGACGTGGACGAATTTTAAAATGCCGGCTGGAGTAAAAAACAAAAAAAAATTGCTACAATATCTCAGAAATCTCGGCGAGATCTCGTCGAGATCTTGGGATATTTGACCAGTTTTTGACTTTTTTTTGAACAGATTTGACCGAATTTGGCCCAATAACCCTTAAGAAAGTTATCTCCTATGAAAATTTGTTGAAAATCTGAATTTTTGAGATATTTTTTAAAAATTGCACAAACACTATTGGATTTTTATAAAATTGTATATGCTCTATCATGATGTGAAAAATTTATAGCATCGTCATAAGAAGGTAGGATCATACACAAAAAGTTTCAAAATAATTTAACTTCATTTGTTATCTTTAAAAAATAAAAAACAGAATGAACATAATTGGGATAGTAACTTTGTCAGAATTTTATAAATTTTCTCGAGAGTGATCATGATCCAAAATTTTTATGAGAGCTTAATAATTGACTCATTACCATTCTCAAAAACTTTAAAAAAATTTCAATTTTTTTTTGTTTGCTCAATCAAATCTATATATGCATTGAAGTTCATTTGATATATTTTAAAAATCAAAAAACAGAAAGAACATAAAATGGTATAGTGCACTTGTAAGAATTTTATAAATTCACCAGAGTGTGCTACTAATTCAAAATTTTTATGAGATCTTAAGCATTTCCTTAGAACTCTTTTGCAAATTTTTTAAAAATTTTAAACTTTTTTATTATTAAATCAAATCTATGTATTGATCATTAGACTTTTATCAGGACGTAGCATTTTTAGATTTTTTGGAACTTTTTGAAGTTTTATCATCATATGAAAATTTTATAAAAATATTAATGATACATCAGAAACATCTACAAAATTTTTTAAAATTTTCTAACGTGGTTTGTACTATTTTTCATTTGGTTGAAGTTTGATGGTATGCTTTTATCAGGACAGAGCACTATCTGAATGTCGGTGTACTTTGCACCGGGGTACCCTCTCTGCCGTAGAAGTAATAGACCCAGAAAGTGGCCTGGCCCAATTTAAGGCCCACGTGGCCCCGTGAGCGACTG
This sequence comes from Guadua angustifolia, assembly GCA_036346375.1. Lineage (NCBI taxonomy): Eukaryota > Viridiplantae > Streptophyta > Magnoliopsida > Poales > Poaceae > Guadua > Guadua angustifolia. Next base: position 11,254,314 of record CM070515.1, on the reverse strand, counting down.
GCGATCACGCCTTTCACGGGCGGCAGCTCTCGTGGCACCACGGTGGGCAGACTGGCGAGCACGCCGCACCTCACGGGTGAGAAGCCCACGTGGTCCCCCCCGGCGAGTAGCCTGGCGATCACGTCTTGCTCGCCGGGCGGGCGGCCCGCGTGGCGGCCTAACGAGCGGGCGGGTGTTAGGGCCCTCCTTGTCAAGCCACGAAGGTAACCAAAGGAATGAGGGGAAGGCTTCGCCTCGAAGTTTCCCTCCCTTGGCACCTGTAAGTTCAACCTTCATTAGTTATGGTTTTGGTGTTAATGACAAATCTAATATTGTGATTATCCATTAATGCGATATTGTTATTAATGACAAATCTAATATTGTGATTATCCATTAATGCGATATTGTTATTAATGACAAATCTTATATCGAGACTAACTTGTTTATTTAGAATATTTTTGATTAGTCTCATCGCATTGAAAAATGAAAAACCCGAGGTATGTATGTGTATTCATTCTAACATTAGCATACTTTGGAGTCAAGTTAAAGTATGAATGTCCCCATTATATTTACCACAAAATGTGCATTATGTTTCTCAATCCATATATTACGTGAATGCACATATTTAGGGGGAGTTTGTAGTTTAACTTGAAAGTCTCTTTGTATTGATCGATTCGTTATTGACACACATAAGGATCAAGACAAAGAAACTAAATCCTTGAGTATATATTTAAATTGCCTAGTTATAAGTATACTCATGGTAATATAGGATATACTCCAATACGATCAAATTGGATATGTGCATATTATGTCCAAGTCAATTATATCTATGCACATATACATGTGGGGTGTATTCTATAGTTGATGATTTAGAGTAATGATCATTTCCATATAGTTTACATATAATGGATCATTACTTTTCATCAACATGAGTATATGAAAACTTGTGTAGTTAATATATACTCATATCAATTTAAATGATAATTTAAATTGAGTTCATTTGTCTTGTTAATCATTAAAGAACACTTCATCATGTGTTGATGGTGTTTTGTGATTAATTGAGGACAAATGAATAGTTCTTAAGTATAATAAAGCATGAGTTGCATTATTGTACTTAAGACACAATTAAATCATTTAATTGATTTAGGTTGTGCTCAATTGATCTAAAGGCATCCATTATGTGTTAATGGAGTGCAAGAGATAATTGAGACAACCATGCATCTTGGACTAACTATTTGTATGAGTTGTGATTGAGTTAGGTCCAAAGATGGATGAGATGATGAGAACGGGACAAGGACGGCATCATGAGTTGATGGGCGTCAAGAGAGGATCCCGAAGATAAAGAGGAGTCGAGTAATGATCCCGGGGGAGTATCAAAGTGAAGATCATAAAGACCCCAAAGGGGATTGCTTGTGCGCGGCGGCGAAGGTATAATTAGATAGGCTAAGGACTTTTGTAGTCTTTGAGTCTAAGGTTTTATCGCCGTGCTATTAAGAGGGGTCGTTCCCTTTGCTTGAGCTTCATCATGTGTTGGTGATCTTATTCCGCGTTCACTCAAGCTCAAATCTTATTTGATTTGGTTTTTGCATGAGGGTTAACCATTTGGCATGTGTTGCGAATGGGTTAAACTTATGCTTGGTTGCATTGGTTTTCAGATAATGCTTTGATTTGCATGTGTTGCAAATAGGATAAGCTAATCGTTGGCTTTTGCGTGAAGTTCACTTTTGCATGTGTTGCATTAGTTGAAGCTTCATGTTTTGGTTTCGCAAAACATTTTTACAAAATCTTGATGTTGCTTGGAGCTAAGTTTTGCATGTGTTGCAAAAGGAGAGAGCTCAAGCATGATTTGATGTTTGTGTGTTTGTATGGAGCTAGAGGCTTGCATGTGTTGCGAGTAAAGAGCTCATACGTGTGATTTGGTTTTGGTGTTGCATTGAACTAGAGAATTGCATGTGTTGCAATTAGGAGAGTTCATGCACCTTGATTTGATGTTGTTTCGAGCTAGACTTTTGCATGTGTTGCAAAGAGTAGTGCTCAAGCATGAAATTGGTTTTATTGTGTTATTTGCAAGTTCGTTGTGCGAATAAACTGAGGTTTATGAGTCCGAAATTCCGAGAGCATGTGAGTAGGGCTTGCAACGGGTGTTGGCAAGTTGACTGGGTCTCGTGTTGACCTTCACATGGCTAGGGGAATTAATCTCATAAACTCGAGTTTGATTTGCTTAATACGTTTTGCAAATAGTCTTTGAGTTGATTGCGAAATGTGTTTTTGCAATTTGGTTGAAATTCTTTGAGCATGAGCTAAGTTGGTGCAAATGTGTTTTGCACGTGTGTATGATCATGTGTTGATCATCTAGAGGCTCAAAGAATGGGTTTCGGTTTTCGGAGAAATGATTTTCGAGTTAAATCGGCTTTCTCCTTGTGGCAGCACTACTCAAGATGCATGGGCGGTAATACCATAAGTCTTGATCTTGTAAGTTCAACCTTCATTAGTTATGGTTTTGGTGTTAATGACAAATCTAATATTGTGTTAATGACAAATCCAATATTGAGTTTATCCCTAATGCGATAGTGTTATTAATGACAATCTTATATCGAGACTAACATGTTTGTTTAGAATATCTTTGTTTAGTCTCATCGCATTGAAAAATGGAAAACCCAAGGTATGTATGCGTATTCATTCTAGCATTAGTTGCATACCTTGGATACAAGTTAAAGTATGAATGTCCCCATTGTATTAACCACAAAGCGTGCATCATGTTTCCCAATCCACATATTACATGGATGCACATATTTAGGGGAGTTTGTAGTTTAACTTGAAAGTCTCTTTGTATTGATCGATTAGTTATTGACACACATAAGGATCAAGACAAAGAAACTAAATCCTTGAGTATATGTTTGAATTGCCTAGTTATAAGTATACTCATGGCAATATAGGATATACTCCAATACGATCAAATTGGATATGTGCATATTATGTCCAAGTCAATTATATCTATGCACATATACATGTGGAGTTTATTCTATAGTTGATGACTTAGGGTAATGATCATTTCCATACAATTTACATATAATGGATCATTACTTTTCATCAACATGAGTATATGAAAACTTGTGTAGTTAATATATACTCATATCAATTTAAATGATAATTTAAATTGAGTTCATTTGTCTTGTTAATTATTAAAGAACATTTCATCATGTGTTGATGGTGTTTCTTGATTAATTGAGGACAAATGAATAGTTCTTAAGTATAATAAAGCATGAGTTGCATTATTGTACTTAAGACACAATTAAATCATTTCAATTGATTTAGGTTGTGCTCAATTGATCTAAAGGCATCCATTACGTGTTAATGGAGTGCAAGAGATAATTGAGACAACCATGCATCTTGGACTAACTATGTTTATGAGTTGTGATTGAGTTAGGCCCAAAGATGAATGAGATGATAAAGAAGAGGAGTCGAGTGATGATCCCGGGGGAGTATCAAGTGATGATCATAAAGACCCCAAAGGGGATTGCTTGTCTTGTGAAGGTATAATTAGATAGGCTAAGGACTTTGTAGTCTTTGAGTCTAAGGTTTTTATCGCCGTGCTATTAAGAGGGGTCGTTCCCTAGCTTGAGCTTCATCATGTGTTGGTGATCTCATTCCGCGTTCACTCGAGCTCAAACCATTTGGATTTGGTTTTTGCATGAGGGTTAACCATTTGGCATGTGTTGCGAATGGGTTAAACTTATGCTTGGTTGTATTTGGTTTTCGCATAATGCTTTGATTTGCATGTGTTGCAAATAGGATAAGCTAGTGCGTTGGCGTTTGCGTGAAGTTCACTTTTGCATGTGTTGCATTAGTTAAAGCTTCATGCTTTGGTTTCGCAAAACATCTTTATAAAACCTTGGTGTTGCTTTGAGCTAAGTTTTGCATGTGTTGCAAAAGGAGAGAGCTCAAGCATGATTTGGTGTTTATGTGTTTGTATGGAGCTAGAGGCTCGCATGTGTTGCGAGTAAAGAGCTCATACGATTGAAATGGTTTTGGTTTGAAGTTTGGTTTCGTGTTGCATTGGACTAGAGAATTGCATGTGTTGCAATTAGAGAGTTCATGCTTCTTGATTTGATGTTGCTTGGAGCTAGACTTTTGCATGTGTTGCAAAGAGTAGTGCTCAAGCATGAAATGTGTTTATTGCGTTATTTGCAAGTTCGTTGTGCGAATAAACTGAAGTTTATGAGTCCGGAATCCCGAGAGCATGTGAGTGGGGCTTGCAACGGGTGTTGGCAAGTTGACCGGGTCTTGTGTTGACCTTCACATGGCTAGGGGAATTAATCTCATAAACTCGAGTTTGATTCGCTTAATACGATTTGCGAATAGTTCTTGAGTCGATTGCGAAATGTGTTTTCACAATTTGAGTTGAATTCTTTGAGCGTGAGCCAAATTGGTGCAAATGTGTTTTGCACGAGTGTTTGATCATGTAGAAGCTCAAAGAATCGCATTTGGATTTGTCGGGAAAGAAATTGAGAAAAATCCGGAGTTCTTCCTGCCAGGGGCGGTGTGACCGGCCCCTGGGCGGTCTGACCGGCCCCATGGGCGGTTGGACCGGGCCCTGGGCGGTCGGACCGCCCGGGAGGTCAGACCGCCCCCCCTCCGGTGCAAGTTTTTCCAGTGAGCGCGGCGTCTGCGGCTGGCTTGGGCGGTCGGACCGCACGGAGGCCGGTCGGACCGGAGGTGAGGTCGGACCGGGCCTGCGTCGGCTTGAATTTTCCAGAGAAGTGGCGTCTTGGTGCTTTGCTGTTTTTGTGCAGGCGGTGCGACCGCCCGGAGGTCGGTTGGACCGGCCGTCCGGTTGGACCGGGGTGCGAGCGGTCGGACCGGCCATATAACGGTCGTTTTTCCGACCGTTGCCCTGTGAGGGTCGGTCGGACCGGGTGAGGTCCGGTCGGACCGGATTTTCTCTGACTTCGCCCGTTTTGCCCCCAAACGGCTAGTTTTCTTTGTGGGGCTATAAATACACCCCTTGGGGGCTTGGGCAGGGGGTTGCTGTGTTTAAGGTTTTGGGTGAGGTGTTGCATGTGTTGCACACTCCCATTTGATTCTTGAGCTTAAGAATGAGACTAATTGCATTTGTTGCAATTGGGAAGTGGTTTGGGTACCTCTTGTGCATGTGTTGCACTTGAGGGAGGCCTTGTGCATGTGTTGCACTTGGTGATCACCGGTTGCGCATTTGTTGTGCTCGGTGAGGTTCAAGCGAAGGAGCGGCTTGTTACTCTTGGAGGTTGCCGACTCCTAGACGGCGTAGGCGTCGTCTTGTGGAGCTCTCGAGGTGTGAAGCCCGGCAAGTTTGTGAAGGTTCGGGTTGAGCCTACGCGCGAGCGTGAAAACCACGACTAGTGGAAAGAGGCGGGTGCTCGGCGGGAGCCGGTCCAAGTGTGGGCTAGCCTCAAGCGTGGACTAGGGAGACCAAGCAAGTCTCCGAACACCACGGAAAAACATCGGTTGTCCTTGTCTCTTTACTTTCAAGTATTTACCTTTTGCATATTATCAATTGCTTGAATGTATTAAGAATTGCTTAGTATTATTTAGTTGATCAATTTAGCAATTCTTGTGTAGAGACATAATTTAGATAGTGCACATAGTGAGCCTAGTTAATTTAGGCCTTAATTGTCAAAACCGAGTTTATCGCTTCCGCATTATAATTGTGTAGGTTTTGACATAGGGGTGTATTAGAGCGAATTGTTTAGTGAGCGATTAATTTCGTAAAACGCCTATTCACCCCCCCTCTAGGCGCATCCTCGACCCTACAAGTGGTATCAGAGCCACGGTCACTCTCATTTTAGGCTTAACCGTCTAGAGAGTAAAAAGGATGAAAACTAGAAGTTTAGTGCACTCACACGATCCACAAATGCTAAATGGTTCTAATTATGCTTCATGGAAAATATTTATGATAAATCATTTTAAATCCATGAGCCCACAAATATGGTGGATCGTAGATGTCGGCATTTCTTCTCAAATTAATGATATTGCTCCAACTAAAGGAGAGGAGAAATGTCTACATCTCGGCGCTCAAGCTACTAATATTTTATTTAGCGTTGTGGCGTAGATATATTTAATCTCATTTGCAATCTCAAGAGCGCTCATGCTATGTGGATCAAGCTTCAAGAATTATTTGAATCATCCACATCAACAAGTGAGGATTGCATTGAGGAAATGTCGGTTGTGATTCTTCAACCTCTTCATCAAGTGAAGAACCGGCATTACCATCAACCTCAACCTCGCCTCAAGCGACGCAGCGAATCTTCACTTATATCAAAAATTCGTTGCTTCATGGCAAAAGGTATAAATGAGGTAAGTGATGATGAAAGCGATGATGAGCCCTCTTACAATGATTTAATGGATATGTTAGAGGAGCTAAATAATTATCTTGGGAAGGAGAAAACAAAATATAAGATTTTAAAGCTTGAACATGAATCACTTCAAAGTGATTATAATATGTAAAGAAAATCATGAATCCTCCTTCTCAAAGAAATTTATAAGTCTAAGGTGGATATTGGAGTCACATGTGATTTAATTGATGAAATGCCATGCTTGGATGAAAATTCTAATATTTCATAAAAAATTGACATGTCCACCTCTTGCAATGATTTAAGTGATATACCTTGGTGCTCTAATGAAATTGTTTCAAGTTCCTCTATGTCTTTAGATGCAAATCTTGTAGAGGAAAATAAAGAGCTCAAGAAACAAGTCACTCAATTGAGAAGTGACTTAGAAAAGTGCTACAAAGGAAAAGCCGTCCTTGACAAGATCTTGAGCAAGCCAAGGCGCCTCAAGATAAGAGTGGACTCGGCTACAACTCCAAGAGGAGAATAGCAAGACAAGGCACAGCAGCGTCACTCGAAGACCATCAAGTGTTTTGCTTGCAACAAGAAGGGCCACCTCGCCTCCGTGTGCCCTAATCAAGTGGATGTCAAGCCACAAGCATCAATCATGAGGCAAACCGGCATTGAGCACAACAAGAAGGTCAAGAGAGGACCAAACGGAGTAACGTGCTTCAATTGCCGTGAAAAGGGACACTTCGGTAAGGATTGTCCCAAAGGTATAACTCCTAAGCCTATTCATATTAATGAAAATTATTTGCTTAGGAAGGACAAGAATGGCAATGTGTTTGCCAAGCTTGTCAAGTCCCCTATGCCGACTAGAAATGATATTCATTTGCATATGAAGAGTATCTCTAGAAATGTATTTGCTCAAAATGCTAAATTTCCTAAGAATAAGAAAAATCATGATGATCATATGCTTAAGAAAAATAATAGCAAAACATTTGCTAAAAATACTAGATCCTCTAAGCGTTTTTATTATAATGATTATCATGTGCTTAGAAAGGATCAAACTAGGAATGGATTTGTTAAGAATGCCAATACTCCTAAGCCTTCTCAATTCAATGCAAATAAATCGCTTAGGAGTAACAAAAATTGCAAATCCATTGCTAGTCGTGTTAGTCAATTCAAAAATGCTAAAATTAGAACCATTTGGGTTCCTAAATCTATTGTGACTAACATTGTCGGACCCAACAAGGATTAGGTACCAAAGATCGCCTAAAAGGATTTTTAGGTGATACGAGATGGATTGGACGCTTGCTCACTCAAAGGAGAAGGACAATCATTCGTCTACAAGTGGTGTCAAGCATGAAGACAATCATGTCCATTATAAGCCAATGCCATCTCGGTAACAAGGATTTAAATTGATTACTATTATGTCTTATAGCCTTGTGTAGGTTATATTGTAATATTAATGAAAAATCAATTTAGATTACTTGTTATGGCCACTTGCTCTCGCCTCTTATCTATTCTCTTATTGCAATCTTGAGCAAGTTTAGGATGTGGCACATTTAGGGGGAGTGCTAAATCATAACCATGTATATCACATCCCTATGTGTGCCCATATTAATATAAGTACATATATATTTTCAAAATCAAACTATTTAGCCAAAAGTCAAAACTTTGTATACTAATTACTATTTTTGTGAAAAACTAATTGAAAAGTGTATACAAATGCTTTCAAAAGGTTTTCAAATAGTTTTGGCTTTACAAAAACTAATTTCAGAAGAAAATGAGTTTTTAGCCCAAAATCTAGTTACTAGTATCTTGATTTTGATTTAAACTTATAATTTTCATAGAATTAAAAGTAAAAGGATTTTGAAAGTATTTCCAAAACAAAAATCCTAGAGTTGGTCATTCTCAACAACTTTCGTGTTCAAAAGTTTTTCAATAGACCAACTTGTCAAAAGATATTTGATTTTGAAACTCGCCGAAAAACTATACTTGACCCGTAACGGTCATATTATTGCACTTAGTGAGTTTCTCCATTTGGATCAATTCTTGTGTAGAATTGTGATTCAAAATGGTATTTTAGACTCATACACAAAATTCAAATCCATATATCTTACCCCTTGCTTTATTTGAAGTTTTGTGTTAATTGATTTTGACTTGTTCTCTTATTGCTTCTTCTAATTGGACTATTTAGGACAAAAGTCAAAAATCATATTTAAAAGGCCCAAATTTGTAAAAAGCTTTGAAAAAGTATTCTACTAAGTATTTCAAATGTTTTACAAGCTTTCAAAATGAAAATTCTATGTTAAAATCTAATTTGGCTCAAAAACGATTTGATTTGAACCAAAATAGCCTAGATTAGCAATATGTCAAAATGATGGCATTCAAGTTGGATTTCATATCAAATCTTGACTATAAACAATCTTGATACACCTATCTAAGCCATGAAAATCAAAATTGCATGAAATCCAAATTGAATTGCATTTTGAGGCTTTTCGTGAAAATCAATTTCTTTTATGCCTCAAAGCGCAAATTGCCATATCTTTTGAAATAAAATTGATTTTGAGAAATTTTTTTGCAAAACCTTCTAATTAGTCCAAAGTTCATCTCTACAAAATTTCAAATCGATTGGACTTCGTTTGAATCGTTTTTGCTAAAATTTGCAAAAATTTGAAGTATCTCGGCATGTGAGGTCGGTCCAACCGCCCCCTATGATTGCACCGCCCTTAGGGCAGTTGGATTGGGTCCAAGCAGTTGGACCGACCATGGATGGGTCTGCTCTGAAATTTCAGATTTTTCAGAATTTTCTTTTGGGATATCTTTTATTGGTAATTTCTTTTCAAAAATTCTTTTTGGAATAGTTTCACTTGATCCCAAAGTTCATTTGTGCAAAATTTCAAAATTTTCTCAATTTATTTGAAGGGATTTCCAAGTGGTATCAGTAATGAGCATTTTAATTAATCCAAAGGGTGATATTCACTTGATCTTTTGAAAAGATAAAACTTGTGCAATTCAAAGGCAAATAACTCCATAATTCACCTGTTGAATATCTCAGGGAGTTTATTTATATCAAGTTTTGGGCACTTAAAAGCTTCCAAGTGAATTCATGTCCTTGTTTTGCTCGATACTAAATCTTTTGGATTTTATTGATCCTTCTTGAGCTTTTGATACCGTGAGTATATTGTTCGAGAATATTGCTCGATACTCATCGATATCATCGATAATCCTTTCAAGTGGTATCAATTCTGTCGTGAGTTGATCCTAAGTGGTATCAAATCGAGCTTTTATTCATTTCATATGCTTACAAAGTGGTATCTTTGAGTTTCTCATTTCTCCAAGTGGTATCATGGTTATTATTGATCTTCTCTCATGTGATATCCTTGATTATGTGGATTTCTTTTTAAGTGGTATCATTGAATTCAATTATTTCCTACAAGTGGTATTTCATTGCCTCTTTGTAGCATTACTTGCGATACCCACATTCTTGATTAAGATTTTTCCTCTCAAGCTAAAATTGTAAGTTCAACCGCTTAAGAATTCTCTGTGTGAGATTCTTTATGAGTTGAAATACATAAAAGAGGAAAATCTCCTGTTGAGCATTGTTCTTCATGAAAATTTGAAAATGCCCATTTCTTTTGGATTTTCAAGCTATGCCCTTGAGATAGAATTAAAGTGATATCTATTTACTCAAGTGGTATCTATTTCTTTTGGGTTCCTCGTTTGACCCAATTAGGCAATTTATTGGATTCTTCAAAAGAATCATATTGAAAAATTGCAAAGCCTAATAAAATGAGGAGTGATTTATTTGAATGTGTTTCAAATAAACCGTGTGATACCCTTCCTTCGTTTTTCACGCTTATCTTTACAAATGGTATTTGTTTTACAAGTGGTATCCACAAACTCAAATATGGTCTCTTTTCGAGTTTTCCTTATTTCTTAGACCATATTTCAAATAAAGACTTGTTTTACTTCTTGATTGATCCTTCAAGTTTTTATTTGGCTTAAGTTCTTCAAATTCCACTCCAAGGTCATAATTATGCATTCTAATTCTTGTATGACCTTCATTAGATTAGACCCCTAAAAGAAATTGATAAATGCCAAAAGGGGGAGAATAATGATAAATGTTTAAATGCCAAAAAGGGGAAGAATGTATTTCAAGTAAATCTTTTAGTTTTTCCATTTTGGTGCTTAATGCCAAAAGGGGAGAATTAGGAAGCTTAATGTCATTTGGTTTAAAAACTAAGCTTGATATGATTAAGGGGGAGAATTAATATGCATATGTGTTCAATTAGCTTAAATTCTCTCAATATGTTAGTTTTAATCCAAATATGCTCATTAAGCTTGGATTTGTCATTAATCACCAAAAAGGGGGAGATTGTAAGTTCAACCTTCATTAGTTATGGTATTGGTGTTAATGACAAATCTAATCTTGTGTTAATGACAAATCCAATATTGAGTTTATCCCCTAATGCGATAGTGTTATTAATGACAATCTTATATCGAGACTAACATGTTTGTTTAGAATATCTTTGTTTAGTCTCATCGCATTGAAAAATGGAAAACCCAAGGTATGTATGCGTATTCATTCTAGCATTAGTTGCATACCTTGGATACAAGTTAAAGTATGAATGTCCCCATTGTATTAACCACAAGCGTGCATCATGTTTCCCAATCCACATATTACATGGATGCACATATTTAGGGGAGTTTGTAGTTTAACTTGAAAGTCTCTTTGTATTGATCGATTAGTTATTGACACACATAAGGATCAAGACAAAGAAACTAAATCCTTGAGTATATGTTTGAATTGCCTAGTTATAAGTATACTCATGGCAATATAGGATATACTCCAATACGATCAAATTGGATATGTGCATATTATGTCCAAGTCAATTATATCTATGCACATATACATGTGGAGTTTATTCTATAGTTGATGACTTAGGGTAATGATCATTTCCATACAATTTACATATAATGGATCATTACTTTTCATCAACATGAGTATATGAAAACTTGTGTAGTTAATATATACTCATATCAATTTAAATGATAATTTAAATTGAGTTCATTTGTCTTGTTAATTATTAAAGAACATTTCATCATGTGTTGATGGTGTTTCTTGATTAATTGAGGACAAATGAATAGTTCTTAAGTATAATAAAGCATGAGTTGCATTATTGTACTTAAGACACAATTAAATCATTTCAATTGATTTAGGTTGTGCTCAATTGATCTAAAGGCATCCATTATGTGTTAATGGAGTGCAAGAGATAATTGAGACAACCATGCATCTTGGACTAACTATGTTTATGAGTTGTGATTGAGTTAGGCCCAAAGATGAATGAGATGATAAAGAAGAGGAGTCGAGTGATGATCCCGGGGGAGTATCAAGTGATGATCATAAAGACCCCAAAGGGGATTGCTTGTGCGCGGCGGCGAAGGTATAATTAGATAGGCTAAGGACTTTGTAGTCTTTGAGTCTAAGGTTTTTATCGCCGTGCTATTAAGAGGGGTCGTTCCCTAGCTTGAGCTTCATCATGTGTTGGTGATCTCATTCCGCGTTCACTCGAGCTCAAACCATTTGGATTTGGTTTTTGCATGAGGGTTAACCATTTGGCATGTGTTGCGAATGGGTTAAACTTATGCTTGGTTGTATTTGGTTTTCGCATAATGCTTTGATTTGCATGTGTTGCAAATAGGATAAGCTAGTCGTTGGCTTATGCGTGAAGTTCACTTTTGCATGTGTTGCATTAGTTAAAGCTTCATGCTTTGGTTTATAAAACATCTTTATAAAACCTTGGTGTTGCTTTGAGCTAAGTTTTGCATGTGTTGCAAAAGGAGAGCTCAAGCATGATTTGGTGTTTATGTGTTTGTATGGAGCTAGAGGCTCGCATGTGTTCAGAGTAAAGAGCTCATCTGATTGAAATGGTTTTGGTTTGAAGTTTGGTTTCGTGTTGCATTGGACTAGAGAATTGCATGTGTTGCAATTAGAGAGTTCATGCTTCTTGATTTGATGTTGCTTGGAGCTAGACTTTTGCATGTGTTGCAAAGAGTAGTGCTCAAGCATGAAATGTGTTTATTGCGTTATTTGCAAGTTCGTTGTGCGAATAAACTGAAGTTTATGAGTCCGGAATCCCGAGAGCATGTGAGTGGGGCTTGCAACGGGTGTTGGCAAGTTGACCGGGTCTTGTGTTGACCTTCACATGGCTAGGGGAATTAATCTCATAAACTCGAGTTTGATTCGCTTAATACGATTTGCGAATAGTTCTTGAGTCGATTGCGAAATGTGTTTTCACAATTTGAGTTGAATTCTTTGAGCGTGAGCCAAATTGGTGCAAATGTGTTTTGCACGAGTGAGTGTTTGATCATGTAGAAGCTCAAAGAATCGCATTTGGATTTGTCGGAAAGAAATTGAGAAAAATCCGGAGTTCTTCTGCCAGGCGGTGTGGCCGGCCCCTGGGCGGTCTGACCGGCCCCATGGGCGGTTGGGCCGAACCTCGGGCGGTCGGACCGCCGGGAGGTCGACCGTGTTCTCGGTGCAAGTTTTTCCAGGTGGCGTCTGCGGTGGCTTGGCGGTCGGACCAAGAGGAGGTCGGGCCGGAGGTGAGGTCGGACCGAACTGCGTCGGCTTGAATTTTCAGAGAAGTGGCGTCTTGGTGCTTTCTTTGTTTTGTGCGGCGGTCGCGACGCCGGAGGTCGGTTGGACTGGCCGTCCGGTTGGACCGAGTGCGGCGGTCGGACCGGCCATATCTTGGTCGTTTTCCGGCCGTTGCCTGTGGTCGGTCGGACCGGGTGAGGTCCGTCGGACCGGATTTTCTCGACCGCCGTTTGCCCCCAAGCGGCTAGTTTTCTTTGTGGGGCTATAAATACACCCCTTGGGGACTTAGGCGGGGGTTCTTTGTGTTTAAGGTTTTGGGTGAGGTGTTGCATGTGTTGCACACTCCCATTTGATTCTTGAGCTTAAGAGTGAGACTAATTGCATTTGTTGCAATTAGGAAGTGGTTTGGGTACCTCTTGTGCATGTGTTGCACTTGAGGAGGCCTTGTGCATGTGTTGCACTTGGTGATCACCGGTTGCGCATTTGTTGTGCTCGGTGAGGTTCAAGCGAAGGAGCGGCTTGTTACTCTTGGAGGTTGCCGACTCCTAGACGGCGTAGGCGTCGTGCGCGGGAGCTCTCGAGGTGTGAGAAGCCCCGGCAAGTTTGTGAAGGTTCGGGTTGAGCCTACGCGCGAGCGTGAAAAACCACGACTAGTGGAAAGAGGCGGGTGCTCGAGCGGGAGCCGGTCCAAGTGTGGGCTAGCCTCAACGTGGACTAGGGGAGACCGGCAAGTCTCCGAACACCACGGAAAAACATCGGTTGTCCCTTGTCTCTTTACTTTCAAGTATTTACCTTTTGCATATTATCAATTGCTTGAATGTATTAAGAATTGCTTAGTATTATTTAGTTGATCAATTTAGCAATTCTTGTGTAGAGACATAATTTAGATAGTGCACATAGTGAGCCTAGTTAATTTAGGCCTTAATTGTCAAAACCGAGTTTATCGCTTCCGCATTATAATTGTGTAGGTTTTGACATAGGGTGTATTAGGCGAATTGTTTAGTGAGCGATTAATTTAAAAACGCCTATTCATCCCCCTCTAGGCGCATCCTCGACCCTCTGGTACTACTAGGGCCTAAGGCACCGGTAGGTATTTTCGATCTTGGATGATTTTTCGGTGAGTTGAGTCGGCACTCTGCTAATTTGGAGCGGTAGTACATAAATCTTGGTACTCACAGGCCTCGAGGGTAGTAGTATCATAAATGTGTCCGTTAGCCGGCAGATTGGGGCTCTGGTGACTACTCGACCCTTAGAGGCGGTAGTACCTAAAAAGGTGATTCGCCCATTTTGCCCCCAAACGGCTAGTTTTCTTGTGGGGGGCTATAAATACCCCCTTGGGGGGCTTAGGGCAAGGGTGGCTGGAGTGGTGGCTGTGTGTGGGAGTTGTTTGCATGTGTTGCTCTTCTCCATTTGCCTCTTGAGCTTAAGAGTGAGCTAATTGCATGTGTTGCAATTAGGAGTGGTTTGAGTGAGCTCTTGTGCATGTGTTGCACTTGAGTGAGGTCCTTGTACATGTGTTGCACTTGGTGATCGCCGGAGCGCATGTGTTGTGCTCGGTGAAGGTCAAGCGGAGGAGCGGCCTATTCTCTTGGAGGTTGCCGACTCCTAGACGGCGTAGGCGTCGTGCGTGGGAGCTCTCAAGGTTGTGTGAAGCCCCGGCGAAGTTTGTGAAGGTTCGGGTTGAGCCTACGCGCGAGCGTGAAAAACCACAACTAGTGGAAAGAGGCGGGTGCTCGAGCGGGAGCCGGTCCAAGTGGTTGGGCTTGCCTCAAGCGTGGACTAGGGAGACCAGGCAAGTCTCCGAACACCACGGAAAAATATCGTTTGTCCCTTGTCTCTTTTATATTCGAGCATTTACATTATTGTATATTTATCAATTGCTTGGATGTATTAGAATTGCTTAGCATTAATTGATTGTTCAATTTAGCAATTCTAGTGTAGAGACATAATTTAGTTAGTGCACTTAGTGAGCCTAGTTGATTTAGGCTTTAATTGTCAAAACCTATTTATCGCTTTCGCATATATCTTTGATTAGGTTTTGACATAAGGGTTGATTAGAGCGAATTGAATTAGCGAGCGATCAATTTTGTAAAACGCCTATTCACCCCCCCTCTAGGCGCATCCTCGACCCTACAGCACCTCGTGTCAGGGTCATTAATTGTGGAGGATTCAGCTTTCGACACGACGACGGTTCATCCCTCTAACGCTTGTCACCAACCCGTCGAGAAAGCGTCCTGTCCCGGGCGGACTGGGCGAGGCCTCTCACCGACATTAAATGAGGTTCGAAGGACAAGGCCACGGCGGCGTGCTTAATAAATGAGTCGTGGGTCGACGTGGAAGCTGAATGATGGGTGTAATTAATGTGTTGTAGATAAGTATAGCGCCACCTTCTCTCCTGCCTAGGGTGGCCCGTCTATATAAGGGCGCCTTGGTGCATGAAGAAGGGGGCCGGTCGGCTAGAACCAGAAGCATAGAGAAACAGACACTGAAGAACACTCTTGTAAACGCTCTCCTTATTTTCTCAACGAAGAACTAGCAGGACGTAAGGCTATTACCCTCACCGGGGGCCTGAACCTAGGTAAATCATCGTGTCCACTAGCTTGCTGATGCTGGGAATCCATCGTCGAGAGACATTAGGGTTTTCAGCCACGAAGATGCCCTCTACCGAACCATAATTTCCGTCTAGGGAGTAGACACCCTGCTAGCGGAATCTTGTCAGGCGAAATACGCCGACACTGAATTTTAAAAATTTATGAAGCTTGATCATCATCTAAAAATTTTATGGAAATATTAGTAATGCATCATAACCATGTACAAAAAATTTCAAAATTTTCTAACGTGGTTTGTTTTATTTTTCATTCGGTTCAAACTTATCGGTTAGCATTTTATCAGGACAATTGCAATATTTGAATTTTTAAAAATTCATCAGATTTTGTAATCATCTAAAATTTTTATGGGAATATCACTGATATGTCAGGAACCTACACAAAAAATTTCAAAATATTACAACATTGTTTGATATATTTTCGCTAGGTACAATTTTGCCAAAATTTCGGCAAATCTCGTGAGATCTTGGGAAAACCGGTCGAAATTTTGGTTTTCTTGATAGAAGAAAATCTGGATTTAAAATTTTGTTTTTATATTTCGTTCAGAATTTATCCGAAATTTCTAAATCTCGCCGAGATTTTGTTCTCCGGCCATACACAAAACTTTTAGCGAAAATAAGATTTCAATTCTTGATAGATGACGGGTCGCTCTCCTAGCAGCTAGCTAGCTACCAGGCGATCGAGTGTAGTGACTAGTGAGTGCGTGCTTTTACGCTGCGGTGAGCTACAGCAGCTAGTCGTCCCCTACACGATCGCGCATGTGCACGCGAGCTTTGCTAGGTTGCCCTCACCACTGGCACTGATCGGGCGGTCGGTCGGTCGTGCGGTCCAGGGCGGCATGATTGCCCAGGCGGACGCGCTTGTCCTGCATGCAGGCCGCGCCGCGGCGTGTACGCAAGCGCCCGGCCTACGGCTCGCTCCGCATGCGGTTGGCCGCGCGAAGCTCACGTCGGCCGAAATGAGAGCCTGGGCGCGCCTGGGCTTAATGGCGTGGGGCGCGCATGCCTGCCTGGTCTGGTCCATGGATTCTGCGCGCGGCCGGACGGATCGGACAACACTGTGCGGCTCGTGCTCGACAGAGACGGAACACTGTGATTATCTAGCCCCTTTACCTTTTCTTTTTCCTTTTTTTTTATAAAACTATCTCTCTCACAAATGCATTTGTAAAAATATCCCTCTCCTCCACCGCAGAAGACGCGGCAAATAACCTGCGCTGCAGCAGAGCCTTTCACATTGTGCGACTGTGGCAATCAGGTCTCCTGTGCTTAGCCTCCCATGCGCGCTCCAACCCGCTAGCGCTCGCTCGCCCTCACGCTCCTTGGTGGTGCACGCTGTAGCAGCATTGGCCACTTCCCATGCACCCCAGACATGGTAGGGGATAAATGTCGCCGGCTACGTCTGTCGCGATAGAAGAGAGCTAGGGCTATTTTTGCGAACACATTAGTAGAGGCTAATTTTGTTAAAAAAAAAAGGAAAAAAAAGATGAGCTAAGAGGCTAGATAAGCACAGTATTCCGGTGATGGGATATCTAACCGATGAAATAAGATTGGCTACCAGAAATAAGGATAATTTGATGGTACCTTGTGACATCTCTCTTTCAACGACGATGAAAACTCCATGTA
Organism: Guadua angustifolia; assembly: GCA_036346375.1. Lineage (NCBI taxonomy): Eukaryota > Viridiplantae > Streptophyta > Magnoliopsida > Poales > Poaceae > Guadua > Guadua angustifolia. Next base: position 11,237,192 of record CM070515.1, on the reverse strand, counting down.
TATTTCATTATTTCTAACTTACTCCGCTTGCTAGGAGCTACTTGCATTGTACATCCATAGGTAGGATCACGTCGCGATCACATATCCAGCCACCGCGCGCGGCTGCAGACTGTGGGCTTCCACCCTCATCTCAAATCAACGTCACGATAGAGTACGTGCTTGATATGCACGAACAAAGATCGCTGCTGGTTTCACAAGTGACCCAATTACTCACATGCGCGCTAGTACGCTACATATGGCTATATGAGTGCTAGCTCAATGTATGTGACTGCGGACCATCCATCCGCTCGGCAACCTATCGATTCGAGAACACATGGCTGTATACAGAAGTGGCAGCAGGCACCTAGCGACCACTTGAGTGGATGATCCCCCTCGGTCGCCCTCGGCGTACGTCCACACTGTATACCAACACGTTGCTACAAATTAAGCCACATGCATCTGCGAGAGGCTGACCAACTAACGTACTCTTCGTGCCCACTGATGATCGCTGATCAGCATCATTGCATGCAGAAAAGGGACACTTTTGTAAAGTTTACCTGCCGATTGTTAGCTGCGGTTAGGAGTTAATTAACAAAGCCGTGCATGAATTTAAGAGTAAACTATGTCAGCAGCCAGTTCAGTCCATGTGCTAGCTCTGAGCTGAGGTGCCCTGCTCGTGTGTACGTACATATATACATTCAGGTTCAGGTCGGATGAAACTAAAGAATCGTTTGAATTGGGCCCTTGTCTTTACAGCTAAATCGATCTAATTCCTAAATTCTCCATCCGCAAAAGGACAAGTACGTCCAGGAATATAATAATATATTTTCGGACAATTTCGTGTTAAATTGGGTGGCTCTTGGATATCCTCTGATGAGGACGATATCTTTATTTCAACGAAGGCAACTCAAGCTAGCTACTGTAGGTTCAGAAGCTCCTGTCTTGTTATGTGTTTGAAATAGAGTAATATACATAGTATATTCTGTTGCATACGTGGATCACAAAGAACTCACTCTGATACTCTGATGCAGCCACTGGCTACTGCCAATCTAGTTGGGATCAAAACGGTCATGCATCCATGCATGTGCATGCGCTGTTGTGAACATTGTTTTATAATATCTGACAAAAGCTAATGTATTGCCTTGTGCCCTGACCAAGCCAAAAGTAGATGTAGATGTAATGTACTCCCTGCATGGAGCCTTTTGTTGGAACTTGGAGGAATCTCCTTTCATGTGCTCCTTTGGATGAAACAAGTTAGGTGTTTGCGCACATAAACTAAAACTGAGTGAGGTACAGCTACAGCTAAGCAGATCCAATGTTTCTAGCCTAAAAAAACAAAGAAGCAGATGTAATTTATCACAGGTAATTGTACCTAGATAACAGTAGAGAACGACAAGAAGGAACAGTGGAAAGCAACGCAGGGCTTGTACTGTTAACCATATATGTGGCGTTAACGTTGCCAAGCCTCCAAGCTGTCTCCTAGGCAGGAATCCCGCATGATTTCAGTACACTCCGGGGCCAATCCGGGCGTGCATGCTCCTGCATGCATGCTCGAATCAGCAGCTCGATCTTCCCTGTGCCTGAGAGGGATAGCTAGTGCAATTACTTTTTATCTTTCAGACGGCAGTGAGCCTTGTACTTGAGGATGCACATAATACAGCTGAAGGAGGACAGTGGTTTTGCAAGTAAGGTGCATGTGGGCCGGGAGAGCTCCACACCGACAAATGCATTGTGTGCAATGAGCGTCAATTGTTTGTCGGATTTGGCCTGTGTTGTTATTTATTAACTATTTTTGCTGATGGCGAAAATTAAACTGACGACGACGTAAAATTATAGATTAACTGCTGGATGTAGTATTGGAACTATGAAAATAATGAGTCCATTACAACAAATGGATGCTACTGACATAATTCCCCATCAACTTGTAGATTATGTGATCGTGTCATCGTTGAAAGTGTAGAGTTCCACTGGCTTTAACACAGTCAAAATCGAACCATCTGCGCGGTAGTCAAATTCTTAGGCAACCCCACGTCACTCTGGAAACACACAAAGGTTCTTGTAGTGTAGTGAATGCATAAGTAGGAACTAATAATATATATCTTATGTCTAGAATATTTGGAGACCAACCAGGCCTAGTTGCTCAGGAGCCTTGCCCCGGCAGCCAAAAACTATGATTTCGCTGCCACGGCAGAGTTTTGGCAGCTCGGGCAGGCAGGGACGCGGAGACCGACGCTAAGTCGTTTTGCCGTCCTGGTGCCAGTGTCGACGGCCGGTGTCCGAAACCACCGTGCAGAGGGCCAAAACATGACAAAATCTGGTTGAATTTGGCCAAAAAAAATAATGCCCCTCTCCGGTACCACCGAGCCCCCGGGGTCCCAAGACCAGGTATGGCCCTTGGGTATAGTAGGGGATGGAGCCACGGTTGCCCGGGAGCCTTGCCCGGGCAGCGAAAAACGCGTGATTTTGCTGCCACAGCGGGGTTTTGGTAACTCGGTCGGGCAGGGACGCGGAGGCCGACGCTAGGTCGTTTTTGCTGTCCTGGCGCCGGTGCCGACGGCCGGTGTCCGAAACCACCGTGCAGAGGACCAAAAAAGGGCAAAATCTATATGATTTTGGCCCAAAAAAACAGTGCCCCTCTCTAGTACCACCGAGCCCTCGGGGTCACAGGGCCAGGTATGGCCCTTGGGTATAGTAGGGGATGGAGCCGTGGTTGCCCGGGAGCCTTGCTCGGGTAGCGAAAAACGTGTGATTTTCTTTGCCCGGCAGGTTTTGGCAGCTCGGTTGGTAGGGACGCGAGAATAGCGCTAAGTCGTTTTCTTTGTCCGTGCCGGTGTCCGAAACCACCGTGCAGAGGGCCGAAAAATGGCAAAATCTGCATAATTTTGGCCCAAAAAACAGTGCCCCTCTCCGGTACCACCGAGCCCCCGGGGTCCCAGGGCCAGGTATGGTCCTTGGGTATAGTAGGGGATGGAACTGCGGTTGCCCGGGCAGCGAAAAATGTGTGATTTCGCTGCCACGGTAGGGTTTTGGCAGCTCGATCGGGCAGGGACGCGGAGGCCAACGTTAAGTCGTTTTTGCCGTCCCGGCGCTGGTGCCGACGGCTGGTGTCCAAAACCACCGTGCAGAGGGTCAAACAATGGCAAAATCTGCGTGATTTTGGTAAAAAAATAGTGCCCCTCTCCGGTACCACCGAGCCCCTAGGGTCCCAGGGTCAGGTATGGCCCTTGGGTATAGTAGGGGATGGAGCCGTGGTTGCCTGGGAGCCTTGCTCGGGCAGCGAAAAAAGTGTGATTTCGCTGCCACAGCAGGGTTTTGGCAGCTCGGGCGGGCAGGGACGTGGAGGCCGACGCTAAGTTGTTTTCTTTGTCCGTCCCCGGTCTTGCGATGGCGGTGTCCAAAACCACCGTGCAGAGGGCCAAAAAACGGCAAAATCTGCGTGATTTTGGCCCAAAAAAATAGTGCCCCTCTTCGGCATCACCGAGCTCTCGAGGTCCCAGGGCCAGGTATGGCCCTTGTGTATAGTAGGGGATGGAGCCGTGGTTGCGAAATAAAAACGTGTGATTTCATTGGCCTGCAGGTTTTGGCACAGCTCGGTCAGCAGGAAGCAGAGCAAGAAGTACAATTTTTTTTTTGAAAAAGCCCTCTAGAAAATCCAAAATCATGAATAGATCCTTCCACCGGTTATTTTGCAAAAAGGATCCTGTAGTTCTGCAAATTCAGCTCTTGCGTCGGTTCTTTAAACCCGAAAGATTTAAAATTATGTTTAGGTCCGGTTATTTCTTTAAGATCGAAATATTTCAAATTATATTTAGGTCCTTCTACTATTTTTGCAACGAAAAACTCTGGAGTGAGATTTGCGCGGCATGACGTAGCATCCTATACTATCTATTATAAACTTGTTTCTACACATTTACCTGATCATATGTAACTCCCAAAGGACACTTAAAAGGTGTCGCTATTACACAAAAGCTCATCATAGATGGTTCATAAACCTTATCACAGACGGTTTTGCGAATCGTCTGTAAACATATGCTAGTGATAAGAAGGGCATATCACAAATGGTTTTTGAACCATCAATGTCATATTACGATGACATACATTTCAAAAATCAGTAACATATTTTGATGATATACATCTCAGAAATCAATTCAGATCATATATTATAACATACAGTGCACCTATTTTAGAAATCATTTCAAATATATTAACCAAATTGAATTCATAACTACAACTCACAAATTTATAGCACAAGGTTCACAAATTAATCCAAGTAGTAATTAACAAATTCACAACTCATCAAGTGAGGTTGAGTGGCATTCGTCTTTTGGATTTATGACCTCACGCATCAATAAGGCATAGGGTTATCCTCAAATTTATTGTAGGTCAGCCTAGTCCAATGCAGATTCGGCTTATTTCGAAGCCTGTCGATGGGAAGAGTAAAGTCTTGCATGTATATAAATTGATGTGGAAATAATTATTGCAAGATTGACAAACCTCTATGATATTCATCTTCTTTGTACCAATGAGGATTTGCATGATGTGCAAATGTAGAATCTACATTGGTTAGTGACCTTTGGCTACTGGTGGCACTGCCAAAATATAATTGGTTAGTTCCGAAGGTATGATTATAGAGTGTCAAGGATTATTACGTACTAGTAGATACTGGAAACTTATGAACGTGCTTTAGCTATGATGAGTCTTTGTGTGGCCCTCTACAAGCTCTGTAAACATTGAACGACGTCTCAAGTAATTTAGTGATAGGCGTCAAGTCGTGGGTGCCGCCCTTATGGAATCAAGGTAAATTATCTAGTTCTGTCTTGGTATAATTACAAATAGAATCTAGTGAAACCTACACAGGTATATCGCCATGATCATTCAACCTAACTTCGAGTTACGTATAAAGTATAAATCAACAAGTATAGCAACTGGATGAAGCATTTACCCTAGGTTGTGGGGTAAAAGCATGAAATTTTTTCCCGTTGAACCAGCAATGTTTTTTCCACGTACTCTTGGACAACTTGTAAATTTTCGTCCATAATTTGCTTGGACACCATGTGTGGGTCGAGAAAATCCACCGGTTCTTTCTTTGTCTTTGCTTCAATGATTATGTATCTATATATACAAAAGTAAGGATCATATATATATGACATTTATTGGTATGACATAAATGTAGATCATGATTGTACACACTTACAATGTCTAGCATCTGATGAGTAAGGTATCGAGGGCATTGAGATTGTAGAGATCAAACAAGTCGTTGAAGCCAACCACGAAGAAGCCCTCCTAAAATTGGTGGAAGAAATGCTCCTCCTTAAAGCTGACCGAGATACTTGAAACCCCTTTTGGCACCAACTTGCTGGCTTGTTCCATGCACCAATTTTGTAATCTAACGTAGGCTATTGTAAGCATTGCTAGCACTCTTCCGGTACGAACAGCAGTCCTAGCTTGAATTGTTGTGCCAATGGGTCCAACGGAAAGTCATGGGCCTCCGTGGTCCGCTTCGATTTGACCTTGTCGCCACCTCATCGTATATCATTGGTCATCTTCAAGGAAGACGACTGGGCCCAAAGTGAGGTACCTGCCTTGTGTCTTACGGGATACAGTAACTGATTTGGTGGGCTGCTTTGGTGTAGCAAGTGGCTCCATTAGTGTTGATAACTCCGGCGTAGCACGTGGCTCTGGTAGTGCTGGTAGCTTCGGTACTGCAAGACGATCATCGAAGGAGATGTCTCTATTGGGCTACTAAATGAATATGCCAATGGCATCTCCTATTGTCACGATCTTGTTGTTTGGGGGCATCTCCAGTGTGATGGCCTAAAAAATTCCATATACACCGTCGACATGGACCTTTACGTAGCCCGGAGCTACTGTGCGATTGTGCACAATTGCCCCTAGATCGGATGGATATACATGCCATCAAGTAGCCTACAGGGGAACGAAGCCGTTGGCAATCTCATTTGGAGAATACACAACATGGCCATCTACATAAGGGTACACAATTAGCTAACATGTCCAACAGGTCATATTACCCAGATGTCATTGACAAGAAATTTGGCATCGTCCACGACTATCTCAGGGGTAGACGCGTAGCTGCTCCAATAGTTAGTTGGGCTGGATTGTGTCTGTATGTCTAGGGCTTGCACGTTCCATACATGCTTCTCCGTAGCACCCCTTTGCTCCATCCTTTCCGTTGATCATCCAATTGAGCTCTCAGCCTTTCCTCAATCTTTTCCTTAATAAGTACTACTAGCCGTTCCTCGTTGGCGGAGGACAGAACAAAATTAAGGTATGGCAAAGTTCGTACCATAGATTAAGTACTATCACATAAAATCAAAATAATACACACATTAATAAAAGTGCATAACACTAAATAAAGTGAAAAATAGTATAATGTGAAGAAGATTAGATAGATATGATTAACTTACTGAATTTGAGAATGAAACTCCTCTGTCACAATAAGGAGTACTGGAGTAGAAACACAGGTTCTCGGCTTCTCTCGTCTCACCGTCTCAGGCTCTCAGGTCTCAGCCCTCAGGTTCTCTCGGCGGCGCCGGCGGTGATACGATCATACGAAACGTCGAAACGACGCCAGGCCCCATCGCCGCTTCTGATCAGCATCTGGCGACGAGTAATATGCAATGGGCTTGGCGGTTGGCCGTTAGCCCAATTACCTCGTATAGTTCGGTAGCAAAGCCATGCGTTATGCGATCGCTGATCGGCAGATGTTCTCTAGTGCTCTCGTAATTGCTGGCTTTAATGGCTTTTTCGCTAAGTGCACACGATCGAGGCACTCTCGGTGTCGATCGGAAGTGTCTAGCGAAAATAAGGTAAAGCAAGTGCCGTACCTCCTCGAGCTCGGCTCGAGCTCGGCTTTGCTTTTTCTTCCTACTCCGGTACGCATTGGAGTCTTATGGGAATCTCATTTTCCAATGAACGAAAACACCTTTGCCTCACGTGTGATCCGAGTGTTCCTTATTTCTCAAGGCTGTGGAGAGTATATCTTTCTCTCTGTCTGCAATGAATGAGCCCTAGGAGGATTGTACTCAACGCTATCTGCATCTAAGATCCTAATATGATATTTCACTTATGAAGGTATATATGGTCTTCCTACAAACTATGTAGTTTGATATCTTATCTGGCGTTGAGACACTTCCTCGTTTGTAGGGTTGGCAAAGGACACACCACCCGAAGATGTGGGACGTGACATTGCTCTTACCCAGTTTCAAGTATGCGGGTCCAAGATCAAGGCAATTAGCAACGAGGCCTCCTTCTAGATTGCCTCGTCGTCATCCCTCCTCCATTGCATGATCTTACCCATGTACCCAGTGGAGCCAAGTTTGTGCGGGTAGATGTTTTTTGCCTGAATGGTCTTGTGCACTGCACTTTGACACACAAATTCTTCTGTTGTCTCTATCTCAATAAATCGTTCCCAAACATCTTCAGTGATTAACCAGTACTTCTGGAATGGAGTCATTTCTTTATTCAACTAATTATTGACAAGGACGCTCTTGAACTTCTCTCACGCCTTTCCCGCCACTAGCAAAGCATGCCATCGCAGTATGTGTATGACATCTTCTAGGAGCTTGAACGATGCAAAAATTTCTTTCACCAAGCTGTCACGCTCCTCATCTGTCAGCGATTTCCATGATAGATTGGTGATGGGAACCCTTTCCCGTCCAACTATCTCACACAATGTCCGGAATGTTACCGCTACCTTAGGTGATGTGGTAGGTGCCCCATCCTACGGATTGACCGCTATGATGGTATATCAACTCTGAGGCCTTTTGCTTAGCCTTCTTGGACTATGCCTCGGTTTTCCTATGTTTGGCTCATCAAATCCATTCGATGACGAGGAATGAGGGGACGCCATCTTCTTTTTAACTAGATTGTGTTAGATCTTCAAAGATCAGGCAAGTTGGTAAATTGACAATTTACAGAAGGTTGTAGAAGAGGAAAGAAAGAATATTTAAGAGTATTGTTTAGAACAAGGAAATCAACAATCAAAAAGAGTTTCTTTATTTGTGGGATGAGAAATATTTATGTCTACTAGAGAGATTATATTTCTAAAAATATTTTTATGTTCAAAATAAGGAAAGAGAAGATGTCACTTCGCTTACTTTTGCCGCATATAAGATCCTAAAGACTATAAAGTCTAGCCCCTTTGCACAACAATATAGATTATGGATGGAGTGCTCTTAGGTGTCGGGCTGCTAAAGATCGTTGGACCTTCAGCCTCCTCGCCACAAGGTGTAGGACTGCTAGAGATTAATCTCTTACCTCCATTACACCTAGGGTCAAATAATCATAGTTGAACTTAAACAATTAACTAAACTAATAAGGCTTTGAACTCTTACCTTCCTAAATTATGCTACGAACAATGAGAATGTCTCCAAGACAATAAAATTGTCTAGCCCCTTCACGTGCAAGGTCTCCAAGACAATAAAATTATTTGGCCCCTTCACATACAAGGTCCTCAAAACAACTAAAAATTTAAAAGGTTCTTAAAGTTCATATTACTACAGTTCAAAATTGCGATATATTACTACAGTTCAAAATTGCGATCTTATATATTAAGTGCAAATACTTGGTAATGACATTGGCGGTTGTGTCCAAATTTTGGTCTTAATTCAATAATGACAAAATCTAGGTGTTAAGCTAATGCACAAATGCTTAACAGCTAGATGGTGCTATATAGGAAGCATATAGCAATTTAGAAATCAAATTACTACACTAATCACATTACACAAGGATCCAATTTCTGATTTGTACATACCCTAATCATGCTAAATCAAGCACAAGCTATGAACCATTTTATCATGTACAGAGTCCAGACAAACATGTTACTTAATACTAAGAGTTGTGGCATGTATTAAATACCATTGACACTATCTCTTTATATTCAAGATATGCAGTGATAACCATATGAACATCAATCTCATAGTTCAAGACTTTATTTTCTACTAAAATTATTTAAATCAACATCTAGAGACCCTAATTACATCATCGAGTGCTCAAAAGGTAACAAAGAGTGAGAATGAGTCAAAGAATCAATTAAGAGTTTAGAGAGTCCATACTAGAATATCCCATAAAGCCAAACTACCAAACTACATATTCATCACATTAAACAGTTAACCTAAATCATTTCAATAGTAAATAGTAACGAGTGTAATCAAGACAACAAAGACATGTTATCAGCTAGTACCTTTTATTCTTTTAGGATGACTACTTGTTATAAAGCAATATAGAGCAATATTCATTATTCAATAAAGCAATATATAGAACAATATGCAAGGCAACTTACTTGTCGGATCAGATAAAGGGTAAATCAAGAGATAGGGGGAATACAACTGTTGGATGGCAAACTTTGAAATGCGTAAGATTTCCAACATAACATGCTTCCCATGGAGGCAAAACCATATTGCACAAATGAACCAGGAAAGATACTTAACAACATAGTTAAGCATTGGGAGCTCTGTTATTAACCAATAAGCTTCCTTAATCAATAAGCTACTTAACAACATACTTAGTTTGTTTCTAATAAGTAAATCAATATTTCAATTAGAACATGTACCAAAACCAGATTAACATTTCAATTAGAACATGTACCAAAGAGTTAAAATTGATTGGAAGAGGGTAGGCATCATGAGAATTGACTATTTCTAAAACAGAATGCCAAAAGGAAGGGAAATATATAGTCATCTCCTCCATGATTTTTAGATGCTTGTGTAAACTGACTAGAATAAATCATATGCACCTGAAATGCCAGCAAAATGTTTATGAGCATCGTTGTGATGGCATCTATAGTTATTTCTCCTATACACTTGACATGCTTGTCAGAAATAACAGCTACGAATTTGATTGGAGAGCTCACTCTAGGCGACACAAACAAATATAAACCCTAAAATTTGTCAAAAAATGACAATGCAATGTAAAATAATTGCTTGAATGAATAATCTAAGCTGCTGATTGAAAGGTAATAAACAACGACAATTAAGTTGTCTAAAGTGAGCATTTATGGTGAACTGCATAGAGTTTTGATAACTAATTGGTTTACTTTAAGAAAAGATCAATGTGATGGTCTTCTATCCCCCTATATTTACAGCAGTTAGCACTGCCTAATCTAATAAATAATTGGGCTTCAAGCGCATTCCATGCAAACAAAGAAATGAAGATAAGTTATTTCCCCAGATCTTTTGGCGATGCAATGAATAGATCTAAGCAAATAATGAGAATAGTGATAGTCACGAAGGTGTCATACTGAAATATTAAATAGAGTTAAGCAACATAGAGAACTGAATGAATGGTCCTAGTGTCAAAAATTTTTTGCGAAGAAAAACAGTACAACAGTATGTATGGTAGCTGAATGAACATGATACTACAAGATCAAAACTAGTTCACTTTCTTTGGGTGAATGCCACCACAAACCACAACTCAAGCTCCTAAGCTGGAAATAATCCATAGAACAAAGGCCATTGACTATCAACAGATAATACTAATAGATCTAAGGACTATCAATAAAGGCTATTTGATAACACAATTGGGTTTCCCAAATCTGTAGCCTAATTAGTGAAATAAACAAGGATGTTGTCCATAAGTTCTTCCAAAATGTAACAGTGATGATATTAAAATGAAAACTAGGTTAAAGATATTTCTAAAACCTTGCAATATGATGTGAAGTTAATCTTCATTACTAGAATTAAAAAAACCCACAAGACATCAGTAAATGAACCTAATTAAACAAGAATACCAAGGGAAGGGCACCGCTGAGGGGGAGGGTGCCGCCAAGGGGGAGGGCGTGGCCGAGGCCGAGGGGGAGGTCGTTGTCGAGGGTAGGGGTGAACTGATCTGTGAGTGGGTAGGGTTTGACCAGCATTGGTGAATTGATCTGCGAGAGGAGTCAATCAATATATGGACCTCCATCATAAACAGATCTAGTTCACAAACGGTTCTATACTAGAACCATTGTGATGTGCCATTTAAATGAGCTAGAGATGCTTTGCTTGCAATAATCTAAGATAGTTTGATATAACACTATCGACGATTCGGGAACCGGTCCCCGCCGAGCTTACTTGTTGAATGAGGGATCAACCTAGGGCCCCTTTTTCGCGAGGGGTATAGCGTTTGAGGGCCTGCCGAGCTACGGACCGAGGTGGTCGGGACAATCACAGCGAACAGGGGGAGGCCTTTTTGATCTGGTTCGGGCCTCTCGCAGGGGAGATAACAACCCTACGTCCAGTGATGGCACTAACTTCTTGAGGATGTATTACAATGTGTTTGCTCGGGGAGCCCTGGGAGGTTCTAAGGACTATCCTCCGGACTACTAGCAACAAGCTCTATGTATCAGGAAAACAGGGAATGGAGTCGAACCCTGAACCCTTCGTGCGAGAAGGTATTTATAGGGGGTTACAAGCGACACAACATTTATTACAGAGGGGTGTGCCACTGTTCTGAACGTGGGTGGTGTTGTTCCCTTGCTTCCTGCCGGGCACGGCGCGACGTGGGTACAGTGGGCGCAGATCGCGAGTGCGCAGACCGCGGGCATGCAGATTGTGGGCGCGCAAACCTTCGAGCCGTCACGTAATTAATGCCACGTCATCTTCGTAGACTGCGCCGGGCTTTTGGGCAAAGCCCGAGGTCCCTTTAGCAGACCGGGTCGTTTGGTCGCGGACTCCTGAGCAGGCATGCTCGGGGGCGAGCTCAACGGAGGACGAGGGTCGGCCCGGAGGTCGGGCGACCCGAAGATCTTTCTTGGGGACGACGTCCGAGCATGGGCATGCTCGGAGGCCACCGGGATACAATGGTCGGCTGCTGGAACTTCCCAATCCCCGACAGCTAGCCCCCGAGGCTTAAGGGGGAAGTTGCTCGACCGGGCCTTCGCCTTAAGCCTCCAGACTTCAGGAGGATTTGGACTTGCGGAAAGCTCTGGCGCCCGAAAGCAATATGACTCGGGAGAAGGATCTCACTGCGAAGAACTACTCGGCATCCGAGCAATACTGCTCGAGGAGAAGGATCTCGCAACGAAGAACTACTCGGCATCCGGCAAAGGCTGGCTCGGGGAGAAGGATCTCGCAGCGAAGAACTCTGCGGCATCCGAAAGCAAATACGGCTCGGGAGAAGGATCTCGTGAAGAAGAACTATTGCGGCATCCGAGTAGCGCTGCTCGGGAGAAGGATCTCGCAGCGAAGAACTATCTGCGACATCCGAAAGGTACGGGTCGGGAGAAAAATCTCCAAAGAAGAACTATCTGCGGCATCCGAAAGCGCTGGCTCGGGAGAAGGATCTCGCAAAGAAAGAAAACTATGCGGCATCCGAAAGCGTGGCTCGGGAGAAGGATCTCGCGGCGAAGAACTACTGCGGCATCGGAGCAGAGCTGGCTCGGGGAGAAGGATCTTGCAGCGAAGAACTACTGCGGCATCGAGTGGCGGCTCGGGGAGAAGGATCTCGCAGCGAAAAACCACTGCGGCATTCGAGTAGTGCTGGCTCGGGGAGAAGGATCTCGCAGCGAAGAAAACTACTGCGGCATCCGAGCAGCGCTAGCTCGGGGAGAAGGATCTCACAGCGAAGAAAACTATGCGGACATCCGGCAGTGGCGGCTTGGGACAAGGATCTCGTGAAGAAGAACTACTGCGTCATCCGAGCAGCGTTGGCTCGGGGAGAAGGATCTCGTAGCGAAGAAAACTATCGCGACATCCGGCGGGCTGGTTCGGGAGAAGGATCTCGCGGCGAGAACTCTGCGGCATCCGAGCAAGGCCGCTCGGGGAGAAGGATCTCGCAGCGAAGAACTCTGCGTATCCGGCGGTGATGGCTCGGGAGAAGCATCTCGCGGCGAAGAACTGCTCGGCGCGAACATCGGCGACTCGGGAGAAGGCGCGCAGCGAAGAACTCGCGCCGAAGGCGTGGTTTCGAAGAGACTCGCGCTCGGGGAAAGGATCTTCGGCGAAGAACATCTGCGCATCCGGCGGCAACGCGTGCTCGGGAGAAGGATCTCGCAGCGAAGAAAGCGTGCGCGTATGAAATCGATAGCTCGGGGAGAAGCTGCTCGGGGAGCGAAGAACTCGCGTATCCCGGCGCGGCTCGGGAGAAGGATCTCGCAGCGCGAACTATCGATAGCCCCGGAAAAAGCAACGTGCTCGAGGGAAGGATCTCACGGCGAAGAAAACTCTGCGCAGCATAGCGGCAGCGTGCTCGAGGAGAGAAGATCTCGCGGCAAGAGCGGGCTTCGGCGCGAACATCGGCGAGCTCGAGTGGCGCGTGCTCGGGGGAAGGACTTCGCCAGCGAAGAACTGCTCGGGCGAACATGGAACGGTGTGGCTTAGGATCGGGACAAGGATCCGCGCGAAGAACTACTGCGACGCGCCGCGGCTCCACGTCGCCGAAGACGCAGAGGTCTTGATTGACGAGAATTCGGCATCCTCGTGATTCTCGAAAAGGATTGATCGACATCGACGACCCGGCGATTCGAGAAACCGATCCGCGCCGAGCTACTTGTTGAATGAGGATCAACCGCCCCTTTTCCGCGAGGGTATAGCGTCGAGGGCCCGCCGAGCTACGGATCAAGGTGGTCGGGACAATCACAATGAAACGGGGGCCTTTTGATCTGGCGTGCCTCTCGGGAGAGACGAGTGATGGCACAAACTTTTGAGGATGTATTACAATGTGTTTGCTCGGAGAGCCACAGGAGGTTATAAGGACTATCCTCCGGGACTACTAGCAACAAGTTCTATGTATCGGGAAAACAGGAATAGAGTCGAACCTGAACCCTTCGTGCGAGAAGGTATTTATAGAGGGTTACGCGACACAACATTTATTACAGAGGGCGTGCCCTTTATTCGGACGTGGGTGGTCTTGTTCCTTGCTTCCGCCGCACGACGCGACGCGGGTGCGTATGCAGATCGGGCGCGCGGATCGCGGGCGCGCAAACCTTCGAGCCGCCACGTAATTAATGCCACGTCTTCGTGGACTGCGCCTGGCTTTTGGGCGAAACCCGAGGTCCCTTCGGCAGACCGGGTCGTCTGGTCACAAACTCGGCGAGCATGCTCGGGGTGCTCGACGGAGGATGGGGTCGGTCGGGGCGACCAAGATTTTTCTTGGGGACAACGTCCGAGCATGGGCATGCTCGGAGGCCGCCGGGATACAGTGGTTGACTGCTGGAATTTCCCAATCCCCGACAAACACATATGTGTCATTTTCAAAGATCATATAGGGCTCATTGTCGCACAATTTGCATTGCACCAGAAAAAGGATGAACCCTACCACTCACCAATTTTCAATTATTTGATCTCTCCATAACATGTCTTCTCATTGTACGATAGTTCTATCATTCAAGGGATTCCTTACTATGATTTAAATAAGCAGTCTTAGGTATGCATTGCAATTCTTGTTCAGTTAACATTAGCTACTTGCAGCTATTACTCACAAGGGGGTATACGTGTTCGGACATATATGTACTCTTTCTACTTCCATTTATAAGGGACAAAGAATCTTCTTAGCTTTGTAGGTGGTTGTCGGCAACTCATTTCTCTCCGGAAGTATGTCCGCTAATAGACCTCATAGCGTTGTGAAACTTTTGTTGGACCAACTGTTGCTTACCTTGAATTTTAGCAGTTCAAACATGGATGACAATCTTATATATTTGGATTTGCAGTCCAGGAACAAAAGTTTCTCTGAGTCATCTATTAAGCCTTGAAATTTTACATACTCTCTCTTATCACAGTTCCCTTCTGCATCGCGTATCATCTGATCCAGATTATCATCGTGAAATCTATCCTCATCGAAAGCACAATCGATGTCATCTGGCGTATCGTTAACTTCGTCGACGATGTTAATATACTTCCTTCCTGTATAATCGGCTCTTCACCATGACTGGTTCAACATGTATACCCCTTTTAAAACCCTTTAGAATCAAGTGTGCTTCGATCTATGCTGAGTTTCGAAACATCCTTAGATTTTATAGTCAATGCATGAATAAGACATAAATTCCACCCTCTTATTCAATATATTCTCCTCTGTAACTCTTCTAAAAGCATAGACGCCATTAATGTACTCGACACTAGTACGGTTCTCAGCGTATTTCCAGTTTCAGTCCATCTACGCTACGTATATAACAATAAGTGTTAAATAATGAATTAAATATATTAGGAGTGCACATGCACACATTATTAAATGGAAGCATAGATTAACAAGCTAAAACCTTACTCTAAATCATAAACCATACTAGATCTAAAGAACAAACATATCTACAATTTTCTACATGTAAGCTACATTTAAACTTGCCAATTAACCTATATAGCTCCTTAGGTCACAAAGAACAAATGGATATGTATGTATGTATGTATGTATGTATGTATACACACACATACATATATATACATATACATATATATATAAGCTACATTTAAACTCAGCATCTTCAGTTCTCTCTTTACATAGCTAGTTACATCTTGAGTATAATATAATTAGAACCAATTACTACTTTAGATCACAAAGAATAAATGGATCTACACCAAGCTAGATCAAAATCATCTTCAATTCCCTCTTTACCAAGCTAGTCTTGAATATAATGCAATTAGAAATAATTATTAACCTTAGATCACCTTACCATCTTCAATTCTCTTTTTACCTAACTAGTTACATCTTGGGTATAGTGCAATTAGAACCAATTACTACTGCAGATCACAAAGAACAAATGGATCTACACTAAGCTAGATCTAAACCATCTTCATTTCCCTCTATACCAAGTTAGATCTTGAATATAATGCAAATTAGAACCAATTATTAACCTTAAATCATCTAGAACAAAAGGATCTACAATCATACTTCCAAATCCACGATCTCTTTTCACCAGATTACCTCTCAATCGCAACCACCTCAAAATTAGCTCAGAAAACCCTACAAAGATAGAGGAGGTCGAGGCTCTCTGTACTTATTTCCCAAAAAAAGCTCACAAATAGTTTTTGGCTAAAACCGTCTATGGTATGATGACAATGAAACTCAACACTGACTATTTTTGCAAAAAAAAAAAAACCGTCAGTGATGAGAAATCTAATATAGTAGTGTGTGAAAAATTAGTACTGTGTGATTAGCCAAAAACACTGTGAATCTACATGAAAAAGATGATTATATGCGTATCATTCACAAGTAGCAATGAAATCCTATGCATATGCATAACCACCATATAGGTTTACACGAGTTAGGCCCGACAAATAACATATTAGGCCAGAAAACTGTGAGACGCCACGTGTGGTGCAAACATAATTTTTTTGATGAAGAAGCATTTATTAATTTCAAGAACATTACATTGAGAAGATATAAGTCTTTGAAACTACTTCCGGCCTCTGCTTAACAAGAAGCACTCAGCCCAAAAACCAAGAAAATTCACACACACGCTAGTGACAATCAATTCAAAGACTAAACCGCCACCCATGTGCCTGGAAAAGAAGTCCGTGGCCACCTGTATCAAGCGACGCGTAGCTTCCACCAAAATAGCTCGCAAATCCGCCTTCTGTAGCACAGCCTAAGTACGTAACTAATGGGAAGTAGCATAAATAACCTGCAAAGGAGATAAATTTGATTTCTTTTTAAAAACAATATCATTCCGGTTTAACCAAATAGACCAACAAATAGTTGCGGCCCCTAGTAAAACAACATTTTTAATACCTTTCTCAAAAGAACCAAGCCAACTTCCAAACATATTGGAAACACTAAAGGTGGAGCAATGCCAAAAGCTAGATATAGGAAGCCCTAGACCATGCGAGCTTAAAGAACAAATGCATTATCGTCTCTATTCTGTGACAAACGCAAACATAAATACATAATCATGTCACCGTGCTGCTATTTGCAACTCATTTCAGGCAGCATCCTTAATTCCTTACCAGGAAATGTCTCATCTCTTCACATACACAGTTCGAAGAGGAAAAAAAATAGGAAGGATCGATCATGCGTGCATGACTCCATTATCCATCGTTCCAAATGCTAAAAAATTCCAATGGACGTTCAAAAATTAAAAAACAAAAACAAATATTTAAGCAGTCAAGAATGCTCCGTGATCAACTTAGCACGGTCACCACGAGCAAGCCGTTGTCCGCCTTTACTTTGGCTACGTCTGCATCGGCGCTTTTGACGTCGCCATAGGCCTCGGCGACAGTGCCGACGGTGCCGGTCAGCTCGCGCGCGCGAACGGTCTGCTCTGCCCAGTCCGTGCGTTGCACAGCGTGCAGCATCAGCGCCGCGCAAACCAGCTGCGCGGCGAGCATGCCAGCCCACGTGCCCCGGAAGTCGAGCCGGGCCGGCCAGAACGCCAGCGCGAGCGAGGCCGGCATGCCGACGCCGTAGAAGGCTGAGACGTTAATCCTCGCCGCCTTCCCCAGCCGCGCGCTGCCGCGCAGCACGCCGCAACCGGCCGTCTGCGGGCAGTTTCCCAGCTCGGCCATGCCGAGTATGGGCAAAGCCGCGGACGCCAGCGATAGGATGGCCGCGTCAGTGGTGAACATCCGTGCCCACACACCCCTCACGGACGCTGCGAACGCGAACGCCACGATGCCGAGAGCGGCGCCGCAGGCAAGCCCGACGCGGGCCGCCAGGCGCGCGCACTCCGGCCGCCCCGCGCCAAGCTCGTGCCCAACGCGCGTGGACACCGCGCAGCTGAGGGAGTGCGGGAAGATGTACACCAGCGACGTGGTCTGTATCAGTATCCCCATCGCCGCCACCGCCGCCTTCGGGTCGGCGAGCACGCCGCAGAGTAGCAACATGATCTCGTACCACCACCACTCCAAGCACACCGACATGCAGCTGTGCACGGAGAGCCTCACCAAGCACCCCCACTCCATCGCACCATCCTCAACCGGCGTCGCGCACGCGCCGGCTTTGCCATTGCCGTCATTGCCATGCACTAATCCGGAGAAGTAAACGTATGCCACAAGGAACAGCAAGAAGTTTAGGTTGGTGCAAACGGCGCCGAGCGCGACGCCGCGGATCCCGAGGCGGAGGCCTTGCACGAGGAGGCAGTTGATGGGGACGTGGAGGAGGAGCACGGCGGCGGCGGCGTACGTGAGCGGGAGCGTGATGGCCTGCACGCGGAGGTACACGCGGAGCGGGTGGAGGAAGGACTGCACGACGAGGTCTGGGAGCGAGCACAGGATGAACTCGTACGCGGCGGCGGCAATGTCGGGGTCCTGGCCGGTGGCGACGAGGACACGGTGCATGGCGACCCAGAGCAGGCTGATGGGAACGGACGCGGCCAGGAGCAGCAAGACAGTGCGTCGGAGCGCGGCGGTGAGGACGGACGTGCGGCCTGCACCGAACGCCTGTCCGCACACCGGGTCCATACCAGCGGCGAGTCCGGAGAGCACGGAGTAGCCGGTGATGTTGGCGAAGCCGAGCGCGAGAGAGCCACCGGCGAGGGGCAAGCGGCCAAGCCGGCCAAGAAAGAGCATGGACACGAGGGAGCGCATGTACATGAGCAGCCCAGCGCCGACCATCGGCATGGCGAGCCGCGCGATGGAGGCCACCTCGGCGATCGCGCCGCCGTCGCCGCGCGCTCTCTTCGGCTGGTTATGCAGCGCTGGGTATGCGGCCATGGGCGGCGGGAGCAGAGCCTCGCGGACGTGGTGGCATTGCGCTGGCTCGGAGCAATGGCACATTGTAATGTGATGTGCGCGCGTGCTGTTTGGTTTGGATAGTAGGGTGCTAATGAATGGTACGTTTTTGTTGGTGCCAAGGGTTAAGGGTGTTATGGAGTGATGGAGAGGGAGGTTAGGGGCTTGGACGTATATATAACCGGCCGTTGTGCTGACATCCGTTTTAAATGTTCGGCGTGGGACATAAGAAAGATTTTTAATTTTCTGGAAAATGTTGTTTCCTTGTACCCACAGGTTACGATTCAGGTTTCTTTTAATAAAACTAGTCAACCCGCGTGTTGCAATAATGGAAACTCATTTTTAGTTAAATAATCAAATCATTAGACGTGTTATAAAGATAAAATTTATTTCTTGAGTTGCCAGAGAGAGGGAGAAGGTTAGGGGTAGTGAGTGTAGGCAAAAAAAGAGAGAGATATATGGATAGTTTCCCTTTTATTCGTGAGAGGCAAGTGAGCGTGTCACGGCTTGCGATCCATATGTTGACGTACTGCTTTTCTTAAAGATGAGAGGGAG
This sequence comes from Guadua angustifolia, assembly GCA_036346375.1. Lineage (NCBI taxonomy): Eukaryota > Viridiplantae > Streptophyta > Magnoliopsida > Poales > Poaceae > Guadua > Guadua angustifolia. Next base: position 11,218,065 of record CM070515.1, on the reverse strand, counting down.
TATGGATAACCACCACCAACTTAATCATATTTATATATTAATGAAGATACATTCTAAAACCTTTTATTTTTTAAAATTAATGCAGTTTTAAGATAATTTTTTGGCACTAAATAAAATTCTGTCCATTTAAAAGTTTTCGCAAATATTTTTTTAAGATTATGCTGTTAAATTTCGTGATTGATCAAAGGAAGGGTGAATTGTACCCAAGGTTCTAAACTTGTTCAACTATCTTACTGAAATTTGTGACTCTAATTAAAATCAAATTGTCCTAACATGTTTTCGACCATGCGTAAATTAACACGAATTTTAAGGTGTGGGCTGACATGGCATGTCTTATCACTCATAAAAAAAGGATATGTGTTGAGATATAACCAGACTCTTGGTTATTGAGATACAGCGGGACATTTGGTTTCGGTGGGCGAATTTTGAAATTACCTCTGCGGGGTTTTGGTTATAAATATAGTATCCCATTATACAAGAGAATTAATCTACTATCAATAAAGAGAAAAGAGCTGAAATCATCTATTCTATGATTTTTCTTGGGGTATTCTGCAATATTCTTGATTGACATTAGGTTTGATCTACAATGATCAATTTACTATTCAACACATTATCAACACAAAAGCTCTCCAAAGCCAAATGATATGACGTCAGATTCCCTCTTTTCAATACCTATGCTATTAGATTAATCTTGTAGATTAGTTTTTGCTCTTTAGACCCCATTAGTATACTTGCTAAATAGGGTTCTTGTTTGATTTACTGTACATAGGATTATTGTTCATAACTTTGTCTATGTGCACTTGCTGCTGCGTGCACCGATGGTCGAACTGAGCGTGAGCACATCGCTCCGCGCCACGTGTGCACACTTAGTCTATGTGTGCTCAATGAACTGTGCGTGAGCCAGTCACCCTGCACCATGCGTGCTCGTCACTCGGCACCGCGAGTGGTTCTCATTGCCACACGCCATTGAAGAACGTCAGCCACCGCCCATGTGCGCCCGATGCACAACTCGAAATAGCCACTCGTCGCGCTCATACTAGCCGCCATGAAGATCATGCGAGGCAATTCCCCATAACATTCGGGCTAAGGTTAAAAAAGAGTTGCAATCCTCTAAAAAAACTAGCCCCGTCAGCCCCTTTGGGCCGTGCGGTCGGTTAAAATTTTGCCCCAAAAAAGAAAGAGAAAGAAAAAATAGATTTGGACCATACGACCTAGCCAAATCGAATTTGGCTCACATACTTAAACGGGCCACACGGCCTGTTGGCAATTTGGCTCGAAGACCAAATTTTTTTAGGCCACATTAATTTTGCGATTTAACCCCATATTAGGTATTTTTGCAGATGCAATAATTTATGCAAAAAAAGACGCTGAAGTTCTTTATAATTACATAAATTTGTTGAGATAAGGAAATTTTACATTGTAGACTCTGAAGTGTCCAGTAATCCCAAAAATAATTAATAAATTCTAGAAATTTATATTAAATCCTACAAATTGAATTTCTGGGCATATGGGCTTCCATAAAATGTTGAAACTTAGACCTAGCACACATTAGAAGCTTCATTTCAATGGGTTTACTTTTCTAGTATAATTCCATGTTTATACATATGCTAAATTTTTTTCTTATATCAATAATTTTAAAAATTACTCGATAATCAGTATAAAATTATGAAAAATACTAAAAAAATTTAGATAATTATCTGCTGAAAATATGTAGAACAATCTTTGCCGATTCAAGAGTTTGCATGCAATATATTGATTTTACCTGTAGTACAACTTATTTTTACATGAATATAACATAGGATGTGTTAGACATCACAAATAGAGAATTTGCTAAGCTTGCCCTACATGGCATCCATTACCAGACTTGGGCATTAGATGCCAAGATTAACATGATAGCTCGATCTCTTGGAGCTTCTATTACCCAGCCTGAAGCTGGCACCCCTACTCTTCCTGAAGCAACTAAGTGTGCGGCTCTGCACTTTCTATGGTACCATGTTCATGCAGACTTGAAGGCTGAGTATTTAATGAAGGAGAACCCGCTGGCACTATGGATTTTCCTAAGGAGTGCAACGACCAGCAAACATCTACCCTGTTTCTAGAAGAACAGTGCAGATGGACCGTCATATGTTTCTAGGACTAGAAAACCATTGTAGTATACAACCCCACCATACACAAGCTTGTCGCCAAACTGCATTTCTGTAATCAGAAAGTTACATATACTAATATGATAGATAAGACCTTGTGCATCTTCCACCCTAAAATACGAATATTGCAGCAACATAGTCATGCCCAATACTAGAAGTGCGAAGAAGAGAAGTATGATGAACTCCTGATGAAGAATCATCATATTTTTCTAATGGGACACATGCAATACCAGAAGCACATGCCAATGCTCAGCAGCCTAGCAATAGCCATAGCCACGAAAAAGGCCAAAGACATCATGGAGAAAAATGAAAGATTGGCAAAATACAGAAGGGGAGATGCAAGCCCTAGAGGAGAGGTAAAGTTAAAGGGCGAGAGAGTTTTCAGAAGCAAGATTCAGTGAAAAAGACTTCTTACTCTACACAACCCTACTTTAGGTGTAGATACACGACCATTGGTTGCACAAGTGCCGCACCCCAAGTATCTAGTGGATCTTTATATTCAATCCATTGGTAATGTCAAAAAGACATAGGGGAATAATGTTGATGTTAAGGGATACTTTATCGCTAAACCTGTTATTTGATGCAGATGCCAAAAAAAAAATGATGATATGGTTCTTGATCCCACAAAATGTTCCAAAAGGACATTCTCAGATATGGAAATACTTTCATGAATGAAGATGATCTTCTTAGGTCTGAGCTCAAGAGTCCGAGAAGGACACTTACGACTTATATGAAGACCTAAACTAGTCTTCTAAATATTCTTTTGTTTTGCTAGTCGATGTCACGTATTTCTTACGAGTCTCCTTATCACTTTGGTCTTAGTTCCTGAATAAACATTTGTCTATGCTCTTGTTGAGTGATTATCATTTAAATTGGAATAAATTGTTATTTCTCAAAATATTTGATTTATTTATTGTGTTATGTTTGTTCTATATATGTTTCCAAAGCAACAATTGTCTTGATGCTAAAAGTATACTAATAATATAGAACAATGTATAGTCCAATGGCGAAGGAGACAATTTGTCTTGTAGACAGTTGTATCGCAAATTCAATTGTTAGAGAAAACTAAATATTTTAGACTTTGGCTATGAAAACTGGAAATATTATAACCATCATTGGAAGTGATGCCCTCATTATTAACACTGGAAAAGCCATCATAGTTCTCTCTGCTGGTAATCATATAATAATAGAGGATGCACTCTTGTACCTTAAGTCCAAGCATACTCTTTTAAGATTCAAAGACGTCTATCTGAATGGCTTCCATGTGGAGACAGAAAATTAGGATGGTATCAAAAACCTACTCATGACTCAATTTAACAGGTGCAACAAATGTGTAATTGAAAAACTTCATTCCTTTTCCTTAGAATTATACTATACATATATAAGACCTAAAATTTTTGTTATGATGAAGACAATACTTAAAAACCTAGAAATATTTAAGATCTAGCATGATCAACTAGGTTATCCTGGGTTAAATATGATGAGGAAATCATCAATAATTCTATTGGGCATAGCTTAAAAACTACGTACTTTCCTAGATATGAAGACTTCTAATGGCATGCTTGTGCTAAAAGGAAACTCATAATTATACCCTTTCATCTAAAAGTTAGAAAAGAATCACTGAATTTTTTAAAGAGAATTCAAAGTGATATTTGTGGACCTATCTAGCCCATTTAGATACTTTGTGGTCCCGATAGATGTTGTTACTAGATGATCTCATATATGCCTCTTTATCAACTTATAACTATGCTTTTGCTAAATTAATTGCCTAGATTATCAAATTAAGAGCATCCTTTCAAGATGAAAGGATTAGGTACATATGAATGGATAATGTTGGCAAGTTTTTCTCAAAGGCATTAAATGATTACCGAGCATTAATGTAGAGCATTCAGTACCTAATGTCCAGACACAAAATGGCTTTACAAAGTCATTAATTAAAAAAATAAAACTTATTGCCCTACTACTCTTATATAATTATAGGCTATCCACCAATTTATGGGGTCACACAGTGCTACATGCTGTTGTATTAATTCAACTAAGATCATTTGCATACCATGAATTTCCCTTTTGCAGATAATTCATGGGAAAGAACCAAGTACTTCCTATCAGTGAAAATTTGGTTGTGTTATATACGTACCAATCTCACCAGTCACCACCACTAGGGATGGCAATCGGGTGGGTATTTCCGGGTACCACTGCCTTAAATCCAAACCCAAACAAAGTCCCGTCTATCCAAACCCACTAAGCTTTGCGGGCACAGATCTGTGCCCATGCCCAAACCCAATGGGTACCCAATACTCAATGGATACCCATAGGCACAGATCTGTGTGCGAGCACCGAAGGGCGAAGGCGAAGAGGCGGAAGGCGCCACGGCTGCCGCATGCTCCTCCCCCTCGTCAGACGCCGAAGGCCATGGCTCAGTCCGTCGGAACACTAGACCTCGGGGTACGCACGGGGAGCAGTGCGTTTCGGGTATGTGGGGGCAAGGGGAGGGAGGCGATGGGGGCGAGGGGAATCAAGGAGGAGCCGACTCAGCTGAGCAATCAGTGGGTTTGTTTTTCTAATATACCTCTAAAAAAGTGAGCCTACATGTCATAGGATACCTATTGGGTACCCATGGGTACAAATTGACACCCACACCCATCCTATGGGCTTATCAGGTACCCAAAGTCGTAAACCCATAGGTCTAAAGTGCTACCCATACCCATTCTTATAGGGTCGAGTACCCACGGGTACCCAAACCCATGGGTAAAACTGCCATCCCTAACCACCACAACATACAAACATGGGTCTTTAAGGAAAGTTGGGGATCTATGTCAATTATGAATCTCTATCAATTATTAAATACCTAAAGCCTACACAGGGGATCTGTATACGATTTGGTACGCTGATTGTATCTTTGATGAGGACAATTTTGTGTCATTAAAGGGAGAAAAGTACCACACTAAAGAATGTTGGAAAATAGATTAGAATATCACTGGCCCTTAGTCCTTAGACACTCGCACTAAAGAATATAAACTTGAAATTCGAAGGATAATAAATCTACAATAAATAGCTAATAATTTGCAAAATGCCTTTATTGATCATAAGGGAGTGGTAAGATCTGATATGTTTGCGATAAACACACTAAAAAGAGTGAAAATACCTCAGAATGACATTGAATCCAAACTGGGTGTACAGGACTCAATTTCACAGAGATGTCTGCAGAAATAGAAAACTGAACAATTGAGAACACTCCCTAAGAAAGTGGAAGAAGTTCAACCTGATGTTGAGAAAATCTCTGAAGTAAATCATCTTAAAAATAGTAACCCAGCAAATATTTGCGTGCACAATCTGACGCTGGAAGATCAGAACACCTAAACTCCATCGTTGTTGAAAATCATTAGGAGTTGAAAGAAACTAATAAAAAAATATCCACTAATTATTTGGATTCTAGAGAGTTGTATTAAAGAAATGCTACAACTATCAACATATATTCTACCTCAAAATTTTCTAAAACTCTTGATTTGGATCCAGAACTAATGTCCATGGTAGTGTGCTACAAGTGCTCAAATTGGGTTGAGTGGAACGAAGCAATTGAGCCAGAATTGTACTCGCTTAACAAAATCAAAGAATTCGACCCGTTGATCGAACATCTTCTAAAGTGTTCCCTATAGGATCCAAATGGGTTTTCATCTAGAAGAGAAATGAAAATATCTATGTAGTGAGATATAAAGCGAGACTTGTCGGCACTGAATACAATGAAACTTACATCTTGTAATGAGTGGAATAACGGTCTGATATTTAATATCAATGACAGTTAGCATGAACTTATCAATGTAGTTGTTGGATGTACTAATCACATATTTGTATGGGTCACAACATATGGATATTTATATGAGAGTACCTGAAGGAGTTAAAATTCTAGATCCAAATAAAAAGTAATCGCAACATGGATAGTGTCAAACTGCAAAGGTTACTATACTGATTAAAATAGTAAGGGACAATATAGTACAACTTAGTGAGTTCCTCCTAAAGATGGGTTACTCCAATTATAATGATTATTCTTATGTGTTCATAAAGAAGTCCCATAACAGATAATGTCTTATCTTAGTCTATGTCGACGATCTGAATATCATCGGAACCCCAAAGGACATAAATGAAGAAAGTTCTTATCTTATGACAGAGTTTGAGATGAAAGATTTAGATAAAACTAAATATTACTTAAGACTATAGCTAGAGCATTTCCTAGAAAGAATCCAGTCATAGTAGTAGGATCCATTGAAGTGGATAATTTTAATACGGATAAAACTCATCTACTAAAGAACCCCATGGTAGCAAGATCCATTGAAGTGGATAAAGACTTATTCCAATCTAGAATGGGAAATTAGGAAGTCTTAGGATGTAAGTTCCATACTTAAGCGCTGTATCGAGAATAGGGAAAGGTGGAGCACAATTAGTTTTCTAGTCAGAGCATCCTCTCCTGGTTGACACGTCATGCCTCTTTGGTGGGCCGACGGCCGGGATGGGTTGGCTAGCCCACCGGCTACCATTTTTTTTTTTGCTTTTTCTATCTTCAACACATCAGATGGCTAAAAAACATCTCTAAACTTCTTTTTTTTTAAAAAAATTCACACCAGAGGTCATAGAGCAATTAAAACTAATTTTAGAATTTTTTTGGATAATTTTTAAAATTATTTTTGAAATTTTCGAATTTAAATTTGAACGCAACCAATAAACCGACTGGTTTATTTTCTCGAGCAAGCGCGATAAGCTCGAAAACCGTAGTTTTTCAGCACCTTACCCTGCTCAGCATAGAGATACTTTCGAACAGGAAACGTGATGATAAGTGGAACTCGGATCAAACAAAAGATGTGCCAGCCAACAAGTTCGGATTGCATTATTTCGGTGTGACTGGTGACTGGAAACGAACATATTGCAATTATGATACTTTACTTTTCCTAAAGTACATAATAAGCAACAGCTTGTGCCCATTTCCCTGCACGACGCTTTCAGCTCTACTTTTCAAGTACACAGCTGCTGATATTTGTCACATGATTTTTATTGGACCCCATGATAGCAATCCACACCGAACATACTGCACTTGTCATGGCAGATATGTTGGCGGAGTGTGGATTAAACCACTGTAATTGCCTATTTGAAATGTCGGAATTCTCTATTAATCTCCAGGAATATAATATATATATATATATATATATATATATATATATATATATATATATATATATATGCAATCAAGTGCAATCCAACTAAGAAAAGTTTCAAAAATTCTGAAAAAAATCGTGGATGTACATCTCATCTTACCCCATCTACATATAAAATTTCATGATCAAATTCATCCTATGCTTGAAGTTGAAAAAAAGACAAATTTAGGGTGCATTTGAACTATACAAGTTTGTCAGAAATTTGTCTTTTTTATTACTCTTAACATAGGATGAATTTGATCATGAAATTTTATATGTAGATGGGGTAAGATGAGATGTACATCCACGATTTTTTTCAGAATTTTTTTAAACTTTTCTTAGTTGGATTGCACGGTGATTGCACCAAAGTGCTGATTGCACTGGATATATATATATATATATATATAGTGACGTTGATGTTCTTCTCAAGACTCAAGTACAATTTCCTCATGTCAAGGCCTATTTAGAATGCATAAATTTTATAAAGTGCAGTTCAATCATGAAGGAAAAAAAAATCCGCATTCTAAATAGAACCTAATCTTCTCATACGTCTCCAGGATTGTTTTTTTTAATGGAAACGTCTCCAGGATTGTTGAATAGCATCAAGAGGGATTATTTATGCTTACATGGGTTTCTCCCCTGTGCCGAGCTCCCAATCATACTTTCATGGTTGTCAACCCATGTAGCTCACACCCTCTCTGTTTCGATTTGGAAGAGAAGCCTTGTAATTGAAAGCCTCACTTTTCATTCACCTAAACTGTCCAGCATGTCATCCTACGTGATAAAACTGTTTACTTATCACGCCACGCAGGTAATACCATTATGTGAAACCGGTTTAGTTCATTATTTGAATCAGATTATAAAGTTCTGGGGTCAAACGTCTGGTTTCATAGTTTACGATGTTGGGCAGACTTTCGAGGAAAGTTTAAGATGATTTATAGACTTTTTTCTTTTCCAATTGATATATTTTCCAATACTAGAAAGATCCTGCCAAATCTCTAGAAAATACTACTACAACATAAGCTCTGACCAGTATATATACAAATACACCTACTGGGAGTTCCCTTTATTCTAGTCGACCAGCTCAACATTTTATTTATCACAATCGATTTTGACCTTTTCACCATTCAAATGCTCGTTGAATTTCCATTAAACTTCCAAAAATATTTTTTGCCTCTGGGGAAGGCCAATTAGGCCCGGCGATGAGATCCACCGTGTGAAGCTACCTGAGGCAAGATTGCCGGTGTGATACGGGCACGGTGTCTGAATTATTCTTCTGAAGAGCAGGCAATGGCACTATCTATATATTGCTTCCAAGATACGAGTATCCAGTTGTCAGACGGAATAGCTAAACATGACATGGACGACAGTTTGGTAAGTGCTAAATTTCGCAGAAAGATCTCGTGGGTACACAAGTAATCAGGCTCATGCATGCATGGGGTTGAGATCAATGCACACATGGGGTGGACCGGTGAACACAGAGCTTTCTTATCCTCTCATTTCTGGGACCGCATCCATAGAAAACTCTGCCTGGATTGGGCTGTACAATGGTATAAAATGATGGAAGAATGCCACAGTAGTGAGACACGCATGCTGTCTCTGCTCCCAGGAAATGGGAGAGGGCATGTCAGTCAGAGTGGGATGGCCATGGCCCGGCATTGGGTTTTCCATAATGTGAACTTCAGGTTAGCACGCTTCTCTGCGCCAGTTGGCATATGACAGGGTGCATATATGCTGTTGTGCCATTAATCTGATCTCGGGTTTTGGTGATAACGTCATTGATTTTGATTTCTATGTACAGAGTCGAGATGATACGACTGCTACGTAGTCGAGGGCATACAAACAAATTTAGTTGTAAATAAACTGCTGTGATATGCATGACAAACGGAAGAAAAACAAGTACTAAACAGAGGAGTCACAAGGTTTTTCAGGAACCTTACAGACAGTACTTCGAAGAACAAAGGGAGGTGGATAGCTTATACATGCCAGAGTGTAAGCCACTCTTATCGTATAAACTTAGTGAAAACCAAATGTATAAGTTTTGAAAAAAAATTCTAAAAATTACCATACATAGGAGAGATCAGCTTCTACAACTCTCTAAAACTGAAGACCAAACTCAATTGCATTTGAAAGATATGGAAAAAAAAAAACAAATTCAGCAAAAGATTTTACGGGGTTGCAGAACCTCAGCATTTCAAGACCAAAGTAAAAGATGTGATCTAGCAGTGCACAAAATCATAAATATCCTAATGGATATTGCTGTGAGCAAAACATAGCACTATCCTATGGTAGTACTGCAAGCATCTCAAGCAGTGTGGCAGTGCAAAAGTTAGGAATTCTATTCCATAACTGATAGCACATAAATCAGACTTTGGTTCAAAAGTCAGGAAATCGATCAGGGTGATCAAGGCGTGTGTATGCTGCGATTAGGGTGGACTTGATCTGCATACAATAAGATGGAAAACAAATAACTTATATGGAATTTAGTTGGATGATTTGCGTGGAGAAAACAGTGTGGCAAATGCAAGGCACCTTGTCACTCTTTATGTGTCCGTCTTTTTATCGAAAAGCCTTCTGACAACAGAAGATTTTCCTACATGTTCTGCAGTGTCAGCCGTGCTGGAATGGAATCATATTTCAGTTATGGAGCTCTATTAGGCATAATTTGTAGCACGACGACATAATCGGAAAAACGCAAAACTTTCAATACGCTTTGCAGGAATAATGTTTTGAGTATCGTCTGGAACTGGTATTCCAATGCGCCACAATCTACAAAATTTGTCATATCATGTAACTGGACGTGAGTCATGAAAGGAAAAACAATGAACAGTTGTAGTTGGCGCGCGGTGTGTTCATGGAGAGCAATGCAGTGGCAGCCTCGAATGCCTGCTTTTGATCGATATATATAGAATTTACGTGAGCATATCAATTTTCCGAGGAAGCTTGATTTGTTCTGATCATGCGCATAACAGAGTTAAAGAGAATTGGTACTGAGTGTCTCAACTGAAGAAAGGAATTTTACTGCCTGCCTAAGCAGACACTGCTGTTTGTAAGAAACTAGAAATCTATGACTAGCCAAATGACACCGATATCGCTTTTAGGAAAGACTGCCTTCCCTGTAGACTGTCTATCAAGCTTAACCAGATACTCTCTTCGGTCACAAATAGTTGTCGTTTTGGATATAAATGTAGTCAAATTTTAAAACTTTAATTGTCAACATCTTTTTAAATATTTAAATTGAATACATAAAAATCATATTATAGATTTGTCTCGAAAAGTAATTTCATAATATTATAATTTTATTGGATTTTAGAAATATATTATAATAAAAATTAGTGGTCAAAGTTGTGAATTGAAGACCGTGTCTATATCCAAAATGACAACTATTTGTGACCGAAGGGAGTATTATTAAGCTTTCTTTCAAAATTGATATAGTTTGATATAAAATTATTTTATCTATCATTTAAGTGGTGTTTCAAATTCGAGCTAACAAGCCATTATCGATATGAAACAGAGCCGCATTAACCTTTTACGTTCAAAACCCATTAACTAATGTAATTAAGGTAATTTTGATACAAATCATAACAAGTTTTTTTTTTGTCAGCCTTGCTCCCCCACCCTGGGGCGTGGTGGGCACCTAATTGCAGCCTCAATTTGCAGGTTGTTGGGGACCTGGGACTGTTGTAAGTGAGCCCCGTCTACTCGCTAGATTGTTACAGTTCATCCAACGCACTTGGGGTACTGTACCATGCCAAAATTACGAAATCAGCCTGATAAACAATGGTGATAATATTCCAACCACATATATTCGATAAAAGTGTTACATACATGTACCATACTATAGAATAAAAATACCACTCCCTCCTAAAATATAAGCCGTATTTTTTAAAACAATTTTAAATATTCAGCTTTACTCTAAATGCATGCATTAAATTAGTACTTAAAGAAAATAATTAGAGATAGTTTAGCAATGTACAATATCTCTTTAGACTATGTGCTTAAAAAAATATGACATAAATTTGAATGGAGGAAGTACACAAAAAGACGTTCTTAAAAATGTTTGGCAAGCAGTGGCTCATATCCACCAAACGCCAACAAAAGTCACCCAATTTCGGAGCAGTGCTCTTTTTTTTCCAGGGTGGAAGGGTACACATATCGTGTGTACGTCTTATACATACACTAAGAAATTTTTGGAAGTTTCGTAGTCTTCGAAGTGTGGGTACCTACTGTCCCTAAACATATATGCATGTGTACACATATTTTTATTGAGCGCACGATCGTCTCGAATACGGACGGGCTTGCTGAGCGACTACGCCCGCTAGTCAACTGAGCTACGCGTAGTTTTCCGTAGCAGTACGTGCTCTTGTGCTGTCCTACTCCAACATTGGCTACCAATTCGGCAAGAAACCACACAACTCCACAAGGTGCATGGTCGTCAAGGTAGTACTGAAAGACTGAGATTTTTCTTTTTTTCGGTGCCCTCTCCAGAATCCAGATGCAGCTGCCCACTAGAGGTGAGACAGTACAAGTACAGCGTACGTAGCTGCAGGTTTCAATTGCGCGAGCGTGCGTCCATGGCACTTGGCTCGTTGCGAGGGAGGAGGAATAAGGCCGTGGTCCAACCCCAACACATCTCATGCAACCAATATGTTGTGAGAAAACCAACCATATATCGTGATGTGTCCGGCTCCGGCCGCTAACATCTGATGCCGCGGTTGCCTCGTCCTTCTGTTTGGCCGCATGATGCAATCCTGCATGCAGTTACACACAGATACAGATGCACGCCTCGGCCTTTTATTGTTTCTCCATCTCGATCACCTCTGCAAAACAAACACAACCTTCTTCCTTCCTGACATGTTTATTTGTACGCAACCCGCTGGCCGATGCTACTAGAGTTAGGATCTATTTGTTTTTGCTTTGGATTCTCTAAAAGTTAATTTTAGATTGTGGTTGTAGAGAAGTTGGAATCCAAAAGCATATATGAAGTGGATTATAGATTCTAATATATATAGGTGAACTGGCTTGTGAGAATCAAATTCTAGAATCGGGCTGTTTATTTTAAATTTTGTTTTTAGAGTTAGAATCCATAATCAAAAGGTAAAGCAAGCGTACCCTTAACCTTGGTTTTCCGGTTCGTTGCACAGGCATTTTTAGGCTCTTGATGAGCTACCAAATTAGCTGCACTGCCGCATGTTATGCCAAGTTAAGCACAAGCCATGCGATGTGCGCTCCTCTGCGGATTATTACTCCAGTAAACTAGCTATTTGTCTCCGCATTTTTGTTTTAGCTGTCGCGCTCTGCACTGTTCGGGCAATCTGGTTTGGTCCGTAGAATGTGGCGTCATTCTGGCTGACGTGCCGTGTCCGCTTCCGATCAATGAGCGTTCCCCAAGTGAAACGCACTTTCTCGTTTCAGTCCAAAAGGTCATTTCGTGCTTTATCTCTGATGACTCTGATCTGCCTGTACCTAGTTGCCCCCCTCGTTTCAGAAAGCTGGAACTGGATCCATTAGCGTCTCTGCAGCAGCACTACACTCCAAGATCACTGTACGAAAAGCCACGAAACAGTTTCGGCTTTGGATTGTTCTGGATGTGTCGAGCTTAGCATGCTACTACAATCATTTCTGGGATGGATAGGTTCGCATCGTCCGGTTCATGCAGGTAAGGGGAAAACGAAATCATGGTTATCTAACATCACGTAACTTATTTTTTTAAAAAAAAATAGTCCAATCATGGATGTATGTGTATGTATTTAGAAATTTGATCTCCTCTATCTCTGTAAAAAGTACAGCAGGCGACATATATCTCTTGCCACGCATAGGAAGCACTGAAGCGTGTCGGCGCCGCGGCAGTGTGCATGAGCAGGCGACCGACCGCAGGAGAGCTCGCGCGAGCCTCATTGCCACTGTCGGGTAGTGCGAAAGCTCTCATATTGTGGTGGGCTATGCTGCCTCCACATTCGCGCGTGCTTCCACGGTGCCAGCAAGTTTCCGCACTGCTGGACATTTTCAAATCCACATGATTTTACGTAGTTCATTGGTTTCACAATACTTTAGAGCAGCAAAACAACAAATCAAATGAATTGGATGTGATTTTCCGTCTCAAAACCGACATACAGAACTCTGGTGCGTCCTACTGCAACTTCATTGATCACCAAAAATCTCTGCACACGGAAAAATTTCAGACCTACACAAAAAAGGAATCATTTTAGTGGAGAGATGAGGGAATCGGCTCAACCTGTAATACCCAGATTTATTAGTGTGAAGTTCATACTATTCGAAAATATTGTGCCGATTTTCCATTGTAAGATGATCCTGATGAGCAACTGCTTAAATTACAGTCTTATTGGTTCTGCTGGGGAATCTTATCCAAATCCTAGAGTGCAAGTTGGGCCTGAATCCTATGAACTAGCTATGTGTTTGTTTCGTTCTATATGGTGCTTTTCCCTTTTTCTTCTTTGTCTTCTCATCTTTGCACCGCATAGATCATTGACGAGATGGCAAGAAATTGGCACAAGTTCTTAGCAAAAGTAGCGTAATCTCCCGTGTCATGTACAAAGCATTGTGATCATGCCTCATCCCATCAGAAGCATCAAATCGCAAAATAAAAGCAGACACTGGGTAGAGGGCAAGAGGTAATGATAAGCCCGATACCATAACAAGTAACAAAACTCTGGAGTCCGGATCTGCTTTTCCGGTGGCACATGCTGTGTTGCTGATCACCGAACGGAACGTGCAGGATGATGCAATGCAATGCAATCAGCAGCAGCAGCTCGAAACCTTCCAAGGATGCCACCATGCATGATCTATCGGTCAGGTTCATAGGAACTCACTGATCGATCAGGTCCCAGCAACAACATGTTTCACGGAGCAGTGCACTGTTTGGATTGATAGGAATCGACCAGATCTGAACATGATGCTCCATGCCAATACTTGGTTTGTTGCATGTTAGTGATTCAGTCTCTGTTGCAGCATGATCAGTAGCAAGATGATGCATGTGCAGCTGGGGCAAGAGGAGCCGCTGCATGTTCAGCTCAAGGAAAATGTGCAGAGGTAGATATATATGTCTACAGGAGCTAGCTACATACTCAGGATGTGCAGTCTTGGCCCACATGTCACATGCACAGATCACAGGTGTCTGTGTGCACGAACCAGCGGTATTGTTTTGCCAAAATTGTTGCAAGGAACAGCAGTGCGCACCTGGAAGTAGGCACGTTCAATTGTGCAAACGGCCTGTAAATCTGTAGCCTCTGCTGCAAATGTCTGTGGGCTGTGGCTGACACGGCCCACTCAAACGGGACCCTACATGGGCCGACATTCCAGACCCTAGAGTGATGGGTTTTTCCCTTTGCTTCGTGCAATTAGCCTAATTCCGGTTTTTGACGGTGTCTTTAGACGGGCCAGACAAATCCGGTCCATCGGTTATGACTCATGCCCATCCAAACCTTGATGGATTGGAGTCGTTTCTACGGTGTGCCAATTGGCCAATAGTGTAGGGTCCAGACCAGTTTACACCGAAGCCTAGCTGAAAGGGTCCAAAATGATCAGGACGGATTGACAACACGCAGATCCTGAGATCCCAAGCTCGTGAAGATAGAGAAACTGGACGCGTCGTTTGGTCACAGGACGCGAGGAGTTTTTGGCGGGGTCAACTCAACTCCCACAGGGCATTAATCTCTGCTGCAACAGCAGATTCAACGTGGTGTGGCCGCACACAAAAGTCCACGAGCACCGATGATCCAAAACAGTGGTATCATGTGGAGGGGATACCGCAAACATGTGTCTGTACAGCACGATGCAGTGCAGCAGGGCTATTTCCAGCTTACAGATGGCCATTAGCTCCAGCGTTGCGCACACCACGACAATACGTCCCACTTCGATCGTCCAGCCTGCGATGCACTTCAAGATTTAGATGCCAACTCACCGAGCCCAGCAGCGACGTACGTGTGGTGCAGAGAGAGGAGCAAGGTTTCCATTCTCGTTTCGGATGACATCTTGAAGGTGATCGCAATCTCATTGAGATTTTAAAATTTTAGATAAATCTCAGGCAAAATGTAGAAACAAAAATTCAAATTAGTTTTTTTGTACTGAGAATACCAAAATTTCAGTTGAAATTCCCGAAATCTTGGCGAGACTTGCAGAGATTTTCGGTGAATTTTCATTGAGCGAAAAATAGCTCAAACGATGACTAAAAATTTTGAAATTTTTTACGGAGGGTTCTGACACATCAGTGATATTCCCATAAAAATTTCAGATGATTATAAAGTCTATGGAATTTTTACAAATATGAACATTGATACTACTGACCGGCAAGTTTGAATTGAACAAAAAATAGAATAAACCACATTATAAAATTTTGAAATTTTTTGTGAATAATTTTGACATATCATTAATGTTCTAAAAAAATTTAGATGATGGTCAAGCTCGAGGAATTTTATGTTTAAAACCACGTTACAAAATTTTGAAATTTTGTTTGGATGGTCTTTGATACATCATTAATCTTACCATAAAATTTTTAGATGGTTATCAATCTGTAAAGTTAGAAATTTCGATAGCATTTCGACTAATATTTGGATTTTGAGGGTTACAATTGCAAACAATCAATACATATTGGTGTAACAAACAATAGGTATGAAGTAAAATTGATACATATGACAATTCATCATATTTACACAACAAATATGACCATACAGGAGTACATGAGAACTAACTGTGAAAGCACGGATGACGCCAGAATGCAACGCTCAGCTAGAACTACCTGCAAGAGCCATAATTAAAGAATGAGTATGCAATATGAACATATATTGCAAGAAGATGCATAATTAAAGGAGTAGGATCATGCAAAGCATGGACAACAATGTGTTTACATACCTACGAGTATTACTACGCCTGCAGTGTAAACTCCACCTCTTCGTTATCGACAATGACCTTGTGATACTTTCTCTCAAATTGTTGCTTGTATTCTTCCTAAATCATATCCTGCAGTAGCTAGGCAGACTTCCAATGTTCATAATAAACTATCCAACTGGTATAATTCTCTAACCGGTGAAGCTAGGTACTTGATAGATGTGTCTCGTGCGAATAGATTGGCGTAAGGATCAGTGTAGTCAAATGGCCAAGAGATACTCGATTCGTCGTAACTCTGTCTGGGATCATACCCACGCTAATCCCATCCGTAAGACATCGAACCGTACGTAGGATGCTCAGTTAGGAAACCTGAATGGTTAGAAGACTGGCTGCGACACCATGAACCTATGTCATGCTGAGGCTGTGCTGCTTGTCGCCCACACTCATCACTCGTCGTGTGTTTTCTCGTACTACGGGGCTGTCTCTGTGAACCCCTCCTCAGGGTGTTACCCCCTGTTACGATCCTCCCGGCGATTGTGGTTGTGAACGGGGACAGAGGGATTAGCGGATAATGTCTGTCCCATCATCGCCTTCAGTGTCTGTCACTGAGCTACTATCAGCGGTCTCCTGGTACTGCACATTATGAGGAGGTGTATCCGTATCGTCGTCACTGCCGATATTAGGCACATCATCACTTTGGACCTTTTATTTTCCCTTAGCACGCTGGCTGCTTAATAACTTCACCAAACCACCTAAAACTCCTGCTAGCATGTTGTTGTCATCGTCAGTAGCACGCTTCCTCTTCCCTATATGCATGTCACCAACCATGAACTCGGCCCAATCTAGGAGGCTCTTCCCACCTGTGGCCAATTGGAAGTAATGTTAACACTGTTTTGAGATTTTGACATATATGATTACCAAGTAGAATAGAACACAATTCGACATTACCTGTGGCCTTGTTCATATCTTTCGCATGGGATGGTGTCAACTATGAATTTCGCTGGAAGGAGTGGGTCTACCCATTGTCCTCATCGAGTAGGAGCTCCCCACCAGACTTGGACGAATTGAACCAATTTGCAATAGTAAGAATGCATCGCACCCTCAATGAGGTGATCGAATGGGTCTTCGTCCTGGGTCTGGCAAGTGGATTCGTAGTCCAACAGGCGAAGTCACAAGTTGTAGTGCACGAACACGCCGGGGTAGGCCTTCACATCGCCGATGCGGTCAACCAAATGTTCCTTCAGACAAGTCGCCCCTCCACCTTTCATAACATGTCTGCAGTAGTTGCACTTCGACCTTAGCTGATGTGCTCTTCATACTCTCATACGGTACCTGCACAATCTGCCATCACGAGAACTGTGGGAGGTGGAAACAAGATGTCAATGAATGAACAATGATAATATTATTTGTGATAACTAAATGGTGTCCCTTTCTTATTCTACTAATATGCTTCTTATCATTAGTACTATGTCAATATGAAAATATTTTTCATTAGCCTTTGTTTGATTTGTTTTATAGTTTTATTCATATTCAGCTTGTCTTTGCTTTTATACATTTTCTATAGGGTAAAACAACATATGCTAAAATAGTCTATCCATTTTGATCAACTGCATACTATTTGGTTAGCTATATGACAAACAGTGTATCCATTTTGTTCTAAAACATATTGCTCATGGTAAATCCTCGAAAATCTAGTAGACATGTGACCACATTACAGTAGACATGTGAGCTGATTTTAGTTACCATTGTTGAAACTCAAAACTATAGCATTCTTTGATTTTAAGCCAAGAAAAAATGGTATAGTGCACTGGTGCCACCAGACTAAGATAAAAACAAAAGAGTGGTATGGCACAATGAATTACTAAATACAACCGCTTCAAAACCGGCTAGATCTAGGAGCTAGAAATCCCATATCATCTAAATATGATGAAATCTTAGGCTTAATCACCGATATTTTGGTCAAAAAATGAAATTACATCACGTGCACTACCAAGATTATGGCCTATTCTACCTGAGATTTCGGCCCTAATGCCTAAGATCTCGGTCCTGAGTGGCAAGCTAACTTGTTTTGGTGGTCGGAGAAGGTCAAAAGCTCGTCGAAGATGCCCGGATTTGGTCGACTGGCAAGGGCGATGAAGGTCTGCACTGAGTTAACAGAGAGTAGAACAAAGGTATGCGTCTTTTGTTACTTTGATCTCAGGCTGAGGCTACAGAGATTTTCAACGTTGATGCATAACAGGATACACGGTTTGGTTCAGTTGTTTATCGCGGGAGAGTTAAGGCTTTGAGCCCTGCAAAGGTTTTTGTTGGGTGTGGGTTTGAATCCCACGCCTAACAATTTTTTTTCACTTTTTTCGCATGTATTCCTCATAGATGGTCTAACAATGCTCTAAAAAAATTGAAGCCAAATTTGGCTAGAAATCTGAGCAATCCGATTAAAAATGTGTCAAAACCGGCACAAAAAAGCGAAATCTCGGTAAGATATGCCAAAATCTCACCAAGATTTTCTAAAAATATTGTAGTATTTTGAATTTTTTATTTTTATTTTTAATCCGGACAGATATTGAATCTTGGAGGATGCCGAAATCCAAGTTTTTGTTGAAAATTCGTGAATTTTTACCGAGATTTTGAACTGGAGAGGCGGGCGTGCGTGCGTGCGTAGACCATGGCGGCACAGCTCCCTGCGGCGATCCTTCGTACAGCCGGCGTTGGCGCTTAGTGAGAGCGTGTCAGGCCGGGGTCTCCTTGGATCTGTGCTGCGAATCTGCGATCGATCGGTGTGTTGGTTTGGTCAGGAGATGGGCCAGTGCATGAGGGGCAGAGCAAGCATGCGCAGCACAGCAGCACCTCTTGTCCTTGCAATGGACATAGGGATGGGAATCTGCCGAGTACTTGTTGCCTTGCAATGCAATGCAGCTCTCGGCCACACAACTCGCATTTTGTGGATGGACAGTGAAAAAAGGATGGCGGATCCCCATGTGGTGTTTGCTTGGGACAGGTGAATCATACCTATATTAAAGATCGTAGAATTCGTCGTCTGGGAGCTCGGCCACGTCGAGCCGGCTCCTCTCGTGTGGCTCTCATGCGGCCAGCTCGGTCAGATGGCTCGGCTCTTTTTTTTCACATGTAGGTCACTCAAAAAATACGTAATTACATATAGATCTTTCCTACGGGTTTTTACGAAAAGGACCTTTTGATTTAAAAAAATGTGAATCTTTCGTGAAAGGACCTTAAATAAATACTGATAAAAGAGCGTAATTATGTTTGGATCATTCCAGCTGTTTTTCACGAAAAATGATCTTTCGGTTTAGTGCAATCGTGAATCCTTCGTGAGAGGACCCCAGATAAATACAAATAAAGGAGCGTGATTGCGCTTGTATACTTTCAACCGTTTCACGCATTTTCTTGACAGTTTTTTTTTTAAAAAAACACTGCTGAAAAAACGGAATTGTTTCTGCAGAAAAAAAAACGTACGCCGCGAAAACATTTCTAGTTAAGAAGAGACGTCAACCATGCCATGGCATTAGCTTGCTTGTTTATTTGGAAATCAACACTTTTTTTAACCCTTTGTGCTTTTTTTTTTACTAATTTAGCCTTCTTTTGATAATAATTACAAAAATAGTCATATCTCTAACTACAGAAGCACCGAAATGTGACACATATCACCTTTCGCCCTCCTACTGCGGAAGGTCGTCGAAGCCCTAAGACCGTGGCAATGTGCCTTCCACGCTCCCCGAACGCAGCAGCCTGTGCTCCTGCGTTCGCCAGCTCGTGCACCCATGCTCCTCCCATGCCTTCTATAGTTAGAGAAAATACCAAATATACAAATACATTCGTAGAAGGTTGGATTTATATATAAAAAAAAGAGATATAGAAGGGTAGAAAAAGCGATGACTCCCCAGACGTGCCCGATTAAAGAGGCTCGCAGCACATGCTGCTGCTAGCTACATATAGTAATGTTAGTGGCTTGCCAGCAAGTAGTAGGTGTTTGCTCGTGATGAATACTAAAATTTAATTTTTAGTATCCGCATACATCAGTGACAGGTAAAGCACACCTATATACTAGTTAGTACACGCAGAGGCTGAGGGGAATGACCAGCTTAACAAGTCAATGCGACGTTTCCTCGCCGAAACTACTACAAACACGCCTCGTCGTCTTACCTAACAGGCTGTTGAAACTTGAAACTCTACCGACTGCTCAGTCCTAACGGCTCAGTGCTGACTGCAAATGCAGTCGTGTTCAGGAAGAAAGTTAGAGCTGCTCTCTGGCTGTCTATACAAAATGTGCAAGCAAAGTAAACAACCAGGAGGAGGCTTGTAGCTAACTAATGTTTTAATTAAGCTGGGTTGTCGCCGTCGAGCCAATGGTGTCAAATGACGGGCAGATTCGACTGCCGATAGCGACCAGGCACCCGTACCAAATTGATCGATGGCTAAAGTACAGCGTGAAACCAATAGATTATCGGTAACAAGTAGTATTCTTTTTCATCAACACAATAAGCTACTGCATGCTGTCTCCTAGTCCTAGCTTGGCATGAAGCTTCCAAAGCCCATCGATCTCGCCACACATTATTGCCCACATTTGCCAACTCGACATGCATCACCCTGCCTTTCTTTCTGTGCCTTCAGTCCTTCACTCAAGAAAGGCATCTCTGCAGCTGCAGGCCAGAAACCAACCACATCTGATGCTCTACACAGTGCACACCACCCCAAACAGATTGCCCAAAAGGAAGAAAAATGTGTTTATCTGATGACTGATGAGCTTATCATGCCCTGTTCATCATGGCGTTTCTCAGAAAAAAAAAGTGGAAGAGGCGAAATCTGTAAGTTATAAGACTGCAGATATGGATATCTCTTCCAATTTTTTGTCCTTTATATTTTAAGGCTCTTATTAGTAGTGCTAGTAAGTTTCTGTATTTTAAGGCTGCCCAGAGTAGAGTAGGTCTCTAGTTCACTTGATCAAGTGAACAGCCAACAGAAAGGCTACCGAGGAAGAGAACAAAGTTATGCAATGATCAGGTCATTAATGCCATAGAAAGGCCCAGAAGATTATTGCAAGGGAGTACCAGCATTGTCTTTGCTGTAACACTCAATCACAACCGATAGAATGATCTGGCCACTACATGAATGAAAGCATGGAGCTTATACAAACCGCACAAATATATGTCCACAGCCCCCACAGCCCAACTCTGGCGTATTTTGTCTCCTTGCCAATCGTTATAAACTGCTACTGCTAATACTCCAACCTGTCATGCCGACAGAACAAAGCTTATACTAGAGAACACCTCATGACAGAGGTAGAAGAAAACAGAGGAAAAGAAACGGTATCGAAGGCATGAGCAAACAAAACTACTTAGCTAGTAGTATAAAATGGAGCCTTTTGAGTCATGGCAATGTACACTAATCCGGCATGGAAGCGAGCACATAGTTTTGGGCAGTCGAATGCATCCAAACGCTAACCACCCTGCCCTGGCAGATGCCTAATAATTGCACGCCTCCCAATTAATCAATCAGTGCAGATCAGATCCATTTGCAACTGCAATTCTCACTCTCCTCTCTTGAATATACCAGCAATGTAGCATCGAAAATTTGTACAAGATGATACATACATACAGTAGGAATGAAACAGGCACATATGCTGATCATTGATGTACACTATACAGTACTATACATATTGTCAAGGAAAATTCCTTCATCATAATGCCACCACTTATTTGCAGACCATGGATGATGCATGGTCTCATGGATGGATGTGTGTGTGTGTGTGTCTTCTTGAGGATTGAGGAGTCACTGAGCACACTCAAATCTCACTGGAGTTGCTGCCCTTTTGTAGAGATCAATATACACTCAAAAGAAAGAAAGAATAGGGAGGGGGAGAAAGGAACAATGACAAATTGACATGCACCATGACCGGGACGAACAAGACAGGTACCGGCTGAGCCAATGAACGTGCACACACGTGTGGCAGGTGGGGCCCAGCCACCGGCCAGCCTCTAGAAGAGTTCCCACTCGAACCTCGGGGACGGCGAGGTGGTGGTCGCCGGAGCCATGGTGGTCACCGGGGCAGAGGACGTCGACGGCACCGACGAAAGCAGGTCGAACGTCTCCCAGCTGGCCGTCTTCGTCTGTGGCGCAGGCGCGGTCGCCGTGGCGGGCGCCGGTGGCTGGAACTGCCGGCGCTGCTGCTGCTGCGCCGGGGGCGGCCGCGGCGGCAGGTGCGGAGGCCGGGCTTTGGCCTTGGGCGCCGCTGATGCGTTCTTGGTCTTGGCACGGATGGCGTCGAGGGTCTCCACGAACTTCTGCACCCGCTTCTCCTGCATTCGGCGCTGCGCCTTGACATCGCCCTCGGCGGCGACGGAGTCCAGCTTGACTAGCTCGTTCATCAGCGCCTCGGTGAGAGTGACCACGTCGGCCTCCACGACCTTCCCGCCCTTGCTCACGATCGTCTCGAGCGCCGACACCTGCCACAAGCCAACGGCCGCGCCGACGAAGTCAAATCAACCGCGCACCGCAAATAAAAAACGAGCACAGAAACGCCGGCCATGGAAACATGAAACGGACGCGAGCTAAATTGCTATATAAAGCCGGTACCTTGGATGCGAGCTTGTCGACGTCGAGACTGATGCTGGAGATGGACTTGGCGGCGCGCTCGGCCTTGCCGATGCGGCGCTCCTCGATTAGGCGCTTGGCCTGTGCGGTGGGGTCCTCGAGCAGCACCATCTTGGAGCGGTCCTTCACGCCGGCCATGTCCAAGAACGCCTTGGAATCCCTCTCCTTGTCCTTGTACACCACCTTCTGGTCGTCCGGGTGCAGCCCCGTCTTCTCCGACAGCAGCTTCTTCAGCTCGCCGAAGGAGGCCTGGGAGTTGATGTAGATCTCGTGGTAGACGCCGTTGAACTTGACCTTGACGCGGATGGTGGGCACGGGGGCGCCGCCGGGAGGTGGGTCGGAGTCCGGACTCCGCTTCTGCACCAGCATGCCTCCGGGCCGCACCTCCCACACCTCCTCCTTCACCGCCGCCGCCACGGACTCCTTCATCGGGGAGAATGCAGCTGCTGTCTGAACCTTCCCGCGCATCATCTTCTCATCCTACGCTTGTATGTACACGCCCTGACCAATCGAACTAAAAAATATTGCTGCTCAGAGACCACCACACCAGAGGCTAACCTAACTAGCTTAATTTGCTCTGCACTCTATGTATATGCTGCGCCAGAACCAGCAAATTCAGAGACACTGGAGCAACAACTAGACCAAAAATGTGAGTTGCGCTGCTTTAATTGGAGAATCAAGAGGAGGAGGCGCAGGAGGAGGGGGGAAGACGAAGAAGAAGAAATAAATGGTGGTGGGAGAAAGAGACAGGCTACAACTGAGGGACAGGCCAGGGCAGCAGAATATTTATACTGATAAAACGAAGCAACCAACCCAGGCCACCTTGCAATTTGCTGAAACACAAAGCACCGATTCAGACCTTCCTTTCAGACCAGACAGATCAATGCACACTACAGAACTTCTTATACGCTCTTTATGTCCACACGATAATACTGCAGTAATCTTCAAAGAGCCTTCTAGAGGAGCAGCAAAATACAATGCCTGAATACAAATCTGCAGAGCAGCACTTCGGCACAGAGCAATGCAGAGTTTCTGTAACAGCCGAACACAACTTCAGAACAAAAGTTTAGGGCAAAGCTTGAACTAAAATCACACAGATTGTCTTTTGCGACGTGCAAAACTCCTCACGTCTTTTCTGAGTTTTCTATTACTTATAAAGACTACTAGATAAGGAAGCGGCTGCACGCTGAACAAAAACAAATTTGTGGTTTTTGAGGAAAACGACCACTAAAAACATTTTTGGAGAAACGAGGAAAACGGACCCGAAACATTTTTCCGGGAAAAACGAATTGTGTTTTTCCGGAGAAAACGAGCACGAAAATATTTTTTGAAAACGCGACACGAAAATAATTTTTAGGAAAAACGGAAAAGGACACATGCGAAAGAGCGGGGACCTATTTGTTATATTTTGGACCACCGCTATCCCAAAAATTAGAAAAGGGCTCGTTCGTGATTCGCATTTAACGGTGCATCTTTTCGTAAAGCAACAAACCGAGGACCCAAACGCAATCCGGAAAAATTTTCTTTACCTCACAAAAATAACAAAGGACCATATTGTAAATTTGCGAGGACCTATCGTAATTTGGAAAGCGGACGGACTTTTTGTAAAATTTCGGATTGACACGTGGATAGCCGGTCCTTCCAGGAAACTTGCGAACTTTAATTAAGGGAGGATGCATTACATGAGTCATTGTTCGACTCGACTCCAATTTGAAATTAACATAATAACACACTAACTAATCACTATTCGTTAACGACAAAGCACTAAAACTCCAGACGCCTGCAGACTCCGACTTCTATCAAACTAGGACTTTTACAAACCAACTCCTTATCTGTTACATGCTGTTAGATTACAAGATTAGGACTAACATGTCTCCCCCTTAATCTTGTTATACTCATTTTACTTCTACCACTCCAATCTTCTCCCGAAGCTCAATGAACTTTACTCTTCCAAGTGCTTTTGTCAGCAAATCTGCCACTTGATCTTGAGTACTAATATACTCCACATCTATCTCACCACTTTCAACACAGTCTCTTATACAATGATACTTCGTATCTATATGCTCATTGCGTTGATGATGAACCGGATTTCGACACAACGATATTGCTGATTTATTATCTACTTTGAGCAGCACCTTTTCCACCTTCCGGTTCATCAAACCTGCCAACATCCTTCCAAGCCAAACTCCTTGACTTACTCCTGTTGTTGCCGCAATGTACTCGGCTTCACAAGATGATAAAGATGAAGGAGAACGCGATGCTACGCTAGCCGAAAACAAAAAATTTTCTACCGCAAACACCCAGGAAGCGAGCGAGTCAAAGATCATGGAGCGTTACCCTTGGAGCACGTTAGCAGCGGAAGTAGAGTGGGTGAAGCCTCCCCGCGTGCTCCGAAACACTGTAAGTAGTCGAACACGATATGGTACAACTTCTCCTACGCAAGAGCGATGACGCCTCTGCGGTATCCACACGTCCGGGGTGGGATCACCGCGTGCTGGTGTGCTAGCACCCACGCGTGCGGCTAGGGTTCTTAGGGGGCAGTGGGATGTAGCAACGGCTAGGGCTTGTGGTGGGGGGAGCAATATGTTGCACGCCCCCACGCCCCCTTTATATAGAGCGCACTAACGGGCCTTCTACGATAGAAGCCCACTAGGACTCACGCTAATGGATCTTCTACAGTAGAAATCCATTAAGACGCCAGAGGATTCAAATCCGCGTAAACCCACTAATGGATCCAATCCATCAGACATGATCCAACCCGTTAAGTGTGTGACCCATTAGGCTCATGTACAAGTCGGTCGCGGTCCCGGAGAACCCTTTCCCAGACCACAAGTCAATAGCGGTACCTAGCAGCACATATTGACCCCCGAATGTACACAATGATCTAATCAGCTGAACCTTGATACACTCACATAGGATCCTTTTGCCACATGATATCAGTCAAGCTCAAGGCGAGAAGCGTGCCACCCTTGTGATAGCTTGACAAATTCACTCGTCAATGTAATGGATATAATTTGTGATTAACACTTTAATCACTTTGGCATGGCCACACACTTTTCCTTATCCATCCACACCGAGGGCCCCAGAGATATCTCTCCCGTTATCAAGGAGAGGCAAATTCCATCTTGATCTCTTATATCTCACGTCATGTTTCATAGCATACCCGTAAGCTACCTTTATAACTCCCCTACTACGGAGAAGCGTTTGATAGCCCTAAAGTATGCAATTACGCATGTTGAGAATCAATAAGAATCTCAGGTCAAAGGATCGTATAGGTATACCATTCGAGACTACACCCTGATGGCACTTCTAAGATAACAATCTCATCAGTGTCTCGAAGCGGGTCTATCCAACCCCATGTTCTCTAACATGTGCCCACATTATTGATTTGATATCTTCATATCTATGGTATGTGAAACATTACCATCAATCAATACATGTACTGCTCAGTTCACTATTGTCCCACATAATGATATGTGACCAGGGATCGTTTAGAATAATATCATATAATCAATGTGTTTCACAATAAAGTCATACTCAATGAACAAAGGAGTGGCATTTATTCATGGAACTAATAAGTACATGAACATAGATGTATGATACAATCATCTCACATGATTACCTCTAGGGCATATCACCAACAATAGAAACCACATTTTGTTTTTGTGACATCCAACTGATCACATTATCACCAAGGAAGAACACAATTCTAGAGGTACTCTTCCTGTCATCAATGTCTCCCATGAAATCGCTATCCATATACCCAACCAACCAGGTATTACTTGCTGATTTTCTACAGTAAAAACAGCCATAATTCAAAGTTTCTTTCACATATCTAAGAATTTGTTTTACGGCTACCATGTGCTAAGTTGTAGACCTTTCCATGAAGCGACTTACTATGCCAACTACGTATGAGATATCTGGTCTTGTATGAACCAAATACCTTAAACAGCCTACTATGCTTCTGTACAATGTTGGATCAACCGGAGGGCTTTTACTTTCTTTGCTGAGCTTCAATCTAGCCTCCATGGGAGTAGATGTTGCATTGCAATCTTTCATCCCACATTTTTCAAGTATCCTCTAGGCATATGAAGATTAAGGGAAGTACCTTCTAAACTTTGTTTCACTTCAATGCCAAGGTAATAATATAACAATCCCAAATCACTCATCTTGAAGATGATTCTCATTTGATCTTTAAATTTCGCAATTTCTGAGATGTTTGGTCCAGTTATTATCAAGACATCGACATAAACTCCAACTAGCAAGCTATTACCTTCTTGTACCACATGCTCCAATGGATATCTTTCAAAACCAAGATTGAGTAACGTGTTGTCCAATTTTGAATTCCAAGTACGTAGAGCTTGTCAAAACCCATAAAGTGCTTTCTTGAGTTTAAAGACTTTATTTTCTTCTCCCTTTGCTTCAAATCCGAGTGGATGCGATACATAAACATCTTCAGATATTTCTCCATTGAGAAAAACCGACTTCACATCCATATGATGCACTTGCCCTACTTCTTGAGCTGCTAATGCAATCAACAAGCGTATAGTTTCAATTCTAGCCACTGGTGCAAATACTTCATCAAAGTCTATACCTTGTCTTTGCACATAACCCTTCGCTACTAACCAAGCTTTATACTTCAAAAATCTCCCTTTTAGATCCTTCTTGACTTTAAAGATCCACTTTAAGCCTATGGCTTTTTGTTCTGCCGTTAACTCGGTCAGATCCCAGGTTTGATTTTCCTGTATCACCTCAATCTCTTCTTGCATAGCTTTCTGCCAACAATCATGTTTAGCAGCGTCACCATAATTTGATGGTTCATCCGCGCTTAGTAGACACAAATTCAGCTCTTTTGTAAGTTCTACTAGCTCATAGTTTTGGTAAATTTCCTATAGAGAACGAAACTTCCGTGGCAACAGAGGAGAACTTGATGCATTGTTTTCGGCCGAACCATTTGTATTCTTATCTGTTGATGGTGACGTTCCATACCTAGTTGTCGAACCGGGACTGTGCTCCTCTGTATCAACTTCTGCTCCATCCTCAGAATTAGCGCTAGTGCCTTGATCTGAAGGTTCATCACCTAGGCCTGATGGTCCAAAACCTCCGCTGTATCTGATGGTCCAGTACCACCGCCTGGATGTTCAGCACTCGTGTCTTCGGTTGCTGCATCAACAGAAGGATAATGCCAAGTGAACATTTCGGTGTTCTCAGCAACAGACACATCCCACTCCCATTGCTTATATTCTTTAAACACAACATTACGAGTTATATAAACTTTGTTTGTTTTTAGGTCATATACACGATATGCTTTAGAGCTTTCCGCATATCCAAATAAGATTATAGGGATACTTCTGTCATCGAATTTCTTCAAACCTGGTTTGACTACTTTCACATGTGCCAAACAACCAAAGGTCCTCAAATGATGAACATTCGGCTTTCAATCATTCCAAGCCTCGTATGGTGTCTTTCCATCCAAGCTTCGCGTCGGTGCTCTATTCAGTGTATACACCGCTGCCTTCACTGCTTCTCCCCAAAATTTCCCAGGTATAGCCTTGCTCTTCATCATACTACAAGCCATCTCGACAACGATTTGATTGCGCCGCTCCACAACTCCATTCTGTTGCGGAGAATATGATGCCGTAGTATATCTTCTAATTCCAACCTCTTCACAGAACATCCCAAACTCTATTGAAGTGAATTCACCCCCTCTGTCAGTTTGGAGAGCCTTCACTTTCAAATTTTTCTCGTTCTCCACTGCGGCTTTGAGTTTCTTTATTTTTGAGCAATTCCACCCATATATACTTGTTGTAATCATCCACAAGCAATAGAAAATATTGATTACCTCTTAACGTGATGTGTGTGATCTTTCCGCACAAATCGCCATGCATAGGATCCAACTTCTTCTCTACTCTGTACTGCACAGAACTTGGGAATGGTTTTCTGTGCTGTTTTCCAAGTGAGCAACCATCACAAAACTGCTCAAGGTGCTCTACAATAGGCATACCTTCTACCTTTCTCTTCATGCTGAGATTCCTCAAAGATCTGAAGTTGAGATGTCTGAACCTCTTGTGCCATAGCCATGCAGTTTCTTTTAACTTTGACAGCAAACAAATTGGTTCGGACACTCTCAAATCAATAGCATACAGCCTATTCTGTGATTTGTTCACCTGAGCCAGTAAATGCCCTTCACGATCTATAATCTGCATTACTCCATCTTCAACAAAGATTTTGCACCCATTTTCATCTAGTTGGCCAAGGCTAACAATTCTACTCCCGAGTCTCGGTATATAATTAACATCCATGAGCAATCTACATTTGTTAATTATTTCTACATTCCAACAGCACCAAACCAATGCCACAAGTGTTCACAATGGAACCATCACCGAACTTTACGGTACCCTTAATCGATTCATCAAGGTCTGCAAAAAGTTCTTTCGCTCTAACCATGTGGTTACTAGCACCTGTATCAAGATACCAAACTCCACCTGCAGTAGTTGCCTCATCACTGAATTCTAGAAAGACATTGTCTTCATTCAGCATCACAACGTGTTCTCATTCAGCATCACAATGTGTTCTGCATTTTGGACGACCTGAACAATTTTGCAAGTTTCGGCCAACAGCAACGCAGGTTCCATCTCCTCCTTCTGGACATAATGTGCCTATTCTCTCCTCGACTTGCGGCACTCGCTTAGGAAGTGCCCCATCATGTTGCAATTATAGCACTTGATTTTTGATTTATCGAATCTGCGATGAGTAGGGATGAAAGCGGATAGTAATTCGGATATCAATTTTTTGTCTTTGTTCTTCAATGGAAACAAATAGGATATAGAATTTTCTATCAATTCATATTCTTGTTTGTGGTGTTGAGCTTATTCAAATTCATAAAAATGAACCTCAAATTCATTATATATTTATTTAAATGATAGAAACAAAATTAGGATATCAATGGGATATGATTAGGATATTTTTCACCTTTTATTTATGGGAAGCAAATAATCGTAATTTTTTTATCTAATTTTATAATCTTATTTTTTATAATGAGCTTGCTAAAGTGTTAAAAATGAAAACCAAAATCGTTATATATCTATTTAAAATGTGAATTTGTTGAAATTGGATATCGTTTTCATCCCTAGCGATGAGGCTTGTTCAAACATCTTCATTATACGCGGCGTCCACGACCTTGGCCACATCCCCGGTAGTAGTGGCCAGTGGCGCCATTATGTCCTCTGTTGGCGCTCTTGGAGGCTTCATCATCTCTTATCTTTCATCGATAAAGCCTCAAAGCTAGCTGTGATGCGGCATCAACCGATCGCCTTCATCTTTCTATTGATCTTTGCCCTTTACATCGATGTTTGTTGTCGACAATAATGAAAAAGGGCTAGGCTGGATCCAAACTTCGATGGTAGCACAAGACAGGAATTATCTGAGTTCGGGCTCCATGATGGAGATAATACCCTAGTCCTGTGCTCCGAAATTATATGTGGCTAGCTATTTGCTGATGAGATCGTATGTTGTTGTTCCCCCGTCCCTCCCTTTATATAGCAGAGGAGGGCGGTTACAAAAGAGAGTCCTAGTCGGATACAAAGTGGAGATTGTATCTCTTTCCTTATCCGCTAAACATGATAGCGGTTAGGATTACAATATTATCTTCCCTAAGCAGGGTTGGTTTCCAACTTCGGGGTTTCCTTATTGCGCATGGCGGCCTGCCTCCTGAACAATACTCATCTTCATGTAGTCGGCTTGGCCCATCCCCTCTCGGGTGGTCCTCACGTCCCGCCATGCAGATACCCGGGGTCCATATACTCCACAGTAGCCCCCGAATGCTTTGCGATCGAGTTGCCGCCTTCTTGGTCGCAGCCCAACTGAGTCATGCTTCATGCCAAGTGCTTCCAGTTCTTAATGCAGCATCCCAACTGGTTTTCCTTTCCAGCCGAGTGCCTTGTTGTAGGCAAAGAGATCGTGAAGGACTCAATAGAGCTCCACGCGTTAAACTTTCCGACTAGCCCCATTATTAGAATACTAGTAGTCGGCTCATCTTGGGGCATACCTTATCCCAAACGATATGCAGAAGTCAAAACGCTTTTCCCGCTCAAGGCGAAATTCAGCGCCGCTCCTTTAAATTCATTAAATGCCGAGTTCTTTGATGTAAATCGTTGAGCGTTAGTCCTACGCATCGCATCCAAATTTAGTAGTCCTGAAATCATGTATATGCAGAACTTAGGCAATATAAAAACAATTCACTCGGATGTGATGCCCGACTGGTTTATATATAATTTTAGAGTTTTTATTCCTTTTCCTTATTGATTTTGAATTCATCCGAGTGGTTTGACTTCTTTTTGTTTAAGCACTCTGCCCGACTAGTCTAGCCCCCGAGCGTCGGGAGTCGGCTCATGGCTCTTTTTCCCAGGCACGTGTTTTGGGTAACTAAAGTTTGTCGTTCATGGGGTCAGAGCTTCACAACTCGGAATTAACGCACTCAGATTCATTTGCAATCGTTAAGTAAAAGAAGAAAAACACAACTCGAGAAAAAGATGTGCGACATCGCACACTATTATGTAGCCCGACTTCTTCGCTTAGTTGTGGATCAACTAAGTAGCAAGTCAAGAAAGCCAACAATTTTATTCATAATGACATAATTGAGTAAAAAGCGACTTAGATGCTATATGCTCCATATGTTGCTGACGATCGTGCCGTCCTTACTCGTGGTCGTGCCAAAGGTGGCGCTCGGGGCGCAGCGTGGCTCGTGGCGTGCGAAGGTGGTGCTTCGAAGCGCAGCGAGGTGCGTCGAGTCAAGGTGGCAGTGTAGGCTCGTGGCTCGTGGCCGAAGGTGGCGCTCGGCGCAGCGTGGCTTCGTGGGCGTCGAAAAGGTGGCGCTCGAAGCGCGGCGTAGGCTCGTGGCCGTGCGGAAGGTGGCGCTTCGAAGCGCGAGCGTGGCTCTGGCCGTGCGCGGTGGCGCTCATGGCGCAGCGTAGGCTCGTGGCGTCGTGCGAAGGTGGCGCTTCGGGCGCAGCGTAGGCTCGTGGCGTGGTGCGGCGTAAACTTGTGGCCATGCCGAAAATGCCTTCGAAGCGCGGCGTGGCGGCCATGCGAAGGTGGCGCTCATGGCGCAGCGTGGCTCGTGGCGTGGCGAAGGTGGCGCTTCGAAGCGCGCGAGGCTCGTGGCCGCTTGAAAAGTGGCGCTTCGAAGCGCGGCGTTAGCGATACGCTAATGCGAACATCTCCTTTATCGTAACCGGCGGCCTCCGGAACATCTTCTTGATCAAGTTGGCATCGCTGACTCCTTTCTGAAAAGCCGCTATGACGACCGCATCCGAGATGTCCTGGATCGAATCCTTACCGTATCCAAATCGGGAAGTCAGCCCCCGGCTTACTACTCATGAGCAGATGGCCGCGGTGCTCCCCGACCCAAACGGAAGTCCGGATGAAGTATTAATGAAGTCTCTTCTAGATTGGATCTGTTCCGAGTCCGAGAGAGCAAGCTTGTCGAGGTTGTCGGCGATGAAGTCGAGGCTCCCGAAGCGGAAAGCATGACCGGGAGCGAAGGTGATGACGATTCTATTGATGGAGGCCATCGAGCTTGCCGAGATTGATCTTGAAGCGGTCCCTACCTGGCGCACCAACTGTCGACGTTTGTTGTCGGCAATAATGAAAAGGGGGCTAGGAGCTGGATCCAAACTCAATGGTAGCACAAGACACCGGAATTATACAGGTTCGGGCTCCCGCGGTGGAGATAATACTCTAGTCCTGTGCTCTGGAATTATATGTGGCTAGCTATTTGCTGATGAGATCGTATGTTGTTGTTCCCCGCCCTCCCTTTATATAGCAAAGGAGGCGGTTAAAAAGAGTCCTAGTCGGATACAAAGTGGAGATTGTATCTCTTTCCTTATCCGCTAAACATGATAGCGGTTAGGATTACAATTGTATCCTCCCTAAGTAGGGTTGGTTTCCAACTTCGGGGTTTCTTTGTTGCGCATGGCAGCCTGCCTCCTGAACAATACTCATCTTCATGTAGTCGGCTTGGCCCATCCCCTCTCGGGTGGTCCTCATGTCCCGCCATGCAGATACCTGGGGTCCATATACTCCACACCTTCAAAGTTTCTTCATAGGCATGTAGTCTACTGGCCGCCTCAACCACTGACATTGCTGACACATCTCCCCACTGTTCTATTGTGCCAACAATGGGTAAAAATCTATCGGGTATAGCGCTGAAAAGCTTTTCAACCACTGTTTCTTCTGACATCTCCGTACCGAGAGATTGGATCTCACCAATCAACGTATTTCTTGCTGGAACTCTTCCATATGCCTCAACGGCACCAGATGAGTGCTCTGTTGTCTTTGGCGAGGATGTGCTTGACATGAGCTCCAAGATTTGGTGGCTTTGATACCACTTGTTGAAACACAAAGCACCAATTCAGCACTTTCTTCTAGACCAGACAGATCAATGCACACTAAAGAACTTCTTATGTGCTTTGCATGTCCACATGACAATACTGCAATGATCTTCAGAGAGCCTTCTGGAGGAATAGCAAAGCACAATGCCTGAATACAAATCTGCAGAGCAACACTTGACCTGAGCAATGCGAGTTTAGAATAAAATTAACGCAACTTCGTAAGCAAGTATAGGGCAAATCTTGAACTCCTTATCAGGATGAAAAATCGCATAGATTATCTTTTGCGACGTGCAAAACTCCTCACGTCTTTTCTAGGTTTTCTATTACTTATAAAGACTCTGCATTACATGAGTCATTGTCCGACTCGGCTCCAATTTGAAATTAACATAACAACAAACTAACTAATTACTATTCATTATCCGACAAAACACTAAAACTCCGGACGTCTGCAGGCTCCAACTCCTATCAAATTGGGACTTTTACAAACCAACTCCTTATCTGTTACATGCTGTTAGATTACAAGATTAGGACTAACACAATTAAACTACCCTGGGGGCTGTAGAAGTTGTACAACGGCAAGGAACATAAGAACTTGCTGCCACCGGCGCGGCGTCCTCATCCCGTCACGCAGAGATAAAATGCACACGATTGAGGGGATGCCGCCTGGGAGGCCATCATCACCTTTGCGTTCGTGTGTCTCTTCTTCCTCCCCGCACCCGGTGGAATGGAATCCGGAGTTCGGTAAGCTCTTTCGTTCCTCGGTGCTTCGATTGGCTGTCTCCCCAGTTCATCATCCGTCCTCTTCGCCTCTTGGCTCGTTCTTCCTCCTTGTGGTGTTCAAACGATTTTCCTTCCGCCTTGATGCTTCTTCGGTTGCTCGTACCTTACATTTGATCCTTGGGGGTGCCCCTGCTGGGTTTCATGTTCTCCGAGCTTCCGACTCCCATTTCCGTTTCTCGGTGGCTTCTAAAAAGGTGGCTTTCCTAGTCCTTCAACTCGACAGAGTTTTCTCTAGCTCCTTCGATGTTTCCTTCTTCCTGTGGAAGGATGGCGGCCCTAACTGGCATAAGGATTTTGAGGTTTGGCTGTCGGAGGATAATGCTAGTTGGTCTTTCCCCGTTCGGAGGTCTCGGATAAGGAGTTCCAACTCGCTGGATAATCCTTTCTGCGTTGTTCAATCTTCGTCAGAGGATCAGGACCTTCGTTCTTCGATTTCGGAGGTTCACTTGGATTTCAATATTGGTTCGCGCTTCCTTCAGCGAGTCAAGATCAAATTTAATTCGGAAGTTCAGCCGGCAACTTCCTCGTCCAACCGACCCTTCTTTCTGCTGGCTTTCTTCAGAAGACATGTTTTCAATCTTAATGTTTCCTCAGCTGCTTTGGCTCTTTCTTCGATTCTTGGTGGTAACCCTGAGGGTTTCCAGACGGTTCAAATTGCTTGCAAGCATTTCTGCTTTTCTGTGGCCAACAGTTCGGTTGGTCACCATATTGGCCGATTGAAAAGGATTACCACTCTCCATTTTTGATGTCTATTTTCATCCCTGGAGGGACTTTGATCCATCCTGGCGGGTGGCCAAGCTCGATTTCATTAATGCGGAATTGGCTTTCAAAACCCAAAAGTCTAACTTCCCCATCATTCATCGTCGCCGAGCCTCAGAATTGAAGAGGGTTACATTGAGGTTGTCCAATCTTCCTCAGTTCAGGTCGGCTATCCTGATCAGTTGGATCCTCATCAAATTTCAGTCAGAGTGGGACAAATTCTGTGTTCGATTGCTGTGAATTCTCTTCCCGGTTCTTGTAGTAAGCTTCCTTCATGTTCTCAGTCCCTGGTTTCAAATTCAAACGGCAACCGGCCAGACGAGTCTCTGTCTCAGAGGGACGGGCTGATTGTGAAGGTTCCCAAGATGTGTTCAGTTGGCTGCGTTAGCGACAATTTTTCCCTTGATAGGGATGATCATTGCGGGGCTCAGTCTGGCAAGGCCTTAGTGCCTAGCTCCCGCCAATCTTTTATTGATTATTTAGGTTGCTTTGGTGTGAGTCACAATGCAACCCGCCGCTCTTGTCCCATCAGGAGCACATTTAGTTTCAATCGTGGCCATTGGATGGCTGTTTGCCTCAAGAAAAGGCTTAATCAACGGCTGGTCTGGATGAAAAGAAGTTTGTCGCCGGGTTCCAACGTGCATTTAGAGCCTCTGTGTATTGAGGCCCGGTTCTCTAGAATCCTTTCATCTCCCTGGCTCGCAAGCCTCTCTCCCTTCCGCTACTCTTCGCTTCTCTTGGAAGATTCCGCCAGTGCTCCCATGGCTCACATCCAGTTTGATCATGCGGTTATTCATAAGATGTGCACGTGGATGATGGCGGTGACATAAATTCTCGAAGGACGGCTCACATTAGTGGTATCCCGCCAAGTATGCACGAAGAGTGGGTTTTGGCGGTGGATAGGGATGGTGAGTTGCTTGAAGCTGATTATGACGACTTCATTCCTCAGGTCAGAAACTACATCGAGGCAGAGTTCCAAATTCCAGTCCTTCGTTCTTGCCGAACCATTATGGCTCTAGGGCTTTTTCAGTTGAATAGTGTGTTCAACCGTGATTGTCTCATCAATGTGGGTGATCATTTTATTGGGGGCATTAGGGTTCTGTTGACACCAAAAACTTGACGGAGGGTTTTCGGCCTCAACACATCGGACGAACACCGGGTTCAAGTGTGTAGGCGTGCCAGCCGATTTGACCTTGCAATCGGCAAGAAGATAAATGGGTCTAATCGACTTATGCAAGTCGATTTCGATCAAAGCGAACGGTAAGTCTAGTCGATCGGGCGGAAAGATGGATGGGGTAAATAGGCCACTTCTTCGAAAAAAGCGTCTTAACAAGATCGAAGAAAAGATGAACCAAAAGGGTGTAATGCAACAAAGATCAATACCGGCGATCGCAACTCGATTGATCAAAGAGTATTACAGATGAAAGATTACAAGCTAAATTGGATACTCTAATTGTGAGAAAGTAAAGGAAAAGTAGATGCGTGTTTGTGGGTTGGCTCTGGCGCCTTTTCTTCTTGTCTCTGGATGTCTTATATAGCCTCTAGCCACCGAGTCCTGATAGAATCGTTTGACAAGTAGTATCCATATCGGCCTCTCCTTTCCAAATATGATGAGCGATATCCGTGTCGGTCTCTTCTTTTCCAAATCGATGAGCGATATCCATGTCGGTCTCTCCTTCCAAACAGATTTTCCGAGATATTCTAAGTTACATTCTTTCCATGTTTAGTTAACGGGACTTACCGATGTTGACCATACTTGCCAAATTTGGGTGCAAACATATGCCCCTATTTTTGGGAGATAACTTGTTATCTTCAAAAATCTCCATCATCGGCTTGTACTTCATCGGCTATTGGACATTAAGTAGCGATACACACTCACTCCTCTCGTATGCCAATTCATAGCTAGATGAATACCTCTTTAGCCGATTCTGTCTTTATTTTAATTTCGACTAGCGAGTAAACACCATGTTGATGTCCATGGGGTTTGTCGTCGATGAGCTCTTTCCAAATCATTTGGCCAATTATCCGTCGATGAGAACACCGCCCTTGCCGACTACCTCTTCTTTCATATTTCTCAAGTAATAGAGACAAAGTCGGCTCAAGTTTGAGTCTTTGGTTTAGTGGAGATTTTTCACCTTATACCATCGCTTCGACTTGCAACTCTCCATTTGATTTAATTGTCGAGTTTTGCCATTTTGATCGGCTTCTATTTGGAACGAGCGATCGTAATTTTAGTGTGTCACTACCCTTGAATGGATGAATGTTGATCCATTGGATCGGCTCAGTTCTTCGTCCATAGGTTCCTTTCCTTTGCCTGAGCAGTGGACCATGTTGATCGAAAAAAGATTGACATCCTCATTCATGGCTGGCTCCTCTACAAATTGTAATCGGCTATCCTCTAAAACCGATTGTATATTGTCTTCATCATTCTTAAATTCATTTTTGAAGCAATTATCATTAGAGAAACGACTTTCTTGAGCCGATACTCGGTGCGAGAGGTGACTCAAATCGGTGAATTCTTGCTCAAATTTTTCCTTTAATGGGGAAATTAAACCATGGAAAGCCAAATCGGCTAAGCGATTATCGGGCAAAGTTACACCAAAACACCGACTCTAACCTTCTTGAATCTCTTAATGTACTCAATTACGATTCTCCAGACTTCTGTCGGACGGAACTTAGGTCGGAGATTCGTAACTCTAGGTTCCCGCAAAAGAAATATTCATGGAATCGGTTTTCCAAATCGTTCCAAAAGTGGATCGAATTTGGAGGTAAGTTTGCGAACCATATAAACGCTATTCGACAAAGACAAAGGAAACAATCGATTTTGACCCATCGGACGGCCGCTTCGCCAATCGAGCAATGAATCGTCCGGCGTGCTCAAGGGTGGTGTGAGTCATCTCCGAAAACTTGGCAAAATCGGGGATCCTATAATTGTGTGGATAAGCCATTCGATCTATGTAATGCAGATGCGGCTTCCTATAGCCGATTACCTTGCCCTTGGGCTGCAAGTTTAATTGATCTCTCGGACGGCGAAATTGATCGCCCAATTAACACTACTGGCTAACGTAGCGTTAGGGTTTTGCCAATTGGGGTGACTGGCATCCTGCCTCCCGAGTGCAAACTCGGGTCGTTGATCAACCTGGACCGGCTGTTGTTGAGGCAGTCGGTCGTACTCGTTTTTCTTAACGGTTGGTAACTCATGTAAAGGAGCACAAGGTTCGATGTATGTGAATACTCCAGGCGGAATCGGATTCTTTTGTGGAATCGATCCTTGGAACGGGGGAACCCTATCTAGCTCGACCGGCCAAGAGGCCGATTGAATGAAAGTGTTGGTTGGCATGGTTGATGATGGATCGGCTATTGTGCTTACTCTAGTCGGCGCGACATGTGCCGGAGGTACTTGTCGGCCAGGCTCGTGACAATGCCCCCCGAGTGCAAACTCGGCCGGTCGGCTTGTTCTTGCTAACGGGTGTTGACGGGGCCATGATTCGCCACCATCGGTTTTTACGACCTGAAATTCAGGCAAAGGAAAGAAAGGTTCTGCATACGAAACTATCTTATGTGGAACTGATTTTTACTTGGGTTCTATGACTTCTATCGATTCAATCGTTTGAGAAGCCGGCGGACGTAGGTGTTTCTGACGCCGATGGAGGTAAATTAGCTATTTTAGATGGCGTCGGTGTATGCACGTAATGGGTAACCATACCGTATTAAGATTTCTAGCGCCAATCGGTGGGTTGAGTCGGCATTAACGAAGGTGTCGGAGCCGACACGCCATCACGTATTAGTGTTTGGTGCCACGAGTATACCGTGCGTTGGCAAAGGATGCGGTGGCTCATAAAGAGACCTAGCCGCCACGAGCTCTTGCGCCACCTTTTTGACGCTACTTGATATTAACGGCCTAAGCGTCGTTACCAGGGCCGATGACTGACTGAGCAAGGCACAGTTTATAGACTGGTTAATCATATCCGATAGCTATGCTTGAGCAGATAGGTATCGACTTACTAGTGCCTTCTCGGTGGAGCCTAGAGCCCCCTGGTCGACGAGGCTGATCGTCGGCAGCGCAGCCTTCTGAGTGACTCCGCGTCGAGTCTTCTGATAACAGCTGAGCATCATCTGTTCGAACGCGGCCTTTCGGTCTTCGACCTCCTTTCGTTGCTCCGGCGTTAGATCGGCCATTGAAGGCGCGATTATCGTGTCATTGTTGATGTCGGATGTCGTTGTAGATCTCCCTGTCGAAGACATGCTTGATTGTTTCGTGTCCCACCGGGCGTGCCAAAAATGTGTTGACACCAAAAACTTGACGGAGGGTTTTCGGCCTCAACACACCAGAAGAACACCGGGTTCAAGTGTGTAGGCGTGCCAGCCGATTTGACCTTGCAATTGGCAAGAAGATAAATGGGTCTAATCGACTTATGCAAGTCGATTTCGATCAAATGACAGTAAGTCTAGTCGATCCGGCGGAAAGATGGATGGGGTAAATAGGCCACTTCTTCCCGAAAAAGCGATCGCAACAAGATCGAAGAAAAAGATGAACCAAAAGGGTGTAATGCAACAAAGATCAATACTGGCGATCGCAACTCGATTGATCAAAGAGTATTACAGATGAAAGATTACAAGCTAAATTGGCTACTCTAATTGTGAGAAAGTAAAGGAAAAGTAGATGCGTGTTTGTGGGTTGGCTCTGGCGCCTTTTCTTCTTGTCTCTGGATGTCTTATATAGCCTCTAGCCGTACCGTAGTCCTCGATAGAATCGTTTGACAAGTAGTATCCATATCGGCCTCTCCTTTCCAAATATGATGAGCGATATCGTGTCGGTCTCTTCTTTTCCAAATCGATGAGCGATATCCATGTCGGTCTCTCCTTCCAAACAGATTTTCCGAGATATTCCTAAGTTACATTCTTTCCATGTTTCGTTAACCCGGGACTTACCGATGTTGACCATACTTGCCAAATTTGGGTGCAAACAGGTTCATTTTGAGCAGCACGACAGAGCTTCAAATGCCCGGAATGCTCCCTACCCTAGGCTCGGTTGGTTCATGTTGATGGGTTTTCCTCTTGACCTAAGGTCCCCGGTTTACCTGGAGTAGGCCTGTGCTGCCTTTGGTCGCCTTGTCAGTTGGCGCCTTCATGACAGAACTCTTTCCCATGTTTTGGTCCAGTGCTTATTTGATTCTCCTGCAGCGGTTCCCAGAAGGCTGATTGTCAGAGTTGGGTCAGGCCCTCAAGGTGCGGCTTCATCTTGGACGGTGCCGATTGTCATCCTGTTTCATGAATTCACTGATGCCAATATGCTGCCTGACGATGAGCCAGACGCCCCAAAAGTTCAAGATCAGCTCTTAAACCCTCAGGGTTTTCATCAGGCCCCAGCTGATATAGCCCAACTCCCTTTACAGCCTACTCCTCTTCAAGGTGATCCTGTCTGGGATGCGGTTTTCCAAAACGATCTCAACCAAGCCCAGGGTCTTCAAAACTGGAACCAAGAAATCAATGGTCTCCCTGGCCCTCAGAACCTTATTGGTCAGCAACAACAAGAGGAACTCATTGGTCTGGATTTCTCTGATGACGAGTTAGTTGAAATGGAATCTCAGTCCTCAGAGCATGATAATCAAAGTTCTCTGTCTGCAGCTTCTCTTTCTGAAGTTGCCTCGCTCCCTCTCGTTTTATCCTCCACTTCTGAGGTTGTCTTCGTAGGACCTCAGATTCTGGATGCCTGGTGAGGTTGTTCGACCGGTAGCTATGAAGGATTCTTCCTACAAAGTGACGATTCCTTCTGGATCCACCTTGCATCGCATCCTCTCCAGTTTCAGCTTAGGGAAGCTCTTTAAAATCTCCTT
The DNA here is from genome assembly GCA_036346375.1 of Guadua angustifolia. NCBI lineage: Eukaryota > Viridiplantae > Streptophyta > Magnoliopsida > Poales > Poaceae > Guadua > Guadua angustifolia. Next base: position 11,177,518 of record CM070515.1, on the reverse strand, counting down.
GCCGTTCTTCAGAGGTTTCAATTTCAACATTGACTACTACATCAGCGCGGCCTCAAACCCCCACAAAAGGATTGCTTTTGGTCAAGGCTTGCATCAAAACCCTTCTTCCAGTCATCAGGCTATGTTGGTCCAACAGGTTGATAAGGTGGTCCTGCCTGACTGCCATAGCAGAATTTCTTTGGTGTACCAAAGGAAGAGGAAAGCTTCTGCGCCTCTCAACAGTCCGTGCTCTACTGGCTTGCTTGAGTCAAATTGGCTTGATGTTCTAGCTGATCAGCTCTTGTCTTCTGGTGTTCGGAGAAGCAAAAGACTCAAGGAGAAGTACAAAGGCCTAAGACAGCCAAGTGTTTCAGCGTCGCTCAAACAGAATAGTAAGCCTCGTGCTCGGGGTCTCCGTTCTAACAGCAATAAGTATGTCAACTCTCACTCCATTCAGTGCTCCAGCTCTAGTGCACACGCATTTCAGCAATTCCCTACCATTAAAGATATTGACTCTCTAAAATCATCTACTCCTATGATCTCTGTGAAGGCCATCCAGTTCATAGTTGTGCAAAGGTGTGGGCTTCCTCCTGACGAGGTGGCCACAAGCGTTCTCCTCAATGCTGACATCCAACAATGAAGATCCATGACAGGCTGACCGGTGGTAGGGATAGGTCTAATCTTCCTTTTGGCTGGAATTTTTGTACCATGGATATTCACAACGGTTGTGCTGTCTTGTATGGTTTATCTATGAATTTGGATTCTGCTGCTTATATTATGTCGACTACAATTTCATCCTGCTTTCATGATTGGTCTCAGTATGCTTTGAGGTTCCTCCCTGTGGGTTTTCCTCTCATTGGGCCTTTCTTTGGCGATCTGGTGAGTTGGGCCTTGGTGGCCATGGGCTGTTTCAGCCTTGCTCTCCCGGGCGATTGGTTTTTCCCCGGGTCACTCTCCTTCAATCCGACTTGCCTGACCTCTTTCCCGCCTTTTTGCGCTGTGAGGGGCTGTTGCTTTTCTTGGGCGTGGGTTGTCACCTTCGCCCGCATTTTCCTTTTCCTCTCTTCCCGGGTCTCTCATGGCAACTGGCCGTAATTGAAAAATTCTCAACTGGAATGTCAGGGGATTAAACGACCCCTTCAAGTGCAAAGCTCTCTGTTCAAAGATTGTCGACTCTGGGTGCTCTATTTTTGTCATCCAAGAAACTAAGCGTGCTGTGTTTAATCACTCCATCCTCAAGAGTTTTGCTCCGAAAAGATTCAACCAGTTTGTGTTCTCTCCTGCTTCTGGTGCCTCGGGAGGGATTCTTATTGCCTGGATGGGCTCCATTCATTCTGGTCACCTTGTCTTTTCCTCTCCGTTTGCCCTTTCGGTCTCTTTCTCGTCTAATTTCGATGCTAAAGCTTGGAACTTAACTGCTGTTTATGGCCCCTGTGCTGGGTCTGGGAAAGCGGACTTTCTGGCCTGGTTATCTAATCTGGATATTCAGATTGACGAGGATCTCATTCTGTTGGGTGATTTCAATCTGTACAGATTTTCCTCTGATAGAAATAAGCCGGGTGGTAGGTTTTACGAGGCCCGTCGTTTTGACGATATTATCAATTCCCTTGGCCTTGTGGAGATTCCGCTCAAAGGTAAAAAAGTTTACCTGGAGTAATAGGCAGGCTGATCCGCTGCTTGAACAGCTAGACTGGTGCTTTACCTCAGTTCATTGGACTCAGTCCTTCCCGGGAACCCTGTGGCTACCGCTATCTCGCACTGTGTCTGATTACATTCCTTGCATGGCCCAAATTCAAACTCAGATCCCGAGGGCAGCGGTTTTCAGAATTGAAAATTTCTGGTTACAGCATTCCGATTTCTTGCACGTGGTGGAAAATTCCTGGCACCACCAATACCCTTCTGGTAACAATAGTGCGGTTCATAATATCAAGTATAAACTTCATAACCTGCAGATTGAATTTCACAAATGGAAGAATTCCTGGTCTATGATCAAAAGCCAGATTTCTCAATGCTCCGAGACTATTGGAATTCTTGACAGAATTGAAGATTTCAGATCTCTCTTCACCCAAGAGAGAAACTTTAGAATCATCCTTAAAAGGCACCTTTTGAAGCTTCTGGACATTCAAAATATTTACTGGAAGAACCGCTGTTCCATTAGGTGGGTCCAGCTTGGAGATGCCAATACGAAGTTCTACCATGCCAAAGCTACGGAAAGATTTAGACAAAATTTAATCTCTTCGCTCACCTCAGATAATGGTGCCATTGTCTATGATCATCAGGCCAAAGCTGATTTGCTTTACAGGTCTTTTTTCGCCAGAATGGGTCTTTCTGATAATCCTAGCATGACCTTTGACCTTGCCGAGCTTATTACTCCCGCCGATGGCCTCCAGTTCATTGATTCTCCTTTCTCTGCACAGGAGATTGATGATGTTGTTAATCAGTTTCATTCTGACAGTGGCCCCTGGCCGGATGGTTTCAATGGTAAGTTCTTCAAAAAAACCTGGCATATTATTAAAGAGGACTTTTACAAGCTTTGTGCCGATTTTCATGACGGGAATGCTTCCCTATCTTATATTAATCAGTCCTATATTGTTCTTATCCCGAAAATCAACAACCCGGAATCCCCTAATGACTACAGACCGATTTCTCTACTCAATTTAAGTGTCAAGCTGATTACAAAAGTTATGGCCAACAGATTAAACTCGGTGATTACCTCTCTGGTTCATAAAAACCAATATGGCTTCATCAAAGGTAGATCAATCCAGGATTGTCTGGCTTGGACCTACGAATATATTCACCTCTGCCATTGCTCCAAGCAGAAGATCATTCTCCTCAAGCTTGATTTTGCGAAGGCTTTTGACACCATTGAACACTCCGCCATTATAGCTATTTTTCAAGCCTTGGGTTTCCCGGTTAAATGGCTCAATTGGATTAGGGAAATCCTCTCCTCTGCGTCTACTTCGGTCTTACTGAATGGAGTTCCGGGTTCTTCTTTTGTCTGCAAGAGAGGAGTTAGGCAGGGGGATCCTATCTCTCCCCTGCTTTTTGCTATTGCCGCAGACCTACTATAGCATGTTCTTAACAGGGCCATGCATATGGGGGTTCTTTCTCTTCCCTTGAACTTGGGCACCAATTCGAAATTCCCGGTGATTCAATATGCCGATGATACCATTATTTTCGTCAAAGGATGCCAGTTTGAGGTCTTCAAACTTAAATGCCTTCTTCAATCATTTGCCAATGATACTGGCCTCAAGATTAATTTCAACAAATCAGGGATGATTCCTATTAACATGTTGGGCAATGACATTGAGCTTCTGGCGGGCCTTTTCGGTTGCAAAATTGAAAATTTCCCCTTCACTTACTTGGGGTTACCAATGGGTTCTTCCAGGCCGCAGATCAAGGACTTCGAAAACATGATCAATAGGATCAATAGGAGAATTACTTCTTTTGCCCCTCTCCTCTCTTATGGTGGCAGATTGCAACTGGTTAACTCGGTCCTCTCTTCCATGCCTATTTTTACTATGTACACCTTAAAGCTCCCGGCGGCTGTCATCAACAGAATCGATAGGGCAAGAAAGGTCTGCCTTTGGGGTAGGAATGACATCAATGGCAGAAGTAAATCCCTCGCTAAATGGAGCAAGGTATGTATGCCAAAATGCAAAGGTGGTCTCGGTGTGATCAACTTAAGACTCCACAATATTTCTCTCCTGATCAAGTTCTTGCACAAGTTCTACAACAAAAGAGATATCCCCTGGGTCGATTTGGTGTGGTCTTCGTATTATCAAAGGAATATTCCTCAAGCCTCGGTCAGGAAGGGTTCATTCTGGTGGAAAGATGTTCTGCTCTTTCTTGATCAATTCAGGGGGATTGCTCATTGTCTTATCGGCAGAGGTGACACTGCGCTCTTTTGGGATGACATCTGGCATAATGTCCATATCAGATCCGCCTACCATCACCTTGCTTCTTTCATCAAAAAGGATAATTGTATCGTTGCCGCTTTCATTCAGCATCTGGGTATCTCTGTGCATTTTCATTTACCTCTTTCGGAGCAAGCGTTTTCGGAGCTCCAGGAGCTGCACGCCATCTTAAGTGAGCTTGTCCACATTCAGGATTGTGACAATCAATGGATTTATATTTGGGATTCCAGGGTCTATTTCCCCATCAAGTTTTACAATTTGACTTTCAATCACTTGGTGGTGCCTAATCCCATTTTATGGATTTGGAAAGCTAAGTGCTCCATCAAGATCAAAATCTTCACCTGGCTTCTTTGCTCTGATCGTCTAAACACCAGGAATCTGCTCAGGCGTAAGAATTGCACCATCCAGGATAATTGCTACAATTGTGTGCTTTGCTTGTGTCACGTTGAGGAGACTAGGGACCATCTCTTCTTCACTTGCCCCTTCAGTGTTTCTTGTTGGAGTGCCCTGGGGATTTCCTGGGACATTAACGCCGATATTTTCCAAAGGATCTGTCAGGCTTGCCTGTCCGATGGGGACCCGTTCTTCATGGATGCCTTCATGATTGCGTCCTGGGGCATTTGAAAGCAACGCAATGATAAGATCTTCAATGCTTTGCCTGTTAGCTGTTTAATCTGGAAGGAGTGGTTCCTTGGGGAACTCCTCTTGCAATCTTTTAGGCTTAATGTTTCCCTTAGATCTGGTTTAGTCGCTTGGGGGTATCGTTTCTCTTCTTCTTCCTCTTCTTCTCCTTAATTTTCTGTTTGGCTGGTTCCTCACCGGCCTTGCTCGCTCTTTGTTTCTTGTTGTTTTGTTCTTGTTAATATATTTCCAGCAGGGACTTCCTCTGTTGTTTCTCGTCAAAAAAAAAAAGGAACATAAGAACTCCAATGGCCTGGACCCCAACGCCATGATCACCGGTGATTCTTCTGGATCGAGAGGAAAAGGCGAGGGATTACGGTGAAGTTTTAACCTTAAGCTTAAGAGTTCTGACAGATTAACGTAAGGTTGGGGAGGCAAATGGCAAGGACGAGAGGAGACGGTGAAGCCGTGAACGGTTGAGGTGGCGCGTCGAGGGGTGCAGTGCACCATCCTCTCGGGTCAGCTGCACTTGATCGATTCGTCCGTCCGGGTTGGTGAGTGGGGTGGTTTGGCTGGTGGTTGGCTGCAGGGCTGCTTGCTCGGGACGGTTCGGTCTCCTCCGCGTTGCCGGCATTCGCCTCCAAGCAAAGCCAAGCCGCGTGTTGTTTCGGGCTACTTCACCCTATTCTCCTACCTACTGCTGCCCGTTTCTTCATTTCAGATCTCGTCTGATCAGCTTTCCTTTTTGCCAGGACCGGACTCAGGAGTGGTATGCTTCGTATACACACTATTGTAAAGCTAGGGAAGATGTTCGTTCTACCGTGGACTGTACGTACTGCCGGAAATATGACAGCCCACAAGTGTCGGTTTCTGAGAGAGTCGGCAAGTGAGCACTACTCAATGTACTCATTCGTCAATCATGCATGTCTTGGAACGCTTCGTTGTACAATTTTATACTGTTCCTGCTATGACGGAAGTAATTCCCGTAGGCCTCAGACCCTCAGTTTGGTTTGTTCCGAGCTAGGAGTATAATGCAGGGTGTACATTGCCTATATATATATATATATATATATATATATATATATATAGAATATATATATATATATAGTGGCTTGGCTTGTGAATTGTACGGCAGCCACGGTTTACAATACCGAATCGGACTAGAAAATAGCAACCAGATGGGTACCAATTTTCAACAAAAATCGATAGAAATCAAACGAATTGTAAAGTCTATTTTTTTTTAATTCGGCGGTCAAAAAACGGTGAAAAAAATGAAATCAACCATTTTGACCTATTTTCGATTGATTTTTGACCTAGAACAACACACTTAAGGACCGGTTTTTATTTCGATTTTTAGCGGTTTTGTTTGATTTTCGACCGATTTACATTGAAAATTGGCACACTCAAGGAAAATTGGGAAAAATGAAGAAAATCTAAATAAATCTCAATTAATCTATAAAACACCTCAGAGAAATATTAACAATTTTTAAATTCATTTAATGCTTCTGGAAAAATAAAAAATAATTAATAAAAAGTAACGAAGACACTGTCAGATTTTTATAAAAATTTACAAACTTGATATGCTCTGAAATTTTAATGGTATCACAAAATATGCCCAAGAATTATGTAGTAAAATTTTTAGAAATATTAGACTTTATTTATTGCCCCCTAGAAAATCAAAAACAGAATAGCATATATAAAGACATTAGCACTGTCAGAATTTTAAAAAAATTCATAAGTCTGATCATCACCTGAACATTTTACAGCATCATTAGCATTGCCTTATAACCTCACACAAAAAGTTTCAAAAACTTATAACACAATTTGACAGCTCAATTAAATCAGGAATTGCTATTTGGTTTTGCTAAAAAAAGTCACACAAATTCGGGTTTTCAAGAAAATTTCATGGCAGAATTCAAAAAACTATTAATACTATTTTAGATAACTTTTAGATAAATTTTTCTAAATTTCTCAATTTTTTTAACTTAAATTTGAATTGGACTGAGCTAGTTAGATACGGTTAAAAATCATGATTTTCAAGCTATTTTCATCGATTTTTTGAACCTGATGGCAGCAACCGAAACTTACTAGCACTGAGAGGAGAGTAAGCATAGCAACCCTTGCGTTTTGCCAATGATAAAGGTGCACCGGGCGACAAAGCCTAAAGAGAGTTGGGGATTTACATATATGGTCCTGAAATCGGCAGCATTGCGGATTGTTCTGCCGCTTCACCATTCGTCGGCACACATGCATAAAAGCACTCCACATTAGAGATAACAATCTTACCCGATTATTTATGTGTCCGTGGATAAAAATCTTAATAAAGATAGATATGTTCTTCTTTTATTACCTACGGATATATTTATTGGAGCCAAACTCTACCTAACGGACAAACGGGTATGTGTATGGGGGAGCTTCACCTGTACCCGTTCCACCCGCTTACCCGCCACCTTCTATTGACATACAGGCTAGAACAGGTGTCTAGTTGGCCCCCTGATCCCTAATTTGTAGTACATTATTTCAGTAATAGTTGAACTTGACTATTTGTGTATTATTTGTCTGCATATATTATTTTAATTCTTATTCTTATGTACATCTGAAAATTTGAATCATTGATAATCATTCTTTAATCCATAAAATGTAGCTAATACCTATAACTTCATCAAAAGGATTATATTAGTACCATTACTCATTAGTTCCTAGTATCATTTGGTTGGAAATATTGTTGATGGTGACGGGTAAACGGGTATACCCGCGGGTATCGGGTACTCGCGGGCGACGGGTATGGACGAGATTTTTCACCCGCGACCCTTCGCGGGTATATCCGTGAGAGATTTTGATTCACGGGTATAGGTATAAGTGAGTACTACTCTTACCCGTCGCATCCGATTGCTATTCCTACTCCACACTAGCTCATACACGTGGCATCTTCCAGACATTGCTAATACAGCCGCCCGCACTAGCTATCAACGGCTTGCTCATCAAAGATACAGAACATGCATCATGCAAGAAATCAAAGAGGATCCGCCAGCCTCTCCTTGCTAGCTTTGCCCCCCAGGCCCCAACACACGGGCAATATGTTAGGCACGGACTGGACTGAAGCAAACAAAACATTTCGCAGCAATGTTCGGTGAACAAACTCAAGAACTGTAACAGAGAACTGCGGCGTGCTCTCACCAGGGTACATGCACACGTGCGTGTTTAATGGGAATGTGTTTCTTAGCGTAGGTGAGATTTTCTTCTTTCTTCTTCAAATTTGGAGGGAGATTTTCGGCCTTTATTGTCAGAGGCAAATTTCAGTCCTCTTGTAGCAATGTTGCCTTTGTTTCTGAGTCCAATCTCGGCGAAGTGCAACCGGATGTGCTGCATATTGGGCAACGATGCTTTAAGAATTTATTCGAAGTTTGATGGATGGATCAAGTCAGCGTGTTCTTCGCTCGGTTCCTGTTGTTTCGTCGGTCCGGAATGTTCTTTGTCATTCATTCAATTTGAATGGTCTTTGGGCGGTTAAATTTGGTGGGCCTACTATCAACAAGGTGGCGATCGATTTCATGGTCACAGACTATGGTGGTCAACTTCATCACCTTGGAGGTCTTCGTTCCCCAAGATTTCAAGGGCGTGGTCGTGGGCGGTATGGAGTCCGTGCTCGCGTTCAAGATTTTGGGGGCCGACCGATTCAAATAGTCGCGGTGTTCTTCTTTGGTGGCGCCAGAGTGTTGGAAACCCCGGGGCTTCCTGACCGCTACTGTGGATAAGGTTCCTGATGATATTATCGCTAAGCAATCAATGAAAATGGGGAGTGCTCTGCGATCCAGGATGGTAGTAATAAAGGCTACGTTCAAGGGAACATGCTGGATGCGGTTTTGGGCTCTATTGCAGTCTGAGAACAACAGGGAAACCATTCGACTGGTTTGCAATGCATTGGAGGTTGTGGCGTTGGACATTTTTTCCAAGAATGGATGGAGCAACAATTATAGAATTTGCTTTTAATTTTACACTCTCTTTGTCTCTATTATTCAATAATGCTATGTGGATGTGATATTTGTAGAAGCTTCTATGCAAGAATTCAGAGACCGGATTTCAATCCTTTATTAAAAAAAAAGATGAGAAACACATATGTATTGTGCAAGTATGGTATACGTTGTGCGTCGACCGTAACAAGTTATCAAGTCTATTATAAATGTAAAATTGCTTTTCACTGCTTTAAAACAGAAATTGCCTTTCACTGCTTTTAAAAAAAGAAATTGCCTTTCACCACTTTCACTGCATTAAAAACCACTTTCACTGCATAAAAAAAAAAGTGCCCTTCACTGCTGTTACCGCCACCTATGAAGCCTTCAGATAAACATGCACGGTGTACTTTACTTGTCAAGCCGAAGAGCAGTAGAAAGTCGCGCATCTTTTCACGCGAACGATCGTCACGTGGAAGGAAGGAGGTGAGAAAGCCAGAGAGCGCGTGGGGCCATCCGTACCGTCCGATGTCATCCTCTCGTTGCCCCGACGGGCGCGCGCTGCCAAAACACAGCGCAGCCAAGTCACAGGTGGGCACTCCCGGCCGACAGGTGGGCCCAGAATTGCTCAACTCGGGCCAACCTCTCACTAACGTGCTACTTGGTTTAGGGTGTGTTCGATAGAAGCTAGAGCTTTGTATTTCTAACTTTATCAAATTTGTAGAGTTGGAGTTGTGAGTACATTAAGAGTATTCAGATAGATCATCTTTTTTACATTTTAGACCAAAAATATAAACTTAATTCACTTTATTTTAGCTTACAAGTTTTAGATCTCAGATAAAACTAGGATCTGGAGCTTTACCAAACAGACCCTTAATAGCCTACTAGTTAGAATAACGTGCTACGTCGCGTCGCGCACGACGATGTAACGCGAAAAATTTGAGAAATTTGGTCGTGTTTTCGGTTTTCGTTTTTTTAAAAAATGGGTCGGTAGGACTCGCCGGCGAATCCATGAGCTGTTATAAACTTTCGATGAATCCGTATTTTTTTTAGAAAACTACGGTTAGGACCTATCGGCAAATTTATGGGCTACTATAAATCTTAGACGAAAACCGTGGCTGGTTTTTTTTGCGCAATTTGGGAAATTTGGTCGTATTTTCGGTTTTCGTATTTGTTTAAAAAAGATATCGTTAAGACCCATCGGCGAATTTATGGGTTGTTATAACCCTTTAACGAATCTGTATTTTTTTGAGAAAACCGCGGTTACAACCCGTTGGCGAATCCATGAGTTGCTATAAACCTTCGACGAATCTATGTTTTTTTAGAAAACCGCAGTTACGATCCGTGGGCAAATCCATAGGTTGCTATAAACCTTCGACGAATCTGTGTTTTTAACTGTAGAGAGACCTAAAGTAATTTTTTGGTCCGTTCCGCTAAAAACTACCGAGAGGATCTAAATGTAATTTTGATATTTTTCGGATCTATTTTATTAAAAAACTGCCGAAAAGACCTAAACGCAATTTTTAATTTTCCAGAGAGCCTTTCCGCAAGGAGGGGTGAGGTGGCACCTCCCATTGCCCTCCAATCCTTTCCACTTTAATATATAGTATACATATGTAAAGGACACAGGTCAGGGAATTATACATACCCTAAACTCTAAAGACTTCCTTGCCTGGGGGGCCACGCCGCACGTCAGCCGCGAAAGTGCGGGCCGGCTCGGCTTGGCTCGTTTTTTTTTCGCGTGTAGGTCTCTCAAAAAATACGTAATTACGTGTAGATCCTTCACGCGTTTTATTGAAAAGGACTTTCTGGTTTAGAAAAATCACGAATCTTTCGTATTCCAGCTATTTTTCACGAAAATGGCCTTTCAATTTAGCGTAATCGCAGATTCTTCGTGAGAGGACCCCAAATAGATGAAAAAACGTGATTGCGTTTGTATCCTTTCAACTGTTTCACGCGTTTTCTCGACGATTTAAAAAAACGCCACCGAAAAAAACGAAATTGTTTCTGTAGAAAAAACAACGCACGCGGCGTATCACGCCCGAAAACTATCCTAGTACAAATGAGAGAGGTCAAGTTTAAGATTTTTATACTTATTAAGAGAGAGAATTTTGTTGAAACCTGGTGGCAAAGTTATAACCCTAGCCTATCCAAAGCTCTATAAAAGCTATCTTAGATTACCTTTCAGTTTTTTTAATACAAATAGGCTACTGTCTTTTGACTTTCGACTATAAAAAAAATAGCCATTAAGAAAATTCCAATTTTTAAAAAGAAGCTAAAAATGAAACCGTGCTAAACTAGGCGAGAGAATACTCTGTTTCTTCTTTCAAAGCTAGGATGGATGCCACCAACAGCGGCCGCACGTGGAGGGTGGGAACTGGGAAGCCGTCCACGTCGGCACATCACAGGATTCTTCGCTTGACAGCTTCCTCGAGCGAATCGCAGTACGTGATCGGAAAGGGACACTGTAACTACGGCCTCTGACCCGTAGAGGTGCGAGTGGGCCCACCCTCCCCGGCGACGCGCCACCCAACGGCCGGCCACCGGCTACAGCCTACATACCACACGGCGCCGCCGCAACCACGGACGAGCACGCCCCCCACTGTAACTTCTTCGCTGATGGCAGAGGTTCGTGTGCCCTCGCTGGCCTGTTGCTAGCAGTTTTTCATTTTCTGCGTGTGTTGCCTTGATTTTGCAGATGGTTTGTGTTTTACAGCGCCTGAGCGATAAACGAGTTGTACGGCACACACGTGCAGCTTCTTTCAAAAAATAATCTCTCCATTTTTGAATATGTGTAATTCTATCTTTCAAATTTTGTTTCTAAATATATATCATTCTATAATTTCAATGTGACTTTTTACTATTTCTTGTTTATATGTCTCTTATATGTCTTTTTTTGAGCTATTTTCAATGTTATTTACTACTATAAAATAGAGTAAGGCATACTATTTGATAGACAATATGTGATCTAATAAAGAGACTTGTGCAGTATTTATGCTTGTCCTGGTGTATGTATGCAATATCATATAATGACACATGCTCAGCAACGGAGATATTACTGTACAAAGACGAAGCAACTGAAATGCGTCGGTGTTTGACGTACAAGTCGGACCTACTGTTTCATTTTCTTCAGTCGTCACTCGTCAGCGTCACCATCGACGCCGATGCGTGCAGTGCAGCCAAAGTAGCCCGCCCGCGTATTTGCAAGCTGCGGGACGGCAAATCCTAGATCCTACATGTTACAAGTAGTAAGTCCTTTTTTTAAAAAAAAAATCAGTAGTAACTCTTTTTTACACTGTGACTGGCATAATATCAACGTATTCTGCTCTACAAGAACTGTACTTGCCTAGTTGCCTGATTACATGACTTACTGTCTTCTATAATTCTACTATGGCATGGTTCCACCAAAAATGAAAAAATAAAACAATAAATCCAGTTCGTTGCTCTGTTCTTTCAGCCGTTCGTATTATTGTTTATTAGCTTGGACTTTGGAGCCTTACTGTTTCTATTTAAAAAAGTTTGGACTTTGGAGTATCTGGTGGTACAGAAGGATCAAAAGAAAGCAAATCAAACATTAGGATTGTTCTCTTGACTTTTTTTTTTGTTTTGTTTAGATGATTCTCTTGCCATTTGGATAGGTTGGTGAAGGCACCGACCCCTTTAACTCCGTGCGGTCCTCTGTCTCAGTTACTGTGACCAGTGGTTAAGATTCAGGCATTGCAAGACTCGTAGCTAGATCAACAGGGCTAACTGAAAATTGAAGCTACAAGCCTACAAGAGAGAAATGAACAGTTGAGACAAGAGCAATAGCATGCACGATGGACTTGTCTTCACTCTAGCGTGATGGTTGAATAGTGTAGAAACTTCTGAGTAAGATCGTAAGGGAAAAGAGGCATGATATTGTGCTTGTGCATACGCATACAAGAGAGAAATGAACAGTTGCGACAAGAACAATAGCATGCACGATGGGACTTGTCTTCACTCTAGCCTGGTGGTTGGTTTCAAACAGTTCTGCCTCCATAGAGCTTTAGTGATCTAGAAACTTCTGAGTAAGATCATAAGGGAAAAGATGCATGATATTGTGCACTTCGTTTCAGGGTTTCTAATCCTACAACGGCATCCGAATAAAGTTCATATCTTTGCTTGGCTTTATCTTTTTATCACCAAAGACTAAAGTTGATCGAGTTAGTTTAATGTGTATGGATGCTATTTGTGTTTCTATACTGGGTTAAATATGGTCTAAAAAGTAGAACCACCTTGCCCCTGACGAACAAACAGGTGTGGACCATCCAAAAGCTCTACTGTTCAACATCATTCAATGATCACTGACTTTGCATATGGAGATTGTGTAAGAATATTTTATTTATTTAATGTGGTCCATGTAATTTATAGAGATAATTCTAATAATGAGTGATCTAGCTTGATGGTTACTAATACCCTCTTCTCTCCCTTCAAAAGGTCCATGTAATTTATAGAGATAGTTCTAATAATGAGTGATCTAGCTTGATGATTAGTTGATTACTAATACCCTCTTCTCTCCCTTCAAATTTGTATGAAATGGTTACATGTGTATTGATTAAATTGTTCCTAGCTTGTTGTCTAGAAGCGTGCGACCCAAACATGAGAGTGAATGCACAACTGAAGTACGTATGCATACGCATACACGTGATGAGTCTATCCGGTTCTCTAATCATCGAGAGGATGCTACACGATGAAGAGACGAGAGAAAACGCTCTAGAATAGGTACCTACGGTGAAGATTTCGCATTTTTTTAGATAAAGGAAGCATTTAAATTAATACCAAGTACAAAGACATCAAAGACATAAAATCTAAGACACTTCCTACTCTGCTTAGAACACACAACCAGGATAAAAAGAAAGAAAGCAGAAACTAAAAGATGCAGACAGACAACCCTCTAGTGGCCCACAATCCAAGACTAGACCGCCACCCATATGCCCGGGAGAAGAAAGTCAGAGTCAGCTTGCACCAAAAGTTACGACCCTTCAGTAGTCCACACTTGTAAGTCCTCCCATTGGAGAATGTACCTCAATTGAAATCCAAAGAGGTCACGAGTGGATAACTCAGAAGGAGAGAGCAAAGATTTGTTTATGAAAACTACATCATTCTCAAGACAACCAAAGTGACCAAGATATTGCCGACGCCCAAGGTAAACAGAGATTTTAAATCCTTATTGAGACCATGCACCAATATCCAAACAAATGATTCATGTTGTCGTGTTTTTAAACCTTGTTAGTCGGAGAGCATTCCAAACAAACCGAGTTTAAACGGCATTCGAAGAACAAATGGTTGATTGTCTCATTTTTATGACAGAAAGCACATGACAAACAACCCTTCCAATTCCGTTTAGCTAGATTATCTTTTGTAAGCAGCACCCCCCTCCGTAAATACCACAAGAAAATTTTAACTTTAACCGGAGTTTTTATCTTCCACAATTTTCTATTCACATTGGGAATATCTCTAAGCATTAAGGCTGCATAATGGGACTTGACCGAGAACTGGCCATTCGAGGTTAATTTCCAGTAGAAGATATCCGGATCTTGTGATAGCACAACTCCTTGAATGCGGGCTAACAATTCAGTCCAAGCAACCTTCGTTGGCCCAATGAGCATTCTACGCCAAGAGAGTTGTGGGGGTGAAGATCTTAGTGCTTCTGAAATTGTTACACCTTTTGGTCTCGACTATGTTATATAGGAAGGATATTGATCTCTCTCGGAGACCCACCCATCCAAAGCAGCCTTCCCAAAAGCGCACTTGTGATCCATCCTTACCATAAAGGTTCCAAATGAAGAAAGTCTCTCGTTTCACCTTCATCGACATGACCAAAAATGCGAATCTCCATTTTTCCAAATCCTTGGGCCAAAGGCTTAGAACCCAAGTACTTGTTACGAGCATTTGTTGCCAAACCCCATCAATTAAGCATGTTTTAAACAACCATTTGCTAAGGAGGGCAACATTTTTCATGTAGAGGTCATGAATCCCGAGCCCTCCCTGCTCTTTTGGTTGACACAGAATGCTCCATTTAGAGAGTCTATATTTTTTCTTATGTTCATCGCCTTGCCAGTAAAATCGAGAGCGAAAATAGTCTAATTTTTTGAGAACCCCTTTGGGTAAAGAGAAAAATGACATCATATACGTCGGGAGGCTACTGAGCACCGAGTTAATCAAAACCAGGCGTCCTCCGACCGAGAGATTTTTCCCTTTCCAACTACTTAGTCTTTTTTCAACTCGCTCTTCAACCCTTTTCCAGTCGCAATTTCGAAGCTTCCTATAGTGGATAGGAATACCAAGATAATTGATCGGAAAGATACCGGCTTTACATCCAAAAAGGTTAGTATAATAAGCTAAATGATCTTTAGCTTCCCCAAAGCAGAACACCTCACTCTTATGAAAGTTGATCTTGAGACCGATGCTCAAGCTCAAACGCATAAAGAAGAAGCTTCATGTTGCGAAGCTTTATCCCGGTCATGGTCCAAAAATAGAATAGTGTCATTCAAGTATTGGAGGATCGAAGTCCTCCATCCACCGTGTGGGTATTATCCCGCCAAATTGCCCATCCAACTTGGCTCGCTTATAAGCACCTTTAACATATCGGCTATGATATTAAATAGCAATGGGGATAAGGGTCTCCTTGTCGAAAAGCCTTTTTTCGCGGAAAAATGGCCAACTTCGCTATTAACATTCATGCCTACACTTCGATATGAACGTCTCGACCCATGAGATCCATTTAGGCGAGAAACCTTTCATGCGAGTTTGAAACAGAAGGGCCATCTCACTTTATCATAGGCTTTCTCGAAATCTAATTTAAGGATTATCCTGCTCGATTTTTTATGATGTAGTTCATGTACGGTTTCATGTAAAATGACAACCCCTTCCGTAATATTTCTTCCTTTCATAAAAGCCGATTGAGTCGGGCCGATCATCTTTATCCGCCACCAAGTTCAATCTATTGGTGGCAACTTTGGTGAAAATCTTATAGCTTACGCTTAGTAAACAAATCGGTCTGTATTGTTGAATGATATTAGCTTCTTGGACCTTTGGGATTAGAGTGATAACACCAAAATTAAGACTAAAAAGAGGTAGTACTCCATTGGATAGCTCCTGAAATAGCTGGAACAGATCCCCTTTAATGGTTTCCCAGAAATGCTGGTAAAATTCAGCTGGGAAGCCATCTGGACCTGGCGCTTTATTGTGTTCCATTGAGAAGATTGCCTCTTTAATCTCAGTTTCAGTGAAATCAGCTGTCAGTAGGTTGTTTTCATAGACCAAAACCTGGGGGATGTCATGTATGTAGGATTCATCTAAAGTGAAGGAATTTTCTTCCGGTTCACCAAATAAATCCTTGTAAAAACCGGTGATATATCCTGTGAGGTTATCCTGTCCCTCAATCTTACTAGTCCCATTGTCAAGAGAATAGATTTTCCTCTTTCTATGTCTCCCATTGGCGACCATTTGGAAATATCTTGTGTTATTGTCTCCCAAAAGGATGTTTTTGACTTTGGCACGCTGGTAGTATCTGATTTCCTCTTACTAGTCCCATTGTCAAGTGAAGATTTCGCATAGATCAAGAAAGGACTAAGATATGTATCTTAAAGTTATCAAAGGGTTGAATCAAATGTGTGCTTGAACGATCTGGCAAATGATTGCCGCTTATGATTTTCTTGCTGATGGAAGGTTCTTTGCAGCGCATAATGATGCCTCCTCCTGGCTTTAGTTTTCCTTTTGAGATACCCTCGTAATATATTCGAAATCGCATTTTTATTATTGTTTTTTTAGAGTATTATGGATGGTCTGATACTCTGATCAGGATTTTTATTGTTGCGCCAGATCCTCGTGAGATATTTTGTTCATGCATGTCTGATAATAAGCTAATAATACCTACATAATCAAGTTGCCGTCCTACTGGATGGAGTACTTTGTAATTTATCAATTAGGCCCTCGTGTTGCATGACGCGGATCGAGTGGCCAGCGCACATGGGGAATTTGTTTGCAGAAAAGATGAGGCGACCTGAATTCAGACCGTTCGAAAGTAGCGTGGAAACGAGTGTAAAGAACATGCTAAGAGGTTCTTGTGCAGAGGAAGATTCAGTTTTTATATCGGACAATATGCTGAAGTTCCTTGGTTGCATATTGCAGGGTGCAAGCTAGCTTTGGAGAAAGACGGGCCTGGTTTTGCACGTTACGGTACTGTTCTTGCAGTCTACCCTTAAATCTCGAAGCCTTGGCTTAATGGCCCTCTTACACATTTTTTCCTTGCAAATTTGGCATACGAATAAAATTTAAAAAGTAGTCTACTTTTCAATAGCGAAAGCAACAGCAAGTGACATGTTAGCCCTTCTGTAGCAGGTTGCTGCCGAGCTAGGGGAGCGCGTCACCTCACCTATTGCAGTAGCTCCGGTGCTACTGCTGCGGTTGGTGGCAGTGCCATGGAGCTGGCTATCTAGGAAAAATATCCTGCCAATCGAATGAAATTTGGTGAAACCACGGTCAACCCAACTAGAAAAAGTTTCAAAAATTCTAAAAAAATCATGGATGTACATCTCAGCTTACCCCATCTACATATAAAATTTCATGATCAAATTCGTCCTGTGCTAAGAGTAATAAAAAGACAAACTTGATCATGAGCAGTAATTGTTATCGCTCATGATTAACTTTGTTTTTTGTAACTTCTAAATGCAGGACGAATTTGATCATAAATTTTATATGTAGATGAAGTAATGAGATGTACATCCATGATTTTTTTTCAAAAAATGTTACTGTTCATGATCAAGTTTGTCTTTTTTGTAACTTCTAGCACAGGACGAATTTAATCATGAAATTTTATATGTAGATGGGGTAAGCTGAGATGTACATCCATGATTTTTTCAAAAATTTTGAAATTTTTTCTAGTTGAGTTGCACCGTGGTTTCATCAACTCTCTGATTGCACAAGATATGTTCCGGCTATCTATTATAATACACAAATAGACTAGATGGCACATATGACTCGTCGTTACTTCTGCAGATGCCAGATTGAAAAAAAAAAAAGGCAAAAAGGCTAATGCTTCCTGAATCTCGGCCAGCGGCTGCGCTGCACCCGTCCACCCGCGCTACGGGGATCGGGCCGGCCTTCCCTTTTCGCGGACGGACGGCCTCCGTCTCACCACGTTCTCCCCGTACGGGAGACGGGCCAAGCCCGCGGAATCGACTGCCTGAGCCGTACCACGTCGTAGTGGGCCGATCCCGCGGCATCGACTGCCTGAGCCGCACCACGTCGTAGTGGGCCGCACGGGTTGAGCGAATCGGCCGACGCGCACGGGCAGACCAAACGGGATTGCGCGACGCGCGTTGTGGGGCCTCTCATCCATGATCCATCCGGTGATTCCGGTCTGGAAATGAACGCGCCACGCCGAATCGCCGATAGAGCGGGGTGCTTTAAGCTGCAGTGTTTTGCCATTCGAGTTGAGATTGCGCTGTGCTGTGCTGCGCTTCGTTTTATTGAATAAAGGCAGCAGGCTTGGCACTTTGCCAGTTGCATCTCGCACGGAGCATCTGGAGTGAGGCAGTGAACTAAGCAAACCGGGCTAACAGAGCAAAGACAGCACACGGTTTCTGAGGAAGCGGAAGTTACCCAGTAGAAAGAAAGAATTTCAATTGTTCAGTTATCATAGCTCGATATAAAGGGCTACTACAATTTATACTCTATTGATACTACTGTACTGCAGGCACTTTTTCAAGAGTTTTTTAGGTGTGCCATTTAAGAGAAATGACAGAGAGAAAATGGCTTTCAACTGTCGTACAGGATCTTTTGGATTGTGAAATTCGCCAAGAGAAGAAGATCATTGTTCCACACGCTTCAGCTCTGTCATAAAAATGGTCCAGTGATGGAGAGAGACATGCTCCAGGTAGGTTGGTGTAAGTATTAATTGCGTACGGCCTTGTAAATAGACGTCAACTAGCTCATGGAGTCACCGATTAGACCATGCCTGGTGTCAAATGATGCCCCTGCGTAGAAAACTCTTGTTTTGAAGGACCGAATGCTGATTTCTACACCGGTGTGGGCATGGGCGGACCGCAGCGTGCCGGCCCAATGATTGCAGCTCGTAGCGTAAGTAAGCGCCATTTCCTCTCCAACGCCGGGCGAGGCGTACGGCGGGAAAGAAGCGAAGAGCTCAAGAACGTGACGCGCCCATGCATGTTCGGTGGCTCACACGAAACTGGCAGTGCTCGGTTGCTCCACCGCTGCAGCTCCACGCACGAACCATCGGGCGCGCTCTAGGTGAGCCAGGCAAAACTCGCCGCGCGCCCTCCCACAAAGTCCAAACCACAGCTATAAGTATCATCCGGATGTTTTGTCTTAACTAACATCCAAACTCACCAGGCCGTTGGATCTAACATCCAAATTCACCGAGCCATTGGATCAAATCATAGGATCGGATGCGAGCCGTTGGATCTAACATCTAAATTCACCGGGCCGTTGGATCAAATCATAGGATCGGATGTAATCGATACTCCCGAATCTCAATAATGATCCAATAGTTCTAAATTTAGGTGATTTTAACAAAAAAAAAACATCGGTTGATGTTTATCAAATCCCCAGCTATAAATCACCGTGCACACCGCAGCGTCCCATGTACAGCAGCAGCAGCAGCGCAAGAGGCAATAGTACTGCGATAACAATCCGAAGAAGTATCACGGACAGTCGGACAGCGATCAATGGCCCCGAAAACTGCGGCCGTTGCGCGCGCCCTCGTCGCCGCGTGCCTTCTCCTCCTGGACGTCAGCGAGTACGGGGCGCCGGTCATGCGCGCGGAGGCGCAGGCCAGCGGGGTGTGCGTGCCGCAGCTGAACCGGCTGCTGGCGTGCCGCGCGTACCTGGTGCCCGGCGCGGCGGACCCCAGCCCGGAGTGCTGCAGCGCGCTGAGCACCATCTCGCCCGACTGCGCCTGCAGCGCCATGGGCATCATCAACAGCCTCCCCTCCAGATGCAACCTCGGCCAAGTCGACTGCTGTAAGACCAAATTACAACGACTCCCATCTACATACGTATTAATTAGTTAGTTAATTAATTAATTAGACGTCTAAGCTTAATTAATTATTTGGTGTTTTCCCTGTGCACGCACGCAGCGGCCTGAGGGCAAGAAGAGCTAGCACGGGTGCTGGGTGCAAGCAAGAGGAATGAAAGTATTGGTTCCACGGTGAGACTGCCGGCGTCGTGTCGCGCCTGTCTGTCCCTCCACCGTTCGTTGTCTTCGTTTTCGTTTACTCAAGGCTGTCCTGCTGTTGTTGCTGTTGATCTCAACAATGAATAATGAATGAAACAACCGGATGATCGGTTGCTATCATACTATATTTTACGATCTTTTTGAGCATTTGAGATGATGCGAGTCCGTGCCTCGTGTACTTCCGTTTCCCTTTGATCTCTGCCCTTGCTGAACAATTAAAAGTGTCAACCAAGCTTATTAGTACCTGACAAACTAGATGTTACATAACATACGAAGAATCAGCGAAACATAAAATCTAATGCAACTCATAGCAAGTGAAAGCAAGGGTATATACCCTACACCTCAACTCGATGGAGCTGAAGAAACAAGTAGATTTTAGCATAATTTATCCACGTAGCTGCGTAGAGAGATTATTACTAATCGCTAATATTACGTAACAGAGTGGCAAACAGGTAATGGCGTCAGCTTGCAAATTGTTGTGAACCAATAGATTAGGCAGTTAATCTTCAAGTGATCTCATCTAGATTAGACAGTTAATCTTGTAATCAAAGGGTGTGTCCTTTGACAACAGATGCCTAAGCATCCTTTCACATGTATAAAAATATATATTGATCAATGCAATTGGAAGTTCTTCCATTCATTTTTGGTTTCTGTTTTCGTTTACTCTTAAACACGTTATCAAGCACGCTCTACAACTGAGCACCGGAAGAACAGAACCAAAGTTGTCACCAGGCACGAAGGCCTCCCATTTTCATTGTCGGTAAGCAATAATGGCGAAAATCGACTTACCTGATCACATTCTTCATGCACTCTTCTACGCCATTCGCCGAGTTGGTGGAGCCCGCCATCGCCCACTCCGTCGCCATGGCAACCGGCCGCGGCGCCAAGGCCACCAGGCGTGGTGTTCTGCCCCCTGGATGCCGCGTTCCAGGCCTTGGGTGCCACGGCGTGGCCCTCACGACCGCTTCGTCTGCAAACGCATGGGTCTTCGCGGCCACCCGACATCGCCGCCCTCCGTGGTGGCGCCTGCTAGCCCAAGCAATGTCGCGCCCCAGAGCATCATGACCGGAGCACCACGCCTATACGACCAACCGCCCATTCCCGCAGACGGAAGCGCGATCGAAGCACCTGGCGTTGGCATCCTCATCAACCCGGCAGGCACGCTCGCTGCTCGCCGTGGTGCGCCGCCATATTATGTTGACGCAGTGGATGTGGGGCTTCCATCCCCAACACCGGCTTCACCAGAGCCGGCACCGCTCCCGCCCCCTCCGCGACGCTTCCTCCTCCGTCGCACGGCTACAGTGGCGGCACACCGGCGACCCGGACTCCTCCCGGGCTCGTGGAATCTGGCGGCCCTCGGTCTCCCGTGCGCCGATGTCCTCCATTTGAACGGCGATGGCGGTGGCGGTGGCTTCATCTCCCCCGATGAGGGGGAGTACTCCCCAATGTGAACAAGCGGCGGGCGGGCGGCGTGGCAGCGGCTGCGCCCGGGCAACGCGGTGGCGGTCGCCGCGCCTGGCGATGCGGCTGGAGGCTACGCCCGGTGGGCGAAACGGCGATGGCTGCGCCTGGCGTGCGATGCGGGAGTGGATGCGCTTGGCGCGGGAATGGCTACAGGCGGCGGCGACTCAAGGGGAAACCCTAAACCTAAATTGCTGGTTTGGCTGGTTTTTTTATTCCGCGCGCGTCCCTGGCCGACCATTGGCTGGCGCGGCCCAAAATCCTAGCGAAGCCCAAAAGCCGGCGCGGCCCAACAGACCAGTGCGGCCCAAGGCACGGCCCAAAGGCTAGCTTGGCTTGTCAAGGCCCGCTCGCCCGCATAGGCCTGAGGCCAGATGGGCCACTTCGGTGGTTTTTCGGCCCACAGGCCATTTTATTTTATTTTTATATTTCAGTCACAAATTCGCAATAAAACCCCTAGATTTTCATGTAATTTGGTACTGACTTGTCACAATAATTTCTGTAAGAATGTACTTTATTGTATAAATCCCTATATGCTTTTATCATATAAAAGCCTTAAGTGCTTAATATATTTATATGCAAAATAATTTATGTGTTTTTCCTCACTTTGTATAACACAATATTCACAAATTCTTTGTATTGGCCATACGCAAGGTAGCACCATAGTTGCTACTGCGGGATCTACACTATGTTTAAATACATAGTGATTATCCTCAACGTGCGTACCCGATACAAAATATGAATTAAACTAGGTCTACACTTTTACAGTGATTACCTAGATGTGTTAATACAAAGTTGCATAACACAAGAGGCATGTACTGTATCAAAAGAATATGCCCATAAGAGGTCCACACCATTTTGGTGACTACCTCCAAAATGTTAGCACATATTTGAGATTTACACTCATGATACAAGAATTTTCTTGTTTACAACTTATTTTGCATTTCACAACATCACCATAACAATTTTAATTTACCCATAGTAAATTAAACAAAATCTATGGTTGCCTCATGTAGGAACTATGGCCGCTAAAGAGTTTGATGTACTCGCTCTTGACGGACACAACTATCCCATATGAGCTATGGACATAAAAGTCAGTCTTGCGACCCGCGGACTTTATTATGTGCTTCTTGAACAAGCAGAAGGTGCAGAACTAATAGGTGATCAACATAGGTATGCGGCTTTATATATTATAAGGCAGCATATACATCCAGACCTTAAGTCTGAATACATGTTGGAGGAAAATCCACGTGCACTATGGCTTTCTCTCAAGCAACGCTATGAACAGCAAAAGGCACTCGTCCTGCCTGAAGCCAATTTTGAATGGGCCCAACTTCGCCTTCAGGATTTCAAAACCGTGGTGATTATAACCATACTGTTCATAGGATTAGCACTAAGTTGCAGTTCTGTGAGAAGAAACTTTCCGATGCGGATAAAATTGAAAAGAATTTGTCTACAATGCTTCCCGCTGAAAGAATCCTTCAACAACAATACCATGAGAAAAATTTCACAGTTTATTCCGAGCTTATTCAAACATTACTTTAGGTTGAAAGGCACCATGAACTCGTGGTGTGGAACAATCAGCAGCGCCCTCTTGGGTTTGTGTAGGGTCGAGGATGCGCCTAGAGGGGGGGTGAATAGGCGTTTTACAAAATTCGATCGCTCACTAAACAATTCGCTCTAATCAACCCCTATGTCAAAACCTACACAATTATAATGCGGAAGCGATAAACTCGGTTTTGACAATTTAAGGCCTAAATCAACTAGGCTCACTATGTGCACTATCTAAATTATGTCTCTACACAAGAATTGCTAAATTGATCAACTAAATAATACTAGCAATTCTAATTCAAGCAATTGATAAATACTCAACAATGTTAATGCTTGAAAGTAAAGAGACAAGGGACAACCGATGTTTTTCCGTGGTGTTCAGAGACTTGCTTGGTCTCCCTAGTCCACGTTGAGGCTAGCCCACACTTGGACCGGCTCCCGCCGAGCACCCGCCTCTTTCCACTAGTCGTGGTTTTTCACGCTATGCGCGAGGCTCAACCCGAACCTTCACAAACTTGCCGGGCTTCTCACACCTCGAGAGCTCCAAGCGACGCCCACGCCGCCAGTCTGGAGTCGGCAACCTCCAAGAGTAACAAGCCTCTCTCCGCTTGAACCTCACTGGGCACAACGACGCGCCTCGGTGATCACCAAGTGCAACACATGCACAAGGCCTCCTCAAGTGCAACACATGCATAAGAGACTCACAATCCACTCCCTAATTGCAACAAATGCAATTTGGGTCACTCTTATGCTCAAGAACCAAAAGGAGAGGAGCAACACATGCACCCAACTCCTACACACAAGAACCAACACCAAGAACCCCGCCTCAAGCCCCCAAGGGGGTATATATAGCCCCACCAAGAAAACTAGCCGTTTGGGGGCGAAATGGGCAAAATCAATGAAAATCTTGGTACTACCGCCTCTAAGGGTCAGTAGTACCGCTCAGCCCCAATTCGGCTAATCTGGACACTTTTGCGGCACTACGCTTCTCTAAGGGCAGTATTTCACCGACTTCATCAAGACCGCACCCACAGAAAAGTAGCCCGGCAAAGACCTCCAGAAAAAACACAGCTCGCCAAAGAGCTACCGCTAACTAAGGGCCGGTAGTACTGCGCTATTGATACTCATCCCCACACCTCATGATAGTCTTGCGTGGCCAGGAGAATTTCACAATTCAACTCGAAATCCGATTCTCCGAAAACGAAACCCATTCTTTGAGCCATATGATGATCAACACATGATCATACACACGTGCAAAACACATTTGCACCAACACAAACCATGCTCAAAGAATTCAACCCAAATTGCGAAAACACATTTCGTTAATCGACTCAAGAACTATTTGCAAAACGATAAGCAAATCAAACTCGAGTTTATGAGATTAATCCCCCTAGCCATGTGAAGGTCAATACAAGACCCGGTCAACTTGCCAACACCCGTTGCAAGCCCCACTCACATGCTCTCGGAATTTCGGACTCATAAACCTCAGTTTATTCGCACAACGAACTTGCAAATAACACAATAAAACCATTTCATGCTTGAGCGCTACTCTTTGCAACACATGCAAAAGTCTAGCTCCAAGCAACATCAAATCAAGATGCATGAACTCTCTAATTGCAACACATACAATTCTCTAGTTCCATGCAACACCAAAACCAAACTTCAACTAAAACCAAATCACACGTATGAGCTCTCTACTGCATAACACATACAAGCCTCTAGCTCCATACAACCACACAACATTAAATCGATCACGTTAAAACCAACACAACCTTATGTGCTCTTTACTCACAACACATGCGAGCCTCTAGCACATACACAACCACAATCACCAAATCATGCTTGAGCTCTCTCCTTTTGCAACACATGCAAAACTTAGCTCCAAGCAACCACACGATTTTATAAAGATGTTTTGCGAAACCAAAGCATGAAGCTTCAACTAATGCAACACATGCAAAATGAACTTCACGCAAAAGCCAACGACTAGCTTATCCTATTTGCAATACATGCAAATCAAAGCATTATGCGAAAACCAAATACAACCAAGCATAAGTTTAACCCATTCGCAACACATGCCAAATGGTTAACCCTCATGCAAAAACCAAATCAACTGGTTTGAGCTCGAGTGAACGCGGAATGAGATCATCAACACATGATGAAGCTCAAGCAAAGGGAACGACCCCTCTTAATAGCACGGCGATAAAAACCTTAGACTCAAAGACTACAAAGTCCTTAGCCTATCTAATTATACCTTCACAAGACGCAAGCAATCCCCTTTGGGGTCTTTATGATCATCACTTTGATACTCCCCCGGGATCTCTACTCGACTCCTCTTCGGGATCCATTCTTGACGCCCATCAACTCATGATGCCGTCCTTGTCCCGTTCTCATCATCTCATCCATCTTTGGACCTAACTCAATCACAACTCATAAAATAGTTAGTCCAAGATGCATGGTTGTCTCAATTATCTCTTGCACTCCATTAACATATAATGGATGCCTCTAGATCAATTGAGTACAACCCTAAATCAAATTAAATGATTTATATGTGTCTTAAGTACAATAATGCAACTCATGCTTAATTATACTTAAGAACTATTTATTTGTCCTCAATTAATCACGGAACACCATCAACACATGATGAAGTGTTCGTTAATAATTAATTAAGACAAATGAACTCAATTTAAATTATCATTTAAATTGATATGAGTATATATTAACTACACAAGTTTTCATATACTCATGTTGATGAAAAGTAATGATCCATTATTTGTAAACTATATGGAAATGATCATTACTCTAAGTCATCAACTATAGAATAAACTCCATATGTATATGTGCATAAATATGATTGACTTGGAGATAATATGCACATATTCAAATTGATCGTATTGGAGTATATCCTATATTACCATGAGTATACTTATAACTAGGCAATTCAAATATATACTCAATGATTTAGTTTCTTTGTCTTGATCCTTATATGTGTCCATAAAGAATAGATCAATACAATGAAACTATCAATTTAAACTACTTAACTCCCCATAAGTATGTGCATCCATGTAATATATGGATTGGGAAACATGATGCACATTTTGTGGTTAATATAATGGGGACATTCATATTTTAACTTGACTCAAAGTATGCAACTAATACTAGAATGAATACGCATAAACATACCTTGGGTTTTCCATTTTTCAATGCGATGAGATTAATCAAAGATATTCTAACTAAACAAGTTAGTCTCGATATAAGATTTGTCATTAATAACAATATCGCATTAGGAGATAATCACAATATTAGATTTGTCATTAACACCAAAACCATAACTAATGAAGGTTGAACTTACAGTTTGCCCCATTGCCTGAAGTTCATGCCAATGCTCAGAATAAACCCAAATTTTATAGTTCTCCTAAGAACTATCAAAGCAATTTCCATGGTAAAAATAAACGCAGAAGCAACAAGAAGAATAAGTCACGTATTTTCAATAAGAGTAAAGGCATTTCTAAACAAAGAAATGACAAGCCTATTTGTCAGAAATGTGGTTGCTATAACCACATCACAAAAAAATGCCGTACCCCAAGTCACCTTGTTAATCTCTATCTAAAGTCTGTGGGACGTGGACGTGCTGCCCCGGGACAAAGGTATAAAGCCCATTTCAACCTTCAACCTGACAACTCCAGGGAAGAGGCTGGTTGTTCGCAACAAGTTTCCAAGGAACCAAGCAACAACGTCGTACCAGAAGACAAGGATCAAGTCAACACAGAAAATATGATCATGGAATTTGCTTCCAATGACATATTTGGAGACCTCGACTAGGCTCCCAATCTCTTAGATCCCAAGTCTAGTGCCCCATTTATTATACTAATAAAGCACAATTATGTCCTAAGTATTGTATTACATAATAATGTCATCACATTGACATATTAGATATCCCAATAAATGTGATAATTACGTTTGATATTCAATAAAGTTTGTATGTGTTCTATATATATTCACCAAGAATTTTAAATTCTTCATTTATATATAGATTTCTACGGGAGTCGATCTGATGGAGGAGGAATTGTGCCTAGTAGATAGTTGTACTACTAATTCTATACTAAGGGAAACAAAATATTTCTAAACTCTTACTAAGAGGCAAGGAAATGTTTTGACAATCGCTGGACGCGATGCAATGATAGTTGGCTTTGGTCGTGCCACTATTATGCTTCCTATAGGTACTCAAATCACAATAGAGGATGCACTATTGTATCCTGATTCAACACGAACCCTATTAAGTTATAGAGATATCCGCAAAAATGGTTTCCATATTGAAACCCATGATGACAATAATGAGGAATTTCTCCTCATCACTAAAGATTACGGATATGGCAGACAAACGCTTGAAAAGATTTCCTCTTTACCGTCTGAATTGTACTTCACATACATTAAACCCGTACCACATGTTGTGTACAAGGTAATTTTTCAGAATATTGATGCATTCCAAACTTAGCATGATCGCCTTGGTCATTCTGGTATAGGGATGATGAGAAAAATTATCAGCAATTCTAATGGTCATGATCTGCAAGCTGCCAAATTCCCAAAATCATCAAATTTTATATGCACTGCATGTGCAACTGAGAAATTGATTTTGAGACCTTCTCATCTTAAAATCCAACATGAGCCACTCAAATTCCTTGAACGTATTCAAGGTGACATATGTGGCCCTATTCAACTATTGTCTGGTCCGTTCAGGTATTTCATGGTTCTTATAGATGCATCTACTCGATGGTCTCATGTATGTCTTTTATCCACACGTAACCATGCCTTTGCAAAGATAATTACTCAAATTATTAAACTTAAAGCACATTATCCTGAACACCAGATTCAATCCATACGATTGGACAATGCTGCTGAATTTTCCTCACATGCATTCAATGATTATTGCATGACTTTAGGAATTCAAGTACAACATTCTGTCCAATATGTCCATACTCAAAATGGTTTGGCAGAATCTCTTATAAAGAGAATCAAGTGGATTGCAAGACCCTTATTACAAAATTGCAACTTACCAACTTCATGTTGGGGTCATGCGGTCTTACACGCCGACTTAATTCAATTGCGACCAATCGCATATCATCTGACTTCCCGCCACAATTAGTGCGTGGAAATATACCAAATATTTCCCATCTGCGAAAATTTGGTTGCGCTTATATACGCACCAATCTCACCGCCTAAGCGTGCCTCTATGGGCCCACACAAGAAATTGGGGATCTATGTGGGGTATCAATCTCCGTCGATTGTTAAATACCTTGAGCCCTTAATCGGGGACCTATTCACTACCTTAAGACGACGATTGTATATTTAATAAGGATCATTTCCCAACAATAGGGAGATTTCAAGTACCAAAAGAATGCCCAGAATCAATTGGGGATCAGAGACATCTCCACCTTAGATCCACGTACTCAAGAAACCGAACTTCAAGTTCAAAATTATAAATTTGCAACACATTGCAAATAACTCGCCAGATGCATTTACTGATACTAAAAGTGTTACTAAATCCTATTATCCTGCCCGAAATGTGCCTGAAAGAGTGGAGGTACCAAATAAAACCATTCAACTCCAACTTCAAAATAAGAGGGGGAGAAGTAAGGCCACGGCTAAAGATGTAGCTTCTTGCAAGCGACAAAAGAAACCGAGGACAAAATCCTCCAAATCAGTAAATACAAGCCAACCTCAAGTTGATCCACAACTCAGATCAAAAGTGCACTCTATTGCTGATCCTGGGACATCGGAACACCCTGGCTCCATAGTTTTGGGAAGTAATGAACCATCAGCAAGGGTAAAAGAAATTTCCACTAATTATATTGATTCTGGAGAATCATATGACCGAAAGACTACAATTGTCGACACTTACTTCTCTGCAACAATTGCAAATAACCTCTTAAATGATCCAGATCCCAAGACTATGGAAGAGTGCAAAAAGCGCTCGGACTGGACTCAATGGAAGGAAGCAATTCAAGCTGAGATAGCCCGCTTACTAAAAGAGAGGTATTCACATCTGCAATACCTACACCTCCAAAAGTCTTCCCTGTGGGATTCAAATGGGTTTTTATCCGGAAACGGAATGAAAACAATGAAGTGGTGAGATATAAAGCGAGACTTGTAGCACAAGGGTTCACGCAGAGACCCCGGCATTGATTTCAATGAAATATATTCTCCAGTTATGAGTGGAATAACATTCCGATACTTAATATCATTGGCAGTTCAAAATCATCTATCTATGCAGTTGATGGATGTAGGGACAGCATATCTTTATGGGTCACTTGATTCGGACATATACATGAAGGTTCCCGATGGAATCCCAATTCCGAATCCAAACGCAAATCGCAACATGTACTGTGTAAAGCTCAACAAGTCACTATATGGCTTGAAACAGTCGGGAAGAATGTGGTACAACCGACTAAGTGAATTCCTTCTAAAAAAGGATACACAAACAATGATGATTGCTCATGTGTCTTCATTAAGAAATCTTCAACGGGATTCTGTATTATATCCGTATATGTTGATGATTTAAATATCATTGGCAACTCTAACGATATAAACGAAGCATGCAATCACCTAAAGACGGAATTTGAGATGAAGGATTTGGGTAAGACCAAATTTTGCTTAGGTTTACAACTTGAGCACCTTCCCTCAGGAATTTTAGTGCATCAATCACCTATATCCGAAAAATATTGGAGAAATTCAATATGGACAAATCATATCCATCTAAAACACCTATGGTTGTTCGATCTCTAGATATGGAGAAAGATCCATTCAGACCATGTGATGATGGAGAAGAGGTGCTTGGACCCGAAGTTCCTTATCTCAGTGCCATTGGAGCGCTTATGTATCTTGCAAACTGTACCAGACCTGATATTGCATTTGCAATGAACTTACTAGCTAGACATAGCGCTGCACCAACCAAACGTCATTGGACAGGTGTAAAGCATATCCTCAGATATCTCAACGGTACAAAGGATCTTGGATTATATTTCGAAAGAAATCAAGATCCCACTATGATTGGATACACGGATGCTGGCTATTTATCAGATCCCCATAATGCCAGATCTCAAACAGGCTTTGTATTCTTACATGGTGGAACAGCTATTTCATGGAAGTCTTCTAAACAGGTTATGATAGCTACTTCCACTAATCATTCTGAAATTATTGCACTATATGAAGCTTCACGTGAACGTGTATGGCTTCGCAGAATGATTAACCACATACAACAATCATGTGGTATTTGTTCTATTGAATCACCTACAATTATCTATGAAGATAATTCTGCTTGTGTTACACAGATGCAGATAGGTTACATTAAGAGCAACATCACAAAGCATATTGCTCCAAAATTGTTTTATCCTCATGAGTTACAGCAAAGTGGGGAGATAAATATCTTGCAAACTAAATCATGCGATAACCTCGCTGATCTTTTCGCCAAGTCATTACTATCTTCTACATTCTTGAAATGTGTTTATGAGATTGGTATGAGACGACTTTGAAATTTGCAAGAATCAGGGGAAGATATCCCCTAACTATTAACCTGTCATAACAAATATTACACTCTTTTCTTTTATGAGTTTTTCCTCACAAGGTTTCTCATGAAAAGTTTTTAATGAGATAATATCAAACAAGAGTATATGTCATGTTTCTTGTTTTCCCCATTGGGGTTTTTAAGAAAACATCAATGACATGCATTGTCCTCAAACTTGTTTGTAGGTTTTTCCTATAATAGGTTTTCTCATACGAGTTCACTAGAGACAATCACTTAAATATATTGTATCATTTTTCTCCTAAATCTTCCGATTGGGTTTTATAAGAGTTTTCAACAGTATATCAACATATCTTCTCCTCATATTTTCCTACAAGGTTTTTTAGAGGAGTTTAATTTATTATGTCATATCTTCAATTTTTCCCCACAGAGGTTTTTAGAGGAACTACCAAAGACATGGTGATTTATTAATCACACTTATATATGTTATATTTTTCTTCTTATTTTTCCCACCGGGTTTAAAGGAGTTTTTAATAGTATATCAATATAATCCTCAGATTATTCCCATTGAGTTTTTAGAGGAATCAACGACGCATTGATCTCAAGGAAGATTCGATCAAGGAGGAGTGTTGTGAACCAATAGATTAGGCAGTTAATCTTCAAGTGATCTCATCTAGATTAGGCAGTTAATCTTGTAATCAAAAGGTGTGACCTTTGACAACAGATGCCTAAACACCCTTTTACATGTATAAAAACATGTATTGATCAATGCAATCGGAAGTTCTTCCATTCATTTTTGGTTTCTGTTTTCGTTTACTCTTAAACACAAATATCCAGAGGCCAAGGTGATCGGAACATATCCATTCCACTCTCTCAGAAAGCAGCATAATATTACGTCAAATCACAAATCAAGCAGAGTCCAACACTGTTGATTTCTTATCAATTCTCGAAAGCAAAACAAACATAGATCAAATCTTTAGAACTGGTAATAAATCATGGTATCTCTCAAGGCAGGATTGCATATACATTCTGACCGCATGTTCAACTTCAAAGTAGGTGTGACAGTATCACATAAAACTCAGTGAAGTACTATCACTGTTCCACATAATAAGAGAGGATAATGAGACATTCTCCACACCGAATTTCATGCGAACCTTAGCAACTTTGCATCAACATATGCCAGATAGAAGTAAAAAAGTGTGCATCCCCCGCTGGATGTTTAATCATTACTAAAACCTTTCCTCTATCCTGAAATTTGTTCTAGAAAAAGGGCCTCCTGCTTGCTAGTGAGGCCGAGGTCACTTAACGACATCTGACATTCCGCATCAGTGAATGCACGCCTGGGATAAGACATCACCTGTGCATTGCAAATTTGCGTTAATAATTGACATTCAGTAATGATTACAAGGTTCAATCAGTGCCAATGTTATAAATAGAAAGCTATAGCTATGCTAAAGCTTTTTTGGACCCCAAACACATAGCTATAGGCTAATATTCCGCTATATTAGCTACAAGCGCTATAGCTAACAATAGCCCGCTATTCTAAATAGGTACCCATATACTAAAACATTTGACCTATTTTGAAATCCAATATTACTAAAAGGCCCAAATACATCTCTCATAAACCTAAATTACAAGGAAACTTAGTAAAAGGCCTCATCTCGCACTTTTCAATATTTTAACATCAATATTTCTTAGTGATTAAGTACTTGTTGTTAAAAACATTATGATGTAGTTATCATTTGGTCTTTAACATGTATTAGTATGTTTGTTGATTCTAGACTTGGCTCATATTATTATTATTATTATAAAAATATTAACACCCTCTAAAGTATCATGGTTTTATGATTTATTTGGAGGTAACTTACATTATATACATCTTAATTTTTTACATTTTTTAATACTGAATAATAACGGAAGGATAGCTTCCATGATAATTATTGTAGCTTTTTTAAGGACCTTGCTGCAAAGCCGTGAAAATCGTGATTTAAAACCTTGATCAGTACAGAAGAAAAATCTATAGAACAGCAACTAGAGAATTTCTGATGCATTATTCTCCCCTGGTTAGGGCTCAGTGACGTCATTCAAAATTTTCCTTTAAATATCGGAAAACAAAAATAACCAACCAGCATACCCAAAAATCCTAGTGACCTAAAAAAACCAACAAAAAAAAACATGCCCATGATGCTCAGATGTCTGATAATGAAGAAACGGCTCGTGTGGTAGTTTCTATGTAATTAATTATCATACAGAATACCATGTCACAAGGGTATTCTGACCCATCTCAACTTATTGTGTAACCATACTTGAAAGCGACCAAATAATTGACGTTGCTTAACTAGTGTTGAGAGTTCAAAAGAGCTTCACCTAAAGCCACCTTGTTCATTTGGAACGCATCTATATAGGAATTTAAGTATTGTTTAATGGCATAT
Organism: Guadua angustifolia; assembly: GCA_036346375.1. Lineage (NCBI taxonomy): Eukaryota > Viridiplantae > Streptophyta > Magnoliopsida > Poales > Poaceae > Guadua > Guadua angustifolia. Next base: position 11,144,870 of record CM070515.1, on the reverse strand, counting down.
AAATATAATAGGACTAATATATGAAGGCTCATGATGAAAACAGCAAACTAAACTGCGAAAACATTGCAGTTTTTTCTTTGTTAGAGCTAGTGTAGATGACAAGATGGTGCAGGTATACAATCCAGTATACCAAAACATTCATCTTTCTCAACAGAACTTTTTGAAAATACAATCGCCAGATAGAAATAAGAAAAGGTAGAATTACCAGTCTATAAGTTCCTGGCTTGAAAGTCCTGCTGATGTCTATGAAATCAAAAAGAACCTGCAGGAATCCCAGAAAGTTAGAAGTAGGTATAACGAATGATTTCACTATGGATTCTGGCAACTGAAAGCAGCTTACCTGAAGCTTGTCAGATTTCAAAAAGCGCCTTCCCTGGCGACTACCATCAGGCATGCGAACTACAACTGTGATGGCTCCTTCATCATTTGGCAGTGGCTCCTTTGGTAAAGACGCTTGTTTGGCTGCAAGCTTGGACTCCAATTCCTATTTTCATAATAAATCATGAATAACATAATTCACTGTCTGCCAGAAATAACACAAACCATAGAAAATACAGATAAAACAAGCTTTAACAGAATCTGCAGAAGAAAACCAACATGCTTCCTTATCATTTGTTTGATGGTGGAGACAATCACAGCCAGAAATAGCAGCAGCCCTATACTAAACTTTTGATGATCATGCTTCTGACTTCCGAGGACATCTCTTGTACAGATTGCTTCTAATCAAGCCTAAGCTAGTTTTAAACTTATGTCCTGGTAGGAACCAAGTAAAGGATATACTAAGTTTAATATCTAAGGAATATCTTACGCACAGGTATTCATATCTTCATATCTACACTTATGTTAAAATTTAACAAGCATATTTCATGCGGACCCAACCCAGCAATAATCATCCTGAGACAAGCGGAATGTTTCCGAGCCAATACAACATCTTCGTGCAATCCATATATGAAGAGATCTCTGTAAATTATCCATCAACTCTTAATCAGACAGTACCAACTGAAGTACCTCTTCCTCAAGTTGTTTTCTCAGCTTTTCCTCCTCCTGCTGCTTTTGCTTTTCAATAGCAGCTTCTCTTGCAGCAGCAGCTTCTAATCTGCGGAGCTCAGCCTCCTGCACAGCCTTCATCTCTTTCTCTTGATCAGCTTGGAGAGATGCAAGATACTCATCATCCTATAATTGAAATACCAAGTGTCACATGCAGTAGTTATCTCATCTTCAGCAGATGCATACTGCACCATACCTGCTGCTCCCTTAGCAACCGCTGTGCAGTTAATGTTGGTGATGGAGGAAGTACTCGGGGATAGAGAGCTGAGTTTCCATGAGATGGGAAGGAAAATGGATATGATGCACCTTCAGGAATCACACCAAACATTGCAGCCTCAAGCATGACAGCTTCATCATGCTCCTCAGAAGAAATGCCACCCCACTTTTCAAAAAAATAACAATAATAATAACAGGATTGTGAGTTGGGGAGAAACTGTAGTGTTCCCAAATTTTAGCTAACCAAAGGCGTGATGGGATTATAATACCTCCTCTGAGGGGAAACTTCCATTGTTCTGGTGATCATTTTGAATGCTATGAGGCTGAGGGCTTGAGGGAGGACTGCCAGTGTCAGCCCTTTGCACTGCTTCTGTTGGCTCAACATTTCCAGATGGAATACGCCTAGAACGTTGTCTAACTAAAGGTTGTTCCTCAACATCTTCGATATCCTCTTGGAAGTTCTCTTCATCTACCGATTGCCCAGAAGTTCCAACATTCCCTGCAGTTAGTCCTTGCCTCCAACAAGAAAGGATAAGTATGAGGAATCAGCTACTAATAGATAGAAGCAGGTTAACCTGAGGTTCTTGCATAGGACACACATTGCTCGTGCTTAGCTAGTCAAAACTGACTTAAAATGAAACAAATAGTCACTGGATAAGTTAGACTGCAACTGCAATAAAACATTGCATAAACTGAAAGTGTAGAAAACTCATGGCAGGTGGAACAATGGGCACTGAGGAAGTGATATACACTGATGGGAACCTATCAACTTACTAATCTATGAATAATCGAACATAAGTTAGCAGGTGGATAACAATATTTAATAGTCACCTATCAACTGTCCCACTTGGTCCTTCAATGTCTTCCTTATCAGATAAATCAGAAGAATGATCAACCACATACATTCCCTCTTGCCGTAGAACTCTCTCTCTCTCAGCTGTCTGATTAATCACATAAAAAATGTTTTGAGCATAAAGGTATATCTGAATATGCACAAAAACAGAATTCTGCATCTTGGAGAACTACCTCCAAGGACATAGAAACTGCCTGAGCAAGCTCATCATCATCTCTGCCACGTGATGTATTTTCATGTTCACCGCTATTTAGGCCCTAAATACAACGGATTTGGTCAAAAAAGATGTGTATAATCTAAATTCTTAGAATAATGAGATATCCAATAAGCAGAAGCTTACATTTGTCAGTCCTTCAGCATCTCTTTTTGACGCTTCAATGGCTGCACGGATCATCTCCTCTTCTATGTCATTGTTATAATCACTAACATCGACCAATGGGGGAGCACTTGGCGTAGAATAGTTTGAGTTTGAAGTATTTCTTGGGATATTAGGAGCATGAGAAGATGCCAAGTTATCATCATCTTCATCAATTACAACAGTCCCATGAACCTCCGGGCCATATGAAGACTCCCGTCCAGTAACATCTTCAATAACAGGACCCTGGCCAGAACTACCTGTTTGAGGACTGTTGTCCTTAACTTCAATAGGTATCTGCCTCACCTCCCTGGGGTGTGTAACATGAGGCCCCCGACGAAATATACCAGCAGCAGCTCTCTCAACTAAGTTTGGATCCAAAAATGCAAAACGGTTGCCCAAAGTTTCAGGGAACAAAGGACTGTGGAATGTAGGATCAAGTGGTTCGTCCAGATCCATCATATCATCATGACTGGCAGGTATAGGGTTCTGATTGTTTCTGGTGCTGAAAATCATACAGATCAATTATATTTTGCTAAGGGGACAGCATGGGTATCAGGACAATAAATGCATATAAGAAAGGAAACAGATAGGAGAACAAAACACATACACAGTCCTGTCTCCTTCATTGAAATAAGCATTCACAGCTTCATTTAGGTCACCACTATGTTCCTGAATAATATTTCAACAGCCAGTCACTATAACCAATAAATGAGCCCGGAAAGCACAGTAATATTTGTATAGCAACAATCGCTATGTCTAATAGATGAGCCAAATGTGATACGCGATGAACATGAATACATGCTAACAAGCTCTTAAACAGTCTTTTGAGTTAAAATTAGTAAAGGTTGAAAACAGCACACCAGATGATAATGAGTGTAGCCTATGGGGTTAAACTGAAATTCACTGTGAAATATCTACCTCTGTAAATTCCAATATTGTTTTACAGCAATACTAGATGAACAAATATAAGAAATACACATGAACTCGGGTCATATTCGTCAAGGTGCCACAAATAACTAATTCAGAATGCAGGCTGCTAGTGGCTTTACAACATCAGAACAAAGATAAATCAACTGGAGGTTCCAAGCAAAAGTTATGCTCAATGCAGCCAAAAGGAACAGAAATTGCAGTATTTCAGTCAGCACTCCAAACCTGCATTTCCAAGGGCTATTGCGACAAAAACCAACAACCAGTTGTGTTCATTTGCTATACCAGTTCAAAATCCACATAAAGATCAGAAGGCTTGTTCATTCGCTATACCCGTGCAAAATCCACATAGAGATAAAATAACTTAATTTTCTTCTGTTAAATCTCAAGTCTCAACACACTGCAACTTAAAATGTTTCTCCCAAAGGAACTACTGGCCAACCAAAACCTGTTCACCCCATAAATCAATCGGTTTATCAATTAAATCAGAAAACCAGATCTGCAAACCTTGAGCCATTCAATAGACGACAACAGTCTTCCCACACAGGCAAGGACCCAAACATAAGTGTTCTTCCCTCTCGCTCCTACTCCCAATACAGCCAACTACGACTGTGATACTTCTCCCCACAAGAGTTCCATAACATAAACATCTAAAACGGATTTAATATCAACAAAGTTGGTTCTCCCACTACATGTATCAACAAAATTCACAGCCGTAACATTTAAAGAGATCCACGGCACCCCCCCTCAAACTCTAATCCACTGGTGATTCAGCATTTCCCAAAGGGCAAATATAAACCAGAAATTAAGCGCATGCGCCAATTATAGCACCATGGCTCAAAACTCGCAGGCATTACACTCCACAAACCCCAATTCCGCTCCTTTTCTCAACTCTATGCACCCTACAGACCGACCCCACGTACTCATCAAACCCTGACGCAAATCGCGCATCACACTCACACCACCCATCCGCCATCCCATCGCATCGCCATCTAACCCAAAACCAAGCAGACAAAGCGAACCCTAACTCGAAACCCGAAGCGACAAAATCCACGAGTACGGAACTGTAACAGGGGGTCGAATGGGGAGCGGGAAGGGAGAGAAAGGGACACGACTGATGAGGGAGGAGCGGGTCGGCGTCACCTCGAGCTTGCGGACGGCGACGGCCTCGTCGGCGCCGGTGATGCCTATGAAGGTGTCGATCGCCTCCTGCGGCGACCGCTCCATGGCGGTAGGGCGGAGGCGCCGGCCTAGGGCTCCGCGGCGACGCGACGGCGAGGAGGTTGGAGTCGGAGAGGAGGGAGGGAGGGAGGGAGAGAGGGCGGAGGAAAAAGAGAGTCGTGAAGCAACGGAGCCGTGTGTATTAATTCAAGTAGTGTTGATGCGGTGTCCCTTTTTCCTTTTCCTTTTTTGCCCTTTCCTTCGCTTTCTTGGTGGTTAAGATTTGATGGGCCGTGGGCCGTGGGCTGCTTAGCCCACTAGAGTTCGGATATTTACGCTCGTGCCCTCCAGGGGATAGGTTCGACACGACACATGTTGGGGCATGGATGTAATTGCCATCTTCTTGAAGAAGAAGTATGCCATTCCAGAAGAGAGAGAGAAAGAGGCCTGTGTCTTCTCCCTGAAAGAAGGGGAACTTCAGAACTTGGTGAGGCTGACGCTGAAAGCAATTGCTCCCGGTAATGGTATATACCTTGTTGCACCGAGGTGAAATCCTGGAAGATCTTTTGGTCACATGATGCTCTGCAACGCTGGAAACTCATGTTCTGAAGGCAAAGAAATGTCCATGCTCATAGTCCATACTGCGCATGACCAACAACAAACTGCAACGGTACAATTGTACTATAATATATCTCCACATCATCTATAGACAACACTAAAAATAACTTATACAATGGATCGTCTATATAGTTGTCTGTAATGTTCTCTTATCCAAATAACAGACTGTCTATACAATGGTATATAAAATAGAAAGCTGTCTATAAGACCGTCTGTTAAATAGTAGACAGCAGCTTTCTCTCTCTTCCATCTCTCTCCTCTACATCACCTAAAATCTTAGGTGGCATGATCTTACAGACAGCTGACATGTACCATTGTACATACCCTAACGAGTCACGACAACCTATGCGACATAGTGTACGTATAGCACATCCTACAACTTATGTGGCTTAGTCGTAGAGCACAAGAATCGAATCCCGATTATTCTCCAGTTCTCCTTACAGGAAAAGATTAGATAGGCAGCTCCTCCTACACATCCTCTTCTGAGTAATTGCATCCAACAATGTTAGACGAGGATATGAGGTAGAGCAGTAGGCGATCTATCAGTAAGATTGCTTGCAAGGATTCTCAGAATTCAGCAGACCACAGCAAATTTGGGAGAAAAATTGATATATAGATTTATGCTGGAATCAACAGGTACAAGCTCGAATTACATCGAGCAAGATTGTACTTTATAGAAGTAGGGAGAATTCAGCTCTGTGAAGTACAGGCAAGAGGACAAATTTTTGTTGTAGATATCTACAAACGCACAAGCATAAAAATGGCTCCCTGAAGGATATATGTATTTTGGAGAAAAACTAACGGAAAATTGAGCCATCTAAGTACTGCAATTCCATCTGGATGTTGGTACGCAGTTCAGGTACTGGCACCAGTGGCAACCATCGTTCCCGTTTTTACCCTTGTAAAGCATCACCAGGGTAATCGCATATCTGCATCATAAGTCACATATGTTAGGTTTCAAGTATGGCTTTATAATAACAAGAGATTGGTCATCCAGGCTATAATGTCGGTTCAGAACATTGTATACGATGACACTGTTTTTTTAACTTCCCTTTGCAATACATGGATAGTACGTGGCCTACTACAAAGTGATAAGTGGACTACATACAAGTGCATCACGTCTTTTAGATGGAGTGGAGAGACTTACCCAACTAGCAGCAAGAGGAGTGCACCACCCCACAAAACATACTGGTATGCTTTGTACTTTGGAGGCTGATTAGTCTGAGGCAACTCATGTCGTTCCATCCAACCAAATTGAGGTCTTGCTAGCAGTACAAACCCAAGAAGGAATCCAGTCGCAAATCCACCAATGTGGGCAAAATTATCAGCATGCGGTAGTATCCCGATTGCCAAATTGATTGCAATTATAAACAGCAGAGTTATGATGGCTGTCGCCTGCAAGCGCGAAACAGCTGAAAATTGCGTCGAACAACTGAATAGGAGTAAAACAGTACAAATATATTGTCTCTCTTCTGCTGACCTTGTTAGAATAAATAGTCCAGTTCATAATAAGCTCAGAGAGCATAGACCCAAGGAGGCCAAACAAAGCTCCAGAAGCACCAACAGAGATGTAGTTACTCCGTAAGAACAGTGCAGACAGCACACTGCCACCAAAACCAGATAGCAAGTAGATAATCCCAATGCGCACTTGCAAGCGAGAAAAACTTTAGTCAGTGTACAGGAATGCACTCTAGGTTTAACAGTTTAACACAAAGGTAAATGCACCCTATGTTCAAATCCATAATACGACATATGAAGGAAATGAGTCCAAAGAGACTACCCACATTTGTAGACCTGACTAGTTCTTAAATGAAGTCCATGAAACCAACTCTATAAGTCATACTCAGATTTGTGAGAGCAATAGCCTTGTGTTGTAACACCAACGAAATGATATATATAGCAAGCCAACTAGCCAAACAGTTACAACAAAGAGATGAAGAATGGAATCAAACCTCTGGATCGACTTAATTCAGACTGACATCAGTTTCCACAAGTACTACAAGTACTAAGGCATAACCAGCTCAGAGAATTCTAATGCTTAAAAGTTAAAACATGAAGTACATTGCACAAAAGAGGGACTAGTGTTACAAAACAACAGATAAAGATTGCCAACCGATGTACTTCAACTGCAAGAGATTAACAATACTGTGGCACTGGCAAAATGAATCAATGCGGTACTTTTAAGAAGCTTACCAAACCCAAATTGCTGCTCAAGGCGGATTCCAATGAATAACAAGCTTAGCATGTTAACAATCAAGTGGACTAGACCAGCATGGAGCCATATACAGCTAATGAGGCGCCACCCTTGGTGCTGATGAACAACTTTGGCCCAGTTAAGAGCTCCCATCTTCTCCAAACTGCACAATGGAGTGAAATTTTTGTTAGGACACTTTCAAGATGAAGAAAACTATACCATGTGTTATACAATACAGTACATTGTAATTAAGACAATTTCCCACGTGATGGAATTCACGAAATTAAGACGATTTCCCACGTGATAGAATTCATGAACTAGAACTTACAAAAATCACTTTTTTACAGCTAAAGAGAGATTTTTTACAGCTGAAGAGAGAGGGAAAAAGGTCCACACCTATCAATATCTTACTGGAAGAGGTGGGACAAATAGAAAAGCTAATGAGGGCAACATAACCTGGTAACCTAATTGCCAACTATATCTGAGAAAAATACTATAGTGTTTCTATCACAACTGTAATTTTGAACTGCCTGTACGCGACGTAGACACTAGAGACGAATCTTAGAAGAATAAAAGAGAAACCAAAATACTTCAGTAGAAATCTACATGCTAGAAGGGGTCTTATTTGCAACACTTCAATACTTCATAATGTTTTTGCTCGCCGCCATCTCAAGGCAGTAGCAATAAAGATCTAAGTAATCGCCAATACACAATCTACCCCATTTCCAAACCACCAGCTAAAAATTATGATGAGAACAAAAGTTCCGGCCTTTACTAGCGATGACACTTGAAAGCTAGACAAACTACCAACTTTCGCTTCAAATCCACACTAAACACAACAGAAACCTTCAATTCCTCTGAAACGACGCGAACGCCAGACCAAAACCCCCTAAAAATCCCCACTTTTCCCTCCCAATTTCACATCAAATCCAGCAATTTCACGAAATTTGAAGCCAATCGTGAGGCCGTGAGACGTACGTGGCGGAGGAGGGGCCGAGGAGGGGGTTCTCGCGGAGCGGCTGGAAGGCGAACCGGCGGAGGAACCCGGCGACGCAGGCGTCGCCGAGGGGGCGCCCGTGGCGGGGGCAGTCGTTGATGAACATCTCGACGACAAACACCACCACACAGGCGACGAGCACGGTGGGAACGAGCCACGGCCACCAGCGCCGCTCCTCCGCGGCTTCGTATCCGCCATACGAGGCGAACTGGTAACCCGCCGTGTCGCGGGTTTTCCCCTCGCCGCTGCTCGCCATGGCCCTCCCCTCACTTCGCGTCTTCGTCGTCAGTGGCCGAGACGGTTAGGGTTCCCTCCCGCTCCGCCACTAGTAATTATAAGGGGAAGCGGTGAGGTAGTAGTGTGGGAGTTTAGGAGTAGTGGACTGGTTGGTCCGTTGGTGGTTGCCGTCGGCGGCTCGTTGCGCTTTTTGCCTTGGCTTGGAAGCGAGTGCGGTGGTCGACAGTGCAGCGGAGGCCCGTAATTGGGGCCTGTGAGGCTGGTGAGTGGGGTCCGCGGACTGTGGGGACCACCGGTCGGTGACGCGATGCCGTTGCTCTTATTTTGGGAGTTTGGGCCAGTGCAGCCGTGCAAGCTAGCGGTTTGGTTAACCAGCAAGCCACATGGCTCAAAATCTTACCCACATTTCGGCTTTAGGTCGTAGCAAGATTCTAAATCTCAATGAGATAAAAAAGTTAAAAATCTTCAAAATTACTATAGTGATTTCGGGATTTTTTTAATGAGATTTCGGGTTTTGGACCGAGATGATCATAAATTCGATCGATTTTCATATTTGTAGAATCGGACTTAGCACCAAATCTTTTTTTCTGACGAATTGTGAGGACTTTTCTGAAGAATACATATGAATTTTTTAAAAAATACATATATAAATTATGTAACCCTAACCTTAAACCTAACCATAAATCCTAACCCAAAATCTTAATTTAAATTATGCAAACATGTTAACTACAATTCATGTTAACTTCAATTTTTGGGATGGATTGGATATGTTGAAACTTTTGCGATTTTGGGATTTTCGGTCAGGTTTCAGTCTATTTCGATGAGATTTCGGTGTGGACTGAATTTAGCATCAAAATTTTTATAGCAAATTATAATGCCTTCAATTTATCCTCCATGTGAGGAATCGGAAGCTGCATGCATGTATTCAACAGAGCGCACTACTAGAGCTTTGCTTGCTTGGTTGGAGAGAATCCGGGCTCGAATGCTATGTGATCTAGCTCCTGCACAACCTAGCTTTGCTCATTGCTTGCTTCGATGCATGCTTGGGTTGCACACTAATTTGCTCTGTGACTTGCAGGCTCGGCATGCATACTTAGCTAGCTGCAGATATAATAGTTCAGTTCTCTGCACCAACCAAGCTCTTCTTCCACAGCAGTCTTCCATTGATTCTTGTACAATTTCCTGACGCGACACACATATTCAACAATCTCGTGGTCGAGACTCGAGACCCGCGGCGGTTTCTCGGCTGAGTGGGCGGCGAGTGGCACTGACAATTTCTTAAGGTACTGTCATGGCTGCAGCAAGGACCTTGGACATGGCAAGGATATCTTCGTGTACAGTTCTGTGCCAGCCGCCGCTCTCCATTTCTTTTCTTGTGTTTCTCTGAAGTTTCAGAATTGAATGTGTTTACGCATATTGTTCTAAATCTTTTTAGTTGATGAGAGCGAAAATTAAGTATATATCTTAGCTAGTTATTAGCTTGCTTAGTTCACTCATTTGCATCTATAGCTTTCCTAGTGTTCTAAGCTATTTGGCCACGGTGAAGGTTAAGAAATAAAAAATCTTATCAGGTGTTCTAACCTATAGGTTTGATTTGGAAGGGTATTTTATATGTAAGTACTTAGTATTTTGCATTTAAATAGATAGGAATGTAGATAAATGCTTACATGATTTTTTCATACTTTCTCCAAATTTTTTCTAACCTCAGGAGACAATTTCATGAGGTTGATAAGGGCTGAAATTTTGGTCATTTCAATCGAAAGTTTGGATTTTTACTGTTAAAATATCAGATTTGAAATTTAGTTTTTGACCCAAAATCTCGCCGAAATTTCTAATTTCAGCCGCCCCCAAGATGTGGTTTAAAAATGAAATTTGGATCCTTAGCAAGCCATCCTTGGTTGGTTGGTCATTAACCAGCAGATTAAGGGTATGTTTGGATTGAAGCCAACACTAGCCATACCAAATATTGGTCATGCCATCTCAATTTAGCTGGTATTTGATTCATCTCCATTTTTGGCTCGCCATCGCTGAAACTTTGGCTCGCTAACGTTTTTCAACGCATCGAAGCGGGCATGGCGTATACGATTTCTTCGCCATTCGTTGGCGACACTGCTGTTCGACCTAAATCCTCCTGCATATTCGGTGACCGAGGCGGCTAATCCTCCGCTGCTCACCCCATTTCTCTTCTTGCAGGGCAACAGCAGCAGTGCCTCCTCCTCTACTTTCTCTCTCCTGCCAGCGCCGCCACCGCCGCCATGAACAACCTTCTCACCGTAAGTACCATCCCCTTAAGCGCCTCCCTCCGGTCCCTCATGGTTCCTCCTCCTTGATTGCTCCGTGGGTGGCCGAGATCCAAGATTCGGTGTCTGAGCTCGAGATCCGGGTGGGCTAGCCTCCCCCCGCACGCCGTGTTTTGATTCAGTGGAGGAGCCGCTTCCTATTGTTAGAAGCTCGAAATTTGTTGCGCTTAATCGATTTTGCAAGTGGAGTTAGTGGTTGGGTAAGGGATTGCTTAGGCTTGGGGCGGGAATCGTAATGCGACCTTGGTGGAAGGAATCTATTGTGTTGCTCAAATTTGCATGCAAAGTAGCGGCATTACTGCCTACTTTGGAAGACAAGACATGTTAAAATGTGACAGAAGAGAAGAAGGCATTACAACTTTTGGAAGAAGGGCAAGTTCTCTTTCTAGTATATTGAGTTTGGTCGCTAATGAGTGATGATCGTGCTTATGTTGTTAAGGTTGTTCTATTTTCTTAACATGGCAATGCTAAGGTTGTTCTATTTTCTTAACCCCAGCTTCATGATATGAGCACCTCTGCGTATATGTTTGATTAGTGAGAAATTATAGCTAGTACATTGATTGGCATATTTGTTCTGTTATTCTGCTTCAGGCTTCAAGAGAAAATATCCTTCTGCTGTTGAAATGCTTATGTTCCTTTACTCAGCCTTTTTTTTTGTTTGTCTCTCTCTATCATTCAGAACCTGGAGAATGGCTTTCATGAGGTTGAAGAACCAAAGGTTTGAAGTTTTACATCGTAATATGTATCTTTTGTCTCTTCAACTTTCGATTGTGTTCATAATCTTACAAAAGCTGCTGTCATTTTTTCAGGAACCCCAAAGTGCACCCCCTGCTGTTAAGGATTATGGGAATGGTGATCCAAAGTTGAGAAAATATTGTGTTGACTGGCAACTTGTAGGTCAATAGATTTTATTGTTTAAGTTGCTTCTGTAAACATGATTATTTGACACTTATCTTTCTGTAAGGCAATTTGAAGTGAGTTTTCATTATGTGGATAAATCAAGATGGATGCTAAAAGAATTGTTGCTCTTAACGTGTATTTTCCTGTTACTATAGGGTTGTGAAAATATGGTGATATTTATGCTATACTTATTAACGTGTCTTTATTCTTTGCCTTTGGTGCAACGCAAGAAATCCTATTAAGTCTATTTTACACCCTCGACTTTCCCAGAAGTTTATCTAACACCATCAACTACAAAACCAAGTATTTAACTTCCAAACTTATATATTCGGGTCAATTTACATCCTAAAACGGTTTTAAAAGGTGATTTTAATGGTTTGGGCCACACTCAAGATAGTTTTCACTATATTGACAGTTACGTCATTAAGTTTTGGTAATGAAGATCTAATTTATAGGTATTGACATCAACATCATTGGCCTCTTTCACACTTCTTTTCTCTCTATATACGTTCTCTTTCTTCTTCTTATCATCATTCCTTCTCTCCATTTTAATGTACATCAGCAAAAATTGATGATATAGTTGTCAATGTAGCAAAAAAACACAAAAAAACCATGCTGTTAGTAAAACCGTCTTAAAGTGTAAATTGATATGGTTTTATAAGTTTAGTGTATTAAAGATCTGATTTTATAGTTAAGAATGTTAAATAAACTTTTTGAACAATTAGTAGGTGTAAAATAGACTTATTCCTTAGCCAGCTAAGGTAATCGTCCCTCGAAGTAAATAGAGTTTGAGCTGATTGGTACGTAGCATCAAGGCAATTGATCACATAGATCGATCTTGTGCAAGTGTAAACTCACAAGACACAAACTCACAGTAGCAAAAAGAAAGGGGGGAGAAAAAAGAAAAATAGAGACGTGTCCTTCTGTTTTTCGATTCCATTGCAATTGATTCGCCACCCGAAGATGAAAGGCGTGTGGGGCTGGTTCAGCACCAGCATGTTCTGGTGGCCCGTGGTACAGCAGAGTAACTGTGTTCCTGCGTGTTGGGACTCTCTACTCCACAGCTCCAGTGGGCCATCACTGACGCTGTACCTCGTATTGAAGAGTCAAGAGTAAAGTAGCTCGTTGCTGGCAGTGGCGTGCTACAAATTTTGAAAATACTGTAACATCACCTCTTTAATGTCAAATTTATTGATTAAATTAATTCTAATTTTAGTGATTTGATATTTTCAAGACCGTAGAATTATTTGTATTGTAATTTTAATAAATTTTAAATATATATATTAGATTTATAATATTATAAAATTATTGTATAAAACTATATAGTTACACATGTGAGATATGCATCTTAACGAAAATTTTCAAGTACCGTCACTTTTGCCGGGCATTTCAGCGCACTCATTTCGTTACGTTCACTCGTTTCGCGGTCGAGGAGCGGCCCGTGTTCTCTCCCTGGTTCTGCCGTGACGCTTGCGCTGGTGCCACACAACCCTGCGGCCACTCGATCGACCATCCGTGCGTACCCGGAACCTGACATGATGCCATTCGAAGATGCTGGGTAGTGGGTGCAAAGCTTGCACGAATGCCACCGACGGCACCACTTGTTGCTTCATCTTGCATTCGGTATTTCGGTAGTGGTTCGCGCGTCCCTGTGATCCCTGTGATTCCAGGCAGCCCGGGCGCGGATGAGGCGACGACGGATGGGTAGCAGCTGGCAAACCACTGACGCGAGGCCGCCGCGTTCACGCAATCGATCTCGACCGTTTCCAGCTGCAAGAGCCAGATCTCCCATCTCAATCGAGGCCCACTTCAACCAGCCCGAAATCCGGAATCGAGTCACGCACGCCGTCTCCAGAGCTGCTTCTTTGCCGGTGCAACGGCGTTCCTTAGCCTCGGAGGGAACGGAAGGAAGTCGTGCATGTGTGTTTGCGTTGCATGATTGGCATATTACAGGGCGTACGCCGTCATCAGCCCATCACATTGTTTTCCGGTATTAGCTGGACTAAGTAATTGACATTAATTGTTCTTGCAATTTAGCTTCACATGTTCTCAGTCACACGGGCTAATCGATTTATGTCATGTTTGTCTGTGTTTTTTCTTTAAGTTTAAAAGCTAAAAAATTAAAGACTTTTCAACTACGGTTTTTTTTTTTTCAAAATCCATAAGCTTCTTTGTAATTAAACGCCAAAAAACCACTGGAGATATGTTTTTTTTAATTTATTAAGGATTGGTTTTAAATTAATGCTATTAAAATTAGGGTAAGATTACTCATCTCTAATATCTCCCCTAGCTCCCTCTCCTCGGCATATCTCCAATAATGACTGGTCATTATAGTTAATTATTCTTTTCTGATTCACAGCCAATCATATCTCTCTAAATATGGCTGATTATTATAGCAAAATCCCTAATTATTTCCGGTAACTAATAGCCGGTCAATCATTCCTTTTGTACTCTATATATGTTGTACAGTTTTCACAGAATCAATCAAGGGAATTCATTCAAAATCTCCCATGTCGTGCCGCTGCGGCGAATAAATTTGACGAACTGATCAATAAGTGATAGACCAACGTACATGACTGCGAGACACAGAGGCCGAAGCGCCACTTGCCGAGTAATCGCGCGCCCGAGGACGACCAGAGCGTGGCGACCAACAGTGCCGTGACCCCGGCCGCCGCCGATTGGATGTGAACAAAGCGTATGACGCTTGGGTTGTTGCGGCGATCTACGGTGGGACGTCGTCAACGGTGAGAGAGTCATTGGCATACCCGTTGGAGATAAACGAGTTGATCCAGCTGAACGTTGCAAAAGAGAGGAATGACGCGGTGACGCATGGCGTTGCGGGCGCCTCGGCGCTGGTGTTTTCTGGTTCGAAACCAGTGATGGCTAGGTACGCCAGAGGTATGGAGACGAGTAGGGCGGCAAAGGTGAGAAGGTCATCTGGGAAGAGTAGCGAACCATCGGCGCATCAAACCACTGCCGAAGCGGAGAAGAGCGCGGCACCGAGGGCGGTGGCCTCTTTCTCCGAGGCGACTGACCACGCGGCCATGGCGTGCGCGACGAAGTGGGCGGTGAGGAAGGCAGACTCCACAGTGCGCCATGTTGTGCTCGGCAGGAGGAAGAATGTGAGCGAGGAGGATGGCGGACGCCGCGGCGAAGACGACGGACACCCGAGCGCGGTCGCGTAGTGGCCAGTGGTCTGGAATAACGGTGGCTTCGGCAACAACGCCTCGTGCTTGGGGGAAACTCCCGTGTCGCCTGCGAAGGCGGTGGATGATGAGGACGAGCGAGGCGACGAGGAAGACAAGGTCGACGGTGACGAGGAGCGCGCGCTGCAGGCATGGCGAGAGAAAGAGGAACGCGAGCTGGTAATATAAATTGCAAAAAAGGATAAAAATGATTGATTGATTTTCGAGATTGGTAATATATATTGCTATGTACAATATATTTGGTTTTAACTCATATCGAAGAAGAAACCATAAAAACTTTTGTAATCGGGGGAAATATATGTTTGATTTTATAGCACAATTTTCTTTTATTGCTTGACCTTTATGTTTCGTTATCAATGTTATTTTTCGTAGCAACACACGGATATTGATCTAGTATATAAAAACATACTACTTTTAAGTTGTTTAAACCACAAGACTGACTTTAATTTATAAGTAAAAACAATCTAATTTAAAAACTATGGAAAGTAGGGGATGCTGTACCATATTAACTTTTTTTAAAAGATTTACCACCATATTAACTTGAGGTCATGCTAATAAGCAAGCTATGGCCTTTCTTTGTTTTGGTTATCTATTTTAGCTGTTCCACAAGTCAACGTATCCTATGCACACAGGGCTTCTCGTGCACACACCGTGCACACCAACTAACAAAAGTCATGAAAATTTCTGAAAAAAATTGTAGATGTACTTCATAAATTACTCTACCTATATATGAAGTTTCAAGATCAAATTCATTTTATATTGAGAGTTAGAAAAAAGAGAAAATTCTGACAAGTTTAAACTATTTAAATTTGTCAGAATTTTCTCTTTTTTGTAACTCTTGATATATAATGAATTTAAACCTACAATTTTATACATAGATAGAGTGATCTCTAAAGTACATCTACGATTTTTTTCAGAATTTTTCATGACTTTTGTTAGTTGGTGTGCACGATGTGTACACGGGAAGCCTGTGTGCACAGGATACATTGCCGTTCCACAATTCACAGTGTGGCAGCGTGGACTCGTCACGCGCCCCTTCTTCAGACGTACGGCAGACTCGTCTCCCCGATCGAGAAGGCCGTCACCCTTGGGTCGTTGTGGTTGCTCATCGGCAAGCAGGACCAGCTTAACCAATCTGCGCTCTTGAAGTTCATTTCGTTTCGCATGGACTATAGCTCGCTTATGTAGCACTTTTCGTCCATTTGTCGTCTTCGATGCTTGTGTTGTTCATCGTCGACCTCCAAACGTGAGCACATCAACTACTGATGTTTATTTTTATAAGGTGCGACTTAACTATATGTGATCTTTAAATTTAAATTTTGGCTATTAATTTTTTTAATACTTTATTCATAACTACAAGATCGTATCTATAAAAAATAATTTCAGATATAAATCTAATGGTATTATTTTTGCGTTATATAATCTATATATTGTTAGACTAATTATTAATTAATGTTTATAAATTTAAAATCTTGAAATACATGAACAGCTTATAAAAATGAACATAGAGAGCAATACGGAAGTAACAGTAAGCTGCGATAAATGGCGAGTGTTTGCCCGACGGAGGTGCATGAATGATCGGGGATGGCCAACAGTGCTTGACATAGGCGAAGCCGCGAAGGCATCGGTGTTGAGGACGCTGGAGCCGGTACAATGATACAATCAAGTAGTAGCTGCACAGGGCGCCGAATGCTCACAAAAATGAACAATGGCAGAATTCTTTTGCCATTTCAATCGATCTTCCACCAAGAACTAACGTGTTAAGAACACAAGGCGGAGATGTAGGCAAGGGCGTCCACAGTCACCAGAATAGCTAGAGCGCATAAACGCATCTATTTTTGTTTACACCACACAAGCACATCTATCAAGCCGAAAGGGAATAAAATCCAAAAGTGACAGGCACATAAATAATTTGTCATGAAAAAATATACTCTCTCGTCTAAGTTTATAAGGTGTATTTCATCTTAGCACATAGACTAAAAAGATATTGAAAATGACTAGATTAACCCTAATTATTATCACTAAACACTATATTCGAGGCATATATGTAGAAAATATGAAGGTGGATATTTATTAGACATATAGAGGAAATATCATATTAATTTTATATTGAAATATAAAATACATTCTATATTTATATATAAAACCACTCAAAGAATACTTAGACGAAAAGGGTAATAACAAGCCGCCGGAGCGCATAAATAGCTATACGGGTAGCATATATGGGAATGCCAGGAGTGCCGGCCGCATCACCAGCAGCGGCAGCCTTCGCTTCGGCCGCGCCACTCCGTCCCCGGTCCACACGTTGCACGACGCCTCAGGGGCGCGGTCGCGGTCTCTGAGTCTCGCTAAGTCGCCGTATCGTTCCAGGTGAGTCTTGTAGAGATCGTTTTGAGGAAAAGGAAAGAAACAAGCTTATTTTGCTTGCAAAGTTGAAAGAGTTAGAATAAGCATTTGTTTGGTGGCCTGGGGATGGAAGTAGCTTCAGTAAGGTTAAATCCTTGATTGAAATTGTGAAATTTACTTTCGAAGTAGAATCAGCGATGCATCTGGCAATAATTTGATGTAATTCTAATATTGTTTGTTTGTCTTATTATCTCTTTCATGGAGGCATAGAGTCATGGTGATATTATTTATATATCGTTCTATTTTCTGTAACTTTTCGTACGTGTACCACTGAATGTACTTTTATAACTTTGTTGGACCATATAATAAAATAACTTGTTAAATTATGATAGTTCTGCCGTATTCAAACTCATACGGTTGATTAATCATTGCTATATATGTGCTACATGTGGTACCTATTCTTGTGCGATATCTGACAAAAAAATATTCGGTACTGCCTTGACTTCGCTCTGTATTCGTTTTAAATTCATGACCGATATTATCTATGCATATTCGTATCCGGCATTATCCGCATCTGACTCCGAATCCAATAAAAACATATGGTTTAAAATATAAAAAGAATGATATCCGATCGAATCCGAACCGATTACACCTCTACTCCTCCTTGTTGTGTTCTATAGGGTGTGCTATGGTAAATCACCATATAACATTTGGAGCATGGTAGGAGTGCAGGCATAGGATAGTCACCAAAACAGTGTGTGCACATTCTTATGTAAAAGTGTCAATGTTTTGTTTAAATAAAGTATCATTTGTAATCGTAAGTCTCCTAGCTAGGTAGGCATGATTTTCTAAGTATTTAGTGTATTGTTAAGTTTTAATTCAACGTAAGTGGCTTGGTCGCCCGGAATCACCAAATTCTAGCTTCAATGTGACTAGCTTGGCAGCCTGAAAGCATGACGGTTTTAGCTTCAATGTACGTTTGCATGTGTGCCCAAAAATTGAGCTTGAAGATGGCGCCCAAAAATTGAAAATTCAAATTCGTTTCAATCCTATAAATAGCCATGAACACAACATGTGTGCTACCACTCTCCCCTACTTCTCTCATCCATTTGCATGCTCGAAATCAATAGAGAATTTTGACCTAAATCTACCAATCAATTGGGAAGAGGTTGAGGAATATGATGGCCCTGTCAATGACCTCAATTTTGATCTTGTCTTTGCTGATAACGATGAAGGTATCACATTAATCTTTTGTTCTGTTGTTTTGTTCCACTCATGCTTATTTGTTGTCTTGCTTGAAGAAGATGACACCGTGACCCATGGTGAAGAGGATGGCGCCCAGGCCCATGGCGAAGAGGATGGCACCTATGAGACGAGTAAGCAATGTCAGATTAAATTGTGCTTGTTTGTATACCTTTGATTAATTTCTTTTTCCACACATTTGTAGATCAAGTTGGTATTATCAGGAGGAATCAATTTACCGATGATCAACGCAAAGCTATATATAGCATGCTTCTAGAGAGGACTTCTTTCGGCATATTGAAACAAGGAGTGACGAGGGCTGTTTCTATTGAAACAGGCGTTTGTACAAGAGTTGTGCAGCGGATATGGCTAAACAGAAAACGGGGTGGCAGGGTAAACGCAGTCTATAGCAAGAAGACAAATAATTGTGGCCGCAAACAAGTAGCCTTCAATCCAGAAGCCATAAAAGATGTGCCTTTGAGTAGCCAAACGACAATCCGTGATCTAGCAAGCGCTCTGAATATTTCAAAGAGCACGCTATTTAGGCGGTTGAAAGAAGGAAAGTTTAGGCGGCACACAAATGATATTAAATTTACATTGACCGAAGATAACAAGAGAGCACGGGTTCGGTTTTGCCTCTCAATGCTAGACAACATAAGCATGTCGTAAGAACCAACTTTTGAGGGTATGTACAACATCGTGTATATAGACGAGAAGTGGTTCTATCGGACGAGGAAATGTCAAAACTACTACTTGGCGCTTGATGAGGACAAGCCGGAAAGAACCACAAAGAGTAAGAATTTCATAGAGAAGGTGATGTTTCTAGCGGCAATTGCGAGACCTAAATTTGATGGGATGGAAATGTTACATTTTCTGGAAAGATAGGCATATTTCCTTTCACTTTTGTTGAGCCGGCAAAGAGAACTAGTGTGACAGGCCTGCCGGTACATTGGTGACCAAGGCAATGACATCGGTAACCAAGAAAACAAGCGGTGAGTATCTTGTAAGCAAGGTATTGCCCGCGATCAAGCAGAAATGGCCAGCGGAGGAAGTTGGTACCCATATAGTCATCTAGCAGGACAATGCTAAGACACACATTGCAATCGATGATGTCGAGTTTTGTCGTGCGACAACGGAAGATGGTTTTGACATACGGTTGATGCACCAGCCACCCAACTCTCCCGATCTCAATGTCTTAGATCTTGGTTTTTTTGCGGCCATTCAATCCATGTTTCAAAAATCGACTCCAAGCAATGTTGAAGACATTGTCGCAAAGGTAATCCAAGCTTATGACGATTATCCAGTTGATAGGAGTAATCGTATTTTCCTCACTCACCAATCATGCATGAGAGAAATTTTACGTCGAAAAGGAGGGCAACACTATGCAATCCCACACTTGAAGAAGCAATCACTTGAGAGGAATGGTGTTCTTCATATTAGGTTGCAATGTGACCCGAAAATTGTGAATGAAGCAATTGAGTACATCAATTAGAATTGTTATTGCAACTGTAATTGAACCATGCATGGAGCTTTGAATATCTAAATGCACTTGTACTGTTTTTTCTTGGCGTAGCTAGATTTTCAAATGAGTAGCAAGAAAACTGCAGTGTTCAAACCACATGTAGATTTTTCAAACGAGTATTGTTGGAAATCAGAAGCTACTCCTAGACACAAGAATACGCATACACTGAAAGACCATGCAAATGCATGCAATGTTAACTAGACATGCAGCCAAAAACAAACATGCTCACATGTAGCCAAAAACAAACATGCCAGTTAACTACTCCTCGTTGATTCATCGTCGTTCTCAGTGAGGGAGTCCGAGACGTATGTGCGGCCGGTGAGAGAGTCGCTTTGGTTGTCATTGCTGTCGACGGAGTCTGGGACGACGTCCATGCCGCCGACGTTGCGCCAGTCCTTGTACTCCCATCTTTGCAGTGATTCTTCATCGAGAAAGACTACGCTGCAATCGAACTCATCGAAGCCGTATATCCACGCTGTGGCAGTGTACTCGCTATGGACGCGACAACAGCGAGAGCATGGCTTCGTGCGTA
The DNA here is from genome assembly GCA_036346375.1 of Guadua angustifolia. Taxonomy (NCBI): domain Eukaryota; kingdom Viridiplantae; phylum Streptophyta; class Magnoliopsida; order Poales; family Poaceae; genus Guadua; species Guadua angustifolia. The sequence goes on along the minus strand of CM070515.1, from coordinate 11,124,214 downwards.
TGCAACGAGCACACGACTCCTCATGGCCGCAGCGAATGCACAGCTACTTCATGCTTTCGCCGTCAATGTCTTCGTCTTCTTCGCCAACGGCGAGCGCAAGCTATCCAGCCACTGTGCCTTGCACGTCATTGACCGTCGTGCCATGGACGCCTCCGGTCACCTCGCCTTGCACGTTGTCCTTGAGGGTGTTGCTGTCGTTGATCCAAGGCGCCTTCGTGAAGTCAAGGTCGACCATATCTGGAAGCGGCAGCGCCAGCGGCTGCGACGGCGGGAGGGGTGGGAGCGAAGTTGAGCGGTCGGAGAGCACTGATTCGTCTTCCTCCATTGTTGTCATCGAGTAACAGCTCGCTGCATGGCTCCTCACTCCTCGTCCTTGCTCTCGATTTGTGGCCGATAGAAACACACGATGCATGGCTCAAAGTATTTATCGCTGCACCTTCCTAAGCATCACGCGCGTGCATGCATGCAGATGGTGAGGGTAAAGATGGGAGACAACAGTGCATATTGAAGAAGCGCCTTGTATTGTGGGACAGTACCAAAAAACTTATACGCCCTATATACTGGGACGGAGGGAGTATATTGTCTCATACTTTTCTCAATTTTAATGCAATCTTAATCCTTGTATAAAGTTAAAATACGTCTTATAAAAATGAACGGAGGGAATAGTTGGTATAGTTTTCAACACCTAGAAAAGATTCCCATACATGAACCAAGCTCATTGCCCTAGTTGTTCAGTGTTAAGGGCAGTCCCAATGTTCCATGTCAGCTAGTTTCCATAGCATTAATAGAGCTGCCACATAAGTAAATTGGTGAAATGGTAATAGAGTTATTGAGATGAGAGAGGGAAATGGTTTCTCATGCAGGAAACTAAGTCCTCCCGTAGACCGATGCGCAAAGAAACTAGACAATTTGCATTGGGAGCAAAATCGTGGTTTCCATCCCCTTCCTCCTAGATCCGATGCATGTATGAAGTCATTAAATTTTTTCTACATAAACTACTATAAACTATCGTTGGGCCAGGTCTAGCGAATCTTTATTGTACTCTCTCCACTAGAAACCACTCATAAAAACTATGGATTGGGATTGCCCTAATTACACTGCGTGAGCTTCTTCCTCGATCGGAACGCTTGGGCTCGGCGCCTGCACACCCGATGCGGGCATCCCCGGCACGTTGATGAATTGTGTGCGGCACGGCTGGTCGCCGCACTTCAGGTTAATGCAGTCGAGGTGCACCCCGCTGCACGGCCGATCCTCGCTGCACCGCAACAGCACCGCTGCCTTGCTGTTGGACGTGCCCTCGATCCTCTTGAACGTCACGTTACTGATCTGCACCTGCGAAGGCTGCTTGATTGCTCAGGCAACGACCAGTCGACAGCAGAGCGTCAAGCTCTGCACTGATAAGCCACGGTCGTGATCTCACCAATGGAATTAACCAGTCGCAAGGGGCGGTCGTACCTTATCGATGTTGGAGCACCGGTTATCGGGACAATACTGCTGGTCGATGATGATGGGGTTGGAGACGTTGAGCATGGTGACGTCCTCGAAGGTGATGTTGGACGCGCGGCCTGGCGATGACCCCGGCCACGTCTTGATGCGCAGCCCGTTCGTCGTGCCCCTCACCGTGCAGTTCTTGACCAGCACCCTGCACACGTCATCCTCACCCTCGTCCCTCCCCAAGCTACCAACGCTGCAACCGCGCGCACAAACAAATCTTTAGATTAAGAAATAAGGTCTCTTTCTGCAGTTTGGAAGTTACGCATTTTGTTTCTTTTTTGGTATTGGACCTAATGCCGTGGCCGGGGCCGCAGATGACGCCTTTGACCTCGACGTCGGTGGAGCCGGGGCCGATGGACACGCAATCGTCGCCGGTGCCGATGATGGAGTTAGTGATGCTGACGTGGCTGGAGAGGCCGACGTGGATGCCGTCCGTGTTGCGGCTGGCCTCAGGCGCGTGGATGTGGAGGCCCTCCGCCACAACATGGCTGCTGCTGTGGAAGGACAGGTGGAAGCCCCTGCTGTCTAGGAACGTCAGGCCCCTCACAGTCGAATTTGACAGGCCCTTAAACACCAGGGTCTGCACAATGGCCAAATCATCTCACCATTCGTTCAGAAAAAAAAAACTTGGCTAGTCCGTCTTGAACGGGTTAATCACCGTTAACTTGTGCTTGTTGGTTTCAGCGCTGCCCTGGCCGTCGAGGGTGCCGTTGCCGGTGACCAGCAGGTTGCTCAGGCCACTAAAAGTGATCCAGGCATCACCCGAGAGGTGGCAGCCGCCCGCACATGGCCGCAACACGCCGTCGATCACCACGGCGGGCGCGTCGCCGTTCTTGCACGGCCCTGAAAACTCGACTGCGCTGACGGCGAAGGTGCCCACGGGGATCAGGAGCGTCGCGTTGCCGACCGTGGAGCCGCACGCGGCACGCCACGCGGCCAATAGTGCCTGGACAGGGGTGACACATGGATCAGAAAACCACAAGAAGTAGCGGAGCATTGCATGCATTTCGCAACAAAAACACAGCAGTTGACAAACGCGTCAAATTTAGCTTGGGAATTTCGTCAGGTACATCAAATCAGCAAACAGTCAATGCAAACTATTCTGAGATGACAGAGGATAGATGGAATTAAACGGTAATCACGTCTCTGTTATCTTCCCTGCTCGGCGCCGCTCCATACTCTGTTATATCATAGACGCCGCCGGCCGTGCAGCCGCCGTTCTTGCCGTGTACGTGGCCACCGTAAAGCACAACGAACAAGATAAAGACATTGAGGATGGTAGGCATATTGTTGGAATCGAAGTTCAGATCCGAGTAACTTAGGAGAAATCTTCACTTCTCATATGTACATGGACAACTAGTGGAAGAATGGAAGTCCCTGTGGCAGTATCGTAACCTCCAGAATTAAAGGTGTGCTCAAAATGAGCTTAATTGAGTTTTAAGTGTTCCACTGTGGTTTCATGCTACTTGCAACTCCTCGTCTGACATAAACTTGTATACCTGTTCACTTATTCAACGGGCCATAAAAGTGCTTAACAGTTTGAAGAACCCACCGGATATTTAATCCTCATTCTCAGCGCATTAGTCCTGTAAGCAATTACTCATTAAGCCGTAAAAAGAAGTGATGTAAAAATGTTCTAGATGTTGTTCTTCCGATGTGTTCGACAGACAGACGAGCGTTCACTTGGACCACAACACACATATAGACAGCACTTGCGAGATGCATCGGGCTACCAGACATTACACGTTTACAAAGTTGGCTTGTATTTGACAACAGTGATACCATTGAATGTGGGTGACTAGTAAGATGCACAGAAATGTCATAGCACATGCTTTAGTTCAACATGGCAGGATGTAGTGTTTTGATGATATCTCAGTGAGAAATATAAACATTCTTCTTTTGGAAAGCAACGAATACATATTTTTTAATGATCTTGTTCACAAATATAGTATGTATTTCATATTCTAATACAAAATTGTGTAATATTTTTCCTGTACCACTAATAAATATCCATTTTTACTTTATATAATTATATTCTCTACATGTATGTATTAGATATAATGCTTATAAATAATAATTAGGAGCTAGTTTAGTCATTTTCAATATATCTTTAGTCTACATAAGAGAAGAGAGAGTATTTTTTAAGATGGAGTATTTATATATGGAAATATCATTCAGCATGTCAATGTATACGGTTTTGAGGATTGATCACTTTTCTAGTCCTTTTTTTTTGCAAAAATAGCTCCTTTCTGAATAGAACTGCAAATATAGTCCAGTCCTACCACGAAAGGCACCTTTCGCACTCGTCAGCCACGGCATCTCTACTCCGCGCTTGCGGACCACGGCTGCACTGGCTTCTCCCACTCTCCGAAGACATGGTAGCTGTCTGCTTAGCGCTCGTTGCCTGCTACCATGTTTGCTGGCTACCATGTCTTCTACATTTATAGATACGTTTAAAAAAATGCTAATTAAAAAAATAAAATAAAAGAGGCTGGAAAACCGATTGATTCCAGTTTTGATGACACATCGTTGGCTCTTGCTCTAACAAACGACACTGAACCGCTAAGCAACCCACTCATGCTTACACAACGGGTCGCTGTCGGAATCCCCCGTGAAATCCGACTTCGCTTACAAGAAAGTGGTTTTCGTACCTTCTAGTAGGTGCGCTCGCAAGATATTTCTCCCGTGACAAACGCCGAGTAATCCACTTCGAATAGACCCATCGGAAAAAATATCTTGTTCTGACCGCCAAATCACGTTTCCGCGCAAACATACGACCCAGATTTGCTGCCAACTCTACCCAACGGGCTGATGTAAAGTGAACGATCTAGACTAACCGACCGCAGTTCCTAGTTGAAATCAGGAAATTCAAACCAGACATGTAGATCAGGTCGTTGGACATGTCATTTCTGGAACATGCTACTGCTGCCACTACTGAATAACCGATGCTATAATATTTACTAGACACGTTGGTGCGGTGCACGCCGCGCCGCACCGCGCTGACCGTTGTAAGCTAAGAAAAAAAATCACATGAGTTTTGAGGGACTAATAGGGGGGAAAATGGATAAATATATAATTTCAAAAAGTTTCGAGCAAATGTCTGAAAAAACGACATGATAAAAAAATAAATTCCGGAAACTCCAAAAGATCATGCAAAAATCGGAGTGCCTCTTTGTAACGACGTGTTAAAAATAAATTCCAGAAGCTCCGAAAGGTCCATGCAAAAATTGGAATGCCTCCCTGTACGAAATAATGTGCTAAAAATAATCTTCGGAAGCTTCAGAGAGTTTGCGCAAACATTTAAGTGTCTTTTCGCTAAAAATGGGGCGTAAAAAAACAAACGAAAGAAACATAAGGAAAAAATTAGGCTCTAAATCGAAAGATTCTTTTCGCGAAAATAGCTAAAATGATCCAAACGTAACTACGCTATTTTTTCGGTATTTATTTACGGTCCTTTTCACAAAAGATTTGCGTTTTTTTAACCAGAATGTCCTTCTCGTAAAAAACCGTGAAAAAGATCTATATGTAATTATGTATTTTTCGAGGGACCTAAACACGAAAAAAAACTTTTAGCTGAGCCAGCCGGGTGCGCCGCGCGGCTGGCTCGACTCAAATCGTTGAGATCGCGTGAAGGCTGCAATCTTTAATATAGGTATGATTCCATGTTTTACAGAGGATAATGGGAAAGAAAACTAGCAAAAAAAAAAAAAAGAGACACAGGAGATACACATACGGTCGAGTAGATAAATCTGCAGTACTACGTGCCACTCTTCCCAGTAACTTTTAAGTAGCGGCAAATTAGCAATAGTATTAGTAAGTTAATTGATACTATTAGCTGCTATGGGACGGGCCCAACTCACCTCGAGTTGGACCCGTCGTGGTCGCTTCCGGCGCGTTCAGACCCGTTGCAGGCCCGGAGCGGGTGGTACACGGGTCTGGGCCGGTATATGGGCCAGACCTGCGGCTCCGTCGTGTAGTCCTTCGGGTCGAGCTGCGTTGGCGCCTCCATAGGCTCTGGCTTCACCTCCGGGTCCTCACCGCCGCTGTCATCGTGGCGCATTCGCTTCCGCCCGATGGAGACGCCGAATAGCCTCGCGCCAGTCTTCTCCTCGTAGTGCTCTGCTTCCGCAGCAGCCGCCTCGACGGCAGCGGGAGCCCCCGGGCACGAAGGCATGAGCTCGACCACTGCCGGATGTGGGAGCTGCAGCGCCTCGGCCGACTCGCCGGAGCAGTTCCCGGCAGCAGCGGCAGCTGCCGCGTTGACGGCGTCGAGCTGCTGGGTGGCGGCATACTTGGACATGAGTAAGAGGATATTATTGCAGAGCTTCTTCACCTGGCCGAGCTCCCGCGCGAGCCGCGCGTTCTCCCGCCGCAACCGCTCGTTCTCCTCGCCCAGATCGCCGGAGACGACCCCGCCGAAGCCGGAGCCGGAGCCGGACGTTGCCGGCGGCTGCAGCAACGGAGGCTCCGGGGACGAGCTCGACGACAGCACCTGCTCCTCGCCGGAGAGCACCGGCGAGACTGGCAGCGCCATCGGAATCGCTGCCGCCGCAGCCGCCGCCGTGACCATCCCCGTCGCCCCGGGGGCCGGCGTCACCTTCCGGCGGTTTATGTCGCAAAGTAGCCGCCTTTCCCCTCGCCGGAAGCAGTCGTTGGCGAACTCCCACCTGTCCGGCACAATCTTCCTAAATCCCTATACCCACAGACCATCATCAAGCACCAATCACGAATCAGCACCGTAACATTCCGGCGAAACCAAGACAGACTGATCCATAACAAACTAAACGGGTTTGAGAAAAATAATAAGAACAATAAAAACATTTACGAACGTAGGTGTTGAGCTGCCGCACGAAGCTGGAGAAGTTGTTGTGCTTGAAGTACTTGGGGAGGAGGTCGCGCGCGAACTCCGCCGGGCGCCAGACGACGAAGGTGGATCCGTCCTCGTTCCACGAGATGACGTCGTTGACCGCCGGGTCGTCCACCAGCTGGTACGTCTTGGTCAGGAACGGCGTGGGCACCGACCTCTGCCCCGCTTCCACAGCCGGCGCCGGGGCTGGCTCGTCGGCGGCGGCGCCCTGCTCGGCCATGACGCCGCCGCCCGCGCAGATCTGGCCGGGGGACACGTACCGTACGTAGCTGAAGGAAATCGCGCCTTCTGGAAGGTTCCGGTTGCGTAGCGTGGAGAAAACCAACCGGGAGAAGCTAGAAACGAGACGGAACGAACTGAGCGGAGGAGTCAGCACATGGAGGGAAGGAAGACAGGAAGAGGGAAGCGGTCGCGGAGGGAGAAGATATAAACCGAGGGCGACCCACCAGGCCACCACTGGCAGCTAGAAAGCCAAGTCACGCCTCGCGCCGCGCGGGCGCCCGCATGTAGGTTCGCGTGGGTGGGTAAATATCACGACGTTAGACGCGTGTTTTGCGGTGATCGGACGGTCGGGAACGCCGTGCGTAGGGGTGGGGGTGCGCGCGGGGACGGGGAGGGTGGGGCTAGGAAACTGCGAGAAGGTTCGGCGGTTTTTTTTCCTGGGTAGTTGTTCTGGAAGGTTCAAGGCGGGCGGAGGAATCTGGGACACGTTTCGGGCATGCGTGGGGGCCTCCTCGACGAGGCACAGCCAGCCAGCCGGGATAACATCACATAGACTGATTCTCTTCTAGAATAAATCCGTGTTCATCTTGGGAAAAAAAGGAACAAAATATGTTTCTGAGTTTTAATTGGTCGTGTGTGATAGTATGAACTTTTGTTTTTCGATGCTACCAATATCTAACCACAGTCGATCACTCGATCCGGTAATTTAACGGTGAGGACGAAAGTTATTTTTATCTTGCATACTTTTGCAGAAAGGGTTAACTTGGAGTTAGCGTTTGGTTTCGTTTTCACAGTACTTACGTAGGTGATCTAGTCACCTCCGTGCGGTAAAACCTGTGAGGCTGTGACTCTGAACGAGGGCGTGTGCTCTGTAGAGCAGATATTTTGCTGGTATTAGATGGTTGGTGGATATGAATCGGTCCCGAGCTACTAATCTCACCCTTTATCTTCCTGACACCGACAGGTTCTCAAGGGATGGTATGGTAGCACTGTAATACTACGTACTCAAGGTCTCAAATTGGTTTCCTAATCTTACTGTACCAGCTTTTCAACAGATGAATTGCAGCTTGCAATCATGTCATATTGTACATATTTACCTTTTTTCAGGGAAGCACGTGTTTACACTAGACATAAAACAACTGCGAGTCCGCTCGACAAAAAAAAAACCCCCGGTACTACGGGTACTATTGTTCTTCTCAAAGATTCTTGGATAGCATGATGACTTCATAAAACTTTAGTCATGTCTGCCCAAGAAAATTGTAAATCTATATAGTTTTCAAGCAAGTAAATGGGCCAGTCTTCAAAAGGCGAACAAAATAATAAATCAAAAACTAAGTGATCAATCAGTGAGGTATGGACGCGCGCACAAAAGTGGGCAAAAAGAGCAAAGCGAGAAGAGAAGTTGTGTGCATGGTGGGGATCTTATGACTTGTGTTTACGCGTTGATATATAGATTGTTTTTGTGGTAGTATAGACTTCTGGACTAGCATGATAATCTTAGGTTAATACAGAGTTCCATGACTACTCACCTTCTTTAGCTTTTGTGCACTTAAGAAATGAGTGACAGACACGAGGCAACAATCTGAACGTAAGAGAGACTTGACGAACAAAATCCAGCATATTTCTACGTGTTTGGTTTGACTGGATTGGATTGGAAGCCCAAATTTTCAACCCAGGAGACGTGTACCGTTTTGTGCTGTATTGCTGTTGGTTCAAACTTACGACCATGCATAAAGTTCGAGCAACACGACAAGCAAGGTGTATCAAACGATCTAAACATGGAGTACGTGTCAGCCAGTCACCGTCGGGATAAAGTGGTCAAGCGAGACGGAGGCGACGAAGAAGGGTTGGTCTTGGTCGTAGCAGGGACATGGCATACGTACGTAGCTTAGAGAGCAGAGCAGCAGGCGGAGGGAGAGGCAAAGGTGACGGAATGCCCACTTGGTTGAGCCAACGGATGCTCTCTTCGCCCGTCACGACTAAAAAGCTCCTTTAATGCCGGTCGGGGGAGAGGGAAAAGGCGGATGCGCTTTGGTGCTTTTGGAGGTAAGAGAAGTCGGTGGAGATTTTGGGAGGAAATAGAGAGATTATCGATGAGTTTGCCTGGGAGCCTGGGATGTGAGAGAGACGGAGCAAAGCCTCTCTTCCCCTGGCAACCTCTGGTCTAGGCAGCTTTCTTTCGCCGCAGCGTGACGGTGCTACAGCGGACATGGCAGTAAAATGGGTCCTATCCTTTGTAGACAGTAGCTGGCGGGAAGCGATCCGTGTGTGGTGTGTACAGGGGTAACTCTTGTGTAAAGAAATCCACGCTTGAGTTTGTTTGGGACCTATGGGTAGTAAAGAAATGGCGCCAAAGGTCCAAGGTTGAACCAAGGGGCGACTATGCTGTCTGCAAGCAATTGAGAAGTCGAGATGACAAGTCATTGTGTGTGTGAGAGAGAGAGAGAGACGAGCCCGCAGGTCGGCGGGTCATAGCCCTTCTTACCAACGACGGCCCAGACCAACCGCGCCGCTCGGCTCGTCACCTCTCCTCGCCTCAGCGAGCTCAAAAACGGCCCAGATCGTCAAGCTCTATACAGCGCACATTCGCACCTGCTATCTGGACTGCCATTGCAATCGGGCCAATCTGCACTCAGTTCTGCGTCCTCTCGTTTTGTTTTGCCAGTTTCTGAAACATTATTGAAAGAGTTAACCTACCAATATACATTATATATACTACTCCCTCGTGATCAAAGCTCACCGATCATTCGAGATTACATTCCCCTGAAATACCATTTTTCTCTGTGGGCACATGCTGTTTGACACGATAAATCACATTAGGATTTCTGCGCGTCGGGATTATGTGCGGGTATGCCAATGTGCACAAAAATAAATAAAATATAAGAAACAAAAATATAAGGAAGCATGCATTTTATTAATTCTCATGGAACTATAAAATACAACTCTCTTTTATTCATGTGTGCTCTATGACTTGACGATGCAGTCTCTTGGTTCACGGGGCCTCAGAAAACTGGTTATTTACTCCAGTGAGGTTGACTTGCGGGTACCTCCAATTAAGCCACGGTCTTTGTCTCTTTGATCTTCGCTTCATGTTCTCCATACATGTGATGTTGATGAATGATGATGTAGATGTAGACGTTTGGCAAGATCCATAGTCCTGCTTTTAGACCGTCCATGTTCATGCCCATGCCCGCCAATGTCGTTCTGCCTCGTTAGTTGCGAATGGCAACATAAAGTCGAGTGGTGAAGTGGCATGCATTGACTACGTCAAGCTTGATCGACACGACGGCACGCTGGTAGCGTCGAGGTAGAAGGTACAACTCAAAAAAGGCTAAGGATAGTGGAGATGAACACATGGGTCTTGATGAGGTCTCTGCAGCGACGGACGGGGCGACACCAATGCGCGCGGTAGAGGCGTACGCAGGTAAAGTCTGGTGTCACGAGGGTAGATCACCCTTGTTCTGATTAAAATTAAGATGACCAAACAAGATAGTTTTAAGCTAGTTATCACGTTTGGTTAAGTCGGCTAAAAATGCACAACCTTATCGGCAAGGATATGATCTGTCAGACATGGGGCCTCAGACGGCATAGACATGGAATGGTGAGACATGAAGGCAGGACCATTCCTAGCCAGGGCACTCGGGGCGACGGCCTAGGGCCCCGAGAACTAGGGGCTCCTAGCCCAAGGCCAGTAGACTGTACTGTTGTTGTATATGCATCCGGTTCGGCGGTTCCCTAATTCCTCTGCAGCTCCTCGTCTCCTCGGTTCCTCTTCCTCCCCAATTCCCAAATCCAAATGCAGCTCATGCTTGTCTCGGTTCCTCCCCAAATCTGAAATCCTCATTCCCCAATCCCTATCTCCAGTCTCCAGCTCTCCCCACTGCCATCACTGTCTTCCCTTCCCTAGGCGGCTGCGGCTCGGGCGCTCGGCAACGGCAAGGTGCGCAGCTCACCGGTCACCACCAACACCAATTTATGGAGGTCGAATCGTTGAGACGAGGCCCTGTTCCCGCAATCTCGCTCGGCGCCACGGCTGCTCGTGCTCGTCGGCTCGTCGCCACCCGCCTCCTCCTCTTCGCGTAGGCTCCACTACCGGCGAGGCCTTGGCGCCTGGCGGCTCCTCTCGCCCCGTCGCCTGCCGAGCTCGTAGTCCATAGACAACGGCGCCCTCGGCATCTCTGACCGCCTGGTCCGCCTCGCCTCCGCCAGACGGCCGACAACAGACGGCAGTCTTGGCCTCATGAGTGACGAGGCGCCGAGGCCTTCTGCCTTCACTTGATCAGGCTCGCCTCGCCTCCAACTCCTCCGTGGCTGTGGCTCCGTCGACCAGGCAGGTATCCCTCGATTCTTGATTCTTCTCCTGATCATCAGCCCTGAGCCCTCCCGTGTTGTTTTGTTTTCGTCGAGTGCTTGTGCTTATGTGATAATGTGAATCGGAGCTGGGGCCTGGGAGCAGACTCACTCCGATCGAGTTGAGGTTATCCTGTAATTGTGATGGTAAGCATGGTTTGAGAAAGTTCTAGGCGGACCATTTATACTGGTTAGAGTTTCATTTTTAACATTACAGACAATTTTTTCTAGTAACCTCTTCGGTCTGTTCTTGATATACATATACCTACTTTTTCTTGTAGTTTTTTTTATGGGCCATTATGCATGCAAGATGTACATTAAGTATTGAACATATCTAGATCAGAGGACCTTACAAAATTAAGTAACGATTGATGACAAAGATTTGGATCATATGATGCTTGGTTGATGTGATACATCTAGATCTGTTCATGTGACATGATGCTTGGTTGATTCCGTATTTCCGTTATTTGTGTTGTGCAGGGGCGAGGCAGGGAGGTTCTGCGTTCGGAATGTCATCTAGAAAGTACTTGTCTGGAAGCGAAAAAAGAAAGAAAAGAAAACGTGTAGATGAATTTATAGAGACACAGAGAGGTGCCATTGACAAATTCTTTAGAACTAATGTAGATTCATCTACAAATCCTGAGAACTTAGCGATAATTTGTGTTGAAGAACAGTCTAATCAAGAAGTAGATCCTAATCAAGAAGTAGATGATATAAGCAGGCATGAAAATTTAGCTAGTCCATCTAGTTCAGATACTTTAAGTGGCAATAAAGATTTTACAATGGATATTTATGACCCAAGAAATTGGGATAACTTTGATAATAAAGCTAGGGACATTTTAGTGGAAAAAGGACCTATAAGAGAAGAAAATATGACATTCCCCTTAGATAATACCTCTAGACATTTTTCATCTGCTTATTATTCAAAAAAAATGAGTAATGGTGAGATACATGATAGAAAATGGTTGGTTTATTCAAAGCATGTTGATAAAGTGTATTGTTTTTGTTGTAAGCTTTTCAAATCTAATATGAACAAGAGTTCATTAGCTGATAATGGTTTGAATGATTGGAAACATTTTAGTTCTAGGCTCAAAGACCACAAAAATAGTGTTGAGCATATTACTAGCATGAACACTTGGAATGAATTAAGAATAAGACTAGGAAAAATGGAAACAATTGATAAAGAGTTGCAACAAGAAATTACAAAGGAGAAAGAGCGATTGAGACATGTTTTAGTTAGAATACTTGCCATTGTGAAGTTTCTTAGTAAACGTAGTTTGGCTTTTCGAGGATCTAATGATAGATTTTACCAAGACAATAATGGTAATTTTTTAGCATGTGTTGAAATGGTTGCAGAATTTGATTTGGTGATGCAAGATCATCTTAGACGCATTACAGGTAATGAAATCCATCACCATTATCTTAGTCCTAAAATTCAAAATGAGTTAATTTCACGTTTAGCACATAGTGTTACACGTTCTATCATAAAGATTGTTAAAGATGCCAAATATTTTTCTCGTAATTCTTGATTGTACTCGGATGTGAGCCATCAAGAACAAATGACTCTTATTGTTAGATGTGTTAATATCTCAAGTACCCAAATTAATATAGAAGAATTCTTTTAGAGTTCTTGAATGTGAATGATACATCCGGTTTAGGATTTTAATGAATTGCTAAATGCTATAAAATCTTTTGGCCTTAATGTTGATGATATAAGGGACAAGGTTATGACAATGGTTCTAACATGAAAGGGAAGCACCAAGGGGTACAAAAACGATTGCTTGATATGAATCGAAGAGCTTTATATATGCCATGTGCTTGTCATAGTCTTAATCTTACTCTTTGTGATATGTCAAATTCTTGTGGTAAAGTTATTTCATTTTTTGGAATTGTGCAACGGATATATGTATTATTTTCAAGTTTTCCTAAAAGATGGAAACTTTTGCTTGATCATGTTCCAAATTTAACAGATAAACCTTTGTCTAATACTCGTTAGGAGAGTCGTATCAAAAGTGTTAAAGCTATTAGATATCAAGCTCCACAAATAAGGTTAGCTTTATTAGAGGTATGCAAGTCTTCTGATGACCCTAAGTCAAAGAGTGATGCGAAGAATCTGTATGATGTTCTTGGAACTTTTGATTTTTTACTTGGTATGGTCATTTGGCATGATATTTTATTTTCCGTGAATACGGTAAGTAAAAAGTTACAATCTTCACCTATGTACGTTGATTCTGCCCTGCAATAAATAGAAGGCATAATGCAATATTTTGATAAGTATATAAATGAAGGATTTGCATCTAGTTTGAACATTGCTAAAGGTCTTGCATCTGAAATGAAGATAGAATCATCATTTCCAATAAAACGTCGTGCTACTAGGAAAAAACAATATGATGAAAGCGATCACATTGAAGAAGTTCTAACTGCTCAAAAGGCTTTTGAAGCTAATTGTTTCTTAGTTATAGTAGATATAGCAATTACTTCTCTAAAAAATAGATTTGAGGAACTTCAAACATTTAAAGGTATATTCGGATTTTTACTTAGCTCAAAAATCTTGAAGTCATTGGTTGACATTGAATTAAGAAAGTGTTGTACTAAATTTGTAGAAACTTTTTCTCGTAATGAATCATGTGATGTTGAATTAGATGATCTTTGTTCAGAATTAAGAGTGTTGCAAATGACTTTACCAAATGATTCAATGTCGCAATTGAAAATTTTGAGTTTATTAGAGATGTAGATTGTTATCCAAATGTTTCAATTGCTTCTAGAATATTATTCATTGTACCTGTGACTGTAGCATCAGCTAAAAGAAGCTTTTCAAAGTTGAAATTATTGAAAAACTATTTGAGATCAACAATGTCACATGAAAGGCTAAATGGTTTAGCTACTTTATGCATAGAAAAGGCTATGTTGGATCACATTGATATGGATAGTATTATCAATGATTTTGCATGTAGAAATGTAAGAAGAAATTGCTTTATATGATTATTATACTTTGATGGGCTTGTTTGTTTGCATTTCTAGGTGAAATATAATGGCTTTCCTTAATCGTTATTGGCTGAAGTGATCTTTTCATCAAGTCTCAAGCATGATCTTCTATACAAGTAATATTTCTTTCTTCCATAGACCATAGTTCCTATTGTCTTTAAATTATTGAACATGTTAGATATTGATTGATATATATATAAGATGTGTTCTATGTTTTTTAGACTATAGGGCCCCACTTTTGATTTTGCCCTAGGGCCCTCAAAATGTTTGGAGCGACCCTCCATGAAGGTGCCGCTTGGCATCGATCGTTAGCTTTGGTGATGGGTACCTAGACGTGCGGCGTCAAGATGGATCGTCGGCGTTTTGACGGTAGGATCCGAGATGTATATCTTGTTGGCGTCTTGCTAGTGCGGATGTATATCTTGTTGGCGTCTTGATAGTGCAGAGCCCATGCGGGAGGTCCGGCGGCCAAGAATAGCAGCGTCATGAATTGATTTCTCCATGCGATGGCATGAGATAAAAACCATGTGCATGGAGGCACCGTCAATCGACGGATCTTGACCAAGTACCCTCCGTTTTTATAAGGTGTATTTTGATTTTGCACAAGGATTAAGGTTGCATTGAAATTGAGAAAGATACGAGAGAAAATGACTTAGATACCCCCACTTAATTGTCTTGGAAGATGAAAGATATACTTTGTGTGAGTGGTAATGAATAAATGCATATGGATGAGAGAAAATAAATAAGGGTATAGAAGGAAAGGTCTCATTAAATCTACATGCAAGCCTTACATTTGTAAACAAGACCATTCAAAAAATAGACCTTATAAAAAACGGAGGAAGTACCATTTAAACGATGATTCTATGCCAACAATAAGAGAGAGAAGTAAAAGAAAGAGAGATAATTAGAAATCTACAGCGTTGGAAATGGAGAAGGCCATGGCGTCCTTCCCCAGCAACCTCCTCCTTCCTCCCTTCCTGAACACTTCAACAGATTTGCTCCATGGCTGCCTCTGTTGATGTGGCTAGTTGAGGTCCTGTTCTTTCGATGAGGACTTCTATGATTCGTGGAAACTATTCTCACGATCCGACTATTAACCGTACACGATTGGTACACTAAACAATCACTGAACTAATTCTGGAATTGTTATCAACCTAGTTAGAAGCACGACCGACCTAGTCATAATGATCAATTCCTGCAAGCAATCGAAGAACAAGGTAAATAGCAATCTGAAATTGTGGATATCAAGTATTAGCACAAAAGAGTTGAGGCCTCACTACAAGAAACAGGGAAAAATTCGTGGGCCAAAAACCCACGAATTTAGGCCAAAACCCACGAATTTAACTTAAATTCGTGGGCAAACCGTCGAATTTAGTTCACGAATTTAACTCGACGAAATTATTCAATTAAATTCGTGGGTACCCACGAATTTAAATTAAATTCGTGGGTTACTGAAAAAACCCACGAATTTAACTGTTAAATTCGTGGGCTGAAAAAACCCACAATTTATGATTAAATAAATGGTGAAAAAAACCCACAATTTAGCTGATAAATTAAATGAAATTTGAAAAAACCCACGAATTTAACGTTAAATTAAACTCACAATTTAAAAAATGAGTAATGGTGAGATACATGATAGAAAATGGTTGGTTTATTCAAAGCATGTTGATAAAGTGTATTGTTTTTGTTGTAAGCTTTTCAAATCTAATATGAACAAGAGTTCATTAGCTGATAATGGTTTGAATGATTGGAAACATTTTAGTTCTAGGCTCAAAGACCACAAAAATAGTGTTGAGCATATTACTAGCATGAACACTTGGAATGAATTAAGAATAAGACTAGGAAAAATGGAAACAATTGATAAAGAGTTGCAACAAGAAATTACAAAGGAGAAAGAGCGATTGAGACATGTTTTAGTTAGAATACTTGCCATTGTGAAGTTTCTTAGTAAACGTAGTTTGGCTTTTCGAGGATCTAATGATAGATTTTACCAAGACAATAATGGTAATTTTTTAGCATGTGTTGAAATGGTTGCAGAATTTGATTTGGTGATGCAAGATCATCTTAGACGCATTACAGGTAATGAAATCCATCACCATTATCTTAGTCCTAAAATTCAAAATGAGTTAATTTCACGTTTAGCACATAGTGTTACACGTTCTATCATAAAGATTGTTAAAGATGCCAAATATTTTTCTGTAATTCTTGATTGTACTCCGGATGTGAGCCATCAAGAACAAATGACTCTTATTGTTAGATGTGTTAATATCTCAAGTACCCAAATTAATATAGAAGAATTCTTTTTAGAGTTCTTGAATGTGAATGATACATCTGGTTTAGGGATTTTTAATGAATTGCTAAATGCTATAAAATCTTTTGGCCTTAATGTTGATGATATAAGGGGACAAGGTTATGACAATGGTTCTAACATGAAAGGGAAGCACCAAGGGGTACAAAAACGATTGCTTGATATGAATCGAAGAGCTTTATATATGCCATGTGCTTGTCATAGTCTTAATCTTACTCTTTGTGATATGTCAAATTCTTGTGGTAAAGTTATTTCATTTTTTGGAATTGTGCAACGGATATATGTATTATTTTCAAGTTTTCCTAAAAGATGGAAACTTTTGCTTGATCATGTTCCAAATTTAATGAGATAAACCTTTGTCTAATACTAGTTAGGAGAGTCGTATCAAAAGTGTTAAAGCTATTAGATATCAAGCTCCACAAATAAGGTTAGCTTTATTAGAGGTATGCAAGTCTTGATGACCCTAAGTCAAAGAGTGATCTGAAGAATCTGTATGATGTTCTTGGAACTTTTGATTTTTACTTGGTATGGTCATTTGGCATGATATTTTATTTTCCGTGAATACGGTAAGTAAAAAGTTACAATCTTCACCTATGTACGTTGATTACGCCGCAATAAATAGAAGGCATAATGCAATATTTTGATAAGTATATAAATGAAGGATTTGCATCTAGTTTGAACATTGCTAAAGGTCTTGCATCTGAAATGAAGATAGAATCATCATTTCCAATAAAGCGTCGTGCTACTAGGAAAAACAATATGATGAAAGCGATCACATTGAAGAAGTTCTAACTGCTCAAAAGGCTTTTGAAGCTAATTGTTTCTTAGTTATAGTAGATATAGCAATTACTTCTCTAAAAAATAGATTTGAGGAACTTCAAACATTTAAAGGTATATTCGGATTTTTACTTAGCTCAAAAATCTTGAAGTCATTGGTTGACATTGAATTAAGAAAGTGTTGTACTAAATTTGTAGAAACTTTTTCTCAGAATGAATCATGTGATGTTGAATTAGATGATCTTTGTTCAGAATTAAGAGTGTTGCAAATGACTTTACCAAATGATTCAATGTCTGCAATTGAAAATTTTGAGTTTATTAGAGATGTAGATTGTTATCCAAATGTTTCAATTGCTTCTAGAATATTATTCATTGTACCTGTGACTGTAGCATCAGCTAAAAGAAGCTTTTCAAAGTTGAAATTATTGAAAAACTATTTGAGATCAACAATGTCACATGAAAGGCTAAATGGTTTAGCTACTTTATGCATAGAAAAGGCTATGTTGGATCACATTGATATGGATAGTATTATCAATGATTTTGCATGTAGAAATGTAAGAAGAAATTGCTTTATATGATTATTATACTTTGATGGGCTTGTTTGTTTGCATTTCTAGGTGAAATATAATGGCTTTCCTTAATCGTTATTGGCTGAAGTGATCTTTTCATCAAGTCTCAAGCATGATCTTCTATACAAGTAATATTTCTTTCTTCCATAGACCATAGTTCCTATTGTCTTTAAATTATTGAACATGTTAGATATTGATTGATATATATATAAGATGTGTTCTATGTTTTTTAGACTATAGGGCCCCCACTTTTGATTTTGCCCTAGGGCCCTCAAAATGTTTGGAACGACCCTCCATGAAGGTGCCGCTTGGCGACCGATGCGTTAGCTTTGGTGATGGGTACCTAGACGTGCGCGTCAAGATGGATCGTCGGCGTTTTGACGCGGTAGGATCCAGTATGTATATCTTGTTGGCGTCTTGCTAGTGCAGATGTATATCTTGTCGGCGTCTTGATAGTGCAGAGCCCATGCGGGAGGTCCGGCGGCCAAGAATAGCAGCGTCATGAATTGATTTCTCCATGCGATGGCATGAGATAAAAACCATGTGCATGGAGGCACCGTCAATCAGACGGATGCGCAGCCAAGTACCCCCTCCGTTTTTATAAGGTGTATTTTGATTTTGCACAAGGATTAAGGTTGCATTGAAATTGAGAAAGATACGAGAGAAAATGACTTAGATACCCCCACTTAATTGTCTTGGAAGATGAAAGATATACTTTGTGTGAGTGGTAATGAATAAATGCATATGGATGAGAGAAAATAAATAAGGGTATAGAAGGAAAGGTCTCATTAAATCTACATGCAAGCCTTACATTTGTAAACAAGACCATTCAAAAAATAGACCTTATAAAAAACGGAGGAAGTACCATTTAAACGATGATTCTATGCCAACAATAAGAGAGAGAAGTAAAAGAAAGAGAGATAATTAGAAATCTACAGCGTTGGAAATGGAGAAGGCCATGGCGTCCTTCCCCAGCAACCTCCTCCTTCCTCCCTTCCTGAACACTTCAACAGATTTGCTCCATGGCTGCCTCTGTTGATGTGGCTAGTTGAGGTCCTGTTCTTTCGATGAGGACTTCTATGATTCGTGGAAACTATTCTCACGATCCGACTATTAACCGTACACGATTGGTACACTAAACAATCACTGAACTAATTCTGGAATTGTTATCAACCTAGTTAGAAGCACGAATCGACCTAGTCATAATGATCAATTCCTGCAAGCAATCGAAGAACAAGGTAAATAGCAATCGAAATTGTGGATATCAAGTATTAGCACAAAAGAGTTGAGGCCTCACTACAAGAAGCAGGGAAAAATTCGTGGGCCAAAACCCACAATTTAGTTAAAACCCACAATTTAACTTAAATTGTGGGCAAACCGTCAATTTAGTTCACGAATTTAACTCGACGAAATTATTCAATTAAATTAGTGGGTACCCACAATTTAATTAAATTAAATGGAGTTCTTGAAAAAACCCACGAATTTAAGCTGATAAATCGTGGGCTTGAAAAAACCCACGAATTTTATTAAATTCGTAAATTGGTGAAAAAACCCACAATTTAATCATAAATTGCGAAAATTTGAAAAAACCACAATTTATGGATTAAATTAAATGAAGTGAAAAAAAACCCACAATTTAAGCGATAAATTGTGGGTTTTAATGGGCTCACGAATTTAAGAGCCGTATACAAAAAAATTTTGACGCTAGTTTGGTCTTTGGCGTGAGGATTGTTATCGACATAGATGTATTCATCCACACACAAAAAAAAGACCAAAACTAACATGATACTAAAGGATATTTCAAGAACACTTATACAAATCAAATTAGCCTTAGGGGTCTAAAAGTCAATGTTTAAGTAAATAATGAAACATGGGGTGTAGAATGAAGAGATAAACAACAGGGTGAATATACATAATTTCGCATTTCTTTCATAGAAAACAATGAATAACGGCTCTGAATGTGTTATAAACAGATATCAAGATCTCCACACTAATCAAGATGATAATAAGCCATTCCGAAAATCGACTTTACATTACGAAGGATCTCTGAAGGAACCGAATGTTGTCTTTGCAAATTACATTTATTGCAAAGATCACAAGGATAGACAAATACTGATGTGTGCATTTGAAATACAATGAATAAACTAATGTGAACCACCAAATGTTCTATATATCGACTGAGCCTTACCTCAACAAATTTCAACTTAAAATCAAGGTTTCCAAATCTTTGGGTTAACTCATATTCATCCCGAAGGTACTCCCAAATCTGAGCATAGTTTGCGTTCTTCCAAGCAATGTCTGACCTGGAATTGAAGTTGTACAGTAAATGTGTGCGGATACATAAATGAAAAAAAGTATAAGCCCTCTTGAATTCAGACTTTAAGGCAAAACCCCTTCAGCTTTTCACAATTTTCAACTTTCAAGACACATCTTTGCATAAACAGCAGTCATTTACCATACCAGAATTTACAGAGAAATAAGACAACCAAGGAAAAGGGGATTTTAGAGAACTTAACGAAACAAAGAGGTTTACCGGTGTCGAGCATCTAGAAATCACCTAACCTGCCAAGTAAAACCGCGTTGTATAAAACAACATAAGGAAATTATTTATGTGTTGCTTTTAAACTTTAGAATATAGTTGTATGCATTGCACACCTCTTGCCCCCTGAGCGGCCGCAGAAGATGAACATGTTACAGTCAATAACAACAGCTATGTGAAATGCCCTTGGGCTGGGGCGTGTACCAAAGCTTATTCTCTGCAATACGAATCGCATTCAGAAGTCTAAACAACAAGGCTCGGCATTCTCTCGTATTATGCTTCCAGGATAGGAAAACTGCATCCTCTAAAAATGTAATCGAACATCCCCTAGGTCGAAATAATCGCACTAAGTGCGTAGATGCGAAGCGAGCAATTAGGCAAAGCAAGCGAGCGGAGAGTGGGCGGTGGGATTTACCGCGTCGTGACAGCGATGTCGGCGAGGAAGCGCTTGTCCGTGAATCCGCCAAGACGACCACCTTGGACTTGCCGATCTTGACCGCCAGTGTGGCATTGCATAAAATCGCATGGTTTTAGGGTGGTGGGAGGATTCGGGGAAGATCGAGAAGAGGCGGCGAGTTGGGGTGGAGATACTGCGAGGGCGGGATTTCGCCTCAAGTCGGAGGAGTCGGCCTCACTCACTGGCATCATCCATGAAGCATGGCGTGCAGTGAAGCGGCGGTGTGTGTGTGTGTGGCAAAGTGTGTGTGCAAGAAAGGGGTGAGGGCGGATAAGCAAGGCCAGGCAAGCAAGGGTCACAGGAGAGCAAGTGTGAGGTCGTGTGAGAGGAGCGAGAGAGGAGCGAATGAGAGAGAGACACGCCGAGGCGCCCTAATTATCGTGCATATATATTCGGGGCTTTTTACCACAATTTAAAGTAATTCGTGGGTATATTTTCAAGCCGATTTAATTTAAATAAATAAATTCGTCGGTATTTTTTAGCCCACAATTTAAATAAATTCGTGCGTTTTTACAAACCGATTTAATTTAATCGTAAATTCGTGATTTTTTTGCCCACGAATTTAAAAAAACCCACGAATTTTTCACTGTTTCTTGTAGTGCCTGCAATCGTAGTTGATGGTCTAGTAAACTCAAGAACACACAATGAAGTTTCATAGTGAAAAACTAATCTGAACAAGCCTACCTTACAATGACGTAGTACTTAGGTATTTAAAGGGCTATCCCATCAAGAATTTCAATCGTAGGACTTGAAGATTTTATCGAAGTAAACAAATGCTCATAAAAGCAGAAAAATAAATCTTATTCGATTGAAGAGATCTGTTGTCATCCCAATAGTCCTTCCAACGTACGAAAACAAAATTCCATCCAAACTAGTCGGCATTGGTCATAGACTAGTCGGTGTGGATCACCGACTTGTTGGCACTGGTCACATACTAGTTGATGTGGGTCGCTGACTGGTCGGTACTGGTCACAGACTGGTCAGTATGGGTTGCAGATTGGTCGGTTGATTGTTGCTTCTGGTCCGGGATGAATAGTTGCTAGCCGGGTTGGCCTGGACTTGTTACGGAAGCAGTGTTGCTCCCCTCACCTTGATTTTGAGTAGAATAATATCACATGACTAGGGGTGAAAATGGGTTGGATACGGGCGGATATTGCTCTTCCCGTATCTCAACTCATATTTTTTCCCCGGATTCGGAACCGGACACGGGCTAACTAGATATGGATACGAATTTAGGTTATTCAGGATACAAATACGGGACAAATATGTGATGAATTTGGATCGAAATGAATAAATATATACCGATAATGCACGCATATATAGACTTATAGAGTAATATATGACGAATTAAAACCATACAAGACCATAGGAGCAAGTTATGTATCATTAAACCCAATAAACATCATAGAACTCGACAAGCTTACACTTATACAGTAAGTCATATAACTCGATAGAGCCAACGGACACTACAAACACATGTGCCATATAGTTCTACTCATCAAAAGGTATCAAATAGTATAGACTCGGATAGCGTTTTCATAGTCTCAGTCACAAACACTAGTACATAGGTTGCTCGATTCCAGGTAGTGGCCAACTCCATGCAGATTATCAGCCACATCCATTGGTGCCATGGTTACCTACGGTGCATCAACAGGTACATAATTCAAGATCAGGATTCAGGACAAACTAACATCATTAAATCAAGTAACAACAAATTAATCAAGTGGTGCCATCAAACACATTGACATTAAGTATCATTTGGTGAATGATAGAATCCAGGATCAGACTATTAATGTCAAGCATATAAGTACTAAGTCTATGCTTGCGGATCTACTTACTAAAGGCTTACCACCCAGTCTGTTTCGAGTGCATGTTGTCGGCATGGGTTTATTAGAAAGCCTCTGATTCTGGAAATGAGAACCATAAGAATAAAACCAACTCCCATTAAAAATAAGTGATTAACCTATCGAGACAGAATGATGCACTATAGATACTGGGATTGCAGCGGTGCTTAAATTAATCGCTGTAATACTTTATCTTGGTGTGCTGTTCTATTGAGCATGGGCATATGATATTAGCCTTCAATCAAGTGGGAGAATGTTGGATGTGATCTTCGGTTAAGAGCTAACATACCAAAAATTATGGGCTATACCCCACCATGACGCGCTCTGATCAGAAGCTTCCCAACTGAAATTCGGTTAGGTCCCGATAGCCAATGCCACATTAAAAGGGAGAGGCCGGTACTCAAAGTTTAAGTTTTGATCTTGAGTTTTGGTTCTACCCAATACATCCTTCCGATCTAGGGCTTTTGGCACGAGGCTACCGAAGATTTAACTAGCACCGAGATGATCTCGGTGTTCCCTGTTTTCTTCATCGCACATTGGTGTTTATCGCCGATCAAATCCCCTACACCGACAAGAACCCTAATGGCTTCTACTTCATCATCGGGTCAGTTAATCTCATGTCTTAGTTTCTGCATTATGATTTTGGTGATCATATTTTAGGCTAGTTAACGATTCATGTTTAACTAAGCCTTATATTCTATCATAGGTTACAAACATGGCATGTTTTCGCTACAGGGAGTAATGTGGTGAACTACCACATGTCATTCCTTCCCTACATGTGTCAATGATCGAATGTCTCTAGGAAGGACGTTCATAATGGGCACTGGGTAGGAAATAGTGTCTAGTATTGAAGTATAAGTGAATTGTTCACCTTTTCTCATCAGCTTAAGCTTTTAGGTGAACTGACTGGTGCATGCAACTCAATATGGTATCAGAGCCAAGAGGTCTCGAGTTCAAGACATGGTTGACGCAATTTTAAAAAATAATTGTAGCCCACTTCTATTCCACGTCTTAAGCCTGAGGGAGCCTGCACGTGAGGGGAGTGTTTAAGTATAAGTGAATTGCCCACTTTTCCTCATCAACTAAGCTTTTGGGTGATACATGCAACTCAATACATGGCAATCTAAAGCAAAAACGTCGGATCCGTGTCGTTCATGTTTCTAGCAGCCTAGCACACATCGACCCGATGCACAAGTCTCCTTTACGCTTCCAAGTGTAGATCAAAGGCCAGTGAAGTAAAAGAAATGGAAAGAGATGCAAAGTAAAAGATCCATGATAACGCAGCTGGAAGAAGATGCATGCAGCCATCAAAGTGAAAAGCATGTAACTTTGATCACAGATACAAACCAACCATTGCTTGCAGTTAAGGATACGAGTACGAGAAGGATGAATGGTCGCATTAGCCATTAGGGATTCAGGACACTAAAAATATAACAGCAGGCGACTTGAGCATGATAATTTTGGGCAATTCAACCGAGAGTGTAGGTGCTGTCACTGAATAATTCACAGAAATTCGCTGCAAAATTTTGCTCGCACAAGAAGCTGCAAGAGCTAATCTCCAACAGAGGAGAAGCAGAGTATGTATGAGCAAATAAGGAAAATACTGATATCAATGAACACACTTGCGCTGGTGGAAACCCACACAATCTCTCTTTCTAATTAACCGACCAGCCGAAAATGCAAATGCAGCAAGAAACATGATCAAACTGCGCACAATTCACATGGTTCCCGCAAGATTCAGAAGGCAGAAGGGAAGCGTAAGCAAACGGGTGATCACGCGTACCGTGGTGGAAGTAGGTGTACACTACAGGAATCAACACTTTTTTCGTTGGCTCCATTTTTTTCATTGGTCGTAAATAGACCGACGTAAATAACTAAATAATTTCATCGGCCCGGATGAACCGACGAAATTACTATATTTTCGTCGATATCCGTGACAAGGCTGACGAAAATATGGGAGTTATTGCGCCCAGTGTTTTCAAAAATTTGTGTGCACCATTTTCGTCGGTCCAGGCTGACGAAAAAAAGAACACGTGGTAATGCGCAGAGATTTTCGTCGGCCAGAGCTGACGGAAATAGGACACGTGGCGGGGATTAGCTATTTTCGTCGGCCTGGATCGACGAAAATAAGCCATGTGGCAGGGCCAGATATTTTCGTCGGCTTGGGCCGACGAAAATGCTTCGGATCGAGACCAAAAGGCCTAGCTAGCCCGCGTGCACAGTGCCCTCGCCTTGGAATTGAGACCATGCCTCCTCAGCCTCGCCGCCAAGGCCTCCATCTCAAGAAGCTCGCCACACAGACGACAGCTGTATGCCGCCTCCCACGCCGCCCCACGCCGCCATCCGATAGGTGAAGTTCAATATCTTGGTACATGTAGAGATTTGTAATATGTTTAGTGAATTTGATTACTAAAAAGTATGCCCTAAATCGTTAATGTTAATTGTGCTCAATGTTAGTATATGGTAGATAATTAATTCATATTTCCGGTGTTACTAGTACATGCTCTAGCATCGTTAATGTTAATTTTCGGTGTTACTAGTGTATGCTCAATGTTAGTATATGGTAGATAATTAACTCATATTTTTGGTGTTACTCGTATATGCTTAATATCAGTAGTGTTAATTGTGGTTAATGTTAGTATATGCCCTAGCATCGTTAATGTTAATTTTCGATCATTAATGCGAGCATAAATTTACCTAACAACATTACCATTCCATATATGTTATTAGTTCATGCTTTGCTTTATGTTGTAATCTCGCTGAATGATGCCTTGCTTTATGTTATAATCATATACATATACGTCACTTCACAAATGGAGAACCCGCTACACATTGTTGATAAACTGTTGCGTTTGAAGCCTCATCACTTGCTTGTCCTCGCATGTCCACTCATTTAAACTGTATTGAAAATATTAGTTAAACTAATTAGGAAGACAAAAAGCAATGCTTGAGAGAACTAGAAATATTGTTTAGCCGATCCATATATTAGGTAGAGATGTATGATGCACTACAAGAATCGACACTATTTTCTAATTTGGAATCGACAATATGTATCTAAATTGATATTTCATTAAGTTAAATATCTGGTTGAACGAACGTTCCACCTCTTGCAATGTATGAGTGACAACACCGTTCATGAAGACCTACCACAGATATCCCACGAAAGCATTACAGTGAAGAGCTTTGGACGCAATGATATACATGGATTTCGCTTTCGCTCTGCAAAATTTAAAGCAACACATCCACAATTAGCGACAACAAATAGTGGAGTTGTTACTAAAGCTTATGATGTGAATGGGTGTGAAACAGAGTACTATGATATGATTGAAAACATATAGAATTCAAGTTCAGGGGAGCTAAAGACCTTGAGAGTAGTCTTCTTTTATTGCGACTGGTTTAGTATAGAACCAGGGGTAGGGATAAAGCATAACAACAAAGTTGGTCTGGTCGAAGTTAATCATCAATCACGTCTCACTGGCTATGATCCATTTGTGCTCACTCATCGCGTTGAACAGGTGTATTATTTGTCGTATCCATGTACCTTAGAAAACTTGTCATCTTGGTGGGTTGTTCAAAAGGTTAATCCCCTGGTCGTTTGCCCACTCCTAGAGGCGATGACTATAGTGAAACTGATGTTGACAACGCTGTAGGGTCGAGGATGCGCCTAGAGGGGGGGTGAATAGGCGTTTTACGAAATTCGATCGCTCACTTAAACAATCGCTCTAATCAACCCCTATGTCAAAACCTAATCAATTATAATGCGGAAGCGATAAACTCGGTTTTGACAATTAAGGCCTAAATCAACTAGGCCCACTATGTGCACTAACTAAATTATGTCTCTATGTATAAATTGCTAAATTGATCAAACAATTAATACTAAGCAATTCTCATTCAAGCAATCAATAATATGCAAAAGGTAAATACTTGAATGTAAAGAGACAAGGGACAACCGATGTTTTTCCGTGGTGTTCGGAGACTTGCCGGTCTCCCCTAGTCCACGTTGAGGCTAGCCCACACTTGGACCGGCTCCCGCTCGAGCACCCACCTCTTTCCACTAGTCGTGGTTTTTCACGCTTGCGCGTAGGCTCAACCCGAACCTTCACAAACTTCGCCGGGACTTCTCACACCTCGAGAGCTCCCGCGCACGACGCCTACGCCGTCTAGGAGTCGGCAACCTCCAAGAGCAACAAGCTGCTCCTCCGCTTGAACTTCACCGAGCACAACGAATGCGCTTCCGGTGATCACCAAGTGCAACACATGCACAAGGCCTCACTCAAGTGCAACACATGCACAAGAGGCTCTCAAACCACTCACTAATTGCAACACATGCAATTAGCCTCACTCTTAAGCTCAAGAATCAAATGGGAGTATGCAACACATGCAACACCTCACCCAAAACCTCAACCAAGCCAGCAACACTTGCCCCAAGCCCCCCAAGGGGGTATATATAGCCCCCCACAAGAAAACTAGCCGTTGGGGGCTTTTTTAGAAAAAGCAGTCGGGCTGGTACTACAGCCCTCATAGGGCAGTGAGTACCGCCCTTAACCCCAACGGTCGACCAGCGGTCATATGACCAGTACTACCGCCCTCTGAGGGCGGTAGTACCGCATTCTTGATGTACTACCGCTTCCCATCGAGCGTAGTGCCGCCCTGACACCGTAAAACACAGATCGTAATAAAGCTATCAGCCAACCAAAAGCGGGTAGTACCGCCTTCTGTGGTACTACCGCCCCAAACATCTTGATAGTCCGCCACCAGAGAAAAACCAATTCGACTCGAAAACCATTTCACCAAAAACCGAAACCCATTCTTTGAGCCTCTAGATGATCAACACATGATCAAACACACGTGCAAAACACATTTGCACCAACTTAGCTCATGCTCAAAGAATTTCAACCATATTGCAAAAACACATTTCGCAATCAACTCAAAGACTATTTGCAAACTGTATTAAGCAAATCAAACTCGAGTTTATGAGATTAATCCCCCTAGCCATGTGAAGGTCAACACGAGACCCAGTCAACTTGCCAACACCCGTTGCAAGCCCTATTCACATGCTCTCGGAATTCCGGACTCATAAACCTCAGTTTATTCGCACAACGAACTTGCAAACAACACAATAAACATATTTCATGCTTGAGCACTACTCTTTGCAACATATGCAAAAGTCTAGCTCGAAGCAACATCAAATCAAGGTGCATGAACTCTCTAATTGCAACACATGCAATTCTCTAGTTCCATGCAACACCAAAACCAAACTTTAACTAAAACCAAATCACACGTATGAGCTCTTTACTCACAACACATGCAAGCCTCTAGCTCCATACAAACACACAAATACCAAATCAACCATATGTGCTCTCTACTCACAACACATGCGAGCCTCTAGCACATGCACAACCATAAACACCAAAACCAAGCTTGAGCTCTCTCCTTTTGCAACACATGCAAAACTTAGCTCCAAGCAAACACAAGTTTTAGAAAGATTGTTTTGCGAAACCAAAGCATGAAGCTTCAACTAATGCAACACATGCAAAAGTGAACTTCACGCAAAAGCCAACGCACTAGCTTATCACTTCTTGCAACACATGCAGATCAAAGCATTATCGAAAAACCAATGCAACCAAGCATAAGTTTAACCCATTCGCAACACATGCCAAATGGTTAACCCATATGCAAAAACCAAATCAAACTATGATTTGAGCTTGAGTGAACGCGAATGAGATCACCAACACATGATGAAGCTCAAGCAAAGGGAACGACCCCTCTTAATAGCATGGCGATAAAACCTTAGACTCAAAGACTACAAAAGTCCTTAGCCTATCTAATTATACCTTCGCCGACGCGCACAAGCAATCCCCTTTGGGGTCTTTATGATTATCACTCATGCTCCCCTGGGATCGTCACCCTTCTTTTCACTTCGGGATCCATTCTTGACGCCTATCAACTCATGATGTCGTCTTTGTCCCGTTCTCATCATCTCATCCATCTTTGGACCTAACTCAATCACAACTCATACAAATAGTTAGTCCAAGATGCACGGTTGTCTCAATTATCTCTTGCACTCCATTAACACATAATGGATGCCTTTAGATCAATTGAGCACAACCAAAAACAATTTGAATGATTTAATTGTGCCTTAAGTACAATAATGCAACTCATGCTTTATTATACTTAAGAACTATTCATTTGTCCTTAATTAATCACGGAACACCATCAACACATGATGAAGTGTTCTTTAATAATTAATAAGACAAATGAACTCAATTTAAATTATCATTTAAATTGATATGAGTATATATTAACTACACAAGATTTCATATACTCATGTTGATGAAAAGTAATGATCCATTATGTGTAGGCTATATGGAAATGATCATTACCTAAGTCATCAACTCTAGAATACCCCCACATGTATATGTGCATAAGTATGATTGACTTGGATATAATATGCACATATTCAATTTGATTATATTGGAGTATATCCTATATTACCATGAGTATACTTATAACTTAGGCACTTCAAATATATACTCAAGTATTTAGTTTCTTTGTCTTGATCCTTATATGTATCAATAAAGAATAGATCAATACAAAGAGACTTTCAAGTTAAACTACAAACTCCCCCTAAATATGTGCATCCATGTAATATATGGATTGAGAAACATAATGCACATTTTGTGGTAAATGTAATGGGGACATTCATACTTTAACTTGACTCCAAAGTATGCAACTAATACTAGAATGAATATGAAAACATACCTTGGGTTTTCCATTTTTCAATGCGATGAGACTAATCAAAGATATTCTAAATAAACAAGTTAGTCTCGATATAAGATTTGTCATTAATAACAAAATCACATTAATGGATAATCACAATATTAGATTTGTCATTAACAACAAAATCACATTAATGGATAATCACAATATTAGATTTGTCATTAACACCAAAACCATAACTAATGAAGGTTGAACTTACAATCTCCCCCTTTTTGGTGATTAATGACAAATCCAAGCTTAATGAGCACATTTGGATTAAAACTAATCATGTTGAGAGAATTTAAGCTAATTGAACACATATGCATATTAATTCTCCCCCTTAATCATATCAAGCTTACTTTTTAAACCAAATGAAATTAAGCTTCCTAATTCTCCCCCTTTTGGCATTAAACACCAAAAATGGATAAAACATCTTAAAAGAATATTTTAATTATTTCTCCCCCTTTTGGCATACATTTTTTTTAAATATTCTCCCTTTTTGGCATTTAACTATCTCTTTTTAAGCACCTAATTCTCCCCTATAAAATTATCTCTTTTTAATGAAGGTCATACAAGAATTGAAATAAACACTTATGACCTTGGGAAAAGTGTTGAAGGAGATTAAAATTTCAAACCAAATAAAAACTTGACGGGTCATCCAAGAAGCAAAACAAGTTTTTATTTGAAATATGGTCTAAAAATAAGGAAAACTCGAAAAGAGACCATATTTGGATTTGTGGATACCACTTGTAAAAATACCACTTGTAAAGATAGGCATGAAAAACTAAGTAAGGGTATCACACGGTTTATTTGAAACACATTCAAATAACTCACTCCTCATTTTATTAGGCTTTGCAAAATTTTTTTAATATGATTCTCTTGAAGAATCCAATAATTTGCCTAACAAAGTAAACGAGAACCCAAAAAGAATACCACTTGAGAAAGTAGATACCACTTGTAAAATTAATCTCAAGGCGTGCTTGAAGATCCAAAAGAAATGAGCATTTTGAAATTTTTGAATTAAGAACAATGCTCAACTTGAGATTTTCCTCTTTTATATATTTCAAACCATAAAGACTCCACTCAGAGAAATCTTAAGCGGTTGAACTTACAATTTTAATTTGCGAGGAAAAATCTTAATCAAGAATTTAGGTATCGGAGTAATGCTACAAATAGGCAATGAAATACCACTTATAGAAAATAATTGAATTCAATGATACCACTTAAAAAAGTAATCCAAATAATCAAGGATATCACTTAGAAGAAATGACAATAAGATCCATGATACCACTTTGAGAAAAGAAAAACTCAATGATACCACTTGTAAGCATATGGAGTGAACAAATGCTCAACTGATACCACTTAAAGGAAATATCGATAACATTGATGGGTATCAGAGCAATATTCTCAGAGCAATATACTCACGGGTATCAACAGCTCAAGATTGATCAATAAAATCACAAAGATTTAGTATGAAAGCAAAATAAAGATATGATATCACTTGGAAGCATTAAAGTGCCCAAAACTTGATATTAATAAACTCCCCAAGATATTCAATGAATGAATTATGGAGTTATTTGCATTTGAATTGCACAAGTTTTGTCTTTTCAAAAGATCAAGTGAAAATCACTCTTTAGTTCATTTAAAGTGCTCATAACTGATACCACTTGAAAATGCGATCAAATAAATTTTAGAGCTTTTCAAATTTTGCACAAATGAACTTTGGGATGACAAGAAACTTTTCTAACAAGAATTTTTGAAAAAAGGAAGTACCAATCAAAAGATATCCCAAAGTAAAACTCGAAAAATTCTGAAAAATCATAGCCAACAAGCCATGGCCGGTACTATCAGCTCACAAGGGCGGTAATCTGGGTTTTACACTACTATCACAAGCACCAGTGGTTTGGTGAGTACCGGTCCGATCGACTGAACTCGGGCTTTTGCAAATTTTTGGCAAAAATGATTCAAATGAAGTCCAATTGATTTGAAAATTTCCAGAAATGAACTTTGGACTAATTAGAGGGTTTTCGAAAAAGAATTTTCATCAAAACAATTTTATTTTCAAAGTTATGGCAAATTGCGTTTTGAGGCAAAAATGAAAATCGATTTTCACGAAAAGCCTCAAAATACACTTCGGTTTGGATTCCTTGCAGTTTCTTTTTCTATGGCTTAGATAGGTGTATCAATAATGTGTATAGCCAAGATTTATGATGAAATCCAACTCGAATGCCAACATTTGAGCTATATGCCTAAATAGGCCATTTTGGATTAAATTAAAACGTGTTGAGCCAAATTTGATTTCAACATATAGTTTTTCATTTTGGAAGCCTGTAAAACATTTGGAATACTTAATAGGATACTTTTACAAAGCTTTTCACAAATTTGGTTCATTTAAATACAATTTTGACTTTTGATCTAAATAGTCCTTTTGAAGAAGCAAAGTCGAATCCAATAAACACAAAACTTCAAATAAAGCAAGGGGTAAGATATAAGATTTGAATTTTGTGTATGAGTCTAAAAATATCATTTTGAATTACAATTCTACACAAGAATTGATCCAAATGGAGAAACTCACTAAGTGCAATAATATGACCATTATGGGTCAAGTATAGTTTTTCGGCGAGTTTCAAAATCAAATAACTTTTGATAAGTTGGTATTTTGAAAATCTTTTGAACATGAAACTTGTTAGGAATGACCAACTCTTGGTTTTTCATTTTGGAATTAGTTTCAAAATCTTTTTACATTTAATTCTATGAAAATTATAAGTTTAAATCCAAAACAAGATACAAGTAACTATATTTTGGAGTTAAAAACTTATTTTCTTTTGAAATTAGTTTTTGTAAAGCCAAAACCATTTGAAAACCTTTTGAAAGCATTTGTATACATTTTTCAACTAGTTTTTTTTCACAAGATTAGTAATAGTATACAACATTTTGCCTTTTGGCTAAATAGTTGATTTTGAAATATATATATTTGCACTTCTTATTAATATGGGCACACGTAGGGATGTGGTACACATGAATATGAATTAACACTCCCCCTAAATGTGCCACAACTGAACTTGCTCAAGATTTGCAATAAGAGAATAGACAAGAGGCGAGAGCAAGTGTCCATACCAAGCAATCTAAATTGATTCTAGCATGAATATTACAATATAACCTACACAAGGCTATAAAACATAATAGTAATCAATTTAAATGCTTGTTACCGAGATGGCATTGGCTTATGATGGACATGATTGTCTTCATGCTTGACACCACTTGTAGACAAATATAGTCCTTCTCCTCTTGAGTGTGCAAGCGTCCAATCCATCTCATTATTTCCTAAAATTCTTTTAGGCGATTTTTGGTACCCAATCCTTGTTGGATCCGACAACGTTAGTCACAATAGATTTAGGAACCCAAATGGTCCTAATTTTAGCATTTTTAACTTGACTAACATGACTAGAAATAGAATTGCAATAATTATTTCTCCTAGGCAAATAATTTGCATTTTTATGAAATGGCTTAGGAGGGCATTGATACTTTGCAAAATTATTTCTAGTTTGATCTCTTCTAAGCATATGATAATTAGAATTATGAAATGGCTTAGAGGATCTAGCATTTCTAGTAAATATTTTGCTATAATTATTTTTCCTAAGCATGTGATCATCATGATTTTTCTTATTCTTAGGAAACCTAGCATTTTGAGCAAACACATTTCTAGAATCATTTTTCCTATGCGAATGAATATCATTTTTAGCGGGCATAGGGGACTTGACAAGCTTGGCAAACACATTGCCATTCTTGTCCTTCCTAAGCAAATAATTTTCATTAATGAGAATAGGCTTAGGAGTTATACCTTTGGGACAATCCTTACCGAAGTGTCCCTTCTCCCGGCAATTGAAGCACGTCACGCTATTTGGTCCTCTCTTGACCGATTTGACTTGCTCCTTGCCGGCTTGCCTCATGGTTGATGCTTGTGGCTTGATCTCCACATTATTAGGGCACACGGAGGCGAGGTGGCCCTTCTTGTTGCATGCGAAGCATTTGATTGTCTTCGTGTGTCGCGATTATGCCTCGTCTTGCTATTCTCCTCTTGGAGTTGTGGCCGAAGTCCTCGCTTGTCTTGAGGCGCCTTGGCTTGCTCAAGATTTAAATCGAGGAGGGCTTTTCCTTTAACGCACCTCTTCAAGTCATTTTCCAACTTAATGACTTGGGCCTTGAGCTCATTGTTTTCCTCTACAAGATTAACATCTAAAGACATAGAGGAACTAGAAACGATTTCATTAGAGCAACAAGGTGTATCAACTAAGTCTTCACAAGAGGTGGACATGTTAATTTTGATGAAATATTCGAAGTTTACATCTAAGCATAGCATTTCATCAATTAAATCACATGTGATTCCAATATCCACCTTAGACTTATAAATTTCTTTGAGAAGGAGAGATTCATGATTCTCTTTAAGCATATTATAATCACTTTGAAGTGATTCATGTTCAAGCTTTAAAATCTTATATTTTGTTTTCTCCTTCCCAAGATAATTATTGAGCTCCTCTAACATATCCATTAAATCATTATAAGAGGGCTCATCATCGTTTTCATCATCACTTACCTCATTTATACCTTTTGCCATGAAGCAACGAATTTTTGATATAAGTGAAGATTCGTCGTCGCTTGAGGCGGATGTTGAGGTTGATGGTAATGCCGGTTCTTCACTTGATGAAGAGTTTGAAGAATCGTCAACCGACATTTCCTCAATGCAATCCTCACTTGTTGATGTGGATGATTCAAATAATTCTTGAAGCTTGATCCACATAGCATGAGCGCTCTTGAGATTGCAAATGAGATTGAATATCTCTACGCACACAACGCTAAATAAAACGTTAGTAGCTTGAGCGTCGAGATGTAGACATTTCTCCTCTCCTTTAGTTGGAGCAATATCATTAATTTGAGAAGAAATGCCGACATCTACGATCCACCATATTTGTGGGCTCATGGATTTAAAATGACTAATCATAAATATTTTCCATGAAGCATAATTAGAGCCATCAAATATATATGAATCGGTGGAGTGCACTAAACCTCTATTTGCCATCCTTTTTACTCTCTAGACGGTTAAGCCTAAAATGAGAGTGACCGTGGCTCTGATACCACTTGTAGGGTCGAGGATGCGCCTAGAGGGGGGGTGAATAGGCGTTTTACGAAATTCGATCGCTCACTTAAACAATCGCTCTAATCAACCCCTATGTCAAAACCTAATCAATTATAATGCGGAAGCGATAAACTCGGTTTTGACAATTAAGGCCTAAATCAACTAGGCCCACTATGTGCACTAACTAAATTATGTCTCTATGTATAAATTGCTAAATTGATCAAACAATTAATACTAAGCAATTCTCATTCAAGCAATCAATAATATGCAAAAGGTAAATACTTGAATGTAAAGAGACAAGGGACAACCGATGTTTTTCCGTGGTGTTCGGAGACTTGCCGGTCTCCCCTAGTCCACGTTGAGCCTAGCCCACACTTGGACCGGCTCCCGCTCGAGCACCCACCTCTTTCCACTAGTCGTGGTTTTTCACGCTTGCGCGTAGGCTCAACCCGAACCTTCACAAACTTCGCCGGGACTTCTCACACCTCGAGAGCTCCGCGCCAAGACGACGCTCACGCCGTCTAGGAGTCGGCAACCTCCAAGAGCAACAAGCCGCTCCTCCGCTTGAACTTCACCGAGCACAACGAATGTGCTCCATGCACAAGTGATCACCAAGTGCAACACATGCACAAGAGGCTCTCAAACCACTCACTAATTGCAACACATGCAATTAGCCTCACTCTTAAGCTCAAGAATCAAATGGGAGTATGCAACACATGCAACACCTCACCCAAAACCTCAACCAAGCCAGCAACACTTGCCCCAAGCCCCCCAAGGGGGTATATATAGCCCCCCACAAGAAAACTAGCCGTTGGGGGCTTTTTCGGGCAGAAAAATGGTCGGCCGGTACTACCGCCCTCATAGGGCCGGTAGTACCACCCTTGGCCCCAACGGCCAGCGGTCATATATGACCCTCTACGCCCTCTGAGGGCAAGAGTATCCGCATTCTTACTACCGCTCCCACCGAAGCAGTAGTCTTGCCTTACCAGACACCGTAAAACACGCAAGATCGTAATAAAGCTACAGCCAACCAAAGGCGGTAGTACAGCCCTTTATGGTACTACCGCCCCAAACATCTTGATAGTCTTGCCACCAGAGAAAAACCAATTCGACTCCGAAAACCATTTCACCAAAAACCGAAACCCATTCTTTGAGCCTCTAGATGATCAACACATGATCAAACACACGTGCAAAACACATTTGCACCAACTTAGCTCATGCTCAAAGAATTTCAACCA
Organism: Guadua angustifolia; assembly: GCA_036346375.1. Lineage (NCBI taxonomy): Eukaryota > Viridiplantae > Streptophyta > Magnoliopsida > Poales > Poaceae > Guadua > Guadua angustifolia. The sequence continues at coordinate 11,088,671 of CM070515.1, read as the reverse complement.
TATTGCAAAAACACATTTCGCAATCAACTCAAAGACTATTTGCAAACGTAGATAAGCAAATCAAACTCGAGTTTATGAGATTAATCCCCTAGCCATATGAAGGTCAACACGAGACCCAATCAACTTGCCAACACCGTTGCAAGCCCTATTCACATGCTCTCGAATTAGGACTCATAAACCTCGGTTTATTCGACTGTGAACTTGCAAACAACACAATAAACATATTTCATGCTTGAGCACTACTCTTTGCAACATATGCAAAAGTCTAGCTCGAAGCAACATCAAATCAAGGTGCATGAACTCTCTAATTGCAACACATGCAATTCTCTAGTTCCATGCAACACCAAAACCAAACTTTAACTAAAACCAAATCACACGTATGAGCTCTTTACTCGCAACACATGCAAGCCTCTAGTTCCATACAAACACATAAATACCAAATCAACCATATGTGCTCTCTACTCACAACACATGCGAGCCTCTAGCACATGCACAACCATAAACACCAAAACCAAGCTTGAGCTCTCTCCTTTTGCAACACATGCAAAACTTAGCTCCAAGCAAACACAAGTTTTAGAAAGATTGTTTTGCGAAACCAAAGCATGAAGCTTCAACTAATGCAACACATGCAAAAGTGAACTTCACGCAAAAGCCAACGCACTAGCTTATCACTTCTTGCAACACATGCAGATCAAAGCATTATGCGAAAACCAAATGCAACCAAGCATAAGTTTAACCCATTCGCAACACATGCCAAATGGTTAACCCATATGCAAAAACCAAATCAAACTATGATTTGAGCTTGAGTGAACGCGGAATGAGATCACCAACACATGATGAAGCTCAAGCAAAGGGAACGACCCCTCTTAATAGCATGGCGATAAAACCTTAGACTCAAAGACTACAAAAGTCCTTAGCCTATCTAATTATACCTTCGCCGCCGCGCACAAGCAATCCCCTTTGGGGTCTTTATGATTATCACTCATGCTCCCCTGGGATCGTCACCCTTCTTTTCACTTCGGGATCCATTCTTGACGCCCATCAACTCATGATGTCGTCTTTGTCCCGTTCTCATCATCTCATCCATCTTTGGACCTAACTCAATCACAACTCATACAAATAGTTAGTCCAAGATGCACGGTTGTCTCAATTATCTCTTGCACTCCATTAACACATAATGGATGCCTTTAGATCAATTGAGCACAACCAAAAACAATTTGAATGATTTAATTGTGCCTTAAGTACAATAATGCAACTCATGCTTTATTATACTTAAGAACTATTCATTTGTCCTTAATTAATCACGGAACACCATCAACACATGATGAAGTGTTCTTTAATAATTAATAAGACAAATGAACTCAATTTAAATTATCATTTAAATTGATATGAGTATATATTAACTACACAAGATTTCATATACTCATGTTGATGAAAAGTAATGATCCATTATGTGTAGGCTATATGGAAATGATCATTACCCTAAGTCATCAACTCTAGAATACCCCCCACATGTATATGTGCATAAGTATGATTGACTTGGATATAATATGCACATATTCAATTTGATTATATTGGAGTATATCCTATATTACCATGAGTATACTTATAACTTAGGCACTTCAAATATATACTCAAGTATTTAGTTTCTTTGTCTTGATCCTTATATGTATCAATAAAGAATAGATCAATACAAAGAGACTTTCAAGTTAAACTACAAACTCCCCCTAAATATGTGCATCCATGTAATATATGGATTGAGAAACATAATGCACATTTTGTGGTAAATGTAATGGGGACATTCATACTTTAACTTGACTCCAAAGTATGCAACTAATACTAGAATGAATATGAAAACATACCTTGGGTTTTCCATTTTTCAATGCGATGAGACTAATCAAAGATATTCTAAATAAACAAGTTAGTCTCGATATAAGATTTGTCATTAATAACAAAATCACATTAATGGATAATCACAATATTAGATTTGTCATTAACAACAAAATCACATTAATGGATAATCACAATATTAGATTTGTCATTAACACCAAAACCATAACTAATGAAGGTTGAACTTACAATCTCCCCCTTTTTGGTGATTAATGACAAATCCAAGCTTAATGAGCACATTTGGATTAAAACTAATCATGTTGAGAGAATTTAAGCTAATTGAACACATATGCATATTAATTCTCCCCTTAATCATATCAAGCTTACTTTTTAAACCAAATGAAATTAAGCTTCCTAATTCTCCCCTTTTGGCATTAAACACCAAAATGGATAAACCATCTTAAAAGAATATTTTAATTATTTCTCCCCCTTTTGGCATACATTTTTTTAAATATTCTCCCTTTTTGGCATTTAACTATCTCTTTTTAAGCACCTAATTCTCCCCCATAAAATTATCTCTTTTTAATGAAAGTCATACAAGAATTGAAATAAACACTTATGACCTTGGGAAAAGTGTTGAAGGAGATTAAAATTTCAAACCAAATAAAAACTTGACGGGTCATCCAAGAAGCAAAACAAGTTTTTATTTGAAATATGGTCTAAAAATAAGGAAAACTCGAAAAGAGACCATATTTGGATTTGTGGATACCACTTGTAAAAATACCATTTGTAAAGATAGGCATGAAAAACGAAGTAAGGGTATCACACGGTTTATTTGAAACACATTCAAATAACTCACTCCTCATTTTATTAGGCTTTGCAAAATTTTTTTAATATGATTCTCTTGAAGAATCCAATAATTTGCCTAACCGGGTAAACGAGGAACCCAAAAAGAATACCACTTGAGAAAGTAGATACCACTTGTAAAATTAATCTCAAGAGCGTGCTTGAAGATCCAAAAGAAATGAGCATTTTGAAATTTTTGAATTAAGAACAATGCTCAACTTGAGATTTTCCTCTTTTATATATTTCAAACCATAAAGACTCTCACTCAGAGAAATCTTAAGCGGTTGAACTTACAATTTTAATTTGCGAGGAAAAATCTTAATCAAGAATTTGGGTATCGGAGTAATGCTACAAATAGGCAATGAAATACCACTTGTAGGAAATAATTGAATTCAATGATACCACTTAAAAAAGTAATCCAAATAATCAAGGATATCACTTAGAAGAAATGACAATAAGATCCATGATACCACTTTGAGAAAAGAAAAACTCAATGATACCACTTGTAAGCATATGGAGTGAACAAATGCTCAATTAATAGTGGTAATTTTTGTAAACTTTTGGATACATCATACAGGGGCCGCCACCGCCTCCTGAAGCTGGAGGCGATGTTGGTAGTAATGCAGGGTCACCATCAGTTAGTCAGTATTTCAACTCAGGCGGCGATGTGGGTAGCAGCCACAACTTCCACACTTTACCAAGTTAAATTTGAATTTGTGAGGTAAATCTATGGCATGTGTGTTATTTGTGTATTTATTCAATTCCAGACCTACATCTAAAGTTGATTGTTACTTTATAAATGCTTACGTTAGTATTATTTGGTAATTGCTATTTAATAGCTTACTGCTTAACCATTGGATTCCTAACAGGTTGAACACTTCAACTAGCTATTTCTTTTATGGTAACAAAGAAAAAACTTGAAAAGTATTATTAATAAATTAATTGTTGTCAAGAGGAGAATGTGTACTAAAATTGTTAAATGGAAAGCTGGATGCGTACTGAGATGAATGACATTTACTCCATTTAGTTACTCATTTTTAGTTTTCATTCATATTTTTGTTGAGTATAATTTTCATCGCACCTTGTGCACCTTGTTGAGTATAATTTTCATTCATATTTTTGTTAAGTATAATTTTCATTGCACCTTGAGCATAAAAAATTTCCAAATGGTTCTGATTTTTTGAACCTTTGTTACGACTTTGTCTTGATATTAATTTGGATGCCCTGCCTGCGCTGTAAATGTTTCACTTAGTTTTTCTTCCTAGTTGTCGTGGAATGCTCTCATGTTTTTGCATTTATCAGTGTTCGGCATTAGTTCCTTTGTCTTTATCATGCTTGATTATTTTGCTAGTTGCAGGAGTTGATGCCCAAAATATTGTGGACTGGTTCCTTTGTCATATACTTGCACATCAATGTTGAAGTACAATGAGCTCCAATAATGATGGTTGTGTTCCAGATATGCAGATGTGTGACGTGGGTTTGTATGATGAATATCTGTAATGAACTTGTGATGGACATTCTATGGTTGTTAGAATTTTCTACAATTTTTGTGAAATTTTTCTGTGAATTATATGAATGCAGTGAATTTTCTGGGAATTATATTCATGCTATGATATTCTGTGAATTTTCTGGAATTTTTATAATTTTTTGTATTTTTTAAAAAATTGCAAAAGTATTTTCATCGGTCCTAGCCGACGAAAATACCTATCACAGAGGCCAAGTGACGTGGCCTGGCTGCTGACGTGGCAGGGCTATTTTCATCGGCCAAGTGAGGGCAGGCTGGTTGACGGCCAGTATTTTCATCGGCTGTCTCGGCAACGATTTTTGTTGGTTGCTGATGAAAATACGGATATTTTCGTTAGCTTACTTTCGTCGGCTTATTTTCGTCGGTTTTGCCGATGAAAACAGCTATTTTTGTCGGTTTTACCCTTATTTTCATCAGTTTCTTGCCGATGAAAATATTGTCGATTCCTATAGTGGTAGGCGGCGTGCCATGTATAGATGTGGTTGCTGGGTTTTATCTCCGACCGCTCCACCTGATGCGACAGTAGCCCCATCACCCGGTGAAACTCTTCTGCAGGTCGGTCTGGCCGTGAGTGATGGCGAGTGGGGAGGGAGTTCGTGCTGTGGCGCTGTGCTATCACTTGGAGATGGAGGGTGCGGCCATGATGTGAGTGAGAAGATGGCAAGGTAAGGTGAGACTTCAGTGTCGCCGTCAGGTCACAAAGTGCGAACGTCGCCCTCCTCACCTCCTCTCGGCTCGAGTTAGGCGAATTGGGAATCAAGGGATTTGTGAGATTTTGGGATTTTTAATCTTCACGATCGAGGCCTCGACATGTGTGCGTGATCTGGGGTTCAGTCCTCGGGATTTGTGTGCGATCTTGGAAGGTGAATGAAGATGATGTATCATGTATGTGCCCTTCTTTTTACTCCACTGCTGAAGCGGTAATGATCTTTCCTGCTAACTGCCTGCTCCATCTTCGTATCTTTTACTCTTAGGGTCTGTTTGGCATCGTTGGAAAATAGGAATGGGCAAAGGAATTAAGCGAGATTTTAATTCCTAGGGGGAGGCAGGGAATTGAATTCCCTACGTTTAAGTTGTAAACTCCCATTCCCTTCTCCAATTCCCACCAACCAATCAAAGAATTTTATAATCCATCTCTCTCAATTCCCATTCCCTTCCATCAATTCCCTCCAACCAAACAGGCCATTAGGGATGATAAATGATGCCTTCTGCGTCTTCTCAAAGTCCACTAACCTCTATTCAAGTAACTCTTTCAACCCTAAAAAAATCTCTAACAAAACAAAAAGACAACATTATAAACAAATTAACTACTAAAAATGTAACCCTTATCTCAACAACATTCCTTCATAGTGTGCGACAAAGGTGCAATCAAACAATGGCGGCGAAGCCAATGACGTGATGTACGGTAGAGGTGTGATACAAACAACTGTGGTGAAGTCATAAACGTGATGTAAGCCAAGTTCAGAGTTAGAGGCATGATGCAGACTGAGACAAAACTCAACTAGGCGTTACGACGGAGTCAAGAGCATATCGCGAACTAAACAATAATAGCTTAAAGTGCTAATAAATATTATTTTTATCCATTGCAAAGCATATCCATTCAGCTAGTTTTACCCGGAACAAACAAAGAGCACATGCAGGTGCATGGACCAGCAAGTCGCGATCACACGTACACCAAACTTGTGAACCCACCAAAAAAAAGCTCGTAACTGTTCTGATCGTCTGATCCAGAATTCTTCAGTACAGAGTATAGATTTCGGGTGTGTTTGGTAGAGCTCCAACTCCACCAGCTGGGTATTCCTATCTCCACGAGATTTGTAGAGTAGGAGCTGTGAATACATTAAAAGTGTTTAAATGGATCATCTTATTGACATTTTGGACCAAAAACATAAACTTAATTCACTTTATTTTAGCCTATAAGTTTCAGAGTTAAGATTTAAATCTCTACCAAACAGGTCCTCCACCATTTTATCAACATGTCACTAGCACAGAATTTTTTCATGCCGATGTTGGAGGCAAACATCAGCAACGCCCAGATAAGCCTGCTACGCAGGGTGGGCCGTACCGTCCGGTAACCTTAGCGGCGAAAAAAATTTCGCAGTGAAGGCCCAATCCACAGGACCAGTCGCGACTGAGCCCATGTGTGTCATCCGGCCGAAGAGCCCCGGCTCACGGGCCCCACGCCCTCGCGCTTCGGGTAGGCCCATTTAAACCTGCGCGTGCGCAAGCCGGATTGGAACCAGCGCAATCCAAATGCGGGTCTCCGTCAGCCGTCCGATCGACCTTCCGCGGCCCGGACCGAGGCGGGTTGAGCAGACGAGGCTGTTTATCACGGTTGGATCGCGCAGATCAAGTGCGATCCGACCGTCGGATCGAACTCGTGGGGCTCAGATGTCGTGGGTGGTGAACGACGAGCCGGCCCGGCCCAACTAGCCCACCTCACGCACGGCGGCACGATTCCACCGCCACGTGACATCCTCGCGCTTCGTTTCTATCCCCGTCTCTCTCTCCTGCTCGCCGAGATCAAAAGGCAAGCGCTCTCTCCCTTCCCGTGTTCCGAAGCCCTAGCCGCACGCAGCCCCCACACCCCTCGACCTCGAGACCTAGGAGGCGAAGAGGAAGCGATGGCGGCCGAGAACTACTGGAGGTACGCCGACGCGCGGCAGCAGCAGGCCATGGTGGCGGCGGCAGCCGCCGCGGCGGGCATGGCCCCGACGGCAACGGTCGCCGCGGCCGCTACTGTCGCGGCTGGCATGCCCCCGATGGCCGCGATGGCACAGCAGGCCGCCGCGCCGCCGCTCAAGCGCGCGCGCCCCGATTACGGAGGTTCGTCGCCCGCACTCTACGCCCTCTAGATCTGAATTTTTATTCTCGTTTTGGTGGATGTTTCGCTTCGTGATCTCGTTGTTGCGTGTGCTTGCGTGTCCGGATGCATGAAGTTTTTGGAAGAGGATTTTGGGTATCGTTTGTTATTAGCTGATTTGTCGTAGTTTCGGTGTAGATATCTTGCTTATATCTACTTAGTAATTTGTATGCATCAGGACGTTTTTATCTAGTTTTTAGGTGTACTAGAATTTGGAATTTAAACTAGCATCATAGCAACAGATGGAAATTTGAATCTTAGTGCCGAACAAGTGCTAATTTTCCAATATAAAAACCTTTTTGGATATATATCGAGAGCGAGAGATTCCTGCAGAAATAAAAAAATTGATACGTTTTGCTCATATGGCTTATAAACCTGCTGATAGGATTCCTTGTCTCCTTATTACAACACATCGTTTTGCCTCCTTATTGCATCATAGAAACACATCCTTTTGCCTCCTTATTGCACAGTGTTACTACAGGAAACATAACGAACACAATACTGCTTTGCACATATGGTCTGATTGAGCATCCACGCTGCTAGCTCAAACTTGGTGAGTCATTTTGCTGTTGACTGATTGGATCTCCATCCATCGGACTTTCAAAATTGGTAATAAAATGTGGTACTTGTAGAGCAGTGGTGGTTAATCACTAGTGTTGCCAGCTTGGAAAGAATTCCTGGAGTTTCCATCACACGAAAAGGCTTTTGTAAAGTTGTTGTGTTAGTCAATAAACACGTATGCAATTGGGTGTCATTAATGTTTGTTCTACTTCTGTTGTATGCATTTGTTGTCACTTTCTTTCCTTGTAGCTATATCCTTTTGTTATGACTGGTTTATCTAATGTTTTGAACTTGGTGCTGAATTGATTATATTAATTAATGAGATTGTTCGCAAGTGTGATTTACGCTCATTTTTTTTCACAGATGTGCCTGCAGGACAAGAAATGGCGGGATATTATCCCCGTGAGAATGATAGGGCAGGTTACCATTCACTTAGAGACAATGAATCAATTGGAGCATCTTATGACCGCTACTTACGCACTGGGGTATAAATTCAAGTTTCTTAATATAAAAACTAGCATTATTTTTCTACGCACAGAGTTAGTGATTAACTTTGTTCTGTGTGCTGTGCTTCTAGATGCCTTCTGTTGGCGCCAATGAAACTAGTAGGGCAGTTGTTGGTGGGATGGGTGGTTATCCTGTTGATGATCGCCGCATGATGGGTGTCGTTGGCATGGACAGCAGAGGCATGGAATATGGTGCAAGGCCTGAGCCTCCTCTCCCACCAGATGCATCCTGCACTTTGTACATTGAAGGCCTACCTGCAAACTGCACTCGTAGGGAGGTTTCACGTATCCTTCTATAATATGTTACTAACATTCTACGCTGACCTCATTTCTTTACGTGCCTATTTAGCTTTTTGCGTTCTAACACCCAGCCCTTTGTGAGTTTTTCGATATTTCAGTTTACTTGTATTAAATTGTTCTACAAGTATTCTCTTTCATTTTTGTGACACCCTGTTCTCTTTCATTTTTGTGACACCCTATCTGCCCAAACAATCTGTACCTTCGGAGTTGTTTCAACTGCTCAATTGGAAATCAACACTAAATGAAAATGGTTGACAGATTCTACTTTCATTGAGAGGTTTATGGCACTCCTTTTTTGCACCCTTCATCTTGATTGTCTAATTCCATTCCTGTTGGTTTAATGATACCTTTTTTTTGCACCCTTCATCTTGATAATCTAATTCCATTCCGTTTGGTTTATATGCTCCAGTGAGCTGCTTATTTGTTTTGAAATTTCAACAGAGTATATAATTATATATCATCTTTCACACTATACACTTTTGTTCCTTAACCCTATCGTTCTGCAGATATATTCCGCCCTTTTGTAGGTTTTCATGAAGTGAGGCTTGTCAACAAGGAGTCAAGACATGTATGTTACATATGCTTTGTGCTAATAGAAACTCTCTGTTTTAATGATGATGTATCTTAATGTGTCAACTTTTCTACAGCCTGGTGGAGATCCTCATGTCTTGTGTTTCGTTGATTTCGACAATCCTGGCCAAGCTACTGTCGCTCTTGAAGCTTTGCAAGGTGAACATACTTATGTCTGTAGCTATGGATTATGTAGTTGTATAGATAATCTGTCTATTAGCTTTGGTATTGTACGATTGTCATGTATTTTCTTGTTGACTTATATGTTTGCACTCCCCTTTATTTTCTTGTCAATCTTGCTTGCGAATTGGTTGTTAAACTCAATTTTCTTCTTTTGTTTGTTCATTTTACTTTATGTCAATTGCACTTTCTTTGTGCAATTTCTGCATCACAGATCGTTAAGTTAGGTCCTGCATTAGGAATAACAATCAGTTCACGGTTAACTGGGATCAATAGTGGAAAACCCACCTTTTTGCACTGTGTAGCAAACACTACCACACAGCACCTACTCATGTGCTACATGTTTGTAAGCACATTTTGTGGGACTATTATGTCCTAATTGCTGTGTGAAGGTTCATAATGAATAAAATGTAAGGTTACTTCTTAACAGTTTGGTGCTAAGAATTACTATTGAGTTGGGGAAGTCATTGATTAACGATACCATTGCTCAATAATCAGCTAATTCTAGGATGCTGTACAATTTTAACTTCCTTTGCCGCTGTACCTATCCATTAATTTTACCGTATCGATTTTCCTATGCGTTGGATCTAATACTTTCACCTCCATCCTTCATAGCATAGGATGAAGTTTTGAGGTTCGACCTCTTGTTCGCACGACGACCTGAGCAAAATAAACCATCGCGATTCGTTTTGCAGGTTATAAGTTTGACGAACACGATCGTGACTCAGCCCATTTGCGGCTGCAATTCTCGCGCTTTCCTGGTCCGAGGCCTCGTGGTAGGCGTTAAATCGCGTGGGTCTGGTTTCAGGTGGTTGACGAACCTATCGTTTAAACGAGCGATCAAACTTCCATGGCGTAACGCTTCTATATTGCGCCGAAATCTCCGCTGGTGGCTTCCTTGTAGGGTTCGTCAACTCATGTTGCTAAAGCGTGAAAAGGATGATGCAATAATCGATATTCAGTCTCCATTAGATTGTCACACCGTATGTTAGAAGTGGAACTTCGGATTTACTACTTATACTGTATCTGCTGCCATAGTATTTATGGTCTACTGTATTTTATTATTTCGCGGCGTCCCAGACAATATGGGTTTGTTATCGTGTGAAATGTTAACTCTTCTGAACACTTGCTCGTTTGTTGTTAGCCATGTTTAGTAATATTAAACCTTCGCTGTTCCCTGCACATCTTTCAAAATATGCTAGGGTAATATAATATACTCCTTTTGGCTCTGGCTGTGTACAATATGTGGTTGCCCAGGAAGTGAGGACAATAGTACCTCCTTCCCCCCTTCAATTGTAAGGGACAAGCATTCCTACTTCTTGCTTTTTGTAGAATCGGGGTCTCTCCAATTATGATATATAGCTGCATGTGCTCATTAGAACCAGCATACCAAATGCATAATCTTTGGACAGTCCATAAATTGAAGTATCATGAAATGAACTAGGAGAGTGAAGTGGTGGATTGCAGGCTGGAGGATGGAATTGGTGGATAATCCTAGCCTTTCATTTATGTCATAGTGAAGGATAGATTTAGTCAAGAAAAAAAAGACTGGCTATCCCATGTTACCAAGTCATGACCCAGGTAAGGAATGTATTAGACTGTAGATCATGTGGATGTGGTGCCCATAGTTACCAAAAGCGCGGTTCGTCTGAGTCGTGGTACATGATTCAAGCTCGCGGTTCGCTACTTTTTCTTCCAATTTCCACTGCGAACACAAACCCCGTTCCCTAAACCGGTTCAGGTTTGATGAATCTGGTTTGCGATTTGTGGGGGTTTATATCGAATCGCCTAACTATGGTGGTGTCACATGCTATGCTGAGGCACAACATGGTTGGTTGTAGTTGGCTGGTGAACCAATGTTCCATGCACAAGAACCCACGAGGCGTAACTCATGTGGTCACGAGATGCGTTGTGTATGTTGCAGGCCATCCTCAATCAAGCCGTGCATATGCTCTAGTGTAATCGCATGAACCACGGATTAATTCACTAGTTGTTTTCAATCATTTGTAGCCCCCTTGTTTTTGTAGAATTAGTGCTTTCCAGTTTTAATACATAGTTCCATGTGTCCATTAGGACCAGCATAAATTGAGTTAAATCTGGACAAAACCCATGCTCGTGAACTTTTGAATTTTATTTCAGTGTCCATAAATTGAATGATCATGATATGAGCTAGTACAGTACAACGGGTTGCTTTAAGGAAGCTATTGGATTTGTTAATCCTGTTGGTGGGAAGTAGATGTGAGTTATCATGTCCCTCTGCTCATCTATTACCCTTTTTTTTAAAGAAATGCTCACAGGTTACTTCTGTTCATGCAAATAGCTTTCATTGTTTGCAAATAGCTATTGAACTGGTGTTATGCTGGTGCCCACTGCTAGTAAAGCTATCTTTCCTTACTGGTTGATTGCTTATTAATAAGGTATATTATGTTATTTGTTTATTGTGGGTGTTACGACACACAAAACTAGGGTTGATCATATTGTCAACTGCAGATATAATTGTTTGCAAAGTATTTGAGATTCAAAGGTGTGGTTTTCAAAGATCAAAAACACATTTATGTATCCCCAATGAATTTGGCCCTCTAATGCATGCTGGAGCAGCATGCTGCTATAACAATATGGTCTTATGCGCTAAAATGTTTGTATTTTTAGTACTCATAATGAACCAGTGATAGTCAAGACAAGACTGAAGTTCAGTATTATGATCTATGTGGTTTACGGAAATGGTGATGTTGAGACTTGCGAAAGTGCCGGGAGACATGGAAGTTGTTGTATGCTGATGATGTTTGTGCCAAATCAAAAGCATTAGTTTCGTTTTAGTGGCTAATTCTGTTGTAAATTTCTTTTCCAATGCTGTACATTAGCCTTCTGCAGTTCTGCTGACAAGGATGCTATCTGCTGGATGAAATCGTGGTAGGTTTGGCAGGATTGATGTTACTGTGTTACTTGTCCATTTATTCATTTATTCATTCATTCATATGATGCGATTAAGGATGTATATGTTGGTAGAAATCTTGTACTGTGTAGAATGGCCATTGCAGTGGAACACTTGGAAAACGATGCCCTGTATTGATATTCACTTGACGAATGAGGCTGCAACTACAGTGTATGTTTGCAGCTTATGCCTCGTTCAGAATTGTTCATGTTTTCCGAGTTTCGGGTGTTTTGCAGAGGAAGCTGATTGAAATCTTCTTGCTTTGTTGGTGTTCTGTTTGTATTGGAAGGATATTTTGGGAATAGTACTTGAGCGCAAGGGTGTGAAAATAGGTTCGAGTCACTTGTCAGGTTGGGAAATAAAGACTGGAGGCTGTTGAGCTGGTTCTTATTACGTTTGTTGCATGTCTGAACACTCGGCAGCAGTAGCTGAAGTGATGGAATCGTGGTATCTAACGGTGTACGAGGGGCTGCGCTGTACCGATAGCTACAACTGCAGCCGATCCCGTCATTTGGGGAATGATTTTTTCATGGTTATCTACGATCGCTAGTATTGACAGGCAACAAATTCCTCCAATTTTCGGTAAAAGTTACATACAGATATTCACTTACTCAAGATTTCTTCACGTTGATCTTTTTCATACCCTGTTTTAGGGTATTCTCACACCCTTCGTCGTGGGACCAAGCAATGGAGGAGCCAAAGTGGAGAGTGTGAGACTGCATAGCTACAAAGCTGCTGGGAAGCTAAGCTATAACAGAAACACCCTTAAAAGTTGAAGCTGCTGAGGAGGAGTTTTTCAGCTGTGGTTTGGCTTGACCACCTCCTATCTTGGTCACTCTGCCTTCTTGACCTTCGCCACCCTGCCTCGTCGTCTCCACATCACCTTCCCACTCAGACGTCACTATACTTTGTTATGTTGTTATCTCCCCACTTGGTTGACCTCCAAAAGCTACAGCTGCAACAGCTAGTTTGCCAAACAGCATAACAAGAAAAGCCACAGTCGCCAGCTACATCTGCTTTACAACCCAACAAACTAAAAGCAGTTTTCAGATCCAGTATGCTCCCCAAACAGGCCTCGAGAGTAGTAAGGTTTGTTTCAGTATAATTCAGTTCGATCTGGTGGAGCTAGGTATTTTTAGCTTTATCAGATTTATGGAGCTGGAGTTATGAGTATATTAAGAGTATTTAGATAGGTTATTTTATTTACATTTTAAACTAAAAATATAGACTTAATTAGCTTTATTGTAGATTATAAGTTTTAGATTTAAGGTAAAATTGAGATCTAAAGTTCTATCAAATAGAGTCAAAGTCGTGAATGATGAGCTCTTGTGCCCCTATGGGCTAAGGATCACCTGATTGGAGGATGGATTGGTCTCACGGAATCATCCCATATTTGTTGGGATGACACATCCTTTATTTTATACTAAATTTGTACTCAGGAGGGATGAGATTACATCAACTAATTTCATTTCTCAAACTAAACAAGTGAACTAGATTCGGAGCTAGATCGGTTGGTCTATTTACCATCCATCTCTCAAACCAAAGGCTAGATCGGTTGGTCCATTTACAATCATCTCCGAAACCAAACAGCCCTCATGTGTAGGGGTGAAAATAGGATAAGAAATATCCGCCCGATCCGATCCCGGATCCGTTTAAAACCCGATCCGTAATCCGAATACAGCTATCCGGTCGGATCCGGATCCGGATCTGGATATTTTATCCGGATACGGATCCGGATACGGAGTCCTTGGTATCCGACGGATATAGGATCGGATCCGGATATCGGGTAATTTCAAATTCGGATATCCGTTTTCGTCGTGTGACTCTGTAGTCTGTAGTCTCTGTGAGCCCGCCGTTCGGCACTTCGGCCCAGCCCAGTCCACGCCTCCTCTCCTCAGTCCATATGATTACCCAGAGGCCAGAGGCGTGCGGCGTGCGACCTAGCGTCCTCCCCAGTCCCTCAAACCCTATCCTCTCCTCCAGGCAGCCAGGCTCCACCCGGTCGTTGCCGCCACCCGGGCATAGCCGCCAGCCGGCCGTCGTCACCACCCGGGCGTAGCCACCAGCCGGTCGTCCCCGCGCCTCCACCGAGCCGCCGGTCGTCCCCGCGCCTCCACTGAGTCGACGACGGTGAGATTTCCTCGCGATGTGATATTTTCAAGATCGCTCGGAGATGGGAACCTTTGCCCTCATGTTTTACCCTGCTCCTGCTGCATGCTCAACGTTTTGGCTGCAGACAATCAGGCGAAGAAAGGGCATCAACAAGGATACAAACAAGGCCACTACGAGTGAATAAAATCTAAAGGAGCGCCATTAAGATAATAGCTGGAGAAAGTGCTCTAGTGGCCTTCAAAGTTTGGTGTAAGCCGCACCTTCAAATTTACTCCCTACATTTTGAAAATAAATTCGCAGAATCTCTATTGGCCTCTTTGCTGGCTACCTTAATTAGCTCTTAAGTTTTCGTTAAAATATTTTATTCGTTACAAATAATATAGTAGATGCTACGGTCATCATGTGGATTTACTTGCATTAGTTATGCTAGCCATCATATGAATATTCCTGATGCACCCCAAGCCCAAGTTCAAATGCTGGTGTTTCATCCATTTGCATGTAGAGGAGCTAGTGGCAACTGTGCTTGTGCTGCTCTGAATATTGTAAGCTATGCAGTCTCCTAGCTTGCACTAGCTCTTGTGATATATATAGCCAAGTATTCTCTGTACTGCTCTGAATAACGAGAGATCTACTTAGGAAAGAATTAATAGAATAGGTCATGATTCAATTCTATCAGCTACCGTTCAACCTATTATTGGGAGTGCCTTAGTGCAAACCGATCGAGCTAAGCTAGAGTTTTAACAATGCAAAACACGGATAATGGATACAGATTTTCTGTAGAGTAGAACATATATATTTCCATGCTGGTCTGGCCAATGTATATACAATTTGTAGGATGGACTACACGGTTGTAGAGAACTTTTCGCATATCTTGATTTCAGATTTTTAATTGGCTAATTGCCATTATAATTTGTAGGATGGAGAAGCAGAAGCTTGCGAAGAGGAGCTGTAGTTCTTTGGCTATGTTGCAGAAGCTAACGAAAAACTTCTTCAAAAAAGTGCTACTGAATGGGCTGAATTGAAAGTGTGTGAAGTGTGATGAATCTAGTTTTGTTTTGCTATTGAACTAAATGTTGTACTTTGTTGAATCTAGTTTCACCATTGGCTGGAGCCATTTCTGAAGTAGAGCACCGTGATGGGTTTCACTTGGTGGTTCTATAAAAAAACTATGAGCTTTTCTCCAGTGCATATTCCTACTATTTTGGTTACCTATTTCCAATGCTATCTATTTACTCCAATGATCTGTCAACATAATTTACTTACTCATGTGTTTATTAATAATGTCTGTGTTTTCATTGAAAACAATTACCTAGAGAAAAGTCCTTTCATGGCATAAAAGTTTATTTTCAAATTCTGTTATCAAGGTCGTCTATAAGGCTATAACAGTATAATTCGGTTTAACTTACTACATGTTGGTCTACTGGCTGTGGCTTGCCAAATATTTGCTGGGGAATATGGCAATGAAATGGAAATAATTTTGGTTCATGGTGTTGTGGCTTGCCAAATATTTGCTGGGGAATATGGCAATGAAATAGAAATAATTTTGGTTCATGGTGTTCTTTTTCCATCTTGGAAGAGAATAACTTCTGTACATGCACAGTGATGTTAGAGGTTAATTTTGTCCAACCATTGCCGCTCTCTAAAGCATTATTCCGTCAGCTCTAATCAACTGAACTTCTCTTGTGCTATTTGTTCTTTATATGTGTCGGCGTACTCTGCGCTGGGGTACCTTCTTCGCCGCACAAAAGCAGTCAACACGGCGGTCAACATGTCAGACCCACGTGGCGCCCGGCGAGCAGGTGGGCGAACACGCCGCTCGCGGCCGAGCGATCCACGTGGCGCCCGGCGGTGGGCGAGCACGCCACTGCCGCCCGCCGGCGATCACGTGGCGCTCGGCGAGTAGGTGGGCGAGCACGCCCTGCTCGCCCGGCGAGTAGTCCGCGTGGTGCCCGGCGAGCAGGTGGGCAAGCCCTAGAGGGGGGGCGAGAGGGGCCGTCACTCCGGGCCCCTCAAACCATGGGCCCCACTTTTGTACATGTACTAGTATTAGTATATTGTATAGGCAACGTATCCTGTGCACACAGATCTTCTCGTGTACACACCGTGCACACCAACTAACAAAATACATAGGTAGAGCAATCTATGAAGTACATCTACAATTTTTTTAGAATTTTTCGTAACTTTTGTTAGTTGGTGTGCACGGTGTGTACACGGGAAGGCATGTGTGCACAGGATATGTTGCCTATTGTATATATAACAGTATATACTGTAATATTGTAATATGTACTTATTGCTTTACCTGTAGCTTGATATAAATAATTTTTTTGGATACACCTTGAGTGTTTATTGGTAACACTTATATATATGGGAAGAACTAGTGCTCGGACATCCGATACTGTTCATTTCATCGGACGTCTCTTACAACATTTTTTTCAACACTTGAAATATTTTTTTTCGACGCGTGCAACATTTTTTTCAACGCTTGTAAGATCCGTTTACTGTGCCACAATTCATTGTTTGTCGAAGAAAAAGTTGCATGCATTGGCAAAAAATATTACATACGTAGAAAAAAAATGTTGCAGTGCGTCCGAAAAATTCAGACGTCCGATTTGTAGCAATTCCGTATATATTATTATTATTATTATTATTATTATTATTATTAATTAGAAAGGTCCCTATTTTAAATCTCGTTTCGGACCCCTAAAATCTCAGGACCGCCACTGGTTAACAGGAATCATCAAATCCTCTGGGATATTAACGTTCTAGGGCTATTTATGCGCAAGGCACCAAAATTAGCAACGAATCCATCCAACCATCCTATAAATATTCAGTCATGGTAAGAAGCGACACACTTCCTTATCGCTCAATCACTCAAAGAATTGAAGAAAAACAGCTACAGATAAACAAATTCTTTGACCTAACACCTTTGGCCACACTTCCTTATCGCTCAATCACTCAAAGGTTGAAGAAAAACAGCTACAGATAAACAAATTCTTTGACCTAACACCTTTGGCCACACTTCCTTATCGCTCAATCACTCAAAAACCCCAAAGCAATTAAAACTTGAGAAGTGTTTCTATATTTTTTTGACAGTTACATAAATATTAAAGCATAAATAACTAGTAGATAGTGATTACTTATCACTTCATTTATTTTAAGATTTATGTAACTTATATTAAAAAGAAAAGTATTGAAATACTACTCGGACAGCTTTACTTTACAAATAGTAGAACAACATGGTATAGGAGAGAGCTCCGCACCGGCACACCGCTAATGAGCAACAGCTCACCGCGGCACTTGCGAGACAGAAGAACGAACTCTCCTGCACAGTCTGTGCATTCGATTCACCTCCGAGACACGCCAAATGCACTGAATTGTTGTCTGGTACCTCGGCAACGGCGAGGCTGTAACTCGGTGTCTTTCACAAAGATCAAATCCTTAAGCAGGTAGGTTCCATCCCACGATGCCACGCACCAGTCAGCGTCCCCAAGGCGGCAGCACTGGACGATGTGGTCGGAGTGCTTGCAGGCGAGGATGAGGTAAGCCGGAAAGGTGGACACGGTAGAAGTGTACCGGGGGGTTCGCTCGCCTGTGAGGAGGTGGACGAGGCGGAGGTCGCAGCAGCTGGGGCTGGCCATGCCGTCGTAGATGACGATGCGGCAGCCGAAGGAGTATAAGCCGGTGAGACTGAGGATGAAGTCGTGGGCGACGGTGAGGCGGGTGCGGGGCAGGCGGAAGCGGAGGAGGTGGCAGTGGAAGAGGGCTTGGGAGGCGGTGGCTATGTGGGGGACGAGGAAGAGCGCGGCCCGGGAGGCGAGGTTGGACGGCGACGGCGGGAGGAGGGCCCGGCAGGTGTGGCAGGCGGCGAGGAGGGCGAAGAAGTCTTGGAGGCTCGTCAGGTATTTCGCGACACCGGGGATCAGCTCGGGCCGGGGATCAGCTCGGGCGGCAAGTGCGGTGATGAGGCAGTGTACTGGCCTCATGAATATGGTCTTTTATGTTTTAGAACCTGTTTGGAAATTTGCAAGAATTTCATGTGAAACAGTTGCAATTCTCACAGGAATGCCTTTCAAAAAGCCATAAACCCTGGGATTTATAGCTTGTAAGACATAAACCTTGGTTTTTATGTTCATATGGCTTCAAAAACCCCCCTTAACCAATCCCTACCTGAGCTGATATGCCAATCCCAACTGCAACACCACTTTATATTGGCCAGTCCGTCCGTCTTGGCAAGTTGACAACAAGAACAACGCCGCTCATCCACCAGCGCTGCATGTGGGGCCAACTTGTCATCTTTCTTAAACCGTATATAATAAAATAAGGTCATGTTTGTTAGAGTTACAGATCTCAACTCCACCTTAAATCTGCAGCTTGTAGGCTTAAATAAAGTGAATTAAGTTTATATTTTTAGTCTAAAATGTAAATAAGATGACCCATCTAAACACTCTTAATGTACCCACAGCTCCAGTTACATAAATTTCTGGAATTAGGAATACCCTGCTCCACCAACTTCATAGATTTTGGTGGAGTTAGAGCTGTGCCAAACAACCCTAAGTCACTGGCTTTTGATTTATACGATGCTTATAATTCCTGAGCATTATGTTGGCACCTCGTTGAATTAATTTTATGTGTAGAGATTTGAATATGAGAGGTCGAGCTGTATAATCTATTAGATAGATTGTGTTCCGTAAATGACCAAGGACTTATTTGGTTCATGGTCATGGGATTGTGCTGAATATCTTTGTTATCTGGCGCATGCATAGGAAAATATTTTGCAGCTTAGATATTTTTCTTTTGTACCGTATAAATTTTTTTTTCGAAAGGTTAGCACGAGAGTTGCTGTGAATTTTATTAAGAGGTAGAAGAAGATGGTGGATCCTGTTTTTTAAGGAAAAAATCGGATCCGTGAAAATCATCAGTATTTATATATACGTATAAATATATACGTTTTACCAGTATAAATATATATGTATAAATCATCAGTACCGTATAAGTCATCAGTATTTATATATACGTTTTACCATTGTGCACACATGATATAAGAACATTTGCTTAGCATTACCTACAAGGCTACAGTATTGATCACTGATTAGCTCTATCCTCTATATTATACTCGTTGGACATTGCCATTTGAATTGGTTGGGGATTCCGCTCTATTAGCGCTAGATTTTCTTTGTTTTAAGTCTGAAGATTTTCATATTGGCAGGTGGTGAAGTGCAGTTGTGCTCTCTCTTCGCATAGTAACGAGACCACAGCACCAGAGGCACGTGTCCATATCGAAAGCGGCAGAAGGAAGCAGGCCGGCGCGATCTAGCCGTCCATCGCGATCTGAACGGGTATAAAGTAGCCCACATCTCCCAACCCACCCGTCCCTTTTACCACCAAACCCGCAACCCCTCTCCCTTTCCACGCCGCCGTCAACACCATGTCCATCTCCGCCGTCTCCTCCATCGCCGCAACCGCCTCGACCTCCCTCTCCTCAGTCAGCCGCCGCCGATCTTCGCCGGCATCCAAGGTCCGGGCGAGCCTCCGTCGATCTATTCCCTCCAAACTCTTATCATCCTCCGCCCCCTCCCACTCTCCCCTTGACCCGGTCTCCGCCATGGCCTCGGCCGCCGCCGCCGCCGCCGGTGAGGCGGCGTGCAGGAAGAAGTTGCTCATCTTCGATGCCGAGGTGAACCTAGCGGCTTCGCTTGCCGAATACACGGCGGAGCTGTCGGGAAAGTTTGCCGCCGAGAGGGGCGCCTTCACCGTCGTGCTCTCCGGCGGCTCTCTCATCAAGGCACTCAGGTTCTTGGACCTACTCAAGATCGCATCTTTCTTATTTCTCGTAGGGTTTTGGATCGTGTAGAGGTTTTACAGTTGGGTTTCGCAGGAAATTGGCGGAGCCGCCGTACCTGGAGGCGCTGGACTGGAGCAAATGGCACGTGTTCTGGGTGGATGAGAGGGTGGTGCCGAAGGACCATGCGTATAGCAACTACAAGCTCGCCATGGATGGGTTGCTCTCAAAGGTACTCACATATGTAGTTGGTTTCTTTAATTCGATGACTTGTTCGGTGGTTGGAGGTTGGGATTTTATTGTTCCGATGGATATGATACAATGCAGAAATGGGATCGTGTTGAGCCTTTGAACGGCGGAAAATGGCAATGTGGAAATTGTGTGTAGATTATATACTGCTCCGCATGTTTTGTTGGATTTAGATTATGTAATTCTTTATGGCCCTTGTCGATATTGGGATTTTGACACATATGTGGTTAATAGTTTGTGAAAAATGTGCAATAGGTTTACTAACTTCAGTGGCACACATTATTATCAATTCAGAGACACTGAGTTGATCTTTCTGGAATTTTGATTGGTCTCTCCTAGAAAGAATGTGTATGCAGTCTACCTTATATATTACAACTCCCACTCAGATGTGCATAGTCAAATTCAACTTGAACTCATCTACATGTGTAACATATTTGTGTGTAGTTCATTAATCATATATGTACTCTCAGACTTAGATGGTTTATGGGTCGTTTGGCACAGCTTCAGCTCTATCAAAATCCGTGGAGTTGGTGGAGCAGGGTATTCCTAACTTCAGAAATTTATGAAGCTAGAGCCGTGGGTACATTAAGAGTGTTTAAGGGGTTATCTTGTTTACATTTTAGACTAAAATATAAACTTAATTCAATTTAGTTTAGGTGGAGCTGGGATTTGGAATTTTGCCAAATAGGGCCTTATTCTTGCCATATATTGGCAACCTCTGTTCTCTGTCAACATAATTGTACTAAGAAGTTTTTATCTATATGTCTTTCAACAATATAGGTGCCGATTCCTGCTAGCCAAGTTTACGGCATAAATGATGCACTGTCAGCTGAGGGGGCTGCTGATGACTATGAAACTCGCTTAAAGCAACTTGCTAAGAACGGTGTGATTGCAATGTCACCAGTAACTGGGTTCCCCAAGTTTGATCTTACGCTTCTAGGGATGGGCCCTGATGGCCATGTTGCCTCCCTCTTCCCTGGTCACCCAATTGTCAACGAAAACCAGAAGTGGGTCAGCTTTATCAAGGATTCTCCAAAGCCACCACCCGAGAGAATAACATTTACTTTACCGGTGGTCAATTCGTCCGCACATATTGCACTTGTGGTCACTGGTGCTGGGAAAGCTGGTGCAGTACATAAAGCGCTTTCCGACAAGCAAAGCTCGTCAGATTTGCTACCGGTTGAAATGGTTTCGCTGCAAGACGGAGAGTTCACTTGGTTCACTGACAAGCCAGCTGTGTCAATGTTATCAAGCATTTGAATCCCACTGTTACAGAAGTTCGAATCTTTCATCTGAAGTTTCAATTTGATTCATACTTGCACTAATCCTCTGGAAAATTTGAGCTGTTTTTTTTATAGTATGTTGTGCAGCGTAAATGTGTATCAGACCTGAGGTGGACGTGTGCCGTACCGTGCCGGCATATTGTGCAGCATAAATGTGTATCAGAGTATCTCCGGTTTCAGTCAAGTAATTGCCAGTTTATGGCATATTTATTCTGCAGATATTTAGATCAGTGCTTGTAAATGCTATATAGTATTTGATATTATGTATTATTTCCTTGCTACTCATTTAAGAAGCTGAAGATCTGTTAATTTATTTTCACATCATTCAGACTACGGTACCTTTGTTCAACGTTACTGTTTTGCGATTCCCTGGGTATCTTTGCACAGGACGGGTTCCTGTCCAGTCGATGCATTGAATGCTCGAGATTCGTGAACAATTTGTTGCTACAGTTGTTGGAGAATACCTAAAGAACTACCGATAGTGCAACATATAGATCAAGAGATTGCAGCCATAACAGCCGAAGACGATATTACCCCTCACTTGTACTAATAGACTAGTTATCCTCGTAAGGGGTATTTCGGTCATTTGTACCAAAAAAACGACATTACCTTTCTTTTATACTCATAGTCTAGCCATTCTTGTTAGGGGGTATTTTAGTCATTTGTACAGGCCAAGAGTCTATAAATACCCCTCCTCCTCTCATTTGTAAGAGGGAGCTCTCTTGAGTATTATAAAGGAAGACTCAAAACTGACGAGCCCTCGGGACCCTGCCCTCCGAAGACTGACCCTCGTAGGCTCGTTGACAGGAA
The DNA here is from genome assembly GCA_036346375.1 of Guadua angustifolia. Lineage (NCBI taxonomy): Eukaryota > Viridiplantae > Streptophyta > Magnoliopsida > Poales > Poaceae > Guadua > Guadua angustifolia. The sequence goes on along the minus strand of CM070515.1, from coordinate 11,066,325 downwards.
TAGAGTGGTCCTCTCAGACCCCAAACCTGTATAAATCCCCGTGTCATTTCCACTCTCGTGGATGACAACCCGTTAAACGGCCGACGTCCATCCCCTCTCTCGTTCGGTTTTCACACCTACAACAACAGTGGAACGAATTGTACAATATTTGTGGAAATCTCCGTTCCTTCACATGCCATTGCAATTATATGTCTGGAATGTTGGAGAGCGGCCGTTTTATTTTTTACCACTTGTCATTCGTGTTCAGCATTTCGGAATATTTCCTTAATACAATTCTCCCGGTAGGCCGGTAAAATATATTTTTGCTTCTCAACTTTTCAACTGCAGTTACAATTGATTCAGGTTGAACTAAAAATTTCGAAGTGTAATTTTTAACAAATTGTATAACTTGAAAAATCATGCATTTAAACAAAAATCCTTATTGTGAAGTATTCATTTACTATTTGCATTTGGTGAAATCACTGGATTAACAAGTTCCACACTAGACCGGCAAGGTACTAGTTGTGCGGTAGAGGCATGCTTGAAACATGCTCCCCGGTCATAAATAGTTGTCGTTTTAGATATTGATATGGTTTTTTAAAGTGCAGCTTTAACCACTACTTTTTATTATAATATATTTATAAAGTACTTTTTGATACAAATATACATATATGATTTTCATGTATTTAATTTAAATATTTAAAAAGATATTGATAGTTAGTTTTGAAAGTTTAATATACCTATATCTAAAATAATAACTATTCATGTTTGGAGGAAGTATGAAATTCCTGCCATCGTTTGACCTCAGCAATTGCTCTATGCGTTTCCTTGCCAAGTTTTTGTGTGGATCAGGTATTGTCTCGTTGCCGGGCTCAGAAATGCATCAGGTATTGTGTGAGCACAAGATGTGCCTGCGGTAACATTTATGAGACACTAAGAAGGGGACATATTCAGTGCTAATGTGAATTCAGTGTTAATTTCGTGCTAATGGCCTGCAGAAGTTTTGAAAAATTCTCAAAAAATTACCACATCTAGGGGAGGTGAACCTCTACAACCCTGCAAAATTTGAAGATGAAACTCAATCGCATTTGAAAGATATGAAAAAGACAAACTCAACATGAATAATACTTGTTACTGTTTTGGCACTATTCTTTTTGCTGTTTGTCTTTTTCATATCTTTCAAATGCGATTGAGTTTCATCTTCAAATTTTGCAGGGTTGTAGAGGTTCACCTCCCCTACATGTGGTAATTTTTTGAGAATTTTTCAAAACTTCTACATGCCATTAACACGGAATTAGCACTGAATTCACCATTAGCACTGAATATTCCCCCACTAAGAATTACTGATAGGTGCCATGGTACCTGAGACAACTGTATCTGCCATTTCTGCACGTCAAATACCCGCAGGCTGCTTCAGATCATGCAAAGCCTCATGGCATATATGGCTTCTCAACTTACCTGCTGCATCAGCAATACATGACCACGAGTAATTGCCTGTTGGCAGTTGAAATGTCTCTGGTTATTCTGTACGAAATTTTACAGCATATTATATTGGTAATATATAGTAGATAGTTGAAATCAGATCTAGCTATTGATTGGTTAAGGGTATTTCTATTATTCTGCTACTAGAATAAATATAAATAGATACTAACTAATCTGATCTATTAGATTAAAATAAATAAACAATTTATATTAAATTTAGTGTACCGAAAAAATCTATTCAGTAGGTTCAGCAACAAACCTGCAGGTCCTAAATCTCCACAGCCTGAAGGTTAGGCGTTCAGCAACAAATCTAAGCAGAGGCACATGAGGCATTGAGGTCCCACTCCACTGCACCAATTTGCGCAGGACAATCTATGTGAGAACCTTATTAACTTCTCAGGTCACATGAACATGGAGGAGAAGAACATGGCCCAATTTCTGAATGCATTTGCTCCGGCGGCTCATGATTCGCATGATGCCGCAGGCTTGGCCCTCTCTCTTCGGCGACGAGCCAAGCCGTCTGCTCTTATAAAATTGCATCGCGGTCTCTGCCCTGGGGAACACGCTGGCCCACGCATGCGGCCGTGTCGCCAACGCCGTCGTCGTTCGTTGGGATCTTTGGCATTTCTGCCCGTTGCTCTGCTTTATGACTTTCTCTTGCCAAAACCGCCGAAGCTTCCAGGTAGCGAACTGGTGGTATCTGGAATCGCTTAAAGTTAAAGAGACTGCGAGAGTAGTAGTGTGTTCTTGACAGATGCGACCTATGCGACGCAAAAATAGAGTGGTTTCTAATCGTGAAAAGGACATCTCCATTCTCCAATGCACCACTTTTGACGCTGCTTTGGTGACAGAAGAATCCGAGTAGGCCAAGCATTTGTTGGTGAAAAGAATCCCATGGGTCTCAATTTGAATTCATATTTGGTTAGATTTTATCTACACGTAGATGAATTCAAATCTATTTTTTTTACTGTCTTTTACTGTACATTTGACACATTTGGTACAAGAGAACCAATATAATAAAAAGAGAACAGAATTCCTCCCTACATTACGTGTGCTCGCTTGCTATTCTATCCATGCACCGTGGTTAATCAAGGCGAACAACTTCATTTTACAACACGTTCTCAGCACGAAGCTCCTCCAAAGCCACCGATTGTGATCGTTTGCCAACGACAATCTATATTGCATCGAATTCGTCAGGCATCACGTGATTGAAACTTCAAACCATATGTAAGTTTGAGCTACGCACGAACAGTCCCTCAATCCTGTAGATTATTTTCTAGTTTAGTCATCTGAATTAAATTGACAAATTAGGGATTTTCTATGTATTGATTACGAAAGAAATTTTCTTTTGCTTCTTCGGTTGTACCAACCAACGATTGCTGGCCACCTTGGTCCCGAAGGCCGAGTCATCTCAGTCCATCGCCGCACTGGTGCCTGATGCTCTCATGAGGGCATCGGCCTCAGCGTGCCGCTGATCGCGCATCGCACCGGCCAGCAGCCGCTCGCCGCTTGCCTCATCGCCCGTCGCTCGCTGCCGCGCAAGGGGAACCATGCTCGCCGCTAGCGTCGCTGTTCTCGGTTGCCTTGTGCCTGGGAGGCATCGCTGCCAAGGGCCTCCACCCACCGCCTCGCGCCCTCAGCGCGTGGTGGGTGAGCTTGCGCCCGAGGTCGTTTCGGCTAGCCGCCTGTCAACAACCGCCCGTACGCTTGTCATCGTGCATCGCACTGGCCTCCCTGCGCCTGAGGACTTATCCGCTCGGCCGCACCAATGGCCGCCGTACCCTACGCTCAGCCGCACGTCTGAAGGCTCAACCGCACGCCTGACAAATTTTTTTTGACATTAAAGAGGGATAAGTACTATATTAAAGAATACTAAAAAATAGACAGAAATGTCACTGCCATTCAGTCCTTAGACCCATACACTAAAAAAATTTGACTTGAAATTCAGAGGAGAATAAATCTGTAATAAATAGCTAATAATCTACTAATGCCTTCACTGATCATAAGAGAGTGATAAGATCTCATTTATTATAGTAAAAGCATTTGAAAAGAGTGAAAATAACCCAGAAGGATATTGATTTCACTCTTATCCCTCATGATAAAATGAGGGGAAGGCCTCTACGTACACATGACTCAATTTTGCGGAGATATTCGTAGAAATAAAGAATCGAACAAATGAGAACACTACTTGAGATAGTTGAAGAAGTTCTACCTGATGTTGAGAAAATCTCTGAAGTGATCCATTCTGAAGATGGTAACTTCTCTGAAGTGAGTCATCATGAAGATAACAACCCCATTGAGTTCTTACGTGCACAATCTAACGTTGGGATATCAGAATGCCTAGACTTCATCGTTGTGGGAAATCATGAGGAGTTAGAATAAATTAATGGAGAGATATCCCTAAAGTAATTTAGGAGAGTTTGTGTAATAAAAAAACCTACAATTATCGATATATATTTTGCTTCAAAATTAATTGATCTAAATCAAGAACCAATGTTCATGGCAGAGTGCGAGAAGCGCTCAGATAGGGTCAAATAAAAAGAAGCAATTAAAGCAGAGTTGCGCTCGCTTAATAAGAGGAAAGTATTTGGTTCTGTCAATCGAACACCTTATAAAGTGGTCCCTGTAGGATCAAACTGGATTTTCATCCGGAAGAGAAATGAAAATAACTAGATGGTGAGTTATAAAGTGAGGTTTGTAGCACAAGAGTTCATGCAGAGACTTGATATCTATTACGATGGAAGTTTCTCTCCTGTAATGAATAGAATAAAGTTTCGATACTTGATATCAATGACAGCTAGCTTAAATTTATCAATAGAGTTGATGGATGTAGTGGCCACATATTTATATGGATCAATGGATACATATATTTATATGAGAATCCCTGAAGGAGTCATAGTTCTAGATCCTAATAAATGAAATCACAACATGTGTAGCGTTAAACTACAGAGATGGCTATACGGAAAATCAGTCAGGGAGAATGTGGTATAACCGACTTGGTGAGTTCCTTTTGAAGAAGGGTACTCCAATTGTCTCTGTGTGTTCATAAAAAATCTCAGAATGGATTCTATATTATCTTAGTTTATGTCGGTGTGGAGTATATGGACCCCGGGTGTCTACAAGGGGGCGGAATGGATCATCCAGGAGAGGATGGGCCGAGCTGGCAGCAAGAAGATGGATACCACCTAGGCCGCTTCCAACGTGTATGACACAAGGACTCTAAAGATAGCAACCAACCTTATTTAGGTCGGATACGATTATAATCTTGACCGTTATCATGTTCAACAGATAAGGAAAAGAGATGCAATCTCCACCTTGTAACCGATCAGGACTCTCCCTTGTAACCTCCCCCCTCTGCTATATAAAGTGGGGTAGGATAACATCAGGAAGAAGAGAATATCATCAGTAATAGGCTAGATACACATAATCTCAGAGCACAGGACTAAGGTATTATCTCCTTCGTGAGAGTCTGAATCTGTATAATTTTTGCGTCTTGTGCTACCATCGAGTTTGGATCCAACGCCTAGTCCCGTTTTCATTATTGTCGACAACAAATGTCGACAGTCGGTGACCTGAATATCATCGGAACCATAGATGATATAAAGAAAGCAAGTTCTTACCTTAAATGATTTGGGTAAAACCAAATAATTGCTTAGGCCTACAGCAAGAGCATTTTCTAGAAGTATTTTTTATACATTAGTCTACCTATACAAAGAAGATATTGGAAAGATTTAATATGGAAAAATCTCATCATTTGAAAACCCCTATGGTAGTAAGATCCTTTGAATTGGATAAAGTTCCTTTTGCAGATCGATGATGAAAAATGAGAAAGTCTTAGACCCTAAAATTCCATAATTAAGCGTCATTTGAGCACTTATATATTTTGCGAATTGCACAAGGTCTGATATTGCATTCGTAGTAAATCTGCTAGCAAGACACAGTGTAGCCCTAACTAAAAGATATTAGGCTGATGTCAAGATTTTACTCAGATACCTCCAAAGTATTCAAGATCTTGGATTATTTTTCTAGAAGAATCAGGACTTAACTATGGTGGGATATATGGATGTTGGCTATTTGTCTGATCCTCACAGTGCCACATCTTAAACTAGTTTTGTATTTCTTTGTGGTGGTACAACTGTTTTTTGGCGGTCTTTTGAGCAGACTTTGGTAGCCACTTTTACCAACCACTCAGAGATTATAAACTTTATATGAAGCCTCACGTGAGTGTGTTTGGCTAAGACGTGTGATTAACCATATCCAAAAGTCATGTGGTCTTAATACCGTCGATACCCCCATAATTATCTATGAAGATAATGCTACTTGTGTTGCACAAATGCAAATGGGTTTTGTGAAAAACAATATCATGAATTGTATTGCTCCTAAACTTTTCTATACTCATAGACTCCAGAAGAATAGTGAGATAAAGATTCTGTAAACTAAATCATGTGAAAATCTTGTAGATTTATTCGCTAAGCCCTTGCCAAAATCTACATTCCAAAATGTGTCAATGGTATTGGAATGAGATGACTTAGAGATATACAGAGTTTAGGAGGAGTAAATCCCTGAACCATGATCCTAAACATGATCTTAAGATCCTACTTTAAATCTAGAAGTCTATAAGTTGCACTCTTTTTCTCTCAGTGAGTTTTCCTAAAGTTTTCTCACATGAAGGTTTTTAATGAGGCAACTAGTGTAACACGGTGTGTGAGTGCAATGTACTCTTTTCTCTATCTCTTATTTCTCATTGGGTTTTTAAGAGGAGTTTTTAATGAGGCATGTGCATTACGCAGTATTCACCCAAGGAGAGTGTTAAGATATGGATTGATTTGAGTCTATATTTGGTTAGACTCTATCTATCTGTGGGCGAATCTAAATTTATCTATTGCTATCTTGTACTATATATTTGGCACCATCTTGTACAAGAGAACTAATCTAATAAAGAGATAGAACAGAATTCCTCCCTACATTGTATGTGCTCGCTTGCTATTCTATTGATGCGCCTTGGTTGATCAAGGACGAATGACTTTGTTTTGCAACACTATTAAATAATAATATAGATCGCCCTAATAAAATCTAATATCAATCAAGAATGCCCAATAAATAAATATAATTGATGAATATCGGATATAGGGAATATAAACTATTTTCTCTCTTTTTATTGATTTTCAATTTCGCTAGTACGATAGGGGCTATAGTTTTGAAATTCGTCAACCAAACCATAGAGTTTAGTTATATCTTAACACTCCCCTTAGGCCAATACTGTCTCATGCATGTCTCATAAAAAACTCCACCAAAAAACTCAGTGAAAAAAGAGATAGATAAATAGTATATTACATCCACATATTGTACCATACTTGTTGCCTCATTAAAAACCCTCATGTGAAAAAACTTCAGAAAAACTCACCACAGAAAAAAGTGCAACTCGTAATATTTTAGATTAGCATGGTACTTTCAGGATCACACTAAGGGTTATAGTTCACGGATTTACTCCCTCTAAACTCTATATCTCTTTAAGTCGCCTTATTCCAATGCCATGAACATATCTTTACACACTAGATATTAGCAAAAACTTAGTAAATAAATTAGCTAAATTTTCACATGATTTAGATTGCAGAATCTTTATTTCATCTTTTTTCTAGAGTTTGTGAGGATAGAAAATTTTATGGGCAATATGCTTCGTGATATTGTTCTTTACATAACCTATTTGTATTTGTGCAACACGAGTAGCATTATCTACATAGATAATTATGGAGGTATCGAAGGTGTTAATGCCACATGACTTCTAGATATGCCTAATCATACGTCTTAACTAAACACATTCATGTGAGGCTTCATATAATGCTATTATCTCTGAGTGGTTGTTAGAAGTAGCTACCAATATCTTCTTAAAAGACCATCAAGAAATAGTTGTACCACTGTAGAGAAACACAAATCCAATATGAGATTTGGCACTATGGGAATCAGATAGATAGCCAGTTCTCGTATATCCCACCTGACGAGGACTGGGAAATCTCTGACAAGTCAATACGCGGTCAACAGGGGTCCCTAGCTCGGGGTGATACGACAAGGGGGTCCCGCCCAAGACCTAAGCAACGCTGGAACCCGCGCGACCTCAAGCTCGGGGCGGTAGGTGATCTCGTCCCCGCCCGACCTCGACCTTGGCTCGAAGGAGTGCGCTTACTCGGCGGTTACCAAGACCTGGGTAATGACATCAAGGTAGGCATGGGCGGCATTTTCGGGGCAGTTACAACCCACCATCAATGTGCACGAAGCCACTACCCCGAGAATCTCTCCCGTCCGTTACAGGCAACATCAGGGAGGATATAAGGCCTCGCAAGGCATGTGTACAGGGGGCAGAACACCAACGATAGACCAGTAGACACAGATAGAGCGTTCAAGCTCGAGCTGTAATCCACTCTTTGTACTCACAATTAGTGAATTCCTCCGCCTCCGGAGAAGACTGGACGTAGAGCTGTTACCCTCGTGGGGGCTCGCACCAGTATAATCCGCTATCCCCTGCTCGCTAACGCCACGCACCGACCTACATCACGCCTTTGTTGAGCGAGGCGCTTCTTGGGTTCCTCATTCACACTAACCCCCTCTTCACTTTTGCGGTCAGGCGATCCCGATCGTCGACAGCTGGCGCCCACCGTGGGGCCCGAGAGCTTCGTTCAATCGGAAGAAGCCCCAGATCTTCGAGGTATGGCGTCCTTTGCAGCAGCGTATTCCGTGAGCTCGGGTTCGGGTACGGCCCCCGAGCATGAAAGTTCCACGTCCTTGTTCTCCCCCTCTCCGCCGCTGCGAAATCGATTCGTTCTCATGGTTGCTAGTCATGACGTGGGCGTTGAGGAGGAGGAGCGCAGCCCGAAGACCCCTGAAGATGCTCGTCGGATGGCTCAGGTTGCCATCAACCAGGCCATAACCGCCCTCCGGCGAGAGGAGCTTGAGAAGATTGGAACGTTCTCGGGACGCTCCAGACTTCCTCACTCGGGCGAGCGCCTCCGCGCGATTGCACGAGTCATGACTGATCCCACACGTCCGACATCGGGTCTTTTCGGCCGAGCTCTTGCAGACGAGCTCGACAAGGCGGCCACCGAAGCTGCGCCGTCGCAGCGCCAGGGCCTCCCCGCTGGGTCCTGGTCGTTGAGGAGCGATGGCAGCTTCTCGCGCATGTGCCAACACCCCCGCCGGTCTCCTGCGCGCCGGCAGTCTCGAGACCTGTCCCGTACACCACCTCGCCGTCGCTCCCCGAGTGTGACTTCGGGCGGGGTACGGCGACGACCGGCGTATAGTGACTCTCGCTCCAGCAGCGGCACGTCAGGCCTCTCTCCTGACGTCCCACCAAGGCGCCGACGGGTCCATGAGTGTCTACAGTACCTCCTGGGTGATGCTCGGGCCTACCGCTGCGGCCGTCGAGGTCGCAGGGCGGGATGCCAAAGTGATCGGGAATCCAACTCCAGCAGCAGCGAGAATCTTCCCAGCGCCCTGTCCGACATCTGGTGCCGCGGCGTACTCAACGACCTTGGCGGTGCGATGGTTGGCTCGTTTCAAGCCCACACTGATAGAACGATTCGACGGGACGAAGAACCCTGACGAATTCCTCTCGATCTACATCACTGCCATCCTAGCTGCGGGAGGCGACGAGTACGTAATGGCCAACTATCTCCCTACCGTCTTAGACGGTGCCGCCCACACCTGGCTCTTTAACCAGAAGCCTGGCACTTTCCGCTCGTGGCGCCAAATTCAGAGCGCCCTCCGCTCGAACTTCCAGAGCTGCTACGAGCAGCCCGGAAGAGAGAAAGACCTAGACCGAGTTATCCAGGGTAAGAACGAACCTCTCCGCGACTTCGTGCGACGGTTTATCCGCACTAGAAATCTGATCTCTAGTGTGTCTGACGAGGCCGTGATCAAGGCCTTTAAGTTCGGCGTCCGCGACCGGCGCCTCACTGAAGACCTGGAGATTACAATGAAGCTCACCGTCGGCAAGCTCTTTCGCATGGCGGAGCACTACGCGGACGATGCGATCCGCTGGAAGCGCGACTACGATCAAGGTAAGCTCGGCGTCGACTCGGGTGAGGCAGGCCCTTCAGGCGTCAAGAGTACCGACCAAGGCTCGGCCGCCAAGAAGCAAAAAAGAGACCGCAAGCGCGATGGAGGCCGACCTCGGGTGACCGTTTCGGTGGATGGTCACCGTGAGGTCATGGAGGTGCGAGATTCGGGCCAGGAGGGGCCTCGCCCCCAGCGCAATCGGCCTCGACCTCAGCAGGTGCCGCGCCGACCTCGGCAGGAGGATCACCTGTCTGGTCATGGCGAATGACTGCCGCCGCAGGTCCCGAGGCGACCTCGATTTGCGAAGGCAAGTTTTGTCATTTCACGGGCTTGGTCACGACCTGGAGCTGCGAGGCTGCGAGCCAAGCCGAGGCTTTTATGACGGACGCGGGAGATGCCCGTGCTCCCGAAGGAGGAGATCGGCCGATAGGGTTAACACGGAGAGGACCAGTCGATCTCGACTGGAGTTCAACAAAGCGACCGTCGTGTCGGCGTCATCTTGATGGCTCTTGACGATCGATCCGGCGTGAGATCAAGGATGCCGCGTGCGTGGTCTACCAGGCCACCACCGGGAAGCCCGCGGACCAACCCTGCAAATGGGCTGGGGCTACGATCACCTTCATGCCGGAAGATGCCCCCCAAGGTATGTTCAAGGACCTCAAGATAGCCTTGGTCGTGACCCCGACCATAAGCAATACCCTGGTCGGGTGGGTCATGGTCGACGGCGGCAGTTCCCTCAATTTGCTGCTGGCTAGCGCACTCGACCGGATGCAGATCCCCTGGTCGAAGGTCAAGAATATCGCGATTCTATTTTTTGGGATTGTACCTGGAAGCTCGATCACCCCCTTGGGAAGGTGGTCCTACCCGTCACCTTCGGCGCCTCGGACAACTTCCGCATCGAACTGATCACCTTCAAGGTGGTTGAGAGTGACCTCCCCTATAATGCCATCCTTGGGCGTCCTGCCCTGGTTAAGTTCATGGCGGCCAACCACTATGGTCACCGCTGCATGAAGCTACCAGGACCAAGCGGCGTCATTACTATGCGCGGCGACCTCAAAGCGGCGCACGGTTGTGAGACTCAAGCCCTGGCCCTCGCCGGCATGCTACCTCAGCAGGGCCTAGCCGCGACCACGAAGGTCGCCCGCCAAAAGGCAGTCATCCAGCCCAGCGGGGCTACGAAGGCTATGCCGCTCGAGGAGGGGGACCCCTCCAAGTGCATCCACGTCTCGACCGAGCTGAGTTCCAAATAGGAACTCGAGCTCGTCACCTTCCTCCGCGCTAACAAAGACATATTTGCTTGGGAACCGGCAGACATGCCGGGCGTCCCGAGGGAGGTGGTCGAGCATAGATTGCAGGTGCGGCCCGACTGCCGGCCCGTACGCCAGAAGCTGCGACGCTTCTCTCCTGAGAAGGTCGCAATAATCAGGGAGAATCTTGACAAGCTGTTGAAGGCCGGTTTTCATTCGTGAGGTTGATTACTCGAATGGTCGCCAACCCGTCATCGTCTGAAGAAGGGGAAGTGGAGGATGTGCGTGGATCACACAGGGTTGAACTCGGCATGCCCGAAGGACAACTTCCCTCTCCCACACATCGACTAGATCGTCGACTCCACAGCAAATGCCAAGCTGCTGAGTTTCCTAGACGCTTACTCTGGGTACCACCAGATCAAGCTGGCGGTTGATGATGAGAACAAGACGTCATTCATCACACCGTTCAGGACTTACTGCTACACGAGCATGTCGTTTGGTCTTCGCAACGCCGGGGCGACCTTCCAGCGCCTGATGACCAAGACATTCGAGCCTCAGATCGGCCGCAACCTCGAAGTCTACGTGGATGACATCATCATCAAGAGCTCCGCTGAAGCCAGCCACGTTAAAGATCTCGAGGAGACCTTCGCCAACCTAAACAAGTACAAGATCAAGCTCAATCCGGAGAAGTGCGTGTTCAGCGCTGCCTCAGGGAAGGTGTTAGGCTACATGATCGGGGGCTCAGGGGTCGGCCCGAACCCAGAGAAGATTGATGCGATAGAGAAGATGGCTCCCCCGAGTTCGGTAAAGCATGTGCAATGCCTCACCGGCCGCATGACTGCCCTCAGCCAGTTCATCTCGAGGCTCGGTGAGCGCGGGCTGCCCTTCTTCAAGGCCTTGCGCAGGCACGGGGGTTTCGAGTGGACACCCGAGGCTCAGCGGTCCTTCGATGAATTGAAGGTATACTTGTCAACCTCACCCTTGCTCATGACCCCGCAGCCAGGCGAGAAGTTGCTGCTCTACCTCGCGGCCACCACCCAAGCCGTCGTATTTGTCACGGTGGTCGGCGGAGCAGCAGCGACACGATCTACTCGTCGGCGAGGTGCTCCATGGACCGAAAGAGCGTTACCCTCAGGTCCAGAAGCTCCTATATGCCCTCCTCATGGCTTCGCGCAAGCTTCGACACTACTTCCAGGCTCACTCCGTGGTCGTCCCAAGCAACTTCCCGCTCGGGGAGATCTTGAGGAATCCAGAGGCTGGAGGACGCATCACCAAGTGGGCCATGGAGTTGGCCGTTTTCGACCTCCAGTTCGTGGCACACACGGCTATTAAGTCACAGTCTTTGGTCAACCGTGGTCGAACAGACCTCGCGGTAAACCGAGCTCGAGGTCGATGAGGAGAAGCCCCGGTCATGTACCGATGGCTCACGGTCCTTCAAGCGCTCGAGGTGGAATCCTCATTCTCACCCTTGAGGCGGCAATGCCGAGGTATGTGGTTCGTTTCGGCTTCCCTGCAACAAACAATGCTGCAGAGTACAAGGCTTCGAGCTTGCAAGGCGCTGGGTGTTCGCTGGTTGGTCGTCAAGGGCGACTCGCAGCTCGTTATCAACCAGTTCAACAAGGGCTACCAATGCTCGGAAGATTCAATGGCCAAGTACCTCGCCGAGGCGCGCAAGATGGAGAAGTGGTTCCAGAACCTGGAGATCACGCACGTGGCGCGAAAGGACAACTCCGAAGCAGACTACCTCTCCAAGCTCGGGTCGTCTGACGACGAAGTGCCTCATGATGTGATCCTGGAGACCCTGTTGTCTCCCTCCATCTCCCATCAAGGGGTCTCGGTCGCCTTCATCGAGGGTGTTCCCTCGTGGGCCGAACCGATTCATCATTTCCTGGCGACGGGTGAGCTCCGCCGAGCAGTGAAAGGAGCAGGATCAGCGCCAGGCGAGCTCATATAAGCTCGTGGGCGGCAAACTTTATCGCCGAGAATCTTTCCGGCATCCTGACGAAGTGTGTCACCACAGAGGAGGGTAAGTACCTACTACATGACATTCATTCAGGCTTGTGTGGGGCACACTCTTCTTTCAGGACCATGGTCGGGAAGGCTTTTAAGCAGGGTTCTCTTGTGCGGCACTCCGGACGCCGCGCAACATTGTTCACACCTGTCGAGCCTGCCAGTTTCATGCTCGAAAGTCGCATCAACCTGCTTACGCGCTCCAGACCATTCCGCTCGCTTGGCCTTTCTCGACCTGGGGGCTGGACATCCTCGGCCCCTTCCCGCAGGCGACCGGAGGAAAGAAGTTCCTGTTCGTCGCCACCAAATGGATTGAAGCCGAACCCGTCCCGACCATCACGGCCCACGCGGCGGTCAAGTTCTTCCGCCTGTTCGTGGTCACCAGGTATGGGGTTCCATGCATAATCATTACTGACAATGGAACTCAATTTACCAGTGAGCTGTTCCAGGAGTACTGCGAAGACATAGGCACCAAGGTATGCTATGCCTCGGTGGCCCACCCGCAGAGTAATGGAGTAGTGGAATGTGCCAACAGACAAATCGTTCAAGGCGTCAAAAAGCGAGTGTCAGATGAGCTCGAACGACACGGCCAGACCTGGGTGGACGAACTTCCCACCGTCTTATGGTCTATTCGTACCACCGTCACCGAGAACACAGGTCCACACCTTCCGGCTCGTGTTGATCACCGAGGCCGTCCCGCCTCCGGAGGTCACGCCCTGGCTCCGCCGAAGTCAACAGTCGTCGGATCAACCCGAGCAAACGGTCCCTTGACCTTACCTTAGCGGAAGAAGTAAGATGCCGTGCACTGCTACGATCGGCGCAGTACCTGCAAGCTCTTCGCAAATATGTGTCTCGATCAGTTCGACCTAGGGAGCTCCTTGTTGGGGACTTAGCCCTGAGACGGATTCAGGCTCCGTCCAACACCAACAAGCTATCCCCACGGTGAGAGGGCCCCTATAGAGTTGTTTCAACAGATCGCACGGGGGCTTACCGGCTAGCGATGCCCAATGGCAGAGAGCTCTCTAGCTCGTGGAATATTGACCAGCTTCGCAAATTCTATGTGTAACCCTTTTTACCTCAAATTTCAATAAATCTCTTGTTCAATTGTCATGATTGGTCTTTGCGCACCTTTTTTCTATGTTTTGTGTTGGCTCGAGCTCAACTCTCTCTGAGCTCGACCTTCGGATGAGCGCGCTTGCTCTTGGCCCAGGTGTCGGGGGCTTATCCTTCCCCCCAGTGGTCGAGTTACGTGTAAGCCGAACCTCTTCGTATCAATACCCCCCTGCGCGCCAGGTTGAACTAAGCCCGTGGCCAAGATTACGGACGCGGTAGCATAAATCGTTGTCATGACTCGAGCCTTACTCTAGATCCTAAGTTTTTCCTCGTGCGGCCATGTTATGCTCCATGTGGGCCTTTTTCGATCTTGCAGGTTTTGGTCTTTGCAGGATTTCTAACTTGCGCCCAAGGCCGACGTTGCTCGACCTTGAGCCCAACGGGGGCTGGACGAAATATACCACGACCAGAAAAGGCTAAGTGCACGATTGGGAAAAATTTCTTGGTCGAGAAATAATAAAACAAACTAAGTAGTCAGACTGTTCTAAACAAGATACAGTTGTTCCATTGAACCGTTTTCTTACAAAAATCTTGCAGGAAGTCTACCCTATCTACAAGTCGGCCATCTCGTGCGCGAGCTTCTCTTGCTCGAGCTCGGCTACCTTGGCCCTCAAGGTCGAGAGCTCGCCCTAGAGTCGGATGGCTTCCATTGAGGCTTCGGCGGCGCGGCAGCGTTCCTCCTGAAGTTGGGTCATGGCGCTCTTGGCCGCCTTGCTTGCCCGGCCTAGCTTCTCCTCGAGTTCTTTCACCTTGGCCTCGAGCTCGGGGGAGGCCCTCGACGAGATGGCTGCCAGGTCTACGGCGGTCTTGTTTCGTTCTTCGGCTTTGGCTTGCTCAGCTTCAAGTGCCCTGGCCGACCTTGTGCGCTCGTCCTCGACGGCTTTGTACGCATGGTCCCGCTCCGAGGTGATGGCCCGCTCCAGCTCGGCCTTATGAGTGGCCTCGAGCATCTTCACTACCTTACGGAGTCTGGCGATCTCCTGGGAGTCTTCTGCTGCCTTTTACGCGGCCTCCTCCCGCTCGGCTTGCAGGTCCTCCACGATCTTCGAGCGCGTCGTCAATACGTCCTCCAAAATGTCGAGCAAGGCTCTCAGCACGTCGGAGTGCGTTTGAAGACCTTGCAACCATTGGGAGACGGAGTCGATGGCCTGCGGGGGTCAAAAGGTCAACATGGTACACGCCAGAGGAGCGGTAGAGAAGAAGGAAAACGGCGAAGCTTGAGCTAAAGGTTCGAGGAAAACTTATGTACCCGGGCGAGACGGCCCTCGAAGGCCACACGGGAGTATGCGGCGGAACTGCTGCCCGACGTTCCAGGGGCGGTGTCACCCACTGCTGCTACTGGGTCTTCGGGGGTGAGGTCTTCGGGTGCTCCGTCGTGGGCGGCCGCGTCGAGCTCCCTCCTCGAGGGGGCTCGACTCGCCCTCACGCCCTATCCCAGTGGCAGCTTCGTCCCCCGCAGCTGGAGGGTCTCTGGCCTCCTCCTCTGCGGTGTTCTTGGCCTGGCCCACGGCTCGGGTCTCTGCGCCTGCCGCGGCAGGGGCGCCTTCATGATCGGCGGCTTGGGGAGCCACGACCGCCACGATCGGGACGTCCCCGGTGGTCGTGGCAAGGGCGCCTCCGGCACCATCTTCTTTGGCGATCTCGGGTGGGTCGACGTCATCGTCGGCGTCTACCTCGCCGGTGCTGTAGTCCTCGCTGGTCGTGGGGAGGGGCTCTTCCTCGTCCGGGTCGTCGAGTCCTTGGTCGAACTCACCGGCCGGAGCCTGGCTCCGGGGGCTCGAGGGACCGCGTCCTCGGGTCGAGGGTCGGCGAGGCGTCAGCACGTAATCTGCTTCTTCCTCCTCGTCGGACCCGGACTCGCCCTGGATAATAGTCATTGTCAATACGGGCAGGTGTTGAGCTCGGGCGCTCAAGGTCTGCGATTAAGAGCCACTACTAAGCTAAAAAGTTACAAGGAGGGCTGAGCAAATGAAGGGCGCGAAATCTACCTGGGTCGGAAGTCTCCGTTTCGCAGGAGGCTGGCGAAGGCCCTGACCTCCCTTGGTCGTGGGGGCACTCCTTTTCCGGGTCCCCCTGGTCTGGGACCTTAAGGTCCGCGGTGGCTCTGAGCCCCCCGCGGCAGAGGTCCCAGGGCCTCCCTCTTGGGCCCTTTGGGCCGCCAGAGGGCTCGAGGACCTAGCGGCGACCGCCGCGCTCACCTGCTGCAAGAAAGACATGTTAGAAGACGGAGAAGCACAAGGACGGGCTCGAGGGCTCGACCATGGGAGTCCTTACCATTGCGCGGTCGGCCCATTCAACATGAGGCTTCTTAGCCTCACGGTCGTCAGCCTTGCCCGAGGGCAGCTTCTTCTTCCCCTTCTTGCTCCTGCCCTCGCCGGGCAGCGGGAGCAACCTCCTGGCCATGTCAAGCAGCTCCTGGTGGTCCTGCGAGCACAACGAACGATTAGGGAAAGGCGCCGATGGCATACAATCTGGAGAACAGCTTGGGAGTGCCTACCTCGGCTTTCCGGCGCAATACATTTTTCAAGACAGGGGGATTGAGGGTATAGTCGTGCGCTCCTTTCCCGAACATCTCGTTCATCCTGGCGGCGACCAGAGACTCCCGGTCTTTGCAAGAAGCGGTATCAAGAGGGCGAAGGCGGCGAACAAATCTCAAGGGTAAGAAGACGCACCGGTCGTACCCGCGCGGGTCATGTCGTCGCGCCCCGTAATCTCGTAGAACGGATACTCTCTCTTCCGAAGGGGGAAAACCCGGCTCCACAGGAAGTCACAGGCGATCGCCTGCCCGGTGAGGCCGCGTGAGGTGCAGATATGTATGGCAGCGATGGCCTCTTCGTCGACCTTCAGGTCGTCTAACTCCGGGGTCTCCTTCTTCCCGGTGATCGGGGTTCCGTCGAACGATAGTGCCCCGGTCTGGCCCTTCTTCAGGTAGAACCACTGCTCGGTCCACGGACCAAGGGAGTCCCGAGTCTGGATCTTGGGGAAGGCCCATTGGATTCCTGTCCGCAGCCGAAAGTAGAGGCATCCGACCACGGGGTCTTTCCTAGAGCGGAATAGAGAGAAGAATCGAAAGAAGAGCGAGGGGGTGGGAAGGATTCCAAGGAACCCCTCGCACAGGTGTGAGAAGATAGAAAGGAGGAGGATGGAATTGGGCACCAGATTGATGAGCTCTATCTCACAGTGGGCAAGGATAGACGCCATGAAGTCACTCTCCGGTGTCTGCAGGCCGAAGAGCGTGTAGTGCTCGGTGCAGACAAGCTCATCGTCCCTGGAATGCGGTTCGGTCTCGTCGTTGGGCAGCTGCCACATCGCCGGGTCAAGCAGCCCTAGACTCTCGAGCTCCATCATCCTCGCCTGCGACATGGTGCTTCGTCCGAGCTTTGCCATGGCGGCCGCTATCAAGCTTGGTCGAGGAAGGGAGAGTTGCGCGAGCAAAAGGCTAGGGGTCTGAGAGCGCAAGGGAGTCGGGAGTTCTTTTTTCGAAGGTTGCAGAAGGCTTGGGCTTATGGGCTCGGGTCGTGGCCAGTTTTTAGACCAAGGCGCCTCAAAAGCTGTGCCGAAGATGATTTGACAAGCGCAATTAAGGATCGGGCGGCGGTTTCAAGGCGTCGCAGGCACTCCCACTAACCGATAGGATTTGTACCAGCATCGTGAAGTCCAAGGGGCGCCAGGTGTCTGAAGCCGAAGTTTTTCCTGGTGATCTCCGCCCGACCTTGACCGAAGGGGTCCGAAGGTTTGTTCCCAACGACTGCAGGCTCGAGATCGATCCAGGTGTCCTCCTCGACCTTGAGTCTGGGGGGCTAGCTGATGAGGACTGGGAAATCTCTGACAAGTCAATACACGGTCAACAGGGGTCCCTAACTCGGGGCGATACGACAAGGGGGCCCCGGCCAAGACCTAAGCAACGTTGGAACCCGCGCGACCTCAAGCTCGGGCGGTAGGTGATCCCGTCCCCGCCCGACCTCGACCTTGGCTCGAAGGAGTGTGCTTACTCGGCGGTTATCAAGACCTGAGTAATGACATCAAGGTAGGCGTGGGCGGCATTTCCGGGGCAGTTACAACCCACCATCAATGTGCACGAAGCCACTATCCTGGGAATCTCTCCCGTCCGTTACAGGCAACATCAGGGAGGATATAAGACCTCGCAAGGCATGTGTACAGGGGGCAGAACACCAGCGATAGACCGGTGACACAGAGATAGGCGTTCAAGCTCGGTGTAATCCACTCTTTGTACTCACAATTAGTGAATTCCTCGCCTCCGGAGAAGGCGGGCGAGAAGCATTACCTGGTGGGGCTCGAACCGATATAATCCATTGTCCCTGCACGTGGCGCACACCGACCTACATCACGCCTTTGTTGAGCGAGGCGCTTCTTGGGTCCCTCATTCACACTAACCCCCTCTTCACTTTTGCGGTCAGGTGATCCCGATCGTCGACACCACCATAGTCGAGTTTTAGTCCTTTTGGTAAAATAATGCAAGATCTTTTGTACCTTAGAGGTATATGAGTAAACTCTTGACACCAGTCTAATGCCTTATGGTTAAAGCTGTACTGTGTATAGCTAGTAAATTTAATGTGAATGCAATATCAGGCCTGATGCAGTTTGAAAAAAACATAAATGCCCCTATGACACTTAAATATGGAACTTTAGGTCCTAAGACTTCCTTATTTTTCCATCCTTAGTCTGAATGTGTCTTTATCCATATTAAGGGATCATATTACCATAGGGTCTTCAAAAGATGAGATTTATCCATATTAAATTTTCCAATACCTTCATCAAGAGTTCATCATGCTTCTATACTTCTAGCAAAGTGGTACTTTTGGTACTTGGCATGACAGTACTATTGTTGTAATACTCTTATGTTGGGGTAGAAGGTACACAACGTCTTGTCTATCATTTCAACATTTGCAATTTTCTAGTTATAGAAATGTAGTTTGGTGACAAGTTTGTGCATGCTAGAGTTGTATGATACCATAGTTTTATAGTTTTGAAAGCGTAGTATGGTCTATTTGCGCTGTGCTTCTGACAATAAGGTGGATCTTTGTTGGTTATAGTGTTCCGTCAGGGAATTTTATAGTGCCAGTGATTCCTTCTGCATCGAATACTCGGCTTTCAGATTCTCATGGAGATGGTGTTTTGAGAAGTGAAGAGTCGCATACTTGACGGCTTTAGGAAGAGCAAGAGTCACTAATTTTAGGTGGTAATAGTAGCTTTGAGAAATCAAGTTGCCAGGTTAATCTTGATATCCATTGTCCAATTCAGGTAATTGATGCCATTTAGAATGAGCTCGGCAAATTCCCTCTTTGTAATGTCCGACATACTCTATATTATATTCATGCAAAAATGAATTTTACTGCTAGTAAAATATATTACATGCTCACTCTTGAATTATTATAGATTGGTTTATATCTATTCAACAGATAATTATCTATTTTTTTTCTAGAATTTACCTAGCATTTTTCATAATTATCTACTAATTATCGAGCAATTTTAGAATTACAAAAATAACAAAAAAAACATATATATATATATATCATATATATATATATATATATATATATATATATATATATATATATATATATATATATATATATATATACGAATTATGCTAGAAAAATAAACCCGGAGATATGAAGCTTCGATGTGTGCTATATCTAAGGTTCAATAATTTTTGGAACCCTATATAACTAAAAATTCAATTTGTATTATTTAATGTAATTTTTTCTAGAATTTACTAACTATTTATCAGGATTACATGAAACTTGGTTCAGAATGTAAAATTGCTTAAACTACAAGTTTAATGAAAAATAATCAAACTTCGGGGGCTTAAACCGTAAATTTCCATTAGCCTTTTATTTTTCTCTCTTGCATAATGTCTAACGGGATGGCCAAGTACGGTGTCTCTCGTGCTTGGGCTACGACAGCTCATGAGGCCGACCAAGTGAAAGCATCTAGGCCCCCATGTGGTTATGGTTTTGATAATTAATGACAATCACGCGAAAAAGACTAACGATGTTTGTGCAAGTAAGTTGGAAAAAGGATAAATGTATTCCTCGAAAGATGTTGGATGGCTTCAAGTGCAAAAATGGAAGAATGCAGCATAAAAGAAGCTAAAGAAGTGAAGGTATAAAAGTTAGAAGTATTTTCTAGCCTTTTCACCGATCTCGAGTTGGGAAAAGATCGGATTTTTAGGTTAGTAGCCGTACTATCAAGAGGACTTGATTTGGGCATGGAACTTGAAAAATATGCATAATATGGCTCATTAGTTCATTTGTTAGATTATGCATTCGAGAGAAAAGTTGAAATCTGAAAATTGCATGGGCCGGCACTCTGCGTGCATCAGCGGTAGTACCGCATTCTTGATACTCTAGGGCTTCGTTAGCGGTAGCTATATTCGAGGGCAGGTTTTGGGAAATCCATCGGTGGCACTACCGCTTGGGTTGGCGGTAGTACATAAATCCGGTACTACCGCACCTATGACTGCGGTAGCTTTATTCCAGAATGTATCCTTTTGCGGTCGGTGGTGCGGAACTACCGCTCCCCATGGGCGGTAATCTGGGACACATATAAAAATCATTTATGTGACTCGTGTCGGCGCATTAAATGCCCATTATAGCCGTTCTGACCAGTGCGGTACTCTAGCCCTTAGAGGCGGTAGTCTGCGGCCGTGGCAAAATCTGCGATGAAGGTAAATAACGGCTAGTTTGAGTGGATGGGGTTATAAATACCCCCCCAACTGTGCTAGGGAAAGGTGGGTCACTCCATTGAATACATTCTAAGCCCTAGCAACTCTTTCCATTCATTAGAGCATTGAAGTCTTGATTCTAGAGTGTTGGAGAGAAGAATTGAGTGCATTTGCATTAGTGAGCCATATTGATTGCACTTTTGAGGTTCTAGCCCACGTCGAGTTTGTTACTCTTGGAGGTTGCCGCCTCCTAGGCGGCTTGAGGCGTGAGGCTCGGTGATCTTCACAAAGGAGGTTGTGTGAAGACCAGGCGTTGTGAAGGCTCGGCTCGCCTACCCGGAGCGGGAAGAGCATCACTAGTGATCGGGAAGGCTCAAGCAAGTGGAGCCGGCTTGAAGTGTTTCAAGTCACCTCAGCGTGGAGTAGGGGAGGCAAGCAAGTCTCGAGACCACGGGATAAAATTTGCGTGTTCATCTTTGTGGTTTGCATAGACTCTACTCTTACATTGTCTCTAGTAAATTGATCATCATTGTGTTGTTTGTGTTGCCATTGATATATTGAGTAGAAATTTTAGTTGGTAGTCACTAAAATTGCTAGACATTGATATTGCCTTACTTGTCAATTGTGCTTAAAAATATTAATCTTGACTAGTGTAATAGAAAATTTTAGAAAAGCCTATTCACCCCCTCTAGGCTCATCCTCGATCTTACAAGTGGTATCGAGCTTGGTCTCTCTATTTCGCTTTACCGCCTAGAGAGCAAGGATAATATGAGGAATTTCAATCGGAAAAGCTCCTTTTTTATGGTACAAATTATGCATATTGGAAAATCGTATGACCGTTTACCTCAAAGCTATGAATCCTAACATATGGAGAATTGTTAATGAAGGTTATGTTGTGGCGGTGATCCGCTTTAACCGGAACAAAATGAAAGATATGTTCATTTAAATGCACAAGCAATGAATGCTATTTTGGTGCTCTAAATGCAGATGAATTTAATCGCATAAGTAATCTAGGTACCGCATATGAAATTTGGAATACATTATCGGAAATTCATGAAGGACATCCTTTGATAAGGAAGCTAAATTACATATGCTTAGAGATAAATATGAAAGTTTCATTATGTTGCCTCATGAGAATATTAATGAAATGTACTCTAGATTAAATAATATTGTTAATGAGCTCAAGGGTCTTGGTACGACCTTGAGTGATGTTGATATTGTCAGGAAAATGCTTAGGGCTCTTAGGAGAATACGAGACATTGGTTACCTTATTCCTCAACTCGTCGGAATTGCCAAGGATGACGCCAACCGGACTTCTCGGCAATCTCATCACCAACGAGCTCTACAAGAAAGACAAAGAAGAATTGTTGGAACAAAGCTCTTCCAAGAAGAAGAACATCGCCTTCAAGGCAAAAGCGGAGTCAAGTGATGAGGACTCCGAAGATGAGGACACCGAGGAGGAAATGGCACTCCTCGTGAGAAGGATGAAGAAATTTATGAGAAGGCGATCGAGTTTTAACGGTCCACAAAGGTACAAGAAAGGACAAAATTCTAATACTAACCGATATGCTAATATTCGGTGTTATGAATGTGATGAAAAAGGACACATAGCCTCGCATTGCCCCAAGAAGAAGGATGACAAAGACAAATCACCTAAGAAGAAGAAATTCTTTCAAGGCAAGAAGAAGCTATTCAAAAAATTCCAAAAGGATGGCAAGGGTGAAGCTCATATTGGAGAATGGGATTCCGAAGAAGAATACTCGGACTTGACTCATCCGAAGAAGAGACTCCTTCAAAGAAGAAGGGTCTTGCCGGTATCGCCATCAAGGAGGCTTCTTTGTCGTCACTCCTTTATGCCTTATGGCTAGAGGAGAAACTAAGGTAAATCCTAATGAAGATGGTGAACCGTCATATGATGAACTAATGGATATGCTTGAGGAATTGAATGAATATCTTGGCAAAGAAAAATCAAAATCAAGGGTCTTGAGAAAAGAATTTCTTTCTCTCAAGGATTCTTATGAGGAGTTAAAGGAAGCTCATGAAATTCTCCTTGCCAAGAATATTCCAAAATCCACAAATGATATTGGTATTGAATGTAATATTATGGATGATTTGCCTAGATTAGAAAATAGCTCACTTCATGTAGTAAAATCAAGCATGTCTACTTCTTGTGATGATTTAGTTGATTTGCCATGTTCTAGTGCAAACTCATGTAATAAAAATTTGATTGTTGAAAACAATGAGCTTAAAGAACAAGTAAATAAACTAAACAAAAGCTTGGATAGATGTTTTAAGGGTAAAGAAACACTAAATAAAATCTTGGGTAGTCAAAGATGCTCATATAATAAAGAAGGATTAGGATATATCCTAAAAGGAACAAGAAAATAAGTAACAAAGCTCCGCTTTGTGAAATCGAATGGTAAATTTTGTTTTAAGTGTCATGAAGTAGGACATCTAGCAAATGATTGTGCCTTGAGCAAAGCATCTAAGGATAATGTTCATGATTCATGTTATGTGCTTAAAAGAGATAGAAATGGTAAAGTCTTTGCTAAATTTGTTGGGATCCCGATAATTGGCCAAAGAAAGAAAGCCGTTTGGGTTCCCAAAACCTTGGTTACTAACCTCCAAGGACCCAAACAAATTTGGGTACCTAAAAAGGCTTGATTTTCTTTTGTAGGTAAACTACAAGACCGGTGGACGGCATTGGGTGTTGGATAGTGGATGCACTCAACACATGACCGGCGACCGGAAAATGTTCACCACTTTTGATTTGGGAAATGGACAAAATGACAAGATCACATTTGGGGATAATAGCAAAGGAAAGGTATTGGGCTTAGGTAAAATTGCTATATCAAACGATCTTTTCATTTCAAATGTATCATTAGTTGAAACATTAAATTTCAATTTGCTATCCGTCGCTCAAATTTGTGATCTTGATCTTATTTGCACATTCTCTAAAAATGGTGTTGTTATTACAAAAGAAAATGATAATTCACTAGTGTTTAAAGGTTTTAGATTTGGAAATTTGTATTTAGTTGATTTCACTTCAAATGACTCATGTCTTCAAACTTGCTTAATGGCTAAAACATCTTTAGGATGGTTATGGCATAGAAGACTAGCTCATGTTGGAATGATTCAACTCAAAAGTTATTTAAAAATGATTTAGTTGTGGGCTTGAAAGATGTGAAGTTTGAGAAAAATCGACTTTGTAGTGCTTGTCAAGCGGTAAACAAGTCGCTAGTTCTCATCCTCAAAGAGTATCATGTCCACATCTAGACCATTAGAGCTCTTACATATGGATTTATTTGGCCCGACAACCTATAAGAGCATTGGAGGTAATTCCTATTGTTTAGTGGTTGTTGTGATTATTCTAGATATACTTGGGTTTTCTTTTAGAGCGACAAATCCAAACCTTAAGTATTTTTAAAAGATTTGCAAAAAGGGCTCAAAATGAATTTGACTTTATAATAAAGAAAATCCGTAGTGATAATGGCTCCGAATTTAAAAACACAAGAATTGAAGATTATTGTGATGAAATTGGAATAAAGCACGAACTTTCCGCAACCTACACTCCGGAGCAAAATGGAGTTGTGGAACGGAAAAATCGTACATTAATTGAAATGGCAAGAACGATGTTAGATGAATATGGTACGTCCGATAGTTTTTGGGCGGAAGCCATTAATACCGCTTGCCATGCTACAAATAGACTCTATTTGCATCGACTCTTGAAAAAGACCTCTTATGAGCTTCTTGTTGGAAGAAGGCCGAACATTTCTTATTTTCGAGTATTCGGTTGCAAATGCTACATCTTGAAAAAGGGTGTTCGGCTTTCCAAATTTCAAAGTCATTGTGATAAAGGGTTTTTGTTAGGATATTCTTCTAATAGCAAAGCTTATCGAGTTTTTAATAAAAACAAAGGATTTGTAGAGGAAACATGTGATGTTGAATTTGATGAAACTAACGGCTCTCAAGAAGAGCAAGAGGATTTGGATGATGTAGGTGAGGAAGGCCTAAGAGAAGCAATGAAGAATATGACAATTGGAGACGTGAAGCCGGAAGTGGATAAGCAAGATCAACCTTCATCTATTCAAGTCGAGCCGTCAACCTCCGCAACTCCGAGTCGAATTCAAGCAATAGATGAGGATGACAAGAATGACGAGCAACAAATTCAACCATTGCCTCAAAGGATTCATCACGGTCTCTCCAAGGATCACCCAATAGACCAAATATTGGGTGACGTGAGTAAGGGTGTTCAAACTCGATCCCGTGTCGCTTCTTTTTGTGAGCATTATTCATTCGTATCTTCCTTTGAACCTACTCACATAGATGAAGCATTAAGTGATCCGGATTGGGTAAATGCCATGCACGATGAATTAAATAACTTTGCTCGTAATGATGTTTGGACATTAGTCGAAAGACCCAAAGAACACAATGTAATTGGCACAAAATGGGTTTTTCGGAATAAACAAGATGAAAATGGTATTGTAGTTAGAAATAAAGCTAGATTAGTGGCGCAAGGTTTCACTCAAGTTGAAGGATTAGATTTCGGTGAAACTTTTGCACCCGTAGCTAGGTTAGAAGCTATTAGAATCTTGCTCGCATTTGCATCAAGTTTTGACTTTAAATTATTTCAAATGGACGTAAAGAGTGCATTCTTAAATGGACAAATATCCGAATTAGTATTTGTAGAACAACCTCCCGGTTTTGAAAATTCCAAATATCCTAATCATGTCTACAAACTCTCTAAGGCGCTATACGGACTCAAACAAGCTCCTAGAGCGTGGTATGAGCGACTTAGAGATTTTCTACTCTCAAAGGGTTTCAAAATTGGGAAGGTTGATACAACGCTCTTTACAAAAATAATTGATGATGATTTCTTCGTATGTCAAATATATGTTGATGATATCATTTTCGGTTCTACTAACGAAGAATTTTGCAAAGAGTTTGGTGATATGATGTCTAGGGAGTTTGAAATGTCAATGATCAGAGAGTTGAGCTTCTTCCTTGGACTCCAAATCAAGCAACTCAAGAATGGGACGTTCGTGAGTCAAACCAAGTACACGAAGGATCTTCTCAAAAGATTTGGCATGGAGGACGCAAAGCCGATCAAGACTCCAATGGCATCAAACGGGCATCTCGACTTAAACGAGGGAGGTAAACCGGTAGATTTAAAGCTTTATAGATCTATGATTGGTAGCTTGCTTTATCTTACCGCATCTAGGCCCGATATAATGTTTAGTGTTTGCATGTGTGCTCGCTTTCAAGCTTCTCCCAAAGAATGCCATTTAGTTGCCGTAAAGAGAATTCTAAGATATTTAAAGCATTCCTCAAACATAGGGTTATGGTATCCTAAAGGTGCAAAATTTGATTTAATTGGATATTCGGATTCGGATTATGCGGGTTGCAAAGTGGATAGAAAAAGCACCTCCGGGAGTTGCCAATTGCTAGGTAGATCCCTAGTTTCATGGTTCTCCAAGAAACAAAACTCCGTAGCTTTATCCACCGCCGAAGCCGAATACATATCCGCCGGTAGTTGTTGCGCTCAATTGTTATGGATGAGGCAAACTTTAATGGATTATGGAATTAATTTTAAGAAGGTGCCTCTCTTATGTGATAATGAAAGCGCGGTTAAAATAGCCAATAATCCCGTCCAACACTCAAGAACAAAACACATTGATATCCGTCATCATTTCGTGAGAGATCATGTATGTAAAGGGGATATTGAGATTAGTCATATTAGAACGGAAAATCAATTAGCGGATATACTCACTAAACCCTTAGATGAGGCTAGATTTTGCAAATTGAGGAATGAGTTGAATGTCATTGATATCTCTAATGTGGCCTAAGTGTAATTTCTTTGGTTGTTTTAATTGGATTTTATTTAGTATTTGTTCTTTAGATGAGTCTCACATCAAGGGGGAGTAATATGCAATTCATGTTTATGTCACCTCCCCTAAATGTGGAAAATTGAAGATTGTGCTATAAATATCTTAAAAAGATAAAACTAGACTTTATGTCATCTATTTTGGATTTACAAAGTACAAAGGGCTCACAAATCTTCATTTAAAACTTATTATTATATAAACCTTATCTTTTGGAACTTATGCCATAATTATAACCTTCTCTATGTTTATAATGAAACAAAACTTTTGTTTTTCAAAAGCTTAATAAAATTCAAAATCTTGATCTATATTGATCTACTAAAAGCACAATTGAGTTTTGCCCATAGAACTAGAATGCCTTGTCTCTAGTTCCTCATGTGGTATTTAAACTCAAACAAATCAAACTATTATTTCTTTTCTTTTGATTGTGTTTAAAAGTTTTGTCTTGTGTTTTTCATGTGATTGGAATTGATCTAATAAACTCTCATACATGATATAGCAAATTCATGAAAAATTCGCAATCAAATTCTCTCGAAATCGCCATTGACCTTTTAAAGCACTCTGGCACGCCCACAGTGGTAATACCGCTTTCTTGATACTCTGGGTCCAGAGCAGTAATCTTGCTCTTGTCGCAAAAGGTGGGGCCACTTCAAATTTCGCCTGGTTCTCTCCTTCTCTCTCTTCTTCATTTCTCCTCACCCGAAACCGTCGCCCTCTACCCATTTCCGTGCGGCTGTCTCTCTCCTCCTCTCAAACCCTAACCCCAAATCTCACTCAATCCTTTGCGATTTCTGGGGTTTCTTCCATTGGTTTTGATCCCCGTGGTCTTCTCCTCCAAGAGGTATCAATCCCACTCATTCTCTCTCATTGGTTAATTCTCTTTTGAGCAATCTAGGGTTTGAATGAATATTTGAAATGTGTAAACTTATTTTGAGGCAAATTCCTTGAGGATTAGGTGTAAAATAGAAATCCCTGATCTTCTCTAGGCCCTAATCCATGTTTAAGTCATCAAGTGCCTTAACATTGTCTCAAATGCGCTCAAACCCCTTTTTTGGTCGCTCGGCGGCACACAAGCCACCGGGAGGCGGTAGTACCGACTTTTGCAGTACTCTGGGCTCAGATTGTGGTAGTGCCTTGTGCAGCTGATCTGACCAGATTTTGAGCATTTTTGAGGGGTGTTCATCTACAACTTTTACTCATTTCATTTATATCGTATCAAATCCTACCCGTCAATGCTCATACCCTAAACTCCTTGAAATTCTTATCTAGATCATGCCTCGCACTAAAGTTGCCGGAACCGGTCCTTCTGGAGGGGGTAAGGGTACGAAGAAGACGACTAAGGGTCGTGTCGTTCCCACCTCGGACTCGGACAGAGGGGACAGCGACAACTCTTTCTCCGTCGCCATGAGGACCACAAGGGCTAAAGGAAAGGGTCTCTTGAGCCTTCGAGCTAAGAAGAGAAAAGTACCGCGCTCGCTCCTCAAATTACTGGCAGCGACGATGAGACTGAGAGTGACAATGAGGAGAGCTCAGAGGAAGAAGAAGTGGTGCCTCCGGTTGGAAGGCACGATCCTTCTCAAATTAAAGGCGATGATTATTATGCTCGCAGAAGTCAGAATCATTATCTTCAACCTCGCTCCGCCCCAAATCCAAGGTTCCATTCTTTGTTTCAGCAGCGGGTGTTTGAGCAAATATATCTGGAGAAGGATTTTGCCAACCGGTATTGGGTCGATTGAAGCACATCCGTGAGCGACTGAGTTCTTTGGCATTAGGAACTTTTGGAGGAGCTGGCCTGTACAACTTCCTTGGTACAAGGACTGATTACCATGAGAAGTAGGGGTGGGCATTCGATTTTTTCGGTTTTTTCGGTTCGGTTTTTTCGGTTTTTGGAAAATTCGGTTTTTGAAGATCATAAACCGAACCGAAACCGAATAACCGAAAAAACCGAACCGAATAAACCGAAATAATTCAGTTCGGTTTTTTCGGTTATTCGGTTAACCGAATTTCCAAACAACAGCAGCAACCAATACATCCATTGTCCAGTTACTCCTTCCTCCAGTATAGCATTAGCAATACAACCAATACAAATGACAAATTGACAAGCCAGGAGCACTAGCAATACAACCGCATGTAGTAGTAGCACAGAGCACAACAACACATAAAGGAAATTCTAGTTCCATTCCATCCTTTCACAGCATGTATGAAACAGATAAAGATTAGGAAGCTCAGAATATACTAATGAAAATGCAGCTTATACAATATTCAATTTAGTTCGGGGGACGAACTGTGCATTATCATATAACTACTATTCTTTCTACGGCTCTACCACTGCAGTATCGAACACAGATTTGACAAAGGGAATACTGCCAGTGAACTAATTTCCCAGTGAAACAAATACTTAAACTAGACAACCAGTATCAAAAGTTCACAACCAAGAATGCAAGATCTTGAGATGGGGGGAAGAGAGGCTATACGCCTATACGACACCTAGCTGCTGCCGGCTTCCTGTTCTTTAAGCAGATCCAGCGCCTGTTCTTTAAGCAGATCCAGCGCCGGGCGTCCGGGAGGACGATGGGTCGACCGTCGACTCGCCTGGGTCTGTCGTCTACGCCAGCTCAGGGGATGGTCGGATGGCCGGATGGGAGCCGGCCGGGAGGGTGGCGACGGTAGCGGAGCAGACTGGAGAGAAGGGAGGGCGGCGAAGTAGCGGAGCAGGCTGGAGAGAAGGGAGGGCGGCGGCGCAATTGAAGAAACTTGAAATTGGGAAGTGGTGTCTTCTTGCCGATGGTTCGCCATTGGAGAAGGAGGGTTTGCGATTGTGATTTGGCTTGGGGAATGCTGGAATGGGGATTGAATGGCGATGACATGAGCCGATGCCTGATGACTTGCGGCGATGAGTGATGACTTGTGGACCTTATGGTCTCGGTCGATCCGGAAGAGAAGGCCCAGGCGCCCAGCCCAACAGCACCCACGAAAACAAGAACTACCGCAAGCTGCAGCGCTATGGATCGGTTGTTCGGTTTTTCGGCTTTTAGATGTTAAAAACCGAACCGAAGCCCGAAAACCGAATAACACTGAAATAAAAACCAAACCGAAAACCGAAAACCGAAAAAACCAAAAAAATCGGTTTATTCGGTTCGGTTCGGTTTTTCGGTTTCGGTTTATTTTTGCCCACCCCTAATGAGAAGGTCATCAAGCAATTTTATGCAACACTCTATGTTTCTGAAAATCTTGAGCAAATCACTTGGATGACTGACACTACTAAATACACTGCTTCCAAGGACGATTTTGAGCATGCTTTGGGAATTTTCCATAGCCGGTACCCTAAAATCCATGACGAGCCTACTCTGACCTTGGAGCAAGCATCTGAGTTCTATGATCAATCTCATCACTACAAGATTGGAAACTCAGCTGGTCTGCAACTCCAACCAAGCATGGTGAACAAAATTATTCGTGTCACTATTCATCCGAAGAGTGGCAATTTCGATGCCGTGAGAGGCCATGCTTGGAATGTCATTGCAAAAGTCATGGCAAGGGAGAAGTTTGATGTGGTGGACTTCATAATAAGGGAGATGTCTCAATCGGCTAGGGATAGAGGGAAGACCATCTACTTTGCTCCATACATCATGGCACTAATTCGGAGAGTTGCCGAATATAATGGTGCCACCCCTACTCCTCATAAGCCGTACAAGCCTCGAGTCGCTCCTCCTCAAGTCCTGCATCACATCGCCGAGCAAGCCGCTCAAGCAAGAGCTCAAGCCGAGCAAGCAGCCCAAGCCCAAGCTCAAGCCGCTCAAGCTGCCTGTGCCCGATGCCTACCTTGCCAGCCTTGAGACCCTCCGTTCGGACATGATGGCTGGATTTGGGAGACAAGAATCCTATATGCAGGGCCAGTTTGCACTTGTTATGGAGCTTCAATATCAGAATCGCGAAATGGTTGAGGATGTCCGAGAGCGCCTGGGTTCGCTTAGCACCTCCTTTGATGACTATCGCTCATATCATCATCCTACCGTCGTGCCGTGCGGATGGCGTGATGGTTCCCCTTCCCATCTCCCTCCTCCGTCATCCAGCTGGGATCCTTGGTCTCCTCATCCGCCACCCGGCTCTGCTCCTGGAGAAGGTGAGGAGTAGACGTTTCCGTGACGGTCCCCTTTTGGTCCTTGATGACAAAGGGGGAGAAGAATGAAGAATTGAAGCTCAAATCTATCTATCTTTTGTAATAAACTTGTTTAACTCTTGTGGTTATTGGATTTGAACTTGTTGTCGTTGTCGTTATTTATGTCGTCTTTTTGCGTCTTGTTGAATATCTATTGAGAACTCGGTCTTGAACTAATTACTAATTTCTATGATCTTTTGCGCTCAAATTTTATCCAAATTTTATCCTTCCTTGTGTTTCGCATCATGTCATGTTATTTCAATTGAATAATACCATCTTCATTGCCATACATAACTCATATACAAATGTGCAAAATTTATTGTTTATCCATGGCACATTTGTAGGGGGAGCTATTCTCATTTAGCAATATTTTCATTCAAATATCTTTTGTCCTCCAAAGACAAAATATTGCTAAATAAGAAACCCATGGTGTGAGTAATTGATTTCTATTGGTCACTCACACTAAATATCAATTTACTTCAATTCGATTATGAGGATTGTCATCAATTACCAAAAAGGGGGAGATTGAAAGCATCTAGGCCCCTATGTGGTTATGGTTTTGATAATTAATGACAATCACGCGAAAAAGACTAACGATGTTTGTGCAAGTAAGTTGGAAAAAGGATAAATGTATTCCTCGAAAGATGTTGGATGGCTTCAAGTGCAAAAATGGAAGGAGTACGCGGAAAAGAAGCTAAAGAAGTGAAGGTATAAAAGTTAGAAGTATTTTCTAGCCTTTTCGCCAATCTCGGAGTTGGGAAAAGATCGGATTTTTTAGGTTAGTAGCCGTACTATCAAGAGGGACTTGATTTGGGCATGGAACTTGAAAAATATGCATAATATGGCTCATTAGTTCATTTGTTAGATTATGCATTCGAGAGAAAAGTTCGAAATCTGAAAATTACATGGAGGCCGGCACTACCGCGTGCATCAGCGGTAATACCGCATTCTTGATACTACCGGGCTTCGTTATGTAGCTATATTCCGAGGGCGGTTTTTGAAATCCATCGCGGCACTATCAAGACCTATACTGCGGTAGCTTTATTCCGAATGTATCCTTTTGCGATTCGGTGGTGCAAGATTACCGCTCCTCATGGCGGTAATCTGGGACACATATAAAATCATTTATGTGACTCGTGTCACAAGATTAAATGCCCGATTATAGCCGTTCTGACCAGGTCTTGGTACTACCACCCTTAGAGGCGGTAGTACGGCAAATGTAAAATCTGCAGTGAAGGTAAATAACGGCTAGTTTGAGTGGGTGGGGATTATAAATACCCCCCACCTGTGCTAGGGAAAGGTGGGTCACTCCATTGAATACATTCTAAGCCCTAGCAACTCTCTCCATTCATTAGAGCATTGAAGTCTTGATTCTAGAGTGTTGGAGAGAAGAATTGAGTGCATTTGCATTAGTGAGCCATATTGATTGCACTTTTGAGGTTCTAGCCCACGTCGAGTTTGTTACTCTTGGAGGTTGCCGCCTCCTAGACGGCTTGGAGGCGTGAGGCTCCGGTGATCTTCACAAAGGAGGTTGTGTGAAGACCCGGGCGATTGTGAAGGCTCGAAGCTCGCCTACCCGGAGCGGGGAAGAGCTATCACTAGTGATCGGGGAAGGCTCAAGCAAGTGGAGCCGGCTTGAAGTGTTTCAAGTCACCTCAACGTGGAGTAGGGGAGACCGGCAAGTCTCCGAGACCACAGGATAAAATTTGCGTGTTCATCTTTGTGGTTTGCATAGACTCTACTCTTACATTGTCTCTAGTAAATTGATCATCATTGTGTTGTTTGTGTTGCCATTGATATATTGAGTAGAAATTTTAGTTGGTAGTCACTAAAATTGCTAGACATTGATATTGCCTTACTTGTCAATTGTGCTTAAAAATATTAATCTTGACTAGTGTAATAGAAAATTTTAGAAAAGCCTATTCACCCCTCCTCTAGGCTCATCCTCGATCTTACAAGTGGTATCAGAGCTTGGTCTCTCTATTTCGGCTTTACCGCCTAGAGAGCAAGGATGGCCAACGAGGGAATTTCAATCGGAAAAGCTCCCTTTTTTATGGTACAAATTATGCATATTGGAAAATATTAATCTTGACTAGTGTAATAGAAAATTTTAGAAAAGCCTATTCACCCCCCCTCTAGGCTCATCCTCGATCTTACACCAAGCCCATGAACGGCCATGTGGCTAAGGTTTATAAACCCTAGCCGCAAGATTTGGCGACGGCGCCATGGCGGTGGTGCTTCAATGGGAGCACAACGGTGCTTCAAAGGGACTGGGATGGCATGATGTCAACCTACCAGCAACGACAACACGTGTGGTGGCTGGTGTGGGAACATGTTGTGCGCGGATTGACAATCCTACACGGCGGCGATTATGGGTGCACGGCTCCTATGGTAGTGCTTGAGGTAGCAAGCGTGCATGGCTAAGCCATGAACAATAACAATTCAATTTTACAGTAAATAGATCTAAAACCCTAATTCAATGATTATGCTTAGAGATTAAATCAACCTAATCTAGGGAACTAGAGTAATTAATCTGCATAATTAAAGTCATAGCATGAGGATTTGTGTCAAACTGTTTGGCCTTTGAGAGCCTCGTGCTGATAACATGTTCAATAATGGAGTATGCCATAGATAAATCCCAATGTAAATCGAGAATATCTGAAAAATAATCACAATAGATGAACACTGGATATGGATATGGGAAATATCAACCCTTTTACCTTTTTTTTTATTATTGTAGATTTCTCTTGTCCATTACATATTATATTTATAGCCAAAACTCATCAGATGTAGTTTCAAATTTCGTCCACCAAATTATAGAGGTCGGTTATACCTCAACAGACCCAAGCCAATTAAACAAATCATGGTGCTATTCAGTGTTCCAGTGCATGCATTCATGTACTTATGGCAACAGAATCAAGCAGATCAAGATGACATTACTAGTACTATTATAGCATTAGTGCCTTTATGAGTTTTTAATATAAATCAATTTGCATTCGGTCCAGCATTTGTGCATTTTTCTACGACTGTGTTGGTTGGAGAACGGAACAGGGTCGTTCAAAAAGTTGGTCCAAGACAGCCTCGTTTTGAGGCTGAACGGCAACCTTTGGCCGTGTTCGTAGGTGATTCACATACATACATATACATATACATGTATATATATATATTTTTTTTCTTTTTACGAGGAAATATATCATTCTTCTTTTGCGAGGAAGGAACATGATGCATTGACTATTGATAATTTTGACCTTCGACAATATGCCTCACCTAAAGGGAAACATGTCCAAATTATATGTATGCGATCGCAATTATAAATGTTTAAACGAAATAGAGAGAGGTAGCAGTAGCAAATATCCTACACTGTCAAGAAAGAGACTTTGCCACAGACATAACTCATAAACAAGGAGCAGACAGATACCTAACCAAATCTTTATTTTTTAAAAAGAGATACCAAACCAAATCTCATTAAAAAGCCCAAAAAGGTAAATCGTAAACAAAAAATGCAGATTATAAATTTCACAATTGATAGACCCAATTTTCCATTGGGAAAAAAAGAACAAAAAAAGACAAATGCTTGAGTGGTTGGTCCAGACGATAGTACTGCGGCTGTGCGGCCACACTGACCTGCGGGCCCATCGGTTCTTCCCCCACATGGCAGTGTCTGTATCAACTGTTTAAAACCGGCACCCACCACACCCACCCTTTTTAACTCCCTTCTCTCTCTGCGGACTGAACCAAATCACCAATCGACGCGCAGTACTCCACATCCGCCAGTGTCCACCGCCCGCCCCCCACCGCCCCCGCGGGCGCCCGCGCGCCGGCGTCCGGCAGAGTGGATGGAGAAGTGCTCTCCGCCCTGAGGCGGGAGCAGCTGGAGTGAGCCTGGTGCTGCTGGTTAAAAGTATTAGGTGGCTGGAGGCGGGGCAGGAGGGCGGGGATGAAGGCTCTGCGGCGATCCAGCACCTCGTCTTCGTCGGCGTCGTCGCCGAAGGCGCCGTCCTCGCCGCAGCCGTCGTCGTGGAACCACCTCCGGTCCCTTCTCCTCGTCGCCTCCTCGTCATCGTCGTCCTCCTCTCTGGCGGCGTCGGGGAATTCGGCCGCGGCCGCTTCGGCGTTAGTGGCGGAAGCTTCCTCCTCGCCCACGCAGGCGTCGTCCTCACTGCACTCGGACCGGTGAGTTCTCCCGTTCCGAATTCTGATTGCTACAGAAACGGAGTCGCTTAAATGGGGGATTTTTGTTCCATAGCTTTGGTCTTTTTAGCTAATTGTTCGAGTTATCTTGCTCAAAACTATGATTCTTTTGTGTGCTTTGATGGAATTGGTGGTCTCGTCGGTGTTAGTATTGCTATATTCGGCGCGTTTGACTAAAAAAAGTTACCTTTTTTTTAAGTGCTCAGAGCTAGGTGTTTATTTATACGCTTTGATCTAGATAAGTCTTACTTAACAGTTCACACTACATAGTAGTAGGCAGGAAGATATAGCTCACCTTATTGTGCTAGTTCTGTGAAATGTCGATCGGTTCTTCGGTCAACCTAGTGTAGAAATGACCCATCTTTAAATCGTTTGGTTATGCAATTTAGTGTGTTTTGATCTCGTTTAGTGGCAGCGGTAGAGTTCAAAATCATC
Organism: Guadua angustifolia; assembly: GCA_036346375.1. Lineage (NCBI taxonomy): Eukaryota > Viridiplantae > Streptophyta > Magnoliopsida > Poales > Poaceae > Guadua > Guadua angustifolia. The sequence continues at coordinate 11,031,093 of CM070515.1, read as the reverse complement.
CCAAAACCGTGTCATGGATTCGTTCATTTCATGATATGGATTAGTTGTTTGTTGATGTCATGAATTGGGCGTCTTGAGCTTTTGTTTTAGTGCTTTCTGGAGAGGTTAGATTACAAGATGTCTGCAGGTTAATATTTGTGGCAACCCATAAAGTAGTACATTTTAACTCCTAAGGATAACACTAAATTGCCTCTAATAATAGTTGTCTGTGGAAGGAAAGATTGTAGTTTTGCTAAGCTGCAATAATGTAGAACATTAAGTCATCACCCAACTGTGATTTATTGTTACCACATTTTATATGTTTGGCATTTTATCTTTTTCCAGAGGTGGAATCAAATCTCCATGGTCTCGAAGGAAAAGAAAACGAGCACTTTCTTGTCAACACTGGAACCATCTATTTTCAGCAAATGGGAAGCTTCGTGATGGAGGAAAAAAATTTCTAAAGAAAGTTCGCAGTGGGGTGAGTCTTTTACTATCCAGGTCTTGACTGGCATACATATGTGATTATTACCTATACACATTTCTGCTGCAATGAAACGTTGTTCATCTTAGTCCATTTCAAAGAATAATTATTGCTATCACTCTCTCCAGGGAATTGAACCAGGCATCAGGGCTAAAGTTTGGCCCTTTCTACTTGGAGTGTAAGTTATCTAACCTCTTTAGTTTTTATACATTTAGTATGTTGTAAACGGTCATCTCGATAACAGAGTTTAAAGTTGTAGGTTGTACATATGGTGAAAATTTCAGTAGCAAGCATCAACTTGAAGTTTTTCCCTGTAATTTGCATAATTATTTCTTTTTGAGTACTCATCAATGTAAATTGCTTCTTGTTTTTGTCTCACTATCTGTTGAGTTGCTAAACAAAACAATGATGTGAACAGTGAGCAATGATTTTGTTTATAAATAAAATTGTCAACCAAGCTAAATTGTGCCCAGTGGTACAATAACTGATATGTTCTTGATATTTTGACTATTCGGAGTTGATTTTTGAACAAAGGTCTTGGAAACAAAGAGCATATGGGGAACTCATTAAAACATTGCCTAACTAGACCCCTTTTGTATGTGCTAGCAAAATTCTTAGGATTTAATCCCCTAGAATATCAGGAAGACTACATGAAGTATACATGCCTCACTTCTCTCCAGTTTCTCCTTGATGGTGTGTCATCCTCTACATGTTCTGTACGATTACACTGAACAAATCACCAGCGACATCATAGTTGATATTGTAATGAGGCACTAGTGCTGATGGAAAACAGGCACAATCTGCACCCTCTGGCATAGCTCATAATTCTACTTCAACAGTAGAACATGCTGTTACATCTTGCTTTCTGTTGCACAAAGATTACCTCTAGTGTACACATAATACCGGATATTGAGGGAAACCATTCAATAAGCCCACCCTATCAGCAATCTCAAAATTTCTTGAACCCTGTGTTCTTGTCCTATATGTGTAGCTAGCACTCGAGAATGTCATCTCAAACCTTTTTTTTTCTAATTCTTTTAGTTCCGTAATCCATACCTTGTTATCGCAATACATATTACAGTGTGCATACCCTTCTTGATTGCAAATGCAAGTTGGGGTAAACTTATATGCCTGAACCAAAATCAAGCCTGTGCTTGCTATGCAAGCATGTGGCGACCCGCATAATTAGCTCAGAGTAACGACAGTGAGATAATTACACGAATCTTGGCATACTAGCTAATTAAAACATCGAGCACACTCGATATTTTATCCGTTAGTATACCGTGTTTAGAGTGTTGCAGCAGAACAATAATTAGAGACTGAAATGGAACTTATTACAATCTATCGCCACACAGGGCTACAAGTTCAGTTCATTACTTATACATAGATCCAAATACAACAAAAATATAATACAGGAATACTAATCACCCATGGTCCAACAAAAGTGGGTGTACAATCTACTCAACATCTTAACCCTTCTGCTATCCGACATCCTTGTACAATTGATTCTACAGGTGACCCTCACCCCCTGCCTCATAGGCGCCCTTGGGATCCAAGTCCAAACCAGCCGCTCGATCACCAGAGCAATTTTCTAAGCAAAGAGGGAGTTAAAAGAGTGAGTACAAAAGTACTCAGCAAGCATTAATAACAAAATGCATCGCATGAGTTTTATCCAAAACCATCTCATGAATCCTTCCTCAAATCCTTTTTCAGAAACAGGGTTTTTAATTATGAAAATCCGCGTTCCAGTTTTCAATTATCAAACATGCTACTACAATACACCCAATACCGACTGTACTTCAACTAACAACGTAGTACAGTAGTCTGATCTCAATGCACGCCACGGTATCGTACTTCGACTAACAATGGTAGTACAATATCTCGACTTCAATGCACACCACGGTGCTGTACTTGGACTAACAACAGTAGTACAGTACCTCGACTTCAATGCACGCTGCAGTGCTGTACTCCGACTAACAACAGTAGTACAGTACCCCGACTTCAATGCACGCTGCGGTGCTGTATTCCGACTAACAACGGTAGTACAGTACCCGACTTCAATGCACTGAACTCTGACTAGCAATGGTAGTACAATACCCGACTTCAATGCACTGTACTCTGACTAACAACGGTAGTACAGTAGTCCGACTAATAACAGTAGTTCATCAACAATTCAACTTATTCATAACGAATTTCTGCCACAATAGGTTAACCAATTTCTGCCACAATAGGTCACACATATCCATCTTTTCAACAGTCCATTCAATTTAGGGTTTTGATTTAAAAGATATTTTTCCATCCAAAGATGATATCTAAAATCATTTGAAAACGATTTCACAAATATGATCAAAAAAAGCTTGCTTGGATTTTGGTAAATATAATTGTCCTCGCACGCTTGATGCAGGTGGCCTCCTGCTGGGTTTAACTCATCTCCTAAAATTATGAAATATTAAAATTTTATAGAGCAATTAAATTATGGTGTCCAACCTTCCAGAATTAAAATTAGCAGGGATGTGACGCTCGCTTAGATTAAAATTTGTTAATTAGTCACATTTTAATGTGGCATAGTTTAATTTAAGGTGGTTTCACAGCCAACATTTTAATTTAACACCAATTTTATTTTATGATGCTAATTAAAATCCTTGTTTGTGATTTCTATTTAACAACGATATTATTCACTATCCTTAGCTATTATGGCAATTGCAAAATTTATGTAACTATATTTAATTAATCATGGCTGTTTGCATGCTATTTAAATTTTCTGACGAAAGCGGGACGTTCAATTAATTTTAATGCGGTTTGCGACGATCGAAATGTCGTCCTATTTTTCCCTTTCTTTACTTTTCTCCTCTCTCATTTTCTTCTCTCCCCCTTTTTTCTTTTTTCTTCCTGCTCCTTTTCTTTTCTTTCTTCTCATTTTCCTTTCTCCACTCTTTCTTTCTTTCTCCTCCCTCTCTTTCTTCTCCTTCGGCCGAACTCCCTTTGTCCCCATTCTTTTTCTCCTCTCTTCCTTCCTTCTCTATTCTTTTTCTTCCCCAATCTACTCCCTCTCTAATCCTCTCTTTTCCCCCACCGCTTCTTTCTCTTCTCCTCCTACTCTTTCTTCTCCACACACCCCGGCTCTTGCCCCTTGTGTGCAGCCTCTACCCGCGCATGGGCTGCTCGCGCCATGGCCTTCTTGCTCGGCCTCGCCTCCAGCCACTTCAGCCCTGTCGACTTCCGGCCTGCTCCCTGTTGGCCTATCGGCCCCACTGTGCCCTGGCTCCTGCTCGGTTGCCTTGGCTTGCCCCCTCCCTGGCCGCCTCTGCCTCACTGAGCCCTCTCCTCCCTCTATGCGGTTGTCTTTAGTTTCCCCTTTTCTGACGGTTGATTTATTGATTCTAAGCTAGTTGATTTCTATGTGATGATCATGATGCTCATTTATTTTCGATTTGGTTGATGATGATTATGGGGGTGGTGTTCTTGGGTTTGGAGCCGAACAGCCAGTTATCCCCTAGTATGCCGGGGAGTTCTAGGTGTTTGCCTGTTACGCGTTGCGCAACCCCTAAGGACGCTACCCTACTGAGACCATTGGGTAATTTCTGTACTAACCACGGTCTATTCTGGTTCTCTACTACCATTGCCCTATGTCGCTAATATTGGTAAGTGGATGATTGTGATTACCTGAAATGTGAAGAATGGGGAGAAGGAATGATGTTAGGTGGTGAGGGCAGTGGTGGGATTGATGGTGATATGGCTGTGTTCTTGGCTTCCTTGTTCCCTGCTCCTTGCTGTGGTCTTGTGGTGACCTTCTGTGGTCTTGCTCTTGGCCTCATACTTGTGATCTTCTCCTCTTGGCCCTTCTCGACTCCTCCTCTCTTGGCTTCGGCTTGCTCCTCCCTGGTTGTGCTCTGGTGCTTGCTCTCAGTTTGGAGTGGGGGTGGAAATGGGGAATGAATGTGGCTGTGCTCGGCAGTTGGAGTGGGAAAATGGGGGATGTATAGGCTGTGCTCTCGATTGGAAGTGGCTAGGGGAAATGAATGAACTGTGCTCTTAGCTAGCTCTCGGCTGTGGTTGCCCTTATCCTTTTGTACTGTGGTCACATTTACTTTTCTACCCTTGGTCTTCTTACCGAATGACCATGGGATATTTTGCTTCTATTTGAGCTTCGCTAAGGATACCCGCAATCCTACCAAGTTTGTAACTAATTGCCAGATGATGAAACCTAAGCCTAGCGAGAGGTGCCGGTCTGGCCTCGGACGGATCAGGTATCTTGATGAGCGATACCCTCGCTTGCGGGTCTGACGGCAATTCTTAAATATTTTACTATTTGTTCTACTCTCATTATGATTTACATACGCATGATTGTTGATTACTGTATTAATTAATTGCTTAATGATTTGATTTTCTTGATTGAATTTTTTTGGTTGTTTCAAAGCATGCATGAGATGAGTGTATGTCAGTTTAGACATAAAAGAATCCCAAAAATGGCATTAATGCCTAATTGGATTAATGCAGAAAGCAATTGATTAGTGCATTTAAGATGTGTTTGGAACTTCCACACAATCCATACATGTATTATTTGTATGAACTATGAACTGGTTGATATAGTTCAAAGAAGTCAATCTGATGTGAACCTTCTGTTAGTGTATTCTTGCAAAAATGAATAATAGTATGCTTTGTAATTATTTGGGACATTTTTTTTGTCAAAAATGGGTTTTTACATGATAACCTTTGCCGATGAATAAATATGAAATTTGTCATTGTACAATGTATGAGAAAACTGCAAAGTGATTTTAGTGACCTGGATTTCCTATCACCGCTTTTCATGTTTGCTCTTTTGACAAAAATACATAACACTCTTTGAAAAAAAATAGAAGAATCATATACTGTTAACCAAAAATCCAAGATTGAACCAAGTTGAGTTTGGGGTTTAGGTTAAGAACACTACTCAGCCAGGATGACAATAAACATGCCAAAAACAATTGCTTTTAGCCTGTCAAAAGATAACTAGGTCTGAAAAAGTTCAGCATTTGATAGTTTTCATTTATTTAATAGAGTTGCTGCTCCAAATCGATGTATTGACTAAATTTCTTGTCATATGCAGCTATGATTTGAATAGTTCTGAAGAGGAAAGGAATATCATCAAGATAAAGAAAAGGTAACGTTTTCATAACTCCATTCCTTGTCTTCCATCGGCATTTGCTTTCTCAATTTAGTTGAACGCTTGGTTTGCATTGAAAATAACTTATCCTAACATACCATGAAGCAAGATTAAATCACTGACATATAATAGCTGAATGGACCTTCTAACTTCTATGACTAATATTACTAGATCAGAACACTTTGCAATTCCAATTATTGGAAGAGGGTGACACTAGGACACTGACATCACTCATGATACTGCTTAATTTATTGACAAATGTACTGGCATTTCTTCTGGTGCAGGAATGAGTATGAAAAGTTGAGGCGTAAGTGCCATCAAATTCTGAATTGTAACAAGGGAATTGGGCTGAAGGTTGTAAATGAAATCACTAATGAGAAGTATTCTGGTGGTGCCGAAGGATCAGGATCACCTTATTTGGAAGATGTTAGTACAAGGGTTTCTGTACCACCCAAGGAATTGAAGTCTTTAGGCAGCGAAGCAAACCGACCAGAGAATGCTGACGATGCTGCTGTGGAATGCATGGATGAAGATACCAGCGAGTTAACTTATGTAGATCCATGTGTGGCAGAATCAGAATCATCTGACTCTGAGTCTTCTGATGAAGAGGACCCTGGCAGGATGTTTGTCTCTGCCAATATGGTAGAGAACTGTGATCCAGATTCTAAATTTGTCAGGAGCAACTCATCCAAGTCAGACTTTTTTAGATCTAACAAAACTACTGAGGATTTTGTGACATGGCAGCGCATTATACGTTTAGATGCTATCCGAGCAAACACAGATTGGGCGTTATTCTCCAATAACCAGGCTGAAGTTTCGAAGGAGAAAGCACTGCAGTGTGCAATATCTGTTGGGTTGAAAGATTATGACCATTTAGAGCCTTACATGATTTATCATGCTGCCCGGTTAATTGCATTGCTTGAGGCATATGCTCTCTATGATCCCGAGATTGGCTACTGCCAAGGTATGAGTGATCTCCTGTCACCTATAATTGCGGTGATGGAGGAAGACCATGAAGCATTTTGGTGCTTTGTTGGTTTCATGCGGAAAGCAAGGCACAACTTTAGGCTTGATGAGGCTGGAATAAGAAGACAGCTGAAGATTGTCTCCCAGATTATCAAACGCAAGGACTCGCACCTCTATAGGCACCTGCAGAAAGTGCAGGCTGAGGACTGCTTCTTTGTGTACAGAATGGTGGTGGTTCTCTTCAGGAGGGAGCTTACTTTTGAGCAGACTGTGTGTTTGTGGGAGGTCATGTGGGCTAATCAGGCCGCCATTCGAGCTGGGATTGGAAGGTCCACATGGGGAAGGATAAGGCTGCATGCTCCTCCAACTGACGACTTGTTGCTCTATGCTATTGCGGCCTGTGTCTTGCAGAGGAGGAAGTTAATAATCGAGAGGTATAGCAGTATGGATGAGATATTGCGGGAGTGCAATAGCATGGCTGGGCAACTAGACGTCTGGAGGCTTCTAGACGATGCACATGACATGGTGGTTAACCTGCATGATAAAATCTGATGCAATTGTTTTTCTCAGATCGTTTATTATAACATACATGAAAGTGAGCGTTCATCTGTAGTTTTTCACCCGGCATAAAACCCATTTTAGGTATAGAGAATGTTGTAACTTCAAGTGAGATCAAGTATCCTCACCTCAGCAAAGCTGATATATCATTGAATGTCACCAGGGCACTGGCAATGTAAGCTATACATTGTTTAATCTAGGGAAAATTCTGTTTTTTTTTTGCCTTTAATGCTTATTGTTGGCAAAAACAATATTTTCCCTTTAATCTTTTATAGGAAAAAGAAAATCTTTTTTCTTAGGGAACAGCGTACAATGTTCCAACTGTTGGCTGTGTTCTGTCGAGTGATACTGAGCTATCATTTCACACGCCCATTTAACCTGAGTATATGAGAATCGCTATAATATCACCTCTTCAATAGGACATGAAGATTAAATTTATTCATTGAATTAGTTATTTTTGTGGTTTAGAATTTTTTAAAGATCTTAGAGCTATTAGTATTGTACTTTTAGTAAATTTTAAATATATATTGTTGGATTTATAATGCTACGAAATTACTATACAATATTGTACAGTTGTATATATAAAATGTGCATTTTATAGAAATTTTTCATGTTCCTCTGCTGTGTTGGATAATTTCCCAGTTCACACGTGTGCTGAATCACTCGGATCACACTAGTTTAGAGACATTTCCTAGTGTTACTGTTACAGTACACTTCCGTCGTCGGAGTGGACATCCGCATCCCCTTCCCGGACGCCCTCTTCCATGGAGCATTGACAGAAATGGTGATCAACACAGCTGATTGTATTACTCACCGGACACTTGCGCTACCGTCCAAATCTTTGATGTGATCTTACCTGAAACAATGTTCAGCAAAAGGAGGCAACCATCAGTTGCCATGGGCCATGGGACACATCATGTGTGATGTTTTCCCCATATAGGGCCGTTTGCATGGCATGAATTTTCCCTTATGCTGGTGCTTAAAAAGTACCACTTGAACATCTTTGCATGAAAAAAAAAATTACTCCTCCTACATCAACAAATTATAAAATATAGACGAATGTGTTATACTTTTTTTATCACTTTCGGTATGCTTTAATAATAATTCTAAATACTCTATTGTGACATAGTTGAAAAAAGTTTCATCGAAACTCTTTATTTTTGCCATATACGCTTTTTCATATATAAAAGAAGTATATACATAGATTATGCTATAAAGAGTGGACAATGACGAAATTTTTAATGAAACTCATTTTGTAGGATCTTATAGTTAGTATTAAAGTATGCTCAAAAGGATAAAGATGTATAAAAATATTATTTAAGATGTATTTATATGTATGTATGTGTATATATATGTATGTATATGCATATAACACTTTTAGACGAAGCGAGGATGAAGGATCAAATAAGGTGCTACGCATACATACCTGTCCAATGGATGAGTTAGACTATTAGTGAATTTTAGACTGCAGGATAGTTCCTTTACTAATCCTTCATTTTGTTTAGGATTTATCATTGTCACCCACCTAGCTAGAATACTCCCTAGTGCTACTACAGTACTACGGTTTGTATTCTGTGCCAGTCCGAAAGTGCCAGCTGCTAAAACTTGTCAGCAAACACCCAGCCTTGACGCGGTCAAGTTTCCTTGTTAGTGTAGCCTACGAGACACAGATGCAAATAATTCTTGTTAGCAGAGTACGTCCGCCCAAGCATGTGGCTGATCGACTGACACAGAGCTGCTGGCTTGGATGAGACCTTCACAGAGTTTTACATCCTCAAAAATTCTTTTTGCTATACCTTCTCATATAATTGTAAGCAAGGAAATTAACCCTACCAATTTATTTAGTGACAAAAGCTTTTCACCGGTCTATCGCTAATTTATTTGGTAAAAAAAGTTTGTCGCTAAATAAATTGATAACATTTTTATTTAGCAAATGGTTTTGTGAATGCTTTATTTGGCCGATAGATCTATTTGGCCGGTAGGCTTTTGTAGCAAAATGAATTGGTGACAGAATCAATGTTGCCGATACATTTGTCGATGGTGCTTATGTCACCAATTAGTATATTTATATATTTATTTTTTGACATGTTTTTTGTAATTTTATTTAAAGGCTGTATTATTTAAAAAAAATCTACAATGTGGAATATTTGGAAGGAGAGAAGCAGAGGCCCTATTTGGGGTTAAAGCTAGCTTCGGCCTCAGAAAAGTCAATAAGCCCTTCAAACGATTAGCTTTCAAACGGCTTTTGGCATAAGTCAGAAGTCACATATAACTAGCAAAAGCAAAAAGTAGGACGGAACACGTTTTTGCAATTTATTGTGAATGAGAATTAGCTATTTGCCAAATAGGCTCCTACAGCTGCTCATCCCATGAAGTGGGCCACCAAAATTTTGCTCCGGAGGAGAGCTTTTGCTAGCCAGTAGTGGCCCTCAGCCACGCCCATTTTAGCTCCATTGGTACCGAGTGCCCCTAATTTACACTATTTGTAGTTCTTTTTGGAACGGTTTTAGCTTTGACTACTTCTCTGAAAGTTGAAAGCTGTTCCAAGCGGATAGTTTCTTCATAGCCGAAAGCCAAATGCCAGCATCCTATTATACTAAGAGAAGTTGAAAACCGAAAACTGGTATGCAGTAGTTTCGCATGGCTTCGGTGGGTTAGTGTTCTGATTTTGCCACTAGAGTTGAAAAAAATTAATGCCTCGTACCAAATATAAAATCTCAAACCCCACCTCTCTCACTTGTATAGACAGACTGATAAACACTAAACCTTTTTAACCCATTCATTCAACCATCCAACCCTTTAATTATATAGTCCAGCCAAAAACTACTCTTTAAAAAAGCTACAACTAACCCACCAAACAGAACCTTAGTTCCTCCAGACGTAAAGTGGCTGTAACCCGTTCTCTCCCTTCTTAACTGAACAGTAAAAATCATGCCTTTTCCTTTAAGAAAAGCTTCAACTTCTAGGTAGAATGGGTGTTTTCATGTTCGCCCAATAAGTTGCCTCATTCAGCATAACTCATAAGATTCCGCGTTTTTAAGTTGAAGTTGAAACTGCGACGGATATTTTTACTTCTATTTTCCATCCCGCCTATAATTCTTTTGTAAAAACATCGACACATGGTCACATATAACGTTCTTCCCGGAGGCCTGATTGGAACGCCGAAAATCTTCATATTTCCCGCTAGTATTGAATTGTTGTACGTGAAATTCCTCTGAAGGCCTAGAGACTACATTCCAGAGCACCGTAGGGGGGCACATGCCCTGGCACATGAACTGTAGGACAAAGAAGGTTCAACGCTATGGATTGTTCATCCACCGGTCCAGGCGACCACCCAAGAAAGCTGATTGACGCTAGCTGTTGGTTCCATTCTGCTGGAGCTTGGAGCCCTGAATTCTGGAAGGGTGAGAGTGAGTGAGAGATAGAGATCAACTGAAAGTCACAGGGACAGTGCACAGTGTGATTGATGATTCTATTGTTGTGCCCCATCAGGGAGATCTCTCTGGATTGCTCTCCAGCTTTGCTCAGACAAGTGGCTGCCGGTACGATCTGTGTTGGAGCTACCCTATAGCTATGCGGTAATGTAGCTGCCTTTAGTTTGCCTTTGAGATCGCGATCGATGCCGGCCAGGGCGACAAAGGCGCGCGTGTCCCACGGCCACGAGCGATTGGGACGCGTGCGATGTGATCTGACCTTGCTTCTTTTCATGCCTGCCTTGTGCTTCGACATGCATGCCTTCCAAATCTCCGTGTGTGTACGTGTAACTGTAGAAATGGATCGCTATGCAGACGCAACACAGTTAGGAAAAAAAACGTCTTATATTCCTAGCTATTCTCACTGCTCCTGTTTAATTTTTTTTAGATAAAAGATTAAATCCGGTCTCTGCAATTGCACACAACCGAGTCTTATAACGGTCACAGCTAATGTACTTTATTGTAAATGAATAAGCTAAGAGGACGGAAAATTAAAAGCAAATTCTATAATTGCGTATCCATCCATACTTAGCAAAGATGTCCAACGCCACTGTCTCCAAAGCCTTGCTTGCCCGTTGAATGATAGGAAACGCGAGCAATCTACTCATTCTTCGACGAGAGAAAATTTCCCCTGGTGTAGTGCTCGATCGTTAATTACTGTTGTCTGAACCTGAAGAACATCTTATCGTTTTGCTGCCAATCTGGTGTCTCCAGATGCTTCTGCACACATACATGCCATGGCTTCTTTACTGGCATGCAGGGAAACCATACATGTTCAGATAACACTAGATACGCTGGCGCGGCGCACGCCGCGCCATGCTGTGCTAGTCGTTGTAAGGCAAGGATAAAAAAATATATGAGTTTTAGGGGACTAATAAGACAAAAATGGATAAACATGTAATGTTAGACAGTTTCAAGGAAGTGTAGTTTTGTGGGCTCTAAAAAATGGACTAATCTGTAGTTTTATATAGCAGTTCGCTGCCTTTTAAATTCGATAATTTATAATTGCAATAAATCATAATGGTCCTTTTTGGGCAATACATAGAAGTTCCGGGGGAAAGTAGCCTTTAAGGAGCACGACAAATTGCAGGGCAACAAACATCCAGCCACACAAGCTACTATTAAAGAGGCTAAATACAAATACGCATTGCGTTTTGTTTTATTTTTCTTATAGACATGTTTTGAACTTAGTAGGCTTGTGATGAAGCAATGGTTAGCTACACATAGCAAATCACCAATGTATAATATCAATCTCAGGAAATTTAGGGGCGTTGTATCAGATAGCGATCACACAACATGTTATCTATTATTACTTAACGACAAGGTGCTTGTTTTCACAACAGAATACGCTCAAGAAACATCTTGAGTGTTTAATCTGAAACTATGGGTTCAACAACATAATGGCAACATAATGAGTCATCGCTGGCACAGCTCTCGCAGCAAGAATGGGCATATTCTATGATTTTCTTCTGCTTGAGGTGGCTGGGACCCGGTAGACACATGTAGCTGCAAAGCTGTGGTTTTGTGTCTGTATGCATCGAATGTAGTAGAAGTGCTTGTAACCCTGTTGTGAATGCACATAAAGAAGTAACGCAGATCGATATAAGAATATCAAACACATTCTACTAATAAAATAGAATATGTTAAGAGCGATGGGCAGGAACAAAAATAGCGAAGGAAAAAGGAGAAACATTAAAACATAACAAAGAAGTAGAAAGAGAGATCCGGCACTTTATGCTAATTACGAAGACAACAAATCATTTGCCGGGAATGTAATGGCTTGTATTTACTGTTTATTGACAATTGCGGTGAGGGCCACTGAGAGATTAAAAAATAATACGCTCGATGTTAATGACAAAGAGAACAAATCATCCGTGGGAGTGTAATGGCTTTGTCTTTCTTGTTCACGGCTATTGCGGCAAGGACCACTGAAATGTTATAGCACCTGGGGAGGAAGCTATCCTGTCTGTTACTGTTCTAGCAAAGGAATGTTTTGCCTATGCAAAGCACAGGCTGAATATATAATACTAGGTGGAAAAGCGCGCTACGCTGCGCCGGTTGAATTTCGATAGCATGCGCTCGGGAAAATAAACTTTTTTTATTTTCGCAAAACCACTAACCGGTCAAAAATAGTCCAGAGGAAAAGGGGGGAAAAATTATCAGAGATGACAACATTCTTTTGTCGAGCCGAATACTCTACGTGTTCACTGAGTAATAATACATATTCGCAAAACCACCCACCGGTGAAAAATAGCCTAGAGGAAAAAGGGCGAAAAATCTTCGATGAATCTGTTTTTTTGTGACCAAAACATGTTTTCGGGTTTTTGGTGATTAAAACAATTTTTTGAGTTTTTTTGTTGCGTTTGTTAAAAAATGGTCGTTAGGAAAAGGGGAAAATTATCGAGATGACAACATTCTTTTGTCGAGGCGAATACTCTCGTGTTCAGCGAGTAATAATACATATTCGCAAAACCACCCACCGGTGAAAAATAGCCTAAAGGAAAAAGGGCGAAAAATCTTCGATGAATCTGTTTTTTTTTGTGACCAAAACATGTTTTCCGGGTTTTTTTGGCGACTAAAACAATTTTTTCGAGTTTTTTTTGTTGCGTTTGTTAAAAAAATAGTCGTTAGGACGCGCCGGCGAATCCTCGGGTCACTATAAATCTTCGGACGAATCTACATTTTTTTAAAAAAAGACTCGCGGTTATGACCCGTTGGCAAATCCATAAGTTGATACAAACCTTCGATGAATCCGTGTTTTTTTTGTGACGAAAACATTGTTTTCGTTTTTGAAATCTTGAAAATATTTTTTTCGGATTTTTTGTTGCGTTTGTTAAAAAATGGGTCGTTAGGACCCACCGCGAATCCGCGGACGAAAACATTGTTTCTTTTTGGGTGTTGAAAATATTTTTTAGGGTTTTTGTTGCGTTTGCTTAAAAAATGGGTCCACGGTCGATATAAATCTTGGACGAATCTACATTTTTAAAAAAACCATGATTCGACAGTTGGCAAATACATAAGTTGTTATAAACCTTGACGAATCAGTATTTTTTGTGACGAAAACATTTTTTGGGTTTTTTAGTGGCGAAAACATTTTCCCGAGAAAAATGGAGAAAGGACACGAACGTAGAAGCGAGGACTGGTTGTTATTTTTTGGACTGTTCGCTATCTGAAAAATTAGAAAAGGGCTTGTTCGCGATTTGGAATTAACGGAGGCTTTTTCAGTAAAATAACGCGCCGAGGACCTAAGCGAAGGAAAAAAAATATTTTTGTCTCACAAAAATCGCGAAGGACCTATCCGTAATTTCGAAGAAATAGAGGGGCTTTTTCGCAAAAAATCAAAAGTGACAGCTGGCTCCACGGTTGCTCTTGAATTCTTGCGCATATAGGTAATGTAATGATACAGGTGAAATACTCCAGTAATGAGGTCTAGTTCTTTATATTATACCATAAGATAATTTCTTCACGGCATAGCTTTTTCGAAAAAAAACAATTCAAACATGTTATGTTAATTGTTAAGTACGCAGAGAAAGCAAAAAACCTGATGGTGTGTTTATTCACTCACCTGAGTTTACTCTGTACATGTATGAGTTAAAGATCATGTGAGAAAGGAAAAACATCTCAGTGAGGTAGCAGGAAGTATAGAAACATCTATGCGTACATGCAACTGACACGGAACTAAAGCTACTAACCTTTCTGCACTTTGCAATTAGATTACAGGCCACATAACCCTGGTGCAGGCAAAATTCATACAGGTCCCTTGATATTTTCTTGCTGCTATAATAAAGACTGTATATGTAGTGTTTTCTTTGGTGAAAAATACGGGAAATTGGCGAGACAGCCTCAGAATCTCTCTTCGCATCATGTGAATCATTTGCAGCTGCATGCACAAATTATATCAGCAATCATGTCATGGCAGGAAACGGTAATGAACATCTGAAGAGGGTGTATTAATGGATAAGCAGACGTGCATATTTTCTTTTATTTTGGCATCGAACGAAAGGCGAACGGGCTGGGCTGCGGTAAGCGAACCGGCGAAACAACAACGCGCATGGCACGCGGCAGCAAAAAAGCATCGCGCAAGAGAAGTGCGGGCGAGACAACCGAACGGGCGCGCCACGTGCCGAGCGAAGGGAAAGCGCGGCACGCGCTGAGCGGAGGAAAAAGGCGCCTGAGCGGAGGGTCGAACCCGGGCCAGCGAACTGCGCGCCAAAGGGCCCACCGCTGCGCCGCTCGGGTGGATGTGGAAAGAAACGGCACTAAAGTACCTGAGCAAGGCAAGGTCGCGCATAACGTGGACGTGGCCGAACGCGGAGGCAGCCGTACGCACGGGGAACGCTAGCACTATTAGGACGGCCGATGCGTCAGGCGAGCAGGCGAGCACGAGGGCAAAACGTCGACGTGGAGCGCCGAGAGGCCAGGAAACCCACGGTCTTTATATACGGTAGTATATCAAATGATCTACGTCTACGTACGACCTCAATGGTCCTGGAACCCTATGGATCATTCGTCCTGTAAGCTACGTTCTGAATAGCTTCGTGTTGGCCTGTAAATTAAGCCAAGTGACGTGAAAAGATGGCTGAATCATATAGCGCGCTAGCTCCGGAGTCGACGGAGAGTGACCAGGCATTGCAACTCCCTTGTTCCCTTGGCTCTGCACTCTCACTAGAATACTACGATGGCCACTGCCTACAAGGAGGCCTGGAACCATGCAAAGCATGCATGAGTGCGCAATGGGCATAAATTAATTTTCTCTGCATTAATCCTCAATCTCATAGTGGATGCAGTATTGCTCGGTGGAGAAAGACCTGTATTTTGTTTTGCCTACTTGGCCCATTTTCTATTCTACGTCCAAAAATGACCTCCGTAGAAAACTAGTTGTACAAATAACTCTTTTACTTTGTGCTGTTGTAAAATAACATCATCCACCCTCGATCAATCATGATGCACCAAAAAATAACAAGCATAAACGGAGAGTACACACAATGCAGGGAGGTGAAATTTGTTATCTCTTTATTAGGTTAGTTCTCTTGTACAAGGAGTTGCTAAATATATAGTAGAAGACAACAAAATATAGATTCAAATTCACCTACATAGAGATAGAGTCCAACCATATTAGGACTTCAAATCCATCCATATCTCAACACTCCTCTTGAACGTATACCTCGTAATGCACACGTCTCATTAAAAACTCCACACAAAAACCCAATGGAAAAAAGTGATGAAGAAAAGAGTACATTGCACTCGCACAGTGTGTTACACTAATTGCCATATTAAAAATCTTTATGTGAGAAAACTTTATAAAAACTCGCTAAGGGAAAAGGAGTACAACTTATGTGAGAAAACTTTATAAAAACTCGCTAAGGGAAAAGGAGTACAACTTATCATCTTCTTGATTTAAAGTAGGATCTTTAGTATCATGCTTAGGGTCATGGTTTAGGGATTTATTCCCCTCCGAACTCTGCATATCTCAAGTTATCTCATTCTAATGCCATTAACACACCTTTGGAATGTAGATTTTGGCAAGGACTTGGTGAATAAATTTGCTAGATTTTCATATGACTTAGTTTGCAGAATCTTCACCTCACCATTTTTCTGGAGTTCATGAGGATAGAAAAGTTTAGAAATAATATGCTTCGTGATATTGCGTTTTACGTAACCCATTTGTATTTTTGCAATACAAGCAGCATTATCTTTATAGATAATTATGGGGGTATCGATGGTATTAAAATCACATGACTTCTGGATATTGTTAATCACATGTCTCAGCCAAACACACTTACATGAGGCTTCATATAAAACAATAATCTCTGAGTGGTTGGTAAGTTACTACCAAGGTCCGTTTAAAAGACAGGTGCACCAATTGACATAAGCAGTACACGTGGCACCATTAGATTGACGACACGTGGCACAAAAAATCGACGGCTGCGATGAAGGCACTCAACGGTGAAACCTCGACCATTCACACTAGATCGGACGGCTGAGATTAATGACGATGACATCACCATTGGCTAATGGCGGTGATGCCTCAGTTCTTGCATGACACGCGATAGCACGAGACTGGCTCGGCGTGCGGTGCGATCGTGGTTGTTCGGTTTGAATCCTATGGTCAAGATCAGACGATACAGCAGAAACAACGACGAACACGCGACACCCAATCAGAACGCTCAACGCAGCTGTGACGGTGGACGATGATGAATGCGATGATGCAAGATCTAAAGCGCACCCTGCGGATCCGATGACACAGATGCGGCGGTGCAAGGTGAAATGGCGATGCTACGCGGCACAATCACGAGTGGTCGATGTGGATCCAACAGTGTCGGCGTATTTCACCGGACAGGAACCTGTCAGCGGACGGGGTGTCTCCCAGAACGGAGATTAAGGTTCGGTAGAGGGTGTCTTCGCGGTTGGACACCCTAATGGCTCTCGCGCAAGGGATCTCGGGGGTCGATAGATAAAAGAACACACCGATGTACCCAGATTCGGGCTCCCAGTGTGGGTAACAACCTTACGTCCTGCTAGATCTTTGTTGATGTCTATTGAGCTGGTTACAATGCTTTTATCAGTTCGTTCTCTTTCTCTTTTTTCTCTCTTAGTCTTGGTCTCGTTTTCTTCTAGGGCTTTCCCCCCTTTTTTCATGCACCAGAGCTCCCTTATATAGACTGGGCTGGCTCAGGCAGGTGAGAAGGTGACATCATACTGATTAACGACTCATTTATTACACCCATCACTGTAGTTCTGTCCCCCAAACCTCATTTAATGTCGCTGTATGGCTTCGCTCGGTCCGCCCGGGATGTGACATTCCAGCGACGGATTAGGTGTGAGGTGTCAGAGGGATGGGTCGTCGTCGTGTCGACAGCAGAATTCTTCACAATCAATGGCCCTGACACAGCGTGTCAGGGGAAGGAGACTTCGAGGTGAAGCCTCCTTCTCATCCTTTTGGTCGCTCGCGTGGCCTGGAGAGTGGGGCCTGACCACCTACCTACTTGCTAGACCGCCATGCGGGCCGCGCGCACGGCAAGAGGGGCCTGACCGTCCGCTTGCTCGCTAGGCCGCCACGTGGGTCGCTCGCCCGGCGAGAGGGGCCTGACCGCCCGCCTACTCGCCAGTCGCCACGTGGGCGGCGCCCGGCGAGAGCGGCTGACCGCCCGTCTGCTTTCGCCAGTCGCCATGTGGGCCACTCGCCCGGCGAGAGGAACTGACCGCCCGCTTTGCTCACTAGGCGCCACGTGGGCGTCGCCCGTGACGAGGAGCGATCGGCGGCCGCCGCCGCCGAAGCCGCCACAAGAGCCGATACGGCGAGAGGGCCTTATCGCCCGCTGCTCGCCGAGCCGCCACGTGGGCGCTTTCGCCCGGCGAGAGGGCCCGCCGCCCTTTGCTCGCCGGTCGCCACGTCATTGCTTTCGCCCGGCGTGTGGAACTGATTCTCCCGTCTGCTCGCCAGGCCGCCACGTGGTCTTACTTATCTGCGGCGGAGAGGGTACCATGGTGTAAAGTACGTCGACAAACAGCGACAAAGCTTGCAACAGCGATGATGGCATGGCGGAATAGGTTCACTGGAGATGAAGACGACGATGCAGCCGACGACGTTCTGAGGCTCCTCCGGCGACATTATCTAGCGCATCCGAAGCGTCTCGAAATGGTGAACTCGGTGGGGGTCTTGGCGGCGGCAGGGACGGCTCGATGACGGTGGAACAAGGCGAAACCCATGGCGGCATGAAGTAGCAACTATGACGAGCTCGCGCGGGTGCAAGATGACATCTCGATAGGCATGCGCTAGGGCTACAGGTGCGTCACGAAGTGAGGAACCCAAAGGTGGCGGCCGCGCATTAAATAGGGGCCTCGACAAGCGTGCATGGGACGAAAACCAATCCCAAGTTCTTAGGGATTACGACACTGCGATGGATTCAGAGAGATCCGGTAGAGGTGACGTGGTGCAATCATAGGCGCACAAGTGGCGGGTGACGCGGAGAAACGACAAGCGTCGGATCTGATTCGACGGCTCAGGGGCTAGGGTTTCGGCGAAATGAGCTGCACAGGCCAATGACGCGAAAGGGTTGGGCCAGACCGGAGAGGTTTTGGCCCAAACACTATTCAAGGAATTTTAAATCATTTTCAAATTAAAATAAATTAGCAAAATAGATTAAGCCAAATAAAATAGCAAAAATATCAGGAAAAATCCATAAAAATTCTAGAAAATACTTTAAGATATTTAGAACCTAAATAAAATATTTCCAATAAAATATCATTAGCACTTTTCATCAAATAAATAAAAGATAACAAAAGGCTTAATTTCACAAATTCCAAATGAATTAAATAAAATCCCAGAAAAATTCATAAATAAAGGAAATGCATAACAAACCCAGTAAAAGCAAAATTTGGGATGTTACAAGTTGTGGAGTTATTATCTCATTGACAATAAATGCGAGATATATATAGACTACAAGAGTCTAAAGTATATATTTACTCAAACGAATCTCAATATGAGACAAAAAAGATGACTGTAATTAATGAAGGATTATAATATTAGAATCCATTATCATCCTGGTAAGGCTAATGTGGTAACCGATGCCTTGAGTCATAAGAGCCTTAGTGTTAACATTCTAATGTCAAATGATCAACCCGAGTTATGCAAGGAATTTCAGAAGTTGAAGCTGGACTTTGTTCTACAAGGATTTCTAGCTGCTTTGGAAGTAAAGTCAACACTAAAAGATCAAATTAGAGAAGGGCAAAAAGATGATAAAAAAATCAACAGAATCAAGTCTAAGAAGGACGAAGGCTTAGCTAAGGATTTTACTTTGGATGAACAAGGTATCATGTGGTTTAAAGGTTGAATTTGTGTACTAAATAAGAAGGAGCTTAAGTTGTTGATTCTTGAGGAAGTTCATGATTTCAAGTATTCGATTCATCCAGGAAGTGCTAAAATATATCAATATCTTAAAGAAATGTTTTGGCGACCTAACATGAAGCATGAAGTAGCTGAGCACATTACTCTATGTGATGTGTGTTAAAGAGTAAAAGCCATGCACCAAAGGCTTGCTGGTTTGTTACAACCGTTAAAGGTTTCTAAATAAAAGGGGAAAGAAAATTAGTATGAATTTTATTACTAGTTTGCCTAGAACTCAGAAGGGATATGATTCTATATGGGTCATCATTGATCGTGTAACATCCCGGCACCCCATGTGCCCTGAATGCCACACATCATAATATATTGCCAAGTTTTAATCATTTTACACATAAATTTTACCAACACATTATTAAACATTTAATGGCTAAATAACCACTAAAAGATAGCTTCTAGATATAACTAGAAGACATAAACAATCTCAAATTACATGACATTAAAAATAACACTAGAAGCATTTTAGAGAATAATTTCAGTATGGCATCTAAACAAGTAATACCACTTCTAGACCATCAATAACAAAAAGGAAGATTTGGAACCACGCGCACAAGCATGCCCAAGCCGTTGAGTTTACATACAAAGGACAATATTAATTAAACAACAAATTAACTATACATACTTCTCTATTAATCAATTACAAGTTCCCTAATGTGACTATGTGGCTCCACCATCTAATTAAAGTTAAGCGCTATATTATTCATGGGTGAACACTAAACTAGATCATGGTGAAGACGGTGTGACAAGTGACACAATGATGCTAATCCCTTCCCATATATGTCGCCTTCAATTATCACCTAAAATATTTAAATAAAGCAAGAGTGAGTCTATGACTCAGCAAGTACATAATAAAACAATAACATAACCTTTTATCGCATTTAGAATCAACAAGGGTGAGTCCACGACGCAACTGGTATATAATAAAGTAATGTCATACCAGTTGTTACCCTTAACAACACCTTATTCATCTTTGGATGAGTTCACGACTCAATCTTATAAACATGCATCACAATCATCTCATTAAACATGATTCATCATTAGCAATGCAATGCAGAATGCCATATACTCATTGCCATCTCATAGCTCATACTGGTATAGCTGAGTGCACACCCGTCGGTGTGCACCCTCTCATTTCCCATCCATCTCATGGAGGGGGCCTATTGTGGGATATATGCACCACGGGTATCTGCAAGGCAGGCTTGTGAGGCCCAACTGGACAAGGCTGAGTCGGGCCAACCGCAGGGAAATAGAAGCTACCAGGGTTGCACCAAGACGTGCCAAGTAAGGTAGCCTTGGAGATGGTAACCGATCCAGATTAGGTAGGATACGATTGTAATCCAAGCTGTTGCAATACGGATAGGTACAGGAGATATAATCCCCACTTTGTATCCGATCAGAACTCTCTTTTGTAACCTCCCTCCTCTACTATATAAAGAGAGGGACGGGGGAACAACAGCATACAATCTCTCATCAACAAAATAGCTAGCCACATATAATTCCAGAGCACAGGACTAGGGTATTATCTCCTCCGCGAGAGCCCGAACCTGTATAAATCCCGTGTCTTGTGCTACCATTGAGTTTGGCTTCAGCGCCAAGCCTCGTTTTCATTATTGCCGACAACAAACGTCGACAGTTGGCACGCCAGGTAGGGGCTGCGCTAAGATCAATCTCAGCAGGCTCTATGGTGATCTTCAGCGGGGTCATGGCCACCTTCGCTCCCGCCCAGGTCTTCCGTTTCGGAAGTCTGAATTTCATCGCCGACGATCTTGGCAAACTCGTTCTTTCGGATTCGGATCAGTTCCAATCCAAAAGTGATTCCGTCGCTCTCTAAGCCAGACAACCACTCGGATCGGGATCAGGCATGGCCATCTGTCCCCGGACAGTAAGCCAAAAGTCTAAATCCAGGTTTGAGCAGGGACCGGTCAAGGGCAAGCCCCGAGTGGTGAAGACTGCCAGAAAATCACTCGGATCTAAAGGTCAGCCCAACTTATCTTATTATTCTTCTGATTCAGAGAACGGGGCAGAAGATTCTCAAGATTTTCGCGGCATCTTCGTGATCGAAGATCTGCGAACCGATTCCCAGTAGCAGAAAGATGTTGCGAATGCTGCAGAGGCATAGCACCTTCATCAAGAAGCCCGCGCAAAGTCTCTGCAGGCCAATGGCCGCAATGTTAATGAAGACATTTTGCAGATGAAGATGGGGAACCAATCGGTTTTTCATACTCCTCAGCAGAATATCGTCTCATCAAAGATGCTCCTCGACACATTGGGACCAATGCTTGGTTCTGACAGCCCAGCCGCGCCGATCGTGGCCCAAGTCCAGGCCATGGTGACGGCGGCGGTGATCCAGCAGCATCAGGAGGAGCCTGGGGAGAAAGAGCACTCCCGTACCCGCATAGTCACTCAGACTGTGAGGACCGACGAGCTAGATCACCTTCTCGACGCTCCCCACGCCGGCGCAGCGATGGGCCTATTGAGGGGATTCGAGCCTTCACTCTCCGGCTTCGCCGAGTGGTGTGGCCTGAAGGTTTCAACCCCAAGGGCATTACCAAGTTCGACGGAGAAAGAGATCCAGAAGCTTGGTTGCAAGTTTATTCCCTTGCAATCATGGCAGCCGGGAGTGATCACAATGTAATGGCCAACTATCTACCGATCACGCTTACCCCTTCGGCTCAAGCCTGGCTCACCGAACTTCCAGCGAACTCTATAGATTCCTGGGGGGATCTTTGTGAGCAATTCATCACCAACTTCCAGGGCACTTATGAACGACCTGGGACTCAATGGGACCTGTACCAGCTTCACCAGAGAAGGAGCGAAACACTCCGAAAGTTTATCCGGCGCTTCATGCAGAAGAAGAATACGATCAGGGATATCTCGGAGGCTGCAGTCATTGCGGCATTCCAGAAGGGCATCAACGACCCCGACTTGATTAAGAAGATGTCCCGGAAGCCGCTGACTACGGTGAGGGAGATGTTTGAATTGGCAGACCGCTACGCAACAGCCTCGGATGCTTTGGCTGAGCGTCAAGACGATTGCTCACGGCATAAAGACAAGAAGGATCACGCCGAGTCCTCCAGGCAGCGGGATAAGAAGCGGAAACCCGAAGAACTAATGGCGGCGACCAAGCGAGGCCGGCATCGCGCGCCACGGATAGACGATTATGACGCAGTGATGGATGCAACCTGTCCTTTTCATCCCAAGGGGAAACACGCTGCGAAGGATTGCTTCACTCTGAGAAGGTTCGCCAAGGAGTCCAGAAAGCGACCGGCCAAGGGCGAAGCAAAAGACGAAGAAAAGAAAAAACAAGATTCCCCTAAAGATGACGAGGGCGAGTACCAGAAGACGGAACGTGAGCTCAACTACATATTTGGGGGCTCGGCTGCTTATGAGTCCAAGCGAAAGCAAAAGCTTACCGCTCAAGACATTAATGCAGTTATGCCAACAACTCCCCAATACCTCAGATGGTCCGAAGTCCCGATTGCCTTTGACCGCTCGGATCATCCAGATCACATCCCATATCCAAGTAGATATCCTCTTGTTTTGGACCCTGTGATTCGTAGCGTTAAACTCAAGAGGGTGCGGGTTGACGGGGGGAGCGGATTCAACGTCCTCTTCTCTAAAACCTTCGACGACATGAAGATTCCCCGCTCGGAGCTAAAACGGGGCTCATCATCGTTTCACGGGGTAGTCCCTGGGACCTCTTCGGTTCCACTCGGGCAAATCATCTTGCCGGTTACATTCAGGACCAGAGAAAATTACCGGACGGAATATCTCAATTTTGAGGTGGCTGATTTCGAGACAGCATACCATGCCATCTTGGGAAGGCCAGGCCTAACCAGGTTCATGGCCGTGCCGCATTACACTTACCTCGTCTTGAAGATGCTAGGGCCGAAGGGCATCATCTCCGTGCACGGCGACATCAGACAGTCGTTCGCGTGCGACAGAGAGAGCTGCGAGATGGCCGAAATTCAAGAAGCGGCGGCCGATAGGGAGAAGATCCAACAGACAACCACACATCAGCAAGATGAAGGAGAAGTCTCGGCCAAGAAACAAGCCAAGACAAGCATGAAGCCTGACGAGGGGACTAAGAAGGTAATCCTTGACCCATCCAACTCGGCTCAAACGGCTTTGATCAGGACATGACTCAACCCCAAATAAGAAGACGCGCTCGTCACCTTTCTTCGGGCCAACCGGGATATTTTTGCGTGGAAACCTTCCGACATGCCCGGTGTTCCTAGGGAGGTGATCGAGCATTCTCTCAATGTCGACGAGAAGGCAAAGCCCATCAAGTAGCGGCTCCGACGATTTGCTCAAGATCGCCGAGAGGCCATCAGGGAAGAAATCACTAAGCTTTTAGCAGCAGGCTTTATAAAAGAAGTGTATCATCCCGACTGGTTAGCGAACCCAGTTCTTGTTCGCAAAAAGAATAAAAGATGGCGCATGTGTGTTGATTATACCGATCTTAACAAAACATGTCCGAAAGATCCGTTCGGACTGCCCCGCATCGACCAGGTGGTAGATTCAACTGCAGGCTGCAAGCTCTTGAGCTTTCTGGATGCCTACTCAAGGTACCACCAGATCAGACTGAAAGAAGAAGACTGCATTAAGACTTCGTTCATCACTCCGTTTGGAGCATTTTGCTACGTCACAATGTTGTTCGGTTTAAAAAACGCTGGTGCAACCTATCAGCGCGCAATACAGCGGTGTTTTCACACTCAAATAGGACGCAACGTGGAAGCATATGTAGATGATATCGTCGTCAAAACTCGTGCGAAGGAGGACCTCATATCCGACTTGGCCGAGACATTTGAAAGCCTCAGGGCCTACAAGATGAAGCTTAACCCCGAAAAGTGTGTCTTTGGAGTTCCCTCAGGAAAACTGCTCGGATTCATTGTGTCGCAGCGGGGCATCGAGGCAAACCCGGAGAAGATCAATGCAATCTTGAAGATGAAGCCTCCAGCTAGCCAGAAAGACGTCCAGAAGCTCACAGGTTGCATGGTGGCACTCGGCGGATCATTTCTCGCCTAGGCTCACGGGGAATGCCCTTTTTCAAACTTCTGAAGAAGCAGGGCAATTTTCAGTGGACCGCCGAGGCATAGCAGGCTTTCGAGGAGCTTAAGACATTCTTGTCCTCGCCGCCGGCCGGTACTGGTCTCACCAATGCCTGAAGAACCCCTTTTGCTCTACATTGTCGCAACGACTCATGTAGTTAGCGCTGCAATTGTTGTAGAGCGGGAGGAAGCAGGGCACCTCCGGAAGGTCCAGCGGCCAGTTTACTTCATCAACGAGATGTTGGGAGAATCCAAGGCACGGTATCTGCAGGTGCAAAAGCTGTTGTATGCCGTACTGCTTACTTCTCGCAAACTCAAGCATTACTTTCAAGAGCATTCAGTTTCGGTAGTTACCTCCTTTCCGATTAGGGATATACTTCACAATCGGGAAGCCACCGGGAGAATTGCAAAATGGGCGGTCGAGCTTGGAGCTTTCGAAATCTCCTTCAGGCCGTGAACAGCAGTAAAGTCCCAAATACTCGCTGACTTCACCACCGAGTGGATAGAATTGCAGACTCCCACGACCACTGAAGATCTCAAATATTGGACAATGTATTTCGACGGTTCCCTCATGCTCAACGGTGCGGGGGCTGGTGTGGTGCTCATCTCCCCGATAGGTGAGCGCTTGAAATATATCCTTCAACTCCATTTCCCAGCGTCAAACAACACCGCCGAGTACGAGGCACTCATTCACGGACTTCGTATTGTGATATCCCTTGGTGTTCGACGATTGACAATTCGCGGCGACTCCATGTTGGTAATCAACCAAGTGCAGAAAGATTGGTCGTGCATCGGAGACAACATGGCTGCATATTGCCAAGAAGTGAGGAAATTTGAAGACAAGTTCGACGGGCTAGAGCTCATCCACGTGCTCCACCGCGACAATGAAGCAGCAGACGAGCTTGCAAGGCTAGGTTCCAGTCGGGCAACAGCACCAGCTAGAGTATTTGTCGAAGAGCTCCACAAACCTTCAATAAATCAACAGCAGGAGCTAGGTAAATAAGAGGAAACACCGGCCGAAGAGGAAGTCTTAGTCATCAATTCTGACTGGACAGCTCCATTCCTAAATTATTTGTTAAAGGACGAGCTCCCTGAAGATCGTGTAGAGGCAGAGCGCGTCGCTCGTCGATGCAAAAGCTACGTGGTAGTCGGAGAAGAACTCTTCCGAAAGAGTGCCTCCGAAGTTCTGAGGCGCTGCATATCGGAGCAAGAAGGGAAGAACATTCTCAGAGAAATCCACTCGGGAATTTGCGGGCATCATGCAGCATCAAGTACCCTGGTGGGAAAAGCCTATCGTCAAGGATTCTTTTGGCCAACTGCCGTGTCTGACGCAGAGGATATTGTTCGAACCTGCGAAGGTTGTCAGTTCTTTGCTCATCAAATACACGTGCCAGCACAGGAGTTACAAACTATTCCGATCACCTGGCCATTTGCAGTCTGGGGGCTCGACATGGTCGGTCCTTTGAAGAAGGCTCAAGGTGGTTTCACTCATCTCTTCGTCGCCATTGATAAGTTCACCAAGTGGATAGAAGCAAAGCCCGTCGCCACGATCATGGCGGCCAAGGCTAAGGAGTTCTTCCAAGAAATTGTGGTAAGGTTCGGCGTTTCCAACAGGATCATCACGGACAATGGAATTCAATTCCGCGGAGAGGAATTTCAAAACTGGTGCGATGAACTCGGCATCAAGATTTGTTTCGCCTCCGTGGCTCATCCAAGGAGCAACGGCCAAGTGGAGTGGGCAAACGGCATGGTGCTACAAGGTCTAAAGGCAAGGATTTTCGATCGTCTCAAGCCATACGCCACATGATGGGTAAAAGAATTGCCTTCGGTACTCTGGGGGCAGAGAACTACTCCCAGCAGAGCTACCAGGCAATCACCTTTTTTCCTAGTATATGGCTCAGAGGCGGTCTTACCTACCGAGTTGACATTCGGATCCCCTCGGGTTCGGAGCTATAAGGAAGCCGAGTCGGAAGAGAACAGAATAGAAGATATCGACCGACTGGAAGAGGCCAGGGAAGTTGCAGCAATCCAATACCAAGCACGCCCAAGGCTGCTGCCGCTACCACACCGAATGTTCGGGGCCGTGCTTTCTCCAAAGGAGATCTGGTCCTAATAAGGAATCAAAAGAGCGAGCACAAGCTCTCTCCAGGCTGGGAAGGACCCTACATCGTCGACGAGGTGACACGCCCGAGGGCTTACAGACTCAAGCGGGAAGACGGCGTTGTCATCAGCAATTCATGGAACATAGAGCAGCTACGTCGTTTTTACTCTTAAAAATATTGTATATTAGCTACGCTATTAGTGAATAAAGTTTTTTCTTCTTGACTTGCTACTCAATTGATGCTCAATTAAGCAGTAAGTCGGGGGCTACACCTAATAGTGTTGCACATGCGCAACCCTTCTCATGAGTCATTTTTTATTCTCTTCCTCTGTTGATCGTGAATAAGTCCGAGTGCGTCAAAATCCAAATCGTGAAACTCTAAAACGACGAACTCTAGTCTCTTAAAAGCGCGTGCTTGGGAAAAATGGCCATGAGCCGACTTCCAGCACCCGGGGGCTAGAGCAGTCGGGCAGAGTGCTTAAACGAAAACAGAAAAGAAACCACTCGGACAAAGATTTAAAATCAATGAGGAAAGATCAAGCAAACATCAAGATTTCATTAGGCGCATTTGGGTATGTATACATCAATGCATTACACAGGAAGCGACCAGGAGTCTAAAACCTAAGCGCGACGTGCGCCTCCTATGGCCTTAAGAAGAGCGTCCCTCGCCCCGACAAGCTTCAAGACGGCTTCAATCAGCACGTCGACAGCAGCAGCTTCTTCTTCCGCAAGCTCGGCTAACGCGAGGTCGTAATCGGCCCAGAGCACGGCCAGAAAGGCTTCCTCTGCATCTGGCGCCGGTGGAGCCTCATCTTCAAAATCAAAGATCAGCTCCTCCGCCGAGGGGGGAGATGGTGGAGCCTCATCACCAGACAAAAAAGATTGGGACGAAAAAGCCATCGAAGGTTCAAGGAAGAATGTCGAAAGTTGCTAAGAAGGGTTTAGGGACGGGTGATCGCTAAAGTGGCGGTGACGCCCTTTTATACCCGAAGCATGGAAGCCGAACTATCTAGAGTAAACGCTAGCGCAGGAAGCTGAAGCAGCTCCGAAAAATGTGCATGCACCAGAACTCGAAACGACCGAGAAGACGTATGGATGCAAGACACCAAACCAGACACAGAGCATACCGAACATCAAAACATTAAAGACTCGCAAGACATAATGAAGCAGCTAAAATGCGTCGGAACGTTTCGACCAAGGATCAAAATAATGATTACAGAACAAAAGTCTCAGAAATGTAACCCTCACATCGGACCCAACTCCAAGTTTTCGACTAAGGCGGAGGCGGTATCCCTAACCTCATCATTTAAGGCAAGAGCTTGGTCATCGTCGACGGTGCAGGCGAAGCCTTCTTTGACGGCTTCGAGCTCCACTCGGGGATACAGGGACTTCACAATGGCTAACGCTTGGCAGGCGCTCGTGGTCGCTATTTCCTTCAAGTGTGCTACAAGTTTTGTGGGTCCCTCCTCCAGCCGTTGGATGGTGGCGTCCGCATCATACGAAATACCGTTGGGCCCAGCTTCGTCAGGACTCAGAATCCGTAGCATTCTTTCGGAGCCCTCTTGGAGTTTGTTAACTCGCACCTCAGTAGATTTAATCTTCTCATCAAGAACGCGATACTGAGCCTGCGAGTTGACTCGGTGCACTGCAAAACTAGTCGGGTCAGCTCGAGGACACTAAAAGGCACAAAAAGGAACAAAGGACGAGTCGGGAATAAACCTTCCAGCTCTTTCTTCATCTTGTCCGTCTCGGTTTTGGCGTCCTTCTCGGACTTCTTTAGCTTCTCAACTTGCTCATTGGCGGACTCAAGTTTTCCCCGAAGATCTGCAACAGCAAAGATCGAAGTCGAGACAGGGAGGGTGAGTTAAGAGGTAGAAGGCTAAAATGTGACCCAAGGCAGTCGGACAAAGGAGTTACCACTAGAGGAGCTCGTTAGATTCAGTTTCTCCGCCTCGAAGCTAGGACCTGAGCCCGAAGCTTCTCCAGCTCCTCTCGGTTCTCCACCCGGGCTCGGCCGAGTTCCTCCTGCAGCTCGACACGGACTCGCTGGACCTCGGCCTCATAGTCCTTCCTCATCTTGGTCTTCGGGAGTATCTCCCAGAGAAGGGCGTTCCTGTCCTGGGCGTGCTCCGCCAGATGCTGAAGGCAACAAAATGAGCAAAAAGTTACGTCAAGCATCAAAGACAAAAGGAAGAGAGCTTCAAAAATAACTCGGCACAAGCAACTTACGTAACCAAGGCGAAAACAATTGTAGGCAGCGTCACAGAATGCCTCCCATTCCTTAGCCTCGCTTTCGTCATCATAGGATATCCCATCGCCATGTTTGTCGAAGAATGCGACCCGCACCGGAGAATTCGGGCGGGGCGGTCGGGGGAGTTCTTCTGCCGGAGGCGAATGGCGAGGAGACTGGGGGGTTCTTCCGGTGGAGGCGAAGGGCGAGTGGCAGGTGCAGAGGGCACAACTTGACCAGTCGGCCCGGAAGAAGTCTGCAGCCGGGCTGCTTGGATTCGAGTTGCCCCCGGTGTTTTGGGTCACAGAAGCTGTCGGGAGAGTTGTTGCTGCTGGTTCTGGAATGACATCGGGGGCGATGGGCGTGGCATTAGCCGACGCCTTAGTCCCCGGCTCGCTTGGAGCATCTTCAGCAACAGCCCCCTGGGGCTCCTGATGCGGCGCGTCCACAGGAACCTTATCGGCAGGCTTTCTAAAGAAAGAAGCAGTCAGGGCATGACCCGGAAGAATAAAGAAGAGCGAACAAGGAAACCAACCTGTCGAATCGCGTTATTTTTATCCCCGAGCCCTTCCGAGCAGAAAGTCCGCCGGCAGAGGTAACAGTCTGCGCACCCGGTGCGGGGGACAGAGGGTCTCGGATCGGGTGCGAAGGTGGAGGCACGCTGCCGGTCGAGTGCCGGGTTTGAAGCTCAGGGGCCTCTGGGTCCACAGACTGGCTTGAAGACGAAGAAGTCGCTGGAGGAGCGTGTACGGCTGCCGAGTCCCGAACCTTTGGGCCTCCAGTCGGGCGCACGTTGACCACCGACTGCCTCTTCTTCTCCTTGGGTTTGTAGACGACTAGACGTTTACCCTTTCCCAAGGGGTCTTCGGCTTCGCTTGCCTTGCTCTTTTTGACACTCGGAGCCGGGGGCGAGGTGTGGACAGGGTGTTTCCGCTTGGCGCCCTTATGTTGAGGAAATTCAGGCAGCGGCGCATCGGAGAAAAAAGTGTTGTGACCCTGCAAGCCCAGGTATCAAACATATGATTAAATGCATCTACTCAAGAGCCAGAAAAACTAGTCGGGGAAAATGAAACAACATTTTACTGGAGGCGGAGGATTCGACTTGTTGAAGGGCTGGGTCACCCAGTATTGGAGACATGAACGCCCGGGATGAAGAGATCACTCAGGTGCTTGTGGAGAGCATCTCTGGGGACTCGTTCAGAGGCTTCCCGGGTGGTGTCACGTTCTCCTTCATAGTCAAACCCCAGATGATCTCGCTCCTTGAAGGGCTGCACCTGATGAAGGCTAAAATTGAGGACGATTGCAACACCGGTCAGACCGTCTTCTTTCAATTTGGCAATCATCCCCATGAGCTCCTCCACCTGGTCCGCCCCGTCGTCCGAAGGGAGTGAAGTCCAGTCCAGTAAAGGTTTGGGCGAAACCCCGGAAAAGGAAGGAAGTGAAGGCTTGGGGTTGGCGCAATAAAACCATTCCTGGTGCCAGCCCTTGTTCGAGGTTTTGAAAGGAATAACAAAATAAGCCTTCTTCAAGCCGTCCCTCAGCTGGAATCTGGCGCCTCCGACCGCTTTGGGGGAGTTCTTGTTCGGGAAAGGCTTGAGGAGGAAGAGATGGCGGAAAAGATCAAAATGCGGGCGAATGCCAAGAAAGGCCTCGCAGAGGTGAACAAAGACAGTGATTTGAAGGATGGAATTGGGATTGAGATGGGTCAATTCAATTTCACAAAAATGAAGAAGACCGCGAAGAAAGGCGCAATCGGGAAGGCCGAATCCACGATGAAAAAAGGACTAAAAAACGACCACTTCTTTGGTGCGGGGCGTGGGGCAAGACTCACCCGTCGCAGGTCGAGCAGAAAGCATCACCAATGGGGGAAAAATGCCGGCGGAGACCAATTCCTCCAATCGCTTCTCCGTCGTCACAGAGGTGGCCCAATCCTTGGCCAAAGCGAATGAAGGAGTGTTTGTGGGGGAAGAAGATATGTTTTGGGCAAAAAAAAACTTGCGATTGCGTTGGATTGGGGAGGCAAGAGATGCTAACCCTGGCGGCGAAAGTTGCAAGAGAAGTGCTGAAAATGCGGAGACGAAGGGGCAAATGTGAATAGTGCGCAGAAAGCCGTTTCATTCGCACCTAGTCTCATATTTATAGGGAGCGATGTTAACTTTCGCCTTGAGTGGGAAAGGCTTCGCCTTCCGCATATCTTGGGGTTGCCCTAGGGCGCGCTTCAAGATGGGCCTATGGACGTGCACAGTTAATCGTTGTACATAGGCACAATTGGGCCAAAACTAATTTGGGAAACGGTATGCCCCATGATGGGTCAAAAGCCAATGACCGCGTTAGACGGGATTTGGGTACCTTCTAAATGTAAACATCCTCTTATGATATGCCTCATGACAGGTCGTATGCTGGACACCGCTCAAAACGAGATCAGATATCATAAAGATAGTTCAAAACAGAAATTCCAGAGGTACGCCTCATGACAGGCCAAAAGCTGTGCGCCCTGGTGCACAGGTACTACTCGGCTAAAAGCCAACCTGAATGGAGATATTCTCCATGCCGAGATTGAGTGCTGGCTCAGTAAACTGGGTTGGGAATCACTCGGAATAATTACACGTGGAGCTCTATTGAGTCCTTCATGACCTCCTTGCCTACTGCGGAGCACTCGGCTGTATAGCAAACCAGTCGGGAAGTTTTAACAATAAGAAGGCAATCCGATCGCAAAGCACTCGGGGGCTACTGTGGGATATATGCACCACGGGTATCTGCAAGGCAGGCCTACGAGGCCCAACTGGACAAGGCTGAGTCGGGCCAACCGCAGGGAAATAGAAGCTACCAGGGTTGCACCAAGACGTGCCAAGTAAGGTAGCCCTGGAGATGGAAACCGATCCGGATTAGGTAGGATATGATTGTAATCCAAGCCGTTGCAATACGGATAGGTACAGGAGATATAATCCCCACTTTGTATCCGATCAAGACTCTCTTTTGTAACTGCCCTCCTCTGCTATATAAAGAGAGGGACGGGGGAACAACAGCATACAATCTCTCATCAGCAAAATAGCTAGCCACATATAATTCCAGAGCACAGAACTAGGGTATTATCTCCTCCGCGAGAGCCCAAACCTGTATAAATCCTGTGTCTTGTGCTACCATCGAGTTTGGATTCAGCGCCTAGCCCCGTTTTCATTATTGTCGACAACAAACGTCGACACCTACCGAAGTAGTTCTTACTCAAGAGCACTCAGGTCAAGTCATATAGCTTTCTCGTTGACCTGGCTCATGCACTCCAGATTAGTTATATGAATCTTTTACTGTCCTGACTCAAATGCAACTTTCATGATATGAATGCAAGTGATGCAACACTTTTCAAAAACAAATCATCATGAACCAACATCACCAAATATTCCTTCTTAACATGCATTAACCAAGATAATATCAAGATCTCAAACATAAACCAAAACAATGATTAATCATAATCATATGAAATAGCAGGGTATCATTAATCAATTTTAAACCACAATCCTTCTTAACCGAATTATCATTCTACCGTGCACTTGCCTCTTTACCCGCAAAGAGTAGAGTGGCGTAAGGTTGAAGCTACTCCCGATATCACACCTCTTGCAATAAGCTTACATATGCATTCATCTCAAAAGAAATCATGCAGTAACAATACATACAATAACATAACAACCTCACAACTACATGCCATCCGATTTTCAACCTTTCTCACTCTCCAGACAGACCAACCCCTTGCTGTCCCGGTGGTCAAAATACCACAAATTCTATCTCAGAAGCCCAAACTTAGGAAACCAAGAACTTGATGAAAAATACTGAGGAATTTCCACATGTTTCTAGTTAACCACTTTTCTTAAATAAACCATTTAACCTTTCATAACTAGCCTTGAAACCAGATCTGCTACCACATTGGACAATAGACTTCAAAATAGCATAACTAATTTTATACAACTCCAAATGAAGTAAAAGATGATATTTTTGAAATCTACAAGAAATTTTCTAACTTAATCTGGTCATTAAAAAATTAATTCAACTTTTAGATAGCCCTACTCTATAGTTTTCCGTGACTGCTGCAAGCAGAGATAGATTCTGGACAACAGTCAATCAAACAGCCATAACTTTTAAACTACCTAATCAAAATTCATAATCTAGATCTCTAATTAAACTTAAGATAATGATTTACAATTTTCACAACATGCAACCCCCCTAAAACTGACCAGATCTGCCTTGAAACTCAACCCAAAGAACGCAATCTGCATTGATTGTGAACACAAACTGCAGAAAACGTAAGATCCCCAAAACAAATATAATCCCGTCTCTAGAATGGGTAAAACTAATATAAAAACTCCTGGAAACAGCAACCGAAATACCAACCAAAACCCTAAAAGAATTGTACCTTCACTTGCCCTTAAGGTTGCACAAAAAGGAGTGATGAGGGGAGGTGTCTCAAGGGCTGCATGAAGAAGAGGGAGACCCGAAGACGCAAGAACTAGCGATGGCTGGGAATTTCCTGGGGGAGGACGACTGGGAGGAGGGAATGGTGTGGCTGGAAAGAGGAGGGGAGGGGTGGGTTAGGGTCAGGAAAGAATCCTCCCCTTACAAGATCCAAAATAGGCCACTAGTGGCCCAAAAATAGCCCCCCAAAGACAAAATAGCTCACGCAGCCCAAAAACAACCCCAAAGCGGTTCAAAATTAAAATGAGATATTACATTCTTCCCCCTTAATAGAATTCGACCCCGAATTCTAAGCACGCCATAATGCGACAACTAAACAAAATGGAAGTTGAATCTCATCATATACCTGGAGTGAACAACTCGAGATACTTCTCACGCATCTGAAACTTCAACTCCCAAGTCGCTTCCCTCTCAGTCTGATGCGACCACAAGACTTTGACAAATTTTGACTTTCTATGCTTCAATACCGCTTTGAATCCCCCAATTAACGCATTAGGGAGGACTCAAAGGCAAGGTGCCTAGAGTCAACAACCAACAGCTCTACAAAAACCTTTCATTCGAGATTCTGCATTTCTTAACAAAGAAATGCATTGCATCCTACCAAGGATTCATAATGATCCAAACGATTGGTCACTTTCTCAAATCATACCACCGATATGAATATACAGAAATGGAATGAGGGCTCCCTCCCACGTTGACAAATTTCTTCTCTTCTACCTTTTTCTCTTCTCTCCCTCCCTCTCCTTTTTTTACCTCGCACATCGACAAATTTCTTCTCTTCTACCTTTTTCTCTTCTCTCCCTCCCTCTCCTT
This sequence comes from Guadua angustifolia, assembly GCA_036346375.1. Lineage (NCBI taxonomy): Eukaryota > Viridiplantae > Streptophyta > Magnoliopsida > Poales > Poaceae > Guadua > Guadua angustifolia. The sequence goes on along the minus strand of CM070515.1, from coordinate 10,996,932 downwards.
TTTTTTCTCTCGGCTCGGCTGGAATGGAATGAGGGCTCGGTGGCTACAGTGTGCGTGCGGCGTTGTAATAGCCAACCTCTGTCGCCCGTTGGTTCGACGACAGAGGTGCGCAGCCCCCTCTGTCGCCAAACCAACAGTCGATTTATTAGCTATCGTCGTACGGTCGGGTGACAGAGGGAGGCGAACAGTTGTCGTTCCTACGTGGCGTCCACATGGCCTTTAGTCACCTATTCAAACAGCGACACGTTCCTCTACCACCCTTGATATCGCCATAGGTGTCCCGATGTTTCGATGAGATGGATAGCTTTCGATTTGATGGAGAAGACATTGGCGATCCGACTACAACTGTACGGTACGGTTGCGCCTTAGCGATCGATACACCCACTCTGACGGTTGTTGATCTTGCCGGTGCACGATCAACCCTGTTCTGCACGCAATCAAAGAACGAGCAAGAACAATATGAAAAGCAAACGAACTTTGCAAAATTAAAGATGAAGGTTCAATCTGATTTCAAGACAAGGTGGAGTTCTGTAGACGAGGAACGGGTGGTCTAGCCGACACACGCGATCCACGAGAAAGGTAGCGACACTAATTTTGATCTAAACAAAACTCTAAAACCCTAAGTGGGGCGACGGCTGACTATTTGTACCCTAAGGGACACACAGGTCGGCCAAAACATGGGCCAAACATATACAACTCGAATTATAAGGCTCGCAGCCCAAACTGACTTGGGCAGAAAAAATTACGTCCCTTGTTTTGCAGTTTCCCATCGACTCATAAGGAATCTGAAGGTGATATTGGATTTGTTGGAAAGAGGACGAGCAGATCTTTCTATCTTGTACTTGTGGACCTCCAGAAGCTCTCTGGTTCAAAAGTTATGAACACTTGAAATTGATGTTGTCTGCGAGTCTGAAATTGACTTGGACTTCCTTCATGCCTCCGACTTGGATTCAAGCCTCTTTGCGCTTGGTGGCTCTTCTCCCTGGTTCCTAATAACAATAACATGATCACAAGAATTAAATAGCATCCCATTCAATAAATCATTAGTAGGAACACTTAGGAATGACTTCACCTGATAATTTAATTTACATGCACGGGCTCGAGTGAGTGGTCTTTGTACAACAGGTTCATTCTGGGGAAGCGTTGTTGTATGGGTGGTTGTATCCACTATAGAGATATCCTCATCATCCTCCCCCTCTTGAATCGGAGTCGTCCTCGACTCAAGTTCATCCTCTTCACCCATATACGGCCTCAAATCAGCAACATTAAAAGAATTGGTAACACCATAACCTGCAGGTAAATCAAGCTTGTATTCATTATCATTTATCTTAGCAATCACTTTGAAAGGACCATCAGCTCTAGGCATCAATTTAGACTTGTGTAATTCAGGAAATCTATCCTTTCTTAAATGCAGCCAAACAAGATCTCCTGGTTCAAAAGTTAATTCCTTTCTACGTTGACTAGCAGCAACTCTATATTTCTCATTCATGCGCTCTAGGTTCTCTTTAGTATTCTCATGCAATTTTAGCACAAATTCAGCACGTTTGGAAGCATCAAAATTCACTTTCTCAGACAATGGTAATGGCAAAATATCAATTGGAGCACGAGAATTAAACCCATATACCACCTGAAAAGGACTCCTCTTGGTAGTAGAATGCAATGAACGGTTGTAGGCAAACTCCACATGAGGTAGGCACTCTTCCCACATTTTCAAATTCTTCTTCAAAATAGCTCGCAACATTGTGGATAATGTGCGATTAACGACTTCACTTTGTCCGTCAGTTTGGGGATGACATGTAGTAGAAAATAGCAGCTTGGTCCCCAATTTATTCCAAAGCGTTCTCCAAAAATGGCTCAAAAATTTAGCATCCCGATTGGAAACAATAATAGAAGTCATGCCATGTAGACGGACGATCTCCTTGAAAAATAAATCAGCAATGTTTGTAGCATCATCGCTCTTATGACAAGGCATAAAATGTGCCATCTTAGAAAATCGATCAACCACAAACAGTCCTAAAACAAAGTTCATTGATATATCCTCCCAGAGAACACTAGGAACAGGAAGAGGTATATATAAACCATGTGGGTTCAGTCGAGACTTAGCTTTGTTGCATATAGAGCAGCGAGACACATAGTGCTCCACATCACGTCTCATCTTCGGCTAATAAAAATGGTTGGCCAACACATCTTCTGTTTTCTTCACACCAAAGTGTCCTATAAGTCCTCCCCCATGCGCCTCCTGAAGCAACAACAAGCAAACAGAACCAGCTAGAATATATAGTTTGTTAGCTCGAAATACAAATCCATCATTGATAATGAATTTGTTCCACGCTTTTCCTTCTTGACAATGCATCAAAACATCATTAAAATCAGCATCATGCACATATTGCTCCTTAATTGTTTCTAAACCAAAGATTTTAGAGTCAAGTTGTGACAACATGTTATATCTCCGAGACAAAGCATCATCAATAACATTTTCCTTTCCCTTCTTGTGTTTTATGACATAAGGAAAAGACTCAATAAATTCAACCCATTTTGCATGTCTACGATTCAATTTACTTTGACTCCGAATATGCTTCAAAGATTCATGATCAGAATGTATGACAAATTCTTTAGGCCATAAATAATGTTGCCAAGTCTCTAAAGTTCGAACAAGTGCATATAATTCCTTGTCATAAGTAGAATAGTTCAAATTAAGCCCTGACAATTTCTCACTGAAATAAGCAACTGGCTTACCTTCCTGAATCAGAACGCCCCTAATCCCAATTCCACTAGCATCACACTCCAGTTCAAAAGTCTTACCAAAGTCTGGGAGTTGGAGCAGTGGAGCATGAGTCAACTTCTCCTTTAGTAAATTAAAAGTCTCTTCTTGTGTTTTGCCCCATTGGAAAGAAACGTCTTTCTTTGATAGCTCATTCAAAGGTTCAGCAATGGTACTAAAGTCTTTCACAAAACGGCGATAGAATCCAGCAAGCCCAAGAAAACTCCTCACCTGTGTGACCATTTTAGGAGTCGGCCAACTCTTAATTGCTTTAACCTTGGCTTGATCAACTTCAATTCCCTGTGGAGTAACAACATAGCCAAGAAAAGCAACTCGATCGGTGCAAAATGTACACTTCTCAAGGTTACCAAATAAGCGTGCATCTCGTGAAGCATTAAACACAGCACGCAAATGAGCAAGATGTTCATCTAGTGATTTGCTATAGATCAAGATATCATCAAAGTATACCACCACAAATCTACCAATGAAAGCACGTAAAATTTCATTCATTAATCTCATAAAAGTGCTAGGTGTGTTAGTCAATTCAAAAGGCATCACTAATCGCTCATATAAACGAACTTAGTTTTAAATGTTGTTTTCCATTCATCGCCTAATTTCATGCGGATTTGGTGGTAACCACTACGCAAGTCAACCTTTGAGAACACAGTAGAGCCACTTAATTCATCAAGCATATCATCCAACCTAGGAATAGGGTGGCGATATCTAATGGTAATGTTATTGATTGCTCTACAATCCACACATATACGCCAAATTCCATCTTTTTTAGGCACTAAAATCGTAGGCACAGCACAAGGACTAAGTGACTCGCGTACGTACCCTTTATGAAGCAATTCCTGGACTTGGCACTGAATTTCTTTTGTCTCTTCTGGATTGGTCCTGTATGGTGCGCGGTTGGGCAAAGAAGCTTCTGGAATTAAGTCAATTTGGTGCTCAATGCCGCGCACAGGTGGCAACCCTGGTGGTACTTCCTTGGGAAAAATATCGTGATACTCCTGCAAAAGATTAGTGATGTCAGGAGGCATAGAAGACGGTACATCCTCAAATGAAAAAAAACATCTTTGCAAATTAAGGCATAACAAATAGAATCAGTAGCACTCAGTCTATTCAATTTAGATTTGGTAGCAAGAAAGGTAGACCCCTTCAATTTTATTTCATTCTTGTTCACATGTTCAGATTTGGTTTCCCTCTTCCTATGTTGCTCAATTTCTTTTGCTACAATCTGATTCTCACTTGCATCATTCCCATGAGTCTTCTTTTTACTAGCCTAGCAAGTTCATCTTTCAAAATACCTTTAGGTGACATAGGATGCAACACAAGTTTCTTTCCCTTATGCATAAAAGAGTATCGATTGGTTCTACCATGATATAAACAATCCTTATCAAATTGTCATGGTCTACCCAACAGAATGGAACATGCTTGCATAAGTGCAACATCACAATCAACATAATCATCATAAGAACCAATAGTGAGGTGCACTTTTACCAATCGCGTTACCTTGACCCTACCACTGTTGTTGAACCACTGAATATGGTATGGCTGTGGATGCGGCTTAGTGGCCAATGAGAGCTTGGCAACAAGGTCAGAGCTAGCCAAATTATTGCAGCTTCCACCATCAATGATCACTCGGCATGAACGTTCCTTCACAACACACTTAGTTTGGAACAGGGTGTGTTGCTGATTTTGTTCAGTTTTTGATAGCATCTAGGCCCCCTCAATTTCTGATTATATACTGCTTATTGGTTTTGGTGTTGATGACCAAGTTAGATAATACTCTCATACTGAAATCATGGATGGAACATACTGGATCAACAAGATTAAGGTATATTAATCTTATAGTTTCTGACTTGGGAGTTGGTTCAAGTCAAACTAGTTAGATTTTTCCTTTCCCATTCATGTCAGCTGTTCTATCAAGGGGGACTTAGCACAAGTTGGTATCTTGGCTCATTAGGAAAATATTTCTCTAGGCAGCTTGGAGCTAAAATTCTTTATTTCAATCTAAACCTTGAACCAAAAATTACTACTTTAATATCTTGATAAAAATACCTTGCATTGCAACAGACCAAATTTTATGATTTCATATCTTAAGTCTGTTGCAAAACTTGTAATAGTTTCAGCATACTCTCTCTGTCCCATCTATGGCGGACCTAAAGTTCAGTCCGGCATACATGTGGCCTTAGCAAAGTCAAAGCTTCAGAATCTTATATCTATGACGGACCAAAAGTTAGGTCCGGCATACACTTGCCTTGAGAGGTATTCTGAAACTCAACCATTGCCCATCTATGACGGACCTAACTTTAGGTCCCGCATAAATGCTTTTATAAGCCTTTGCTACTCCACTATCTCGAGATATATTCTTTAAGTCTCTTTGTATTGTATTTCAAAATTATATCATCTCAGCATTTAAATAAAAATAATAATATATCTCAACAAGCTTTTAGACCAAAAATCAATTTCAAATATCTTATGTCTAAAAGTCTTCTCTCAAAAACCATCCTTAGCCACTGATCATAAAACTTTTTATCTTCATCAGACCATGTTTATGACGGACCGACTCTTGATCCGTTATACACATAGCTATCTTTAACAGACCAAACTCGCTTCATCTATGACGGACCTATCTTTCGGTCCGCCATACACATAGCTCCTGAACTTGCTGATTTGGTCCGTGATACACATGATCAGTATCGCTAAAAATTCGGTTTGGTCCGCTGTAAACGTGTTTTATCTCATTTTTTTATGTTCTGACACGTACAACGGTCACTGTGGTAGGTACAACGGCTATATTCATCAAATTTGAGTATATAAACATTGCCTGAGCCATCTACCATAGATCTTTTTGAACTCCTTCACATTTTAGCATCAAAAGCTCTCATTTTCCCAGCAAGGAGTCGGTTTTTCACCTGATATTCAAAAATCATCTTTCTTCTAAGTGTTTGAGCTCCAAGTGTGTCTAGCTGTGTGTTTTTTTCGAGTGTAAACCAAGAGACAGAACTTGTGAGAAGTTTATTACTCTTGGATCATTTCGATCCTAGACAGCTTGGAGGAAGTGAAAGAGATAGACTGTCCGTATGAGATTGTGGAAGGCTACTCTTGTTGTGAAGGGTCTGGAGCTCACCTCCTTTGGAGTGGTGAAAGAGCTACCCCGAGTGTGATCCCAAGCTATCTGCGATTAGTTGTGGGAGAAGCAATACTCCGAGAGGAGTGCTTCAACGAGGAGTAGGAGGAGTGCTCAACCTTGGGATAAAAATTCTGTCTCCTTGTCTTTCTTGTGTTATCTGGTTCTTGCTTTCATTTGTTATTGTTGTTATTATTATTGTAGTATTGAATCATTTCTTGTCTTGCTCTCAAGAGCATCATTAATTTGGTTAATTCTCGATCGAGAATCTAAAATTGATAAGATTGCCTATTCACCCCCTCTAGGCCATCTCGTTCCTTCAAGTGGTATCGAGCGGTGTTTTACCTTGTTAGCTTAACTAGCTTTGGTAAATGGCCGAGGAAATGGTTCGCCATCGTTAGTATAGGTAGAGTACCAGTGTTTGATGGTACAAATTATGCTTACTGGAAGATTAGGATGAGATGTTATTTAGAAGCTGTTGGGTATGATGTTTGGAGGGTTACAGAAAAGCCTCTGCCTCCACGTATCATACCCGAAGGGCAAACTACATATGGTGAACCCACCCCTGGTGAAATTCAAAATATGCAATATGATGCTCAAGCTAGAAATGCCATCTTTTCTTGTCTTAGCTTAGAAGTTTTTGATAGAGTTAGTAATCTAACATCTGCTTATGATATATGGACTACACTTCAAGAAATTCATGAAGGAACTTCTGATGTTAAAGAGGAAAGATATTATGTCATTAGAGAGAAATTCGATCAATTTAAAATGCTTCCTCAAGAAAGCGCTAATGATATGTTCACTAGGCTTAACCCTATTGTCAATGAACTCAAAGGCCTAGGGACTAAAATTTCTGATGTTGAGGTTTGCAGGAAAATGATAAGAGTACTTCCCAGAGCCTATCATAGCCTGATCACCTACTTATCAAATAGTGGTGATCTCAAGAGGCTCACTCCCACCGAGCTACTTGGGAAGATTTCAGCTCACGAGCTCACTTTGGCTGAAGAAGATGCACCTAAGAAAAAATCCATTGCTCTCAAAGCAAAGGAAGTTGTGCAAGACCCATCAGATGAGAGTGATGATGAGTCAAGTGATGGTGATGATGAGGATGTGAAGAAGTTAGCGCTGCTGATGAGGAGAGCAAATAGAATTATGAGAAGAGTGAACTACAAGGATAAAGGAAGGTCAAACTCTTACTCAAAGAAAAATCCTTTCACTAACATTATTTGTTTTGAATGTAATGAAAAGGACATATTATTTGCTCGATGCCCCAACAAGAGCAAAAAGAAGAACATGCATAAAGGCAAGGAGGATGAAGATGATGAGAAAACTCATGACAAATCAAAGAAGAAGTATTACAAGAAAGGTTATTTCAAGAAATTCTCAAAGAAAGGTAAAGGAGAGGCTCACATAGGAGAATGGGTCACTGATGAAGAAAGCTCAAGTGAGGAATCATCTTCTGATGATGATAACTCAAGGTCAAAAGGACTAGCTGGACTTGCTTTGGATGAGTCAACTCCTCCACCACCCTCATTTTCCCTGTGTCTGATGGCCAGAACAGATGAGGAAAAGGTCAGTGACTCGCCTACATATGATGAGCTAGTTGAGATTGTTGAAGAACTAAACAATGCCTTGCATGCTAAAACAATTTCAACCAAAACTCTCAAAAAGAATATTACCAGCTTGGTTAATGATCAACAATTGTTGAAAGATAAATATGATCAGCTTACTCATGAACATGCTAAAACTATGAAAATGTACGATGATCTTGCTTCAAGTCATGCTTTACTTGTTGAGAATCATGAGGACTTAAAAAATAAGTATTGTGAGTTAGAAATTGAAATTGAAATGAATATAAACAAAACTGATCATACTTCTGTCAATGATGTATCTATTGCCTGTGATTTGCTTGCAAACGAAAACATTGTCTCTAGCTTATCTAGTACTTGCAATGAAAATTGCAAATACTCTTCCTGTGCTAAGGAACTTATAACTGAGAATGAAGAGTTGAAAGCCAAGATAGCTAGATTTGATAAAGGCTTAGAAAAATGTTTTTTAGGTAGTGCTACTCTTGACAAAATTCTGGTTGAACAAAGACCTAACTTGGGCAAAAAGGGTTTAGGTTATAAACCTAACCACTTGCTCAAGAAAAATGGTTTAAACAAAGCCAAACAGATTTTTGTCAAGAAAAGCTCTCATTGTTATTACTACCATAATTCTAATCATGAATCTAAAAAATGTTTCCTTGCTAGTACTTCTTATGCTAAAGTCGACAGAAAATGTATGGTAGATGCCCATTACATGCTATTTAAAAATTTTAGGGGCAATATGAATGTTAAGTATGTTGGTCCTTCTAATCTTGATAAGAAACTTAAGGCTATTTGGGTTCCCAAGACTATGTTGTTAAACCCTTTTAGGCCAAAGATGATTGAGACTAACATTAAAGGACCCAAAAGTATTTGGGTACCTAAAATCAAGAAATGACTTTACAGGTAAACTATAAAAGTGGTGGCCGGCATTGGGTGATAGACAGTGGATGCACCCAGCACATGACAGGAACTTCAAAAATGTTCAAATCAATTGAAGGTGAGAGTGATCCAAGCCACAAAATCACATTTGGTGATAACAACAAAAGAAAGGTAAAATGGCTTGGTAAGATTGCTATTTCGAATGATCACTCCATTGATAATGTACTCCTAGTTGATTCATTAAATTTCAATCTTTTATCTGTAGCTCAATTGTGTGATCTTGGATTCCATTGTAACTTCTCGATTGATGGGGTAACAGTGTTTGACAAAAATGAAAAGCTTATTTTCAAAGGTTTTAGATTTCAAAATCTTTATTTAGTTGATTTCAAATCTAACTCCTCATGCATTTCAACTTGTCTGTTGGCCAAGGTATCTCTTGGATGGCTTTGGCACAGACGACTTGGGCATGTAGGAATGTCTAATCTTAAAAAGCTTTTCAAAAATGAACTAGTGGTTGGACTGAAAGATGTGAAATTTGAAAAGAATAGGCTATGCAGTGCTTGTCAAGCAGGCAAGCAAGTAGCCAATTCTCATCCATCCAAAAGCATCATGTCCACCTCTAGACCACTTGAGCTGCTGCATATGGATGTTTTTGGCCCTACTTCATATGCCAGCATAGGTGGTAACTCATACTGTTTAGTCATTGTTGATGATTTTTCCAGATTTACTTGGGTATTCTTTTTGCCTAACAAAAGTGAAGTTGGAAAAATCTTCAAATCTTTTGCAAAAAGGGCTCAAAATGAATTTGACTGTCCCATCAAGAAGATTAGAAGTGACAATGGATCTGAATTTGTTAATACAAATATTATTGAATACTGTGATGAACTAGGAATTAAGCATGAATTATCTGCTACTTATACTCCTCAACAAAATGGTGTAGTTGAAAGAAAGAATAGAACGTTAATTGAAATGGCTAGGTCTATGCTAGATGAATATAGCACTTCTGATGCATTTTGGGCTGAAGCCATTAATTCTGCTTGCCATGCTGTTAATAGAATTTATCTTCATAAATTACTTAAGAAAACTCCTTATGAATTGTTGGTTGGTAGAAGACCTAATATTTCATACTTTAGAGTTTTTGGTTGCAAAGTATATATATAAGAAGAGAACACATTTGGGAAAATTTCAAACTAGGTGTGATACTGGTATCATGTTAGGTTATTCTTCTAAGTCAAAAGCTTATAGAGTGTTTAATAATTCAACTGGCTTAGTAGAAGAAACCTATGATGTAAAATTTGATGAATCTAATGGCTCACAAGGTGAGAATGAGAATTTAGATGATGTAGGTGAAGATAAATTAATACAAGCCATGAAGAAAATGGAGATTGGTGAGATCAAGCCCAAAGAAGATCAAGAACAACCACCTACTCAATCAATGGTACCACAAGATGGATCTCTTGAAGAAGATGATGAAAAGGAACAAGAAAGACCCACTTTGATCAAGAGTCATCATACTATAGCTAAAGATCACCCTTCGGACTTAATCATTGGTGAAATAAGTAAGGGTGTCCAAACTCGTTCTAGACAAGCTTCCTTTTGTGAACATTACTCGTTTGTTTCTTGCGTTGAACCAAAAACAGTTGAAGAAGCTCTAGAAGATGCTGATTGGATCATTGCTATGGAAGAAGAACTCAACAACTTCGAAAGAAACAAAGTCTGGAGTCTTACTGAACGGCCTAAGGATCACAATGTCATTGGCACAAAATGGGTGTTCAGAAATAAACAAGATGAAAATGGAGTAGTAATTAGAAACAAGGCAAGATTGGTAGCTCAGGGTTTCTCACAAGTGGAAGGACTTGATTATGGAGAGACTTATGCTCCTGTGGCACGCCTAGAAGCTATTCGGTTTCTTCTTGCTTTTGCTACTCATTTTAATATCACTCTTTTTCAAATGGATGTAAAAAGTGCATTTCTTAATGGTTTTATTGATGAAACTGTTTATGTTGAACAACCACCTGGTTTTGAAGATTCAAATATGCCTAATCATGTTTACAAATTATCTAAAGCTCTCTATGGCCTAAAACAAGCTCCTAGAGCTTGGTATGAACGTCTTAGAGACTTTCTGATAAATAAGAACTTCAAAATTAGGAAGGTTGATCCAACATTATTTCTAAAAGACATCAATGGAACATTAATGATTTGCCAAATTTATGTAGATGATATCATTTTTGGCTGTACTAATGATTCTCTCTGCAAAGAATTTGGTGACATGATGGCCAGGGAATTCGAGATGTCAATGATAGGAGAGCTGACATTCTTTCTTGGATTTCAAGTCAAGCAATTGAAGGAAGGAATCTTTACCTCTCAAGAAAAGTACATCAAAGATCTTCTCAAGCGCTTCAAAATGGAAGAAAGCAAGCCAATAAAGACTCCCATGGCTACAAATACACATCTTGATCAAGATGTGGGAGGTAAATCTGTTGACCAAAAGCTTTTTAGATCTATGATTGGTTCATTATTATATTTGACAGCATCTAGACCCGATATCATGTTTAGTGTATGCATGTGTGCTAGATTTCAAGCTGCACCTAAAGAAGTTCACTTAAGTGCTGTGAAAAGAATATTTAGATATCTTAAATTTACTTCTAGTATTGGTCTTTGGTACCCCAAAGGTGCTTCTTTTGAGCTTCTTGGCTACTCAGATTCTGACTATGCCGGTTGCAAAATTGACCGCAAAAGTACTTCTGGGGGATGTCATTTGCTTGGTAGATCTTTAGTTTCTTGGTGCTCAAAAAAGCAAAACTCAGTAGCACTGTCAACTGCCGAAGCTGAATATATAGCTGCTGGAAGTTGCTGTGCTCAAATTCTATTTATAAAACAAACATTTCTGGATTTTGGAATCAAGTTTGATAATGTGCCTCTGTTATGTGATAATAAAAGTGCAGTAAAAATAGCAAACAACCCAGTCCAACATTCTAGAACTAAGCACATTGAAATTGACATCACTTCATTCGTGATCATGTTGCTAAAGGAGACATTGTGCTTAGTTATGTTAGAACTGAGGATCAGTTGGCTGATATTTTTACTAAACCACTTGATGAGGCAAGATTCTCAAAATTAAGAAATGAATTAAATATAATTGATTATTCAAATATTGTTTAAAAGAGTGCCACATTAGGGGGGAGCAAGATTGCCTGCAATGCAAATGTCTTGATACCTCTGTGTGAACATATAAATTCAAAAGTGCTGAGTAGGTCAAAATGATTTCTTTATAATACTCATGAGCTTAATTAAAAATATAATATAATATAACAAGATAAAGTATATATACAATGAAAATGCTGTTGATAATTTCACTTTCTGTTTTGACCTCATCCTCGTAAAATTTCAGTAAAAAGTGAAAATCTTGTCATTTTCAAGTGTCAAAAATCTTAGTTTCAGCACTGGAGTATTTCATCCAAGTCTTAATTTTTAATACTAAGACTTATATGGAAAAAACTGCTCAAACATTCCCAAAACAAACGTTTCTGCAAATTTGAGCTTGTTATTGTGCTTTTAATCTTATCTTAGCTATGTCTCTAAATTTCAAATTTTCTAAAAATATTTTGTTATGACAGATTATAATCTCTGTTCTGCAATTTAATGTATTTGCATTTGACAGTACTTTCTAGGAAAGCTTATGCATGACGGACCTAAAGTTCAGTACGTCATACATAAGATTTCTAGGTCTTGAGATTCTTCAGGATTTTCATATACCATGGACCGAATTATTTGGTCCGTGATAAATGTGAAGTCTCAAATGTCTGTCAGTGCAAATAAAATCTGTCACACAAAATATTTCCTTTCCTATCACTTATCTAAAATTCAAATTGGATTTAGTCTGATTATAAAAATCTTTACTCCTTATCTGATTTACAAAATAAATTCAAAATCTTAAATATTGCTTTAGGACTTATCTGTTGCTAAACCTACCCTTGATTTCGGGATCCTAAGTTTGAACTCTACTCTGTCCACTGGGTCCCGCCACTTCTTTAACCGAGTCTTCTGACTCCCTCAACTACTCACTTTAATGGCGCCAGTTACCAAGATTCCAAACTCATTCACTGTAGGTTCTCTTCAGAGAAAACTCCATCATTCTTGTCTGTTCTTGCGCTCCTCTCACGAAACCAGAGAAATTTCCTCTCCATCGCCGAAGCAGGTTCCTAATCGGATTTCTTCAACGGTGCTCGTCTGGTTTTCGCACGCAAGAACATTCAGCAATCTCTGTAAGCTGCCCTAAAACCCTTTCTGATTATCTGCTAAAACCCTAGACCTAGTTCTCAACCTTTAGATTTTCTTTACTAGGTGTGGTCATTGTGCTCTTGAGAAGGTTCTGCTTTGAGTATTGATCAGTCTAGGCAGTGTCAAAATGAGTTCTAGCAATCCTGACAAAAGAGGGCTAATTGGAAAAATAGTTGATAAGGTAAAAGGAAAAAAGCAAAAATTGTCAGATATATCCCCTAGTATCTCTCTGCCAAGACAGCCTCAAGGGCCTGTTATAATGCGAGGTGTGTGCAATACTGAGAGGAAGAACAGAAAACAAGTCACATCTCATCCTGGAAAGAATCATGGTAAAACTGTAATGGAAAGTGATTCATCTGAGGACAGCTCCTATGAACCAAGTAGTGAATCATCTTCAGAAAACACAGACTTAATTACTGAAGTTGACACGTTGGGCACTAAAGAATTGTCTGCTTTAAGTGGGAAAAAGTTAAGGTCTGTGAGATTAGTCAGTGAGAAGACCTGGTTTCCAATGACAAGATCAGCTCCTGGTGAGATTTTTGTTTCCATACTGCACAAGAATATTTACAATGTTTACTTGAATAAGGTTGACGGTAGAGGAAAATCAACTCCAGCTTTGTCAAATCATCAGTATCTTGACTGGAATCAAGTGAACTCTATGATTGGATCAACTAAACTTTATGAGTGCATAAATTCCACACCGGGTTTGGCTAATATAATAACAAACAGTTCCACTCCTTGGAGTACTTCTAGAACCCTAGAGTTCTATGCTTCATTGCTAGTTGACAAACAGAGAAGATTCGTTATGTTCACTTTTAATGGAAAAGTTAGAAAAGTGAAAGCTGCTCAGCTTGAGTCTGCAATTGGTGCATCAAGCCCTCTCCTAAACAGAACAAGAGTGTTTGAAAGGTTGTTTCCCAATCAAAGATGGAGATTGGTGGGTGACATGCCAGATATTCAAGTATCTGCACATATTTATAAAGACATAACCAGTGCTGATTTCAATCCAAGCAAAGCATCATGTCTTTCAGAAGAAGCTAGGGTACTATCTTTGGTCCTAAGGCACACCATATACCCAAAATCTGGATACAAAGAGGGTGTGACACCATCTCTAGCTTTGGCTTGCTGCACTTGATCTCGCCGCACAACCATTTGACTTAGTGATTATCTCTTTGGTGAAATGGAAGAAGCCATATATAGAAAATTAAGATGTCCACTGCCTTTTGCTCAGATAATCACTCAAGTTCTTTTAGCTCAAGGTTTGATTTCTCAAGATGGCCTTAGAAAAGAATTTACCTGTTTTCCAAAGAAATACTTTATGCGCATCTCAACTGGACAAAACCTGAGAATCACTGGTTTTCTTCAAAGTTTACAAGCAAATCAACCAATAGTAGAAGAAAAATCAATTCATAATGATGATGAGGAAGATGATATTGAACCAGGAAAGGAAGTTGTTTTGGAATATGGTTCAGCAGAAAGTGATGATTCGGATGGAGAATCTGAAGACAGAGATGACCAGAATCCTTCAAGTGAACATATTCAATCTCATAACAGTGGAAATGAAGGTTATATGTCTCATGGCAGTTTAAATATCAGTCATGAAAGCTTTCATGAAAACCCAAAAGCTTCCATGCATATAAGCCAAGGTTATAGGCAAGAACAATCTGCCCATGGTCATCAAGGTTCAAGCAGGAACCAATGTGAAAAGGAGTCTAGTGCTCATAGCATACACATGAGCAAAGATGGGAGAGAACCTAGTGATAAACCTGTCAGCAAAAGCCAGTGTGGAAATAAGGACCATATGGCTGATAGGGCCGCTAACATTCGTCTGACTCGGTTGTTTCGATCTATGAGTGCGAGTAAACAAGTTCATCATCTGCAAGAATTAGCAGAAGCAGCTCAGTTCATGCAAGATCAGAGTTTTGGGGCTGGTGCACATGATTATGAAGCTGGAGGGTCTAGAATGCCACAAGAATTTGAAGCCTTCTACCCTCAAGGAGCTCACCAAGACCATGATGTCAGAAACACCAGGAAATACTTTTGGCTCTCAACCTTCTTGGTTTACATCCTTTGAGCAACAATATTATGCGGATCAAAGGAATTGTCAAACTGCATATCTAAATGATCAACAGCTAGCAGTTCAGAGGCATGAAGAGCAGATGAAAGCATTTCAACAGTATAATGAGCAAGCTCAAGAGCAAATGAGAAAACAATATGAAGAGCAGCTCAAATTCAAGAATGAATCCTTTACTAGATTTGGAGATATAAAGAATTGGGTCACTCAGCTTGGCACAAATCAGAACCTAATCAGGGATAGATTATATGATATGAATCTGAAATTGGATACTCATCACAAGCTCCTGCGAAATCAAGTTGAAGCTGCTCGTGTATCAGCAGATAGTAAACTTTTGGGGGTCAGTCACGATCTAGCGTATTTTCAGGAAGATACTGAAAATGCCTTTTATGATTATGGCAAACTTGCTGAAGAACATCATATAGACCTACAAGACCTATCCATGACAGTGGATCAACTACATAATTCTGAAACTCAACCATTGCCCATCTATAACGGACCTAACTTTAGGTCCGGCATAAATGCTTTTATAAGCCTTTGCTACTCCACTATCTGAGATATATTCTTTAAGTCTGCTGTATTGTATTTCAAAATTATATCATCTCAGCATTTAAATAAAAAATAATAATATATCTCAACAAGCTTTTAGATTTAGACCAAAAATCAATTTCAAATATCTTATGTCTAAAAGTCTTCTCTCAAAAACCATCCTTAGCCACTGATCATAAAACTTTTTATCTTCATCAGACCATGTTTATGACGGACCGACTCTTCAGTCCGTTATACACATAGCTATCTTTAACAGACCAAACTCTGCCCATCTATGACGGACCTATCTTTCGGTCCGCCATACACATAGCTCCTGAACTTGCTGATTTGGTCCGTGATACACATGATCAGTATCGCTAAAAATTCGGTTTGGTCCGCTGTAAACGTGTTTTATCTCATTTTTTATGTTCTGACACGTACAACGGTCACTGTGGTAGGTACAACGGCTATATTCATCAAATTTGAGTATATAAACATTGCCTGAGCCATCTACCATAGATCTTTTTGAACTCCTTCACATTTTAGCATCAAAAGCTCTCATTTTCCCAGCAAGGAGTCGGTTTTTCACCTGATATTCAAAAATCATCTTTCTTCTAAGTGTTTGAGCTCCAAGTGTGTCTAGCTGTGTGTTTTTTTCGAGTGTAAACCAAGAGACAGAACTTGTGAGAAGTTTATTACTCTTGGATCATTTCGATCCTAGACAGCTTGGAGGAAGTGAAAGAGATAGACCTGTCCAGAAGGAGATTGTGGAAGGCTACTCTTGTTGTGAAGGGTCTGGAGCTCACCTCACTGGAGTGGTGAAAGAGCTACCCCGAGTGTGATCCCAAGCTACTGCGACTAGTTGTGGGAGAAGCAATACTCCGAGAGGAGTGCTTCAACGAGGAGTAGGAGGAGTGCTCTGAACCTCGGGATAAAAATTCCTGTCTCACTGTCTTTACTGTGTTATCTGGTTCTTGCTTTCGCTGTTATTGTTGTTATTATTATTGTAGTATTGAATCATTTCTTGTCTTGCTCTCAGTAGCATCATTAATTTGGTTAATTCTGATCAGAATCTAAAATTGATAAGATTGCCTATTCACCCCCCCTCTAGGCCATCTCGTTCCTTCAGTTTTCTCCACTTGTGCACTTAGTACGCGCTGCACAATAAGGCTCTCATATCACTCGGCATTCTCAGCTCCAATGCGTTCTTCTTCAGAGTCTCCAAAACCTGCATGGTCAGCTGCAAGCAAAGCACGTGTTTCCTCATCCAATTCACTAGTCGAGGAATACTCACCATTGTCTTTCACAATCAGCACTCGTTTGGACGGGCATTCACTCCGCACATGTCCAAACCCCTTGCATTGATGACATTCAATATCTCTGGTTCGCCCTGTTAAAGCAACTGATGAGGCGCTCTTAGAGGGTACTTGAACAGCACCTTTTGACCCTTCAGATGCCTATGGGTTTGTCAGAGAAGCAGTAGGCCGTGACCTGTTGTTGGAAGTAGAGGGTGTCGGCGTTCGGCTTGTAGGGGCTACCGGAGAGCAGAAAGCCGACGAAGTATGGCGCCCTGCAGAAAAGTTAGTCCTCATGCCAATGCGGCGTCCCTGCACTTCTCTTTCAGCTTTGCATGCAAGGTGAAATAAACGAGTGATAGTATTATATTCTTTATATGCGAGAATGTCCTGAATTTCACGGTTTAAGCCTCCCATAAACTTAGCCATAGCACACTCCTCATTTTCTACCAACCCACAACGCAGCATACCAATTTGCAACTCTTGGTAGTACTCCTCTACACTCTTGCTATTCTGCCTCAATTGTTGCAACTTCTGTAACAAATCACGCGCATAATACGAAGGAACAAATCTAGCACGCATGACTCGTTTTAACTGATCCCAAGTTTGTGGTGATGCATATGCATGTGCACGACGGTACTCACTCCACCAAACAGAAGCAAAATCAGTAAACTCGCTAGTGGCAGCCCTAACCCTCTTGTTTTCAGGAAAATCATGGCAAGCAAATTTCTGATTGACCACTAATTCCCAAGTAAGATAAGCATCAGGATCATATTTACCATCAAAAGGAGGCATGGTGAACTTAACCTTACCAAGGGAATCATCATGGTCACGTACCTCATGTCGGGGGCGCAAAGGACCCATATCATGCCGGTTGCAGTGAAGTTGACGCCGTGTAGGATCTTCCTCAAGCTCCGTGTCAACAACGTAGTTGTCGACGTTCTCATCCACCTCGCTGCCCACAACACCATTACCGTGTGCAGCAGGAGGTACTCGACCCATCTCCTCAATGCATCGCAATACCTCCGTCAGGTTGGTATTGATGGAGCCAACAGAAGCCTCTAAATTTGTCAGCCTGATGTTGGTGTCAATCTGAGCGGTCTCGAACTGACCAAGATGCTCATTTGTGACACGGACATCCTCATACAGACCCTCTGTTTGCAGCTTTATTGTGGTTGCAAAATATTGAATAATGCCTTTAGTACGAGGTGAATGCGATGCGCCATCCTCTGAGTCACCCATGTTTCCTGCCATGGTTAGAGAAAGACAAGAAAGAAAACAGAAACAAACAAAAGTACCAAAGTTATAGTATTGGGATGTGGTTGGTTCAACAAACACTCTCAGCCTTCTATCAAGTTCATACCAATTCTTACCATGCTCAGAAGGGGTGATGGCCACTGACTCGACCAGGAAACCTGTAGAAGATGGATGTATCGATGCTTGGTGACAACCTCCTGTACAACTGTGGCAAAATCTGTGGAACTATAGGAGGCTGGCAAGTGTAACAAAGGATAGCTCATACCACATTAGTCACAACAAGTTGAATAAACGTTCTATGATGGTATGGTGCTGGTCCTAGTCTCAAACCACACTAGAGACGCGAGCCGAGAACACAAATGTCGCCACGATCGATCTGAACAGAAACCGCAAAGGCTGCAGCAGTTTTTTTTTGCGTAGGTCACCAAAACTCTACTAGAATGACTCAGGGACCCCAAAAATCAAATTTGCACATGCGACTTTCTAGATGACCAAGGATATAAAGGTAATTTGGTTGCAAAAGATGAGTGCGACTTTCTCTGTTTTTTTTCACTGATTTGGCGTGGCTATGGGATCTGCACTTGCCCCTTCCTGCCCTCTAATTTGGCGAGACTACCTGTTTGCCTCTCTGATTTAGTGCTATTAGGATTAGGAAACACAGGAGGGCCTAGACTCGACTCGAATATGGTAGATGACTCAAACAGAGAACGGGTATAATGTCGCAACAAAAGGAAACAGAACCGATACCGACGCAAACTCGAAGAAGCAGGATACAACCATGACAAAAATGTGAATCGAACTCGAAACTCTAAAGGAAGAAACTAAGACCAGCAATTCGACACGACGAAGCAACCGTAGATTCAACAAGCCGAGAACTAAGTAGCAAAAGCAAGGCACAAAAGGTCTTGGATCAAGGGGGTGACTACTCGCCTATATATTTTTTTGGTATTTTCTGGATTGTAGGTAGAAGAAAAACGATAGAACGGAAGATCTCTCACCGAACAACCTTGAGCTCTGATACCACTTGATGTCACCTTAGGTGTCCCGATGTTTTGATGAGAGGGATATCTTTCGATTTGATGGAGAAGACGTTGGCGATCCGACTACAACTGCACGGTACGGTTGCGCCTTAGCGATCGATACACCCACTCCGACAGTTGTTGATCTTGCCGGTGCACGATCAACCCTGTTTTGCACGCAATCGAAGAACGAGCAAGAACAAGATGAAAAGCAAACGAACTTTGCGAAATTAAAGATGAAGGTTCAATCTGATTTCAAGACAAGGTGGAGTTCTATAGACGAGGAACGGGTGGTCTAGCCGACACACGCGATCCACGAGAAAGGTAGCGACGCTAACTTTGATCTAAACAAAACTCCAAAACCCTAAGTGGGGCGGCGGCTGACTATTTGTACCCTAAAGGACGCACAGGTCGACCAAAACATGGGCCAAACAAATACAACTCGAATTACAAGGCCCGCAGCCCAAACTGACTCGGGCAGAAAAAGTAGCGTCCCTTGTTTTGCAGTTTCCCATCGACTCATAAGGAATCTAAAAATGATATTGGATCCGTTAGAAAGAGGACGAGCAGATCTTTCTATCCTGTACTCGTGGACCTCCAGAAGAGCTCTGGTTCAAAAGTTATGAACGTTTGAAATTGATGTTGTCTGTGAGTCCGAAACTGACTTGGACTTCCTTCATACCTCCGACTTAGATTTGAGCCTCTTTGCGCTTGGTGGCTCTTCTCCCTAGTTCTTAATAACAATAACATGATCACAAGAATTAAATAGCATCCCATTCAATAAATCATTAGTAGGAACACTTAGGAACGACTTCACCTAATAATTTAATTTACGTGCACGAGCTCGAGTGAGTGGTCATTGTACAACAGGTTAATTATGGGGAAGCATTGTTGTATGAGTGGTTATATCCACTGTAAAGATGTCCTCAGCAGCCCTTTGAACGGTCGATATTTCCCTCTTGTCTACTCAAAAGGCCACAGAGGTATATTTTTATAATTTTTTTATTCATGAATATTTTTACAATTTGAATAAAAAATATATTATTAAAAAAAATTCGATAAGTACTATGCACTACACTATACCGGTTATCATACTTTAACACTAGCTAGTATGGCGCCAACATGCACAACTTTAGCGCCATATAATACGGCACTGTGGTGTTGATCTAAAGCGCGTAGGTGCGATGACATGGCATCTACTAGGACCTATAAGATGTCAGCACCAATTAATATTGTGCTAACATGTATAACTACGTACAGCATCATTCTTGCTGGCGCTAACCGAATGGGTCATTTTTCGAATTAGTTTCCTGTACAAGTTATTATTAGAAATAGAATAGAAAAGGAGTTAAAATAGGAGGAAAAAATACCAGAGATCCGTGGATATACACCTGCTGAGAGCTCCATGCATGCATGTGGCAACGATCAGGGAGTGGAGCCATGCATGTTGCTGAATCTTTTATTTACGTGTGTCACGCCGGGAGCTAGAGCTCAAATGGACTGCACTGTTGTGTCGCTTTAGATTGTGCCGACCGGCTGTACGTCGTGCCGATATGGGACCGCCTCCTGCCTCCAGCCTTTTTGGCGTTCTTATCTTGAAGCCAGGCGGGCCGCTTAGTGCAGAGGACTATCACGGTTGCTAAAGAAAAGTCTGATGCAGCCAGAGACTGTACATGCATGTATCTTCTCTCCACCAACCAAGCCACCAGGTGGTGGCAAGTCTCGTCACATTTTCCTATAGCCGATCGATGAGCAGAAATCTAGCAAGCTAGACAGCAAATATTTTCTTGCAGGAAAGAAAAATGCTTGATCGATCACATGCATAGCCTGACTGCTCATCAAAAGATATATAGTAAGTATGGCTACTAGCTAACCATACCGCTAGCATTAGTTTGAGATCGACCAACAACTGTGAAAAAGACAAAAACAACGTATATTTATGAAACAGTGTGAGAGAGGGGGAAGGTCGCACAGTACACTTTCGCACAACGACTTGCATAATATTTTAAGTAGACTGAACTGGTGTAAAGGTCTGTGCACTCGATCTATATTCGCTCATTAGCTGACTGTCGCACTCGTGTTCCATTTTGGAGAGGGTCATAGGGCATATAATACAGCCAGCCAGCACATATAGAAGGATATCCCTGATCGAGCGATATCCTCCGTACGTAGTGCCAATAGTATCCTGCGTCAATCATATATACCAGCGACTATACCTCTCTAAATCGCTGTGCAAATGTGTATGAATTGTAGCGTGTAACTTGGCTCGGAAGTGGCACATCACGATGGACAGCAACTTGGCATTGGTGCGTGCGATAATGAAAGGCACACGCTTGGGTGGTGGTAGCAGCGGTGATTCCAATGTTTCTATGCGCGCACGGGGGATTTTTATATCAAGTGGCTAAGTTCCATTTGCGAGTTGATAAAAATCTATAGCTAGCTAGCTAAAAATCTACAGCTAGGTATGTATTTACGTGTAGGGTTTTGCTTTCAGTTTCAGAAACGAATTCAGAAAATTAGTCGATGTCGTTCTTGTGTGTGCACAGTAGCGCGATCGCATGCATCGTTTTCTTGACTTCGTCAGAAGGCAATCAGAGGCCAAACGATTCTGTGAACGATGGATGCATGGAGCAGCTAGCATGTATGTATATAGTACGAACTAATGATTCAGACGAGCTATTAACGACAGTGTTGAGACTGTCGTGTTAGTGGTTAAGATTCTCTCTGTCAATTCACGCTTCAATTCATTAGATAGTAACAGGTCATGTAGCTAGTACAGCTTGATACAGAATACATGTACCTGCGGGGGATGGACGATGGTCGATGAATGATCAAAAGAGGCCGGCAAACTATATATTTACTTGTACTTGCAATCTTGCATTGTCGTAATCACACATGAATGGTCCCACAGCCAAAAAAGAATGAAAGAAATGAGCAGCGATTCCTAAGAAAAAGATCTCTCTAACTATACATTATTTATTGAAAAGAACATGTAGTTACATCTGATACATATACACACACACGCTTTGCGCGCGATAGAGATATACAAACAAACCTCTAGACAATAAACAAAAGCTGTCACACCAGCTCACCGCCTGGTAGTTCATAACTAGCTATTTAACAGGTACTACATACATGACATGCAAGGACAAACATATACCAGTACACTTGCAAAGCGAGCTCTAGATCAGTTTCACATTTTTCACAGCTCAAGCGCTACGCATAGTAGAATTAACCTCTCCCCGCTCCACGTGGCTCTGGCACGTCATCACACCCACGCCGAGGCCTCAGCCTCACCTCCAGCGGGGCAGCCATCTCACATGACAGCCTCAGCACCTCAGACAGATCGACGCCACGTGGCCCATCCGACGGCGGCAGCCACTCAAACTCGTGCAACAGCGTGGCGACCCAGAATCCAACGGTGGCGATTGCGAGCGACTTGCCAGGGCAGCTCCGCCTGCCCGACCCAAACGGTGCCAGCCTGAGATCAGAACCCATTATCGTGAACCCGGCGGCTTGATCTGACGGCCCGATGAACCGGCAGGGCTTGAACTCCATCGGCTCGGCCCAGATGGTGGGGTCGTGGGTTATGGCCCACATGTTTACCATGGCGGTGGTCCCCGAGGGTACGAGGATCCCACCCACGTGTACATCAGACGTGGCAAGCCGCGCCCACGAGAGCAGTGGGCCCGGTGGGTGCAGGCGCAGCACCTCCTTGATCACCGCCTGGAGGTAGAAGAGCGAGGCGGCGTCCGACTCGGTCACGGCCTGGTCCGTCCCGACCACCCGGTCCAGCTCCTCATGGACCTTGGCCTGCACGTCCTGGTGCAGCACGAGCCGGGCCAACACCCACTCCATTAGCACCGCCACGGTGTCCGTGCCTCGAAAGATCATCTCCTGCAAGTACGTAATTAAGTAGGTTTCCTATGAGTAAGCTAATTAAACACCTTCATGAGTGCTCATTTTTTGGGTTTAAGCGTACGCACCCAGAGAACGGCGACCATGTCGGCGTCGGAGAGCTTGTCGCTGCCTTGGAGGGAGAGCAGGACGTCGGTGAAGTCCATGACGGCGTCACCGTCGAGGCCGAGCCGGGCACGGTGCTCGTCGATGATCCGGCTCACGAAGCGGTTCACCCGGGGGACGAGGGCGGAGCACCTGGATCGGATCTTCTGCATGTCAAAGCGGGCGAGCCACGGGATGTGGTCGGACCAGTTGAGCTGGCCCAGGAGGTCGTAGCCTTCGTCCACAAGGCTCTTCAGCTCCGTGGCCTCCTCGCTCTCCGCCCCCAGCTCGTACTTCTGGCCGAACACCGACCACATCACGTTGTGCAGCGACGCGCGCTTCAGGAACAGCCGCGCCGTGACGTGCTTCACGTCGGCGCCGTCGGGCGCGGCGGCGGCGGTCTTCATGGCCTCCACCATCTGCCGAGCGATCACCGCACGCTGCGCGGCCGAGGCCGCGACCTGCCGCGGCGAGAAGAGGTGCGTCGACGCGACGCGGCGGAGGGCGCGCCAGTACGCGCCGTACGGCGCGAACCCGATGGCGCGGTGGAACATGAGCCCGTACGCGGACTCCTTGACCGGCCGGTCGGCGAATGCTGGGCTGGCCAGCAGCTCCCTCGCCACGTCCGGGTCGGCGGTCACCACCACCCGGGTCTCGCCGAGGGAGAACGCCATGAGTCGCCGCCTAGCCCACGAGCTCGCCGCAGCCGACGCGAGCTTTCGGTGCGCCAGGCCGGTCATGAACCGCATGCTACCAATCACAGGGAGCCCTCGAGGCCCCGGGATGGCGTTGCCAATGCCCATACCCCTCCTCGTCCACCAGTACCTGCCCCAAGCAGGGCCACCCGGAGACGCCCAGTGCAGGAGCGACGTGATGACGCAAGCAACGAGCAAAACGGCAACGAAACTGACGACGCGGCAAGGCTCGCCGTCGCGGCCGCATTTGGCCGCCAGAGAGATGTACAACAGCCAGCCACTCTCTTCAGACGGCACCATAGCAACGTACGTGTGTTGTGTGTGTGATGCAATACTTTTATGTCTTCTCTCTCTATATCTTTTTTTGGTTCTCGTGTTGAAGTGGGAAGACCAAAGGATTCGTTCTCAGCTCAAAAGGCAAGTGCAGTTTGCGTTTTGGAGGCCCGGACACGGGTGGCCCTTTTATAGCAGCGGGAAGTTAATTAATGGTACGTGTATACGAATGAGTTGATTTTAAAAAAATTATCTATATATTTAGTTGTTTGGATGAAACCACCGTATCTTAAATGATAAAATATAAATTTGAGTAATATTCTCTATAGATATTGAACTATTTTATTCATCTAAAACAATGGAATCAAATGATACAAAATAATGTTATCACATTCGATCTCATCCCACTAACTAAACACACCCTAAGACGGTGAAGACTGGATAAGCTTATTCAAGAGTAGTGGGGGGCCGCGGAAAATTTGGTGTCTCAGGTAAGTCTAACTATGATTCGAGAAATATCTTGTTATTTAATTCCAATGACAGCGAAACTTAACTGAATTTATCAGCGATGATTTGCTGACGAGCTTGAGCAAGCATATGTTCTACCCAGACGATGTCTCCACTAATGCTAACACTACTACAGAGAAGGCTATTACAAACGGTTCGAAAATATCATCACAGATGGTTTTCTAAACCGTCTATAAGTATGTGTTAGTGATAATATGACACATATCACAGACAATTTTCGAACCGACTGTAAAAACATATATCACAGATGGTTGTGTTGATCACAGACGGTTTTTAAATAGGGTCGTCTGTGATATGTTTTTTCCCTAACTTTCTTGGCAGAACTTCCATGATTAGTATTTGTTATTCAAAATTTTATTCTCCTTAGATATTTCTACAATAACATTTATAAGGCACAACCAGTTATAGATTTTACAATTGAATATCAAAATATCCTAGATGCATGGACGCAACAACTTATTTGATGAGGATGGTCTTAAAATATGAATATTTGTAGCACTTCTATTCTCTTTCTTATTCTAATATCGATGGATTCTAAGGAAAAAATCAATTCCATCCATAGTTTATCCTGAAAGTTGTCATGCTCTGATTTATCTTCCATTTCGTCATTATCCCCCAAAGAGAATACCATAGATAGCCTATTTTTACTCTGATCTTGTGCAGGAACATGACCAGAGTGATCCTATTCCTATACAAGACCGGAGTGAAAATAGTCTATATATGATATTCTCATTCGGGGATGAGGATGAAGTGGAAGATAAATCAGAGTAGGACAACTTTCCGAATGAACTGTGGACAGAATTAGATTTTGCCTTGGAATCCATCAACATTAGAATCAGAAAGATGATGAAAGTGCTACAAATGTTCATATTTTAAGACCATCTTCATCAGAAAAGCTGTTGCCTCAAAGCATCTAGGATATTTTGATATTCAATTACAAAATCTATAACTTGTTATGTCTTGTAAATGTCGTTGCAGAAATATCTAAAGAGAAGAAAATTTTAAATAACAAATACTAATCATGGAAGTTCTGATAAGAGAGGTAGGGAAAAAACATATCACATAGCTCCACTATACAAGGGTCATGTAATCAAAATTAAATTAGATAATTAAGGATAATATCAGGTGACATACCATAAATATCAACAAGCATACATTGAGAATCAACATTATTTGATATATCAACACAAGAAGACCTTAGGGTTTTTCCATATCTGCTATCATATGTACCATAGCTTCTGCAAAAGAGGCTTTTCAATTTTCTCTGAAGCTCCACAACTCCGACACAATGCTCATTTGTTTGACACCAATAACTGATTGACTTTCTGTTATACCTCTTAATCCCTACAAAAGCGATCATATTATTGTGAAAAGGGTGTTTTGGTATATTATCAGTAACCATATCGAATTAAATACTAGAAACCTTTATATTACCTCTATAAGCTCAGTTTTGGGTTCTTCTATCTCTGCATTTGCCCTACGGTCCTTAATGATGAGTGCTGTGTTAAGATATTGAATATCTTGTAATTTGTCATCTATATCTTTTAGTTTTTCTTTCATCTCATAAAACTTTTCGGTTAACTCAGACTTTCCCTTTAGTTATTCTATCTCCACCTCAAATTTTTATTTTGCATCCAATACCTTTTCCATATTGGCTTCACCTTTAGTTGTTTTGCAAGGTGATGTTAGTCAAAATCAATAACCATGTAAGACAGAGTTTCAATCCTCCAGATGGAAATCATAGAAAAATAGAAGCAAAATATAATGTTGCGTAAGATTCTACTTTTTTTTACCATTTCATTCCAAACTAATTTCTGCTTTCTTTGTTTCTTTTCTCTCAGCACGGAGACAGCAAGCAAAAGGGGTTGACACTTCACAGTGACACTAAGACAACACATTAGAGAAGAAGTTCAGAACATAATTAACAAGCCTAAGTGGATTGCAACCACGGAGAGCACTTGATACACCATAGCCTCATCAATAAGGTTATAGTAATCTTGCATTACTTTCCACTATTAGCATTGGTTTGCGAAATCATTTTCTCATTCCACCTAACTAAGAAAAAACCATTCGTCTTTTCAAATTAGTACTTGCTCATACTTTGCTTCTAAAATCAATACCTTTTAGTTATCAATGAGGCATCAGCTTAGGTTTAAGAGCACTGCATACAATCAGACATAAAACAAATAAATTATCTTTGTGTTAGCAATGTATATTCAAGGCATAAAACACTTTGATACTTTTGCAAATAATGTAAAAGAGTGCAATGACCTACACAACATGCAATAGTTTGACAGCTAAAACAGCTTGTAAAATGGTACACAGCACAAAAATTTAATGTCAATCTATGGTGCATTCATAAACTCAACAAAACCATGATATTTATGAACCTAATAGATTAGAATCTTTTCCAGCAGGCACGAACGAATGGAAGCATTGCGCAACCAAGTACGCATTGCACTAATGAAACGATACTATTGTGGCATCATTATGCCTATGAGTGCAAAATATGCGTGCTAAATTGCCGATTAGACATTATTTGAAAGCTTCGAACAACCACATTCTATGGAGACAATATGTTGGTCATGTTGCTGCACTTTCTTATTACATTCCAACAAGCACTTTACTACATGGTTCCAGTGACAAATTCTCTATGGAACTATTTTGGTAGTCCTGTTTCCTGATCAACAAGTTTTCAAACCATCTACATAGTAAATATCACATCAAACTCCATTTTAGTTAACCGCATTGCACCAAATAGCGCAAACAGAGACCAAGAAACCAAGCAAGAACTCGCCCACAATCTGTTTGATGCACTTACATGTTCAACTGGTCGCTATAGAGACAAAAACGAAGCGCGGGCTCGAGGGGACTCACTAGATCAAATGGAGCACAGGCTTGAGGGGAGGAGGTCATCAAGGAGGAGGACGTCGGGGAGGTGGTCACCGAGGAGGACGCCTAGGAGGAGGACATCGGGGGAGGTCACCAAGGAGGAGGTCACTAGGGAGGAGGTCGCCTGGGAGGAGTACGCCGGGGGAGGTTGCCAAGGAGGAGGTCACTGGGGGGAGGATGCCATGGAGGATGTCGCTAGGGGGAGGTCACCGAGTAAGAGGACACCGAGGGGCTAGGGTTTGGGGGAGGCGAAATACGTGGATGCTAAGGTCTGTTCGACGAACCTCGGTACGTTTATAGTGATCTGTTCATATCACAAACGATTCATAGTTAGAACCGTCTGTGATATCTACGAACCGTCTGTGATATAATATTACTACAAACGGTTCTTAGCAAAACCAATAATTTTAACAGTCGTGCTTCTAAAACTATCTGTGATTAGATTTAACATAGATGGCTTTTAAAAACTGTCTGTGATGAGATATTTAATATACTCCTTTCTGTAGTAGTGTCAAGAGTCAAGAGCTCCTAGACTTGTTTGGTTTATTGCCACACTATAAATCAAGTAGTTTTTATTGAGATATAATTAGACTCTTGATCTTGGTTGTCGAGATATATTCAGACTTTTAGTTTTGGTGGACGAATTCTAAAACTACTCCTAAGGGGTTTTTGTTATAAAACAGCCAAACAGGCACCCCATTATACAAGAAGATTTATCAATCAATAAAGAGAAAAGAATTGACATCCCATGTATACTTTTTCATCTATTGTGATTATTCATCTGTATTCTTGATTGGCATTGGGATTAACTACGATGATTAGTTTATTATTCAACACATTATCAGCATGAAGCTCTCCAAATCTAAATAATATGCTGACAATCCCCATACTATCAGATTAATCATGTAGATTAATTCTTGGTCGCTAGACTCTAGATGGTTTTCTTGCTAATTAGGGTTTTAGATTGATTTAATGTACATGGGATCACTATTCTTGCGTACATCACATTGTGTGATGCTAGCACCTTGTACCCGTAGCACGTCATGCGCTACATGCCACCTCCTGTCGCACACCCACTCTTGCGGTCCCGCTGCCATGTTGCCATCATCCGGATCCACCTCAGCACTCTATTGCTCACTACCGATGCTGCCCAACCCCACACCTCACCACACCCATGACATGTCGACATGCTGTGTCATGACTGCCTGGGCCGCGCCTATTGCGCATCGCTTGTGTTGCCCAAAGTGTTGTTGCCTGCATTCTCACCACACTCATTGTTATGCGTTGGGCCACACACTACGTAGTTTGTGTGCCTAGCTTTTGCCATTGCCACCACCCCAGGTGGCTAGGGATAAAACCCTAGCCCACCTGGCCTATTAGGCCAGTTGGCTCATCAACTTTTGTGGGCCACCATGGTGGGCAGCCCACACAACCCAAAGGCAATATGGCCTAGTGATTTTTGGCCCGTAAAAATTCACAGTTTAAGCACTGATGTTTGGTTATTTGTGAATACGGTAAAATTTTATGGAAAGGACCCTGAAGTTTTGCATAATTACAGAAATTTATCGCCATAAAGAAATTTTATATTCTGCACATGAAGTTTCTAGTAATCCCAAAAAATAGTTAACAAATTCTAAAAATTTATATTAAATCCTAGAAACTTAATTTCTAGCTATATGGGCTTCCACAAATTGTTGAACCTTAGACCTAGCACACATGGATGCTCCATATCTCTGGATTTATATTTTTTTTGAATAATTCCATATTTATATATGCTAGATTTATTTGTATGTTATTGCGCTACTTTTAAATTTTTTTTGATAATTAGCAGAAAATTATAAAAATGCTAGGAAAGTTATAGGAAGTTTAGATAAGTATCTACTAATTAGATATAGACTAAGCTTTACTGATTCAAGAGTGAAAATGCAATATATTGATTTTACTAGTAGTAAAATTTATTTTTGTATGAATATAACGTAGGATAAGTAGAATATCACAAAGAGAGAATTTACTGAGCTTGCCCTAAATGGCAGAAATTACTTGACCTGGGCAATGAATGCCAAGATTAACATAATAGCTTGATCTTTTCGAGTTGTTATTACCCAGCCTAAAGCTGGCACCCATGCTCTTCCTGTATTCACCAAGTGTGCGACTCTACACTTCCTAAGGCATCATCTTCATGCGAACTTGAAAGCCAAGTATTTGATGGAGGAATATCCTCTAGCACTATGAAATTCCCTATGAAATGCTATGACTAGCAAAGATTCGTCCTACTGCCAAAAGCACATTGAGAATAGACCCTCGTATGATTCTAAGACTATAAAAATGTGGCAACATACAAGTCCACCATACACAAGCTTATCTTCAAACTTCATTTCTGTAACCAAAAAATTACAGATGATAAGATAATAAACAAAAAATTGTACACCTTCTTCCTAACATGAGGATACTATAGCAACAGTATCGTCAGGCCAAGTACCAAAAGTGACGTGAGCTTATCTAACTTTGCTAGAAGCAGAGAAGCATGATGATTCTTCATCAGGAGTTCCCCCTTTATGCAATTGGCCTTTACAGAAAAGGCCAATTGCATAAAGGGGGAAATAGAATAATAGCATAATACAAAAGGAAAGAGGCAAGTCCTAGTGGAGAGGTAGAGGTAAAGGGCCAGGGAGATTCTAGAAGCAAGACTTAGCCAACAAGGCTACTTACCCTGCACAACCCTACGTTACGTGTGGATGCACTAGCCATTAGTCGTGCAACTGCTGCACCCTAAGCATTTAGTAGACCTTTGCATGCAAAACATTAGAAAAGTCAAGAAGACTCAGGGGAACAATATTGAGCACACTTCACCGATCAACCTGTTGTTAAGATGGACACCGAGAAGAGTCATGACATTGTTCTTTATCCCATAGAGAAGGACCCTGACACTCTCATGGATCAAGACAATCTTCTTGTTGTTGAGCTCAAGGAGTCCCGGAGGGACACCCATGACTTATATGGAGATCTGAATTAGTCTCCTAAATATTCCTTCACTATTTGATGTTATTTGATGTCATATATTCCTTATAAGTCTCCTTATCAGTTTAGTCTTAGTTTCATTATGAACGTTGGTCTAAACTCCAGTTGAGCGATTATCATTTAAAGTTAAAAATTATTATTTCTCAAAATATTTGATTTATGTATTAAGTTTTGTTTGTTCTATATTTTACAATATGCTCCTGATGCAATAATTGTTTTATTGCCAAATCATATTTCTAATATAGAACAAAGTATAATCCAGTGGTAGAGGAAATCTGTCTTGTAGATAGCTGCACCACAAATTCAATCCTTAGAGAAACTACATGTTTCTAGACTTTGACTAAGAAAACTGAAAATATTATGTGTAAGTATATAGACCGATGTTCAAAAAAGCACTAGGCGGTAGATAGGCGGAGGCCCACTGCTTAGCGCCTAGCCTACCTAGGCGGCGCCTATGAGCGCCTAGGCGAAAATCACAAAATAGCATATTGCAATGAAACAAAAGAGTGAAAGACACACATGAAAGATGGAATATAGTCACAAAACATAGTCCCATATATAATATAGCCACAAAACTAAGTTTCACACATAATATAATCACAAAACATAGTCCCACATATAACTAAGTTCCACAAAAGAGTAAAAAACACACATGAAAGTTGGAATATGATAAATGATAAGATGTGATAGCATTAAATGGAATGAGCCAATGATCATTAAATGATCAATCCTCTAAAGGATAGAGCTTTCATAGAAATACTTCGTCTTAGTCATCCTCGAACTCAACAGCCACCTCTTCCTCCTCATTGCCCTCCTCTTCTTTGGATTGAAAACCGTCATCATGAAGCTCTCTCACTCTTGAACTCCTACGAAGTGCAAGTTGTTCACTAGTACCCATAGGTTCATCAAGTACTCCCCATGGTATACTAGGCACTACCTATTCCTCATCCTTTTTGTCCCTAAAAACAACCAATGCATGATTATCCCCTCTCTCATATAAAAATCCTTGAGTTTCAAAAGCATCACAACATAGGAGGACATCAGTGTTCTTTGCCATGATCCTTTCTTTCTTGGTCAACATTCTAGCGTTGAATTATATGTAGACTAAACTATTGAGGCAGGCAGTGGTTAGCCTATTTCTTCTTTTGGTATGCATCATCAACACAACTATTGTATGGATTCAACATTTGTGCACTCAAGTGCAATGGAGAATCAAGTCTACCTTTTATATTCTTCTCAACAATGGCTATCACATCTTTGTAGTTCTCCACATTTCCAAAGACATCCTTGAGCTCTTTTTTTTTGCCTTAATTAGTTCTCCATATAGAAAAGCTATAGATGGCTTGACATCCTCATCAACCAAACAAAGAACTTACACCAAAGGCTCAAAAACCCTCAAGCATATAGCCACACCATTCCAAAAGGCCCTATTTATAGCCGTCGCTATTGCAACCTTGCCTTTTTGGTTTTCACACGACTCAAGCTTTTCCACTCTCTATCAACCATCTTTTTTAGTTCTTTCTTCTTCTCCATCAAGCTTTGCAAAGTAAGAATAAAAGCGGAAGCAAATCTAGTCACCCCCAACCTTATGATATCTCTCTTCTTTGTGAATTGCCTCATCAATGCCAAGGTCTTGTGGTGCGAATAGATGAAGATAGTGAATGCCTTTGCTTGGTCAAGTATCTTCTTGAACTTTGCCAAGTGGCCAATTCCTTGGACCATCAAGTTGACAGCGTGAGTTGCATAAGATCTCCAAAAGATATTTGGCCTCTTGGTATAAAACAACACCTTTGCTCTCATGTTGTTAGAAGTATTGTCCGTCACTATTTGCACCACATTTTTCGAATCTACTTCCTCAATTGCTTCATCCACTATGTTGAATATGACTTCACTTGTATGTGACACATCCGACATCTCCTTTGATTTTAAAAAACTTGTTCCCATGCTACAATGTGTGTACAAATTCATTATACTCCTCTTCATGTCCGTCCAATCATCGGTCATAATGGAGCAACCATTCTTTATCTTTTCCTCCTCATGTTCCTTTAGCAAACTCTTGGTTATCAAGAATTCCTCACTCAACAAATTCTCCCGAAGGTCATATTTGGTAGGAGGTTGAAATCTAGGGCCAAATTGACCAATGGCTTCACACATTTGCTTGAACTCATCGTTGTCAAGAGCGTTGAATGGTACACCTATCAAAATAATACAAAGAAGAGGTTAGTGAGGTAGGGTAGTAATCAATGGAAGGTAGAAGATAGAAAGATTTACCATGTGTATACACCCATCTAGTAACATATTGACGCACTTGATGTGTTCTCTCTTTCCAAAGCGCATCGGTAATATTTTGTTGCCGCTTGGCTTCCGCAGGGCTTGCTTTAGGATCAATAGGACGTGCAAACTTGTCCATAGGGTCTAATTTGTTAGGTTCCGAGCTTCCACCGTCCTCCACTCCTCCAACTGATGAAACATTTACATCTTCTCTAACTTCGTTATCATGGTCTTGCTTTTGCTTCTTCTTTCGTTTTGCTTCTTCAAGAGATTTCTTGCAATTGTCTTGAGCTTCCTTTGAGGCTACCTTGCATTTAGCAACACTATTGCCAACTTTGCCAACGTGTTGCTTAAGATGATAAATCGCTCCTGAGCTCACATGGCCACAAAAAATGCACTTCACTTTGTCCAAGTTAGAGACAGATCGACTATAACCCCATAAGCCCATCCTACATCATCCAACTTCCAATTAAGAGCTGTTGTGCTCTCATTAGTTGTTGCCACCGATCCCGTTGACAACATTCTATAAATGGAATTCATTGATTTGTGTCTCATACCCAATGTTTAAAAAAGCAAATTGTAACTACATTGATACTGATCATCTAAGCCTAATAAATCTGGACCTCTGGTTCAAACTAAATTGTAACTACATGCTTGAACTAAATCCAATAGAACACATGTGCCACTGCCACTACAGAGCAGTGCGCCAGTGCTATACATTCATACATATCCTAACTAAATCAGTAGACACACTCACACAAATAATTATACTGTAGTTCACTAACTTCACTTTAAGCAGCAAGCCAACAACACGAAGGTCATCAACACTCTACCGGTTATCCTTTTACGGCTCGCTCATACTGTCATACAAATGCTCGAAGGTCATACCTCGCAGGAAGACAAAGCAGCCGACAGTGCGGGAGGATGTTGAAGCAGCCAGCGGTGCGGGAGGAGGCTAAAGCAGCCAGTGATGTGGCTGCACGGGAGGAAGACCTTGCTAAAGACGCGCAGCGGTGCGGGAGGAAGCTGAAGCATGCGGTGGGGAAGATCCAGATTTCGAGGAAGATCAGGTGGTAGTAGGGAAGATCAGGTAGCAGTGGGGAAGATTTGGCGGTGGCTGTGGTAGGGAAGATCCGATGGCCACGAGGGCAGGGAAGACCTAGGAAGACGAGGATTGCACGCCCAGCCAAGCTCCCCCCATTATCCCTTCTAACTTCTAGGTCCCAGCCGAGCTCTCCCCGTTATCCTCTCTGGCTCTCAGCCGAGCTCCACCTAGGTGCCACCTTTGATCCCCTCAGTGCTACCTATGCATGCCTCCATGTTTGTCGAGCTTCGCCTAGGTGCCTCCTCCACCTAGAGCATGCTTTTGTGCCTAGGCAAGGCGGAGGGCCGCTGCCAAGCGCTCAGGCACCTCCTAGGTGCCGACTTTTACTGCTTTTTTGAACACTAATATAGACTCCTAATTTTAGTGATGTGTGTGTTTTCATGATTAATGACATTTGATTGTCAAGACTAACAATGTTTAAAGATTTCAAGACAAGTTGGTGCTTAACTTTACCATAATGGGGGTTCTTGATATTTATGGATCTCTAAAAAGTTAGAATTGATGGAAAAGTATGAGGATTATGAATATTTTGTATATAAACAATCCAAGGTTTTGAGGATAGATTATTGTAGTGTTGCCTCTTTATTTTGCTTTGGCCATACTATTGAAGGGGGGTCTAAGCTAGTAACTTGAGCGCGGATAGATTGGGTAGCTAGTGGTGTTGCACACTAGGCATGTCTTGCTCATCTATAGTCAAAGAAAGTCCTTGAAAAGTTAAAGTTAAAATAGAATCAAAATTAGAGCAATAGAAGCTAATTTTTAAAATTAATGCATTCTAGATGATCCTATAGCTATCGAACAAGGGAGAGGATTTTTGAAGTTAAATGTGGTATTTTTCAATGTGTTAAAAAATTACACATTCTAGATGATCCTATAGCTAGCGAACAAGGAAGTGAATCATTTGAGCTGAAAGTAGTATTTTTCAATGTGCTAGAAAGTTACATATTCCGAATGAACATTTAGCTACCGGACAAGCAAGCGGATTATTGAGAAAAAATTAGGATCATCTGGATGTAAGGATGATCCGGAAGCTATTGCATGGTACGAATCATTGAGACAAAGAGTTGGCTTTTGGGGTGGGCTGAAATTTTGTACATTTCAGATGATACGGATGGAGATAATCATTAAGGATGATCCAGAAGGTACCAATGACACCTTAGGCCTAATGGTATGTTTTTCGAACATTGGACTCCAACCTTTAGGATGATCTAGAAGGACTCTAGATGATCTAGAAGGTTTTAATTTCTTAGGGAAGTGAGTGTAACGGCTAGTTTCTTCAAGAGGGCTATAAATACTTGGCATAGACGTCTTTGTGAGCAATCTTTGGCCACTCTACAGGTTCATCTCATACCAGGAGAAGAGCAAGAGAACTTAAGAGCATTCAAGAGCATATTTTGAGATATTTGAGAGGTAGCATAGGCCTTTAGC
Organism: Guadua angustifolia; assembly: GCA_036346375.1. NCBI lineage: Eukaryota > Viridiplantae > Streptophyta > Magnoliopsida > Poales > Poaceae > Guadua > Guadua angustifolia. The sequence continues at coordinate 10,961,901 of CM070515.1, read as the reverse complement.
GTGCATCACTCCAGTTGCTTGAACTTTCTATATTCAAGTGATGGTCTGGGCTTGTTACCTTTGGAGATCGGTGTCTCCTAGATGGCTTGAGGTGTGGTTCTCGGTGACCTTCCAAGGAGGAGCTTATAGAAAGGCACCGGGAGGTTTGTGAAGGTTTGGAGTCCACCTACCCAGAGCGAAAAATGATTATTTCGAGTGGATGGCTTAATTCCTTGCACGGTTTCAAACCAGAGCGATACTTTTGTGAGATTGCTCCAACAAGGAGTAGAGGAGATCGCTGAATCTCTGAAATGTTGATAAAAAATTAGTTGTGCTCTTTGTCTCTTTTAAGTTTTTGTATTTACTTCTATGTCGTTCAATTCCTAGGTACTAGGCTTACTTAGGATTGGAATTTATATTGAAAAACTTTACTAAACTTGTGTAGAAGTTATTTTGGCTACACTAGCAACCATAGGCACATTGTTTGGACTAGGAAAGCTTAAGTTTTTAATTTGTTCATTAGCAAAAAAAGAATCACAATTCACCCCCTCTTAGGTATCCAATCCACTTCATTATGACCATCGTAGAAAGTGATGCCCTCATTATTGGCACTGAAAAAGCCATCGTACTTCTCTATATGGGTACTCGTATAATAATAGAGGATGCTCTCTTATACCTTGAGTCCAATCATACTCTATTAAGTTTTAAAGACATCTATCTGAATGGTTTTCACATGGAGATAGGAAATAACGATGGTACAGAATACCTCTTGACTAAGTTTAATGGGTACAACAAACGTGTAGCTGAAAAACTTCCTTCCTTTTCCTCAGGATTATACTGTACATATATAAAACCCAAAATTTATGTTGCAATGAAAATAATACTTAAAAACCTAGAACTATTTAAGATCTGGCATGATCGACTGAGTTATCCCTTGTTGAATATGATGAGAAAAATCATCAATAATTCTATTGCCCATAGCATAAAAATTAATGACTTTTTTAGACCTAAAGACTTCTTATGCCTTGCTTGTGCTAAAGGGAAGCTCATAATTAGACCTCTTATCTAAAAATTAAGAAAGAATCATTAAGTTTTTGAGAGAGATTTCAAGGTGATATTTGTGGACCTATGCAGCCCTTATCAGGTCCCTTCAAATACTTTTATGGTACTGACAGTTGCTTCTACTAGAAGGTCCTATGTATGCCTCTTATCTACTTAGAATCAAGTTTTTAATAAATTAATTGTCCAAATTATTGAATTAACAGCCTCCTTTCCAGATGAAAGGATCAAGTCCACCAAATGGACAATGATGACAAGTTTACCTCAAAGGCATTCAATGATTATTGTATGGCTCTGGGCAATGATGAAGAGTAAGGTCTTAAATCACTATTTTTATAGCTTCGCGACAAGGTCCCAAAAAAGCTATAGCAGCTATCGTTAGCTACTGCGAAAGATATCATTCATCATGTTTTTAGTATTAAAAAAATTAAAATGTATGTAATATAAGTCACCTCCAAACAGATCATAAAATCATGATATTTTAGAACGTATTAATATTATTATAATAAGAATATGGATCAAGTCCAGGGTCAAGTCTGTAATTAACAAACATGCTAATACATGTCAAAGACTATAACTGATAACTATATTATAACGTTCTTAATAGTAAGTACTTAATCATTAAGAAATATGAGTGTTGGATTATTGAAAATGATAAGATGAGATATTTTACTAGGTTTTCATATAGTTCAGGCTTATAGGAGATGCATTTGAACCTTCTAGTAATGTTGGATTTCTAAATGGGCCTAATATTTTGGCCTGTGGGTACCTATATAGGATAGAGGAACTATCGCTCGCTTCAAGATTTGGTATATAAGAGAGCTATTGTTAGCTATAGTGTTTGTAGCTATTATAGTAGAACATTGGCCTATAGCTTTAAGTTTCGAGTCTAAAAAAGCTATAACTAGCTATTTAGAGCATCTCCAAGAGAAGCCCTAAATAGGTTGCTAATTGTAATTATAGGGCTTTGATGGAAAAAAAGCACTCCAATAGAGGTTGTATTTTGAGAAAAATTATCAAAATAGGTTTAGGACTCAGAGCCCTGTTGCTATATTTAGCAACTCTCCTCTCCGGCCCCATTGATGGAGCTCTTCAATGAGGCGCCGTACCAGTGCCCCGGTGCCCCCCTCAGCATCCAGGACCTCAACTACCCATCCATCACCGTGTACGACTGGCCGGCCCGGCGATTTACGGCAGGCGCAGGTCAAGAATGTCGGGCTGCCGGGCACGTACACGGCCGTCGTCGTCCGGGAATCCGAGGGCGTGCAGGTGACGGTGACCCCTAGGACGCTGGCGTTCGGGAGCGTGGGCCAGGAGAAGGAGTTCCAGGTAAGCTTCACGGTGAGGGACGCCGCGGCGGCCGCAGACTACACGTTCGGCGCCATTGTTTGGTCCGACGGGAACCATCAGGTGAGGAGTCCTCTTGTCGTGAAGACGCAGGGATGAATGAAGGATTGGAGATTTAGGGTTTAATTGCTGGAGTCAATAGCTATCTTGGGTCCTAATTTTTTTAGTTTAGGCCCTATTTTGAGGTATAGGACTCTATTTTAAAGCTTGACTATTGGAGATGCTCTTAGAACACTGATGTAGAGCATTAAGTACCTCATGTCCACAAATAAAATGGTCTTGCATAGTCATTAATTAAAAGGATAAAACTAATTACTAGGCCACTGTTACAGAATTGTCAGCTATCCACTAGCTATTAGGGCAATGCAATGCTGAACGTTGCAATATTAATTCAATTTGGACCAACTGCATACCATGAAATTTCTCCCTTGAAGATAGTGCATGTGAAAGAACCAAATATTTCTCATCTATGAAAATTCGGTTGTGTTGTACACATATCAATCAACACCACAGTGTATATCCATGGGCTCTCACCAGAAGTTGGGGATATATGTAGATTATAAATCTCCATCAATTATTAAATACTAAAGCCTATGATTGGGGAACTGTATATGGCTCGGTTAGGGATGACAATCGAGTGTGACAGGCATGGGTAGTGCTCATCCATACCCAAGCCCATCAACCAAAATCTCCCCCATAGGTATACCCATAAATAATGGTGGGTGAAGAACCTCACCCATAACCGTTGCTGACAGGTACCCAATACACAGGTATATTCGCGGGGCATATTACATCTGAGAAACATGTAATATAGCTCATAGATTTGAGAGCTTAACACAAATCACAAGCAACACAACACAAACCATAAGCAATATACTGGGATTTAGGATGGGAAATAGAAGAAAAACAAACTTGATAGTAGGAAATCATGTGCCGAGTGGGGTAGGACTATAGGATGCCTTCAGGGTTTTTCAAACAATGCCCACTTGTCAATGCTTATTGTTGGGCAATCAAGTAGAATGGGTAAAGGTGAAGCTCCCCAATACCTGTGCCTATTTGCCTATCGGGTAAATATTTTCCTCCACTAACATGCCCACAGGCAATAAAGGAGAAACATGTTAATTTCATCTTGTTGGGCTTCAAGAAATTTTGAAAAAGAATTTGTTATTGCTTTTGAGAGTAATTGATTTTACGAACCGTATGAACATCTTTCCAACACTCTACCAAGCTTCTGTGGCAACTGTTTATCGATCTGTGAAATAGTTGTTTCAATAGTTATGAAGATGATCTATGTTCTTTGGTTTGTACACTTTTTTTCTATTTTTACTTTGAAGAGAATAAATTTGATTCACTCTATGGGACTTTTGGGCAAAGTCTAATATCTGGTCGGCGGCTCCCACAAATGCAACATGCTTGTCATCATCCGCCACGATGGTGACCCTGGGGTACATGTGGAACAGCCGACGAGTGTTACATCACCGCAGTGTGGGTTTCTTGTAGTGTGCGGTGCTGATTTTATTTGGTTTCTTCTTTAAAAAAATGGTTGTCGTCGAAGTCACTCCGGTTGAAGAATGGGCATTTGTGCCAAATTTGTGACAATGATGCTGAGCTAACACCTGACGATGAACCTTTCGTGCTGTGCAACAAGTGCGCCTTCCCTATATGTCGCGATTGCTATGGATATGAGGGCCATGAGGGCACACACAACTACCCCCAATGCAAGACCCGCTTCAAGCACCTCAAAGGCAAGTACCACCACCCTGCAATACTGTCACTCTAGCTCGTACTATGTTCCTGGTCACTATCCAATTGGTCAACCAGATTTTGTCTATTTTAGTCTCGATTGCTCACTCGATTCCATTATTTGGTTGCAGGCTGCATTCGTGTGCCTGGGGATGAGGAGGAGGATGGCATGGATGACTTGAAAAACAAACTTTTTTTTAAATAATACAATTTTTTATTCAACTTGCAAAAATATACCTCAATTTGAAAAATGCAAACTTTCATGAACGGGCGACTAACGGCCACGCTGACGCCACGTAAGAAAGAAACCGTTCGGCTCCCTCTGTCGCCCAATCATAAGGTGATAGATAATAAATCGACCATTGGTTTGGCGACAGAGGGGGTGCGTGCCTCTGTCGCCAAACCAACTAGTGACATAGGTATGCTATTTAAATTGCGGCACACGTACTGTAGCCGTGCGAGCTTATTTATTCAGTCGAACCGAGAGAAAGAGAAGACAGGAGTGGGAGGGAGAGGGGAGAAAAAAGGAGAGGAGAAGAAATTTGTAGCCGCACGAGATTTGTGTAATTTTTTTGTTTATTTTATTTAGCAATAAATTATGTTAGGATAGACAAATTTTAGATCTAGTTAAATTTAGAGGTTACGAACAAAATTTTGTATATTTTTAGTAATTTAGTTGGTTTGTACAAATATTTGTACGTAGATGTTTTAGGAATAATAATATATTTTTAGGAATATAGATGTTTTTTATAGATAGATATATATATATATATATATATATATATATATATATATATATATATATATATATATATATATATATATATATATATATATATTAGGAGTGTTTTGCAAATAGAAGTAGAGATGTATATTTTTAGGAATGTAGATAAATCTAGGTAGATATATATTTGTAGGAATATAGTTATTTTTCTCTGAGATAGATCTAGAAATTTTTTGAGCATATAAATATAGTTATGTTAGGTGTCACAGTATTTTTTACGAAATGTAATTAATTCGTGAGTTAGTGAATTGGTTCGCAGATATGTCAGAACGAGTTCTATTTAGAATCTATTATGGAGAAGGGGTTGTCATGTATGGTTTAAAGAGTGCGGATCTGAGTAATTTCTAGTATGTGGACAGAAGTTTAAGTAGGATCGAAGAGCATATATTTTCTTTTGTGTTGAATTGGTTGTATTATGCAAAATGATCTTGTTTATTAGGAGTTAGTTGAGGTGAAGGGAACTACATCGTGGAGGTCATATGTGAGGGGGGCAGAGCAATCTGGATGATATCAGGTGCTTCTAGTGCAAGTATATGACAGGGTTGTTACCCCATAGCAACAGTTGGACGCCATTGAGTGTAGTGGATCTCAAAATGAGTTAAGTTATGGTGACACCGAAATTAGGGAATACAACCATGAGTAACATGTTCAGGAATGCAACGAGGACATCATTTACCAAAGTGGTAAACAAGTTGAGGTTGGAGAGGTTGATGGAAATATAGGACAAGAAGCACGGGGATAAGTAGACAAAAGTGAGGAAATTGAGGAAATAACAGCATGGATGGAAGAGGAAGACCATGAATATACCAAAACAGAAGTGGAAGGCGATGAATATTGAATATCAATCTGCCATATCGAATAGTTCTGACATGATAGAGAGTAGATGAATATTGAGATCTTCTGTAAAATACTTGTAGCGTACAGCCTACTTAAATGCACGAATTGCAAAGTCATCAAAAATATTTGGCAAACCTCTTAATAAATTAACATAAATTTTTATTAGAAGTTTAACGAAGACGATGTAAATTATCTTTTTTTTCTAGCTTAGCATAGTAGTTTTTAAAATTATTTAAAATTGTATGCCACAAGTTTACCCAATTGAAAATGGAACCTTCAAGCTAATTAAACAGACAAGTTCTTGCTGATCCTTTCAAAACAATAGGAATTTGGTTGGCCATTACCTTCTCATCACCTCCAGCAGCCTAGATGGTAGTGTTATAATCTGGTAAGAATTCTAATGTATTTTGAGTTCCATCAAAACTTTTCAATTGACCTAGCTTGAATTTCACATACCATGTAACATCTTTGAGCCATTATTCTTGGAAGTATGCTCATTGTCAACTTCCATTAGATGCACTTCATCGACATCTGCCTCCGATCTAACGGCAAAAAGAGTATCGTACTCACCTTTTGATTTCTCAAATGGTTGTACCTCTGCCTCGACCTTAGCCTAAATATTTGCCAATTCTTCTTCAGAAACATATTCGGAATAGAAATCACATTTACATTCTTCTTCCATGGGATAGTCGTTTTCACAGAGATCAACATAATTGGCTAGATCGAACCAATTTTCTTCATCCATTTGGGGAGAATTATGCTACCTTGATTACCGGACTTGCCCTCCTTCTAGCGCCAACTGTCGATGCTCAAGACTTTGAGTCCCTTAACCGAGCTTATGAAAAGATAATTATGGGCTCCTAGTAAACAAGATGATGGAAATGAATATAAGAATTGCTTCTTTATTAGCCAAGCAGCTCAATAGAGTACACATATTACAAATTTTCTATCTAAGAGATGGAAGCTTGATTACAAATAGCAATTAAGAATCTATTCTCCAAATGCTTTGATAATGCAAAGGGGACTCCCTATTATATCGGATGAAAAGGTGGCAGTTGTTCTCCGAAGAAGTGTCGTGTAACCAAGAGGTGTCTTCCTGTCAAATGGTGTCTTCTCGTCAAAGGGTGCCTTTTCCAGCGATAACTTTCAGGTAGTTGCATGCAACTATCAGATAATTGTCTGCACAAAGACATGTAGGGATAACAGCTTGCTTCGACCAGTTTCACTGGTCGAGGATGACCAGTGTGAAGCAATGTGATAGGCCAACTTAACTATATGGTCGGAGACATACCCATCTAGTTAAGCATGTGCCTCATTCTATATAATGGGCTTCGTATATTATAGGTTCATTAATAGAGAACTGTTTCTAACTATTGAGGGCCTAGAAAAAAGAGGCTTTTAATCCTCATCAGCTAGAAACACTCAAATTGGGTCAAATAGAAAGAAACAATTGAGGTAGAATTACACTCGCTTAACAAAAGGAAAGTATTTGATCAAATTGATCAAACACCTCCTCAAATGTTCTCTGTACGATCCAAATGGGTTTCCATCCGGAAGAGAAATAAAAACAACCAGGGGTGAGAAACAAAGCAAGATTTGTAGCACATGGGTTCACATGGAGACTCGGCATCGATTATGAAGAAACTTACTCTCCTATAATAAATGGAATAATGTTCCGATATTTAATATCAATAGCAGCTAGCTTGAACTTACCAATGCAATTAATGGATGTAGTGACCGCATATTTAATACGGATATTTATATAAGAGTTCTTGAATGAGTCAAAATTTTGCATCTTAATAAAAGTAATCACAATACATATAGTGTCATACTGTAGAGGTTGCTATACGAATTAAAACAATCGAGGAGAATGTGGTACAACCGACTTAGTAAGTTTCTCCTAAAGAAATGTTACTCTAATAATAATGATTATCCTTATATGTTCATAAAGAAGTACCATAACAGATTATGTGTAATCTCAGTCTATGTCGATGATCTGAATATCACCAGAACCACAGAGGATATAAAGGAAGCAAGTTCTTACTTTATAACGGAGTTTGAGATAAAAGATTTGCGTAAAACCAAATATTGCTTAGGTCTGTAACTAGAGTATTTATTGGAAAGAATTTGTATACATCAGTCCACTTATACAAAGAAGGGATTAGTAAAATTCAATATGGATAAATCTCATCCTTAAAGACCCTATGGCAGTAAGATCCCTTAATGTGTATAAAGGCTCATTCAGACCGATAATGGAAAATAAAAAAAAAGTCTTAGGATCCAAAGTTCTGTACTTAAGTATCGTAGAAGCACTTATGTATCTTGTGAATAACATCAGTCCTGATGTTGCATACACGTTGAATTTGATAGAACTCCAACTAGAAGGCATTGGTTTAGTGTTAAGACTTCACTCGTATATCTCCAAAGTACTTAAGATCTTAGCTTATTTTACCGGAAGAACAAAGACTTAATCATGGTGAGATATGTGAATGCTAGCTATCTGTCTGATCTCTACAGTGCCAAATCTCATACTGGTTTATATTTCTCTACGTTGGTACATTCATTTTTTGAGACATATGCATTGCGCGTATTCATCTAAGGGAAGTATTGAAATGTAACTACTCTTGATTTTGGTGAGCGAATTCCAAATCTACTTATCAGTGGTTATTGTTATAAATATAACATCCTATTATACAAAAGAATTAAATTTATAATCAATAAAGATAAAAGAGTTGAAATCTCATATATCTAACATTCGTCATTGCGATTGTTCATGGTGTATTTTTTACTAGGAACGTTTTCGCAGCGTGACACGTCGCACGTGTCTGTGATTGTACTAAAACGAAAGGTCCTTTTCGCGAAAAACGGCTGGAATGATCTAAACGTAATTATGCCCTTTTTGGCATTTATCCAGGGTCTTTTCACGAAAGTTTCGTGATCTTGCTGAACCAAAATCTGACCCGGTTTTTTCTGTAAAAAAATACAATTTCGTTTTTCTCGTTTTTTTTAAAAAAAAATTTGGCCGCGGCCGCGTGAAATCGAAAGATCCTTCTCGCGGAAAATAGCTGGAACGATCTAAATGTAATTATGTTTTTTGGCATTTATCTAGGGTCCTTACACAAAAGATTCACGTTTTTTAAACATAATTACTTTTTTCGGCATTTATTTAGGGTCTTTTCACAAAAGATTAGCGATTTTGCTGAACCAAAAAGTCCTTTTCGTAAAAAACCACCGAAAGGACCTAAATGTAATTATATTTTTGTATGCTATTTTTTGGCATTTATTTAGGGTCTTTTCACGAAAGATTAATGATTTTGCTAAACCAAAAGGTCCTTTTAGTAAAAAACCACCGAAAGGACCTAAACGTAATTATATTTTTGTACGTTATTTTTCGGTATTTATTCAGGGTCCTTTCACAAAAATTCACGATTTTACTGAACTAAAAAGTCCTTTTCGCAAAAAACCGCCGGAAGGACCTAAACATAATTACATATTTTTTTAGAGGTGTTTGTGCAAGGCCGACACGTGGCATCGGTGGCTGAGCGTGAAATCTGCAAACTTTAGGAATGTTATAATTCGCATTAGGATTGATTTACTGTGATTAGTTTATTATATTCAACCCGGAGAGCAACAGCGACGGGACGCGCAATAGAGCCACGTGGATCCTGCGTGTCGTGGCACTCTCCGGTGGGGCCAGGGGGCGTCGACTGCACGTGATCCGGCGTGCGATGTGGCGACCCACGGCGCAGCCAGCGACTGGACCGAAGCCGCGCGCGACTGAAAGCTCAACCAGCGCTCCTCTCAGCTACGCGGCTACGTCTCACGGTCTCAGTCACCTCGCCATCGGCCGACTAGCTGCATGCGCAAAAGTGATATGTTTGATCGATAGATACAACGGACTTGATACACTAGTGTTCAAAGTGTTTGAAGATTTGTTAAAAAACATTACAATAGTTGAAACATGAGATGGCGGTTTAAATTTTAAAAGTTTGTATCGATATCTAGACATATTTGATAGGTATAATAGTACTTATACGTCCATGTACATGTGAAAAAAATCATTCCCTATGCATCGGAGTAAAACTAAAGAATTTGACGTGCCGTTCGCTTACGATTCGATGTGGACTCTCGTTATCAAGAACCGAGTTTTTGTGAGGTGATCGATCGAAGCAGGAGACGGGTGAAACGAAGCGTTTGGATCTACCTCGATCTTGCTCGTCGGTTTTGAGATCGCCGATTTGATGATAGGTATGTACAGTGATATAGACGGTAGTTATCTATAATATATATATATATATATATATATATATATATATATATATATATATATATATATATATATATAGGAAGTTTTTTCATACTAGAAGTCATCTTCTCACCTCTAATATATCACTTAAATAAATGTTTTATACTCTTTTATCATTTTTGGTATACTCCAATAATAATTCTAAGATACTCCAATACAATATGATTAAAAAAATTTCATCAGACCCTTTATGTTTTTGCTACATACCCTTTTCCATATGTATAAGGAATGTGTAAACAAATTATGCTATAAAGGGTGGATTTTAATGAAAATTTTCATGAAACTCACTTTGGAGTATCTTATAATCAGTATTAGAGTATACTCAAATGGATAAAGAGGTATAACAACATCATTTAAACGGTATATTAGAGGTGGGAGTACATACACCTAGGAGTATGGAATCATTTTCCTATATATATATATATATATATATATATATATATATATATATATATATATATAGTACTAAAGACAACCATTATATAATTAATTATTTGTCTATATAATAGTATATGTAATATAAAATAGTTTATAAGATCATCTGTTAAATAGTAGACAGCATCTTTCTCTCTTCTCTGTATCTTCTAAAATTCTTTTCAATATAATTTTATAGGTAAGATACGTGTACAATTATTTTACATACCCTTACCGCCTTACGTGACAAGGGCCTGCTGCCGGCGAGGCGCGACCCTGGAGACAGCAGGCGCGCGCTGAAAGTAGGCCGACCGGGTGTGACGAGCGTTAATGTCCACGGATGGGTGGGGCCCGTGGCATCGATGGCGCAATTAATTAACCTAATTGATGTGTAATTAGTGAGTTTGATTTTCTATGTTTGTGGGTGCGTGAGGTGTCCATGGTTCAGCGATCTCGTCGTCTCGCGCGCGGAAGGCCCTGTATGCAGGGGTGCAAACGGATTGGGTGGAACGGATTTTGTTTATTCTGTATCTTATTTTAATTTTTTTTAGATACGGATAATATCGGATTTGAATATGAATACAAATTACTTCGGTCATGAATACAGAGCGAATACTGATCGTTCCGAATACGGTTAGTCTTGGTCATGAATAGTTAGTCGGATAATACGTGTAAATAGAAACCATATATATCATGCATATTAGGATCGTTAGTCGGATAATATGTGAAAATAGAAACCATATATATCATGCATATTAGGATCAATCAATCATGCATATTAGTATCTGGCAAGTAGCATTGTAGCAGGTCACAACCCTCACACCTTAAACCGTTAGATGGTCTAAAATTCATTCTTCCATACTTGCTGAATGTGATATGCTGTACAAGGTTTTGAAGATGGGGAATCACAATTGATGCAGACACTGACTGAGCTATTGTGGAGTTCTTTGCGGTGATGACTATTAGACTGCAAAACCGATGTATAAAGAAAAGGTGATCCATTACAGTCTTGAGGATGGGTGAAGATAGTAAAAACTTTGTGATCCATTACAGGGAAGAACAAAACAACATCACTAAGAATGGAAAGATCAAGTATTTGCAAGGGTGAAAATTTCTTTTGCAGTGTTAGCCCCGAGGAAAATGCACATGGACATCTAACACAGTATCTTAATTCAATATTAGTGTAAATTTACATCCACTGTGTACCTATTCTTTGTCTTCTTTCTAACTTTTATCACAAACTATTGACATTAGTAATGCATCCATATTTTAGTGCCTATGAAGTTAAAAGATTTTAGTGTCTATGAAATTAAAAGATTTTATTGAAGCAAGCCTTATACCTTCAAGTAGCTGCCCGAGTTGAATAGTAGCATATAGCAGACATCATGTTGTGCTCTGCTTCCTGAATCCTTTCACCATCCAAAGTTAATCACAAAGATTGCTCGGTGCCTAAATGGAAAGGTGAGTAAAAGTTAATGAAAGTTTTTACAAGACATAGGCCAACCCAACAAATGCCAAAGAGCATACATACTAAGTTGACCAATGCATAAGAATTAAAATTACACCATCAAATGGTAGCCGGATAGCCATAACAAATAATGATTACTAGCCCAACTTAATTAAGATGCACGAGGCTAGGAGACTGAGTTAATGCATCATGCATGTCAAACAAAGAAGAATGCAGGAATCCAAGATATTGACAACTAAAGGACTAATTTTGTCACTGACCACAGCTGGAAAGACAAAACAAAAGAGTTAATGTCAAACAAAGAAAAATGAAGAAGAATGCCCTCAAGTCGAAACCAGTCAGACAACTAAAAGAACCAAAAAAGTTATGGCTAATCAAATTGAAATCTTGCTAGGATTGATAAAAATTCCTGTAACTAACCAGATTCCACACCGTATCAAAGCAGCCATAAACTGACCCTTACTCAGTTCGTTGTCACACAACCAAGATATAATTAGAGTTGTAGTAAATTTTGAAGAAAGGAGACCTCCTAGATATAAACAAGTACGATTAGTGATAGACAACCGAGGTAGATGAGTAGCTCTATTATTAAGAGGTTCATTTGTGATTCATCTCACAGGGCCATACTAGCCATACTGAACATATTGAGATCAAACTCACAGTTTAAAAAAGGATGCCTATGGATTAATATTCAGGAAGACAGCAAGTTATTCTGAACAGTGAACACAATATGTCATGTAACACAATCTGCTACGATGAAACTCTGCAGTTTTGGCATACAAATGGATGTTGTAGAACAACTAGCAGAAAACATTTTCCTTAAGATAATAGAAGCTTTTGGGGAAATTAATCCTGATAGATGTTGAATGTGTCTAAATATTCAGTAACCTGATGCACTGGATAAAGTACCTTGTATAAATTAATCTTGACCTAAACAAACACAATTTGGTATGGATTATTGTATAGCAAGTTACCAACCAATTTTTCAGAGCTCGATAAATGTCAGTACTACATCAATCAATTCTCAACAACCAAGCAAGCTAATTAGTAACTCATAGAAATAATTGTAAGTAAATTAACCCAACTACGGAACGTAGCCGGAGCATCCCAAAAGAGGACGCATTTACATGAGCAAGGTGGGATCTCACCGCAAGATTCCAATTGGAGAGTAGAGGTTCACCAGGAATGGGGAGAGGAGCGGAAGGGTATCTCAGGGTGTGTTTGGCTTTGGCAGGGATTCACCCCAGATTCGTGAATCTGGTGAAGCTGAAAATTATAGCTTCACCAGACTCGTGAAGCTGAAGCTGTGAGTACAATAAGAGTGTTTAGATAGATCATGTTGTTTATATTTTAGACCAAAGATATAAACTTAATTCACTTTATTTTAGCCTACAAGTTTCAAATTTTAGGAGAAGCTGGAATCTGGAGCTCTACCAAACAGGCCATCAGTGTCCTGCCATTGCTCCCAGAGTCCAGTAGATCTTGGTGGCGCCGGAGGCAAGCAGCGAGGAGATCTTGGTGGCTGGCCACACGATGTGACGTGACCGCGAGGGTGGGGCTGATTTGGAGGGCTGCTATCGAATATTCAAATATAGGATATGGGTATACATCGTAAAGTCGAAAATTTCATCATATACATCTTTATCGGTATCGGGATATTTCGCATATCTCTAGCCCGAACCAACGGGACAAGGTATACGTGGAAAGGATATCCTCATGCAGGGAAAGTTCCGATCATACTCCTGATACGAGAAGGCCTACTCGAACACACCCGACGGCTATGGAAGTTCAGGTATAATACGGGGATCATAACAGTAGAAGGATTCCTCATCGACTACGTTCAGAAAAACCTCACAAAGATGGGCAAAAACGCTGAGCATCGTAATGGAATTGGGGCTTAGGTGAAAAAAATGGATTGCGTAGAAATCCAAAACAGCCAGTAGAAAAACAGAGGGGGAAAGCTAAGGCCGCAGCGGAAGAAAGATTCAAAAACTACAGTTTCATCCTCATCTTTAGGAGTCAGATAGTCCTCATCGACAGAAGGCCTCCAATAGAAGAATGCTTGAGGAGGGATGAGGCCGCCTTTTTCCAGCTCCACGAGACGCTTCTCCGTCATAATGGATGTCTGCCACACTTGCCTATAAGTTTCGTCGTTGAAGGCCGGCTCCTCGACAGGCGTTGCCGCAGCCTCCTTCTTCGGCTGTACGGTAGCCTTTGGGTTTCAGAAGCCATCGGTGCAAAATGAGGAAGTGGAAATTTCTCGAGGTGCAGAGACGCTAGGGCTCAAAGAAACAGGACGGAGGCTTCGAGAGGAAGGCTGAGGACGAATGTATGAAAGAGCTATCGTTCCAAATCTGGAGATTTATAGGCCAAAAGGTGTCTAGGCACAATGGTTCGTTTTCCGTCGAACGGCATGTCAGTGGCCAAAAAAAGTGGAATGATGGCGCCGTATTCATCGTGACATGAGCAATAAATGCTTCAACTGCTCAACATTCAGAATTTCTGACGACGGTTCCAACTCCGCTCAGAGTCGGATTGACTGGCCAACACCAAGCAGCGTAAGGCTACCCTAAGCATTCGACCCTGCACAACCTACTCGATACTTAACAATTCCTAACTTGCTCGAAGTGCTCCACCAGGGGTAGGCAAGGCATTACTCGACCAAACTGAGTTTGGCAGTAATCGACCAAGCACTCAAGAGGATCCTCCACTGAGCGAAGTTCGGGGGTTACTGTCGAATATCTAAATATGGGATATGGGCATGCGCCGTAAAGTCAGAAATCTCACCATATACATCTTTATCGGTACCAGGATATTTCGTATATCTCTAGCCCGAACAAGTGGGATAAGGTATACGCGGAAAGGATATCCCCATGCAGAAAAAGTTCCATCATACTCCTGATACGAAAAGACCTACTCGAACACACCCGATGGTTATGGAAGTTCAGGTACAATACGGGGATCATAACGGTAGAAGGAATCCTCATCGACTACGATTCGGTACTCCAGCTCACTATATAAGAACCAGGGAGGGCGTCATCAAAAGGAGACCAATGGGAGGTGAGAACTAGCTAGGAGAAACCAATTTTGCAACCCACAGCAAACCAGCCTAGAGCGCAAGTTTTTATCCGCGATCATCCACAAGCCGTAGTCTAGTCATCCCCCAGATTCGTAGTTCTTCCTTGTAATCAGGGATAGCCCTATTGATCTGTAATCTCTTCATTGATCTCAATCATCGCCGACATAGGAATAAGATATTACTCGATGACGAGGTCCGAACCTGTCTACATCGTGTGTTCTTGATTGCATGCTTGATCCTGCATATCTCGAAGGTACCCAAATATAAGTGTATTGTCAATCGCTAACCTTCGATAGCTGCGTCGGGGGGACCTTGGTGGTGGCGGCCGCCGACTGGCCGGGCGACGCGAGGGCAGCTGGTTGGCTGCAGACTGGACTGGAGTGGGCATAGGCACAGCCGCATAGCCTAGATCGACTAGGTATAGGACTTAGGGTTTTCACCAGGCACTGGATAGTTGTCGGATAATTACCGGATAGCTCCGATTAACTTTACGAATATATTCGAATCTAACGGATACTTTTATCCTGAATCTGTATCTGTATCCGACAAAAACTATCCGAATCCGTATCCGTATCCAAAAAAATCATGGATATCCAAAATTATGCGCCGAATAAGATCCGAATTTATTGAGACGGACGGATGGTTGTGAACTATCTGCTCCATTTGCATCCCTACCTATATGAAGTTTTGGACCTAGACATTCTATTTTCTACAAAATCTCTATACATTCCAAACAAGCCACCAAGTTAGTATTATAGCTACTGCAGTAGTTCTACAGATAAAATGGAGACGTGTATCATCTATTATGGTCGTAGGTTATGATGTTTTGCATGGAATCGTTGTAAGGACATAGTGTATTACGGAATTTTTTTAAAAAAATAATAAACTGTTTAAATAATTTTACAAAAATAGTACACAAAAAAAATAATTACAAAAATATACCTATGTCGCCATTTCAATTGACGATAGAAGATTTGTCACCGTTTAATATACGACAGAAGCTCTATCGTTAAATAAATTAGCGACAGATCTTCTATCGCTAAATGAATTCACAATAAGGTTCTTTTGCCAATTGAAATGGCAATAGAAGCCTTAGCCTTGTTGGTCAAATGAATCCACAAGTAAACAATCTGTTGACCATTTCAATTAGCGACAGAATAGACATTTATCACCAATTGAATTGGCAACAGAAGCTTGTGTAATTTTCGCGATTTTGTTTGGTGACAAAGCTTATGTCGCCAATTAAAATGGCGACAAAGGTATATCTTGTAATTATTTTTTTAGCGTATTGCTTTTGTAAAATTATTTAAACAATATATTATTTTTAAAAAATCGTGTATTACGTGTACATTTATGTTGAGATTATATTAACTAATAATATAGCATCACATAGATTCCATATGTATATAGTCCATAAGCATTCATATTTACAAAGGGAAATACGCCAGGGTGTGGCCAACACTAGTGTGGTGGGGCGTCAACTGTCCACACTACTACAAAAACGTACATAACAGTCAGTTATTTTTGTTATCATAGTCGGTTTTGGTAGTGATACGTTTCATTAGACAGTGATGAGAAGGTACTATCACAGTCGGTTTCACCCCGATAGTATTAAATTGTCATCACAATCGGTTCTTTTTTAGAATCGATTGTGGTGAGGGGCCTCATCTCATCACAATCGATTCTAGCTCAGAACCGATTGTGATGTTTACATGTGGTGCTTTTTCTTTGTACATCCTCTCAAAAATAGTACAAATTACACACAGTATGCACTGAAAACATCACAGATTACACATAGTATGCACCAAAAACATCACAAATTATACACAGTATGCATATCACATTCATAATATACATAGAAAACAAACACTTTATAATACACATATCACGCATTCATTCACAATATAGAATACAAATATACTTAATAGTCAATACATATATCATATTCATATGATATAATATTGTTTACATATATAGTCTAGTAAGAGCCTGTTGGATCTCTACACCGCTATAACTTATGTCCAGTACACTGGCATATATGGTCTCATAATTTATTAAAAACTTTGTTTTGTAAGCTCTTGCAGGGATGTCGATTTTTTGTAAAATAGAAATGATTACACTAATTTAAATTTTAAAATTTGTATGTAAAAGGTTGAGTATATTATGCAATTATATATACATTAGGGAAAATGTATGAGTTGTCGATCAAGATGAGCATGTGATGCATGACATAGAAGTTGTATAAGTCGTCACACCCTTGTTGATAACACTGTGAACAAAGAAAATCAAATTAAGAGATGAAGAATAGATGTTAGAAAAATTAATTCTATGCTAGGCACTTATATCTTGAAGTGGTTTCACTCCAACTAGTTGCCTGGTTTGTCATCGTATCACCCTCCTTCAGCAACGTAAGACAAGAAAACCATACATATATTAGAGAGATGCCATTAAGAGAAAAAATGAGCATAGTTAAATACAGAAAGTCTTAGTTTAGAGGAATGTATTTATTTCTGCAAAACAGGCTTGATCGTGTAAGTCATCGGTCTCTTCTTGATAGAGTTAAAAGTGTAAACTTTATTTTTACTCAGAGCGACGACGAGTAGAACCCAATGGTAGCTTATTAAATAGTATGCAGTGTAAGAAAATAAGTTCATTTATAGTTTAAGTGTGTATAAGTAATTAAAGGGTAAAGTAGTACTTACTCCTTGTGGTACGGGGATAGATTGAAGTCATTTTTCACCTCAGCCTACCATGCCTGCTTGATATAGTTGGCAAGGAACTCTGATTGAAGCCTAGCTATGGTCGCAGATGCCATCTCAGGGTCAACGAACCCAACTGGGTGTTTACCCATACGGCTCGCTGTCTTATTATCCTGCAACTCATGTCAAATGTTAAAAAAATATAATACAAATTCCTATAGCAGTCATAGGTTCATGTTGTATGGTGCGACACTTATAGAATACAAGATTGTATAGTAGAAATATCGATGGATTTTAGACTGTACAAACAGATGAAATCCTCAGAACTGATTAGGAATGTCCATGCTTCTCACAGTGAAAATGTGCCACTTGATACCTCACATTGAAATTAACGTGACACTCGGCCTCATTCATCTTATCAATGTACCATTCATGGAGCAAGTGAGTGCATATACTTAGAGCATTCAATTCATTGATTGGGACAAGGGGCTTTCCATGTACTTATAATCTTGAGAGGGCTTTATGGCCTCTATCAACTTTACTTTCTCGACAGAAGGAGTTTTTGAGGTTGTGACAATGGGATTTCTATATATTTGAGGGGGCATTGTAGTCTCTGTCAACTTTGCCTTTTTCACATAAGGAATCCCTGAGGTATCCTGTGGATCTTTGGTTATCGTGCTAGCCCTTTTGCACACCAACTCTGCACTCTATATAGGACTCGTCATAGTGGTGGGATCAGGAGTGGACGCAGGTACGATAGGAACCTACAAAGCACATGCATATATAACATGTTGCGGTACTGGAATGATCAAGAAGATGCGGGGGATTTTTACCTTGAGTAGTACATTAGCCATCGTGGGCCACTTGATGAACGACATCCGTGCTTGCCTAAGAGTGGTGATATCTTCGTTCGAAGGGAGCTCTAGCACATGTGATAGGAAGTCTTCGTGGACATAATCCACTTGCACCCTTATGTAGCCTTTCCCCAAAGGATTATTATGCACCGTGCTAATCTCCTTGCATAGAAATGCAACCTTGTGTCCAACCTCATTGGGAAATTCATCTTCCATCACGACGAGCTGGCACTTAGCAAGCATCTGAAAGGATCGAGTTGGCCTAGAGGGGGGTGAATAGGCAACTTTCAAGAATTTTTAGGTTATGTATCAGAATTCAGCACTAGTTAAAATAAACCCAAGAGCTTAACTACTGAAGAGCCAAAGTATTCTAAAAGAAAGCACAGATATCACAAAACTAGCAAGAACTAGCACATAAAGATCAACAGTAGGAAATAAATGGAGAGATGCAAAAACTGAAAGTAAATGGAGAGACACAAGAAATTTTTTCTCGTGGTTTAGAGCCAAGCTCCTACTTCCACGTTAGAGCACTTCTGACAAAGTATTGCTCCTCCAAAACTAGTCACAGTAGCTTTGGTCTCCACTAGGGTGACTATTTCACTATTCCGTGAGGTGAGTCCCAACCTCTCACAATAGTGGTGGCCTTCCACAATCTCCTTTGGATAGGTTGCACCAATACTTCCTCCAAGCCGTCTAGGAACGCTCAGTTCCAAGAGTAATAGACTATCCACAAATCCTATCCCTTGATTCACTAGCACAGCACTAACTAGACTAAGCTTGGAGCAAGAACACTTAGAAAGTGTAGAATTTGAGTTTAACAGTGAAGCATGATCTCCTTGATGAAATAAAAGCTCTAAGGTGCTGAAAGATCAAGGAGATGAAAAAAAATTTACAAAGGAATACTCTGGCAGTGCTTATATAGCCATTTGAATAGTAGCTAGCCATTAAACTTACCACAATAGCCGTTGGACATGTCACTGTCAAAAATAGCCTAAACTCAACTGCTACAGACTTAGCTTGATTAAGCTTAAAAATCGGTTCTTTGTACTCCGGACCAATATTATAGGAATGAGCATTTGCGCCGGACTAAGCCAGCTTGGTCTGTCGTACATAGGTTTAGAGATAAATTAAGTCCAGCGAGAAAATGTGTATTTGCATGCATGCACCGGACTGAGATTGTTTGGTCCGCCAAAGAAGGAATTTCAAAAGAGTTTGCACCGACAAACTTTTGGAAAACAAGAGATAAATGACCGAGAGGAATACATCTACACCGGACTAAGATAAAGGATGATCCGGTGTAAATATGAGCTAGCGCCGAACCCAATTTTGCATCAGCAGAAGTTGATCCGGCGTAAATGGCGTACACTCGGTTTAACTTTTGCATAAATGGCTTTCAACTACAGACTTAAAAAGGGCATGGTCTGGAGAAGACTTAGCTTGTGCCAGACTAAATTTCTGAGTAGATCAGATTAGTCCGTCGTGAATGGAATGCGCTTGGTTTGATGTTATTTTGAGTGGATTTCGGCGCCAGACAAAAAAGGCAAGGTCCGGCGTGGACTTAGTTAGCACCGGACTATTTTACAGAGGAAACAAGGATGGTCCAACGGAAATGGAATTTGACTGAGATTGCGCTAGACTAGAGAGTGAAAGAAATTATTTGGTCCGATGTCAATGGAATTTGGGCAAAGATAATGCCAGACTAAGGGATAGAGAAAATAGAATGAGTCCGGCGAGAAAGAATATCTGTTTGGCTGAGGGTGATTCTGGTGGGGAAACAATTTTGATATGACCTTGACTCCAAGCAATCTAAATGACTTAGCCTATGAACCAAGGTTCACTTTTGTGCATAGTCCCCCTTTATAGTACAGCAAAATCAAAGAAACCCTAGCTACTTGGCCTGAATCAACTCCCAAGCCAAAACTAGTAACATGGGTTCTAATCTTGACCTTTTTGCTTGATGCCTTCTTGGCACTCAAACATAAATCCTTATCACCAAATGGTCATTGACTTAATCATCAATATCAAAACCACATAATCATATATAATTAAAAATTAGGGGGCCTAGATGCTATCAGCATCTACAAGAAGTGCGCAACTTGATCAGAAACATTGTAGGGGTTACTCCCGTACCTTTAAGTCAGAAACAATTATTACCTTTAGTTAGAGACCGGACTAATCATTTTTAGAACCATAGCTACTAGAGCAGAGCACAAACATTTCTATGAGAGGTGAGACCATCTGACTTTGACTTTAGGAGATCATTGCCATCATCTCGGCCCTTAGATGCTCCTCACATGCTATCATCTCCTCCTTTAGATCCTCCCTTAGATCCTCCCTCAGCGTGTCCTTGAGGCACTCCGCATTACCTCCCATGATTTTGATTTGGCACTGATATCGTCCTCTTGAAAGAATGACCTCTTCGTATGCCCTGCACCTGCGGCAAGCACCTAGCCCTTATGGTCAGGCTTCCCTGTCACCGAAGAGAGGATGTCCTTCGACCTTTGGCTCTAAATGATCCCCTACTCTTTTACTAGCTTACCTTCTCCTACAATAAGCAAGTACAAATTAGTTCTAAAATACAACAAAAAGTATCAACTGCAATGTACTAAGTTAGATATCTTACGATGGAAACAATTCATGTGGTTGTGGGATTTGAAATTACAAGCCGACCGTCGGAGGTTTTCTTTGTCCTCACTAATACCCAGTTGCGTGACAACTCCTCACATATGTGAGAGCAGTGTTCGAAAATTCGGTACTTGGCGGCGATATTGCGGTTGGCGGCTATAAACACAATGAATTCAGCTCTTGGCACCCTGTTTGGCGGCTAGGCCAAAATTGCGGGCCTTGGCGGGCCTTGGCGGGTCTTGGCGGTCCTTGGCGGCTGGCACAAAACTATGAGAGAGACCATTTTGATCTATTGTTTACATGACCTGATGACCATGATTGAAAGATTCACGTCGTCGCCCTCAAAATAAGGTACACTAAGTTTATTACTTGATTAATTGAGTAGTATTTGTTCAAGTATTTTAGTTTAATATTCTACTTTAATATTTGATGTTTTGCAATTTGCAAATAACTAGAAAAGAAAACTAAAAAATTTTATTCATAATAAAATCAATAATATATATGAATTATATTAATTCTCGGCCGCTAAGGGCCAAAACGCCAAGACCCGCAATTATGCCGCAAATACGGCCTTTGCGCTTGGCGGTGCCTAACCGCAACGAATCCGCCGAACGAACTCTTGAACACTGTGTGAGAGTAAGGCATCACCATCCCAGAGTTCGCGCACTCCTCAGCTAGTCGCGTCCACTCTCTTCTTCCCTTCATAGCTGGCGGAATTGATGTGGTGTGTGTATGTATTATGCTTATAGATAGCAATGTGCTTTTCTCTCAGCTCCTTGTGAACATTTGCCAAACATCAGGAGTCACACAAATATCTCTCGAAGGGAGTATGGCCTTTCAGCACGTACTCACCGTGCATGATAACCCTGAAGTGCATCAAAAACGCCCATTCTCTTCAAGGCAAACCGCATCGTATTGCTTTCACCTTCCTCTTGTATAATCTGTTTTCCCTTAATTTCGTTCCACTGCCAATTTTTTCGCTTGGCACTGACTTTCTTCCTCATCCTTAACCGTGATCGGCACTCTCTCCCTCATCAATTGGCCAAGAAGAGACCGATAGCGCCCCTTATACTTTGGGGGACCCGTATAAACCCATGTGGCATCAAAATGGAGAACCTGTGGTGTTCTCCTTATGGCTCCTTTATTCAATTCTCGAGTCTTTCTCACCTTACTCGGCCCCTCAACATTTGTAGCCTTACTCAATCCCTGAGCATCACCTTCTATTCTAACTAGCAATGAGTCGGTGCTCTCTCTTTGAGACATTTTGAATATATATATAACATAATAAGATAAAGCAATTCATATATATAACATGATCATATATTTAATATGAGAGAAAGTAATTCATAGATATTATATCGACTTGACAATGAATCATGTAAATTAATAGATTATATGGATAATTCATACCATATAATTGTACCAGCAAACATATTAACAGATTAATGGGTGATCTTAAAGAAACGTCTATCTGTTGACCTACTAAGTACGTACCAATGATGACTCCTATTCTCTAATTAGGTTAGGTTCTAATCCCAATTGAGGATATGTTGTTCATACAAGTTCCTAAGTTGTTGTACAACTTCAGATAAAATTTTGACAGCATCTCTCCATTGTTCTGGAAATACACATCTTGACAACAAGTCAGGAGGGTGTGTATCCGGAGAACACCAGGGAGATGCTACCAAAACTTTCTCTGGAGTTGTACAACAGTTGAAGAACTTGCCTGAACCACATATCCTCGAACTGTCCAAAAAACATGGACAATTTGAGACTGCTTGCTTATAAATATGCAATTTCAGCATATTTATAAACAAGCACCCTCAAGCAGGAGATGTAGGTTACACAACCTAAACTCTAACGTTGATCATATTATAGCAACAATAATGACATGTAAAGCAAAAACCGTTGTAAGGACATTAATATAACAAAATAAATGACAGTGAAATAATACTTTCTAGTATTAATAGAAAGTCACCAAGAAGTCAAGACCAGGATTACTACTGTAATTATTTAGTTCTACTTCAAATGACATAATTACATCATTGAGCAACAGTAGGCAGCAATAATGTGAGAACAATTTAGGGAATACTCACAAAGGAACAAGTTCAGATCAATCACAGAAGCATAGCTCAAGGAGGCTTGGATCAGATCAAGCCTTAGGGATCCCAGCACCAAAATCAAGTGCAAAATCATAGTATAATCTAACAAGTGACAATAGTATAATCGGATCAGTTTTACAACAAAAGCATAATCTGATCAATTTTACAACAATAGCATAATCAGATCAACGTTTTTTATTACCATGACATGCATATCTTTAGATTTTATGCATTACCAGAATTCATGACTACGGATTGACCTCAATAATACAACAAAGGCATGTGGTAAAACAAATTATTAGTGTATAGAAAAATTAACAATGAAATTCCAAAGTGACCATTCTTAGAGCATCTCTTAGTCTTACTGATCTATTAGATAGTTACCTTAAACAAGAACCCATAGTATCTTAAGCGCTAATGAAGGAATGAGATGGCGAACAGAGGGGGTGAATGGTCACAAACAAAATTTCCCCCCCAAAATACTCCAACTAAGAAATCAAAAAGATCGCGCAAAATAAATCGTGAAAAACCCGAACAACTAGACAACTATGTGTACCCCTAGTTTGCATGGATGAGAACTATGGAATATGTGGGGATTTTTGAGTCACAATTCTGGTTTTTTAGTGTCCAAAATAAAAAGAAATCAATTCAACTCTTGCTTTTAGAAGGGATATCAATTCAAATCACAAAAGTCACTTTCAGAAAAGCAAAAGCAGAATTTTCAGAAACTGTCCGCACTTGGAGCAGGAGGTTGGTGGACTTCTGGTGCTCAAGAAATTTTGGGAATTTTCCTCCCCATTATAAAATGAGTCATGAAGCACTCCACCAAATTTTACCTCAAAAATCCTTGAAAAAAATCAGAAAAAAATCAAATAACACAAACTATTAGGAACTTCGAGCAGAAAGTTTGGGGATCGGTTTTCACCTCATGGCGTCCAAACGGTGCAACAAGTAGACTCCCAAATTTTTACACAGATGGATATGAGAATCCCACACCTTCTACAATAATAATCTCTCAAAAATAATTTTTTTATATTTTTCTAAAAATCAAATACTAACTACTACGGGAAGAACAAGTTCTGGACAGAGTTGCAACTTGATAGAAAAGATAATCTCTACTCTATCCTAGGGTGCAAGAAAAATGTAAAACCATATGAACATACTCAAGACATCCAAGATCAACAGCATTTAAAAGGAAAGGAGGCAAATCCAAATTGCAAGAAAGTAAATTACGAGAAAGTAAAATGCAGGAATTTAAATGCTGAATTTAAGACATAAAACAAGTGTGTATTGTAAATTCAAGCATCAATGAAAAAGATTTGCATTTCTGGAAGGAGGGGGTTTACAAAGCCTCACATTAAGGTGGGCAAAACTCAAAGGAGCACAAAAAATCTCTACAACCTTCAAGAGGAGGAGGCTACCCTTCCCCCCTCTATTTATACTACTCTTGGGCTACCTACCACCCTTGGATGAGTCCCTCAACCCTAGAGCACTCATCTAAGGGTTAGGATTAACCCACTCAACCAGTCATGCAAGGGCTAACCCAAAACCCATACACACAAGGGGTTTTCTTGCACGGTTTTCAAAGCATACTACCTAGATCCGCTAACCTATCAACTAGACCGTGATCCAACGACCCTCATCGATCCACACGGCATCTAGCTAGCACCATCTCTTTTCCTTGTCTTCTTGGCTTGCACGAAGTCCGTCTCTGATCATCTTCCGGCGATTCTCGATCATCTGGACCTCCGACACACCTCGCCTAGTCCCGATCATCCTCCGCCTCACCATGATCGAGCACCGTCATCCTACACCCATCAAAGACAAGGAAAACCCATCACATAGCATTGCCCACAATGATATGCAATAAAACTCACACAGACTCAAAATATATCTTCTAAAGACATCGAGTAACTTTGCTCAAAGCCATGTCGATGAGTCGATGAAACAACATCGAGCAACTTGCATTTATCCTAAGGACTCGAGATGGGCCGATGGCAAGGCGCTCGACTTGGCAAACTTCCTACTTGATACTTAGCGATTCCTTATTATCGGCGCTTGGGGAACAGGCCCCTCGCCGATCTTACTTGTTGATTGAGGGATCAACCGAGCCCCTTTTTCCGCAGAGGGCTAGTGTCCAAAGAGTGTCGTAGAAGGACGTCGAGCTACCAAAGGGGGCAGCCAACAAAGGGATTTTTATACTGGTTCGGGCCTCTCACGATTGAGATAACAGCCCTACATCCAGTGCTTCTTTGCTCGTTATCTTGATGCTTACAAGGGCCTGGCAGGGTTTAGCTTTGCTTATGCCCAGTTACAAAAGAGTGTTGCTATTACTACACTTGTGTATGCCTTTCCTAAGTTGGCGTGTCCTCTCCTCCCTCTTCCTTCCTGCTCGCGTGCCTTTTTGTGCTCAGTACGTCCCCTGGCTCTTGGCGCGTTCTAAGGAGGTATTTATAGGTGGTCTAAGATGACCACATCCGAATATCACGCCCTTACGTGTCCTT
Source organism: Guadua angustifolia (assembly GCA_036346375.1). Lineage (NCBI taxonomy): Eukaryota > Viridiplantae > Streptophyta > Magnoliopsida > Poales > Poaceae > Guadua > Guadua angustifolia. Next base: position 10,936,101 of record CM070515.1, on the reverse strand, counting down.
GCGTGGCAGCAACTGTCCCTTGACTTTCGCCACATGTCGTCGTGGAAGTGATGGGCCCAAACCGTGGCATAATGGCTATCGCAGCTGCCGCCACGTCGCCTTTACAGCCCGAGCATGACCTTCGGGGCATGTTCGGGGATCTTCCTTGGTCATGGCCGACCTTGGCGCCACCAAAGCAACCACGCCGAGGGCTGTTGTATGCTTTCATGAGACGAGCATGGGCCGACGACATCAAAGAGAAGCATGGTCGGCCGAAGAGGTGCTGCCGGGGCTTGATGGCCCTTATGGTAATTTATCCAATCCCCGATAGCTAGCCCCCGATGCTCAAGTGGAAAAGCTACTTGATAGGGGCCTTCCTCTTGAGCCTTTAGACTCATAGGAGGGATTGAGATCTTGTGGCGAAAAACTACCTTAGCACGGGGCTGAAATCCTGCAGCAAAACACTACCGCAGCGTCCGAGCAATCCTCGCTTGGGAACAAGAATCTTGCAGTGAAGTACTACTGTAGCATCCGAGCAATCCTTGCTCAGGAATAGAGTTAGAATCCCGCAGCGAAGCACTACTGTGACACCCGAGCAACCCTTGCACGCAAGCGAGCATGTTCTGGCGGGGCCGAGCATCTTGCTCTAGGCCCGACCAAAACGAGGCTTGGGAACGGAAGTGAAAGGTCGCAACTGTTCCTTCTTCGCGAAGCCTCGCGGGTATGGTTCTGACAGTTTTTCGGAAAGCGTGCCTTTATTGGACGATTTAGAAACATGTTGCCGCGCGTCGGTTCTAAGCAAGCGAGGCGATTTACGCCTGTTCGACTTCTCCTTTATAAATACTTGGTGAGAACAGTACGGAGACCTTCTTCTTCTGCATTTCGCAACCAAACCCCAGTGCTCTCCAACTTTCAAACTTCCTCTCGCCTTGCCCCCGCTTTTCTCCAAACCTTTTCATGGCGAAGTTCGACCCGACCAAAATCACCGAGGAGAGGCTGCGGGCACTCGAGAGCTTCGGGTACCTTGACGCGGGCACCTGGCGGATTCCCCGCGGTGAAGGAGCTCCCGCGCCAGAGGGCAACGAGATCGTCACGTGTGAGCTCTACACCGTCAATGGGCTTCGAATGCCCGAAAGTGAGTTTCTTAAGTCCGTACTCACCCAATGTGAGTGCGAGATCACCAACTTAAACTCCAATTCTATCCTTGTCTTGGCCATCTTCTCTCACCTTTGCGAGGGATTCGTGGGCGTCCTGCCCACAGCGAGCCTCTTTTTTCATTTCTATTCCTTGTTTCGCACCGGTGGAGCTTCGACCACCGGTTCTTTGTATTTCTGTTTGCGGCCCCACTGACCATGCGAGTACCCCTTCTTCACGCTCAAAGACTCAATGTCGGGGTGGGCCGATTTCTGGTTCTATTTGAGGAAGGCAGAGGGAAGCACCCTCTACTACTCCGGGACGGCAGCGCCCAGCGTCAAGACCCCGCGCCCGTCCATGCAAGCCGAGGAGGAGCGGGCCTTGATGATGATCAACGAGTTCACGAACATGGGGCTCACTGGTCGGGACATTGTCCGGGACTTCCTCAGGAACAGGGTGTCCCCTCTGAGGAGGAGGGAGCACCCCTTCTTCAAGGTCTCCGGGTGGCAGGACCTCACCCGAGAGGCAGACTCTGGTAAGCTTCCTTATCTTGATCGCTTTTTCTTTTGCATGTACTATTTTGTGCTCGTGCTGACCCCTTTCAATGATCGGCGGCAACCCCGAGCTTCGACTGGGTGAAGAAGCGGGTCGCCGAGATGTTCGGCACCCCAAAGGGCAAGGAACTTGAGCACAGGCGGCAGGTCCCAAAGAATGTGCTCGAGCGGGACGAAGTGGTAAGTTCTTTTTATAATTTATGCTCGAGGGAAAGCGTCCCAAGCATCTTATAACGTCTTTCTGCTTTTGTCAGGAGAAGGTCGCCCTTGAAGCGGCAGTGGTCGAACTTAAGCCACTGGGGGGCGGCCAGGGGGTGCTCCTCCCCGCCGCCAAGAGCAAGAAGGCGAGGAGCAAGAGACAAGCTCTATCGCCGCCCCCTACTCGTTCGACGAAGAGGCGGACGACCTCGACCAGGAGCCCTCCGCGTCAGCACTTGGAGTTCGCCAATAGGAAGGAGGTAAGCGGCCTGGATGCCTGGATGAGGGATTATTCCGCGAGGAATCTGGAGCTGATGGCCCGCTTGCAACAGATCGCGGAGAGGGGGAAGCTGGTCGAAGAGGCGAGGAAAGCCGAGCACAAGGCACTGGAGGGCCAGCTTGCCGAGCTCAAGACCAAGTACGAGCAGGCTATCTCAGCCACCCGGGCTGTAGAGCTCGAGGAAGAGGAGGACGAGGATGTGGCGCCTCTCATAACAAGGCGCGGGCGTTCGAAGAAGACGCTGGAGGCGGTCGACATGGAGAAGGTCAACCCCCTCTTGAAGAGGATCAGACATGCCACAGAGAAGAAGGCTGAAATTGTGGTCGCGGCGACGACCAACCCCGCCGGAGATGACAACAAGGAGCTCGCCAAAGGTAGTCTTCGAACTTCGTCTTTTTCTTCTTTTTTCCTTTTTGCTCCTTGTTTTACTTGCCCTCACCCGAGCTAACCCCACTCTGCTGACGTGGGCATGATAGATCCTAGGGTCTTTTCGAATTGCCGAAAAATAGCTGACGAGATCCTTGATCGTGTCCTAGAGAGGGAGTTTGCCCTCGTCGCCGATCGCGTGATGAGCGAGGTCGTTGACCTGGCGATGGCAGACGAGCTCGCCGGCGACCCCGACCAAGGAGCCGGGGAACTCCTTGCCCTGGAGGGACCAACCCCTCAGGGCACGCTTCTGGCCCTCCTGAGCGAACCACCTGCCCGGGAAAAGAGCGAGGAGCCCCTGAGCGGCCAGCATACTTGGGAGGATGCTGTGTTGTCCTCGAGCAAGCCACCGCCGAAAGCATACAATGAGACCCCGCGGACCAGCCGCTCAGGAGGGAGGCACAACATCCCCAAGCGTACTACATGCCTGGGGGGACAGCGAGAAGGTTCCGGGCGAACCTCCTGCCCGGGAGGAGGTCGTGCTGTCCTCGAGCGAACCTTATGCTCGGGCGGACAGCGCGAAGACCCCGAGCAGACCGGCCGCTCGGGAGGAGGTCGCGACGTCCCCGAGCGAACTGCATGCCCGGGGGAATGACGCAACGTCCCTGGGCGAACCGTGTGCCCGGGGGACTCCGAGGAAATCTTGGGCGAACTCCTTGCTCGGGCGGAAGGCCGATCTCCCCCGCCGAGGATGCCTGAGGGAAATCTTGCGGACCTCCGAGGGGCAAACGTCGCCAACATCTTCCGAGATAACCTCTGCGTGCGTCTTGGTCAGGTAAGTATACTTCTTTTTCCCTTGCGGTAGTAGTTTCCTCTTTGGAGTCTGGGGGTGTCTAAAATTTTCCTGTCTGCAAGTTCTTCAAAAGACTATGAAGGACTTCAACTCGGCGACAGTTCCACTCGAGGTCTTGGTCCAGCTGCGTGCCGATCACGAGGCTCAAGTGGCCGAGCTCGAGCAGCAGATAGACGTCCTTAAGGCCAGGGATCTCCTGATCATGGAGAGGTGCCGTCAGGCCGAGCGTGATGCCGCCAAGGACAAGGAGAGAGCTTGCAAGCACGAGTTAGAGCTCGAGCAAGAACAACAGCACTCCCAAGTTCTTGAGTCAAAGGTGGCGGAGCTGGGCTGGACTACACGGGAAGCTGCCGATTAGCCGACCAAGACAAGGAGGAGATGGAGCAGCTCCGCCAAGAGGCCCGCGAAGGTCGCGAAGCACGGTGGAAGGTGCTCGATCTCGAGGCCAAGCTCGACGAGGCGCGGCAGAAGCTTTCTGCGACACTTAGAGGAGCAAGGCCCGGAAAATAGTCTCCTTGTCTAGGCGTTAGCGTAGATTTCTTTTTCCTTCTCTTTTGTACTTCTTGGCGATGTGAATAAAGTATAGTTCCCCCCCTAAGTCTTTTGTCTTGCGTTTTTGCTATTTTTGTATTTTCTGATTATCACTGCATCCGAGCATGAATTGACTAGGAAAAGGAACTGATAAGCGATGTAGGCTCACACTACCGCATTCCCGAGCAAACCATGGATCAAATGGTCGGGGGGAAAAGGTCGGCGTGAGCGAATCAGGAAACGCAAGAATTAAATAGGCCAGAAAACACGAAAAAGACAGAAACAAGGATTAGTAGGTCACGAGTGAACTCGTACGACCTTATCCCGAGCATGGATCAGATGCCCAGGGAAGCTAGATATGGATCAGATGCCTAGCAGAAAGGTAACTAGCAGATTGTGAATGAAACCACACTGTCGCATCCCGTGCATTGATCAGTATGCACAGGGAAACTAGACATAGATCAAATGTCTAGGAGAAAGATAACAAACAGATTGTGAATGAAACCACACTGCCGCATCCCATGCATTGATCAAATGCACAGGGAAACTAGACATAGATCAGTTGTCTAAGTATTGATTAGTCATGAGAGGACTCATGCCATCACATCCCGAGCATGGGTCAAATGCTCGAGGAACTGACAGACGAGATATGCTCGAACTGTCGCATCCTGGACATGGACCAGACGTCCAGGAAAGGGAACAAGCAGGTCATGAGAGGACTCATGCCATCACATCCCGAGCATGGGTCAAATGCTCGAGGAACTGACAGACGAGATATGCTCGAACTACCGCATCCTAGACATGGACCAGACGTCCAGGGAAAGAAACAAGTAGGTCATGAGAGGACCCATGCCGCTGTATACGGGCAAGCCCTGGGAGTCCAAAAAAATGTTTTAAAGAGAGAAAAGATACAAGAGCATACTTACTTGCTTGGGAAGACCTGCACTCAAGCGCGAAACTTACTTGGCGCAGAATAACATAAGTGCCCAAGCGTAATGCTTGCTCATGGGGGTTTAGACGTGACGAATACTCATACCAGGGGGTACCCAACAGCAAGGTATACATCTATTTCAAGATCGTTTCTCTCTCAGTCGTTTGGACATGGCGGCGAGATTGCGGCGATGATGCAGTCTTTGGAGGGGTATTACCAAAGTCTCCTTGAGTCATAGATGGGATTATCACTGAATATTGGCCGGAACGCCAAATGGGCCGTCTTAGGCCCGGCTCTGGCCCAAGGCCTTGTTGGGCCACGAAGGATCCTCGGCCTCGATCAAGCTCACGAGGCGCTCAGACTGCAGCCCGGTCAGGCGCCCGCAGTTCCCGACACAGGCTGCAGGTCAGGCGCACCAACGAGCCCGACTGGCCTCGGGTCGGGCGCCTGAAGCTCGACTTGACCTCAAGTTAGGGCCCCAATGAGCTCCGACTCGGCAACCTTCGCCACGTCGCTGGTCGACTTCGAGCTGGTCACCTGCCCCGTGGACACGACGGCCATGCTGGGGAAGGTGGCCCCATCCCAAGGCGGTCAAGGGGGCCACCTAAGTCAAGCGCCAGTCCCTTCACCCCGTCATGCGCAGTGGAGAGACGCGCTCCCTCCCGAGGCAACGCCAGAGGGCAGCGTGACGGCGTTAGCATCTGACAAGCACACAGAGGGCAGGTGCGCACCTTCCCGACGGAACGCTGCCCGTTGTGCCTACCAACCCGGCATGGGACAAACAGGAACCTGTCAGTCATCGAGACCGAAGACCGGGACTCCCGGGTGTAGCATACCCCTACTTTTCTTTTCTAAACTCCCGTGTAACCTGCTCCTTCCGCCTATATAAAGGGAGGTAGGACCCTCAGGGAGGGGGATCGATCGATCGACCAATCGAACACATAAGCATAAGCTTACGAACTCTAGCACACCTGGCTCGAATGCTCCTACAACTTTGAGCCCTTAGCTTACCCCGAGCTCCCGAGCTCTCCCACTCGAATGAGGTGCATCGGGCCTGCCCTTTTGCCCTCGCTTGTAACACTGTGTAATCCACCGCACCCCGAGCAATACAAAACCGCCACCACAAACTGGACATAGGGACATTCGGCCCGAACCAGTATACATCTTGGGCTTCCTGAGTCTAACCATTCAAGGAGCGGGAACGCGTAGCCCCTTAACTTACAAATTTACTTGCCGGTTTCACGAAACACCGACAAGACGCGTCCCCGAGCGAAGAACGTGCTCGAAACATGAACAGTCCCTGATCGAAGCGAAACGTTTGATCAGCACAGATCCGAGCGGAACGCTTGATCGGGCGAGGGGATGAAATTTGTGTCCGAGCGAAGAACGCGCTTGGTGCAAAATAGAAATGTTTCCTAAAAGCACAATTTGTTTAAGGTAAAGAACTTATTTTCGGTCTGACCTCATCATAATTTGAGCAAGCGCGAAATATAAAATTAAATGCAAGCTTAGACAAAGAATTTGCGCAGCTGGTCAATATTCCAAGAGCTCGTGAGCACCCGACCATCTTCCATTGCCAAGCGGGCGGCCCCCGGGCGTGCCATCGAGACGACCATGAACGGACTTTCCCATCCGGGGGAGATCTTGTTGGTTTTTGACGTATCCTGAATTCGATGTAGGACAAGGTCACTGACTTGCAAGGTCCTTGGCCGAATCGACTTAGCTGCATGCCTACGAAGAGCTTGTAGGTAAACGGCAGATTGCAACAGCGCCCCCTCGCGTGTCCCTTCAGCGAGGTCAAGGTCGAGCAGACGCTCAAGCTCCTGGTCGACGTTGTTGACCAGGTGCACTCTTTGGGAACCCAGCACAATCTCGGCGGGTAGAACGGCCTCTGCACCGCAGACGAGCTAGAAAGGCATTTCGCCCGTGGCCCGGCTCGACGTAGTGCAAACAGACCAGAGGATGGAAGGAAGCTCGTTTATCAGGCCGAACAGCTAGCCTGTGCTCAACCACTTCCCTTGAGGCTCCGGGCATGCCGGGTGGTTCCCAGGCGAATACGCCTGCGCCCCTCCGGAGGAAAGTGATGAGCTCGAGTTCCTATTTGGGATCTAAGGAAGATCCCAAATGCACGACCTTGGTCGAGTCCGCTCTGCTTAGCGGCACTACCTTGGTCTCTCCTCCTGGCTGGAGGGCAACTTTCGGACGGGACTTCCGTGGTCCTTGGTCGGGACCCCGCTGAGGCAATTGCCGACCGTGTCGAGCAATCTCTCATCGCAACTTAGGGCCGCTTTCGGGTTCCCTCTTACGGTAATCACACCATTGGGGCCGGGAACTTTCAGACACTGATATGCATGATGCGTGGCGGCCATGAACTTGGCGAGGGCTGGCCTGCCGAGGATGGCATTGTAGGCCAGCTCGAAGTCGACCACGTCGAAGGTGATCATCTCTGTCCGGAAGTTGCTCGCGCTTCCGAACGTAACGGGCAAGACGATATGGCCGAGGGGTTTGATCGAAGTGCTTGGGACAATCCCGAAGAAGGGGACTGCGATGCTCTTAATCTTGGACTAAGGTACCTGCATCTCGTCCAGGACCCTAGCGGTTATGAGATCCAGGGAGCTCCCACCGTCGATGAGGACTCGCCCCACCGTCATGTTACTGATGGTCGGGTTCACGACTAGAGGGAGCCTTTGAGGCTTGGCCATTCCAAGGGGACAATCGTCCTTGGAGAAATTAATAGGCAGCTCGGACCACCCGAGCTGCTGGACGGGAGGCTTGCCTTGCGTAACATGGTGCACCTCCCGCACCGCCTCCTTCAAGTCCCTGCGGGACTTGTAGGCGGAGGAGCCCCCGAATATAACTGCAATATGATTGTGAGACCCCTGGTACTCCATATCTTCATTGTCTCCGACCGCGGGCCCTTTTCCCTTTGCCTTACTGTTCTCTTCTTGCTCTGGGAGCGTGGGCATAGGGCCCTTACCACTGTAGAACTGCTCCAGGCGGAACGCCCAAGTTCTACAATTGTGAAGGTCGTGTCCATGCGCCTAATGAAGCGAGCAGAAACGGTCACTTGGTGGCGCATCTTGGCCACCGCGACCTTGGTCGGCGCGCTTGTGTTCGCTGTGCCACTGAGGCGGGCGCCTCCGGCCCCTCCCGCGTTGCTGCAGCTCTGAAGCCTGTGGCGGGTGATGCTCGATCACCGCCACCATGCTCGGCGCGGAGGGCCTTTTCTGCTTCTTGAACTTCTTCTTCTCCACGGAGCCTTGATCCTTCTTGCTCGTGGGACCTTCCAGGCCCGGCTGAGGTCGGAGTTTCCCTTCATCCAGCATCTTCTTCCACTAGACCGCCTCGTCGGCACTCGCGTACTGGTCGACCATGCAGAACAGCTCGTTGGCCGACAGGTCAGGGTGAATCTCCAGGTCCTGCGTGAAGCGGACATCTCGAACTCCGAACTTGAAAGCTCGGATGACCGTCTCATCTGAAATATTGGGTATGGAATTGCTCACCTTAATGAACCTTTGAACAAAGTGCCTTAAAGGCTCGCCGATCGATCGAGCGCCGAGGTCGCGCTCCTTACTCGGACGGTATATGACTACGAAAATTTACGAAGCGCCACGAAATGATGCCAAGAGCGGATCGACCCTTCTTTTTGGTTGAAGAGCCATGTTCTTGTGGCTCTATCCAGGACTGTGGGGAGGAAGTTAGCCATCACGCCTTCGTCCCCCCCCCCGGCAGCCAGGATGGCAGTGGTGTATATTGAAAGGAACTCGTCTGGATTCTGGGTACCGTTGAACCTTTCGATGTGGTTGGGATTGAATTTGCTCGGCCATGAGACATTACGAAGGGATGCTGAGAAAGCTCGGCATCCAAAGGTTGGGCTACTGTGATGACCTCTTCGGACAGGTCGACCATACTGGTCATTACCGCGACGACCTCCGATACGGGGGCCGAGACGAGTAAACACTTCCCTACTCGGTGTGCCCGCGGCTGGATCGGGCACATTTCTGGCCCCACAAGGTAGTTCGGGAACTGCTTCGAGTATCATCGCGGTACCTGTCATGCTTCCTGCGGCCCTCCCGAGCGGAAACCTGGGGGCCATCATGCCTGGGACGAACAGAAAGATGGGGTTTAACGTCCCGGGAGATACTCCGGGCTCCTTTGCTGCTCTGGAACCCCGAAAGCTTTATGTCGGTGGCGAGCTTCTCTAGATTCTCGGCTACGGCCGCACCCATTGCTTCCAGGTCCACCTGATCGGGAAAATCCCGGAGGTCGCGTACGACCGTTGCCATAGCCCGCAACCGTTCAACACTCTGTGGAGCGGGAAGGGGCGATCTTGCCTGACGGCCACGCTCATGCTTTGGGGAGTGGAGCCCACGAGAGCTTCCGCGGTTTGAGGATCCGGCCCTAGCGCCTGTCTCCTCACGAGCTCGACGATGGATACTCGCCAAGGTTCTACCGAGGGACGCCTCAAGATGGCTCTTGGCGGCTTTATAGCGGCGATGACGAGTAGCCCCAAGGATTCCTCCTCAGGGATTTCCGCCTCTCCCGCTATGTTGACGTTGCGAGAGCATGGAGACTGTGAGGGTGACATCATGGAGTCTTCTCATGATGATGTCTCATAATCGGGCTCAAGATGATCGGGGATATCCAGACCATCATAGATGCTATTATCTCCCTCATCATCCGTGAGGGTAACTTGCTGCGAGCGGAGGAAACGCTCTCATGCTGCAACGACCGGTGAAAGACTCCCGGGCTCAATGTGACCTTCTGGATCAGTCACAACTACCACGCCCCCATCGGCGTAGTACATATCATCGTCTTCTACGCCATCAAAGACGCAAAGGTCTTAACCGTCTTGAGAATTCGACATCTTCAGGGATTCTCCACGAAAAGGATTCTCCAGTCGATCCCCACGGACGGTGCCAGCTGTCGGCGCTTGGGGAACAGGCCCCTCACCGAGCTTACTTGTTGATTGAGGGATCAACCGAGCCCCTTTTCCCGCAGAGGGCTAGCGTCCGAAGAGTGCTGTAGAAGGAGGTCGAGCTACCAAAGGGGGCGGCGAACAAAGGGATTTTTATACTGGTTCGGGCCTCTCACGATTTAGATAACAGCCCTACGTCCAGTGCTTCTTTGCTCATTATCTTGTTGCTTACAAGAGCCTGGCAGGGTTTAGCGTTGCCTATGCCCGGTTACAAAAGAGTGTTGCTATTACTACACTTGTGTATGCCTTTCCTAAGTCGGCGTGTCCTCTCCTCCCTCTTCCTTCCTGCGCGCATGCCTTTTTGCCTTCAGTGCGTCCCCTGGCTCTTGGCGCGTTCTGAGGAGGTATTTATAGGTGGTCTAAGACGACCACATCCGAATATCACGCCCTTACGTGTCCTTGCGTGGCAGCAACTGTCCCTTCACTTTCGCCACGCGTCGTCGTGGAAGTGATGGGCCCAAACCGTGGCGTAACGGCTATCGCAACTACCGCCACGTCGCCTTTACAGCCTGAGCATGACCTTCGGGGCATGCTCAGGGATCTTCCTTGGTCGTGACCACCTTGGTCGCCAACCCGAGCAACCACGTTCGGAGGGCTAAGCCGTATGCTCGCGGATGGGCATGGCCGGCGACTGGTGCGTTCGAGGATCCTCCGGGACGGCATTAAAGAGAAGCATGGTCGGTCGAAGAAGTGCTGCCGGGGCTTGATGGCCCTTATGGTAATTTATCCAATTCCCGACACTTATCTACTCGAGTCACTCGACCAACAAGCCGATAGGGCATTACTCAACCAAACCAGAACTTGGCAGTAATCGACCAAACACTTCACCGAACCCTCCACTCGACCCGACAACATCTCTACTCGATACCTAGCGATTTCCAGTCTACACGAGACATTGGACAAAAGGTCAGTAGGGCATTACTCGACCAAATCGAAACATTCGACCGAAAGCGGAGCTAGGAAAACTCAAATTGCTTCAAATTGAAAATCCAATTCAAATCAAACTCAATTCTAAAGCAAACTAAGCTCAAATCCAGTCAATTACTCATCACAAACATGAATAGACCTCCACATAGTCTTTCAGCTAAACTAAAGCATAGTGATCATACCAAGATATGAGCACAGCATGAACAACAATTTTCATCGTGTCGCCCAATACATCTAGATCCACTAGTGAAATCTCAGGAGCCTTATCCCTTCAAATAATGATCTTCCCACAAAGCAAGTATAAGGGCTATCAAATATCCATTCAATACTAGATCTTTATAGGCACTAATAAATAATGACTTCCCACAAAGCAAGTATAAGGGCTATCAAATTACAACTGCACTCGCATGATGAATGGAACAAAACCAACAATACAGCCCTAGAATATGCAATGAAACACAGGCCGTCACTACTACAGTACTTGCCATTATTCATAGCACATCTTGCTCAATGAAACTAATTAAACCATTGTGTTCATACAACAATTATTTGTTAAGCCAATACCAAAATACGGATTCAATCAAACCAACCAATAATTAGTAGTTAATACACAGCCAATCCATATCCTCAATGCAAAAAGAAAGTAAGCCTGGATAAACTAATTCCTCCTTTATCATTTCAACACTTCCACGCCACCGCAGAAGAGGCAAAGGTGCACTTACGACGCATCAAAAACCCAAGAAGGCGGCTAGGGTTTTGATGCAGAGGGGGAGTGGAGGGCGCTGGTGGCATGGGGGCCCAAGGGAGGAGGCCACTGGCGGCGTGGGGGAGTGCAAGCCACCGACAGTGTGGGGCTCGATGGCATGGGTGGCTTGGGGTCCTGAGGGAGGAGGGCGCCGACAGTGTGAGGGAGTGGAGGGCGCCGACAATGTGGGGGCCGGTAGCGTCGAATCGGCAGGGCCAAGAAGAAAGAGGAGGCGGCATGGGGCTAGCGGTCTAGGAGTGGAGGGTTGCCATTTTTGTAGTGAGGCTAGCTTATTAGTGTTGGTTCCCAAGGCAAGCCGATTGCAATGGACAACTTATTGGTGTCGGTCCTAGTATGAACCGATTGCAATGAGGATAGCTTACTAGTGTCGGTTTTTAGCATGAACCGGTTGCAATGAGGATAGCTTATTAGTGTCAGTTTTTAGCGTAAACTGATTGTAATGAGGCTAGCTTATTTGTGTCAATTTTTAGCGTGAACTGATTGCAATGAGGCTAGTTTATTAGTTTTGGTTCCTAGCACAAACCGATTGCAATGAGGCTAGCTTATTAGTGTCAGTTTCGACCAAAGAACGGATCGTGATGATGATTCATCACAATCGGTTCCAACTAGGAACTGATTGTGATGAGCTCTTTCATCTAAGTATGCAAAAGTCTGAATTCTAAACATTTCATCAAAGAGAAAAAGGTCATAACTTTTTCAAATATAGTTAAAATTTTGCACAAACATACATTTTATTTGCTTGCTTTGCAAGGACGAACGGTTCATCTTTGTAGACGAGCCTATTGAGATCCACAAGAATAAAACCTTTATTGTCGACCTTCACTCCATGTGGAATGGTGGCATAGGGGCCCAAGGGAGGAGGCCACTGGCGGCGTGGGGGAGTGTAGGCCACCGACAGTGTGGGGCCCGATGGCGTGGGGTGGCTTGGGGTCCTGAGGGAGGAGGGTGCCGGCAGTGTGAGGGAGTGGAGGGCGCCGACGATGTGGGGGCTGGTAGCGTCGAATCGGCAGGGCCAAGAAGAAAGAGGAGGCGACATGGGGCTGGCGGTCTAGGAGTGGAGGGTTGCCATTTTTGTAGTGAGGCTAGCTTATTAGTGTTGGTTCCCAAGGCAAGCCGATTGCAATGGACAACTTATTGGTGTCGGTCCCAGTATGAACCGATTGCAATGAGGATAGCTTACTAGTGTCGGTTTTTAGCATGAACCGGTTGCAATGAGGATAGCTTATTAGTGTCAGTTTTTAGCGTAAACTGATTGTAATGAGGCTAGCTTATTTGTGTCGGTTTTTAGCGTGAACTGATTGCAATGAGGCTAGTTTATTAGTTTTGGTTCCTAGCACAAACCGATTGCAATGAGGCTAGCTTATTAGTGTCGGTTTCGACCAAAGAACGGATCGTGATGATGATTCATCACAATCGGTTCCAACTAGGGACTGATTGTGATGAGCTCTTTCATCTAAGTATGCAAAAGTCTGATTTTTGAACATTTCATCAAAGAGAAAAAGGCTATAACTTTTTCAAATATAGTTGAAATTATTTAAAATTTTGCACAAACATACATTTTATTTGCTTGCTTTGCAAGGACGAACGGTTCATCTTTGTAGACGAGCCTCTTGAGATTCACAAGAATAAAACCTTTATTGTCGACCTTCACTCCATATGGAAGTCTCGCCCACTTACATGAGCAATGGAATTTGGTATATTCTATAATTGAGCTCTCAAATTTCTTTGATCATCCCGTAGCAGGAGTTCATTGCAGTTGAGGATCCTACTTTCGAGTGATCATCGGATAAAGCATCTATGCTCACACCACTATTTTGAACAGTACTCTTTGCATTTTAACTTTTATTGTAAAAGATATAGCCATTAATATCGTACTCCTACTATGTATGTACATTAAATCTTGGTCCATCAGCTAACCATTTAACATCCTCACTGACGGAGACATTCGTCTTTTCTTTGAACTATGTGAGGAATCAATCGTTGTGTTCTCGCGTGATGGAAAGCTTATCCATATATAGATTCTTTTCCCGTAATATCAACTTGCGTTGTTCGATATACAGATAAACTTCTACGCAGTGCTACAAGACTGTCAAATACACTTTGTAATTCAATTTTAAACATCACACCAAGTCAAACCGCAACTTAAAAAATAAACGGAGACTTGCAAGTAGCTTACTAGCTTATGGCATCAGTTGCTGTTCCCCGATCGAGTTACATTTACTTGTACTTCTCGAGAACACAATCATGCCCATATACTAGAAAACTACAAATCCTATGCATGCAGGCACGCACCTTGCCGACGTGCGTGCACGCGCGCGAGCGAGCGAAAAAGAACAGAGACGAGGTCATGCACCCAGCGCAATACGACGATAAGCCGAGTTAGCACCGGATCCGGGCAAGACAGATGGCCCGTGCGTTGTATCCCCATGGCCCATCAGTGAAGCTCACGACGGCGACGCGCGGCTTGCTTAATTTTAACAAACCATACGCGCGCTCGTCCTACGTGCCAACTGACGTCGAGAAGCTGAAGCTCGACAAGGCGACGTTCCTTTTATCGGCAAGCTTTTCGGAATGACTGATTGGTCAGGGGAAAGAACGAAAGAAAGCAAGCAGAAGAAGCATCTTTGTAGTCATCTCTTCTGTTCTGCACTGTGCTGTAATGTGACAAATTATATTAAACTAACTAGTCATGTGTCCATGCGTTGCAATGAAAACTCAATTTATAATAAAAATTTATTTTCAAAAAAACACTAACCTTATCTGAATTTTTTTTAGATAAAGGGATGAAATCCCGATCTCTGAAAAATGCATACGACCAATTTACAAAGTGTTCAGCAAGCAAGCTTATCCCAAAAAAAAAGGGAAAACCGATAACTAAACAAATATCAAAGACAAAGTCTATTATTATTTCTCCATCCATTCTTGGCAAAAATTTGTAACGCGACGACTTCCAGAATGCTACTCGCCAACCAGACAGGTTCCCTTGAGTTCTCATGCTGCAACTGTGCCCAAAATCGCAACCAATATGTCCCTCTGAAGATAGCCTACAGACAAGAAGTATATTGTTTGTTTTTAAAGAGTAAATCATTGCGTGTGCACCAAATAGCCCACAAGAGAGCTGCAACCCCCGCAAAAATCAGTCTTTTCTTTATCTTTTCAAAGTCTAATAACCAATGTCCAAACATGTGCGAAATAGATCTTGGTGCAGTTAACCCAGTAGCAATTTGAATAATTCACCAAATATTTTTGGCATGCTGGCAATCAATGAATAAGTGCTTGATTGTTTCATTGCTGTTGCAAAAACAACACTTATAACTCCCAATCCAAATCCTTTTAGCTAGGTTATTTGAATAATACCATTCAATCTAAATGTACAATGGTTGAAACTTAATTTACAATAAAAAAATTTATTTGCAAAGAGCGCTAACAGTGGTAAAGGTGTGTAATTAAAAAGCAGTGGCAAAGGTGGGTAATTAAAGAGCAGTGGCAAAGATAGGTAATTTTGATGAAGTGGCGTGAAAAGAAACTCTTACTTTATATAGTAGGGATTATGAGGGGCTAAAAGGCTAAGGATGATCCGAAGTGCACGTGCTACCTAAACCTAATCACATCCTGGTCTGGTTTCTATCTGGCCGCATCATAGATCTTATCGGATCCAAGCGTGGGCCCTCGGGATGTACAGAGGTCGAGATACTATGTGTACTGGGTGTCGCTTCCTGATGTTCACGCTCTCCTCAGTCCTCACGCATGACCGCGAGCGACCCCGACGCTGTCGTTGCAAAAGCTAACCGGAGAGGCAGCATGCATCTACTCGCCCAGCTCAGCTCACCATCGACGACAGATCCTCGATCGATCGTGTTTTCTTGGCTGGCTATGCCCTATGAGCTAATGCGCTTATAGTTGATTGGTTATCTTATTCATGCTTTAATAAGCATGTAACTTTCAGAAAATGATGCACAGAAGCACCTCCCAAGGCTATAATATCTGTGAAGCAATCAACCGAAAATTTCCAGGTAGCTGATCACTGATTTGAGATATTGAAAGCTAGGTGTTGTTTTTAGCTAGGCAGTGTTTATCCGTGCAAATTGATCAGGCTGTTGTGGCTAATGATATATATCTACTTACGTTGTTGTTTTTCAGATCTACTACTGCTGGACACTACTGGTCCTGCGAATTAAGAAAACAAGGTGTTCTCTGAAACCCTGGCTAGCTTGTTCTTTCGTCAGCGATCGATGAACTCGACAAGCATAAGGTTACAGGTCCCCGTCTCAAAAACCATGGGCTGGCTGCTCGAAAATGAAATGGATACGAATCATACGATGCCACTTTTGGACCTTGCAGTACAGATTGTACAGCTAGCTAGTACTGCCACTCAAGCTGGTACTGATCGCGACTTCGCGAGTGCGTGAACTGTCCGCCAGGAAGTTAGCAGCTGAACTGAACGAACAACGACAGGCGTAACTTCGGTTGATTTCTGGAGGATGTCTGTGGTGCCGAAAGGCCCATATATATCCTTGATAGAGATAATCTTGTTTTAGGAAAACTTGTTTTGAAAATTTGTCCGAGTAGTACAAATGAGTAGACTCCGAATCGGTTGTTGTGAATCAGCCTTTATAAGGCCCGTGAGTCCTTAGCATGTAATACAAAACAAAAGAAGCTTGTAGCTCAGTTGGTTTTGAGTGTGACCAGAAGGTCGCGAGTTCCAGTCTTGAGGCTGCAAATTTTTTGGTTTTTTTTTTGTTCCAACAATTGCTATGAGCTAGATTCTTGCCCGAGATGATGTCATACTCTCCGGGTAGTGGTGTCCCCAGTGATGACACGACGTTAGGTATAATGACGAAAGAGAGGTCCGTCATTTCACTGCATTATCCGATACTCACAAAGAGTAATTATGCAGTATGGGCAATCAAAATGAAGGTATATATGAGGGCTCAAGAACTGTGAGAAGCGATCGTGAATGGCAACATCGATGTGCACAAGGATTAGATAGCCTTAGCGGCCATCTATGGAGGCATCCAAAGGAAACGCTGTTCCTACTGAACAAAAAGGAGATAGCCAAAGCAACCAAAGCTACGTGGGAAGTGTTGAAGACGTTGCATCTTGATCATGTCAAGGAGGCAAAGGTACCGACTCTCAAAACTGAGTTTGAGGGGCTATGTATAACAAAGACAGAGTCAGTCGATGATTTTACCATCTGGTTGACAACAATTGTCAACAAAATCAAAGGGTTTTGCGAAAAAATGGAGGAAAGCTATGTGGTAAGAAAATTCCTTCGTGTAGTCTCTGGCAGGTTCCTGCAAATCGTCTCCACCATTGAGCAGTTCTGTGACCTCAAGGTGATGATGACTGAAGAGGTGATCTGCCGCTTGAAGGTTCACGAGGAAAAGATTAGGGGATCCGGCTAGGGTGAAGATGAGCACCTACTCCTAACGCGCGCCGAGTGAGAGGCTCAATTGTTGTGACATGGCGGCGAGAGCTCCCTCGATGGATTTAAAGGTAATGGTTGACGAGATGAGCAAAAGTGAGACGTTATAATTGTAATGATTATGGGTATTTCACTTCAAAGTACCATATGCTAAAGGAAGTGAAAAAAAAACACTGCTTGCCGAAGCTCTAAGTGACGACAAACCAGCACTACTTTGATACTGTGTCAAGTAAAAGAGTTGAGTTCGAGACATTGAAGAGGTGTGTTTTCCATTCTAAGTCGAGTCTGTCAAAGTTAACTCCGGAGCGTTGAGGAGGTATGTTCGATGTTTAAAGTCAAATTCGTCGAAAATGAGCCTAGGATATTGAAGAGATGCGCTCTCTATCCTGTATCGAGTATATGTTGAGTAAGTCATAATTGAGACCAACTATCTCAAAAAGTTATAGTTGTGTTACAAGATTAAGGGGGTGATTGATAGAGATATTCTTATTTTAGAAAAAATTTGTTTTGGAATCAGTATTGGAGTCCGAGTAGTACAAATGAGTACACTCCGAGTCGGTTGCTGTGAATCAGCCTATAAAAGCCCATGAGTCCTGTAACGTGGAGAAGCATAAGTTTGAAAACAGATGTGGCCCATGAGTCCTGTAACGTGAAGAAGCATAAGTTTGAAAACAGATGTGATACAAAAACAAAAGAAGCTTGTAGCTCAGACCAAAAGGTCGCGAGTTCGAGTCTAGAGGCCGCAAATTTTTAGTTGATTTTTTGTTTAATATGTTCCGACAATCCTAACTCGGCTCCTTAGTTAGAAGACCGTAGCATGGGCCGCAAGTGAACTCGTCCCTTTACTTGAGCCCACAACACCAGCCTAGAGGCAGTCAGTTCGTGACTATGGCGTGGTGCCCGTGCCGGTTCCACCGCGAGTACCACGCGCGATGAGGCCTGCAAGTAGGACGCGGAGCCCGTTCTTGCATGTGAGTTCCGCACGGCACCCAACTCGGCCCGACCCACCGCGCGCGGCACCACCCGTCCGCCTAACACCTACATTGGGTCATGTGTGCTCGCCGCGTCCCGCACGCGCGCGCGACCATGTTATGACTTGCTCGTCGTCGCGGCTCGCGACGGGGTGGAACGCCCGCCCAGGCGCCGAGCCCAGCAAAACTACGGCGCGGCGCACGTGCAAATCAAGCGAACGAACAGGTAGAAGCTCTCGAAATTTTCAGATTCTAGCCGGCGTGCAGCTCGTGCGCCCGACGCACGTTTCCTCACCGCTCCACGCCACCAGCGAGCGCCCATGTACTTAATTCCGCCACGCCGCTGGCCCGTTGCCACCATGCCGATCAGACAACACAACCGAGCGCGAGAGCACCTGTGCTTGTGCACGTACCATCTTTAAGTCTTCCGGCTCAGATCATTGGTGCAGTGTACTTTTTATGAGCGCATCATCAATGGGCAAGCACAATGCTGCTGAACAACGCTGGGCCTCTTGCGAGCACATTTGGTTTGATGGTACACAAACAACATTTCCGGGGGCCAGTATACTGTGTACAATTGCAAGCATATATATTATGCAATCGAATGAGTTCAGACTTCAGTGTTTCACATGGCTTATAGCATCGCAGCATATAAGATTGGCGTTTCAGATTTAGGATTTAGCTTCAGAATAGACAGCATCACAGCATGCTCGTGCTCCAGGCTTTTTACTGAAACGTAGGCAGATGCACTGAGATATTGCAGACACGATCACACGAGACGGCACAGGAGTGTATCATGAAATTTGGTTACTCTCGGATTTTGTAAAGCACTGAAGGAAGCCTTCCAGGATTTTTATTGACGAATATACCCCCACACACAATGACATGACACACAGCGAATCAGAACTGTAATGGCTGACTGATTCACTTTTGTAAGATTACACGGGAAATCTATCAATCACTCACAAACAAAAAGAAAGTAGATACATCAGTGAACAATGCTGGGGAGCAATTCCTCTCCAATCAAGTCAATCTCCTGTACTACGTATACTTCTACCACCATGTCATTGTCGCTGTATCATTATTGCCATAATGTTCATCTCAGCGAGTAAGCACCTACCAGGCTGAAAGATCGCCGTTCAGCTCGTGGAGCCAGGCTGAAGTTCAGTCCAAACATCTCCTTGAGGGCTTGTCCGGGCTCTAGCAGGTCAATCAGCTTCGCAACAAGAGAGGCGCTCTCTCTAATATGTTCCATGTCAGTCTGTGTCCACATCAGACGAGATAGCTGCAACCTTCGTTGTTTGGTGCTCAAATCAATTCCCCATCTTGTGTAAATGGTCTCTTTTTCCCCATTGGTGAGCTTATTAAACATCTGCTTATAGAGCCTATCCCTTTCACGTCGAAGGTTCTTCAAGCTGCCAACAAAATGAGTCCCAGTATTCCATCACTCATAGGTTTCATGGGCAATGGTAACAATAACTGTTCATTTCATACTTCTAAAATATAATAAAATACCTTGATGAGATGGCAGAATTAAGCTCGCCTTCTACTGCAAGCTTGGCACTGAACGAGCTCTTAATGAAGGACAGTCTCCTGTGCTCCACTTCCATGTAGATGATGTCTGCTGGATCTCCCTTGAAGAGGAGGAAGAAATAAGTTCTGTGTACTAAGGAGACATTGCATTCATGCCACAACTCAATAATCTCTTGCTGTTTTTTCTCAAGATCAATAGGCCAACTAGGAGGAGATCCAATGGTACTCAGTGCTGAATCTATGCCAACATCTTTGACGGTTTTCACCGCTGTAGAGTCATCTCTAACGACCTGCTGTTTAAATCAAATGTACAAAAGACATTATGACTCAGCTTGATAAACGGAACAAACTGGTTTATTAGGTAACAAAAGTTCCAATCTTTGAGCTGGTTATTAGGTAACAACAGTTATCTTTAAGCTGGTATTATACTGGTCAAGTCCATTTGTAGAGTTTCCATTGTTAGCATAGTAAAAAACCATAGCATGGTAAAAATTTATGGAAAAGAATATAACGTGATGCAGATACCTAGTATTTAGTACATTTTTAAGCCAAATAACGTGGGATCCTGAGCTGGCAAGAATGAAAGGATAATTCAAAAAGTGTTTGCTCTTAGCACGATTACCTGTGCCTGATAATCCTCTAGTTGGTCCTCGTGGTCGTTTTCTATATTCTCTTCTAACCCTGTGAGACAACTAATGTCATTGACAAGAGTTTCTTGTTCTGCGTCGCTGGTGCTCATGTCCTTGGCTACTTCATCACTGATGCTCATGTCCTTGACTACTTCATCAGAAACTACTTCGCCAGAAACAGTGGAGCATTCTATTGAAGTGTCATCATTTCGGCAATCATCATTTTCTGCATACAGACTTCTCCTAACATTATCGGGCCTTCTATGAGCATGCCTGAAAATTACATCAGGTGGTGTCCTGCTGGTATTCTCGGAATCATCAAACCAACTATTTGGAATGACCATGAAGTTAGCCCTGCAGCTTTTACTTCTAGCCAATGCACTATCCTTGGAGTTCATTATACACCTCTTTACGGTCAGGCATTCATGAGGGCAAGGTTTGCCAATGTCAAAAGAAACGTTAGAATCACATGCAAATAGTTTGACAACATTGTCTGTAATGCCATTAGATTCCCATTGATGCACTTCGACAGGAACTTCCATTGTGTTTGTTATGGTCTTAGCCTGTTCCTCCTCTTTTCCAGGGTACATCCTGATAGGATCTTCCATTTTCTTTGTTATGCTTTCAAGTTCTTGCTCTTCGTAAGGTTGTGGGACTGCATCTTTGGAAATCTCCTCTAATCCAGGTGTTTGGAGCTTGGTGCCCTCAGGGAGTAACAGGTTAAATTCGTGGCTTGTGCTTCTTCTATGCTCATGTACATCTATGCATTGGACTTCCCTGCAATGTTCTTCAGAAACTTCAGATGCAGTTCTGAAATCCACCTCCTTCATATGATATGACTCTTTGCCACCAGAGCTATGGTTGCTGGGAGGGCGCCAAGGTGAAATTAACTCTTGATCCCTGGTTTGTTGAGGAAGCTCCATTATTTGATCAGGGAATGCTGAGTCATCGTGATCAGCATTGAAGACATACAATCCATCAAACACTGCATGATCTTGATAAGCAACTCCATAGGTATCTGAAACCGAAAGTGCTTCTTCAGATGCATTTTGTGCAAGAGACTCCGATGACCGACTATGTTCATCCTATCAGAGGAAGGTCAATCCATTAAATGCCACACAATACGATAATTCTAAAAGTAAGTATACACGAGAGAAAGAAAAAAAAATACCCATCGCTTTGCAGTGCGATCATTGCCATGGTCATCACCATCACCTTTAAGTAAACATTTAAGTTTAGACTGAACAGTATCTCTTTCTTCCATCAATTCCTTCAGCTGTTTTTCCAGCTGCAAAAACACACACGCACGAATAAGAGGCTGGGGTAGTGCAATTAACATTATTACAAGGGTTGGGAAATCGTAGATGAGATGAAAGGTACTTTTTTAATCTGTGCATCCTTCTCTCTCAAAACTTCAGCATGAGTAGTGCAAGCAGCTGACCCCGGAAATTTCAGTTCGTTTTCTAATCTTGTAAGTTCTCTTTGTAGATGCTTCACTAGTGCCTTGTCAGACATCACCACATTGACCTGTGCATTTGTAACTACCTCCTTTGCGCAAGTCGCAAACAAAAGTGTGTTCCTGGATTGCTCAATATGACTATGTGCAGGGCTCATGGTGCAGATAATGGCTGTTCTTGCATTGCCTCCTAAAGAGGACTGTAATATACGGGTCAACTTTGAATCTCTGTAAGGGATATGGCCATTTCTTCCCTTGCTGCAGCAGGAACAAATAATTCAGACTACAGTAAATGATAATACTATGGTCAAAGAGAATGCAAAATGAGCAGAAAGGAGAAATGTCAAGCTGTAACACCAAAAGGAATTCAAAATTAGTTTATGCAGTGAATATGAAGGAGCAAAGAGGAAAGGATATGTGCAAACTCCCAGGATTCTTAGGAACAAAAATTATTAGAAAAATTGCAAATCACTGAAATTGCAAGTTCTTGCAAGAAGAAAACAAACCTGAGTTGGCGAACGACCTTTCCCAGTGTTAGCAGACTTCGGTTAATATGGCTACCTTCTTTTAACCTCACACCAGTTGAAGCAGTCTGGGATGCACGCTCACTTCCTGCTAGGTCCACAAAGTTCTGTCGAGAAAAACACCACAGAGACCATCAAACATGCTATACCAAAGAATCTTGAATATAGAAGGATATTCCATACCACACAAGCCACAAGGGTGCTCGAGTTGCCTCTTCCTAAATACTGTCTAGCAGAACTTTCAATTGTCTGAAATTAAAATAAAGTTGTCAAAAACATTTCTTAATAAAGTAATGTAAAACAAATAGTATAAGATCAGCACCAACCAGCCTGAGTATTTGATGGGACCTAGAACTCGTTTCATTCAAAGCAGTTTCCCCAATCTGCCTTTGAGCTGTAGCACAAACCGAATTAAGCAAATAAAGAAAAGGAAAAACAATTATGACTCCTTTGTTTCCAGCAAGTTCAGTCCCGCACCTTCACATACTGCGAGAAGATCCCTAAGATGATCCTTGTCCCGCAATGTTTCCTCATTGAGTTTTTCTACGGTAGTCCCTTTCTATTTGAATTCAAATGACAACATGAGCAACGTTGAGAACAGTATATAGGGTGGAGTGAAAAAAAAAGTTATAGTACGTTCAAGTAAAGGAGAATAGCGTACCTCTGGATCATCAAGAAGTCTAAGAGGTGTCATATCATGGCTCAGAAGGTCCCTCACAGCTTCATTGTATATCTCTATTGCCGAAAATTTCAAAATGAATTCTCTTTCAGGATGCTGTAGCAATGACAAACAATGAGCCAAAAAAATGTTTCATAAAGGTAAAACTCAAACAACGTTCGTGGCGCGCACACGCACCTTCTCTATGTAGTCGTAGATGTCCAACACACTGTATTCAGTTATTCCAGTCATTGTGTAAGTCTTTCCACTGCTTGTTTGTCCATAGGCAAATATGCTTGCTGTCAGGATCCAATGCAGGTGCAAGTGTTAGTTAGCTCACATCACATCAGTTCAGCGAAAACTGAAGTGATGTAACAAAGCTGCTTCATTTCTCCTGTACATACAGTTAATTCCACTGACAACTGATAGAGCGACTTCTTTGGCTCCTTCCTCGTAGACCTGCCTTGTAGAGCAATTGGGGCCAAACACCCTATCTGAAAAGGACAAGAAATAAGAATAATTTGAGCAATAGATTGCCAAATAAAATGCCTACAAGGTTACAACATCAAGAAACTTGGTTGAGCCACACAACACCAGTGACTGCCACAAGCATTGCCATTCTTTCTTTGCGAAATTGAGCTCTCTATTACTATACTCACCGTAGGTGTAGGCGGTGGGGAACATGGCGCGCTCGGGGACAGTGCTACGGAAAATGATGGTGGTGGGGCTGATGCACTCCCAGTCGGAGCTGTCGCCGGCCTCCCTGCCGTTGAGCGGCCGCAGCCGCACGGACACCATTATCCTCTCCTCCTTCACCTCCGCCTTCTCCCATGCCGCCGCCGCCGCCCCCATCTCCCTCCTTTCCTCCCCCTGCACCCTCCACCTAAGAACAGTATCAAAACATCCCCCCTTTCTTTATACTACTAATCACCAGCAGCTAACTATCCCCTCTTCTCGAATCAAACAGCATTGCAAGAAAGCCTAGCCATTTCTCACGGATGGAGAAGGGTGAATTTGGGATGCGGGTGGTAGGTGCCTGCGGGCGAAAGCGGCATGTCACCGGGTGCAGGACGTGGACGGCGATCCAGCGAGACCCCCCAGCCCCAGGCCACAAACAGCAGCAGCGCATAACACAATGCGCTCCTACTTGCACAAGCACCGCCACTACTACTACTATCTGCGCAGCTAATTCACAAGAGAATGAATTGTATTTGGCCGCCGAAGCGGACTGCGTCAGAGTTTTCCATTGCTGCCGCGACGACGGACCATGGTCCCCGCCATGTTTCTGGCCTTTTCCTTCAATTTTATTTATGCTCCTCACATGTGGGGAGATGATAACCAAACCCAAAGACTTGTTTTTTTATGCGCATCCGCGTAGCAAACGAGCATGGACTACCAGCCAACCAACCACTAATAACATTTGGCGAGAGGCGACGAGGCGAACAAATCAAGAAGAGAACTAGAGAAGGCGAAGCAACATTACCTGCGCCCGCTAGTGGAAGACGACCAATGCGAGAGGAGGAGATTGAGAGGGGAGAACGCGGCTAGTAGCGGAGTTGTCTCCTCTCCTCCTCTCTTACCTTCTCCTTGTTGCGGAGAAGAAGAGGAGAAGGGGAATTGGTAATGGCGGGATGTGGCCGGGGAGAGGAAGAGGATGGTGGTAAAGCGACAGGTGTTCTCTTGCGGGTACAGATAGGACTCCCCATCGGCCAATCGCGGTCGAGGGGAGCAAGTGGGCCCCAGAGAAAGTTCGGGTGGGACCGCTTTGTCTGTCACGTGACGTGTCCCCGCTGAATGTAGAATAGTATTTTCTCACAGAGAAGTTTACCATTTTATTGTTGTTTTCTGGAGGCGAGACTTGAGGGCAATAGGGCATGCGCAGGTGAGGAGCAGTTTCTCTGAAAAGTTATTTTTTAAAATATATCTATATTTTTCAAGAGATTATTTAATAAATAATAAATTTTTCTTAGCAATAAGCTATGAAAGCAGATTCAACCGAACTTTCAACTTTTGACTTTTGCTATTTATATATGGCTTCTGATTTATGATAAAAATTATTTAAAAGCTGAGCTATTTGGGAGAGAGGTTTGCTAATTTTTCAAAAGCTGAAGTTAATTTAAAACCCCTCGATCAAGGCCTAAAATTAACCCCTCTTTTGCTTAACCCGGCTATGTTCTACGAACATTACTTTAGCTTATCATCAAGCGGAGCCTCCTTATTTTTGCTTGGATTATGTTATTTTTTTCATGTATACTCTTCCCTTGCTTTTTTTTTGGTTCTGTGAATTCATTATACAAGCATAGGTCTGTTGTCGTTGATGGGATCATGGGTTGACCTCTGGGGAAGCTGAGCGCCACTAGTGATAGTATTGATAAGAACATATTTAATGCCTAATTAGGTTGATCTAATGATGTGTGAACAACAAGGTTGTTAGTGTTGGGATATAAGTAGAGCTAGGCATCATGCTGGGACCGTGGGTCTGGACCGTGCCATGTCACCGTGGCCCTGCCAAGTGCCAACCCACCATACCATGTCATGCTAGCTTGACTGGCCTCCGACAAGTCCAACCATGGCCTATTGGCAAGTCATGTTAACTTCATGTCATATCGACCTAAACTCAGTTCGTTTGCACTAATATAAGAAGAGGAAAGAAGTCAGAGACGCATAGTACTAAGATAGTAAACATAAATATTAGAGCAAAAGGAACAAAATTGTACTCATGCTTTGTAAAATACGTGTTGAGATAGTGGTTAATCTCTACTTATAGATTCTATTACAACTTACTCAAAACTAGAAGACTTGCATTTTAGTTTCTTCCACATGCTTGAAACGCTTGAACCACCTCGTGCTTGTTGCATTGTTGAGACAGTTTTTCTTACTTCACTTTTGCTGTCAAATTTTTCATAATATTTATCGAAAACCGTAAAAAATGCGTGCCAAAGGCGTGCTATACCTGCTTTGTGTCTGTTGGCCCTATAGTGTACATTGCCACACCGGCTCAAGCACGACCCTTTGAGGCGTGTTGTATTATCCATCATGCTCGGCCACCAAACCCAGTACAACCCTACAATCATGCCGTATTGACCCAACCCATGCGCATATATGTCATGCTGTGCCAAGGGCCAATCTCAAAAGGCCTGGTCCGATGCCTACATCTAGGTGTAAGTAACCATTTGAATATGTATTGTCTAAATCTATTCTGGTACTGTTGGGCTAGGCCACCGTTAGCTCTTACTGTACAAGAAACTTCAGTATCACTGTTACAGACAATAGCAGCTAGTGCAAATCACGACGCACTGTGGCACCAGACACAGTCACAGAAGCTCACCATTGCATTGCCGGGCTGCACAAGCATAGTTCAACCTTTTGGACGTTAGCGTATACTCTCTGTCTCTAATGTTATTACTAGTTGATTATAGATTCTTTTTGGTTTCCTTTCATCATCATGAAAGAATGGGCATGATTAGGAAGCTTCCTGGCGTGAAACATGGATTATTATTTCTGCCTGTTCTTAAACATTTTCAGATGTACTAATATATAGTAATAGATTCTCTTGATCACATTGTCACTTTCCAAGTCGTTTAAATGAGAACATTCTCGTCAGTCGTCACTACCAAACCATCTGTAAACACTAGTTGTTTTGCTGGCCCGCACATGGTTGCAGCGGAAGGAAGCGTAAAGACAGATAAGAATTTTAATAGAGAGAAGAAATCTTTTTTAGAAAAATCTAAAAAAAAACAAAAAATATTGATTTTCTTTTTCAAAAAAATTAAAATAAAAAATCACTGTAGCTTATACTGTAGAAACTACTGTGTTTCAGTGGCACGTGTCGCTTGCCGCCCTTCCCTCGGTACCTCAACAAGAATATTAGTATCTATAGATTCCAATCCCATGTCCGGATTTCAGAAGAAACCAAATACAAACCGTCAAACATCACCACACAATGCTAATTGTTTCTTCAATTCTTCTTCATATGCATTGCACAGACTTGGTCCTGTGCATTAGCTTGTGCTGAATCGAACAAAGTCTGTTCTGCCCAGGTTAATTTCTTCAAAGAGATAATGACAATGCAAGATATGCCAAACTAGTACTGTACTCATCTTTGCTTAGGCCTTAAACAACAACGTTTCTGAACTTCAAAAGCTTCAGATCTGCGTAAAGTGTGCATCCCGTTCACTATCCTAAGTAAGTGAACGACCTGTCGATGGCAAATTTTATCCAATTCCTGTCCTTGATTCCAGCGAGAAAAAAACGTGTTGGTAGATTTGAAAGATGTGCTGCTGAGTGAGGCCGTTCGTTATGGAAAGGGAGATCGAGTAAAAATGTGGCAACAAGGAAGCGAGGAGGATGTGGATGAGGAGTCCTCCTGCCTTCCTTGCTGGAGTCAGGAATCTTGTCTCACCAATTTGTTGAGGTGCTGATCTGATCCTGATTTTATGCTGTAAGCTTGAGAGATCTTCTTGGCAAGGCTAGTAGTAAAATTTTAACTGAACCACTGACTGACCTGCAAATCATATGAATATAAGATGATAGTCTCGTCCAACTTACTCACCTCGGATAAAGGTAAAGCATTTGCGTTGCTAAACAAAAAGACAGGCTTTGCATCTTGATTACAATAATTATGGTTGCTCTAGCGGAGATTAGAGTTCAAATCACAACATAATAGAGTAGAGCATTTGGTATTCGGTCGCAGACTCGCAGGTAGACGGACCATGCTTCAATCTGCATGCAGAAAAGCCCTACCGTTTGGTCAGAGCATTCGGTATTACTGTCACTAGCAGACCTTACTGAGCTGGAGTCGTGGGTCACCTGCTCAATGAATAGTAATTACCATTTACCACTGTTAAGCACTTTTATAGAGTACTTATGGCAGTGGCCCTCCTGCTTGCTTCATTCCCGGTTATTATGGCTCTGAGATGATACATTAATACTACTCCGTATCACTGAATTGTTCTTGCTAATGCATGCACTGATGATGGATGCCTTTGCTGGTACAGCAGCTCTGCAACTGCACTGGCCATCCATAACTCCTCTCATGTTCTTGCAGCAGTGGGGTTTGAAACTTGAGATTGAGACCGGCAACTAGCTCTCCCAAGGACAATAATGCCTCACATTCTGCGCTCTCGCCATGTGCAGCTACCCATGCATGCAATGCACCATTGCCTCATCATCTGTTAATGATACTGCATAGTTTGGAGCAGTGTACTGCAACTTACGGCCAGTAGGACCAAATTTGGAACATGATGTTACAGTGCGCATAATCATTAGAGAGAGTATGGCTTCGCGTTGCAAGAGGAAAAAAAAAATCTCTGGTCGATACTATGCTTGTGGATGTGGTGGCTCCATGAGCCAGGGAAGAAGTGTCGGCGACTCTGTTTTTGCATGCTTTGAAATGGAATAGATATCATCGTCGCAATGGGACAGGAAAAACTGCCCCTCACGTTAGGGAGGGAAGAGAAGAAGACCTTTCATGATTGAGAGAGGTGCTTCCATGATTTGTTGGCTGTCTCCCTGACCTCTGTTTCTTGTTTTTCCCCCTCTTGCTTGTGCCGTTTCCATCTAATTATACCGATCACGCATCAGCACGAGAGAGAGATGCTCTGGTTTTACCCTTTTTTTGTCGTTTTCACAAATGATTGTAACATCGGATGCAATTATATTTAGACCATTAAAAAAATGAAATTTTACTTGTTTAAATAAATGGAATTTGCAAAAAAAAACATTAAGACAAATTAGAGATGTAATTTGGAAGAAACATTCATTTGAGATAGCTAGTAAATTAACCTTCAGATATTTTCAAGGGCATGTACTGCTTGCGGGGATAACAAGTTGATCAGTTGTGCTCTATATACTGTCTGTTTCAAAGCCTAGCTGTCAGGGAGAAAAAAAACAGCATTCAGCAATTTTATTCATCGCTACGCAATAGAGTTTGACTCGGAAGGATAAAAAACGGGAAATAGGTGAAAGATGTTACACAACTTGGTAGCGTGGTAATTCTAGAACTTACCTGAATGATTGATTAAAACATTTATTTGTACCAGTTTGAGCCATCAGTAATCCTTTTCCAGCTTGTCTCTCTCTTGCACACAATTACCTACACAGTTTCAGCAAAAGACGAGGTTTTTCGTTTCACCTTGCATTTCCTGCAATATAATATCCACTCAACTGAGACGAGTTAGATTGCGACGGCGATTGTCTGAAAGTACTAATAACAACATGTATGGAACTATGGACCCGGCGATTGCGACAGCGTCTTTTCTAGAGAGCTGAGTCTTTCCCTAATCCCCCGTTTTTCCTTAGGTGCATTCTCCTGCATATTGTTATCTCTAAAAACTATATACCTTCTCCCTCCTACTTAATCTAATCACAGCTCGGTTGTCTTAAAAAAAAACATGTATAGAAGTATGGACCATTTTTCATCTAATGCTAACCGCCATGCGTGCAGCTAAGACACAGTGCAGGCCACGTAGCACCATCATTTCATAATTCTCACCATGACTTCTTACATATTCATTATAAAGTGCTGTTTGTTATGTTCACTAGTTTGTGAAGATTTATATTTCCACTTTCAAAGCTTGATACCAATCTTGTGCTTGCCTTCCCAGGCTAGGTCGCATATGCGCAGATGGTGAGCCGTCTGATAGAAACATTTGCAGGTCGGTATGGAGTCAGATTCGTACTAGGATCCTTTCCTTTTTGCCTTTTGACAACCAAACTGATTAAAGCTTTGACAGGCGAGTCCCATTCGAGAAAGACCCGGTTTGTCCTCTTACTGTTCTGCCGCATCGGACGCAAGCTGTAGAAGAAAAGGTTAGGGAATATGGGTAGCAGCTAGTTGGACCAAGAAGCTACGAAATTGGGCTCTCTACTCTGGCCCAGAGTTGTAAAGTTGTTCGTATACATGTGAAGTGAAACATACCGAAACACACATAGATTGACGAGCAAACTAGCAAAGAAGTCTCTTACTCTGCATCACGAGGTCCCAAGAACATGCGGCGGATAAAACGAAACGCGGCACCTGCACTCGTACCTCTCACATTCCTCGGCAATACTGCCAATGTAGTAATGCACTTGAGTGTGAGCCACCACCATGTGCGATCCAGGCTGGGATTCTTGTAGAGCGAGTAAGGTTGCGCCAACTCATGCGGCTGCCTGTGGCTGGGATTGTTTCGGCAACAAGTCGGGCACAGCCTGCCTCGATCGACCAGGAGACCGAAAGATCAATCGCCCAGCAGAGCCAACTCACGTACGACCTCCGCGACACGGCATTTGGTTGCAAACGCACGTACACCGAACAACCGACGTCCGCGCCTCCACCGGCGCCTGGAACCTGAAATGGTTCCTGACCAGGCGTGTGGAGGAGGGGGTCGCGCCCGGCCGTTTGAGAAACGCGAGTGAAGCGATCGACCGCCGATTTGGGCGAGCGTGCACGGAGCAAACGCGCGTTTCGCCCGGCACCAACACGCGGTTGTGCGCCCCTGCCGTGGCTGCGCGGTGCTGTACGCAACATGTACGCGCTGGGCATGCCCGACGGACGCCGACGCCAAGTGTTTCCGCCGTCGGCCCAATGTAATTCGAATCGTCCATCAGATCTTCCGGACAGGAGCAAATAAATCGGCCCGTACGTCTGAAGCATCATCAAGGCTTCCTTTCTTTCGCCCCCAAGCATGGCTGCGACCAAATTAATCCGGCCCATATACACACAAAAGGGCAGAAACTTTTCTCCTTGTTTTTCTTTTGTGTGTTTTTTTTACTATTTACTATTACCTTTGCTTTAAGGTTTATACAACTTATATCAGAAAGATGATGCATAGAATCATTGCTTAAAATACGCTATAGAGCAGGAGCTAGCTACGGTGGAGGTGGTGATTAGGATGTAGACTTCGCTATGATGGGTACCACCACCTCGACAACCATCTCCAAATTCACTGTGTCCTTTGTACGTAGCCTGGTAGGTCTTCTTGCCTAGATCCGATGGGTATTTCATGCCAATCACCAATAGGGGTGTAATGGGTTTGAACAGGTCCAAGCTTTTGGATTAAGTCGGTCTAAAACTGCGAATGGATTATGTCGGCGTTTGGGGAACAGGCCTTTCGCTGAGCTTACTTGTTGATTGATGGATCAACCAAGTCCCTTTTTACGCGAAGGGCTAGCGTTCGAAAAATGCCGTGGGAGGAGGTCGATCTACCAAAAAGGGCAACGAGCAAGGGGGTTTTATACTGGTTCAGGCCTCTCACGATCGAGATAACAGCCCTACGTCCAGTGCAACTTTGCTTATTATCTTGATGCTTACAAGGGTCTGGCAGGGTTAAGCTCACCCTATGCCTGGTTACAAAAGAGTGTCGCTATTACTACGCTCGTATGTGCCTTTTTTATGATGGAGCCTCCTCCGTGCGTGTCTCTCCCTCTTTTCTTTCGGCCGTCAGCACGGCACTTACAACTTGCGGGGTCGCTGCCAAATATAGGAGCAGGTCTTCCCCCAACCTTGGCGTGGTTAAGACGGATGGACTAGATAGGTACTGCTTCAGCTCTTCGAAGGATTGATTTGCTTCTTCAATCCATGTGAAGCCGTCGTGCTTGCGGAGCGCCTTGAAGAAAGGCAGCCCGCGCTCGCCTAAACGAGAGATGAAGCGATTTAGAGCCGCCATGCGTCCGGTTAGAGTCTGGACCTCCCTGATGTTGCTGTGTGGTCGCATTTTCTCAATAGCTTCTATCTTCTCCGGGTTTGCCCCGATGCCCTGTGGGCCGATCATGTAGCCAAGCATCTTGCCCGCTTTTACCCCAAAGACGCATTTTTTCGGATTAAGTCTTATTCGATGCTTGTTGAGGTTACAAAAGGTCTCCTCAAGGTCGGCTACGTGACCCGAGGCGAGCTTGCTTTTGACTACAATGTCGTCTACATAGACCTCTAAATTTCGCCCTATCTGGTCTATGAAGGTCTTCTGCATCAAACGCTGGAAGATCGCTCCAGCGTTTCTAAGACCGAAAGACATGGTCGTGTAGCAGAACGTGATGAACGAAGTGATGAAGGAAGTCTTCTCTTCATCTTCAGGTGATATGCCGATCTGGTGATAGCCCGAGTAGGCATCCAGAAAACTCATCATCTGGGACTCCGCTGTCGCGTCGACCAACTAGTCTATATGTGACAGCGAAAAATTATCTTTAGGACAAGGGGCGTTCAGGCCCGTTTAGTCGACACACATGCGCCACTTTCCTCCCTTCTTCTTGACGATGACTGGGTTTGCCAGCTATTCCGAATACTCGACTTCTTGGATGAAGCCAACTTTGAGAAGTTTGTCGAGTTTGTTCCGGATGATTGCTTGTTTCTCCGGGGAAAAGCGTCTGAGCTTCTGGCAGCACAGGTTTCTTGTCAGGCCGAACAGCTAGCCTGTGCTCGATCACTTCCCTTGGGACTCCAGCCATGTCGAACGGTTCCCAAGCAAACACGCCCGCGCTGCTCCGAAGGAAAGTGATGAGCTTGAGTTCCTATTTGGGATCTAAGGAAGATCCCAAATGCACGACCTTGGTCGGATCCGTGCCGCTTAGCGGCACCGCCTTGGTCTCTCCTCCTGGCTGGAGGGCAACTTTTGGCCGGGACTTCCTCGGCCCTTGGTCGGGACCCCGTTGAGGCAGCTGCCCAACCATGTCGAGCGATCTCTCATCGCAACTCAAGGCCGCCTTCGGATTCCCCCTTACGGTAATCACGCCATTGGGGCCGGGAACCTTTAGACACTGATATGCATGGTGTGTGACAGCCATGAACTTGGCGAGGGCTGGCCTGCCGAGGATGGCATTGTAGGCTAGCTTGAAGTCGACCACGTCGAAGGTGATCATTTCTGTCCGGAAGTTGCTCGGGCTTCCGAACGTAACAGGCAAGATGATCTGGCTAAGGGGTTTGATCGAGTTGCCCGGGACAATCCCGAAGAAGGGAACCGCGATGCTCTTAATTTTGGACCGAGGTACCTGCATCTCGTCCAGAACCCTGGTGGCTATGAGATCCAGGGAGCTCCCGCCATCGATGAGGACTCGCCCCACCGTCGTGTTACTGATGGTCGGGTTCACGACCAGGGGGAGCCTTTGAGGCTTGGTCATCCCAAGGGGAAAATCGTCCTTCGAGAAGTTAATAGGCAGTTCGGACCACCTGAGCTGCTGGACGGGAGGATTGCCTTGCGCAACGTGGTGCACCTCCCGCGCCGTCTCCTTCAAGTCCCTGCGGGGCTTGTGGGCGGAGGAGCCCCCAAATATAACTGCAATATGATTGTGGGGCTACTAATACTCCATGTTTTCATCGTCTTCGACTGCGGGCCATTTTCCCTTTGCCTTATCGCTCTCTTCTTTCTCCAGGAGCGTGGGCATAGGACCCTTGCCGCTGTAGAACTGCTCTAGGCAGAACGCCCAAGTTCTACAATTACGAAGGTCGTGCCCGTACGCCTGATGAAGCGGGCAAAAACGGTCACATGGTGGTGCACCTTGGCCGCTGCGACCCTGGTCGGTGCGCCTTTACGTGCTGTGCCGCTGAGGCGGGCGCCCTCTGCCCCTCCCACGTTGCTGTGGCTCTGAAGCCTGTGGCGGATGATACTCGATCGCCGCCACCATGCTCGGCACGGAGGGCCTTTTCTGCTTCTTGAACTCCTTCTCCACGGAGCCTTGATTCTTCTTGCTCGTGGGACCTTCCAGACCCGGCTGAGGTGGGAGTTTTCCTTCGTCCAGCATTTTCTTCCACTGGACTACCTCATCGGCATTCGCGTACCGGTCGACCATGCGGAAAAGCTCGTTGGCCGATAGGACAGAGTGAATCTCCAGGTCTTGTGTGAAGCGGATGTCCCGAACTTCGAACTTGAAAGCTCGGACGACCGCCTCGTCTGAAATATTGTGTATGGAGTTTCTCACCTTAATGAACCTTTGAACAAAGTGACTTAGAGGCTCGCCTTCGGTCTGGATCAGATGCTCGAGGTCGCGCTCCTTGCCCGGGCGGATATAACAGCTCTGAAAATTTGCCCGGAGCGCTTCGCTAAGTTGATGCCAAGAGCGGATCGACCCTTCTTTTTGGTTGAAGAGTCATGTTCTTGCGGCTCCATCCAGGACTGTGGGGAGGAAATTAGCCATCACGCCTTCCTCCCCTCCGATAGCCAGAATGGTAATGGTGTATATTGAGAGGAACTCGTCTGGGTTCTGGGTACCGTTGAACCTTTCGATGTGGCCGGGCTTAAATTTGCTCGGTCACGAGACATTACGGAGGGATGCTGAGAAAGCTTGGCACCCGAAGGCCGGACTGCTGTGATGACTTTTTCGAGCAGGTCGACCATACTGGTTACTACCACGACGACCTCCGATACGGGGGCCGAGACGAGTAAATACTTCCCCATGTCGACGCGGCAGAGACCGCTCCGAGGTCGACAACTCAATGTGCTCGCGGCTGGACCGGGCACATTTCTGGCCCCACGAGGTAGCTCGGGAACTGCTCCGAGTACCGTCACGGTACTTGTCATGCTTCCTACGGTCCTCCCGAACAGAACCCCGGGGCCATCGTGCCTGGGATGAACAGGAAGATGGGGTTTAGCGTCCCGGGAAATACTCCGGGCTCCTTTGCAGCTCGGGGATCCTGAAAGCTTTATGTCGGCGGCGAGCTTCTCCAGATTCTCAGCTACGGTCGCGCCTATTGCTTTCAGGTCCATCTGACCGGGAAAATCTTAGAGGTCGCGTACGACCATTGCCATAGCCCGCAACCGTTCAACGCTCTGTGGAACAGGAAGGGGCGATCTTATTTGGCGGCTACGCACATGCTCTGTGGAGTGGAGTCCACGAGAGCTTCCGCGATTTGAGGATCCGGCCCCAGCGCCCGTCTCCTCCCGAGCTTGACGACGGATACTCGCCAGGGTTCTATCGAGGGATGCCTCAAGATGGCTCTTGGCGGCTTCATAGCAACGACGACGTGCAATCCCCGAGAGTTCCGCCTCTCCTGCCATGTTGACGTTGCGAGAGCGGGGAGATCGTGAGGGCGACATCATGGAGTCCCCTCGCGATGAAGTCTCGTAATCGGGCTCAAGATGGTCGGAGATATCCGGGTCATCATAGAGGATGTTATCTTCCTCATCATCCGTGAGGGTAACTTGCTGCGAGCGGGGAAAACGCTCTCACGCTGTAGCGACCAGGGAAAGACTCCCGGGCTCTGTGTGACCTCTTGGACAGTCACAATAGCCATGCCTCAATCGGCGTATTACATATCATCATCTTCTACGTCATAAAAGACGCAAAGGTCTTGACCGTTGTCGGCGTATTCCATGTGATAGGCCCGGAGTCTACAGACCGGGTTTGGTTCAATAGGAGAGCGTCTTCGCGGCTGGCTAACCCTAGCGAGTGGAAACCCTAGAGACTCCCACACGAAGGACTCCGGAGTCTATGAACTAAGATGACACAAAGATTTTTACCCAGGTTCAGGCCCCCTCAACTAGGGTAATAGCCTTACGTCCTGCTAGATTTTTATAGAATGTTTGAGGCTACTACAGAGTTCTCAGATTACAAGTTCTTCCTTGGGTTCTACTGCTGAACTCTTGGTTGTCCCTCCCCCCTCCCCATGCACTAGGATGCCCTTATATAGGCCAGGCCATCGGGGGTAGGTAAAAGGGGGGTCATCATGCTGATCTTCATACATTTATTACTCCTTCCCGTGTTGTCCCGTTCCTCCAACCTCATTAAATGCCGACGCATGGCTTCGCCCGATCCGCCTGGTATGTGACCCCTTTGTGATGGGTAGGTGAGAGGCGTCAGAGGAATGGGCTTGTAGCAGAAATCCTCACAGTCAAGGGACCTGACACAGCAGGCCTGCCTCTGGCAAGGTACGATAGGGGAAGGAGACTTCGAGGTGAAGCCACCTCGCCCCACCTTCTTGCCTGGCGGCGGGGCGAGCAGGGCGTCCTCGCCCATCTGCTCGCCGGATGCCACGTGGGCCGGCACCTGGCCAACGGGGCGTGCTCACCCACCCGCCGCCGAGCCGCCACGTGGTGGGTGCCGAGCAGCGTATGCGTCTCGCCCACCGCCGCCGGACGCCACGTGGGCGGCACTGGCGGCGGGCGTGCTTCGCCACCCGCCGCCAAAGCCGCTCGTGGCCGGGCCTGGCAGCAGGCGCCTCGCCCACTGCCGCCGGACGCCACGCTGGGCGGTTTTGTCGCGTCGGAGAGGGTATCGGCGTAGAAATACGCCGACAAGAGTAGCCGCCCGCATACAGGCGCATGCTAGAGCCTTTTGGAACCTTCATTAAATGCTTGGTGCGCTCTTGGACGGGGCCACCACTCATGAGGATACGACCGCCTCGGTTCCCTCCCGTATCCGCCGATTTTTCTTGGGACCCGAAACGGCGCACAATCTTGTCTCTTCGCGAACCGTCTGTGCGGGTGATGCGTATATAGATACATCTGTACCAAGCGGTTTACGCCTTCTGCTTTCTTGCGCACTTCAACTTTCGCTTCTCCGTCTTCCTCGTTCAAAGTCTTTGCCTTCTTTGCACTCATGGCGCCTTCCATCCCTGCATCCACCGCTGATGCCGCTACGATGAAGAAGATCTCCCACATCGCACCGAAGGGCACCTTCCGCTTTCGGGCGGGGACCCCCACGCCGCGATGCCTCTCCGATGAGATTCTTATCCACGTCTGGGCGATGATGGCGGGTCTAGTCCCGCCATTCTCCGACTTCTTCCTCACTGTCCCCCATTTTTATGAAATCCACCACCTTCACCTCACCCCCAACTCCATCATCCTCCTTTCCATCTTCGCACACCTCTGTGAAATGTTCATTGGGGTGATGTCGAATCTTCCTCTTTTCCGCTACTTCTTCCTTTGCCGCGGCTCCAACGACGGCGAGGTAGTAGGGAGTTGCTATTTCCGCCTCCGGGACGAATTGGCCTCCCGCTACATTACCTTCCAGCCCAAGTCCAACTGGAAGGCGTGGCGCAATGATCGGTCAGACATCAACGATGACAATGAGTCGACATACTGGGGTGCCCGAGGCAAGAGAAACCTCCAAAGCCGGAACCTGTTGGTCGGTGACGGTGAGAGCTCTCGCAATGGCGGCCCGCATCAACAGACTGCGGGACGCCAGATTAACCGGGGCGCTGGTGCCCCGGGACTTCGTGACCCGGAGAATCAGCCCTCTTCGTCGACGCACCCGTCCTGCATGGCAGTACACAGGCGACGACGACATGACGCGCACGTACCCCGGTCGTATGTCTTCGCTTTCCTTTAGCTTTTTTTGCACACATGCTTCTTTCTGCGGCTCCCTGCCAACCGGCAGTCTTTCTTTATCTTTTGCTAGGTGCGGGAAACCTGGAGGGGCAACTCATCAGCAGATGGCTTGCCGGATTGACGCCGCCGATTCCAAGCGGCTTAGACTTTCCAGCAGCGGCTCGCCCGCTCGCTGACTTGGACACGCGGAGCGTCTGCAGATCGTCAGGCAGCTCCCGCCGATGGACTCCACCGGACCCGCCGTGGTGCCAGCCCGCGGCCCGCTGGTGATCAAGGGAACGACCACCGCCAGCGATCGGGCCGCAAGCAAGCGGCCAATTGCCCCGGACGCTATGGGCCCGGACCCCAAGAAGTTCCGCGCCGCGGGCCAGACTCCCACCGCCGCCAGCCCTGATGCGGCGGTACCTTTGCGAGGGGCGGAGACACAGGTCACCCCAACCATGACTTCGCTACCAGAGGCGCCGCCTCCTACGGCGCCAGCTCCATCACCTTCACCGGCGCTTTCTC
This sequence comes from Guadua angustifolia, assembly GCA_036346375.1. NCBI lineage: Eukaryota > Viridiplantae > Streptophyta > Magnoliopsida > Poales > Poaceae > Guadua > Guadua angustifolia. The sequence goes on along the minus strand of CM070515.1, from coordinate 10,898,664 downwards.
CTCCCGCGCCGACCCCAACGACTACGGCGCCAACACCCTCGGCCACTAGAGCCCACACCTCCGCTCAACAGGGTGAGTTTACACTCCCGAGGGCCGCTTTCAGTTTGAGGGTGCCGCCAAGGGCGGCCCCTCAAGACGCCCCAAGGGCGCAGACACCCCCCGCACCCACTGGGGCGGCGGAAACCTCCGCCCAAGTGCCTCCGGCCGCCACCACTGAGAGGGTCGAGGAGGGCGACCCCGGCACTAGCGCTTCCGGCCATCTCGCCCCCTCGCACCGCCATTGCCCCCGCCGCGCGCTTCGTCGAACTCTTCACCGAACTTGGCGAAATGCACGCCTCGCTAGGCATCGTTCTCGCCACAGCCGCTAGGCACAGGCTCGACAGCCCAAACAATTGGTGTCGATGGCGGTGGCGCGGAGCGAGAGAGAGGCGAGGCGAATTGGCGCAGAAAGGGCTAACGCGCCGCCATGCAACATGGCGGAGAGGGCAAGCGGTCTTTCAAGCACTCGGAACATGAGTCCTTCCGCCTGCGGCACAATCTCGCCATCATGCTCAAGAAGGCCTTCCAGCACACGAAGAGGTGCCTGGAGCCCTTGGGGTGGCTCTGAACATGCCCCTGGAAGACTCCGCCTTGCAGTTCGCCCATGCGACCAACCAGGCCGCAGAGGCACTCCGGATCGCATTGCTTCGCCGCCGCTCCGCCAGAGAGGGGCGAGAAGTTGCGATCATGGCCGTGACTTACGTGCTGTCCTGCTGCGCCAGCCGCAACGCCGCCTTCGATCCGATAGCGGCGGTGACAACCGGCGTTGAGGGAGACGCGGCGCGGGTGCGCGCAGCCATCGAGCACGTGGCCGGGTTGTTGCAGGTGGAGCAGCCGGTTATGGACGTCTCCACCCCGCTGGCGGAGGAAGGAGAGGGCGCCAGCGACCTTGACCTGGGCGACGAGTGAAGGGCTGGGCAGCCGCTTTAGTTCTTTTGCTTCTTCTTCTTCTTTTTGTTTTATGTTGATCTATCTTCCTGCATACACCAACATCTGGACAAACCTTAGTGTAATGGATGTTTTTACTTGTTTTACCCGTGCGCTTGTTCACTTTGCTTGGTTGATTCTGTTTGTTAGAGCTGCCAGGCGACCAGCCTTGAACTTAGCCCTAACGCCAAGTAAACTTTTAAGTCTAGGACAATGCTTCAGGATCCCTTTTTAGGTCACGTGCAGCCGGCTACAAACGCAAACACAAAACACGCAAGTTACGTAGAACTTAGGTAAAAATGACGTTGAACCTGGCAGTTCATGCGAAACACAGAATAGCCCTAGCTTTAGGTTTTTGTGCAAGATTGTCGCTGGTTCGAATCCCTCCGGAACTTAGATCCCGATGATCCCTTGGAACCGTGCTGCAGCGTGGCGCGGTGAGGCAACAAGTTTCCAGGAGTGTTTTTAGGCCAGCAGCACTCGACGGTGACAACCAGCGGTGCTTCAGGGAGCCAGCCCGAGGCGTGCGAGTCGGGTTCGAGTACTGTGCCCAACACGCACTCCGGTCACTTGCCCTCGCCGAACGCCAACACTTAGCACTTTTCCTTTTATTATCAAGGAGCCGTTGGTTTTTGATGCCCGCGACAATCACACATAGCTTGGCCCATCTCAGTGTATACATAAGCAAAAGATTAGAAGTGTAGCACGAGACACTTATCTGTCTCATGTACCACAGGGCGATCAGCCCCAGGCATCGGGCAACCAGCCCCCGAGCGTCTGGGTGGCACGTGGAGACGCTTGAGCTTTTCGTGAAGTAGGTCGATACTTCTATGCTTAGCCTGCATGCACACATAACTACCAGAAGGATGAGTAGACGCAAGGCAGGGCATACGCAAGGTAGACCCAAATAATGCAAGTCCCAGCATGGGATAGTCCTGGTCCGCTCTCTTTGGTTTCTAAGTCCTTGTGACCCTCCCGGAAATCGAACTACGGTGCTGTGTGTCAAAGCAGCGGGCTCCCAGGAGGGGTACCAGGCTGACGGTGCTCGCGGTGACGACCAACGGTGCTTCAGATAGCCAACCCGAGGCGTGCGAGTCGCGTTTGAGCACCACGCCCAACTCGCCCCCCAGTCGCCCGTCCTTGTCGGACACAGACGCCGAGTGTCGCCACGGATCACCAAGGAATTACCAAACATACGGGACCAGCAACACTCATGCGAAAAATTGCCACTCAGGGCATAGAAAGGGACAACAATGGTAAAACAAAAGCCTTCTAGGCAACAACTTTACTAACGCCAAGAGTCAGCCGTCACCTGGGAGAGACTTACCTCAAGGCTGACCAAAGCGAGCTACTGGGTACTTACAATTCTCTCATGGATAGAACTGCCTCAACAACTCTATGTTGTGGGAATTCGCCAGTTCTTCACTGTCCTCAGTGGCTAACCGGACCGCCCCAGGTCGAGATACTGAAACCACCTTAAAGGGGCCCTCCCACCGGGGAGACAGCTTGTGGAACCCGGCATGCGTCTGAATTCTACGCAAGACTAGGTCGCCCACCGCCAGTGTTCTCTCGGAGACCCGGGTGGCATGGTACCACCTGAGGCTTTGCTGATACCGGGCGGCACGAAGGGCGGCCCGATCACACACTTCTTCTAGGAGGTTGACTTCTTCTCGCCGAAGATCTTCTTGGCCTTCTTCGTTGAACGCCGAAACGCGCGGCGAACTGAGCGACAGTTCAGAGGGGAGAACAGCTTCCGCCCCGTACACCAGGAAGAAAGGCGTTTCGCCAGTGGCCCGACTGGGCGTGGTTCGAAGCGACCACAGCACAGCCGAGAGCTCCTCCGTCCATCGCGCACCCCGCTTGTGGAGCCGATCAAACGCCCTCGTCTTGAGGCCCTTCAACACCAGTGCGTTGGCGCATTCTGCTTGACCATTACTCTTGGGGTGGGCCACCGAAGCGAAGCATACCTTGGTGCCCATTTCGCCGCAGAACTCCAAAAAAGCCACGCTGGTGAACTGGGTTCCGTTGTCGGTGATGATGCGGTTGGCGACTCCAAAACGGGTAAAGATCCCGTGCATGAACTTGATAGCAGCAGCAGCCGTAACGGCGCGCACCGCTTCGGCTTCAACCCACTTGGTGAACTTGTCGATGGCGACAAAGAGGTGGGTGAAGCCCCCTGTGGCCCGCAGAAATGGACCCAAGATATCCAGCCCCCAGACTGCAAACGGCTAGGAGAGCGGGATGGTTTGCAGAGCTTGGGCTGGTCGGTGGATCTGCCTAGCGAAGAACTGACAAGCTTCGCATTTCCTCACCAGCTCACAAGCATCCTGAAGGGCAGTAGGCCAATAAAATCCTTGGCGAAACGCTTTGCCAACTAGCGTTCGACCGGACATATGGCTCCCGCACACGCCTCCATGGATATCAGAGAGCAAGTTGCTCCCCTCTTCCCAAGTGATGCATCCAGTAGAACTCCGTTTTTGCTCCGGCGGTATAGGTCCCCACCTACCAGAGTATAGCACTTGGTCTTGCGTGCAATCTTCTCAGCTGAGGCATCATCGTTGGGGATCACTTGGTCACGCAGGAAGGCTAGGATAGGATCCATCCACTGACCTTCCTGGCCAAGCGTGGCGAACACTCGTTGCTCGCCCGGGTACTTCGCTAGGCCGAGCTTTTCGGTGTCGCATCGCAAAGACCGCCGCCGCCCTCCTCCGGGCCGAAAGGCGGGCGTTGCCTTCCTCCTCGAATCGAAGGCAGCAAAGAAGGCCGCCATCCCCACTCGAGCCGGAGGCGCGAACGCCATGCCATCGCCCCACCGGCTGGGGCTGCGACAATGACACCATCGCCCCCACCGAATCGGGCTGCGATGGGCGGTCGCGATAGCCTTTCTTCAAGACTCGACCGAGCGAAGCTTTTGAGGACGCAGTCGTGAAAGCCCGTACGCAAGGTGGTTGTCGCGTCGAGGGATATGAACATACCCCAATCCTTCGAAGTGACACTCCATTTTCCGGACCTCCGCCAGGTACGCTGCCATGGTGGGGTCAGAACACTGGAACTACTTCCGCGCTTGGTTGATGACTAGCAGGGAGTCACCCTTGACTTGGAGACGCCGGTGCCCGGTAGCAAGCGATCGAACCCGCCAAAGTGAGCCCTCAGATTCAGCTATGTTGTTTGTGGCCTAAAGTCGATGGCGACCACATACTAAAGGGTGTCACCAGTCGGAGAGACCAGGACAACCCCAGCCCCCGCGCCCTCCAGCCTGAAGGAGCCATCGAAGAATAAGGTCCAGGGAGAAGGCGCGGGTGCTTCTTCGGCTTCAGGAGTGGCGGGAGTCCACTCGGCGATGAACTCCGCCAGCTTCTGACTTTTGATGGCGGTGCGGGGTACAAATTTGAGGTTGAATTCCCCAGTTCCACCGACCATTTAGCAATACGGCCTTCTGCTTCACGGTTGTGGAGAATTTCCCGCAGAGGATAGGCCGTGACCACGGTGATTTCTCGCCCTTGGAAATAATGTCGCAGCTTTCTGGATGCCACCAAGACCGCATACAGCATTTTCTGAGCCTGCGGGTATTGAGTCTCCGCTTCATGCAACACCTTGCTGATGTAGTAGACCGGCTTCTGGACGCCCTCCCTCTCCGCAACCAGTACCGCGCTCACCACCTCAGGAGTGGCAGCAATGTACAGGAGCAACGGTTCGCCCCGCGCAAGGGAGACCAGCACCGGGGGAGAGGTGAGGTATTGCTTCAAGTCTTCAAATGCCTTTTGTGCCTCATCTGTCCACTCAAAGTGATTAGTCTTCTTCAACAACTTGAACAGAGGCAAGCTTCTTTCTCCCAACCGGGCAATGAACCGCCCTAGGGAGGCCAGGCGATCGGCCAGGCACTGAACCTGTTTGAGTCGCACTGGCGGCTTCATGTGCTCGATGGCCGCTATCTTGTCAGGATTGGCTTCAATGCCCCGGCTGGACACTAGGAAACCCAGCAGCTTGCCGGAGGGCACACCAAACACATATTTTTCTGGATTGAGCTTCAGATAATTCTTTCGGAGGTTAGCAAAGGTTTCCTCCAGGTCTTGGATTAGTTCTTCGCACTTTTTAATCTTCACAACTAAGTCGTCAACGTAGAGCTCAAGATTTCGCCCAATCTGAGGACGGAAAGTAATATGCATGGCACGTTGGTAAGTAGAACCAGCATTCTTTAAACCAAAAGCCATTCTAACATAACAATAAACACCCGTAGGGGTTACAAAAGCAGTCTTCTCTTCATCTTCTACCGCCATGCTAACTGGTGGTACCCGAGTACGATCCGTAAAGCACAAGGCTTCGACCCTACCGTGGAGTCAACAATGAGGTCGACTCGCGGCAGGGGGTAAGGATCCTTTGGGCAGGCCTTGTTGAGGTCGATGAAATCGACACACATGCGCCATCTCCCGTTGGACTTCTTGACAAGCACAGGGTTGGCAAGCCACTCAGGGTGAGAGACTTCCCTGACTATCCCTGCGCGCAACAGCTTCTCTACCTCCTCCCGAATGGCATCTTGTCGCTCTGGCGCCTGCCTCCGAACCTTTTGCCGGACCGGGCGCACTTCGGGGAGCGTTACCAATCGGTGCTCGATCACCTCCTTGGGGACCCCAGTCATGTCGGACGGTTACCAAGCGAACACGTCGGAGTTAGACCGGAGGAAGGTGACGAGCGCGTCTTCCTATTTGGCGCTGAGGCTGGCGCCAATGTTGACGGTCTTTCGGGGCTCGCCCTCACTCGATGCGACCACCTTAACCTCACCGCAGAGCTGTAAGGCGCTGGTCCGGCCCGAGGGCTCCCGAGCCGGCGGCGTCGGCATGCCCGACGCAGGTGGCGCCGGCCGGGTCCCATGCCCGCCAGGTGGCGCAAGGCCTCGACCTATCCACTGAATTGTAATGGGGCATGCCCCCAGATCTACACCACCATGTAGGCATAGTGGGTTGCCGCCATGAACTTGACCAACGCCGGTCGGCCAAGCAAGGCATTGTAGGGGAGGTCGAAATCAGCGACCTCGAAGTCCACCATCTCCGTGCGGTAGTTGTCTTTCTCCCCGAAGGTGACGGGGAGGCGCACCTGACCCAGGGGCATCAAACCAGCCTCCGGGGCTACCCCGAAGAAAGGCAGAGCCGGACGCAGATCCTGCTGCGGGATCTGGAGCGCCAGGAATGCCGAAGAGGACAGGAGGTTGATGGAACTCCCTCCGTCCACCAGCACACGCCCCAGCCGTACATTCCGGATTGTGGGCGACACCACGATCGGGAGATGTCCTAGGCCGGTGGTGCTTTCAGGGTGGTCGGCCCGACTGAAAGTGATCGTCTCCTCCGACCACTTCAGCATCCGACCCGCCCCTGAGCTCGACGCTGCGGTGCACACTTCCCTCTTTAGCCGTTTATATACGGCGTTGGAGGAAAAGGTGGACGAACCACCATGGATGTAGGCCACAGCGTGATCCGCCTGCTGGAAGGCCAGCGGGGCAGGATCTTCATCTTGGTCGTCGTCGGGGCGGCGCTCCTTGAGCCGCTGCTCCACCATTTTGTTCACGACCCGACAGCTGTCCAGGTCATGAGTGTTGGTCCGGTGGATCGGGCAAAAGAGCTCGCCCTCCTTTTGCTCGCGGAGGTCGTTCCTACGACTGCGGCGGTCATCACGCCGGTCGCGGCGATCATCACGCCGGTCACGGCGGTCGTCGCGGCGGTTGCGCTTCCGCGGCGCGGGGTCCTCATGGTCACGTTCGGCGACCAAGATCCGCCTGGTCTCTCCTGCCTCACGTTTCCGCGCCTTCTTGCTTGCTTGGCCGGAACCCTTCAAGGTTCCGGCTTCATCCTTGCCTCGGCCGCCCGTGGGGCCAAACGTTGGCCCCCTTGTCTCCGCGGCCCGCGCACACTTATGTGCGAGGGAGAAGAGCTCGGAGGTGGTGCTGATGGTACGGGTGGCCATCTTCTCCTTCATCTTACGGTCTCGAACGCCTCTTCGAAAGGCGATGAAGACCAATTGCTCCGAAATGTGGGGGATTGTGTTGCGGCAGTGGCAGAACCACCGGATGAAGTCGCGCAACGACTCCCCCTTCTCCTGCTCCAGGGCGTGAAGGTCATCCTCTACGCCTGGCTGCGCAAAGGAGCCTTGAAAGTTGGCGACGAAGAGGCCGCACAACTCTTCCCACTAGTGCACCAACCCTCGAGGGAGGTTTAACAGCCAAGAGTGGGCAGAGCTCGTCAAGGCCATTGGGAGGTAATTGGCCATGATCTTTTCAGACCCGCCAGCTGCTCGCACCACCGTAGTATAGATTTGCAGGAATTCCTTCGGGTTGGTGGTGCCGTCATACTTTTCTATGGACGCCGGGCGAAACTCGCCGAACCACGCCACGCCACGCGCGAGCCTGCCGGAGAAAGCTCGCACCCGACGCCATAAAGGGCGCCCAGCCGCTCACCGGAGGCCCGGTCTGGAGACCGTCCCCGGGAGCGCGAGGCCTGGCTTCCTATGGAGTCGGAGGAGTGAACCTCCTCCTTGGTCCGAGAGTGAGAGTCATGGAAGGGACTCTCACCATCAGAGGCTATCTGCTTCCCATGGCAGCGCTCCTGGACCGGGTGGCGCGGCAGGCGACCACGGAGGTCATCACCGCGCCACTGGCGGCTTTCATCCAAGTGCGTCCGGAGGTCCCCACGGTCCCTCGCGGAACCGGGACCAGCGCCGCGCACGCCCTTCCTTTGGCTCCGGCCCGCCTAGCTAGAGCTACTTCCGTTAGGGCGGCTAGACGCCTGGGTGCGTTCGGCACGCGCCCTAGGCAACGACATACCAGCGGTACCCGGCCGGGAGCCCTACCGAGTTGGGCGCGCCCACGAGACCGGGCGATGCTCGCAGACCACGGGTGGCCGGGGAGTCTCCTGCGAGTTCCACCGGAGGGTGGTCCAAGAGGAGGCGAACCGCATGCAGGTTCTGAGTAGGAGTGGCTGCCTCCATGGCCAGCCGACGTCGCACGGGGTGCTCCGCCACCTCCAAAGGAGCAATGCTGCCACCCTGCAGGGGCGGGGTGAGACGATCCCTCGTTTGGTGAGACTGCCGGGATGCGCCCTGGGCGACGCTCGCCCCCGCCGCTTCTTGACACTGAGATCCTGCCATCTCCAAATGAGCGGGCCTGCTTCCGAACAAAGAACACCGAAGTCCGCCGGGAAGTTGGCCAGGAAAGCCAACCACTAGCCCCTACAGAGCGCCTGCCGACGATTCCACTGACAGTCCGAGTCTCAGATGGGTTTGGTTCAGGGGCTGAACACAGGTAAAATCTTTGTGTCATCTTAGTTCAATAGGAGGGCGTCTTCGCGGCTGGCTAACCCTAGCGAGTGGAAACCCTAGAGACTCCCACACGAAGGACTCCGGAGTCTATGAACTAAGATGACACAAAGATTTTTACCCAAGTTCAGGCCCCCTCAACCAGGGTAATAGCCTTACATCCTGCGAGATTTTTATAGAATGTTTGAGGCTAGTACAGAGCTCTCAGATTACAAGTTCTTCCTTGGGTTCTACTGCTGAACTCTTGGTTGTCCCTCCCCCCTCCCCATGCACTAGGATGCCCTTATATAGGCCAGACCATCGGGGGTAGGTAAAAGGGGGGTCATCATTCTGATCTTCATACATTTATTACTCCTTCTCGTGCTGTCCCGTTCCTCCAGCCTCATTAAATGCCGACACATGGCTTCGTTCGGTCCGCCCGGTATGTGACCCCTTTGTGACGGGTAGGTGAGAGGCGTCAGAGGAATGGGCTTGTATGTAATCCTCACAGATCAAGGGACTCGACAAGCGAGCTGCCTCTGGCGAGGTAAGATAGGGAAGGAGACTTGAGGTGAAGCCACCTCGCCCACATTTTGCTGGCGGGGCGGCGGTGGGCGAGGACGCCCACCGCTCGCCGGACGCCACGTGGGCTAGCACCTAGCCGGCGGGCGTGCTTTCGCCCGCCGTCCGCCAAAGCCGCCACGCTGAGCTAGGCGCCGGGCGGCGAGGCGTCTCGCCACTGTTCGCCGGACGCCACGTGGGCAAGACACGCCGGCGGGCGTCTTCGCCACCCGCCGCCAAAGCCGCCACGTGGCCGGGCGGCGAAGCAGGCGCCCGCCCACTGCCGCCGGACGCCACGCGGGCCAGTTTTGTGCGTCGGAGAGGGTACCCCAGCGTAAAGTACACTGACAACCGTCTTGAGAATTCGGCATCTTTAGGGATTCTCCACGAACAGGATTTTCTGGTCGCTCCCCACGGACGGCGCTAGCTGTCGGCGTTTGGGGAATAGGCCCTTCGCCGAGCTTACTTGTTGATTGAGAGATCAACCAGACCCCTTTTTACGTGAAAGGCTAGCGTTCGAAGAATGCCGTGGGAGGAGGTCGAGCTACCAAAAAGGGCGACGAGCAAGGGGGTTTTATACTGGTTCAGGCCTCTCACGATCGAGATAACAGCCCTACGTCCAGTGCAACTTTGCTTATTATCTCGATGCTTACAAGGGTTTGGTAGGGTTAAGCTCACCCTATGCCTGGTTACAAAAGAGTGTCGCTATTACTATGCTCCTATATGCCTTTTTTATGCTGGAGCCTCCTCTGTGCATGTCTCTCCCTCTTTTCTTAGCGTGTTCTGAGGAGGTATATATAGGTGGTTTAAAACGACCACATCCGAACGTCACGCCCTTACGTGTCCGCGCGCGGCAGAGACTGTCCCTTGATTTCCACCACGATGCGTCGTGGATGTGATGGGCCGAATCGTGTCGTAACGGATAACGCAGCTACCGCCACGTCGCATTTATAGCCCAAACATGACCTGCAGGGCATGCACGGGTTTCTTCCTTGGACGTGGTCGACCTTTGCTGCCAACCCGAGCAATCATGCTCGGAGAGCTAGGCCGTATCCTTGTGGATGGGCATGCGAGTATGGTCGGGGTGGAGCTAGAAGCTGGTCTGTCCGAGGATCTTCTTTCGGGACGATATCAAAGGGAAGTATGGTCGGCCAAAGAAGGGCTGCCGGGGCACGATGGTCTTCATGGTAATTTACCCAATCCCCGACAGATTGGACTTATTTTAGATCCATAACTATTTGGATCAGATCAAGGCCAGATTGAGCCATACTTGGATCTTATGTTTTTCTACTAAATCTCTCATTACTAGCCAAGTAAACCAATCGATGTTGCCTTTAGCACTAATACTTTCTTTTTGTTTTATATACTCCAGCAGCATACTTTAAGTTCTAACTTTCATCAGATCTTTGATCTGGTATTTGTTTTCAGGTAGTTGTGCACTGAGGGCTGTGATCTGGAGCTCATCCATACGGTTGAGAGTTGAGAGTCGATCACTTGTCGAGCCAAGAGGCTATCCAGTGATCGGCTATGCCGAACTTTGAACCTGTGCACTAAGCCATCGGTGGAACTTTGGTGTGAGACTTGATCTTGTGCAGCGATTGCTTGAGGCTTGAGTCCTTTCTCGGTGTGTCACGAGCACAGAAAGGGCTTTGTATCTCCGTGATCCAGGCCGACTTCACCGCGGCACAAACGGCGGCATTGGATTTCTGGACATCAACTTTTATCATGCCTGGCCCTTCTCTTCTGAATAGCTTGGAGTGTTGTTTTATTGTAAGTTCACTTCAGAATTGCATCTTGTTCTTGCTGGCTGTGGGCTCGATATTGCTCTTTGATGACATTAGGGTAAAAATGATATTGACAATTTATTCTATGAATAAAGCCTTAAATTGATAGACTTACATACTTTAAAAGTCCAGTTCAGTTTTTGCTTATCTGTGATTATTGCTTATGTTCCAGTAGCTTCATCTATTCGATTAGATTGTTGATCTGATCACTGTCTAAGTTACAGTAGCTTTATCTAGTCAGGTTAACTTGCGGATCTGAATCTTACTGGTAATATAATCAAGTGCTAGTATTGAATACTTTCTGTTGGTTCTTTTGCTACTTCTGTTGACTGGTTACATAGGCATTGCTGTTTGGTTGGTATCTTTGTCATATACTAATCTGGTTATAAGCTGCTCTGAACTTACTGACAATAAGAACTTTAATAACAGTGAATTTCATTATCAATTTTTCTTGCGCATGTTAAGGTGGTAAGGGTTTGAGACCTTATTCACTTAATTAATTGTTGTGCCCATTTGTGATTGAGGTTGAAGGTTTAAAGATCTTCAAGCATACCCTAAAATCTGCAAGCAACATAATACAATTTCCCTTTATATGGTTATCTTGTCAATTATGTCATTATGGCTATCTTTGGATTATGTATTTATAATCATATTGTTATATGGATTTAGCAATAAATTCTTGCTCTTGATATCCCATCTTTTCCAACAAGTTCCACAAGAAGAATAATGCATAGTATTTTTTTTAGAGAGGGGTGAGATTCCATGCTCATCAACTTAACGGTGGACTGTATAATTACCACTAGCATAAAATGAAGCCATGCGCCTAGCTAGCCCCTAGGCCTGGGCATTTGGTTTAACCGAAAAATTCGGTTTCGGTTTTTGGTTTTTCGGGAAATTCGATTATTTCAAAACTAAAACCGAACTATGTTTGAAAATTTCGGTAACCGACACTTCGGTTAACCGATAATTCGATTTCGGTTTCGGTTTTAACCGAATTAACCAGAGAATTCAAACTGAGAGTTCAAACTGAGAATATTGTAAGTATAAAGATAATAGATGATGCTAGTAAACATGCAATTCTTTACATATGGACATAAAAAATATACACGTGGACTAATAATAGCACAAGTTTACTTGATAGACTCAGTAAAACTGTTATGGTAGAACTTCAACTATTACATTTTTAAATGACCAAAGGGCAAATGCAAACTAATGTAGCAGTGCACCTACTGAGTAATTCTTCTAATCTAAATAGTAATTATTCAATAGGCTCAGACCTAGTGTAATTCTTCTAACCAGGCCACAAAGGTACAAGACTAAAAGAAATTTACAAACATGTGCATTGCGGACACAAGAATAAGGCAACTGATCAATCTTAATAGTTTCTGATTTGGACCATAAAGTCCAGTTAGAATTTTGTGGTTAACATAGAAAAGGCAGATTCACTTTGACAAAGATAATACTAAAATATAAACATAACGAAGCAGCATAGTTTAAAAATATGATGAGCAGAACATTTCCGCACAGCAAAGATAATACTAAGCTTATTGAAGAAATACTAACCAAAGTAGTCACATAGTTCGGTTAGTTCGGTTAACCGAGGTTTAAAACCGAATTAGCCGAAAAAAATTCGGTTATTCCATACAGCTAACCGAATCAACAACCGAACAATTCGGTTTCGGTTTCGGTTTTAACGGTTTCGGTTTTCGGTTTCCGGTTTATTTGCCCAGCTCTACTAGCCCCGACGAAGTTAGGAGAAAAAAGAGAGAGGAAGAGCTTGTAAGCCAAAGCTTCCTCAGTTGCCCGTGTCAACACTATAGATACACGTGTGGTCGATGCCATCACGGCCTACTGCCGACATCATCAGCCTCATGTAAATCTCACAGTCCGTACCTATCGGCAATAGCGGATGCAAGACAAAGTTTTATCTAAGATAATCCTAAATACAGCTAATTCGTTCCAAATAAGTCGGTTTTTGTATCATGAATGCCAAGTCTATAATCGTAGTAGTTACACACTAAAATCAATCCTGAAATTAGACGGACAAAAAAAGCAAAATCATTCTATCAATTTGACTCACCGTTAGTTTTTAGTCAAATAGTCCTCCCATTCAGATATTTATCCTTAAATAATCAAATTTAGTATGTAGGTATCATTACACAATGAAAATTGACATATAAAATTTCACAATGTCAGTTTTTCAAATTAACATATTACTCTCTCTCTCTTGTTCTCTGTCCAAAAAAATGTAACCTCATACGTGAGATTAAAATTAGATTTACAAACACCAAGAGGAGAGTGGAGGGCTCGAGGCCACTGAAGCCTGGTGGCTACGCCCTTGTAAGGCTGTAACCACCACTGAAGAACACACACTTTGTAACCAAAATTCTGTGGCGCATTCACGAAAGGCAAACTACATATTCTTTGGTAGATTCCACACTGGCAAATGGTAATGTACTGGCCTTGCGTGTTAGACAGCATGCTGGTCTGGCTCTTTTTACGTTGGTGCAGCACGGTACAATTCCGCTGTAAAAGCAGACTGACCAGGAAAGAAAGCATGCTATTGTTAGCTGCTGCGTGCAGGCAGCGAGCGACAGCGATCGAGCTGAGCTCACCAGCGCGCCAGCCGCGTTAGGTCAGACCATAAAGATACGATACGCGAAGCGGCAAAAAGCCGACACAATGAGCACTGCACTGTAGATCCACTCGTCTCCCTTCTCTTCTACTCTTTTCCTCGATCTCCATCGTCTAGCTCATTTCCTCAGTTCCTCTCCTCCACCGAGTATCTCTAATGGCCAGTTCTAGTAGCTAGTTACCTTTAATCTGCTGCTCTTGCTTTAGCTCTAGAAGACGCTGCTCTCCGTTGGTAGCTTTTCGTATCAAGGTCGTTGGCACTTACCTGGGAGCTAGCAGCACATCTTGGTTGATGTCATGCTCAATGTCGTCACACACATGAGAACATGCATGCATACATGCACACATACACATAAGATTCCTTGGATTCTTGTAGGCAGCAACGCTCCTGGAAACACGGGTCGTTGCGCCAGAAAATTCTGCATGATTGCATCCGTTGGAATAACCGATCTCGTACACGCAGTGCATCCAAAGGGAGTACTCCATACAGGAACACGGCCGGGAAGCATGCATATATGCATGCATGCAGCTCAATGCGCATGCCTTTACATGAGTGCATATATAGAGAAACTAAGAAACCATATGATATGGTTGGGAGTTGGGATCGACAAATTATGCAGCTCTAGACTCCTAAAAATGCGAGCTGCATGCTCAATGCATGAGGCAGTGCTGGATGATCAGAAAATGTCCAGCTGCAGCGTATTATTAGGAATAGCTTTCTTTTTAGTCGAGACACAAAGAAACTGTTAACAGCTTATAGTTTTGGGTTTTGCTAAATTAGTTGCTGCAAGAATTAAATTCAACAGAAAGGTAAAACCGAATCAAATAAGGAACAAGTTTTAAGTTCCATGCAAAGAAAAGTTTGCAGCATGCATGTCCCATGAAATTTCCTATGTGCACAAGCACATTACTCTAAAGGAAGCTATCCCCTAAGACAAGCTGACCTCTCTCTCTATCAACTAAAGAAAATGGGGTCCTATTATATTATACCCCCAAAAGGTGCATTGATGCTAGTAGATCTCTAAAATAACAGAAAGTGCACGCTCTGATGCTCTCACAGGAGTACACATACTAGTAACTATTCTCCTTAATTAATCTGCACAATTAACGACCCATCTTTCTGCGCAGTACCAGGTACGCAGTAATAAATTGCAGATCGTTCTCAGCTAAGTAAGCTTAGAGTAGATCATCAGAAGTTGCATGTTAGCCATGTGGAGTTACTGAATTCTGCAGCTACCGATCCAGACGGTGACCATCCCTCGGCACCGATGAACCCGATCTGGTTGCAGCAGGACGGAGCTAGCAGTGGTGGTGTAGTACACTGGTACTCCACCGATCCAGACGGTGCCCATCCCTCGGCACTGATGAACTCGATCAGGTTGCAGCAGGAGGGAGGGAGCTAGCTAGCTAGGGGAGCACCGAGCTGACCAGGAGATAGATCGACCAGGATCGAGCCGGTCGATCGATCGAAAGCAAGCCGCTAGCTTTGTGAAAACGCGGCACTAAACGCCCCTGCAAATGCTGGCGTTTTCCAGGGTTTTGACGTATGAGGCACGTGACTCTCTCGGCACCAACTCAATACACGTACTTTCTGGGACCATGCCGGCGATGCCTTCTCCCCACCCTAAGGATTCCCAATGAAGAACCCTAGGTGCCCTAGCTTAGCTTCTTTCTTAGCTTAGCTGCCCTGCCTACCTGCACCATCCTTGCATTTGCATTGCTGCATTGCCAAGTTTTTTTTTTTTCTATCTGTCTCTCTCACCTATCATGAGAGAAAGAAAAAGAAAGGAAGGTGAAAAAAAGATACACAGGGGATACTGTTGCTACGGCGAGAAAGATGGCACGGTACACCGCACTGCGTGCTTTTGTATCTGTCATGCATGAATCATGATACATGTGTGTACACACGGCCATGTCATGTACTGACTGCTGGTTCTTCACCACTTACTCATTCTTGTTACTGTTTGGTGGAGCTAATAAAGGGTGGAGAAAAGGGATGAACAGTAGTACAGCTACTGCATTGCTTTCGCATCTGTCACATCCCCCGCTACCTTATTTCCTCCTTCCTACAGTATATAGCAACGGACTTGAGAAAAACTAAGGGTGAAAAGGAATCTGAAAGTATATAGTACTACACTCCAGTAGTCCAGCGTGCATCTCCTGCCTTCTCATTGCACTAGTAGTCACTTTGGTATTTACCTCCCACAGTATGCAAATTTGTATGGACGAGGCCATGCAGAAGCTTTGTATACCGAGGGATAAATTTCACGAAGCTACATTTTTTTTAACAAATTATTAGAAAACTATAGATTTTAACTTCTATTTCATAAAACTACAGATTTTATAAGAATTTGTTCCGCAAAACTACAGGTTTTAAAATTAACCTTTTTTTGTAACGGATCTGACAATTTAGACCCATATATCAGTCTCAGCCGCCCTAATTTCCCATTTCACTCGTACGTGAGGTTGCCATGTAGGATCATACTATCAAGCCTTTTATAAGAAGCAGGTAATTATAAAATCTATCGTTTTGTGATATAAGTTCTCTTAAAATCTGTAGTTTTTTGATAATTATTAAAAAAATTGTAGTTTTGTGAAATTTATTATATATTGAGTGGTGGTTCTATGTATTTCCTTTTAATGCAAGTTGCATAAATCTTAAGCAAATGAAAGATAAGTAATTACTATCTATCATTCATTTATCTTTTAATATTTCTGTAACTTTCAATAGTAGCACATTTACACAGGAATGTTTGCTTAATTAATTCCTGAATGTTTGTAACAAATAGCTGAGATAGATAGAAGACTTGTACTACACAGTAGTACTTCACAAAGGCACTCGCATTTTGTTACTATCTTGCAGCAACCAACAACTTTCGCGTAGCCAGCGACATGTGGCAGTGGCCCAGGAAATCTAGAGGGCGCAGAAAGGAAGCGGAAGAAAATCTGAAAAGTGCGAATGAGATGCTAGCAATTGCTACTTGATACTATATTATTACTATCGCGAGCCTAAATCAGATGCGGTGCAAGAAACGTTAATACTAAACGCTATCTGCTAGTAGATATATATAAATCATGCCTTTTCCAGGGAAGATAAATTAGAATCTATATCGTTTATCTTATCGTACGTGCTTACGGGATTCCGTAAAACCCCTTAGCAAGTATAATGTAATGTCAGCAATCTATATGCTTTATCGTGTAAGATTTTTGTTGATATGAAAGAGAGAGTACAACTGCATGTTCATGAAGAGCTGTCTGTTCGCAAAAAGATAACCATTAGACAGCATAAAACATCATTACATAAGTTATTGTTTACAATAAATACTTTTTATATCATAAATAAAAGATTGTAGAATTTTATAGAAACAACTTTAAAATAATATCTATTATAGAAATTATCTTTAATTTTATCTTTAAAAGATATAAAAAAAATACATAGACAGGATGGCTAGAGCGCATCCACCTTCGAAGCAGGGGTAGATCCGAGAATTGAGACGTTGGGGCCCATTGTATACCATCCTCACTTACGTAGTTATGGTAATCTCTTATATATATGAAATGCTAGCTGCACCTTAGTGTTAAAAGTATATTTAACTTCTTTTATTTTCATCAACTTAACCTTTTAAATAACGTGGTCGATGGATGAAAATCAATACGAAGGACCCTGCTGGAGTCAGGGGACCCCAATCTTGCCTTGACATATAACCAAAGGTAATTCCTATTCCTTACAAAATCAATTAAAAAATAATTCTTATTTAGATGACGACTATTTTATATCTCTCGCGAATTACTCAGCCCAAACAAAGTTACCGACTGAACTATCACAGTATCGTCCTCCTTTCTCTCTTCGTTCGAATTTGGCACGTGGGTATATTTTCCTAACAGTACGTTAGCTGTTAGTAACTGACAAAGTTGTTCTTATCATCAGTCCATGTTCAACGTTTCTCAAAACCAAAAATTAATCTACGGATAATTAACGTACACTATTTTGGCTGCATAGACTTCAGTAGTTCAGTACGCATGAGCCAGAATCGGAAACGAACTCATTGTTCCTTCTCCCATGCCTTTTGACTGAAAGAAACACATGCCAAAGAGATGAGGCCGAGATCACCTTTGCAGTTGCGTGACAAATACATTATACAACTGTTGATGATGGCGACCGCTAGGTTTATGTATGGGAAACTTGGAAGTTGGAAAGCATAGATGAATACGAATGCTCAAGCCCACTGTTGTAGTTAACAAAATGCGACCGAATATAATTCAACTCTTTATTACATCGCTCCACATAAAATTTTTTAGACAGGTAATACTTACTCCCACCGATCACAAAGGGTTGTATGCAAAAACATAAGTTTGACCACTAATTTATATTATAATATATTTATAAAATCTAATAAAATTATAAAATTATAAAAGTACTTTTTCAGAATAAATCTACACATGAATTCCATGCATCCCATTTAATTACTTACAAATATATTGATAGTTACAATTTTAAAAGTATAGCTGCACCCATATATAAAATGGCAACTATTTGTGACCAGAGGAAGTATGAGTTATGACTTCTTCTGATAGATTGGCACCTTTAGCACCTCAATTTGTACTGGCAAATGGCAAACAACTAAAGAATATGTAGTATATCAGCATCTTATTAGTGAAACAATGAAATATATATGTATGCAAAGTGTATCAGCCTATCGAAAGGGTTCCAGTACAAGGCCAGGATCGTCCGATCTACGAACCAACGATCCGTATCGTCTACCAATATGTTGGTACAGTATACTGCTACAGTAAGATAAATTGGCACATTGTTTTTACTACAGCGTCATTTTTTGATGAGCAGTCCACCCACAGCTGACCGCTTAAGTTACGGCCGCAAAGAACTGCACTTGATCGCCTTCCCAGCCTATCAGGTATCGGCAATATTCTGAACTTCTAGTGTTCTTTTTTCCAAGTTTGGTAAAGTTGTCGACATAACAGTAACCGAAAGGTCTTATAGTACACTGTACCGATGATATTCTAGATCTGTTTTAGGTAAAATGTCTTGTCCGAAAATATAGCTCCGATAGAATTATCTCCATATGAATGAAGAGGCAATAAGGAGGACTGACACTCCGATCAACACTAACATTACTTCATCGTATTATACAGGTAGGAGTGAGTTCATTAGATGATATGCTACAGAGCACTCAAAACATAATACTGCACTTTTATTTGCACACCAATGCTTAAGTAATTGAAATTCATTTTTATGCCACAAAACGGGGGCTCCAATAATCCTGAGTTGCATGCTTTTAGAGTAAAAGTATTGGATCAGTTTATTCCAAATAAAAATGGAAGTGAATTCTAAAGCAACAGTAATTATATAAAAGGGAGTTTTCTCCTTCAAATACCCCAAAAGAAATAGGTTTCACTGTCATAAGTGATTAAGGCCCTGTTTGGCAGAGCTCCAGATCTTAGCTCCACCTCAGATCTGAAGCTTGTAGGTTAAAATAAAATGAATTAAGTTTATATTTTTAGTCTAAAATATAAATAAGATGATCCATCTAAACACTCTTAATATACCTATAGTTCCAACTCTATAAATTTTTGGAATTAGGTATACTCTATTCCACTGACTCCACGAATTTTAGTGGAGTTGAAGCTGTGCCAAACACCCTCTAAAACGTACGAAATAATTGTTTTTAATGCATAGAAAGAAGAATAAGCAAATGATATCTTCACATATCACATAAAAATACTCCCTCCGTCCAAGTTTATTTGGTATATTTTTAATAGTTTTATCTATAAATATAGAACGCATTTTATGTTCCAATACAAATTGGCGTAATGTTCCTTCATTGCCCTAATAAATATATAGATTATTTGATAGTCTCTACATGCATGCATTAGATATAGCACTTACAGACAACAATTAGGCATCTAATCATGCTTAATATTTCCTTAATCTATGTACCATGAGAAAATACACCCTATAAATATGGATGAAGTGAGTACTAGCACCTCCAGAAATAGGCAAGTCCACAACACAAATCCCAAGGGCAAAGAAGCTCATTTTGTAAATCTATAATTGAGCTTCTAAATTGCACGAACATTAAGCATAACAAGCAAAACTTTGCAGGAAGTAAAATGCATAACAACCAACAGTAGTAATTCTAAAAACCTACTAACGGTAGTTAAAAAAAACAGATGGTTAACCTATGATCTCAAAAGAAAAATGTGTTCGCATGCAGATCAGGCAATGCACAAAGTTATATGTGCAACATGATCACGTAATATTTCACCTTCAGCTCGGGTTTAAACGTGTGAGCAGAGAACAATCAATTTTAACACACATAGAAAGTTGTGAAGCTAGTACCCTTTTACACAACAAGTAGGTGGTAAATCATGCATTGTTTTCAAACTCTATCAGATGCTTAATCAAGCCAAACAAAGTACTTGTTCTCCTAAAAGCAATTTTAAATTAGAGCACAAACAGCATTGCGTGCACCAGACTGGAAGATAGCTTACTGTTTGAAACTGATCAATACCAGACCCGCGAAAATTAAATATAAATAGTACTCTATGCGTGGTGGCTTCTGAGTCCCCCTAAATGCTCTGTGCCATACATAAATGAGGTGCAAGGTAGAGCATGAGTGATGCAATGATAGTACCATGTATAAGGATTTATAGTTTTCTTAAGTTCCTCATCATTTCTTGTGACACAAAAAATCGGTTGCATAAAGGATATCATGAAATAGAACTAATAAATTTGTAGAGATAATTTCAGTTATATCAATTGAAGAAGGAACTCAAGCAAGATAAGTTTGAGGAATATTTCCTATTTTCTTTACCAAAACCATGACGTCTTCTTAAGGGAGATTTGAGCTTTGAATTTGTGGGTACGTTATTAGTCATGGTAATTGAGGAAGCAAGGGGAAGAGCAAAGAGACGGCATGCAACTTAAATTAAGCTCTAAGCTGACAATATCTTGGTGAATCTATAACAATACCTGACGACCATATGCACCCGCTAATGCAGTGATTTTTAGAACAGAAAGCTCCCAGAGAGCTGTAGCCTACAGATTGACAATAATTTGCCACAATTCCAAAGCTAATTCTACACCTATTCCAGAATGAAAATTCAAATATATTCGAAGGGGATAAACTGTGATGTGATGTGACGTGATGGGATCAGTGACAGATGAAGCTCACTGATTGCTGGAAATTAAAAACCGATGGAGAATGTGAGTCATGAACTCTTTGCAATCGCCTGACTTGGAAACATTGAAAACGCTAATCAAGGAAGACACGAGCACATAACTAGTACCTTTTCACAGCTTCCAATCATCTCATCATTTGATCCTTCGCGCCACTTGGCTAGATCTTTCTTCCACTCTTCGTCGAGCATATGATGACTAGAAGAAAATCTCGAAATCTCTCTCTAACAAGACAGCACACCAATTATTCAAACCAAATTCCCCAAGTAGCTATAGCTAGGTAGCTAGCTAGGGCTCAGCTTTTGAAGAGCAAAGCTAAAGCAAAGGTGTGACACCTTATGGAAGAGACATGTAGGAGCAGAAGCTAGTAAGTAGTAGAGAGCAAAGGCAAATAAACCTTAACTACGAGTCCTATAGAAGACAGCACCAGGGAACAGCATCATCACCACCATTGAACAGCAAGAACGAAAGAAAGCAAGAATGGCAAGAAGTTGGAAGAGAGAGCGGAGTATAAATCAAGCTACTCTCCCCAGGCAACAAACTGTCAGATTTTTAATATTTAATCATTGCTCCCTAGCTAGTCCCAGTCCTAGCTTTATACAAAGCCTGACCTGATGGCTGGTATGCCTAAAGAAACAGTGAGGTGAGAACCAGCACATCATATCAATTTATGCGTCAATGAGATCGAACCAGCTAAGAATTTATAGCTAATAACAAAGCGATGGAACAAGACATGGGTGCCGTGATCGATCGAGTGACATGGACATCGAAAGCGGCGAGGTGGCCATTTTTGATCACCTCAGGTGGCCGTGGAAGAAAGGCGCGCCGCCCAAAACGCCGAACGGGCCTGGCGTCGGGTACGGGTCCATCAGCACAGCCGATGACGACACGGCGCCCGCGACGTTGCCGCCTTCGCCGCCCGCTGCGGCCGTGCTCGGTGAGGACCCCTCGCCGGCGGTCTGGCGGATTCCGCTGGCGAGCGAGGTGTCCGGGCCGACGTCGTGCAGGATGCCCTTGAAGACGTGGCCGCCGATGCGGACCGTGGTCTGGTACGCCACCTCGGCGTCGGCCTCCTCTACCGGACTCAGCCGCAAGCAGCGGAACACCGCCTCCGAGCTCACCTCCCGCGGGAATCTCTCGCCCGCCACCATATGCTTCTGCTCCCCTGATCAATCAAACACGCGCGCATGGATACGGAGTATTGGTAGCTAAGCTTAGTAAGAACAAAAACTGCTGAGTTGTACACAAACAAGCTAGTGGAGTGCAGTATTACCTGAGGAAGTGGTGGTGGGGGTGGTGGAGGGCTGGGCCGCGTCGCGCGGGCGCTTGGAGGGCTCAGCTGCGGCAGCGGCGGAGGCGGCGGCGGCGGCGAGCTGGTGCTGTCTCTCGCGGCGCCTGGAAGCGGGGACCCAGGTGGACTTGACGTGGGTGGGGCAGTCGAAGCCGCGGCTTTTGCAGCAGGTGCGGCAGCGCATGTGGACGCAGTCCTTCTTGGCCTGGTTGCCGCAGTCCTGGCAGCTGATGGTGCCCGCGCCGGACCCCCTCGCGCCGCGCGACGACGACCCGGATGCCGCGGGGTCATCGGCGAAGCGGATGATGTTGGGGGCGTAGGAGGGGTGTTCCTGCTGCTGCTGCCATAGCTGGAAGCCGCCTCGGGACGTGGCGGTGGCGGTGTAGAGGAAGGCGGCGGCGGAGGAATCGGAGGGGTTGACGGGGGAGTGGTGGTCGTCGCGGCCGCGGCTGTGACCTCCTCCGCCTAGAAGGAAGCCCGCCATGCGCCCAGATCCATAGATCGCATTCGCAGCTGTGTCGGCCGGTCGGTATCTACAGCCGAGTCTGAGCGGCAGACGGTGTCATGTCTGAAAAAATTGGGCTTTTCCGCGGCCTGCGCTGACTGCGCGTCTCGCCTCGGCACGGCAGCTCCCAAAAAGCTACTACTAGTAGTGCACTAGCAGCTCGTGCTGTGCCTGTGCTAGTGTGTGCGCGCGCGCGCGGCTGTCTGTGATCGTGGTGGGTTAAATTTTTGGCTTGCCTGCGCTGCGCGTATGGTGGGGGGAGGGAGAGGAGGAGGAGGCAGCTTTTTGGGTGGGTGAGTGATGGAGGCCTAATACGAAGAAGGTGAAGGGAAGGGGAGATCCATCGAGTTAAAGAGGGGAGGCGACAGAGAGGGCCTGCCACGCCGCCAACGAGCCTGCACGCCCCCAAACTCCCCCATTTATTTCCTTGCCTTGCCGTCTCTCTCAATCTCTCTATACCAGACCTTTCTTTGGAAGACTTCGCTTTTCTCAAACTGACACATTTGTTCTTAAACGTAATTATTTTAAAAACCGAATCTGCAAAACTAGCGTCCAATCTCTAACACTGGCATTGTTTTCGATCACGATAGCTGTGGTAGTCGACAGTCAACACGAATGACCCGCTGTACTCCTGTATCGGACAACGCATTATAAGTTTCTTCCGAGCTGCCCTTCCTCAACAGAAATATGGTGACAATCAAATCAGTTAATTAATCGTAGTAATTAATCGATCACTTAAGTAATTCATTCATTTACCACTTTAATTAATTAATCAGCTTGCCTAGTCTATCGAGGTAGGGTCTCTCGGCAAGTGCTACTGCTGAGCTCCTGCGACTCAGCAGTTCTAGTCTGTCACATGTCATCTAACGCTGCTTTTGCATGACAACGGGGCTAGTTGAGTAAATTTGTTCGTACGGGCTAAACTTGCAAAAATATATACATATATATGTCACGGACCTAAAAGCTAAATATTCCTTTCTTTGCACACCAAAACACACGCGGCTGTTGCAAAAACTCACGAGAAGGAAGAGTCGTGGAGCACTGATCGAATGCAGCACGGTGCAACTGTGCAAGAGGAGTGGAGTATACTGCAGATATAAATCGAGGGGATTTTGGTCGGAAATTATCGGGAATTTTTTCTACACCGGTGTTTTGGATCGACGGAAGGAATGGTTGATGACGGGGGCCGTCCCAGGCCCACGGTAGTCCGGGCTCCAGCTCGGGTCGTAAGATATTTAATTTGAGTTTGTTTGAATTTGGAGCTTGTCTTATTTATTTGGGGTTGGAAGAAATTCTTTGGGCTGAAAAAAAGTCTTTGGATTTGGATAAGGATGGCAATTTTTAAGTAAATAATAGTTAAATTGTAAGGGTACAGGGAAGTGGGATTTTTAGAAGCTCCACCACCCCGAGAAGCATCGTTTTCCTCGCTTCTCAAGATAGTGCAAATTGGGCTAGAAGCTTCTTCTCTTTGTCTGGCTGGAAAAATATTGTTTGTTTTGGCTTGTGGCATATAGAAGTGTAGAAACCAAATAAGTTCAAGCTCAAGTCTAAACAAACTGAGCCTTACTGGTGCAAAGCTTAGATAAGCTCGGACATAACCTACGTGGCAGTGGCCTCCAGACATCTACGGTCAGGGCGTGACAAAATCCTAGTTTCGCCGCGTGATGACTACACTCTTTCAAAATCGTTGTTTATCTGGTTCATGTATCTCAATTTTTACAAATATCACTGGATTTTCATAAATATCACTGAATGTTTTGTTTGCTAAAATCATCTAAACTTGGGAGCCTCTTGCAACATTTTTCTTCAACGCTTGCAACATTTTTTTCCGACGTGTGCAACATTTTTTTCAACGCTTGCAACATGTGTTTACTATACTGCATTTCTACTGTTGTCGAATGAAAAT
Source organism: Guadua angustifolia (assembly GCA_036346375.1). Taxonomy (NCBI): domain Eukaryota; kingdom Viridiplantae; phylum Streptophyta; class Magnoliopsida; order Poales; family Poaceae; genus Guadua; species Guadua angustifolia. Next base: position 10,874,538 of record CM070515.1, on the reverse strand, counting down.
GTTGCAACATTTTTTTTCAACACGTGTAACATTTTTCTTCCACAACAGTAAAAACGCGGAGCGAAACAGATGTTGCACCCGTGGAAAAAAATGTTGCACGCGTTGAAGAAAAAAAATTGCAAGTGTTGAAAAAAAATGTTGCAAGAGACGTCAAAATTTGGCTGATTTTTTTAGAAAAAACATCCGAGTAATTCCTAAATACACCCTTTTTGTAAATTTAATTCCCTCCACCACAAAAAGTGTGATAGCGACACCTATTCTTTACCGTGCAAAAAGGAGTGCAGAAGCTAACCAACGTAACGATAAGACAAGTGAACACGGAAGCACACAAGCGAGCACAGTTGTTGGCGGGTGAGTGCGAGAGGTGCTCGTAGCGCGGAAGCCATCTTGCTCCTGCAGTCGACATAGCTCCCATTGCGCCGAGCACCTTCTACGCTCCTCAAGCATGACAGAAGATAGATGTCGTCTGACACATCTTTCACAATAAGAAAAAGTGCCAAATTTATAAATACATGTGTGGAGGCTAAATTTATTTTTAAAAAAATACATAAAGCTAAATAAAAAGCGATGAATTCTAGTCTTTCGTCCCCATATTTAAAAAACCGGAATTATTGTATATCATAGTGCCGTCACTTCGCGAATATACTCTTTCGTCCGTATTGTTCAAAAAAACAGAGTTTTTATATAGCTTAGTGCTTATGATTGGGAAAACAGTTGTGTGCTAGTATCTATATTTAATTAATCTTCCTCATTATAATACCACCATCAAAATAAGTTCCTTACATTTTTTTTTTCTCCTTTTCTCTCGATTGAGGAGGGATTTTTTTTTTTACTTTTTCACTATTATGGGACTCTCCAGGCCCAAAAAAAATAAAACAAGGTCCACTTAATATCGTCTGTTAGACTTTTCTGCATCTTTTTTTTAAGGTAGAAGGACGCGCGCGCACTTTACATGCACACTCTACATGCACAAATCTGCGTATGTGTCCAATACACACACCAGGAGAATATTTCTCAGAGACCTCCTAGGCTTTAGAGCGTGAATACATACTATTCCACTGAATATATATATATATATATAAATCTATTTATATTAAGATGAGATCCACGAGTGCGATCCTGATAACCAACTCGCGACCGATCACTTCGTGTATGAGCATTACTAGGGACCTGTTTGTAATTTTTTTGGACCTGTTCGCTACCCTGAAAAATTAGAAAAGGGCTTGTTCGTGATTTGAATTTAAGAGGAGTCTTTTTCCGTAAAATACCGCGCCAGGGACCTAAACGCGAAGAAAAATAAATTATCTTTGTCTCACAAAAAATTGCGAAGGATCTATTTGTAATCCGGAAGGACCTATCCGTAATTTCGAAGAAATGTAAGGGGTTTTTCGCAAATGTTGCAAGACGCCAGGTGGACCGGCTGGGAGCTCGCGCATTCCTTCGGCTATAAAGGGGGTACCTATATGTATTGAGCGGTAAATTTACCCATACAATAAGCCACAGTAACACTGTATACTTCAATAGTCAGTAGCACAACCAAGGAAGGGTGTGTTTGATAGGGATTCAGTTTCTCCAGATTCGTGAAGTTGAAGCTGTGAGTATATTAAGAATGTTTAGATAGATCATCTTGTTTACATTTTAGACCAAAAATATAAACTTAACTTACTTTATTTTAACCTATAAGTTTCAGATTTCAAGTGAAACTGGAATCTGGAGCTCTACCAAATAGGCCTGAATTCATCTTTCAACGATTGCATGTAAACACACATCCATAACTTGAGGTACGTACTCCCTCTGTCTAAGTTTATAGAATATATGTTTTGAATATTTTGGTTTATAAATATGGCGCGTATTTAAGGCTCTAATACATATTAGTGTGATGTTTTATTTATACCTTAATAAATATTCAAATTTACTTGATACTCTCGCAATCTAGGTTTATAAGACTTATTTTTTTAATAATCTTGTATATAAATATAAGATGTGTTTTATATTCTAATGCAAAATTGGTACAATATTCCATATAAACCCCTAATAAATATATATCTTTACTTCATACTCTCTACGTGCAAGCACTGAATATAGTGATCAGTGATAATAATTACATGTAATCTAGTTATTTTAAATATCTTTTTGTATATCTGGTAAAAAGAAATACGCCTACAAACTTGGACGAATGGAGTATTATTAACATACATGTATTAAATATAGTGCTTACAGATGACAAGTAAGGATATACTAGTTATTTTAAATATTTTCTTTGTTTTTGTACTAAGAGAAATACATTTTTTAAACTTAGACGAAGGGGTTACAAATAGCAAGGTAAGTAACAGCAAATGAAAATTACAACTCTTGTAATTGAGTTACATGTTTGCAATGTCTGACCTGTACGGCTAAACATCCGGTCGATCGATTTAAACCATATATTGCGGCGGTATTCACTTCACTTCATGGGTTGATCTATCGAATATCTTGATTGTCGGCTGTATCGAGGCAGCTCGGTATTTAAAACTAGTGTAATTTAAAAGTAAAACTAAAAAATGACAATTTAAAAAAAATATGTAACATAAACCGGCTATAATTTGATGAATATCACTTGATAAATCGCTAAAAAATCTGCTCAAAGAAATATTCAACTGGCTGGTCAATTTTCAATCAAATCGTTCGATTATCACTGAAAATCGGTCGATTTTTTATTTTATTCCAAAAAAAATTGATTTCCTGACCTTTCTATTTCTGATGATTTTCGACCTATTTTTACCGATAATCGAAAACCAAATATCATTTGAAAATCACATTTTTGATATTGAGGCATGTTTGGATTTACTAGCTAATAAGTAGTTGGAAATTTGATTGTGGGTGCAAATGTCCATTGTACCATCGCATTAATTAGCCGAGCGTGAGGAAAAGGAGCTTGCGGTGAAGAGACCGAGAGCAAATTGGTCTTTTAACCATTTATTAGCTGAAATTAACAAAGGAGAACCAGCTAATGAGATAACTATTAATTAGTTTATTGACTAACTATTAACTAAACTGTTTAAATCTATTTCAATTAATTTTAACAACTATTAGTGCTAATGCATCCAAACATAACCTTAAAAACCCTCGAGCCTCGGCGAACATTCTTGCTGTCGTGGTCGTCCCCTCCACACGCTCTCCATTGGCCCGACGTACGGGGCTGAGGAGGCAACCGCGCGCGACCCAACTTTTCCCGATCGATCGACGAACCGTTGTGTTTGTCGTGCGTTCGAAGGGATCCGGGCTTAATTTCAGTCCATTCCTACGCTTAAACACCGGATTCGAAGACGACGTGTTCCGCCGTGATAGATGGCTTTGTCGCTGCTGTTACCATCAGATCCGTCTTTTCAGCGGTCCTTAGCCTATCTAGTCGTCTCGTCGTCGTTTTTCCGGGTTTGGCCTCTTCCGTTCATTGTTTTACAGATTCGTCCTCCTCTTGACCGCGGCTGCAGCGTCGTTAGGTAGGCCTCCTGCCGCAGGTGATCTGTAATGCTGCCAGACCGCAATAGGATCTTATCATACGCTACCGAGCTACAGCAAGTCGTCATACTAAGCTACGATCATAGCAGGATGTGATGTGATGCCGCTGCCGCTCTACTAACCACAACAAGTCATCCCAATTCCCAACCGATATGTTGCTACAGTAGCACTAACTTGCTGCAAGCCTTGATCGTGTGCGGGCCAAAAGTTTAAATATACTACTTGATGCGGATGAGTGGTGCCATCATGCCACGCAAGGGCGCGAAGGGGAGCTACGACCGACATGGACCAGCTGCAAGAGCCAAAACTCCCCTAACTCTTACATAGGCAGTAAGCATCCAAAAGTATATTTCACCGTAAAAAAGCGTTGGGGCTATAAACGCAAATCTCTCTTATTTTCAGATCCCTTCGGACAGGGAGAGGTGAGTTCGCTCCCTGATCCCTGTAATGTTGTTGGTGCATTAATTAATTCTGACGCAATTGGACGGACTCGAGGAGACGGTTGCTGAGTACTGTCTCCATCTTGCCATCTTGGTCATCCCGGTGCTTAACTAATCTACTATTATACTGACGAATTTAAATTATTTTTTGAGCGGATTAGGTTTTATAATCGGCGGGACATGATCGAGGCGATCTAGTGGAGATCGATCTGCGTGACTTCGTGGGTACATACTTGAATTGCTGGTCTCATCTCCTTACCAGAAAATGGAAGCAGGAAGCCTTCAACCCCGGTTTGCAGGCCGAACAATATTGGGTTTGGGTAGGAGTCGACGTACGTCGACTTCGGTTCTTCCAAATCTGTGGATTAAAATTATGTTCCACTGACAAAATACTACTCGACCAGTAGTTCTCTTCAGCTTGGCCCCCTTTTCTTTTCTGCGAACATAACATGGTACTGTAGCTAGCTTCCGATATTTCGGTAAGTGCGTGCACGGGGCATATATATATATATACACTGTTGCACGTGAAAAAAAAACCCTAGTTAAAAATTAAGAGAGGGAACGTGTTAGTATTTTACTTCTACCACCTGTGTGTGTTAGTGTGTACGACGACAAAGTATCATGCTCCCTGAGATCAAACAAGCTATAGTACCGCGTGTACCTTGATTAGTGCATGGTCCAGGAATGCATTGTTTAATCAGCCAATGACCCGGAGCGAATTCCTGGAGCTGTTACCAAGCAAACACTGAACTGCACATAGGTAGATCTAGAGAATCTACTGCGGCTGAACAACACTGACGTTTCGTACGTCAAAGAAAGGTGCTGTGTGTGTTTACTACTAGTAAAACAGAGAAAAACCTTGTTCTTTCAACAGCAGTGCGACACTAATAGACGGTGTTTACAAAACCGTTTCGAATATGTTTTACGTTTTGGCCGGCGGTACCGGTTTTCACGAAAAATTATGTTAAAATCGTGAAAAATCGAACGGTTTGCAAATGCAAATGATTTGAACTTTAGTTAAACCTACGCGAGAAAACCGTGGTTTTGACGAAAAACAATGCTGTTTTTGCGAAAAACCGTGCGGTTTTTTGCACAAAACCGAGAAAACCGAAACCGCTCGGTTTGAGCGAAAAACCGAGAAAACCACGAAAACCGACTGAAAAAACCACGAAAACGGGAAAATGGGGAAATAAAAAAATAGCGAAAAATGAAAAAAAAAATGTTGCAAAATTTGTAAAAATACTGGGAAGGCTAAAATTTAGTAAAAATATAATAAATATATAAATAAGGTATGTGAAAACACGAAAAATTCCAGAATGATCTCTTCTAAATTTGGGAAAAACCGATATGACATTTGCTATATTTTAGACAATTGGAAGTTGTAAATTAGGTATTTAACAATAATATAAAAATAAATAATCTTTTATTGCAATATTACAACCATACAAATGCAAAAATAGGCATTTCCATAACCCTAACGTGTAACAACCGTTGGATTGCACCATGTGGATGGTTCGGATAGTGCCGAGTCGAGTGTAATGGAGTCCGTCGAATTCGGGACACGTGTACGGTCTGAACTCCCTCTTCTTCGTGCCGCCGCAGTCGTCTCGAAAGCTATATCCTCCACTGCATCCGATTCTATATTCACTTTGTGCTCGAAATCCATGGCCGTTATAAGGTCATTTGAGCCTGGATCTGGACTCCCCGAGTTTCGTCGCCTTTTTGCATTGGCCATTTTTTGCCCAGATGCCGCGGTTTGAGATTGCGGCGTTGCCGAAGGTGCTTCATGCTCATCGTTGCCTTTTCCGCGTGGATCCCTGCCGTCGACGTGTCTTGCATGAAGTTAAGGTCATCATCAGGATCGTCACGTTCATCTTGTCCAGATCCACGAGGCCAACTCGCCTTTTTAACCAGCAGAACACCATTTTGTGGGTCTTCATTCTTGATTCCAGTGGAGATCCGCTGTTGAAACCATCACCGAACCTCGCTAGCAAAAACCTAACTTGATGCTGATGTGTCTGCCACATGGAAGCCAAGTCACCGCCACAAAGTGCGCCACATTCTAGTGTTTTGGGCCTTTGTTGCCATGTGTGCTTGCGTGGGCGTTGCCATGTCAGCAGGGCACGGTCCCACCAATCAGTCGGTCATGTTTCATGAGCCGAGTCTATAGTGGACTAAGCTCTCTCGTGGACCTTGTCCATGAAGCCTCAGACGCACGTGGTAGCTAGATGGAGTAATTTTTTTATTTGTTTTAATTTAGGAAAGTCGGTGTTGATGCAAGCATGACGTCATAAGTCAATTTTTCTAGTAGAAAAATTAATCGAGAAAATCGGGTTTATTCCTTTTTTGGTATTTTCTTTTATTTGTATTTTTCGAGAGCCTGTTTTTTATCATACAAGCTCCGATTAAGTTAATTCAAGTTTGTAAAAATCTGTAAAATTGATATCTATCTAATGGTGAATTTTATTTATTTTTGGATTTTGTTTACTCCCTAGTATTGTATATATTTGGTGTTTTCTCGATTCAAGTAGACGTCGAACTACCCGGATCACTCGAGAGTGAAGTATTGAATCCAGAGCAAGATCAAGACTTGTTTCATGGCGAGTTGTGCTTTTATTATATTGAATCTAGTTTTACAAATGCTATATTGTTTTAAATTGCTGTCATACTTTATGCTTAGAAGTGTTTTCAAAATAGTTTGAGATTTAGTTATTCTACTCAATTAGATTATTCTTACCTTATCATTTGTGTTTTATGATTATGCCTAAGATGGTTCATTATTATTTGATTGCTATTAGATATCAACACAAGTTGGTTAGATCATATATAGTTTGCTTGTCCATGCTATGTGTAACTCATGTCTTTCAAAGTATTAAAATCAATATTGACTAATGGAATATCGACCATATTTTTTGAAAAGGTGTGTCGTGTGTTGTCATAAAATAATTTTGATTTGTTGATGGCATATGTTGCATGATAATTAACAGGGGTCGTAAAATGATTTAGACTAAGCATTTGGCAAGGGCTGTGAGGCATGGTGGACCTATGTGGCACTAGGTTGATATGTTGACAAAGTTCTTTTATGAGTGTTGTGAGGTGATTTCTATGAGTGAATTATTGGAAATATTGCCTCGATCAATTAAGAACTTAACTCTACAAGTCTTTGAATTGGGCCAAACATGCAGCCACATGTTTAGATTGGGATGGATCTTACTAAATTACCGAGTCTTGACATGTGATGCTTCAGGTGGGATAACCAAACTATATGTGTGATTAAGAGTAAGAGTCATCGTGGCTATATATCTGTCTAACGATAAGGCTTGATCCTATTCTTCTACTCTATGTGAGAGAAGGAATAGTGAGTTCGGCATATCAGGAGGGTCAGTGTTTTTTCGAAAGGTTTTGTTATGATCTACTAGTCACACATCGATGAGTATGTGTTTTGATCGACAAAGGATTGTTTGATCATATCATGTGACTAAAACGTGTAACCTCTGTAAAGTGTAAATCTATTTGGATAATTGTCGGTGTACTTTGCACCGGGGTACCCTCTCCGCCACATAATTAGTGGGTCCAAGAAGCGGCCTGGCCCAGCATGGCAGCATAGCGAGCAGGTGGGCGATTATGCCCTGCTCGCCGGGCGGTAAGCCCATGTGGCGCCCTGGCGGGCAGGTGGGTGACCATGCCCTGCCCGCCGGGCGAGAAGCCCACGTGGTGGCTTGGTGAGCAGGTGGGCGATCGGGCCCCATTCGACGGCCACGGAGGCAACCAAAGGAATAAGGAGAAGGCTTCGCCTCAAAGTCTCCTTACCCTGACATGCTGCGTCAAGGCCATTAATTGTGAAGAATTCTGCTATCGACTTGACGACGGCCCATCTCTCTGACGCCTCTCACCAAACCCGTCGCAGGAGTGTCATATCTCAGGCGGACCGGGCGAAGCCACGCAGTGGCATTAAATGAGGCTTGAAGGACAAAGCTACAACGACGGGCGTAATAAATGAGTCATGGGTCAGTGAGATAAGGCTCGAATGATGGGTGTAATTAATTAGTTGTAGATCAGTATAGCGTTACCTTCTCACCTACCCGGGCCAGCCCGTCTATATAAGGGTGCCTCAGCGCATGGAGAAGGGAGGTCGGAGGTTTGAGAAGAAGAAGCAAAGGGCTAGAAACAATCGACCAGGAGAACCATTGTAATCGCCTCCATATTTCCTCAACAAAGACATAGCAGGACGTAGGGCTATTTCCCGCGCTGGAGGCCTGAACCTGGGTACATCACCGTGTCCATTGATCTGTTGATCCCCGGGATCTACCGTGCGAGACATTAGGGTTTTCGGCCACAAAGACGTCCTCTACCGAACCATACCTTCCATCCTAGGAGTAGTCAACCCTGTTCGTTGATGGGGTCCTGTCAGGCAAAATACGCCAACAATAGTCATGTTCCCAGCTATAGACGATACTTGAGAATTACAGTCAAGGGCACTGTTATTACGACATCGCCTTGACTGTTATTACGGCATCGCCTAGGCGACGACTAGGCACCGACTAGGCGTCCAGGCGGCTGGCTGGAGGGGCCATGGCCTGGCGCCTTGCCTGAAGACGACCAGGCTGTCGTCTGGATGTCCTAGCATCACGACGTGGATGTCTAGGCGTCCTGGCAGCCGTCTGGACTGGACTGAGTCTAGCTATTTAAGCACTGGGGACTGAACTATTAGAGCACGGAAAAAAGACTCACCGAGCGGAGAAACCCTAGCAAGCAACGGCGCTAGCAACTTCGCCGCCGTCACTGCCGCCACAGGAAAGCCCCTTCCTCCTCCCCATCCGCCTCCCCCTCCCCGTCCGCCTCCCAATCCTAGTTTCCCCCTCCCCCTCCTGGTCCCGCCTTCCCCTCCGTCTCTGTCTCCCGGTTCCGGCTTCCCCCTCCGCCTCCCCATCCCCGTCTGCCTTCGGCTCTCAGCTTCTCCTCTTGTTTCTCCCCGTTCACCGAGGAAGTCCAGCAGAGTCGATGCTTCTCCTCTTGCTTGGCTGATGCACTCGGTGTTGGGCTATCGCTGGCCTCTTGCTCGGTGGCCGGTGGCTCGATGAACTGCAACTCGAGATGTTGGGGACTTGCAAATTGGGATGCAGCTCAGTGGGTCAAGCTCCTTGATAACAGTGTGCTGCACTAATTGATAACAATTCAACTAAGTACGAGTAGTGTTGATTGTTGAACTGCACTAATTGATAATGATGCTGGTGCTGCAAATTGTTTTGTACAAGACATATACATGCATAGTTGATCAAGCAACAAGTGCCGTCGTTGGCGAGTCCAGTGATACTAGCATGCTATATACAAGGTACTACAAATCACTCCTCACTCCTACTATATTTGAGCTTGAATTATGATTTTGTACATAGGAAACTTGAACTATATTTGTATTAGTTGGTCGCCCAACTATCGCCAAGGCGTCCAAGCGCCCCAGAGGTGACTCGTCTCGCTAGGACGCCGTGATAACCATGGTCAAGGGTTAGATTTTGTAAAATAAAACTTAGGGGGTGAGGAAGTACATGCCATTGGAAAGTTTGAAAATTGACGACGTCTGTGTGCTATATTTTACTTAAGAAATACTTTAAAGTTACTTATTATTGTTATTTATTTTACTAAAGTTTCATTCTATTTGTTGTATTCATTTGTAAATACTGCTTGTTGCAAAATAACCATAGTAGCTATTCATTGGAATACACCTTACATATAGTTATAATAGAATTGTATTCTGTGCACAACCTATTGAGTGCTCTTTATGTATTCATTCTTACCGCAACAAAATCATCCGTTGAAGAGGAGTTCACGTCAACTCTAGAGAAGAAGTATCAGGAGGAGACGAACATCCAAGATATGAGTCTTATCAGTTGCCTGTGACATACTGAAAGATTTATCTACGTTTCTCTTCCACTGCATTTTTAATATTTATAGCTTAACTCTACGTGGCATAGTTCTGTAAAGTCGACCATAAGACCAGTCAATAGATTTATATTCAACAAATGAAGTATTTTATTATGTTTTCGTTGTGTATATTTGTGATATTAATATATATTGCCATTGTATGTATTGGCGTGATTATGAACTAGTGTGGTATACACAGAGGTCTGGATTTGTATATTCGGATCCCGACAGTTATCATTGAAAAATGAAAAACAAAAGTAACATAAATGAGGTAGTAATTTTGTCAGAATTTTATAAATTCGTTTAAGCATGATCATGATGCAGAATTTTTTGGAGAGTTTAAGTATTACCTTAGCACCTTTCTCTAAATATTTCAAAAATTCTAAATGTGTTTTGATTGTTCAATTAAATCTATGGAAGCAATACATGTACTCACTTTTTATCAGGACAATATCACAGTCAGAATGTTTGAAAATTCTCAGGATTGATTATCATCTGAAAATTTTTTAAGAACATCAGTGGATGCGTTAGGACTAGCCACAAAAAATTTCAAAATTTTCTAACGTGATTTGAATCATTTTTATTAGGTTAACATTTGCCGAGATTTTAGCAATTTCTGCCAAAATCTTGAAGAACCTTGTTAAAAAATCGGATTTGAATTTTACTTTATAGATTTCATCTAAAATTTCAAAATCCTATCGAAATTTTGGATTTCGATAGTCTCCAAATTTTTTTTTAGATCAACAGGACATCAATAGATGTCTCAGTTCCATTCAAGAAACTGGATAGAAAGAGTTAAGAGTTCCAAAACATACCACACCAAAACCCGGCCAACAGCCGTAAACCAACACTAACATCCACACATTTTAGCCAAGAACTTACACAGTAACCATCTAGCAGACTCACCAAACACTGACTAACAGGGATACTAGAACTTAGAAGTAACAGCACACCCGAAATAACAATCACTATGAAAACTCAGAAACTATCCATTTGATAATTTGCAAAAGCCCCTCCATCATCTTTCCCAAAATATGAACGCAGAGAACAGGCCACTTGGGACACAGCCTCCAGCAGCAACAATCTCCAGCGCCAGGACCTCCTTCATTCAGCTGAAGCCAGCACAACAAGACCGAAAACAACAAAAAAAAGAACTCAGGTGATAACACCACCCTCCAGCCGACCACCAGAAGCACGTATAGTATTCAAAGCAGTATTTTTCTTATTGCAAATCCAATAACGAGCCACAAATTCATAATATAGTCTCCAAAATTCAGTCTGAAAACGAAATTTAAAACCTTGTCGTTAATTATTCGGCAGATCCTGGGCCAAATCTCCAGCGTCGATTAACATCTCACTCTGAAAAATGCAAATCTTCCGGTATAATCGATATTCCCAATATGCCAGATTGTTGCAGTAGATATAATCATTCTTCCGGTCAGAACAAGGTACAGCTCCTGCTGCAAATTGCAATGATCGAGCTGCTTGCTCCTCGACCTCACTGAGAAATAAGACAGCAAAGGTTGCGAAGGGAACAAAGTGAAGTACTAAAACACTAAATTTAGGGGGCCCTAGTTAAAAGTTCGCATTAAACTGCCAGCTGCATATGATCATCCGTACTTTGACGGTATTTATTACGTACGGGTTATTGTAATACTGGTAACATTATGATCATCTCTACTTCGACTGTATTTATTATGTTTGGGTTATTGTAATACTGTTAACCACAAGTCCGCAAGTGTATACACACGTAGCGCGACTGACAGGACAGTGGTATCTGCAGCAACTGGGTCTGAGGCTCTGGGCGAGCTGCAGGCAGCTGATTTGATTCAGATAGATAGAAGGGGGATGCGTGTAGCACTAGCTAGCTAGTAAGTAGCTGCCTGCATGCCGAGAGATGGTACGTGCATGCATATGCTGGCTTCGGCGTACGGCAAAATGCCATGCATATGTGCATCCAGCCTTCTCTGCTTGCGTGAACATACATGCTGGCATGCTGCCAGCGGTTGGCCATCCGCCCGGAAAGACCAGGAGGACTGTCTTGCAACGCTTGCCGCCTGCACAGGACATACACACACATCACACATGTGCCAAGCTTAAATGCCGTCTTTGTCTCTCGCTTTTCATCGATCAGCGCCGAGCATATTGCAGTGCAGAATTTTTTTAATAATACATTTTTATTCAAATTATAAAAATATATCTCTAAACAAAATTGCTAAAAATACACCTCTGTCGGCTGTTCAAAAGGCGACAACAAAATATCGCCGAACCAATGGGTGATAGACCATCACGTCGCCAAATCAACAGGCGACAAAGTTCCACGTCAGCTCGAAACCATGTCAGCTCCCTCTTTTGCCAAACTAGACGGTTACATTCAATAAATCAACGTTAGTTTGACGACAGAGGATGGCTATTTAAGTGTGCCTCGCACACTATAACCAGGCCAGACCTCATTTCAGCCCAGCCGAGAGGAAAGAAAAGAGAGAAGTGGGAGGGAGAGAAGAGAAAAAGGGAAGGAGGGAGAGGAGAGAAAAAGGAACAGGGGAAGATGAGCTATTTCCATAGCCTGACTTGCAGAGTCGATGGTGTATGAGGGATTTGGGTGCGAACTACTATAAGCAACTCAGGAACAAAGAACCGATGAATATGTTCAAAAGATTATGTAAGTAGAACCAAGCGAGTAAACGCGTGAAGAAATGTTCATTATACAACCCTACAGGACATATGTTCAAGAACTGCTAGCCACAAAATGAATAAGATGTAGGAGATGGCATCATGGCAACCTGATGGCATGGGAGGGATCGTCGTCTGCAAGGAGTGGTGGTCGACTTCATCATACCACTAGAGAAGCTATTTGAATTATCATATGTTATATATCAAATTTATATTTTATTGATATAATGTGTGTTGTATAAACTCTGTTTTTTACCTAGCTGTAAGCAAGTTGCATATAGTTGTGAGTGTTGTAGCTTGATAAATTGTTGAAATTTGTTTTTATGCATTCTTATGATGCTTTTCAGGTCTTTCATACGCATTTGTTTCTCTATATTGTTATGATGCATGTATAGTTTTTCGTACGCATTTGTTTCTATGTATTGTTACAATGCTTGTATAGTTTTTCATACGCATTTGTTTCTATATACTGTCATGATGCTTGTATACTTTTTTGTACGTATTTGTTTCCATACGCATTTTAATTATAACTTTTATTTTTTTAATTTGCAAGTATGGCTCACTAGGATAGAGATAACGACTAGCCATTTGAGTTGTTAGATCCGATCGTTGATTGTCGTCACCGTACCCATTTCGCCACTACTTTTCTAGAGGAGGCAGAATCCTCTAGAGCTCGGCGTACTACGGCCGAGGACACCACAAAAGCTCTAGATGCTTGATCCTCATTGGATCCCCAGTTAACATATTTTTCTTTACATTTCTAAATATGTTTGTTGTAGTATCACAATTTATATTAATTAATTAGTGTGGTGCTGATATTAATTTTATATTTTTGTTTCGTAGGTTTCGAGCATCAGGACTGCTGCTACTCGCCCAGGGTGTGATGTCTGGTTCGCCTAGAAAACGCAGACGATGACTATGATGATGACGATTTCACGTTACATATACCTCGACATTCAAGCACTATCAGAACTGCCCGTTCAAGCACTACAACAGAGCCGTTCCAGCAACAATACAAGAGGATGTCCAACCAGCACCGAAGGAGGGGTACCTCCTAACCGTACAAATGACGATGATGACGACGATTTCATACCATCTAGGCCACAAACCTTGCGTTCTCGGAGTCCTCTAAATCTTGACGATGATACTACATTAAACCCTATCAGGTATCCAAATGTAATGCCCCGTTAGGAACCAATATACCCCTATCGTCTATTTGACCATACCCTATTCCGACAACCATAGCCATATAATATATGGTTTTGTGACTTAATTCTTCACCAGAGGCATGTACCTATGTTGTATCCCAGTTCTGTGAATTCCTTCTGTATCTTTGGTGTTGTTCATATACTATGCAACTGTAGTAGTTGTACTTACTGCACATTGTAATATAAATGTTTTACTATTGTCGGCGTATTTCGCCAACAGTTTTCTCCCTAGATGGAGTCTGGGGTTTGATAGAGGGGGTTTTCGCAGAAGGACAGCTTACGGGTTCTCCCGAGGGATCAACACGGATAGAAATTCAAGAACTCGCCGATATTACCCAGGTTCGGGCCCCCAATGCAGGTAACAACTCTACGTCCTGCTTGAACTCCTATTGATGTGCTTTGTGTGGATTACACTGATTGCTTGATCCTCACTGTCTCTGGGTTTCTCCCTTCGTCTTTTCTCTCTCTCTCCCCTTCCCATGCACCAGAGTTCCCTTATATAGGTTGGGCTGACTCGGACAAGTGGGAAGATGACATCACACTGATTACACTTCATTTATTACACCGATCGCTGTAGCCTCATTCTTTGCGCCACCACCTGACTCCGCCCAGGAGGCGACTTGCATGCGACGGGTTAGACGCAAGACGTCAGAGGGATAGATTATCATGCCGTCGGCAGAGTCATGCGCATTCAATGGTTCTGACATGGTATGTCGGGGGAGAAGACTTCGAAGCAAAGCTCCCCCGCTCCTTCGTCGTACGCCTCCATGCCTAACCAACGGCGGACTCCTAAGTACCTTCGACTCGTCGGTGACCACCTGACCCGGCCGCTAGCCGGGTCCGCCGCCCACCTTTCGCCAAGTTGCCACACACGGCCCGATCGCTGGCATCGAGCTGGTCGTCTCACCGCCGCCAAGCTGCCACACTTCGGCACTCGTGGCCCCTCTTGACCGTGGCGGAGAGGGTACCTTGGCGTATAGTACGCCGACAACTATGATTTGTTGTCAAATTTACCGCATACCGAAAGAGAATGAGGAACAACAAATTTTGATTTTTTTTGTCAATCAAAAGATATTGAATAATAATTTTGTAAAATACTACATGAATTATCACTGATAAATATGAATTTTTCTTAATTTATTGAATCCTAGTTTGAACTCTAACATTCTAGCAACTGTCAAAATAACACTGACTTTCAATAATTAATGCTCACAAGTTACAGAGAATTTTTGAATGAAATCAGTGTAAAAATGTTCGTCATAGATTTAGTTTCCTCCAAAAATAATTTACTAATTTTCATAATTTATTTAGAGAAATATTTGTCACCCAGCTATTGGGCGACAGAAATATGTCTTCAAATGAATTGATGAGATATTTCTCTCGCCCAATAGTTGGGTAACAGAGATATTTTTCTTTTTTATTTGGCGACAGACGGTGTTGAGTCGGATTTTTCTGTTGTTTACTATCTTGTCATCTAACCATTGGGTGACTGAGGTATATTTTTGTAATTTTTTAGGTATAATTTTGCAATTTAAATAAAAAATGTATTATAAAAGAAATTCTTGCGGTGCATGCCGTGTTTACTTACATATACGTACTCCTCGCATTGTCACCGCGGGCGTTCCTTCTTCAATTCACGGGAGTAGTAGTACATTACTCAAATGCTACTCCTGTTGCTTTAATTTTCTTGTTATTTTCATTCCAAAAGGAATAGTATTGTTCGCATCACGACCTCCTAGCTTTCAGAAACACAAGGCAATCTCGACCTCCTGGCTACCCGACTGTTTACCAACCCGGACCGTCCATCATCCGATAACGTTACTGTACAGTTCCTACGAGGATTACATGTTAGCAGTCTCCATACGGTAGGGCCGTCCAATCAAAAGAACAAAGAGTTTTGATTTTTTAATAGTGCTTTGCAACAGTATCCCTAGAAGACCTAATCTATTTTTTTTTTATCGAATGGTTTTCATACAACTGTTAAAATTATAATCGTTTATTTCCCTGTCACCTACTAATAATCAGGTGGCCAGTGGGCTATCGTCGCCTCAGTTCACAACACCTCGTCATTAGTGCAACACCCCATCATTAGTGTCTCTCGTAGGAGGACCGTCCTAGCTAATGTTAAAGCTAGGGTCCCGGTAAGCCCAAACCATAAGCCATGCATACCGAGGAGAGAATTGTTAAGTTAAAATCATCCTCGTCAAAGATTTATTGAAGATATCTTCTCCTTATAATAAATAGGTGGCAACACTTATTCCTCAAAGGCTCCTTTCTTGTGACAAGTGATATCAGTCTCTCTCTAAAAGACCCTCTCCTTACGACAATGACATCCCTTTCCTCCTCCATTCCCTTCCTTTCAAATTCAAAATAATTTTTGTATTTCAAAATTTTCCTTTAAGTTCTGGAAACAAGTATTTTTCAATAACTTTCGAAAGTTAGTTGAATAGACACTTATTCGGAAGCTGTTGAATTGAATGTTTTCAAAGTTGATTTTTTTGTTTTTCAATTTTTTTGTGTTGAAACTTTTTAATTTGATTTTTTTATTTATATATTTTTTTGAGTTGGAACTTTCCCATTGAATTTTTTTGGTCCAAAATTTTTCTACTTGAATTTTAAATCGAAACTTTTCGTTTTTTGAATCAAAACTTTTTGAACCGGAAACTTTTGAATTGAAAGTTTTCTGAGTTGAAAAAATCGGTTTGAAATTTTTCGAGAAGAAGCTTTTCGATTTGAAACTTTTTGGTTTGAAATCTTCAATTTAAAATCTTTTATGTTGAAACTTTTTGAGTTAAAATTTTATTCGATTTGAAACTTTTCGAGTTGAAACTTTCTTTTTGGTTTTTATTTTAATTTATGAGTTAATTTTTTGAGTCGAAACTTTCTATTTAATTTTTTTAAAGTTTAAATGTTCTAATTTTAATTTTTTGGTAGAGAGAGAGGAAGTGTGTGGGAGAAGTTAGTAGGAAAAAGAAAAGAGGAGATGGATAGAGAAGAGGCATATGACATCTTAGAAAGATATGCTTAAATTTGCTAGTTTAAAGTTGACATCAAAATAGTCATACATTACTAAAGAAGAGCTCACTTAGATGAGGTGCCGCGTCTGAACAAAAGCCATACAGGATACAGCTAACGCTAAGCTAGCATTCCTCTCTGATTCATCACCAATTTTTTCTTAGGGGGATTCATCACCAAATTTTTAGAACGCAGAAACATGAGTGAAATCCTATAGGAATTGGAAAAGCAGGAATTAATCAATAGGGGTGTTTCGATAGTGCACAGGAAAACTGTAGGAAATGTTAAGGGAAATGCATCTTAGAATAGAGAGAAGAGGAGAGAAAATTACAGAGAGATGTTGCCTTGAACTTCTCAAATGAAATGAAAACAAGAGGTCTGGGCAAATGTTTAGAATCCTCAAAAAAGTGAAGGAACGGAGACGTTATTATAGGGCTATTTGGTTGCTTTCTCTCATGAGTTTGATCTGTTCGACTCAACCAGACTGATGGGATACGGGATGCACAGATGCAGAGATGGTGTTTGGTTGAGTGTTTAGTAGGTAGGTATTTTGAAATTTATATAGCAAATGTGGTATAGTTTTGTTCGAAAAAAATGTTAAGAACACATTTTTGAAATCGGTTCGGTAATTAGAGATGCTAATCAAAAGATATAAATAAAAAGAAAAAAAGGAAAACTTACATACCTACGTAGCACCGTATACATGGTTTGCTATTGTGGCTGACAGTGGCCTCTTGCGCAGAACACGAGGCTGTCATGCTCTGCATCCAGAGATATGCTCATTTTCTTCGTATCTCCAGAGCCAAGCTGTATGGAGAATCTTACATCCAGAGAGTCAGACTCAAAACTAGATGCAGACAACTAAACATGAGAAAAACAAAAATTTTCATTTGTAGATACAAATCTCTGTGTATACAGGCAACCAAACAGTCTCTATAGGAATTTTTAAATGTTCCAAGGGAAAAATTCCTAGTAGAATCCTATTTTTTTTAGATAAAGGATAAAATCCGGCCTCTGCAATTGCACACAGCCGCCTAGTAGAATCCCATAATCTAAAAATCCAATGTTCCTAATTGTTGTTTCAGTCATGCGTTCGTCGCGCAGCTCCTCCACATGGAAAATTTTGGTTTGCAAACTTGCACGTTCACAGTGTTTTTTGGGAGGCATTTTTTCATTGAAGCGCCCTATTAAATATGCGCCTACTCCTAGACTAGCCTACTGGATGGAATTGAATATTTACGCAGTAAATTGAGCAGTTAAATGGCTGCTAGTCTAGACTCTAGAGAACTTTGGCTGCTTCTGACACGAGTATGCTGGCTAATTAAAAGGCGACTGCATGTACCGCATATATGATCCTGCTGGGGTATAAATCCATGTTAAATTTGTGCTACCCTTCAATCAGTGTGCATATCAACCGTGTTTACCGTTCCTGAGATATCCGTAGCAAATCTCATTTAACTTCGACCGTAAAACTGTGTTTAACTTGCACTGCACAATCAGTTTATACAAGAACTACCGATCTTATGAATAATATTTAGGGAAAAAGAGACCGAAAATCAAAACAGTGAGAAAAAATAACAGGGAGAGAACGTGTATCCAGGTTAGACCCTGGACTGGCGAGTAATAGACGTATGTCCTCTTAAGTGAAGGATTTTAATGATCAAGCCACACCCCTTTGCCGTTGAAAGTTAGAATGCTTGCAGTGTTGATGAAAAGAGTAGTTTAATTTAAATTATTACTACTTTATCCCTTCAATATCGGATAGCATCGTGCCGTCTTATTTTATAGGGGAAATATCTAGTGCAAATGGCTATTCAGTGCTAAAATACTAATATCCATCGTAGGCCATCCGATCTATCGTGTGTGGTTCAGATTGAGAGTGGTGGAAACCCCTCATAGAACGAGGAGAGAAATAGAGGGGGGTTTTCGCAAAACTGTTTAAGTGACAAGGGGTTCCACCACTCTCAATCTGAACCACACGTGATAGATCGGATGGCCTACGATGGATGTTAGCATTTTAACACTGAATAGTCATTTGCACTGGATATTTCTCTATTTTATAGTGTGCTTCTTAGCGCCAACCGTTGTAAAAAAAAAAAAAAAAAAACTTCTCGTGGATGAACCCTGCCACAGAGATAAACGTTGTAGTTGTTACAACTCCAAATCCGTTGATGCTGTTGGCGGCGTATGTGTTAAACGTGAATGAAAAAACACGTCTTATAAGTTACTATAACCGTGTATAGCATTTACTAGTTCGAGCACATTTGCTCGTGACCAGAGCCAAGACGCAGCATGGTTCTTGCCTGGTCAGGTGGTTCGTGGGAAATTTGTCTGTGTGACACCCAATTCGACGGTAATTCATAGATTGACATTTCAATTCGCGCGGTTCATAAAATTAACACGAATCGACGAATTTTTTGGCTTAGCGACACTCTCAGTATTTTCCCAGCTTTTCAAGATTTTCGAAATAATTTCCACTGTGTATAATACCGAGATATACGGGAAAACGGGCGTATACACAGTGGAAATTATTTCAAAATTTTCGAAATAATTTCCATTGTGTATAATACTGAAATAATAATCTACAGTGGAAATTATTTCAAGATTTTCGAAATAATTTTCGAAATTATTTCAAGTTTTTCGAAATAATTTTCACTGTGCACAATGGAAATTATTTCGATTCAAGATTTTTGAAATTATTTCAAGTTTTTCAAATAATCTCCACTGTGTATAATACCGAAATAATAATCCACAGTGGAAAACAAAGATATACACAGTGGAAATTATTTCGAAAATCTTGAAAAGTTGGGAAAATACCGAGAGTGTCACTGAGCCAAAAAATTCGTCGATTCGTGTCAATTTTATGAACCGCGCGAATTAGAGTGTCAATCTGTGAATTGCCGTCGAATTGGGTGTCACACAGCCAAATTTCCCGGTGGTCCGGGCATGCTTGTGATGGATTTGGTGTTTCGAGAAAAGGTACAAGATTTTTGATTGTATCAAAAAGATTTGAAACCGTCGGTAAAAAGTTTCAATTCAGATTTAAATTAAAAAACCAAATTTAGAAGTTGATTTTTTTTCAAAACCGAATATATATATATATATATAAAATAGAAAAAAAGGAGGCAAAAGCAGTCAACAATTCCTGATTTAATTGAGGCGTCAAGTTATGTTATAAATTTTTGAAATTTTTTGTATCAGGTCATGAGGCATTAATAATGATGTTGTAAAAATTTTATACGATGACCGAACATGTTTTTTTTTTGAAAAAAATGTGATAGTGTAACTATCTTTGTATATGCTTTTTTGTTTTTTATTTTCTAGGGAAACTAAATGAAGTCTACTATTTCTGAAAATTTTACTACATGATCATTGGGTACTGTTTATGATATAATTAAAATTTTAGAGTATTATTAAGCTTGCACATTTTTATTAAAAATCTAAGAGTGTCTCTGTTTCTTTTTATTAATTGTTGTTTTTTATTTTCTAGAAATACTAAATGAATTTCAAAATTGTTAAAATATCTCTAAGGTGTTTTATAGATTAATTAGGATTTATTTAGATTTTGTACAATTTTTTTCCAAAATTTCTTGAGTGAGCCTATTTTTGACATAAACCGGTCAAAAATAAAAATCAAATACGGATCCTTGAATGTGCCGATCTGGATAGAAAATCGAACAAAATCGGTTAAACGGTTGGTTTTTATTTTTTCATTGATTTTTAACCGTTAAATTCAAAATAATTAACTTTACCGTTTATTCGATTTCTTTCCGATTAAAATCGATACGGACGAAGCGGCGATTTTTCAACTCGGTGCGTAGACCCTGGACCTGACGTTGGATGATCTCGTGAAGACTTTGTAATCGTACAAGTACTGTTTTTGAGTTTTCAATCAAGGTGGACATCGATCGCCGCCAGGAGGAAATTCCATCGTTCCAGAGGGAATACTGGTTTCTTTTGTAACAGCCACCATACATACGGAGGTGTATTATATTGCAGAGATTTCTGGACCGTCGGATCATCGGGAACTACAGTAGTAGCACAAGGAGAGCACAGCGATAGAGCTGCAGCAGTGGATGGTGATGGGCGCATGATTAAGGTCCATCAGATCGAGGAGAGAGAACGAGAGAAAAGACTAAAGAAGGAGAGAAAGGGAGGAGGGAGGAAGACCGTAGATCGAGGGGAGGGTGGAGCAGAAGGAAACAAAGGGATTCATGGGAGGGGCACTGCGAAGTCCGGTTCCCAATAATGGAGCGGCCTATGGCTAACGCTACGCGCTGCGTCTCGAGCCGTGCGCACTGTACGACCCGGTTGACCCATCCTCCTCCTCGAACCCGAAAGGATTCCCACACCCACACGCGGTACGACCGCCCGTCACGCCAGTATTTTACTCCGCGCGGGTCCCGCGTGGAGCTGCAGGCGGCGGCGAGGACGCGCCGCGCAGGGAGAAGTCGCGAATGAAGGGGATTTGTCTTTTCCAAATACGTCGGACGGCGCAACCCCCCGCGTAACGAACCCACGCGCGGTGGCGAAGCGGAGGTCAGGACACACGAACAAGGATTAAAATCTCTAAAATGACCGGAGAATAATATCTCCGTAAGGTTTATAAATTTTAAATAAATTTTAGACGAAAGAATAAAAATAAAAATTCAAATTCGGAATTTTAAATTTTTTTGGAGGTTTCTAACATATCAATGGTGTTCCCATAAAAATTTCAGATGATTCTTAAATCTGATAAATTTTAAAAAAAATCAAACATTGCTACCGTCATGATAAAATGCTAACCGAAAAGTTTGAACTGAATGAAACTTTTTATGCATAGTTATGATGCATCATTAATGTTTTCATAAAATTTTCAGATGATAATCAAGCTTTATAAATTTTTACTAGCAAATTTTAACAAAATGAAAAATTGTATAAACCATGTTAGAAAATTTTTAAAATTTTTATGTAGGGTCTTAATATATAATTAATGTTTTTATAAAATTTTCATATGATAATCAAGTTTCAAAAAATTCAAAAAATTCTAATAGTATTACTCCTAATAAAGCCTTTTGATCAACACATAGATTTGCTTTAGCAGTAAAAAAAAGTTTAAATTTTTTGAAAATTTTTGAAGAACGGTTCTATGAAAATGCTTAAGATCTCATAAAAATTTTGAATCATAATCACAGACCAATGATATATAAAATTCTTACAACTGCATTGTACCATTTATGTTTTTTTTTTGTTTTTGATTTTTCAAATATAACAAATGAAGTTCAATGCATAATTAGATTTAATTGGGCAAACAAAAAAGTTGAATTTTTTTAAAGATTTTATGGAATGGTACAGATAAAATTCTTAAGCTCTTATAAAAATTTTGGATCATGATCACACTCGAGAAAATTTATAAAATTCTAACAAAATTACTGTTCCAATTATGTTTATTCTGTTTTTGATTTTTTCAAAGAAAACAAATGAATTTCAAATCTTTTAAATTTTTTAATATGATCCTACATAGGGGTGGCAACGGGGCCATTCCCCGCCGTGGAGTGCCTCCCCGTCCCCGTCCCCGTCCCCGTGATCTAAAATTTTCCTGTCCCTGCTTCTGTTCTCGCCTCGGGAGAAAATCCCCGTCCCCATCCCGTTAGATATCGGGGCCATCGAGACCCATCCTCGCAAAATTTCACACAAGAGAAGAGCTTATAGCCATTTTAACTCTAAAATCATATCAATAGACAAGGAAAAAGAATACATGCATTCATTGAAGATTATGTTGTCCCATTTATGAAAATGTGAATATGATGGGCTAGCTAATATGTTTGCAATCTAATAACTAAATTGGATTAAACTAAATTTGGATCCTCAACTGTCCCCACGGGAAAAAAATTTCCGCCCCATCCCCGCCATCCCCAACAGGGAATAATTTTCTGCTTATCCCTCATGACGATTTCTTCCCATACCCGCCCCTAATAGAGAATTTCACGGGATCGGGGAATGGGTCCCCATTGCCATCCCTAATCCTACACTTTCTAGAATGGTAGCATAATTTTTTCACATCACAATAACGCATGTACAATTTTATAAAAATCCGACAATATTTTGCTGTTTTTAAAAAATATCTCAAAAAATTAGTTTTTTCAACAAATTTTCATAGGATATGACTTTCTTAAGGGTTATTAGACCAAATTCGGTCCAAAATGACGAGATATCCAAATTTTCGAGATTACTATAGCAATTTAAATTTTTTTACTCCATCCATTATTTTAAATATCATCAATGTTTAAAAATTAAATTCTTAATAAGATCTCACGAAATTTCGGTGAGATTTTAATCCATACTCACAAGCACAGCATCTGCTACGTGTGCCTGTAAAAATCCCTTTCCTTATGTTGCGTGGCGCTGTGCCGTTCGGCCCTTTTTCTTCTTCCTCCTTTCTTTTCGTTTTTCTTCCTCCCTTTTTCCCGCGCCTGAGGAGCGGGAAACAGAAAGGGAGAGGTGTCGCGTGTACGCATTGAAAGACGTGCCAAGGTTTAATTACGGGGTAGTAGTGGTATACGCTAGGGACTAGGGCACTAGGCCATCCTCCCTTAGCCGTAGGACACCCGCCCATTGAATACGCGAAGAGCATGGCCTCCATCGCCAACGGCCTGATCGGAATTCCATGGTACAAATGGACTGCACGAGCAGAGTTTCCAGAAGAAAGAGGAACTCATGTTGTATTTGCAAAATGTTCCCGAATATTGCTTTTCCAAGTGCACATGTAGGTATATGCACTATTACACCTTAATATGCACAAGACCCTTTCTCTACGGCGCTACGCATGCACAGTGCACCGAAGAGGCCGAGACTGAAAACCCGAGGCTCCACGAGTGCTAGCTGCCCCTTTCACGCACACGTATCCTCTATAGTACTACAGAGGATCTCTGACCCACTTTCATTCGGAGCACGATAATCATCAACCGGTAAAAATCCTGTCTACTCGATAGGAAGGCGGCGTTCGCGGTCGTCTATGACGTTGAGACGGACATGTGCACCGTGACATTGACACCTGCGGCTGCGAGCCAATAATATGACCGATCGAGCGAGGCAGCGGGGGTGCAAGCCAATCTCTATCCATGTCGACACACAGACAGGGTAAGCTACCAATGCAGCTCCATCAGGCATCAGATACATAGCTCAGTCTCTTATCGAGTGTGTCTCAGTGCTGGCTGTGGCCGGCAAGGGTGAAGAAACGGAATTTGCAACTCTCGATGCTGCCGGCCCAGCGGCCCCTAGTCTCCTGCAGTCCCTTGTCATCAGATGGGCTGTTGGCCTTCTAGTCGAGCGTTGCCCGTTCTGGGTTTCAACGGGCCGGATCGGGCCTCACTAAGCCCATCAGGTCTACCAATCACTCCTATCCTTTTCAGGAACGGCCTCGACATCGAGACGGGAGTTAGGGCCTGCTACAGTTCTGACACAGAAACGGACTAGGACTCTGATGATATGGAGACCAAAACCGAACGTAGCATTGCTGCTGGACAGATTGCCGAAGATTTCGAGGACCTTTTCACGATCCCAATCGAGCGGAGTGATCAGGATGACGCTGTTTGGGCCGGAAGGCTTCGAGATTGGTGGTGATACTGATATAACGTGGACTCTTGAACTGGACAAGGACCCGATGGTGCACCGTCCACGACAGAAACACAAAACACAGTCAACTGAAGATCAGGGATAAAACAAAGAACATAGAGCTCAGAATTTCTTTACGCTTAAGTCATTTGTCTGTGCTAGTGTCGTGACTCACGGGCAAGTATCCTAATTTTATTTTCGGTTTAAATTTTACTCCCGTCCGAAATCCAAAATTTCGATGAAATCTTGTTATTTCAGACGAAATTCAAAAAGTAGAATCCAAATCCGAAATTTTTAGACCGAGTAGTATGCTTCAAATGCATGGGATAAGGATGCCTCCGTCGCTCCCGTCCCTCCCATCGCCCCCACGCCCCAGATGCCCCAGATCCCGCCCAATCCCCCAACAATGCCACCAATCCAACCCCAAATCTGGATTCCCCACAAGCTGATCTACTTCCCCCGGGGCGGAAATTGTTGCCGGCGAGTCCTCAACACATTCAATCGCTGCAATCCACAAGAATCGCATCGGCAGACCTAGGAGAGGGAAGGTTTGAAGTGCTTCGTCAGGCCTCAGCGGAAGGGGGAGTAAAGGCAGGTCAAGGCTGCTTCCAACCGGTGGGGCATGGCGGCATTGAAGTCTATAGCTCGAGGAAGCATTCAATGGCGGCGGCAGACGGACAGACCTCCAGATCCAGAATCCCAGCCACCGATAAAGAGAAATGGGTCCAGGCAGAGGAACTCGGCGATCGAGAGACAAAGGGGTTTCACCGAAGATCCAGCATGCAACGAGCAGGCATGCATCAGATCCATCAGACCTCCAGGAATCCCCTCCCGTCGACAGCTCTCACAAACCCGAAGGACAGCTTGCAGGACCAGCGGAAATTGAAGCCCAATGCACCAAATGAGGAAACTGAGGGATGGATTAAGGTCAAACCACAATACTGGTGGCGGAAGAATCAAGAGCATTCAACTCCAGTAGGCACTCCGGAGCAACCGATGCAACGTCTCAGCGGCTCAGAATTCTTCAAACGGAAACTGTCAGGAAGGTGTTTTAATTGTTTTTCACTGGAACACTTCGCTAGTTTCTGCATGAGTCCGGCAAGGTGCTGGTGCTGCCTCCATTTGGGGCACAAGGCCATTGATTGCCCAAGCAGTGGAACCTACACAGTGAATCCAAATAAATCGAGGTGGAAGCCTCCAGCTCGAACCCAACAAGCATCAGAACTCACACCCACGAAGAAGCAAAACAGCCTTCTCAAATCCTACTGTGAGGCTGTTCGTGAGGGAGGTGGAATGGCGGCCAGATATCCTGGTGACCCTAGGGCCAGGCCGGCTAAGGCATCCTGCGCCATCACGGCTACTAGTCCAATCAAGCGCTGCCGGGACGAACTCATCGACCAAGGCAACAGATGTCGTTCGAGGAAACAATCGTCGGGACCCGGATATGCAAATCCAAAACCTCTCAGGTATACAAAGACTAGTCCAGATCACGCTTAGTGCACACAAGGAAACATAGATGACATATCATTCCATACATCAAATAACTAAAAAGAAGCAAATTATTATTGAATAAAGCAAACGACCTTATAGTCAAGGTTCATACACCAATGCCTCTTGGCTTAAGAAACGAATAAACTGCTGCAAATGAAATAAAATAACTTGGGCTATTCGACATGCCACAGCAATCGTCTGGGAACGCCTTCCTAGTCGATTTAGTCTTCATAGTACTCCTCCTCTTGATACTCATTACGGTCCTTTTCAAAGAATCGAACAACAAGCATAAAGCCGTGAGTACAAACGCACTCAACAAGCCGTAGGGAAATGATGCAATATATTCATGCACGGCTTGACAAAGGATAGTTATATGGTTCATTTGCGTAAAGCAAAAACTTGAATTTAAATACAATAAATAGATTGAAAGCAGATTGATAAAACAATAATAAATAATCGTAAATCAATGGTAGACAACATGAATGTAATGACGAGGCATCACCCTACATCATTCAAACAAGTATCAACCACACAATTCAACAAAGATAGCTTGAGACAACAAAACAACAAATGAACTCCTGCTCACATCCCAACCATTCCACATTTCAAGAAAATACTCTATACCCCGTGTAAAATCCCTGTGCTTGTCCATGACCGCGACACGGCTATTCAATAGTTTACACTCGCAGAGGTTGTACAACTTACCCACAAGACATGATCATCCCTTAATGCCAAGCGCTAAGGACACACTTCCTTTGGTGTGTCGGCAGAGAGATCACTACAAAGCCTTTACAATGCATGTCTAAACCCAAGATCGCCTCTAAGGTTTAGCCCCTCGGGGCCCCTCTTGAGCCATGTGGGTCTACCCGTCCATCTTGGACCCCACACCAACAATGGCAATACTCAAGTCCGACATTGCAAATTAATTAGCTAGGTCCGTCCCATACGGACTTGTGGTTGCACGGTTAGGCCAGTTCAATGGCGCACAAGATTAAGTCCTTAAATTGTCTCAGCAAGACACCACATCCCAATGTGCCAAACAAAGACCCCTTTATCGCACGATCAATTGCCCGAGGGAAACATTTTGTTCAACCCAAAACCAATGGCATCCCCTGCCATGGTACAACAAGTTTTACAACAGTGGTCAACAGCCACAATTCAATATCTCATTAAGTCAAGATTAACATTAGCTTACAGGTGATATGAATCCCATCGGACAACTAAGCATGGCTAAGCATAGCTACGATAACCCAATGCTGGTACTATGATTATGTCCAACTAATAATGTCCCAACTTAAGGTTAACAATGGATACATGGCATTTCAATAATCAAAGGGGCATACTCAAACAGGTAAATAGCTACTCCCATAAACTAGCATTGTTACACAAATAGCATGCAATTGTATAAAACAAAATACTTTTGCAAAC
Source organism: Guadua angustifolia (assembly GCA_036346375.1). Lineage (NCBI taxonomy): Eukaryota > Viridiplantae > Streptophyta > Magnoliopsida > Poales > Poaceae > Guadua > Guadua angustifolia. The sequence goes on along the minus strand of CM070515.1, from coordinate 10,847,273 downwards.
ATGGGTTCAATATGATCAAAGGTCTACGACTTGCCTTGCTGTTCAAATGCTGAGTCTTGGTCTTCGAAATCTCCGTTCGCTCCTTCGGGGTTCGCGTCTACCGGAAAATAAAGCAATAAAGCCAAATAAATACAAAACAGAGAAGCAAACTAGCTCAAAATTGAAAATAAGTGGCTCTGGAATGTAGAGCTTGATTTTACAAAAATTTAGAAATTTGAATCACTCCAATCGGAGTTCGGACGAGGGAGAACGGGCCTTCTAAGATTTAATTCAGAGAAAAATCAAAGAAATTCATAGGGTGACACGTGGCAGCTTGTGATTGGCTGGGATTTTCGGTTTTCGGAAAATCAGAAAAGAAAATAATGCCGATCGACATGCGGGGCCCACATGTCGCTGGCTCGGCCCACTGAGAGACCGAGAGCACCGAGGCGATTCGGTGATCTGGCGCATCGCGACGACGCGTGGCATGCCACTTGCCGCTAGGGCCGAGGTGGCGGCCGACGACGGTCTTACTTGCAGTACCGACGCGAAGACGGGCGCGGACTTGGCCACGTGGCGAAAACCGGCGTTATTCGAATCAGACGAGCCATGGACGAGGGCGCGGTGAGAAGGCGGAGACGATCCGGATCGTCGACGACGATCGGACGGCCGAGGTTTGCGGATGGGAACGACGCGCGAGGCGGCGGCGAACTCACCGGAGGCGGAGAAGACGACACCGACGTGGCGGCGACGGTCGGATCGGGCGAATGAAGTGGTGGATCCGAAGAGAGAGCGCGGCGGACTCGATGGTGCACCGATCACGGCGAGACCCACCGGAGAGGAGGAAACGGGCGGAAGGTCTCGGAGGCGGCGATATTTCGGCGAGCTCGATCTCCGGACAGCAAAGACCTCGGGCGAAGAGTAGGGTGACGGATGCGGAAAGAAGTGGCGAACCTCGGGCTATGGGCGGCGGCTGCTTTTATAGCCTCGGGAGGCGTGAAAAACGCGGAGACCGAGGAAGGCGGCGTGCGGCGCTGGGTCTCCGAGGCGGCTGCGCGACGTGGCTACGCGGGCGAGGGATGGCCGTTGGATCGAGATCCAACGGTCAGACACTAGGGTTTTCGATGGGGTGGGCCAAACAGAGCTGGAGGCTGCGGGGAATAGTAATGGGCCGCGGAGAGAGATTCGGCCCGAAATCCTTTTTGATTGAGAAATTCATTTTTAATTTAATTAACTCCCAGAAACTCAAATAAATCCGAATAAATTCAAATAAATAGCAAATAAATTCAGAAAAATCTCCAAAAATACAGAAAAATTCCTTGAAGCACAAGGAACCCAATAAAAACTGGAAATCTTTGATTTGATGCTTAGATTAATCTAATTAAATCTTTTCATTATTTAGAAAGTTCAAATTAAGCTGTAATTAATTCAAGAAAATGCAAATAGTTCACTTTTGACTTTAAACATTCCAAAACTCAAATTTTGGGATGTTACAAACCTCCCTCTTAAAGGGAATCTCGACCCGAGATTCGGACCGCTAGTGAATAGGTGGGGAAACTCGGACTTCAGATCCTCTTCTCGCTCCCAAGTGGCTTCCTCTTCAATGATTGCTCCAATCGACTTTGCAAAACGGATGATCTTGCTTCTCGTGATGCGCCCGCAACATCTAAAATCTTCACCGGTCGCTTCCTTGTAGGTGAGATCCTCCTGCAAATCGATAGCTTCCAACGCATCCGCTCTTCTCGCACTCGCAGCACTTCTTCAATCGGGACACATGGAACACATCATGGATTCCAAATAAGGATCGAGGCAACTCAAGCTTGTAAGCAACTTCTCTCTTCGCTCCAAGACTTTGAACGGTCCAACATATCAAGGGGCAAGCTTTCCTTTTACTTGAAATCTCTTAACTCCTTTGAGAGGGGTGACTCTAAGATACACATAATCATTGGGCTCAAACTCAAATCTCGGCGACGATTATCTCGTGATAACTCTTCGGCTCATGGGCTATCCTCAACTTGTCTCAATTAATCATTACTGTTTCTTCGCTTCTTGCAAGATGGCAGACCAAATAACTGCTTTTCTCCGCCTCTTTCCAATTAAGAGGGTTCTCGCACTTTCTTCCATATAAGGCTTCAAAAGGAGACATTTGCAGATCGCTTGATAGCTATTGTTGTATGAAAACTCAGATAGGGCAAACACTTGTCCCATTTTGCACCATAGGTCAAAGCACAAGCTCTTAGCATATCTTCAAGAATCGTTCACGCTCGCTTTGTCCATCACCGAGGGTGATAAGCAAGATTAAACCCGAGATGAGTTCCCATAGCTTCATGCAAACTCGCAAAAACGAGAGGTAAACCGGGTTCTCTATCGAGATAATCTTCTTAGGCACTCCATGAAGACCGACAATCCTTGACATATATAATTTCGCCAATTTATCTCCTGTAGGTAGTCTTAATCGAATGAAGTGAGCTATCTTAGTCAATCGATCCACTATCACCCGGATCGAATCATAACTCGCTTGGGTCTTAGGAAGTCCCAGAATGAAATCCATACCAATCTCTTCCCACTTCCACTGAATCTTCAATGGTCAAGCAATCCTCGCGACGACTCGATGCTCGCTTTAACCTTCTCGCAAACATCACAAAGAGCAACATATTCGCAATCTCACGCTTCATACTAGGCCACCAATACCTTTCCTTGAGGTCTTGATACATCTTGGTGCTTCCAGGTGAATGGAGCATAACGTCTCATGCGCTTCTTTAAGTAATGACTCCTTGAGCTCTTTTCGATCAGTACACAATACGATCCTCATACCACACCTGCACCTTTTCATCTTCAATGAATCCGGGCTTTTCCTTTCTTCATATTACTCTTGATCTCCTTGTATCAAGATCATCGCCTTGGGCTTCCTGATCCGATCTTCCAATGTTGGACGACTTCCAAAGTTGCTAAGTAACCTTCTTGCACCACTTCTAGATCGAGCTTCAAATTCCTCATAGAGTGTTGGTCGACTTTCCTTAATCATCAAGGTATTACAATAACTCTTTCTACTTAAAGCATCACCATTTACATTAGCTTTGCTCGATGATAATGAATACCAATGTCATAGTCCTTGATTAACTCTAACCATCTTCTTTGCCTCATATTGAGTTCGGCTTGGGTAAAATGTACTTCGACTCTTATGATCGGTGTACACCTCACAACGACATCGATGAGGTAATGACGCCAAATCTTTAAAGCATGCACTACGGGCTAATTCCAAATCATGGGCCGGATAGTTGACTTCATGTGGCCTTAGTTGACGCCGAAGCATACGCCACAACCTTCTTATCTTGCATTAGCACACAACCGAAGTCCTTGGCGGATGCATCACAAAATATCTCAAAATCCTTTCTCGATATCCGCAAAACAAGCATCGGGCGCTTGTTAAACACTTCTTTAGTTCTTGAAAACTTCGCTCACACTCTGATGTCCAAGCAAATTTCTTCTCCTTTTTCAAAAGTTGGGTGAGCGGTCTAGCTTTTCTGGAAAAACCTTCTATGAAACGGCGATAATATCCCGCCATTCCAAGGAAACTTCTAACTTGGGTTACCGTCTTCGGCGACTCCCAATTGAGCACATCTCTCACTTTACCAGGGTCAACAGCGACACCTTTGGCTGATATAACATGACCTAGGAATGCAACTTCCTTCATCCAAAACTCACATTTGCTAAACTTAGCATAGAGTTGATGTTCTCTTAGCTTTGTCAATACTTTCCGCAAGTGATCCTCATGTTCTGCCTCACTCTTGAATAGACCGTAATATCATCGATAAAGACAATGACAAACTTGTCTAAATATTCCATGAATACTTTATTCATCGTGGTCATGAAATAGGCAGAGCATTGGTCAAACCAAAAGACATCACAAGATACTCATACCGTCCATATCGAGTCACAAAAGTCGCTTTTGGGTATATCCTCTCTACGGATCTTCAACCGATGGTAACCTGACCTCAAGTCAATCTTCGAGAATACTCCTGCTCCTTGAAGCTGGTCAAACAAATCATCAATCCTTGGCAGAGGGTACTTATTCTTAATGGTGACCTCATTTAGAGCACGATAATCTACACACATCCTCCGAAGTTCCATCCTTCTTTCCACTAGAAGAACTGGGCTCCTCATGGCTAAGAACTTGGTCTAACAAAACCCCGATCTTGCAACTCTTTGATCTGCTTTTACTTCAGCTAACTCATTAGGTGCATCCTATACGGCCTCTTGAAATGGGGTATGCCCAGAACTAGCTCAATCAAGAACTCTATATCTCTATCCGGTGGCATTCCGCAACTCATCCGAAACACATCGAAAAATCTCTAGCAATTGGCACATCTTCTAAACTTATTCCTTTGGCACTACACACTTTGATTCCTTCTGACCGATCTACTACAGCTTGAAACTTTAGCTTTGTTCCATCCGGACCGTTAATGTGATCTCTATTCCCACAATCCAAAACTGCTTGGTTCTTGGAGAGCCAATCCATTCCTAGGATTATATTTAGGATTTGGTATTCTAGGACAATGAGGTTGGTTAGGAATTCTACCCTCCGATTAATATCTTAACTCGGGCAGCCTTGGTTCGTACTCAACCGAACCGTGATTGCACCACTAAAACCGCTTTTCAAAGGCCTTGTTTTTAACTGATGATTTGCAGCAAAACTCCGAGAAACAAACGAATGCGTAGCTCCAGAATCAAATAAAACCATGGCAGATGCTGAGTTGACTAGGAGCTTACCTAGTATGACGTCTGGTGCAGCCTGGGCATCCTCGGTGGTGACATGATTCACACGACCTCTTCCAATAGGCGGTGGAGTCCCGGTAGCTTGATTTGGGGTCCGGAGGCTCCACGCCCTGCTCTCAAAAGGGGTCTTGGCCGGTGTCGATCCTGTGTTGAAACGAACAGGCCACATTTTGCTTCCTAGGCGTTATTAGCATAGTGACCACGCCATTGCAATTGAAGCATGTCACTCCCGCACTGGATTATCGGGTCCTCCGAGGCGGATTGTGTTGGCGCTGATGTTAGGGTTGCTCAAAGAGTCGGGCGAGGTGCCGCAGTGTGTCTCGAATCTCGATGAAGGAGTAGTGAAACGAAAGGTGTCGTTGAGCATTGGACTGCTCTTCGCGGTGATTCTCGATGAGCTCCATGTTGCATCATCTTCCTCTTATGGATTCTTCCAACTCACGACGAGACTCCTCAATGAGCATAGCTTTGTCTACCAAGTCTTTGGAAATCTGCATAGTCGCTGCCAATGACTTGTACCTTTAATCTCGGGTTGAGCCCACGCTTGAACCTCTTCTCGCGAAAGCATCATCTGTGGCTACATCTTCGGTGCATAGCGAGCAAGTTGAGTGAACTTATTGAGATATTCACTCACCGACATCCCTTCTTGCTTTAGCTCCTCGAACTCATTCTTCTTCATCTCTACCTTTCCATCGTGATATGGGAATGGCGAAAAGCACTAAAAACTCGCCCAAGTGATGGTTTGAGGGTCATCATGGGCGGCAATGTAGTTCTCCCACTATTCAATGGCGGTGCCTTCAAACCGATGAGCGCATAAAGAACCTTCTCATGATCTCGTGCATTGAGCAATAGCGAGCTTTTTTCAATGGAGCGAATCCAATCATCTGCATCCAAGGGTTCTCAAGAGTTGGAGAAGGTAGGCGACGAGTCCTCATGAATTCTCGCTAGCTTGACCGAGGGCGAAGCTGGAGGAGGTGCGGCAAAGAATAAAGCAGCAGCCTTGATTTTGTTGGTTCAAAAGTTTGCTAGGGCAATCGCAGCTCGATTCTCGCTGATTCATCATATTGTTCATATTCTCGCATCATTGTATTCATAAGCCGAGTCCGAGCTGCCAAGAAATGTCCCAAGTTCGGTCCGTCACTACAGAGGTGGTGGCGGGTGGCACCGCATTAGCATTAGCATTGGCATCCACCGCTAATCGCGACTCGCTCGAATCTAGTGTCAACCATTCATGATGCAAAGACAAAGGTTTAATAGGTAAGAGAGAAAAGCAATAGGGAAGTGGTAAGGTCCTATAGGGCAGAAGGTAGTACCCAAGAACAAAGGTCAACCAACGACATAGCCGAAAAGGCTACAAAATAAAGAACCAAATAAAGCTTTCAACTTAAGGTACCGTTGTAACACCGTGCTGGAGGCAAGTGTACAACATTCCCGGCACACAAGCAACAAAAATCCTAGTATACGCAAACTAAACGTAGCTAAACCAAAAGAGAATGGCATGCTCAAACACCGTAGAGCACCACAAACCTATCTTATATGGTAGTCTTCTCGGATATACTCTTCGACGGCTTGATCATCGTCCCCCTTGATTTATTTCCTTGCAGAAGATCCATGGCTTTCAAGAAGCTTAATGGTATAAGATTAATTTAAATTTCAAAGCTATGTTTCAGAGAAAGGGAGGAATGAGAACCTAAGAATAAGATGAGAAGAGACAAACTATTGAATACCAATTTGTTGGTTTGATTTAGAAAATAAATTTGAAGACCATGCTAACTAAGAAAGCGACGGTCGATATGGCTCGATACTATCTCTGTCGGGACCCGGATATGCAATCCAAAACCCTCAGGTATACAAAGACTAGTCCAAGATCACGCTTAGTGCACACAAGTGGAAACATAGATGACATATCATTCCATACATCAAATAACTAAAAAGAAGCAAATTATTATTGAATAAAGCAAACGACCTTATAGTCAAGGTTCATACACCAATGCCTCTTGGCTTAAGAAACAAATAAACTCATTGCAAATGAAATAAAATAACTTGGGCTATTCGACATGCCACAGCAATCGTCTGGGAACGCCTTCCTAGTCGGCGTAGTCTTCATAGTACTCCTCCTCTTGATACTCATTACCGGTCCTTTCTCAAAGAATCGAACAACAGGGGCATAAAGCCGTGAGTACAAACGTACTCAACAAGCCGAGGGAAATGATGCAATATATTCATGCACGGCTTGACAAAGGATAGTTATATGGTTCATTTGCGTAAAGCAAAACTTGAATTTAAATACAATAAATAGATTGAAAGCGCATTGATAAAACAATAATAAATAATCGTAAATCAATGGTAGACAACATGAACAGTAATGACGAGGCATCACCCTACATCATTCAAACAAGTATCAACCACACAATTCAACAAGATAGCTTGAGACAACAAAACAACGTGAACTCCCTGCTCACATCCCAACCATTCCACATTTCAAGAAAATACTCTATACCCGTGTGAAATCCCTGTGCTTGTCCATGACCATGACACGGCTATTCAATAGTTTACACTCGCAGAGGTTGTACAACTTACCCACAAGACATGATCATCCCTTAATGCCAAGCGCTAAGGACACACTTCCTTTGGTGTGTCGGCAGAGAGATCACTACAAAGCCTTTACAATGCATGTCTAAACCCAAGATCGCTTGCCCTCTAAGGTTTCGCCCTCGGGGCCCCTCTTGAGCCATGTGGGTCTACCCGCCCATCTTGGACCCCACACCAACAATGGCAATACTCAAGTCCGACATTGCAAATTAATTAGCTAGGTCCGTCCCATACCGGACTTGTGGTTGCACGGTTAGGCCCATTCAATGGCGCACAAGATTAAGTCCTTAAATTGTCTCAGCAAGACAACCACATCCCAATGTGCCAAACAAAGACCCCTTTATCGCACGATCAATTGCCCGAGGGAAACATTTTGTTCAACCCAAAACCAATGGCATCCCCGCCATGGTACAACAAGTTTTACAACAAAGGGTCAACACCACAATTCAATATCTCATTAAGTCAAGATTAACATTAGCTTACAGTGATATGAATCCCATCGGACAACTAAGCATGGCTAAGCATAGCTACGATAACCCAATGCTGGTACTATGATTATGTCCAACTAATAATGTCCCAACTTAAGGTTAACAATGGATACATGGCATTTCAATAATCAAAGGGGCATACTCAAACAGGTAAATAGCTACTCCCATAAACTAGCATTGTTACACAAATAGCATGCAATTGTATAAAACAAAATACTTTTGCAAACATGGGTTCAATATGATCAAAGGTCTACAACTTGCCTTGCTGTTCAAATGCTGAGTCTTGGTCTTCAAATCTCCGCTCGCTTCCTTCGGGTTCAAGGCTTCACCGGAAAATAAAGCAATAAAGCCAAATAAATACAAAACAGAGAAGCAAACTAGCTCAAAATTGAAAATAAGTGGCTCTGGAATGTAGAGCTTGATTTTACAAAAATTTAGAAATTTGAATCACTCCAATCGGAGTTCGGACAAGGAGAACGGGCCTTCTAAGATTTAATTCAGAGAAAATCAAAGAAATTCAAGGGTGACACGTGGCAGCTTGTGATTGGCTGGGATTTTCGGTTTTCGAAAATCAGAAAAAGAAAATAATGCCGACCGACATGCGGGGCCCACATGTCGCTGGGTTCGGTCCACTGAGAGACCGAGAGCACCGAGGCGATTCGGTGATCTGGCAGATCGCGACGACGTGGCATGCCACGCTACCGCTAGGGCCGAGGTGGCGGTACGACGCGGCGGCTTACTTGCAGGCCGACGCAAAGACGGGCGCGGACTTGGCCACGTGGCGAATCCGGCGTTAGGTTCGAATCGACGACGGCGCGGACGAGGGCGCGGTGAGAAGGCGAGACGATCTGGATCGTCGGCGGACGACGGACTACCGAGGTTTGCGGATGGGAACGACGGCGAGGGCGGCGCGAACTCACCGGAGGCGGAGAAGACGACACCGGACGTGGCGGCGACGGTCGGACGGGCGAATGAAGTGGTGGATCCGGAAGAGAGAGCGCGGCGACTCGATGGTGCCACCGATCACGGCGGAGACCCACCGGAGAGGGAGGAAACGGCGGCGGAAGGTCTCGGGAGGCGGCGATATTTGGCGAAGCTCGATCTCCGGACGGCAGACTCTCAAGGCGAAGAGTAGGGTGACGGATGCGAAGAAGTGGCGAACCTCGGGCTATGGGCGGCGGTGCTTTATAGCCTCGAGGGCGTGAAAACGCGGAGACCGAGGAAGGCGGCGGCGCTGGTCTCCGAGGCGGCCGGACGACGGCTACTGTGAGCAAGGATGGCCGTTGGATCGAGATCCAACGGTCGACACTAGGGTTTTCGATGGGGTGGGTCAAACAGAGCGGTCATGGGAATAGTAATGGGTCATGGAGAGAGATTCGCCCAAAGTTTTTTGATTGAGAAATTCATTTTAATTTAATTAACTCGAAACTCAAATAAATTCGAATAAATTCAAATAAATAGCAAATAAATTCAGAAAAATCTCCAAAAATACAGAAAAATTCCTTGAAGCACAAGGAACCCAATAAAAACTGGAAATCTTTGATTTGATGCTTAGATTAATCTAATTAAATCTTTTCATTATTTAGAAAGTTCAAATTAAGCTGTAATTAATTCAAGAAAATGCAAATAGTTCACTTTTGACTTTAAACATTCCAAAACTCAAATTTTGGGATGTTACAACAACCATGAGGTGGAGTCCTTCACGATGAGCGACATGCTTCGAGAGAGTTTCAACCTCGGCCACGGCGACTTTCAACTCCTCAAGCACTTTCCAGAGCAGTTCCTGATCATCTTCTCAGAATCAGCAATCCGGAGGAGGGTCGCGAACACTGCTGCCGTGCACTACCGTGGCCATGTCTTCAAGTTTGCGGCATGGTCCGAGCAGCGCTACGCGACAAATGTGAACTTCGAATTCCACGTGAAGGTCCGGGTGGAAGGTGTCCCAGTGCACTGCTGGAGTGAAGAAGTGGCGATGAAAGTGTTGGGGAGTAGCTGCGCGATCCATTATGTTCAAGAGCATACCAGGCGGAGGGAGCGCACAAGATCCTTTGATTTATGGGCTTGGTGCTCGGATCCTTGTGATATCCCAAAAGAAGTGAGCTTGACAGTGATGGAGCCTGACAGGGAACTCCCTCCCACCAACATTCCTCTCCCCCAAGTGGTGCTGCAATACAACGAGCCAACTGACCTGAAGAGAGGGCAAGTGTACAACATTCGCAATCACTTGGAGATCGTCGAAGACCTATCCTTCCTTCGAGGTCGTGGTGGTTTGGGCGGGCTTCCCAACCGCAAGCACCGTCGGGAATTCGTTTGGGCCTATGGGGCCCAGGACGAGGTGGGAGAACGGCAGGTACGTGATGAGCTGCGAAGAGGCAGAGAGGTTACTCACCGCCGGCGCCATGACGACGACAACGACTACATCGACCGTCGCCGAAGTGTGCGTAGACACCGCAGCGTGTCAAGCTGGATGCGCGACTCAAGATGTAGAGGGGGGGGGGGTGGAGGACTGCCAAAGCTCGTCCTGGCGTGGCCTGGCGGGTTCGGCATCAAGACGCTATAAGAACTATTCCTCTGCCCGACAACAGAAGCTGAACCACAACAACAACGCTGCTGGAATACCTAAGAAACCCTCGTCAGGGAAGAGGGTGACCTTTGCCCAGCCGCTGGTGCTCCCTGTACAGGACGATAGTCCTCTGATGCTCCCAGCTCCTGTCCCAGGAAAAATCAAGGAGAAGGCCGTCATCCAGAAGTTCATCCGGCAAGGCTTAGGAGGTGCGGCCAGCTGCTCGGAGATCACCGTTCATCTTGGGACGCTGGAGGGAGCAGGAAAGACGCGCAGTTGTCTGAAGAATAGCGCGAAGGGGTCATCCTCTAGCAAATGTGCACAACTGGGGCTGCAGGTACGTCACAATTGGGTAGCCCTCAATTCTGCTCGCTTGGTTTCGAATTCCCATTTTGTTGATAACTCTGTTGGGTGCCATATGAAAGATGATTCCCCTTGTTCTCCTCCCCACTCAGAGCTGTCTGTTTTAGCAACACAACCCCCAGGTTTCCCTATCTCGGGTGATTTACCTGCTGAAAACCTTGTGTCAGTCTCTCAGGGGATCGATGGTTCCATCCAAGTTGTGCCACTAGAAAAGCCAGCTCAAGCCCATTTGTCCAATTCTGGAATTCCAGATAAAATAACTCTAGAAACACCCCTAACAAACACTTTGGTTCAGGTAACTCGATCTCTCGAACCCCGTGAATCGAGAGTTCCTACAAAGATTTGTATTTCCTCCAAAGACACTCAACAAAGAAGGTTCTCGACACACCCAGAGGCAGCTCCTCCAGTCCACCCAGAAGTTCTCCTTTCTTCATGTACTGCGGGATCTTCGTCTAAAAGCTTACCTATCCCAAACGAGATTTCCACCAGTAGTCCGACCAGAACTTCTCAAAATCAGCACAAAACACTAATACCACCACAACCAGTCGACCCAGTTGACTTACCACAGAGTTTACCAAATACGATACATTCACCAGAAACTACACCTTCGGTAAACTTGACTGAAACTGCAACTGCACATGTTCCATCGGAAGCTCTACTAGAAGCTAGTCCACAGCTGCCAGATCCTCTATCATCAGAAGCTTTGCCGGAGAGTCCATCTGCTCGGGTGGTCCGATCTCCAGAACAAACCGGAACAAACGAACAATCTTGTTTACATGATTTCATCAATGTGGTAGCTCACAAACCAGTCAGTCCCATCATTCACACACCCCCCGGCCCTAATAATTATGTGCCTGACCATTCGGGAAATCAAGGTATAAATCATAAAGGAAAAAACTCTATTCAAAGAAAAAGCTCCAGGCTAGCGGCAAAAGCTAAAACCAGATTAGGAACTAACAAGGGTACAATTCAATTAGTGCAGGAGCTCCTTGCATCCAAGCTCAAAGACCTCTCCCCACCTACGCAAAATCACTCACAGGTTGATCTTTTTGATCAGTTGGCCAGGCACTTCGAGCAACCACTGAGCAAAGAGAAGGTCCAAGCAATTCTGGAGCTAGTAGAACAGGGAGTGATCAAGCAGAAAGGCCGGAAGAAATCGCCCATGGGGAAGCTGGCGACTCTTGGAGGGGCCGGTCTGAAGGGTTGAGCAGGGGAGTCCTCTTCTTCAAGAGGGGGTTGCATTTTCGGTCCATGCTGACAACGGGATTGGCGCAACTTACTTCGGTTCTGAAGAAGTGTGGTGGGGTTCGTTTTGCTACCTGCATCGCAGTACCAAGGCTTATTGCTATTGTGTTACTTGATGTTGTGTTTGTGGCCACTAGGCCTCCGTGCTGTACTTGGTTTTTCATGTTTCAGTTGGCCAATAGGCCTTGTGAGTGTCGTGTCGTGTCAGTGGCCAATAGGCCCCTATGTTGGAGTCCAGTATGTATTTCGTGGTATTACCTGCATCGGTGTGGGTTCGGAACAAATGTTGTGGTGTTAGCTTTGTATTGTTCCTCTATTAACCGACACTCAGTGCTAATGCAAGAGGTGTTATCATGTGTTAATGTCAGCAAACTGCTCTGTTCTATCATGGAATGTTAGAGGATTAAACAACCCGGCGAAAAGAGAGAGTATCAAGCGTTTCATTCTTTCAACGGGGGCTGCTGTGGTGTGCTTACAGGAGACGAAAATACTCAATTGGACGACGAGTTTGTTGTATGAAACATTAGGACCGAGACTTGCAAATCAGACAGTCTTTTTACCTTCTGATGGAGCATCCGGTGGAATTTTACTTGCGGCCTCAGATGATCTTTATGATCTCCAAAACCCTAGATCATCACCCAATACGATCACCGCAAACTTTGGCCTCAAGATGCGATACGTTGACTTGGGACATTACCGGGTTTATGGTCCGCAATCTGATGATGAAAAGAGAGCCTTTCTAGCCGAATTAGAATCTTTGCAAGATTCAACTCTACCCGCTTGGCTCATCGTTGGTGACTTCAATCTTATCAGGCAAGCCAATGAGAAGAACAGAGGCCAGACAAATAGGAGAATGATGCATCTCTTTAATCGCTCTATCAACAGGCTGCAGCTTATGGAGCTTGACCTCCAAGGTCGCCGATTCACGTGGTCAAATGAACAAGATCATCCCATTATGACAAGGATTGACCGTTTCTTTGCAACAACAGAATGACATGAGGTCTTCCCAAATGCGGACCTCTGCGCATTGCCATCTATGACATCAGACCATTGCCCTTTACTCATGCAAGGAAATGCAACCTTTGAATATTTTAGAGGTTTTCGCTTCGAAGCTTGTTGGATCACTATGCCGGGTTTCCAAGAGGCTGTATCGCAAGCCTGGAATCAGCCTGTTCTCATTTCAGATCCGATTCTTAGACTGCATGCCAAGATGATCAGAACAGCTAAGGCATTAAAAATATGGAGGAGGAAATTTTTTGCCAATTTAGCGCTTCAAACGGCTTTCATACAGGTCACGATCTCTATCTTGGAATGCACACAGGAAAGACGACCGCTAGGTCAAATCGAAGTAAAACTTCGGAAAACTCTTAAAACCAAGTTGCTCGGTATTGCAGCAGTACAGAAATCCAGAGCGAGACAACATTCAAGGCTAACTAAAATCCGCCTGGGGGACTCCAACACACGGTTCTTCCACTTGATGGCCAGTGCAAGACGGAGGAGAAATTTGATCCGAGTGTTACAAAATGAAGACAGTGTGGTATACAGACAACAGGACAAGCTAGAACAAACTTACCAATATTTCACAAGGGTATTGGGAAATCACGGAATAAGGGACAAAGCACTCCACTGGAACACCTTGGGCTACATTGGGAGAGACCTAAGTGATCTAGAGAATGAGATCTTCGATGAGGAGATGATTAACACCATACAGGAACTCCCCAATCAAAAAGCGCCGGGTCCTGATGGATTTATCGGCCTATTTTACAAATCTTGCCTTCATATCATCAAACCGACCCATCGAAGCTATTAGGGTTTTTCGACCACGACATACAAATCAAGACAAACTAAATGAGGCAAGCATTATTCTCCTTCCGAAAGTGGAAAATGCAGACAGACTGGATCGCTTCAGACCAATCAGCCTCATAAATAGCTTCATGAAGATCATCACCAAAATTATGGCAAACAGGCCCACGCCCAAGCTTGATAAATTAGTATCTGTCTCGCAGAATGCCTTCATAAAAAAGAGATGCATACACGATAACTTCTTATATATACAAAGAGTAATCCGAAAACTTCACAGAGATAGATCCCCGACGCTTTTCATCAAATTGGATATCTCAAAAGCATTCGATTCCCTAAACCGACATACCTTCGGAGGTGCTTGTGCTCTAGGCTTGGTACCGTAAATGGAGAGAATGGGTTGCGGCTATACTCGGATCGCCTCCTCAAAGGTCCTCATCAACGGTCAAATGCGGCGTCAATTAAACATGTGTGCGGGTTCGACAAGGAGATCCTTTATCCCCCTCCTGCTCATCTTAGCCATCGATCCTCCAAAAATTGTTGGAGTTGGTCATGAGTCTGCGGTATTCTCAAACCAAAGTGTTACTGGCAAAGAAGACTAAGATGCTCTCTCTACGCGGATGATGCTGGAATATTATTAAATGCTGATGAGGATGAGCTCAGAGCTCTCAACAGAATCCTAGATACTTTTGGAAGATGTTCAGGCCTCAAAATCAATATTTCCAAAACAGAAATTTACTCGATCAGATGTCAACATGATCTACTACAAGATTTGTTGGATGTTTTCCCTGGCAAGGTTTCAACCTTCCCAGGAAAGTACCTAGGCCTCCCATTGCATATCAGGGAATTAAGGAGAGTTGAGATCCAACCTTTAATTGACAAAATTGGTAACAGACTGGCAGGATGGAAAGGTAAATTACTTTCCAAAGCAGAAGGAGACCCTTGTCAACTCCGCTTTTAACATCACAACCTATATATCACCTCACTGCTTTTCCCTGCACAAAAGTGGCTCATTAGATGTATTGATAAACTCGTAAGAAGTTTTTTGGAAAGGAACAGAACCGTAAAACTCAGAGCGGGGCCACTGTTTGATCAATTGGTTTGTGACCAGATGCCAAAAATAAAGGGGTCTTGGGATCAAAGACTGGATCGTTCGCCAGGCTCAGAGGCTTCGTTGGTTGTGGTTCGATGGAAATGCAATGGAAGAGCTCGGACAGTATTTGGATCTCCGTGTGATAAACTGATGTTGCTCTTTTCAATTCTTCAATGATTGTCACGATAGGAAACGTAAATTGGCGACTTTTGGAGATCGAAAGGTGGATGGACAAGCACCGAAAAATATTGCACCGAGATTGTTCCAAATAGCGCCAAGAAAAACATTTCGTTCATCGTGCTTTGTCAAACAATTATCGGATCCATTTCGTACACCGTGAGCTCGTGAATTGAAATCAAGGAGTTGGTAACGCTTTTTGAAGCAATTCGACGATACATAGAGATGAGTCAACGGAAGATCGATAACTTGGAGATGGACCCACGATGGACAATACTCAACCAAGTCTCCGCTTACCTAGTGCAATTTCAATCTGCATCAGAAATGAAGATCTCGCCGATATGGAAAGCGCACGCCGAACCCAAATGTCGTTTCTTTGCGTGGACGCCGCTTCATAACAAAATTTTAACAAAGCAGATAACATGCTCAAGAAGGTGGCCATGCAACGCCATCTTGTAGCCTTTGCACCGCGTCTAAGGAAACATCAAGGCACCTTTGTAAGGACTGCCCTTTTGCGAGGCAAGTGTGGGGTCGTCTCCTACACTGGGGGCAACTGGAACGATGTCAGAATTTGAGCTTCGGGGGCTCGTTATACAAATGGTGGCGAAAACCGAGATCCCAATATGATAAAGAAATTCGACGACATTTGGATGGATTGATCATTTACTTTTGGTGGAATCTCTGGCAGGAAAGAAATCAACGCATTTTTCAAGGGACAATTAGAACGCCAGAGCAGGTGGCCTGTGTTATCAAGGATACAGTTCTCAGCCGCGGCGTCGCTGTGTCCTTATCGGTTACGAATTAGTTTCGTCCAATTTTTACTCGGTTTTTTCTGTGTTATTGCAGTTGTATTGCAGCTATTGTAAGGTTTCTTTCTGCTTTCAGTAGGGTGGCGGTTTTTTCTGTGGTAGTTTTTCGGTTTGTGTTGTGAGGTTTTTTCCTGGATTTTCCCCCAAAAAATCTGGGTCTTCTCCCTGCTCTTTTCTTCTTAATAAAATTTACAGCAATTCTCTTGCTGTTCGTTCAAAAAAATTTAGACCGAATTTCGGATGAAATTGCTAAAATTTTGTCAAAATTCAACTGAACGAAAAATGTTACAAACGATGTCAAAAAATTATGAAAAGGTTTCTGACACAACAGTGATGTTCTCATAAAAAATTTAGATGATTATCAAGTCTGAGAAATTTTTAAAAATTCGAAAATTGCTACTGTCCTGATAAAACGGTGACAGCAAGTTTGAACAGAATGAAAAATAGTTCAAACCATGTTATAAAATTTTGAATTTTTTTGTGCATGGTTATGATGCATCAGTAATGTTATCATAAAATTTGTATATGATGATCAAGACACATAAATTTTTAAAAATTCATACAGTGCAATTGAAGGCCGACCGACAAATTTCAACTGAATGAAAAATGGTTTAAACCATGTTAGAAAATTTTGAAAATATTTTTGAATAGTTTTGATGCATCACTAATATTACCATAAAATTTTCAAATGATGATCAAACTTTAATAAATTTATAAAATTCTGAAACCTTTACTGCTTCGTTTGTGCTAATTCTATTTTTCATTTTTAAAACATAACAAATAAAGTTAAAATATTTAAAAAAATCCCTGTTTGATCCTAGACTTCTTAAGATAGTACCATAATTTTTTTTCATAGCGTGATAAAGGTTCTACAATTTTATAAAATTCCAAAAGTTTTTCTACCAAATTTTAAAATATCTCAAAAAAATAATATTTTCTACAAATTATCATCAAAGATCACTTTCTTATGAGTTATTGATGTAATTGAAGTCAAATCCTACCATAAAACATCAAAATCTAGACTAATTACATGAAAATTCGCGGTTTGAGTGAAATTTCGTCGAAAAAAATGAAATTACTGTAGTAATTTCAAATTTTTTATCTGACTGGTAATTTAGATCTCGTGGGGGCCCAAAATCCAAAATTTCAGTGAAATTTCACTGAAGAATTTTGAATCCATGCTCACGGGCTCACGGCGTTGTTTGGTGTGCGTTTGATTGCCGGGATGTGATTGAATGTGATATGATCATCTAGCTTAGATGGGATAGAGCTTTCCATGTGTCTGATTGATCGGGTGGATAGGGATGAGCTAATTTTTTGTTTGGTTTGATGGATGAAAATAGATAAGATGAGCTAATTTTTTGTTTAGTTAAATAGATGAGGATCGATAGGCTAGTTATAATCAAGGTTTCAAATTCTGCTTTAAAACTTTTGGACTGAAATCTGACTAAATTTTGAATTTTTGGATAAAATTTTATAGAAATTTGAATTTTTGGACAAAATTTGAGTGAAATTTTATTTTTCTAACAAAAGTTGAACTTTTGGATAAAATTTGATTAAAATTTAAAGGCTACATATGTGGTGCAAACCATCCTTACCATGAAAACTCCATGAAAACCACCCGTAAAATTTTTGAAAATATCTCAAAAATTACCATATGTAGGGGAGGTGAGCCTCTACAATCCTACAAAATATGAAAATGAAACTCAATCGTATTTGAAAGATATGAAAAAGACAAACAGCAAAATAAATAGTGCTAAACAGTGAAAAATTACTATTTAGTCATATCTTTCAAATGCGATTGAGTTTCATCTTCAAATTTTGTAGGATTGTAGAAACTTACCTCCCCTACATATGGTAATGTTTTGAGAATTTTTCAAAACTTTTACGGGTGGTTTTTATGGAGTTTTCACGGTAAGGGTGATTTGCACCAAATATGCCCCGAAATTTAAATTTTCGGACAATTTCTGAATTTTTGGAAAAAATTGATCATAATTTGATCGAAATTTAATTTTAATCGAGTACACTTCGGCGAAATTTAAATTTGATCGAGTACACCTCTTGATGTAACAAACTGGATGAGCACATCTAGCCTTTTCTTTGGATGGATCTATCTAGCATTTATGGGAATATTTTTAAAAACTGGATGACCATATCTCATTCATTCACTCATCCAAACAATTTGATGATTCTAAATCTATAGATAGCTATATCCCATCACTACTACACAAATGGGCTTTAGTCCTGCTGGTAATCGGCTTTAGTCCCTGTTACCAAACCGATAGTTTATCCGGACTAAAGGTCTGTGACTTTAGTCCCTGCCTTCTCGCATATCAAAAAATTATGATTTAACTCAAGACTCGAACTCAAACCTCCTGCATGCCACCACAGACACTACTAACCCACCCACTCACGTGTATTGAATAGACTAGGATATGCATTCTTTTAAAGTATGTTGAACGAGTTTAGTACCGGTCAGAATACTAACCGACTAAAGGTATTTTAGTCCGGTTCGAATACTAACCGACTAAAGCTTATTTTTAGTACGGTTCAGAACACTAACCGACTAATGTGTGCCCGCATACCGTTCGCTAAGATCTTCGTCTCCGGTTCATGGCACTAACCGACTAATGTGAGCGAAAAATCACGCTTTTAGCCTAGTAGCCACTTAACCGATCGTTGCTACTATTAGTCCCGGTTCGTGACTAATCGGGACTGATGAATCGGTATGAAAGATCGTTTCTCTAGTAGTGCATCTTTCCTTATCTGTTTAACCAAACACCACCCTGGACAACCATCATCAACGGTGTAGCTAACATACACTTAACTTGCATATGGCTCAAACTCTCTACAGTAGTTAATCACCCTTGAGAGATAAGAATATAAACGCGAGTCAAACAGCCAATCAAAGATCAGGAATTCTAATGCACTGTATTGCTGTATAGAATAGAAAAAGGATGGAGGATATCGGTCCTGCGTGCGCCAGTGTCCCTACTTGTTTCAATGAAGGACATCCATGGTTATGCGAATGCAGTTTTACCACGAGTGCATGTGGCTACAATCACTATCCAATGGCCTAAATTGTTCCTGGAGATTGGTGCATAATCTTCCCATACGCCAGTGTGCCTACTCCTCGTATCAATGAGGGATGGTGTCTTTGAAATATATGCTATTTAGCGAGCGAAGAAAAAGAAGCCATGAAACAGTCGTGCACTAAAAATGAAACTTTATGGCTAAATGGCTTATTTGGGAGATAACTAGAATTCTCGTAAATAGACCGAGAAATTTTAAAAGATAGATTTTATTTCTATCTATAATCTCTGTGGATAGATCAAGATTTTTTGAAGGGTAGATTAAGATGGGAGAACCTTGCTCGCACTGCACACTCAACAAAGCTCCGTGAGCTAGTTTTGGTTCCGTTCAAGTACCGCACACTCCCATAATTAATTACATCCGTTCGTTTAGTAGGACCCATGAACATCAACTGACAAGATCATTTTAACCATAACAATATTCAATGTTCGTTGATACGCACACTCACTCGCACCAGTACGGCAGTACACCACGTCATCAACAGTGGCGAATTATTGCCCCCACAAAGTCACAAACTTCACATGATCAAGTCAACGGTCAACCCGACGATGATGCCGTCATGCATCCGCGCGCATCAAGCGCCGCCGGTGTAGACGAACCTGCGCACCGCCGCGAACAGCTCCTCGGCCTTCTCCGGCACGAAGAGCTCCGCGGCGTGGAACCCCGCGCCCTCGATATTGGCGACGACCTCCACGCCGCGCTCCTGCAGCCACCGGACAAAGTCTTTCTGCCTGTCGATCAGCGGGTCGCCATCGCTCCCGGACACCAGGCACCGCGGCAGGCCCCTCACCGCCTCCGAGGCCAACGCTTTCACCGGGTTGCTGAACTCGTGGTCTCGGTCCGCGCCCACCGGCAGCGCGAGGCTCCAGAGCTTGTCGTTGGCCTCCAGCGGCAGCATGATGTCTTCCTCCGATTTCGTCTCCGACGGCGTCCGCTCGACGCCGCCGAGATAAGGCTGGTGCAGTATGAGTCCCCGCACCGCGACGGGGCTCAGGTCAAGGCTCTTGGTCCGGACACCGGCGTTGAACGCCATGTTTCCACCGGAGCTGCTGCCCATGACGAAGCACCGGGAAAGGTCACCGTGTGCGGCGATCCAGGGGTCCGCGGCCGCCGCGTCCCGCAGCCACAGCATGGCCGCGACGGCGTCGTCGTAGGCGGCAGGCAGGCGGTGCTCGGGCGCGAGGCGGTAGTCGAGGGAGGCGACGATGGCGGGGACGGCCGCGGCCATGGCCTCGCAGGAGGCGTGGTAGAATTCGGTGTCGGCGGAGAAAACGACGAAGCCGCCGCCGTGGAAGTAGAGGATGACGGGGAGCTTGGACGGCGACGGCGGGACGGGGTTGGGGATGTAGAGGCGGAGGAACGTGCCGAGGGAGGCGTCGAGGGCACGTCCCTGGAGACGGCCTGGCCGGCGTCGAAGGCCGGGGCGGTGGGGACGAAGGGGCGCGTGACGGTGCCGTCCGGGTGGACGACGATCTTCATGAAGAGGTTGGTCGACTTGTTCGGGGGTGGGCGCGCGGTGGCGTCAACGTCGGCGGCCGTGGTGTCGTCCATGGTTCCCGCTCGGCTAGCTCTGTTTCTTGCACACGCGAGTACGCGACAGGAGGCGAGGCGAGGCGAGTCCGCGGTGCGGCGGGTGCGGCTATGGTGGTTGGGATTTGGAATGGGATGGACGGGCGGGCTTTTAAGCTGCGCGCTACACGCGTGGCGTGATGGCCGGCTTGTGTTCGTGCCGTATAAATAATCACAAGAAAAACGTTCGGCTTTCACGGGTGGCACGCGTGCTAATTCTTGTCAATTCTTGAGTCTGCAGTCGAGCCAGCCGGCTGCTCTCGGCGGTGAGTGACGCGCGATGTCCCATCCGCTCGCTGTTCAGCACCCGATCCCTCCATATTATCAGCCCAGCCGTGCACGCGTGAGTAGAACGGAAGGCTGCTGTCGAATTTGTTCCGAGCTGCACGGCCAAAAAGACAAGAAGAAAATGATCTGAAACCGACCGATGCAACACACGATGTCTGTCCCCCCCCCAATTGATGGCGTACGCCTAACAGCAACGCCTCTCTTTGCGTTCGGACCCTCCGATTCTTTTCCTACTCCGAGCGTGTTATGGAGGCGCTTCAATGGCGCCTATCTGCTGCATGTGCTGGTTCGTAGTAAAGTGCAGTGCTATACGTTCATGTCACTGCCTTGTCTTTCTAGGGAGACTTTTTACTATTCTTAAGAGGTGTCAAAATTGTACAGAGATAGTACTAACAGATAAAAAAATTAAAAATAGAGGTGCCAAAAACATCCTGTTAATACCTTAATTTAAATTTTGGTAACTCCCTAGCATGGTAAAAAGTCTCTTTTCTAGTACCATTCTGCAGTCAGGTAATGCCTTGTCTGATAGAAAGTCTGAAAGTGCCTGCTCCATTTGCTCCTCAGGGTCTATGCCTTTTTGCTTACTAGAGAGGGAAAAGGGTCAAAGTTTTCGAACGAGGAAAAGTAGTGGGAGATTAACGTCACAAACCTTAATTTCGTGCTTTCTTAGCTTGACCCTTGAGGTTGCGTTGCATCTGCCTAACTCGCTCTTCAACGTCGCCATTGCTAACCGTACCTGCAGGTAGTGCGTTCAGCATCACCTCATCCTCAGAATTAATAGCATGACATGCAACATTTCACCCAGAAAATTTTCCTGGAAACTCACAAACACACACGCACAAAAGTGGAGAGAAGGACCATTCAGTTATACAACATGTGGATTCAACGTAGCCAACAGATGGGCCAGACACACGACCAGGGGCGGAGCCAGGATTTCGGGTTAAGGGGGATCATGTGGACCAACTAAAAATTATCATAGTATCCATAAAAAAATATTATAGAAATATCGATGCATTTAAATTTAAAAATAGCATAACCATATGTCCACATAAGAAAAATATGACATATTTTTTAGAATAAGAAACTTACATCTCTATTAACTTAAATTTAGTTCTACGACTACCTAGAAGATCATAATTTAGTCAATAAGTTCATCTGAACTAATTTTCGCCACTAGTTCTTTTTCAATGTAAACTATCACGCAATGTCGAAGAAAGTCATCTCCTATTTTATTTCGAAGGCGGGTCTTGACAAGTTTCATAGCTGAAAATACTCGCTCTGTGGTTGCTGTTGACACTAGAAGAGTTATGACCAATCGTAACAGCCTATCAACCATTGAATAATGTGAAGTTTTACCTGTTTTATATAGTCCATTTGTTAAGTTAGCAAGAGAAATTAAGCATTGCATACATCAAGTTGAGAAAAATAAAAATTTTACCTATTGAGAATGGACTAGACTTTATTTGTTATTTGCTAATGCTAACTACTACTAATTACTATTTCTTAAACCTTATTTTGGTTAGGGGGCCAGGCCCCTGCCAGCCCCCCCTTCCCTCCGCCCCTGCACACGACTGTTTTCCAAGAAACAAAACTGCAAAGCATCGACCAGCAGTTAATCCATGAAATTGGCGGTCAGCGCCTTGCAAGCGGTGCGTGTTCTTGGCGCAAGGTGTGAGGGGCGGGTGCTAATGTTATGGGATAGTCGACAAGTTGTGAATCGCGCGCCATCGTCCGAGAATACTCCTTGACAAAGACAAGTCATCTACTCCAAGATAGCTCATCTTTCTCATCGATCATGTATATGGGCCATCGAAGACCGTCACAAAACCACTTTCTTGCAAGAATTGATCTCACTGCGCCAAACCCCCGATCGCCTTGGCTGGTCCTAGGAGATTTCAACCTGATCTGTGAGGCTAGAGATAAGAATAACAACAACCTAAATCACCGATTAATGGCTCAGTTCCGGGCGACGATCAACCGCTGCAGCCTCAAGGAAGTGTCGCTCCAGAATAGGAGGTATACCTGGAGCAACGAGCGAAGCCGTCCAACGCTAGTCAAGCTCGACCGCGTGTTCTGCAACCCAGAATGGGACATCATGTTCTCCGACCATTTGTTGCAAGCCCTTTCCTCCTCTATGTCTGATCACAGCCCGCTGCTGTTAGCAAGCCACTGCGGCCCCCGCAAACCGCGACTATTTAGATTTGAAAACTTCTGGCCATGACTCCCGGGCTTCCTGCAGACGGTCGAGCGAGCATGGTCCGACCCGCCGAGTCACCCTAACCCTCTGAAGCGCTTAGCACTCAAGCTGCGGGCTGCATCATCAGCTCTCCGTGCATGGAGCACCTCCATATTGAGCAATGCGAAGCTCCAATTCCACCTTGCAAACTCCATAATCCTACGGTTTGACTCAGCTAAGGAGACAAGGGATCTCACCCAGGCCGAGCGCTCTCTACGAAATGCACTCAAGTTAAGGGTGCTCGGCTTAGCAGCGGTTGAAAAAGCTCGCAAAAGACAGGCTTTTCGGATCTGTTGGCTCAAGGAAGGGGACGCAAATACCCGATATTTCCACATAAGAGCAAACGGCCGTCGAAGGAAAAACTTCATTCAGTCCCTTAATACGCCTCAAGGGACGGTCACCCGGCATAGCGACAAAGAGCAGGTGTTGCTACAACACTTCACATCGCTACTGGGAGAAAAAGCCAACCGCTCTAATGTGATCAATTGGCCATGCCTAAACATCCCGAACCACGATGTTGCTGGCCTCGATATGCCATTCACTAAGGATGAGGTCGAGAAGGCAATCTCCTTGCTGCCAGCGGAGAAAGCCCCAGGCCCGGATGGATTCACAGGAACTTTCTACAAACACTGCTGGTCAATTATCAAGCAAGACATCATGGATACGTTTCTTTTCCTCCAGTCCGGCTCTTTTCCTGATTTTTGAATTTTAAACACAGCTTCCATTGTGCTCATCCCCAAAAAGGATGCACCCGTCAGTGTTGCAGACTATCGACCGATCAGCCTCATTCACTCGTTCGCAAAAATATTCTCAAAAGTTCTAGCTCAGCGCCTCTCCAGACAAATAGCATCTCTTGTGTCGATTTCGTAGACCGCCTTCATAAAAGGAAGATGCATCCAAGAAAATTTTCTTTGGGTCTAGAACCATATAACATCTTACCACCGAAACCATACACCGGCACTGATGCTCAAGTTAGATATCGAAAAAGCTTTCGACTCGGTATCATGGGAATACTTACTGGACCTCATGCAATCTCGAGGCTTCGGCCCTCGATGGCGTCAATGAATATCAAACTCCTTCGCGACATCCGCTTCGTCAGTTCTCCTCAACGGGGTTCCGGGTCCTCAATTCAAGCACCAACGAGGACTCAGACAAGGCGACCCACTATCGCCCTACCTCTTCCTGTTAGCTATTGACCCGCTGCACTACATCCTCGCAAAAGCAACTCAAGATGGGGTCCTATCTCCTCTAAGTGGCCATGCGCCGTCTCTCAGGCTCTCCCTTTACGCGGACGACGCGGTAATTTTTCTAAACCCAGTCAGAAGCGACCTGGAGGCAGTCATACATATCCTCACCAAATTCGGCCAAGCGTCTGGTCTCCGAATCAACTTGCACAAGAGTTCTATAGCATCGATCAGAGGACAACATCTAAACCTTCAAAGCATCCTGCAGCCTTTTCAGGGACAAATTGTGAATTTCCCTATGAAATATCTAGGCATGCTGCTAACTCTCGGACGCCTGCGATGCGCTGACCTGCAGCCTATTCATGACAAAGTCGCGCAGCGTCTAGCATCCTAGCAGGCAGATCATCTCACAATGGGGGGGCGACTAACCTTGGTAAAGTCGGTCCTCACCTCCATCCCCATTTACCGCGCCACAAAGAATCAAGACTCCAAAAAAGTTCATTTTAGACATTGACAAGATGCGAAGAAAATTCCTATGGGCAGGACGCGGAGAAATTCATGGAGGGAACTTCAAAGTTCGCTGGTCGACAGTTTGCCGCCCGTACGATAAGGGGGGATTGGGTGTCCTCGACCTAGACAGATTCGCTAGGGCATTCCGCCTGCGATGGCTATGGTGCAGTGTGGGTGACCTGACGTGCCATGGATTGATATGTCCACGCCATGCGATCGAACCGACAAACGGCTTTTCTCAGCGGCCACCACCATCACCATCGGAAACGGCCAGATAGCAATCTTCTGGACTGACAGATGGCTACAAGGTGCGGCCCCTTCACACCTAGCGCCGGAACTCTTCAAACACTCCAAGCGGAAGTCTCGCTCCGTCGCAGACGCCTTGTCAAATAACAATTGGATCCGAGATATTCGGCACAACCTAACTCCCGCTTGGTGCTCCAATATGTCCAATCAGGCCAAAATCCACCCCCGAGCTACGGCCTCGGATCGAGATGCCATATCATGGACTCAATCATCCTTCGCATCTACGGCCTCGTCACAAGATATCGAATGCAGTTCACAGAAGCATCGCCGCACTTTTCATGCCACGACCGTCTGCGTGGGCACCGCTAAAATGCAAAGTTTTTCTATGGCTTACCCATCACAACCGACTATGGACAACACAACGACTACAACGCAGGGGGTGGCCAAACCAGTATTTTTGCCCAATGTGCTGCCGAAACCTTGAAACCGTGTACCACCTCTTCATTGAGTGCCCGCAAATTCGGGGCTTGTGGGAATTAGTGGCTGCATGGGCAAGGCTACCATCGCTCCAGCCAAACAATTGGGAACGAGCGGTCACTTTCGAAGATTGGTGCTTTCAACGAGCAAATCACGACCCAAGATTTCAGAAGGCGTTAGAACTCGATCACTCTCACATGTTGGCAGTGGTGGAAAGAGCGAAACGCCAGAATTTTTCGAAACAAAGTTAACGCCAACCAGGATATTTTCCAGTTGATCAGAGACGAAGCTGCGCTCTGGATTATAGCCGGAGCAGTTCAGCTTAAAAATCTGGTGGAGCGTCCGACTTGACCATTTTTCTTCAGTCTGTATGTTTTTCCTTTCTTCTTTTTTGTCCCCCTCTTCCCCTGTTCTCTATCTTTAGTGCAGAATCCTGCGCTATGTAAACTGTTTCTTCTCTATCTAATATAGATCACAGCTATGCTGTTTTCAAAAAAAAACTAATTTGACACCCTATTTTGCAAATTTGCAACCCTTGGTGCTGTACAACTGAATGATTAAAAACGACCCGGTTTGCTCGTCAACAAAGATGTATTCACTATAAGCAAAGCAAGGGGGAAGAATTATATTTGTTCGAACATATCTCATCTCTGAAAGCCCAATACGAGAAGAAAGCTCAACTGACGATTGCCATGGACAATCATGCCTTGTTTAAAAATAGAATAAAAGAGCGATCATGAGATGTTAACATTGCTCTGTGCTACAATAGAAGGTTAGATATGTTTGTATATTGTTTCTGTGCAAAAATCTTCTACGCATAGAAGTTTGAGATTATGTCGGATACAGTTGTAGCAATGAGTTGTATTCTGTTGTCATATCCTCATCAGTAGCAATCAATATAATAACGAGCAACCCACGGCAGATGCTTGGCTGTGTGGGCTTCCTAACCTTTGTCTCCTTCCCATCTACTAAGTTTTTCAGTCTGTTGCTTGTAATCTCAAAGACAATTGTTGCACATGGCAAGGCTAGCTGCCTGGAACTGCAACGGCTGAACGATTGCATCCCTGTACTTGCAATCATGAGTTAACACAAGTTTGCAGTCAGGACTCAGGAGATCGAACGGAAGTAACAGTTTAATTTATCAATGCTTTTGGGAGTGAATTAATCTGGAATACTATTGAATGTTCAAAAAAGATTAAAGGAGGTAGTTGTGGCCTGGTTAACGGGAGTGTTCCATGTGATCAACACATATTGTCCTTGACGACCATACGTAAGACAGAAGGGTTATAAGAACAGATCGATGGGATCGTATAATACTTGTCTGGTGATTGAGTCATTCAGACTTCAGAGCATATTGGCTACAAGCCTGCAAAGGATATTGAAGTGCAAGTCAAACTTTGAAATACTCGCCAAAAAATAGGAGGGGTTAGCTTGTCAAGTGTGTCCATGGCTCCTTGCGTGACAAAAAACTGTACTAACACAATCCATACTATTCTATATGACAGGGATCAAGAACATCGTTGATTCCATCAAATAATCAACACTTGGCTGCCAAACAAACTAGTTCGCACTTCGTATTTGTTTGGGTGCAAGTTAGGATCTTTCCCTTTTAGATATTTGGGGATTCCGATGAATTATAGGAAGTTAAGTAATTCTGATTGGAGGTTGGTGGAGGAGAGACTGGAGAAACGATTGAGTGGTTGGAAAGGTAAGTTACTCTCGGTTGGAGGGAGGTTAGTGTTGATTAATTCGGTGTTGTCTAGTTTGCCTATGTTCATGATGTCCTTTTTTGAGGTCCCAAGAGGAGTCCTCAAAAGGATAGATTATTATCGGTCCCGTTTTTTTTGGCAAAACGATCAACACAAGAAGAAATACAGACTAGCGAAGTGGGATCTTATTTGTCAACCAAAAGATCAAGGAGGTTTAGGGATCCAAAATTTAAATCTACAAAACAAATGTCTTTTGAGCAAGTGGTTGTTTAAATTGTGTAATGAGCAAGGGAAGTGGCAGCAACTTTTGAGGAACAAATATTTACAGGGGAAGACTTTAAGCCAAGTAGAAAAGAAACCTGGGGATTCCCATTTTTGGTGCAGTTTAATGGCGATAAAATCTAAGTTCCTAAGTCTAGGATCTTATATTTTAAAGGATGGGTCTCAAATTAGGTTTTGGGAAGATACTTGGCTGGGCAATGCAGCGCTAAAGTCTCAATTTCCTTCCTTGTTTAATATTGTTCGAAAAAAGCACGCAACGGTGGCTGAGGTTCTTGGTTCATCTCCTCTTAATGTGTCTTTTAGGAGATCCTTAATTGGCGATAAACTAAGACAATGGGGGTTGCTGGTATCGAGAACTTTGAACATTAGTTTATCAGGAGGTCCTGATCTTTTTAAGTGGCATTTGCACAAGAGTGGGATGTTTTCGGTTAAATCGATGTACAATTTTTTGGTTTCTAATGGCATCAAAGTTTCTCTGGAGATTTGGCATACCAGGTTACCTTTGAAGATTAAAATTTTCTTATGGTATCTCAAGAAGGGGGTGTTACTTACTAAAGACAATCTTGTTAAGCTTAATTGGCATGGGGATAAATCTTGCTGTTATTGCACTTTTATTGAAACTATACACCACTTGTTTATAGATTGTTGTTATCTAAATTCTGTGGCGGGTAGTGTACATGACTTTTGGTATTGGCCCGCCTGTAAATATTCACTATTTATTTAATGGATGGGTGAACCAGGGTGGGTCAGACCAAGTTTATGTTTTACTTACTGGAGCAGCTGCCATTTGTTGGGCTTTATGGCTTACTAGGAATGATACTGTTTTTTATAAGCGTAAACCAAATTCTTTCTTGCAGGTCTTGTTCAAAGGAACACACTGGCTTCGCACGTGGGCCAAATTACAGCAAAGTGATTCAAACAAGGAGTGTCTTCTGGATGTTTGTCGCAAATTGGAAACATCGGCACTACAGTTATTCACTTCGTTTGGTTGGCCTTTTGTTGCGAGGATTGGTTATACTGTTTGAAGATTTTGGTTTACTTTTCAGTTTGGTTTTGTTTCGAAGTTTGTAATAAGTTGGTCTGATTCTCTTTAAAAGAGATGAAGCCGGAAATTTTGTTTCCATTATCTAAAAAAAAAAAACTGACGTTAGGGTTATCCCGTTTAGCGCTTATGCAACATTGGGTTGGGCTCAATTACTAGGCTAATTTTTTTAGGTCGCTAAGGACTTATCTGGGTGGGCCGGTACATGGATTTTACATGGATGGGCTGAGATGTGCCACACCCATCAAAACTAGGCCTAACTAGTTTTTTTTTCAGGTCACAGGCCCTCGACTAGGGTGGGCCCATTTTGCTGTTGACCATCTTCACTGCAAATCTACAATGTTACTTAATCAAAAAATTTCGATTGGCAGGTATAGAATAAACAAACAATTCTAATTATAAATAAATCGACTTTTAGGCATGTGAAAGGGTACATGTGAACTGTCTATAACTGTATGTCATATAGAATTTTGGAAGATACAAAGGAGACAAAATGAGGGGAGAGAAAAATGCAGCAAGCTAATTGTATAAACAATATATTAATTGTGTGAAAGATCTTTACAGATAATCATATAGACAGTTTATTGTATAAGCTATCTTTAATTTTGTCTATAAATAATACGGAGGTCTATTATAAATAGTCACCATTTATACTATTGTTCATACTCCTTGTTACTCCCTCTTTTTTTTATAAGGCGTATTTTGACTTTGCACAATTATTAAGGTTGCGATAAAATTGAGAAAGATACGAGAAAAAATGACTTAGATACCGCCACTTAATTATCTTGAAAGATGAAAGATATACTTTATGTGGATGGTAATGAATAAATGCATATAGATGAGAGAAAATAAATAGAAATATAAAAGAAAAGATCTCATTAAATCTAGATACAAATCTTACATTTATAAATAAAATTATTTAAAAAATAGACTTTATAAAATTATCAAGAACCCCATCCAGGTTTGGAACAACTTGACACCATTGCCAGAAAAAGTTGTATGATTACACTTCCGTGCAGACATCGATGAGGTCATTGAAGTGTCACCGAGATTTTTTGAAGCTGCCGTTTTGTTGACCCTTGTGGTGACTCTCTGAGGAAGCGCCGTGACATTGCTAGACTTGTGGTAATTAAAGGGTTGCATCTATCTAGCTAGGAGGAGTAGAGCTCAGGGTTGGACAGCCTTGGCGTCGGCACGACCACCAGCGGCGTGGCCTTCTTCATGACGATGGCGAACCTCTCCGTCAGGTCTAGCAGCGCGCCGTGCGGCAGCTCCCAGTCGAACGCCTGCAGCAGCATCGCCAGCGAGTAGGCCGTCATCCTCTCGGCCATGGCAATGCCCGCGCAGATCCTCCTTCCGGACCCGAATGGGATGTAGTCGAGCTCGCTGCCGGTGAAGTCCCACTTGTGGCCGCCGTCGCTCGCCTGCAAGAACCTCTCTGGGTTGAACTCCAGCGGGTCCTTCCACACCGCGGGGTCCCTCTGGATCGCCCACACGTTTACGAACACGCGGCTGCCGGCCGGGACGTGGTGCCCGCAGATCGTCGCGTCCTCGTTGGGGCAGTGCGGCACCATGAGCGGCAGCGAGGGGTGCAGCCGGAGCGTCTCCTTGACCACCAGGAGCAGGTAGTGCAGCTGCGGGAGGTGCGACTCCTCTACCACGCTGTCCCTCCCCACCACCGCGTCCAGCTCCTCCTGCACCTTGCGCAGTATCCGGGGGTTCTGCATCATCTCCGCCATGGCCCATTCCACGGTGTTCGACGTCGTCTCTGTCCCCCCGACCACCATATCCTATCAATTAATCGCAGCACAGACACAAATTAAGCCTGTGAGTGGGCTGCACGGATTAGCTGCACGCACGAATTACTAGCTAGTAGCTAATGATTGATTGCGGGGATCCGTGTCCCTAATGATTACCATGAGCAGGGCCTTGACGTTGGTCATGGTGAAAGGGGCCTTCCCATCGCGACCTTCCTTCTCCAGGTTGAGCATGTGCTCGAGGAAGTCCGCCGCCGTCTCGCCGACTGCCTGCTCGGTCTTCACCCTCTGCTGTATGATCCTGTCGAAGATGTCGTCGAACCGAGCCTTGAGCACGTCCGACTTTCTGCGGATGCCCTGCAGGTCGAGCGGCGCCAGCGCAGGGAAGAAGTCGGACACGTTGGGCGCTCCGAGCATCTCGCTAATCTCCGCGACGAGGTCCCGGAAATCCTTCCCCACCGCAGTCCGCTCGCTCTCGCTCCCGATGTTGCCTCCCCAGAGCGTGCCTGTGATGACGTTCATCGTGGTGAGGAACATCTGCGCTCCGATGTCGACGGGCGTGCAGGACTTGGCTTGCAGGTGGCGGAGCGTGGCCCTGAACTCCCGCCGGCGGAGGTCGTGCACGTTGTCGAGCCCGGCAGGGCTGAGCATCTCGCGGACACAGACTCGGCGAAGCAGGCGCCAGGTGGGGCCGACCGGGTTCCACACGATGTTCTGGCCGCCGCCATAGGAGATGGAGCGCGCGGCGACCGGGATGTCCCGGTTGGCGAAGACGAGGTCCTTGTCGCGCAGCACCTCTCGGGCCATCGCCGGCGAGGTGATGACGATGCCTAGCTTGGAGCCGAGGCGGATGGAGAAGATGGGCCCGTACTTGGCGGCGAGGCCCGCGAAGTAGGTGTGCAGGTCTGGGTCGAGGGAGAGCAGGCTGCCGATCAGCGGCAGACCCGTCGGACCCGGTGGCAATCGGCCGCCGCGGCGACGGCGGACGGCGGTGAGGTAAAAGAAAGCTGCCGCAAGCAGCGCAGCGAAGAGCAGTGTCGTATCCATGGCTGCAGACTGCAGTAACAGAGACGTACAGGAAGAATAGCAGATTACCAGTAGTGTGTCCGGTGTCGCAAATCCTAACCAATTAGTTATGAGAGCAACTACCACACGCTATACCGTTGGGAATCAATTCCAACGGTATAGCATGGTTCATTAGGTTTTTTTTTCGAAAGAGCAGTAAGAGAAATGCTGCAAATTTTATATAGAAGAGAAAAATAGAGAATTACATCCCGTTTTTTAAGGAAAAAACGGGAGAAAAAACCTCACAACCACCTGGTACTAGACACTACCAGGAGAAACACCACTGAAAAAACCGAAAAGAACGTCGATACAAAAACGAAGAAACTAAGCTAGATCCTTCGAGGACGTGGCAAACGCACGGGTAAGCACGGCGTCCTTGATCACTACAACCACCTGCTCAGACGTTCTAGTTATCCCTTGAAAATCGTTGGTTTCTCTCTTGCCATAAATTCCACCAGTAATAAATGAGCAAACCATCCAATTGTCGTCGATTTTGTTTGTCAAACTGGGATCTTATTTTCCGCCACCAGGAATATAATGAGCTGTTACCACTTAAGTTCTGGAGACGATCCAATTTCCCCCAACGCAGGAGGAAATCCCATACCTGCGTGGCGAAAGGGCAATCCTTACAGAGGTGGATTGCCGTTTCTGGTGACACATTGCATAGAGTACAGGTGGCATTGCATGGCCAACCCTTCTTGAGCATGTTATCCGCTGTTAATATCTTGTTGTGAAGCAAAGTCCAAGCGAAGAAAAGGCATTTAGGTTCGGCGTGCGCCTTCCATATAGGACAAATCTTCATCTTGCAGTAAACAGAGGTGAATTGCACTAGATAGGCCGATTTTGCTGAATATTGACCATCAGAGGTCCACCGCCAGCGTATCTGATCTTCCCTCGTATCATCTCTATTAATTCGTTGTATTGCTTCAAAGAGCTTTACAAATTCCCTGATTTCAATTTCCGAGTTCACCGGTGTACAGAAACGGATCCAGTAGTCATTTGACAAAGCTTGGTGTGCCGAAATGTTCTTTCTTCGCGATGTCTTGAACAGGGTTGGTGCAATGTTTTTCGGCGCTTGACCGTCCACCCAGCTTGATCTCCAGAAGTCCGTCAATTTACCGTTCCCGATCGTAACAATTGTTGAAGCATTGAAGAGAGACACATCTGCTTTGTCGCATGGTATATCAAGGCCCGTCCATGCCCTTTCATTGCATTTCCACCGGAACCAAAGCCACCGAAGTCTAAGAGCCCTGGCGAAGCGGTCTAGATCCTTGGTCCCGAGGCCTCCTTTACTTTTTGGCATGCATGTCACCGCCATTTGATCAGCGATGGCCCCAGCTGCAGCTTTTCTGGTTCACGACCTCTCCAAAGAAAACTCCGCCTGAGCTTATCAATACATCGAATCAGCCACTTTTGTGCAGGGAAGACTGTGAGATGATATATAGGTTGTGACGTTAACACGGAATTAACCAGCGTTTCCCTTCCGGCTTTTGAAAGTAATTTACCTTTCCAACCTGCAAGTCTGTTGCCTATTTTGTCAATCAATGGTTGAATATCAAGTCTCCTCAATTGCCTGATGTGTAGTGGGAGGCCAAGATACTTTCTGGGAAGTTAGATATTTTTCCAGGGAAAACATTCAGCAGCTCTTGCAGGAGATCTTGTTGGCATCTGATTGGGTAAATTTCTATTTTGGAAATGTTGACTTTCAGACCCGAACACCTTTCAAATATATCTAGCATTCTGCTGAGAGCTGTCATTTCTTCGACATCCGCATTTAAAAATATCCCGGCATCGTCAGCGTAGAGGGAGCATCGTAGTCTTGCTGTTGCCGGTAGCACCGGTTTGAGGATACCTCGGCTCTCTGCCAATTCCAGCAATTTTTGCAAGGGGTCAATTGCTAAGATGAATAGTAGAGGAGATAAAGGATCTCCCTGACGCACTCCGCGCGCGTGTCTTATAGTCGCCGTCGGCTGACCGTTGATCAAAACCCTAGAAGAGGCAGTCCTGAGAATAGCAGATATCCACTCTCGCCATTTCCGGCCAAAACCCAGAGCTTGTAGCACCTCTAGAATATAAGTCCAATTTAGCGAATCAAACGCTTTGGAGATATCCAACTTGATGAATAGGGCCGACTTTTTGTCTTTGTGTAGCTTTTGGATTACTCTTTGTACATATAAGAAGTTATCGTGTATGCATCTTTTTTTGATGAAAGCATTCTGAGAGACTGAAACTAGTTCATCTAGCTTGGGCGCTAGCCGGTTTGCAAGAATTTTGGTGATGATCTTCATGAAGCTATTAATAAGGCTGATTGGTCTGAAACGATCTAGTCTGTCAGCATTCTCCACTTTCGGGAGGAGGACAATGTTTGCGTCATTTAACTTATGCAGATTTTTGTGGCGTAGCTCAAAGAAGGCCCTGATTGCTTCCATTAGATCGGACTTGATGATATGGAGGCATGATTTGTAGAATAAGCCAATATAGCCGTCAGGTCCTGGTGCTTTTTGGTTTGGGAGATCCTGTATGGTTTTAGTCACCTCCTCTTCAATGATCTCACTTTCTAGGTCGCTGAGATCCCTCCCAATGTAACCCAGTGTATTCCAGTGGATCACTCTGTCTCTTGCACCATGCTCACCCAAAACTTTTACGAAGTATTGGTAAGCCTCTTTGAGTTTATCCTGTTGTGTATAGCTCCCACTGTCTTCGTTCTGAAGCACCCTGATGAAGTTTCTTCTCCGTTTTGAGCTGGCCATCAAGTGGAAGAACCTCGTATTGGAGTCCCCCAGGCGAATTTTAGTAAGTCTTGCATGTTGTCTCGCTCTGGATTTCTGAATTGCCGCAAGGCCGAGTAACTTGTCTTTTAGAATTTTCCGGAGTCCTAATTCACTTTGTTGTAGCGGCCTTCTTTCTTGTGTACTTTCTATAATAGTGATAGTGACCTGTATCAGAGCTGTTTGCAAAGCAATGTTCGCGAAGATTTTTCTCCTCCAGATCTTTAATGCTTTAGCTGTTCTGCTCATTTTGACATGCAATCTGAGGATCGGGTCAGATGTGAGGACTGGTTGATTCCATGTCTGTGATACTGTCTCTTGGAAACCTGGCATGTTGGTCCAGCAAACCTCGAAGCGAAAGCCACTAAAATATCGAAAGGTTGCATTTCCTTGCATGATTAAGGGGCAGTGGTCTGATGTCATTGTTGGCAAAGCGCATAGGTCGGCATTTGGGAAGATGTCGTGCCATTCTGTCGTTGCAAGGAAACGATCAATTCTCGTCATGGTTGGTTGTTCCTGCTCATTTGTCCACGTGAATCGGCGTCCTTGGAGGTCAATCTCCAGAAGTTGCAGTGTATTAATAATGTGATTGAAGCATTGCATCATTCTCCTATTAGGCGGGCCTCTATTCTTCTCATTAGCTTGCCTGATGAGGTTGAAGTCTCCCATGATGAGCCACGCGGGTAGGACTGTATCCCGCAGTGATTGTAATTCAGAGAGGAAATTTCTCTTTTCTTCGTTTGATTGGGGCCCGTAGACACCCGTGATGTCCCAGGCCATCGTATCGCATCTTGAGGCCAAAGTTGCAGTGATCGTATTGGGTGTTAGTCTAGGATTTTGAAGATCATAAAGGTCATCCACGGCCGCGAGGAGTATTCCACCAGATGCTCCATTGGAGGGTATAGTGACCGACTGGTTAGCTAGTCTCGGACCTAGCGTTTCATGCAACAAACAAGTCGTCCAATTGGATATTTTTGTCTCCTGTAAGCACACCACAGAAGCTCCAGTTGATTGGATGAAACGCTTGATGCTCTCTCTCTTTGCTGGATTATTTAGGCCCCTAACATTCCATGATAGTATAGTGCAATTGGTTAGCATGGATAATCTGGACTTTGCATGTGCCTGGCCGCCATTGCCGATCAATCAAGAGACATCCTGTGTTCCGTTCCGAACGACATCCCAGGTAGTTAATCGGCCTTTTAGGTTCTGAATTAAATCCTAGGTAGTTAATAAACCTTGCAGGTTCTGGATTTCATCTCGGTTAAGTAAAAGACATGGCGAAGCAGTCGTAGCCTCCCAGGTTCCGACAATACATTGACACAAGGGCCTATTAGCCGCAATCTCTAGTCCATACATATACCAGAACACACTACGCCGATACAACAGCCTAATGGCCTCCACTTCTAACCCATACCGGTACCGATACAAAAGCCACTTGGGGCATACACAAGAACCCAACAAGACCGGCCACACCATTGCTACTAGACCGGATACTAGAAGGACAGATATAACTGACATAACAATAACACCATTACTGCTAGACCGGATACAAATCGGCACCTCACGGGACACCAAGAATTGTCTAATACCCATTGGGAACATGAACATCAACTTTGTCTTGGCCACTTTCGGAGGAACACTCGATCATTCCTTGAGACTGTCTCGCCACTATCTCCGTGATCCTGTGTTCGCTTTCTTCGCCTCCTTGTTTGATCATGCCCCGATTGACCCGGTTGAAGTATCGCCTCAACCTTCTCTTTGCTCAAAGGCTTCTCAAGTGACTAGCAAACCGCTCAAAAGATCATCCTGTGAGTTTTTGTGTTGCGGAGGTGGAGATAAATCTTTGAGCTTCTTTGCTAGGAGCTCTTGTGCTAATTTAATTGTGCCTTTGTTAGTTCCCATTCTGTTTTTAGCCTTTATTGCTAGCCTGGTACTTTTCCTTGGTGTGAATTGTTTTCCTTTGTAAATGACACTTTGGTCCTCCGAATGGGTGGTTTCAAGATTATTGCGGCATGGTGGCGTGTGGATGAGGGGACTTTCGGGCTTGTGTGATACCTCATTAATGAAGTCTTGTAATCTCATTTGGTTATTTGATAGGTTTTGTTCTGTAGTTCGAAAACTATGTGCTGATGATGTTTCTGGCCGATCCTCCGGTGGTAAGGTTTCCAATTGCTCTTCTGGTTGAGGGCTTCTCTGTGTTATTCTCACTGGTGATGGTGTTTGGTTTTGGTATTCTCTGTGAGAGTTTGAAGTGGATATCTTTGCTGTGGTATGCGACTTTTCAGAAGGTAGGCTGTCTGAAGGTGTAGCATCTGGTGTTTGTGATGGAGCTAATGGGGCTTCTGGTAA
This sequence comes from Guadua angustifolia, assembly GCA_036346375.1. NCBI lineage: Eukaryota > Viridiplantae > Streptophyta > Magnoliopsida > Poales > Poaceae > Guadua > Guadua angustifolia. Next base: position 10,810,813 of record CM070515.1, on the reverse strand, counting down.
GCAAAGTGGAGCTGTCTGTGAGAAGCTTAACGGTGGGCTCGTGGGGGATAAAGTTCCAGGTGCTGTGTGGTCTGGCTCAACAGCTGTGCAGGTTTGAATTGAGTTTTCTTGTTCTACCCCTTGATTGTGTCCGACCTTCCCCTTAAAAAATAACTCCCTATGATTATCAGGAACTGATACATCAGACGAGGTGTGAATTGTTTGCTTTGTTTTTAAAAGGCCCAGCTGTGGTTCTTGTGCAGTAATACTAGGATATCCATTATTATTTTCATCGTGCCACACTCTGGTTTGAACACACCGTGCTGATTGAGAATTATCTGCTGCGACTTTAATAGGACATACCTGCAGCTCCAGATGAGCGTGGTTGCTTGAGGGTGGTTCCTTCACTTTGTTCACCAAGCAGGTGTGAGCCTTCTCAGTACCCTCCTGGTACTTCTTCTCAGTACCCCCCTGGTACTCCTTCACTTTGTTCACCAAGTAGTTGTTAGTCTTCTCAGTACCCTCCTGGTACTTCTTCAGGACAGACTCAATTGGCTCGGCGAAGGTCACCCTTTTCTTGATATTTTCTTGTGCAGTCCTCTCTGCTAGGCATGTAAACTTGGTACCCGGTATGAATATTTGTTTAGACATTTGAGGAACTTGCCTGTAGCGATGTGAAGTCGATCCACCGATGCCACGCCAAGATGCGCTGTGGCAGTCTTCCACACCTCCTCGGCATCTCGCATCCCGAGCCCAAGTGGACAGGCTGCGGTGTCTGCGTGAGCTGCGTCGATGGTCTTCACGCTTATGCTCGTCGTCGTCGTGGTCATCATGTCTGCGGTGATGATCTCTGCCTCTTCCTCCTCCTTGCACCGGATTGTCCCTTCTCTCCCCCACTTCATCTGGAGCCCCATAGGTCCAGACAAAGTCCCGTCGCTGCTTGCGGTTCGGTAGTCCACCGGAGAATCCGTGGCCACGCAGGAAGGATAGGTCTTCAACGACCTCCAGATGATTGCGCAGATTGAAGACTTGCCCCCGCTTCATGTCAGTTGGGTCGTCGTGGTGTGGTGACATTTGAGGAAGAGGGACAGTAATGGGAGGGAGTTCTTTGTCAGGTTCCATAACAGTGAGAGTGACCTCCTTAGGAATTTTGCAAGGATCAGAACACCAGGCCCATAGATCAAACGATCTAGTGCGTTCCCGCCGCCTGGTGCGTTCTTGCACAAAATGAATTGCACAACTCCCCCCCAAAACTCTCGCTGCAACCTCATCATTCCAGCAATGAACAGGGATCCCCTCCACACGAACTTTTACATGAAATTCAAAGTTGACATTGGTTGCATACCGTTGTTCTGACCAGGCTGCAAAGTTGAAGACTCGGCCGCGGTACATCACCTTCGCAGCGCCCAGGACCCTCCTCCTTGTGGCCGGTTCGGAAAAAATGACGAGGAATTGTTCTGGGAAGTGCTTGAGCAACTGGTAGTCGCCGTGGCGGAGGTTGAAGCGCTCCCGGAGCATGTCACCCACCGTGAATGACTCCACCTCGTGGCTGTTCCCGTCAAACCAGCACACCGCCGTCCGGCCGATGAGCTCGTCGCGACGTCGCTTGATGGCTCCAGTAGCCGAGATGGCGCAGAAAGCTCTTGCCGGTCTGGCCCTGGGATCACCGGGGTACCTTGCCTCCATGATACTCCCCTTACGAACAGCTTCACTGTATGTTTTTGTGATGGTACTGGGAACGCTCTTTGGAAGGAGGCCAGAATAATGGTGTGTTTGAGGTGTTGGTGTTTGAGGTGTTGATGTTCGACTGACTTGAGTTTTATCTCCGTAGCCGTTTCTCTTGCTTGGTCTGTCGAAGTCTTTATGCTCTGGTGCTGGTGTGTTTGAGTCTCTGGAGTGATTGAGGCGCTGGCTTCTTCTGCTTGGACACTCAAGAGCTATATGCCCAGAATGGAGGCAGCGCCAGCACCTTACCCAAGCCTTGCAGAATCCAGCAGTGTGTTCCGGTGAAAAACAATTAAAGCATTTACCTCTCAATTTGTGCTTGAAGAACGCTGAGCCATTGATGTTGTGAAAAGCTTGTTCTGACTTGCCCTGAGATGATGACTGAGCTGGTTTCTTCCGCCACCAATGCTGCTGCTTGACTTGAATCCAACCGTCTGCATCTTCATTTGGCCCTCTTGGTATGAATGCGCTCCGGTTGTGTGTCTGCTCCCTTTGTTTTTGGTTTGCTTCTTCCGAGTTGGTTCTGGATTTTGCCACTAGATGTTGTATTTCTGACCATTTCCATCTGGGACTGCCTTGAGGCGATGTGTTTTGTGGAACATCGCGCTCTTCCACTTGAATACCTTTCCCTTTCTGAGAGGCAGGGAGCCGGGATTTGAGGATCTTCCCTTGAACTTCCGGCCATGAATGCTGTCCTGGTTCGTCGCAATCAATGCCCTCACGTAGCTGCGGTTGATAGCTGTTCTGGCCAAGTCCCCTTTCTTCTTCTCTCGATTTGAGGTACAGCGCCTTCCGGGATGAAGTCGGTAGCTCTGGTACAGCGCCTTCTGGTTCCCCGCCATCAATGCCTTCGCGCAGGTCTTGGTCCTTGTGGAAATCCGGAATCCGTTTGCACGCTTTGCCTTTCGGTTCACCATCAGCTTCAACTTCCTCTGCCGGCGACGCCTCCCTCGAAACCGTCGGGCCTTGCTTTTCTAGTGGATTTTGGGATGAATCTTGCCCCGAAGAAGGTAGATGTGGGTATGGGGAGTTCGGATCTAAAGATGGATTGGTTGATTTAGAGTGGAAAAGGGACGGATCTGGACTGGATCTGTGGATGGGATGCGGGTGAGGAAGGAAGGGGGACTCGAGGGGTGGGGGAGCCATTCTTCGCATGTTTTATGGTTCATTAGGTTCACGGGTAAGTTTCGCTAATAGGTTTCACGGGTAAGTTTCATGATGTTTCACGGATAGGTTTCATAGGTTTCATGAGGTTTCAAGTTTCATAAGATTCGTATTTCATTAAAACAAAGTCTCATAGCTAAGTTTCAACCAAAGGTTTCATCGAATGACACATGCTAAACTTTTTTAATGAAACACTAACCTTATGAAACTTGAAACCTCATAAACCCATGAAACTTATCCGTGAGACATCATGAAACTTACCCGTGAAACCTGGTAATGAAACTCACCCGCGAACCTAATGAACCATGGTATACCGTTGGAATTGATTCCCAACGGTATACCGTTTTCTAGCATTTCTGATTAGTTATATGGAATGGCGACATTTTTCTTGGCATCCTATTGATTTTACGACATCTTTGCGTGTGGACGGAAGTGTACAGTGGTAGCCAAGAACGGAGGTACCGCGCCTGTCGCGTTCCAGCAATCGGCTGGCCGCCGTCCCCTCGAAAACCTGGGCCCGGCGGTAAACACACGAACCCGGCGGTTTTGTATGCTCACCCATAGACCATAGTAGTGTGCTCAACGTAATATATGTTACGGTTGTCGATAGCGGTGCTGTTGGACCCGATCGATGCACCGAGACATAGATGACGCTGACCGATTTTTTCTTCTTCTCGTTGTTTTCCATCTACTATTAGGTTTGACTTGTGAAATGAATGAGCCAATAAGCAATGAATGTCTCGTTCAAACATTTTAGGTCATATGAATACTTAGTGATGACGTGATGCTTGTATGCATAGTACTAACCAAGGATTCGAATTTCGTTTTGGATGAAATTTCGGCAAAATTTCGTTATTTCGGACGAAATCTGTTCAAAATTCAAAAGAAAAATTCAAATCCGTTTTTTTATTACCGAAATTTCTGAAATTTCGGCCAAAAATCTGAAATTTCGCCCGATTTCAAATGATCGAAAAATAGTTCAAACAATGTCAAAAATTTTGAATCATTTAAGGTTATTTACATATTAGAGATGTTCTCATTAAATTTTCAGGTGATTATCAAATCTGAGGAATTTTTAAAAATTCAAACATTGCTACTATCCTGATAAAACGCTGACCGGTAAGTTTGAACCGAATAAAAATTAGAACAAACGAGGTTATAAAATTTTGAAATTTTTTTGAATGGTCCTTACATATCTATAATATTTTCATAAAATTTTCAGATGATGATCAAATGTCATGAAGTTTTAAAAATTCAAACAGTGCTATTGTCCTGTTAAAAGGCTTATTGGCAAAATTGAACGAAATGAAAAATTATCCAAACCATGTTATAAAATTTTAAATTTTTTTTGGATGATACTGATATATCATTAATGGTTATATAAAAGTTTCAGATTATTATCATTTTTAAATAACTTTTCAAAATTCTAACAGTGCTACATCCTAATAAAAACCCGATGATCAATACATAGATTTACTTTAGCAATCAAAAGAGGTTTAAATTTTTTGAAAAGTTTACAAACGGTTTATAAGGAAATTATTAATATCTCATAAAAATTTTAAATCATGATCACCTTCCAGTGAATTTATAAAATTCTTACAAGGCACAATACTATTTATGTTCTTTCTCTATTTGATTTTGAAATATAATATAACAAATAAAGTTCGGTGTTTACATAGATTTGATTGAGCAAGCAAAAAAAGTTAAATTTTTTTTTAAAATTTTATGTAATGGTACTGAGGAAATTATTAATCTCTCGTAAAAATTTTAGATCATGATCACACTCGAGGAAATTTATAAAATTCTGACAAGGTAATTGTCTCAATTATGTTCATTTTATTTTTGATTTTTTAAAGATAAAAAATGAACTTAAATTATTCTGAAAATTTTTATGTATGATCCTACGCTTTTCAAGATAGCATCATAAAATTTTTAGCTCATTATCAAGTATTGAAAATTTTATAGAAATCTAAAAATATTGCTGCCAAAATTTTAAAATGTCTCAAAAATTCATTTTTTTCAACAAATTTTCATAGAAGATGGCTTTCTTATGGGTTATTGGACCAAATCTGGTCAAATCCGGCCCTAAAAGTTCAAATTTTGATCAAAATTCATGAAATTTCGCCCAAAAAATGAAATTTCATTTTTTGTTGTAGCAATTTCAAATTTTTTATCTGGTTGGTAGTTTGAATTTCGTGGAGTCCCGAAATCAGAAATTTCGATGAAATTTAATTCCTTGGTTCTAACTAAACATCGTCCGAGGAGAGAATGTGAGGGAGAGAAAGAGAGACAAGCGAGTGAGCAGCGAGAGGAGCTAGGTGTGGTGCCGATCGAGGAGAGGGGGAAAGAGGGACAAAGAGAGTAAGAGTGAGCCAAAGACGAGGAAAGCAAGAGAGATGGACTGAAAGAGTAAGAGTGAGCCAGAGAGAGTGACATAGAGAGTCAGAGGGGGATGAGCAATAGTCAGAACGGATTTCCATGCGAGTGAGCCAACTTTTTCAGAAATTGAAATATTTAAGCGTCTATAATTTTATTTAATTACTTAAATTTTATAATTTTATTTTATTTTATTTTCTCTCTATTTTTCTTTCTCCTTCCCCCTTTCCTCATTTTTTTCACATATTTTCCCCTTCCCCTTTTTCCTCTTTTTTCCCTTCCCTCCTTTTTTCCCTCCCCCCTTTCCCCCGAGCCGGTCGGCCACCCAGGCGCCCACCTCCCTCAGTCTTTTTTCCCGTGCCCCCATTTTCCCCTGAGCCGGTCGACTGCCCACCTCCCTCGGTCACTCCCCCTGCCTCCCTCCCCTCCCCATTGCCTCGCCTTCCCAGCGCCTCCCCACCGCCTTGTCTTCCCCGTACCCCCTTGCTACCCCATCGCTCACCGACGCCTCCTCACTGCCTCATTGATGCCTCCCTGTGCCTCCCCTCGCCTCTCCTACCGGTGTGCCCCACCTCTGCCCCACAGCCTCCCTCCGGCTCTCCACCCCATATAGCCACAGCACGGGCTTGCTGCCACGACGACACAAACGAGGTGGAATGGAGGGGCCGATGCATGGGCACACCAGGAGGCAGCGGAGGGGTCTAGGCGTGGCCACATACGGCGGCGGGTGCGACCACTAGCCACGGAGGCCACAGACAAGGAACGCACACCAGTGCGATTAGCGCTGAAGGCGGAAAGCAGGGTTTAAAGGCACACGGGCCACAAAGGCACGTGGTGATGGGGGGCGTCACGGTTAGCCTTGGGCTAGGTGGCCGACACAAATGGGCCAGCTAAGAGCTTTGAGGCGGGCCGGTGCTTGCGTGCCTGCGGTGGCACAATCGGGCGATGTCGGAGTGGCTGAGCGAAGCAGATGGCAGCGCATGCGATCGACGGCGTGCGGGTCAGCATTGGAAGCCTAGGAGGAGGTGCCGGCCTGGATCTAGCGGAGACCAAAGGCGTCGGTCGAAGTAGTCATCAAGGCAGCAAACGTGCGAGGCGGGCCGGCGGCTCAGCGGCCCGACGGGGAGCGGGCCTGGCCGCTTGCCGTGTCGCGTGCCGGTGGGTCGGCGGCACACTGTGCTGCCAGAAGATCTGTGTAGGCCATGCCGGCCCGGGCATGGCCCATCTCGCCATGTCGTGCTGGGCCGCCTGTTGTGCCTAGTTGGCAGGCTTGGCACGGCCTGAGCAACGTGTCGGGATGGCAAGGCCTGATCTCTCTCCCTCTTTCCGTTGAATTCAATAGAGAGAATGAATTCAATAGAGATAAAAGGTTTTTTTAAGAACAAAAAATCAAGGAAAATTTCAGATTAGATGGAATTTCAAATAAAATTTTATTTCCAACTCATTTTTATATATTTTTCAATTTGGAGTTATATATATGAGTTCATCTTTCTATTGAGGTTGGATTTGAAGAAAAGATAATTATGTACATCAAAATCTTGACTTTAATTAATAATTTTTATTTAATTTCACTTTCAAATTTCAAATTTTTAATTTTCTAATTCTAAATTTTACGAGATGTTACAAGTAAGTACTGACGAGAGTTGCATTACATTTAAGACGGTATAAGAAAATTACTAGGAGAAGTTCTGATGTCATGTACCATCTTTTCAGCTAGTGCACTCACGTACGTTCCAACCTTCCTTCTGTAAACTTCGGCCTCAAGAATGGCTTGTGCAACGCTATTAGTATCATTAGCTAGTGCTTGAAACGCATCTTGTAGATCCGGTAAGAAGGTGTTGTCATACTGTACGCGTAGTACGCTCAGGGGTTTAAGGCGGCAGCTACGTTAAATTGGACAAGCATGCCAATACAAGTACAAATACAAGTATAAGCATTAAATTGAATGTATTACCAATGTTCTTATAATTATCTCACGTGAGATCAGCCATTCTTGGTCCACGACACCCATGTAATTGTTCAATGTTTTTGGATTGTCATGGAATAAACTATCGTACTCCTACCGCATGATGTTGTACCGTAGTATCATCTCGCTCAATATAGACACCCTATCTTGATCAACGAAATGCAAGAATGCATACAATAGCTTCACAAATGTAACAACAAAGCGAAGATTGTCCCACCAATCCAAGCTTGAGAGGTAGGAGTGTCCAAACCTCCCTTCCGCGGTATCAACAAAGTGAGATGACAGAAATTCCTCTAAGGTTGTACATTGTAAGAACTTGTCCTTGTGACAAAGGAAACTATCAAAACACATGTAGTTCGTTCTGAAAGCATGTAGCATTCTACTTGACCAACTCGCCCCGATATGTTGCTTCATCATAGCATGAAGCTTCGTGGTTGTACATCCATCGAGAGATTTTCCTTGCACTCTCAATGATAGAGGTGTGGTCAAGGAACTCACTAATTTGTTTGAACATCAAATTAATCGTGTAGGCTACACAATGTTGTGGTGCTCCCGTGTGATGAGTCTACATTCCTTCTTATAGTTAACACCGTTGTTTGTGGCAATCTGTACAGCATTCTCTGAACCTACCTCATTGACCACTGAGGCAATTTCCTACATTACATCCTCCATTACATGATGCATACTTCCAATAGATTTAAGAAAAAACGCAATGAAATTAAGCAAATACCTTGTGTAAGTACAAGGCATCCAGAGTTTGGCCCATTGCATCGACGGACTTATGGAAGAATATATGGTGCTATTGCAGTATATTATGAAGCTGATGATACTCATGCTTGTTGGCCCAGTCCAAGAATCACACATTATTGTTACGCCATACGTAGGCCATTCTTTCTTGAACTTCGCTATCTTTTGTCGTATGTCTGCTTCATTATCATCTAAATATTTCTCATCTATATCTCTCCCACTCGGAGACGGGACACCCTCGCTTACAAATGAAGACAATGAATGAAAATGTAAGGTATTAATCGGAATACAAATGGATGAAAATTTGAAAGCTCACTTACCCCGTTTTGAGTTTCCCTCACAGCACTAACAAAATATGGATTGTCTGCTTTCCTCCCTGTGATACCAGTTGTGTGGAAGAATTTAGCCCAAGCCGAGCTAATCGTTTGCTTCGCATTCATTCCCTTATGTATTCACTTTCTAATGTCAATCCTTGTTTACACAAGGTCACGGGTCATACCAAGATTGTAATCCCCCACGACCGGTCTTTTCTGTTATGAGGAACTCTGAAATATCCTCAGCAACACACCACTGCTCCCTCCTCTAGCCCCTCTAGAGGTGCTACTACTACCACCATGCTCATACTTGCCACCTGTCCAATTGATAAATTCTGCCTCCACTCTAGAGGAAGCCATAGCATGTTGTAGTTGGTCTTCCTCATTAGCATCGCTTACGTACTTTGAATATACACTTCTGGGAATCTACAGCTGCTGCTTCCTTTCTGAACATCTCGTCTCTCTTTTCCTGCTTCTTATTCTTTATCCTATCTAGGTCGCGCATAAAGTACTCGTGAATCTCTTTAGGAACTTGACTGCAATGGACGACATTCTTACCACGCCGTGCCAAGTGGTGCTTCAGTCGAGTTGTACCACCTTCTTTCTTCTCTTGGTGACAGTACTTGCATCGAAATCTGGTCCCGATCTTGTCACCGTGCTCCCACATAACATCGCCCTGGTTTGCCATCTGCTACTGCAGAACAGAAAGAAGTCAACAGGCATGCAGTGATCGGCTATGATTGATTTCATAAATGATGCATGTGACCGCAGAACATGAATGCCAATAATATAGAAAAGCTGAATACTTCATCATTTTTATATAGCAAGAAAGAGAAAGTTTGATATTTTTTCTTCTCCATCAAAATGCCTAAAGATATCAGACATTATGTTTTCTACACATCAATATCATCCAATTAGAGCGCTACACCCAGGGATCCATGAATCAAGGGTGAATGCATCAGCCACACAATTTTCTTTGTGAACCCAACGATTTTTGTCAATGAAGCACCGGAAATTGCCATGCACTGCCGATTTTCGAAAACCCCCTAGGAAAATCGGCTGCACAACCTAGTAATGAAGACCTACCGAAAATCGTCTTCATTGAATTGAAAATTGATAATATTACACAAAAAATCGATAGATCCAAGCGAAAATTGAAAGGCAACCCTAAAAATCGAAGCATGCGCAAAAGATTCCAACCCTAGTGATTATCGAACCTAATGAACCGCTCCAGCGGCGAAAAGTTGGTCTACGGTGGCGGGATCTGATTGGAGCCTCCGAGGATGTGTGCGGGGGAGTGAGAGAATGGTTGGAAGCTGGTCTGCGCCAACAGGAATGTCGGTTTGGCACTTATGGCTCTCTTTGATGCAATAATGGGCCGACTGCGCTTTATGGGCTAAGCAGTGTTCATAAACTGTTCACTCATTTTGCATTTTCAATTTTTTTACATTTGGAATTTGCTATTAAACGTCGCCCAAATTCGGTTTTTTTACAAAATTTTCATCCCAGATGCCACAAAACTATTAATACTATTTTTAGGGAACTACTCGATAAATGTTTCCAAATTTTCCGAAATATTTGAATTTGAATTTGCACCTAACAGCAACACCTCTCTTTGCCTTCGGAACCTCGATTCTTTTCCTACTCCGAGCATGTTGAAGCACCTGTCTGCTGCATGGTGCATGCGCTGGTTCGTAGTTCTTGATCGAGGCGGAGTGTGGGGCGTGATGGGGCCTGGGCCCCCCCCCGTCGGCCCATGTGAAAACCAGGAGCCGGTATATGCATAGCACTAGCAGAGGCCAAGTCCAAGACGCAGTAACGCATAAAGTCGGTCACTCGGTCTCCGTTCGCGAGCGAACTTCTGCGCGAGAGAAAACGGCGATTCGCCTTCTTCCGTGCGGCCGTCGCGCGCAAGACGCGACGAGACGGAGCGAGCGATTTTGCGCGAGAGAAAGCGGCGATTCGCCTTCTTCCGCGTCTTGACGTGCGCAAGACGCGACGCGATTCGATCTCCGACTGCGGACGCGTCTTCGTCCGATTGCGATTTACTGGCGCAGAGCAACGGCGTGACTCATGAAGCCGCGATAAGTGCGCGTGACGATCGACGGCGCGAGACTCGTGTGAGGTCATGGCGTGATTTGTTGGACCGTCGGTCGTCGAGAGTGGAGATCGCTGCCGGGTGCGGCTGCGCTTACACCGCTAGTCCGCCATCGTTGTCTGTCGCTACCATCGATAAGGTATTATTAATTAGTATTTGTTTTCTGTTGTACTAATCTATAATAGGTACTAGGTAATCTATTAATTATCAATGATCAGGGCATCAAGCTACATCGATTTAATGTCTATAATTTTAATTTTTAGATGAAGAGATATTTTACGCCTAAACCCGAGAGATTCGCTTTTTAACTTTGATCATGGTAGTCTTATTCGACTCTCGAGAGATATATTATGATGATTTCTCGAATCGATCGTGTTGTTCTAGAAGAACAACTTCACTTGTTTCTTATTGATATGAGAAGAGACGAATTTTCAAGTTGTGATGATCTTACCGTAAAGTGCAGTGCCATATGTTCATGTCACCGCCTTGTCTTTCTAGCGAGACTTTTTACCATTTTTGAGAGGTGTCAAATTTTGCATTAAGGTAGTACTAAGAGGTATAAAAAAATTAAAAGATAGAGGTATCAAAAACCTCCTGTTAATACCTTAATTTAAATTTTGGTAACTGGTAAAAAATTTCTTTTCTAGTACCATTCTGCATTCAGGGAATGCCTTGTCTAATAGAAAGTCTGAAAGTGCCTGCACCATTGCTCCTCAGGGTCTATCCTTCTTGCTTACTAGAGAGGGAAAAGGATCAAAGTTGTCGAACGATGAAAAGCATTGGGAGACTAAAGTCACAAACCTTAATTTCGTGTTTTGTTAGCTTGACCCTTGATGTTGCGTTGCATCTACCTAACTCGCTCTTCAAGGTCGCCATTGCTAACCGTACCTGCAAGTAGTGCGTTCAGCATCACCTCATCCTCAGAATTAATAGCATGACATGCAACATTTCACCTAGAAAATTTTCCAGGAAACTCACACACACACACAAAAGTGGAGAGAAGGACCATTCAGTTATACAACATGTGGATTCAACGTAGCCAACAGATGGGCCAGGCACACGATTTGACTAATTTGACACCCTATTTTGCAAATTTGCAACCCTTGGTGCTGTACAACTGAATGATTGAAAACGACCCGGTTCGCTGGTCAACAAAGATGTATTCACTGTAAGCAAAGCAAGGGGAAGTGTTGGATACTAATCCTGACATATTTAGATAGAAGTTTGTAATAGGAAAGGTTTAGTTTGGAAAGTTTGATTAAGGAGTCCGATTAGGATAAGGAGGTGGAATCCTATTTCGTTTGTGTGGGCTGAAGTTTTAGATATAAATATGGGGGTAAGTCTCAATTGTAAGATAGAATAGAGTGAGAAGAAATAGAGAAGAGAAAATTATCCCATAGTTTTTAGCGTTCTGTTCCAACAATTGATATCAGAGCCTAAAAGTTTCGGATCAAACCACTGCCCCGGGAGGAGGAGACTCCCAGGGCGGCACCCGAGAAGCAGACTATCATCGTAGGAGCGCAAGGGCTCTGTGCGGCAGCACAAAGGAAACACCGACGGCGGCATCACGTACGAGAGCAGTCGTCGGATTTTTTAGTCGTTTCTTTGCGAGCGAGGCATATCGATGGAAAGCATATCGCCGAGGCAGATTGATTAGCAAAAGTCGAGGCAACAACAGAAGTAAAGCGTGCGGCGCATCCGAGGTGGCCGAAGCGGCGGCGCAGGACGGGTGCAGGCGTGGCTCCCCAGGCGCGGCGGTGCGGCTCCCCAGTGCGGATGTGCGACGGCGACGCACAGGCAGAGTCGCTTCGAGCACCAACACAGCGATCAGATCAGGCAGCGTAGAGTCCTGGTAACATGCGGCGAAATCGTGGATCCGTCGCTAATTTTTGGCGTGAGATCGATCGTTTTGTCGCTGGACACCCATTGTGTGCTGCTCCCGCGGACACCCAGGTGACAGTCTCATCTTTGATAGAATGTAGGATCTGATCGTGAGTTGCCCAATTCCTTTGGAATATTCTATTGTTGTGATCTTTCCACTATTGCTAGCACACTAGCTTATGAGAGTCTTGATGCCTTTCCAGAAGATAGACCGGCCGGCTATGAGCTGAAAATTCTATCTCGAGATGCGTAGATGGCTTCCACCGGTCCAGATGCAGGGACGATATGCGAGCCTAGTTTGCGATGGAGGACCACATACGCCGAACCTGGGTGCAATCTACGAATAGGTGGAAAACCGTCTCTAGGTTCCAACAGTATATCTGGCAGAAGTAATGATTAAGCTAAGCCCTGAGTTGCAGGCGCTGAGCCGTCCATAGGCGGTTCTGTTGTGCAAACTAGAAAAAGTCTTGCATCGGAATGGGCCCTATGCAGTCCAGGTCGTGGCCATGAAGGTTTTCCGATGTATCCATGAAACTGCAAACGGTATGCGAAGGCTACCGAGTAGGTGCCGGATTTTTTTTTTTTAGATAATGGAAAAATATATTTCCGGCTTCATCCCTCCAGGAGAGAATCAGACCACACTTATTACAAACTCAAATGAAAAAACCGTTGCAACAAGGACACCAAAACATCAAACATTATAACCAATTCTAGCCACCATAGGCCACCCAAAATTTGCAAACAACTGCAAAGCTACCGACTCCAACTGACGACAAACATCAATAAGATCCTCCTTTGTCGATTCACTTCGCTGTAATTTGGCCCATGTGCGAAGCCAGTACGTTCCTCTGAACAAGACCTGCAAGGAAGATTTTGGTACACACTTGTCAAAAACGGTATCATTCCTGGTGAGCCACAATGCCCAACAAATCCCGGCAGCGCCTAATAGTAATACAGGAACCTGATGGGACCCCCCCTGATTCACCCAACCATTAAATAAATGCTGAATGGTTACAGGTGGTTGAATACCCAAAGTCATGTAAACTATTCTCCACAAAAATTTAGCGTTAAAACAATCAAGAAAAAGGTGTTGAATAGACTCTGTTGTACTACAGTAACAGCAAGACTTATCACCAGTCCAATTCCTCTTTACTAAGTTATCTTTAGTCAATAACACACTCTTCTTGATGTACCATAAGAAGATTTTAATCTTCAATGGTAACCTAGTACGCCAAATCTCCTGAGAAACTGGAATTCCATTATTCACCAAATATCTATACATAGATTTGACCGAGAACACCCCACTATTATGAAGATGCCACTTAAAATAATCAGTCCCTCCTTGTAAACTCACGGTCATCAATTTCGCAACGAGCGTCCCCCAGTTTCGCAGATTATTCCCCACTAAGGATCTCCTAAAAGACACATTTAGCAAAGGAGAACCAAGAACCTCAGCTACTGTTGCATGCTTCTTTCTCACAATATTAAAAAGAGAAGGAAATTGAGATTTGAAAGAGGAATTCCCCAACCAAGTATCTTCCCAAAACCTAACTTGTGTCCCATCTTTTAAAACATAGGAACCCAGACTTAGAAATTGAGTAGGTGCCGGATAGTAATAGTTTAACTTATCAATGCTTTCTTTTGGAAGTGAATTCATCTGGAATACTATTGAATGTTCAAAACAGATTAAGGGAAGAGGTAGTTGTGGCCTGGTTAATGGGAATGTTCCATGTTATCAACACATATTGTCCTTGACGACCTTACGTAAGACAGAAGGACTATAAGAACAGATGGGATGGTGATTGAGTCATTCAGACTTAAGAGCATATGGCTGCAAGCCTGCAAAGGATATTGAAGTGCAAGTCAAATTTGGAAATACTCACCAAAAAATAGGTGGGGTTAACTTGTCAAGTGTGTCCTTGGCTCCTTGCGTGACAAAAAAACTGTACCCACACAGTCCATACTATTCTATATGACAGGGATCAAGAACATCGTTGATTCCATCAAATAATCAACACTTGACTGCAGAACAAACTAGTTCGCACTTCGTATATGTCAAACTGACGTTAGGGTTTTAGCCCGTTTAACACTTATGCAACATTGGGTTAGGGTCAATTACTAGGCTAATTTTTTAGGTCCGTAAGGACTTATCTGGGTGGGTCGGTACGTGGATTTTACGTGGATGGGCTGAGATGGGCCACGCCCATCGAAACTAGGCCTAACTAATAGATTTTTTTTTGCGGGTCCCAGGCCCTCTACTGGGGTGGGCCCATTTTGCTGTTGACCTGCTTCATTGCAAATCTACAACGATACTTAATCAAAAAAATTCGATCGGCAGGTATAGAAGAAACAGACAATTCTAACTATAAAAAAACGGACTTTTTGTTACTTAATCAAGTACCCCATCCAGGTTTGGAACAACAAGACACCATGGCCAGAAAAAGTTATTTGATGACACTTTCATGGAGAGTTGGAGACACATTGATGAAGTCATTATTGAAGTGTCACCGAGATTTTTTGAAGCTGCCGTTTTGTTGACCCTTGTGGTGACTCTCTGAGGAAGGGCCGTGGCATTGCTAGACTTGTGGTAATTAAAGGGTTGCATCTATCTAGCTAGGCGGAGTAGAGCTCAGGGTTGGACAGCCTTGGTGTCGGCACGGCCACCAGCGGCGTGGCCTTCTGCATGACGATGGCGAACCTCTCCGTCAGGTTGAGCCGCGCGCCGTGCGGCAGCTCCCAGTCGACGCCTGCAGCAGCATCGCCAGCGAGTAGGCCGTCATCCTCTCGGCCATGGCAATGCCCGCGCAGCTCCTCCTTCCGGACCCGAATGGGATGTAGTCGAGCTCGCTGCCGGTGAAGTCCCACTTGTGGCCGCCGTCGCTCGCCTGCAAGAACCTCTCTGGGTTGGACTCCAGCGGGTCCTTCCACACCGCGGGGTCCCTCTGGGTCGCCCACACGTTGATGAACACGCGGCTGCGGCCGGGACGTGGTGCCCGCCGACCGTCGCGTCCTCGTTGGGGCGGTGCGGCACCATGAGCGGCAGCGAGGGGTGCAGCCGGAGCGTCTCCTTGACCATCAGGTGCAGGTAGTGCAGCTGCGGGAGGTGCGACTCCTCCACCACGCCGTCCCTCCCCACCACCGCGTCCAGCTCCTCCTGCACCTTGCGCAGTATCCGGGGGTTCTGTCGTTCTGCATCATCTCCGACATGGCCCAATCCACGGTGTTCGACGTCGTCTCTGTCCCTCCGAGCGCCATATCCTATCAATTAATCGCAGCACAGACACAAATTAAGCCTGTGAGTGAGCTGCACGTATTACCTGCACGCACGAATTACTAGCTAGTAGCTAATGATTACGATGAGCAGGGCCTTGACGTTGGTCATGGTGAAGGGGGCCTTCCCATCGCCACCTTCCTTCTCCAGGTTGAGCATGTGCTCGAGGAAGTCTGCCGCCGTCTCGCCGACTGCCTGCTCGGCCTTCACCCTCTGCTGTATGATCCTGGCGAAGATGTCGTCGAACCGCGCCGAGTAAGCCCGACTTCCTGCGGATGTCCTGCAGGTCGAGCGGCGCCAGCGCCGGGAAGAAGTCGGACACGTTGGGCGCTCCGAGCATCTCGCTGGTCTCCGCGACGAGGTCCCGGAAATCCTTCCCCACCGGCGTCCGCTCGCTCTCGCTCCCGATGTTGCCTCCCCACAGCGTGCCTGTGATGACGTTCATCGTGGTGAGGAACATCTGCGCTCCGATGTCGACGGGCGTGCAGGACTTGGCTCGCGAAGGTCGTGCACGTTGTCGAGCCCGGCAGGGCTGAGCATCTCGCGACACAGACTCGGCGGAGCAGGCGACAGGTGTGGCCGACCGGGTTGGCCCCCGCCGTAGGAGATGGAGCGCGCGGCGTCCGGGGTGTCCCGGTTGGCGAAGACAGACGAGGTCCTGGTCGCGCAGCACCTCGCGGGCCATCGCCGGCGAGATGATGACTGTTGAAGTATAAGTGAATTGTTCATCTTTTCTCATCAGCTTAAGCTTTTGGGTGGCCATCCATGGTGCACGCAACTCAATACAGTATCGAGCCAAGAGGTCTTAAGTTCAAGACCGGTTGGCGCAATTTTAAAAATAATTGCAGCCCACTTTATTCCACGCCCCAGGCACGAGGAGCGCTGACGTGAGGAGTGTTGAAGTATAAGTGAATTGCCCACCTTTCCTCATCAGCTTAAGCTTTTGGGTGAACTAGCTGGTGCATGCAACTCAATAATGACAATGCCCAGCTTGGAGCCGAGGCGGATGGAGAAGATGGGCCCGTACTTGGCGGCGAGGCCCGCGAAGCAGGTGTGCAGGTTCGGGTCGAGGGAGAGCAAGCTGCCGACGATCGGCAGACCCATCGGACCCGGCGACAATCGGCCGCCGCGGCGACGGCGGAGGGCGGTGAGGTAAAAGAAAGCTGCCGCAAGCAGCGAAGGCGTAGAGCAGTGTCGTATGCTGTATGCATGGCTGCAGACTGGAGCACGACAGAGACGTACAGGAAGAATAGCAGATTACCAGCAGTGCGGCACAAATCCTAACCAGTTACATGGAAATTAAAGGCGATATTTTTCTTGGCATCCTATCAGATTTTATGGCTATCTTTGCCGTGGACGAAAGTGCACTACTACAGGATAGAGCATCACAACCGGTCTATTAGAAACGGTTTGGTGCGAACCCGTTGTGATGTTCGCACCGTAGGCAACGGTCCGGAGAGGGATTTCAGAAGCGGTTTGAGACACGAACCGCTTCTGAATGTTGAGTTCTAGAAGCAGTTCTTGTCTCAAACCGTTTATGATTTTCAGAAGCAGTTTGAGACAAGAACCGCTTCTAGAACTCAACATTCAGAAGCGGTTCGTGTTTCAAACGGTTCGTGTTTCAAACCGCTTCTGGAAGCCCTCCCGCCCAGCGCATTTAAACTCTTCTTCCTCCACGAGCCAGCAGAGTACGATCGAACAGAGAAGGGTGGCCCAATATGTTTTAGGGAGGTGTTGTCCAAATTTTTAATTTGGGGTGATTAGCTCAAATTAAGTGTTTCAAGGTTAGTAACATCATGTGAACATCTTTCTCACCTAGAAATTGCTATTTTTTCAATGGATGTGGAGAAATCTTGAACTTTTAAGCAAGATCACCATGATCAAAATTTTGTTTTCTATGCTTGTTTTTGTTGTTGTATGAAGATGTAGGGTGGAGATCTAGTTCAAAATATGACATTACACAAGGTAAAGGTGATTGGAAGCTTTAGATCTAGGTGGTTGTTAGCTTTAGAATCTTAAATATCACAATATTGCAAGGAAGTAATTATTGGTGTATGAAATAAAATAGAAAAACATGTAGAAGGATAAAAAATAATTACAAAGGTAGGAAGGGATACAAAATAATTAGAAAGGTAGGTCTTTAATTGGATGACGGTGTAGGTGGAGGTTTTTTTTGTTGGGTTTAAGTGGCTGTGAGCTTTAGATTTTTAAATGTAACTATAAGTTACGTTATAATTTTTGTAACGACATTTGTTATAATTTTTAATGAAATTACAACTTGGTGTAGATGAATCGGCAATGGATGTACAATGTGGACCGTCGCTCGAGAGAGTTTATTGATGGCGTGTAGGCTTTTCTCGATACGGCCGTTGCATTTTTGCCTCTAGGCAGCTTCATATGTTGTCCGTGTGTAGATTGCAAGAACGAGAAGGAGCACTCCCAGCGATGGCAGGTTATGAACCATTTGATCATGCGATGTTTCATGCCAAACTATACCTGTTGGACCAACCATGGCGAAGTTGAGGCGGTTAGCCAGGAAGACGATGAAGAAGGCGAGGAAGAGGAAGATGGATTGAACAGTATCCCGGACGGCATGCAATATTGTTCCATGGAAGAAACACTTGGTGACTTTGGTGATGATGAGCTAGACTAGATGCTGCGTGACGGAGAGAGAGACTACACAGATGAAAGACAGTTCAAGAAGTTCCAGCGCATGTTAGAGGACCACAGAACTCCTTTGTACCCAAAGCGTAGGGGGCCACAAAAAGTGCGTACCATATTGGAACTCATGCAATGGAAGGCTACAAATGGTGTGTCGATAAGGATTCAATGAGTTGTTATCACTCGTAAAGAAGTTGCTTCGAAGATAACACTCTTGAGAATCTACATATGAAGCCCGAATCTACATATGAAGCCAAGCAAGTGTGTGAAATCATGTGATGAAAAATTGGTTGAATGGGATTGGGAAGTTATGGCATGTGTAGTGCTTGTGCATGTGCTATGTTGAGATGATCATTTGGTGATAGCATGATGGAGTTTTGCTTGATGCAATGCACTCATGTGAGTGGTTGCATGGATTAATGATGCGTGGCAATTGGTGTTTTCTCTGGAGATTGGTTCGTGGTGAAGATTGGTCCGTTGCACAAAGGAACACATCACGAGTTTGGTCTGTCATTGCTTTGATTCTCAATTCTCGTCACTTGTTGCATCGATCGAATTGCGAAGGTAATATCTTTTGATTCGTAGATCCGATCGAGTTGATTTTTGTTGGGTTAGATTCATCATCGAATCTAGTTTCTCAGATTAAAATTTCATGTCAATCTAACGGTTGAATCTCCGGTAATCCTATTTTCGTTTTGTCCGTCATACACATATCGAGGCGAAATTTTGTCCGTCATACATGCAATTCCTTTGCTCTGATAGAAATTTTGTCCGTCATACACATGCAATTCTTGTGCAGGCGAAGTTTAGTCCGGCATACATATCGAAGTTTAGTCCGTCATACACATGCAACTCCTTTGCTACTGAGAAGTTTTGTCCGTCATACACGTGCAACTCTCGATCCGAATCAAGTTTTGTCCGTCATACGTGAAAAATTGGTCCGGTGCAATAAGGTTCTTGTTGAATACAAATTAAGCAATCTGAGTTTGTTTGGGGTGTTTCAAAAGTCAAAATTTTGATTTTAGCTTCCGCGCAATCATTCACCCCCTCGATTGCTAGATCGATATATTCGATCCTACAAGTGGTATCGAGCAAGGTTTTTCTAATTAATCTTAGCGGTGATTAGAAACCGTAGCGATGGATAGGTATTCGACAAAACCTTGTGTTTTCGATGGTGTTGATTTTCAGTTTTGGAAAGCAAAGATGGAGCATATATTCAAGCTCGTGGTTTTGCAATTTGGGAAAAGGTCTACAAGCCATACAATGTTCACGAGAATGATGCGTCAATGACACCAATCGAGCACATGTTGAAGCAAACAAACAAAGCAAGGAATTTGATCATCCAAGGACTAGGAAGAAGTGATTTTGATCGAGTGATTCATCTCAAGTCGTGCATATGAGGTATGGAAATCTCTTTGTGATTATCATGAAGGTTCTAACAACATCAAAGAGGTTAGGCAAGATATTTATAAGAAAGAATACATGCGATTTGAGATGAAGCTTTGGTGAGTCTCTAGATGATTTCTTTGCGGTTCAATAAAATTCTTAGTAATTTACGTCTTTGTTGGAGTTTTCTTTGATGAGGCTACAAATGCTAGACAATTGCTTGGTGCATTAGACATGTCTATTTGGGAGATGAAAGTTACATCTATTAGAGAATCCATTGTCATGAGTACACTTACTTTGGATGTTCTGTTCTCCAAATTAAAAACTCATGAGCTGGATGTTCTTGCTAGGAAGACTGATCATAAATCAATTGCACTGACCTCCCAATCTAGCATGTCTCAGAATAATGCTTCTTCAAGCTTTGCTTTGTCCTCTTTGTCTTCACTAAGCGATGAGCAGATCGAAGAGTTTCCTGAAGAAGTTTGGCACTACTCTCTTCTCGGTTTAACAAAGCTTTGCCAGAATGTGAGAATGAGAAAGAGAGTTGGTGGTGGCCCTCCAAGATGCTATGAGTGTGGTGACCTCAATCACATTATATCAAATTGTCCTAAGCTTGCAGGTAAAACATCAAGGGAGGAGAAGGACAACGACAGAAGAAAAGAAAAGAAGAAGTTTTCACCAAATGATAGAAAGAAAAGAGCTTCATCAACAAAAGGTTGTTCATCGGGTTCTTTACGCTCTTGAACAAGTGAACTTAAGTGATGTGGATTCAGAGAGCAGTGAGGATGACACAATGGTTCCAAGCAAGCATGATTTGACAGATTATGTCTCATGGCTAGAAGTGATGGAAACTTCACCGAGGATGATCATGACAAATGACTTCAATGAGGTAGATCCTTCTTACGATGATTTAGCTATTCTTTGTTGCGTCTTGGAAAATTGCTTAACAAACGCGACAAGAAAATTAAGAAACATGATGTTCTTGTGGAATCTTTGCATGCTGAAATTGCTAGACTTAAATCTTTGATTCCTGATGATGATGCTTGCAAATCATGTGACTTAATCTCTGTGAGCTTCTTGTGCTTAGGAAAGAACATGTTTCTTTGTTAGAACAAGTCAATACTGAAAAGAAAGAAAATGTGAAACATGTTAAAAATGTTAGCTGTTCAACTGTTGATTTGCATGATACAACTCATTGTTCTAAATGTGCTATACTGGAATTGAAGTTGCATGATGCAAATGCTAGGGTTTCTCAAATGACAGATGCTATGCTCACTCATGAAGTTCTCTCATGCTCAACTTGTCGCAAACAGAAAGGAAAAGTGGATGTTCCATGTAATAACCTGTTTAACTCTTGCTCGAAAGGTTGATTACTTGGAAAAATCTTTAGAAACGATTCACTTCAGAAAGAAAAACCTAAACATGATTTTGGATCAATCAAAAGTCGATTACTCATCACAAAGGTTTAGGTTTTGATTCTTATGCTCATCATAAATTGCATGCTCCTATCTTTGTTATTAAGACACTTGAAAGTGGAAAATTTGAAATTGTCAATGAGCCTAAGAAAACTGCTTTTAAATCTGCTTTGGTGTTTTATCTTCTACTATGATGAATGCAAATGTTACTTACGATTCTAAAGCTAAACATCATGTTAAGTACACTTGCACTCATTGTGGTAGAGATGGACACTTAGTAGATTTTGCTTTAGGCTAGCCAAACAAACAAAAGAAAGAAAAGGCTAAGGCTAGGTCTAATTTAGTGAAGGCACATTTCACTCCTCATTTTGTGCCTAGGGTGATGCAAACACCTTTTGTTGCTAGAAACACGAGAAAGGGCAAAATTGATTTTGTGAACAAGAATACTCGTGTTGTGCCTACTGTCAGTGTGTCTCGATCTTTGGATTCCCAAATGTTTTATTTCTAACCCCTTGATCGAGGCCTCGACATCTTCTTGTGCTATGTAGGCTTTTTAGGATTGGGTTGGAGAACAGAAGCTTAGTGGATCTTGGTCTTTTGCAAAATGGGGTCAAGACTTGGATGGTTCTCACCCTTGAGATGGTTTTCAAGAAGCATGTGCAATAATTCTTCATATACTTTGTGAGCTATTTGATACACTCATGTTCTCATTTGTATTCTCTGACATGTTCAATAATGTTATATCTTATATCATGTCTTTCATGCTTTGAATTCACTTATCATGATTCATGCCTATGCTTAATCGAACATACCATGATAACTCAAGCTCATGTATATCATCATCTCCTCACTGTTGATCTCATTGGTTATCCATTTGAGGGGGAGTTATCGGTTATTGGTGAGAATTCCTTTCGGTTGCCTTTTTGGGAGGCTTGCTCTTTCAGTTTTTTGTTTTTAAATTATTCCCTTCAGGTGACAATTTTGTAGAAGGCTTTTAAGATGGTTGTTTTGAGGGGGAGTTCTTTGAAGTTTTTGTAATATTGTGTAACATGCTTTTTATTTTGGTGTTTCTTAATTAAAAAACAAAAAAAATGAAAAACAATAAAAAGTACTGAGCATTGTATTTCATACACATATGTCATTTGAAGCCATGTTTATGCTACAAGGTCTTTGCAACTTCGGTTTATACATATATGGTGTAGTTTGTGTCATGACTTTTTAAATGGAATGACAACTTGAATTAAATCTTGTCATGGTTGAACTTTCTTGGCTATCTTGATCCTGCTCAAAAGGTGCTAAATATGAAAGTTGAGTGCTAAAGCTCAAAAAGTGATTGTTGATAAAAGCAAGATCAAGGTTATATCTTTGTCGCACTTATTCTTTACTGAGGCGCTTATCATTGCACTATGATATGAACTTGGAAGAGGTTGTGTATGACCGAAACCATGAAACCTTAAGCTTGTGATTGCTTGGCATGGTTGAAAAGTAAGGTGATGGTGCATATAATTCCTTGCAATTGTGATTGTTGCAATCAAATTAATAAATCAGTTTTTTCAAAGCACAAATAAAGTGCACGAAATTCAATGTTTTCGTGTTTTAAGATTATTGAGAAAGGGAGATCATGCCATGCAAAAAATCGTTAATAGTACTTGATTTCTAGTTATGCTTACTCTACATTGTTTATGTGTAGATTTGAGGGTGCAAGTCTTGTTGATAGCATGACTTGGTGATCAAGTTGTTACATTTGTGCATGATTCATAATGCTCGATTACATAAAAAAGAGGAAAACAACAGATATAAAGGGAGAAGTTTCTCTTTTGCTCTTTTTGCATTCTTGATGAATCCATTGTCAAAGGGGGAGAAATTTTGGAATCAAAAGGAGAAATTTTTTGGTCACACATTGCACATTCACACACACATTTCTTCTTTCTGTTAGGGGGAGTTTCTCTTTGTCATGGGGGGAGATTTCTTTTTAGATAGGGGGAGATTTTTGTTCTTCTTTGTAGGGGGAGATTTTCCTTTCTGTCTTTTGGTCACTTTACTTCTTTTAATAATGGTGTTGCCATTGTGAGGTGAATGCCAATGTTCGTTTCCAAATGGTGTTGCCAATGTTTTCATCAAGGGGGAGATTGTGAAATCATGTGATGAAAAATTGGCTGAATGGTGAAATTGGCATTGTAAAGTGATTTTGGTTATGGCATGTGTAGTGCTTGTGCATGTGCTATGTTGAGATGATTATCATGCTGGTGATAGCATGATGGAGTTTTGCTTGATGCAATGCACTCATGTGAGTGGTTGCATGGATTAATCTTGAGTCAAGTCGTGGACTTGTGCTCGGACGCATTGTTTGTTACTTCATGTGCAGGTGTTGCTTGAGGGCTAACGTGGTCGATGGCGTGGTGGAACTAGGTTCATGGAGGCGAGGTTCGAGACTAGGTTCGGGGAGGAACCGAGGTCTTGGTGGTCGAGGATGTCATGCGGGACGTTTGGGCTAGAGAACATGCACATGGAGGTGGTTAGTCACGTATTTGCAAAGCAGTAAATTTGTTCATGCGTGCAAGGAGTTGATTTCGGCCATGTTAGGCCAGGTTGAGATAGATACGAACTCTTTCCATGTTGGAAGTGGAGTTGTATTAATCTCTCTGTTCTTGCATGCGTGCAAGAGTTGTTTTTGGTCATGTTGGGCTAAGTTGAGATAGATACGAACTATTTCCATGTTGGAAGTGGAGTTGTATTCAATCTCTGTGTGTTTGCTCTGTATAAATAGGGGAGGTGTCCCCTGTTTATTCTTGAGCGTTTTGAGCGTCTAGGGTTTGTACTCTTTGTGTTGGAGTACTGTAACCAGATCAAATAAAGAAATTCATCTTCGGCGGAGGATCTTGCGTCTTTGTGCCTTGTGGCCAAAGTTTTGATACTGCTTGCGTTTGGTAGCTAGGAAATTATTCGTGATTGCTCCTCACGATTCTTTTTTGATGCGTGGCAATTGGTGTTTTCTCTGGAGATTGGTTCGTGGTGAAGATTGGTCCGTTGCACAAAGGAACACATCACGAGTTTGGTCTGTCATTGCTTTGATTCTCAATTCTCGTCACTTGTTGCATCGGTCGAATTGCGAAGGTAATATCTTTTGATTCGTAGATCGTCCAGTCATACACATGCAATTCCTTTGCTCTGAGAGAAATTTTGTCCGTCATACACATGCAATTCTTGTCAGGCGAAGTTTAGTCCGCATACATATCACGAAGTTTAGTCCGTCATACATGATTGTATCCGTCATGTATCGTAATGAGTATGCCGATTTGGATGTTCTTGTTGAATACAAATTAAGCAATCTGAGTTTGTTTGGGGTGTTTCAAAAGCAAAGAATCACGATTGCTAGATAAGGTGAAGCGTGATGATGATGTTTGTCCGGTGTGAAATAGATGAGAAGCGATGAGGAGCGTAAGAAAAAGAGACCTCCGGCTAAAGTGTTGTGGTATTTCCTGTGATCCCCGATTGAAACGTATGTTTGCTAACAAAGTGCATGCCGGATGATGCGTTGGCACAAAGAAGAGCGTAAGGACGACGGGATGCTTAGACACCCTGCAGATGACTCACAGTGGAGGAAAGTCGACCGGACGTATCCGGACTTCGCAGATGAGGTGAGAAACATAAGGTTTGGGTTGAGTACCAATGGGATGAATCCTTTCCGAGAATTGAGCAGCAGCCATAGTACCTGGCCTGTTACACTATGTATCTATAATATTCCTCTATGGTTGTGCATGAAGCGAAAGTACATCATGATGTCGTTGTTGATCCAAGGCCCCAAGCAACCTGAAAATGACATCGATGTCTACCTGAAACCATTGGTTGAAGATCTTGTGACGTTGTGGGACGGTGGTGCAAGAGTATGGGATGAGTACAAACGGGAGTATTTCACCCTACGTGCATTGTTATTTGTAACAATCAACGACTGGCCTGCTCTCGGTAACCTGTCCGGCCTAACTGTTAAAGGATATAGAGTCTGCATCCAGTGCTTAGATGAAACAGATGGCATGTACTTGAAAAACTCTCGGAAGGTTGTGTACATGGGTCACCGTAGGTTTCTTCCTACGAGTCACCCGTTGCGGAAGAAAGGCAGGAAATTTAACGGGCAACCAGACCTTCGTGCAAGGCCTCAGCATCGTAGTGGGCCACGTGTGTTTGCTATGGTAAAGGATTTGAAAGTAGTATTTGGAAAGGGTCCTGGAAGCAAACATGTGCAGAATGAGGATGGTCAGGCACCCATGTGGAAGAAGAAGTCAATATTTTGGGACTTGCCTTATTGGGAAGTCATGGAGGTTCGTCACTCACTTGACTTCATGCACATCACGAAGAATGTCTGCTTGAACCTGCTAGGCTACATAGATATGTACGGAAAATCGAAAGATACACTGCAAGCTCGGAAGGACCTTAAACTCTTGGAACTGAGGAACGACCTACATCCCGAAAAAAGAGGGAAAGGACAACATTACCTACATCATGCGAGCTACACTCTAAGCAAAGAAGAGAAAAAAAGCATGATAGAGTTCCTGAACAGTGTGAAGGTCCCTTCCGGATACTCCTCGAATGTAAAGAGACTCATAAACACGAAAGAGAATAAAATCGTACACATGAAATCCCATGACTGTCTTGTGTTAATGACACAGTTGCTCCTAGTGGCTGTGAGAGGCATACTGCCCGAGTGGGTACGGGGGACAATCACAAAGCTGTGTTCTTTTTTCAATGCGGTTTCACAGAAGGTCATCGACCTAGATAAACTAAGTAAGCTGCAGGATGACATGGTACAAAGTGTGGTTAATCTTGAGATGATCTTTCCTCCTGCATTCTTTGATATTATGGTTCATCTCACTGTTCACCTTGTCAAAGAGATAGGTATTCTCAGACCCGTGTATCTACACAACATGTTCCCTTTCGAGAGGTACATGAGTGTGCTAAAGAAGTATGTCCGTAACCGTTCTCGTCCGGAAGGATGCATTGCCGAGGGTTATGGGACAGACGAGGTGATTGAGTTTTGTGTGGATTACATTAATGATCTAAACCTGATCGGCGTCCCTATATCACGCCATGAGGGAAGGCTACGGGGAAAAGGGACACTAGGAAGGAATGCAATGATCTTCTTACATTTAAGCAAGCGCATTTCACGATTTTGAAACAATCAACTATAGTGGCCCCGTATGTCCTTGAGCACAAGAGTATTCTACGCCGCGATTTCTCGGGGAGGTCTGAGGATTGGATAGCACTAAAGCACATGGATTCTTTCGGCGCTTGTTTACAAAAGTACATCCTTTTGAAAGGGTCAGATAATGAACAGTTGCAACGCTTGGCTCGGGGACCATCTAGTGAAATCGTGACATTCAAGGGGTACGAGATAAATGGTTACACATTCTACACCAGATCCTAGGATAACAAGAGCACCAACCAGAATAGCGTTGTCCGTATAGACGCCGAAGACAACAAAGGCAAGGTGGATCCATATTATGGTTTCATAGAAGAGATATGGGAGCTTGACTATGGACCTTTAAAGGTTCCTCTGTTTAAGTGCCAATGGGTCAAACTGACTTCAAGCGGCGTGAAGGTCGACAAATACGGTATGACAATCGTGGACCTCACGCAAGTCGGCTATAAGCGCGAACCGTTCATCCTCGCGAACGATGTGAGACAGGTCTTCTACGTAATGGACATGTCAAGCAAACCTAAGAAGCAGAAAGACAAGCAGAAAGATTGTAGTACTAAGCCAAAGCGACACGTGGTTCTCCAAGGCAAACGAAGGATTGTTGGAGTTGAGGATGCCAAAGACGAGGAAGAGTATAGTCAGTTCGACGAGATCCCTCCTTTCGCTGTGGATGTCGACATAAGCCTCCTCAATGACACAGACGTGGATACTCTTTTCATACGTCACGATCATAATGAAGGAACACTTGTAAAGACAAAGTACGTTACTACTTAAGATGTACCAGTACTGTATGAACTATGTATATGTAACACGGGTCTTCTACTGTATGAAGTGTTTATTTGGAATGAATGTAAAGTGCTAAAATTCTGGAATGAAACAAACGTGCTAAAAGTTTTTAAAAAAAATTATGGAATGAAACTGAAGTGCTAAAAGCTTTTTTTAAAAATTGTGAAATGAAAGTGAAGTGCTAAAATCTTTTTTAAAAATTATGGAATGAAACTAAAGTTCTAAAAGCTTTTTTAAAAATTCTGGAATGAAACTAAAGTGCTAAAAGTATTTTTTTTAAAATTCTGAAATGAAACTGAAGTGCTAAAAGCTTTTTTAAAAATTGTGAAATGAAAGTGAAGTGCTAAAATCTTTTTAAAAATTATGGAATGAAACTAAAGTTCTAAAAGCTTTTTAAAAATTCGAATGAAACTAAAGTGCTAAAAGTATTTTTTAAAATTCGAAATGGCTGAAGTGGTAAAAGCTTTTAAAAATTTCGAATAAAACTAAATTGCTAAAAGCATTTTTAAAAATTCGAAATGAAATGAAGTGCTAAAAGCTTTTTTAAAACTTATGGAATGAAACTAAAGTTCTAAAAGCTTTTTTAAAAATTCTGACATTAATTTTACAAGCGGTTGGTACTAACAACCGCTTGTATATGTTAATCTTACAAGCGGTTGATAATACCAACCGCTTGTAGAAAGTCTGATAAAAAAAAAAAAGAATGGCTAGGGGCGCGAGCGGGGTGGGACGAGCCCAAGACACTCAAACGCCACACGCTAGCTAGTGGGGAGGAAGAGATCTTATCAAACGATATGGGCACCATATTGTTTGAATATTACCCGGGCAGCACTTCTACAAGCGGTTGGTATTAATAGCTGCTTGTAGCTTGCGCTCTACAAGCGGTTGGTAATATGAACCACTTGTAGAAGTCCTACCTCTACAAGCGGTTGGTTCTAAAAACCGCTTGTAGAGATATTTTACAAGCAGTTGGTAATACCAACCGCTTGTAGAAGTCCTTCCACAAGCGGTTTTTACTAGCAACCGCTTCTAGAAGTGAGTTTTCGGTATAAGTACGTAAAGAGACCAAATTTTCTAAGTCCCCGCTCTCAGACCACAAAATTTCTAAGTCCCCGCTCTCAGACATCCTATGTCTCACCGCCGCCGCCTCCGTCGAGACCCCGCGCCACCGTCCTCGTCGACACCGTCGCCCTCGTCCGCCACCCAACCATCCCGGCGCCACTCAACCCCCGCGCGGGTGCCCTCGTCGCCGCCTCCTCAGCCACCTCGCCGACGCCTCCGCCACCAAGCCGCCGCCTCCTCAGCCAACAAGCCGCCGCCACACCACCATTCCACCCCGGAGGACAGAGGTATAGCTGTGCGCGCTCTCCTCCTCCCTCTTTATTCTGCTGCCCACAAGGTGTTCGACTAAATGCCCACAAGGTGCCTTGTATTGTTCTTCCTCAGCAATCCTTATGATCTAGTCTGTGCAACTTCTTGATGCAATCCACTTCATTTTGCACGCTTGTAATCTTGAGGTGGAGGACATTTGTGCATGCCCTGTGGGACAAGCTTATGGGATGTTCGATGAACATATGTCAAATTAAAATTACTACATTACGTGTGCTGTTGATTTGTTCTGCTCTATTTTTATTTAGTTCTCTGTACAAGCATCTTATTGTGATAAGAGATTACTATGAAATGTGCGGCTACACATCATTTTGTGTCCCATGTATAAGATGTGTTGCTATTATATATATACAATATGTCTTTGATTCAGTTTACTTCAGTAGTTTACTTACTCCTGGGACGTAATCACCATCTATCCTTTATTTCAGATTGATATCCCCTGAAATTATGGCACTACTGAGTGCAAGAGGCTGATCAGATGAAGATAAGGACTCAGTAAAATTTGCTTAATAAAAAATAATGAATCATTCTTATTCCACACTAATATGATTTTCAAAAAATAAAATAAGGTTATAAATCCACAACTAGAATGTTAATAGTCTATTACACCAAAAGAAATTTATTTGTTTTGTGGTGCAGAGGAAAGGAATTTATTACAATATGCTTGTGTTATAATCTGTAATATGGTTGTTTATGTCAACATTCATGTCAACATTTTTTCGGAATTAGGATAGATGGCGCAACCAGGCGTGGTGACCCTACTTTCGATCGCGGAGAACAGTTCTTGATGGACTCCATCGCGAGAGTAGTAGCGCCGCGAGGCTAATGTTGGTTCGGTGAGGCCATTGAATTGCGGTGATGAAGCCATTGATTTGGAGCAGCCGAGTCCGGTGGTAACACTGGTTCCGACCAGGATAGGGTATAGCCAGAAGAATATAATCCCCGTGGACATGTTAATTAATCGTGATTCATTAATATAATACACTCTGACACGTTTATACATATGTTTGTGTATTTCAAGCCCCGTACATTGAGCGACCAATCCAAGCATCGGGGACCTAACAAGAAACCATCCACAAAGCACGTGTTTACCGACGTTAACAACGAAGGGATGCCGGTGGCCCCTCTTTCAGCAGTTGGGCTGTACAACAATGCTTGCGGTTACCACGTGAGGGATCACGTCCCAATTAGCATCAGAAAATAGGCCGAAGTACCTCAAGATATCAAGGACCTGCTCTGGAAAGATATTAAGGAAAATTTCACATTTCCTCAAGGGTCCGAAGATAAGGCCAAGAAATTCACTCTGAAGAAGATGGCAACAATGTTTCAGGCGTGGAAGACGTCTCTCAGCCGCAAGTATATCCAGAAGGGAGAAAGACCCGACTTCAACCAATTTCCTAAGCTGGCGGATCACTGGGAAGCATTCGAGGATTACAAGCTGTCAGCTGAAGGCCAAGCCGCGAGTCAGAAGAACAAGGCCAATTCACAGATGAAGAAATGCCACCACCATCTTAGCACCGGT
Organism: Guadua angustifolia; assembly: GCA_036346375.1. NCBI lineage: Eukaryota > Viridiplantae > Streptophyta > Magnoliopsida > Poales > Poaceae > Guadua > Guadua angustifolia. The sequence goes on along the minus strand of CM070515.1, from coordinate 10,780,942 downwards.
GGTTACCTCAAGGCTGTACCGAAATGGGAGAAGCGGGAAGAAGAATTAATGGCGAAGGACATCACACCGCTATCATGAGTGGGAAGAGCGCCTCGCAATTGGTTCATGGGTCACGGGAGCCTTTCGGATGATGGCGACTTGGTGATGGCACCGGAGTGCAAGAGGGTGGTTAAAGGATTGTACAAGTTGTTGAGCGATCTCGGGCGAAGTGCGTTGGTGCGAGACAGGAGAATGACGAGCTTACACATGCCCTTCAAAACCACGAGCACCGGGACGGACACGAGGTATGGGCAAGCATCGCAAGTGGAAATGCGGTTTCGCCAAGGATGCGACACGTCTGAGGCCAAGCAAAGAAGCAAAACAAGGGAATTATATAAAGTGTACCAATTGGAACAAGAGCTCAGAGCAACCCAGGCTAGCATCGGCGACATAGTTGTGCAACAAGTACAGATTGCCCTCAACAAGCTTTAGGGACTAGGTCCGAGCAATCAGCCGGACGCCATGATCAGCCCCTCCGCGCAGCGGAGTAGCTGCGCGTCCACCGGGGCCCCTGAAGCGGAGAACTTGCTAGCTCGTTATCCCGTGGATGACATAAGGGTTCGCCGCCAGTGTGAGCTACACGTTGATGCGCGTAACCTCTCCATCAAGGTGGCTTATGGCATGGCATTTCCAGTGGAGCAGGGCCAGAAGTTCCACTGCAACGATATACCCCTGGGTTACTCGAAGGTCGCGGTGGAGGAGGTGCTGAGCGGATTTGAAGAACTTCACCTCGATATTGCTGGAGGCGACGACGTGACCAAGCTTGGACAGGCCCTCCACAATATCATCCTCTGGCATAAATGGTACATCATATTTCCAGATGGTGTGGAGGCGTAATCTCCACCACGGCAACCCACGCCTCCTCCAACGTCACCTCCACGCAATGCCTCGCCGGCAAAACAGAGCACGCCTCCTCCACCACCCACTCCACGCAGAAGCCCTACTCCGCCACCACCATCTCAAACAAAAACGAACCCCCCAGGAAAACCACGCCTCCACCATCTCCTCAGAGGAAGAAGCTCGATAGCAGAAAGGCTCCTCCACCTACTCCCAAGAAGGCCTCCTCCAGCCGATCGACAAAGATAAAGGAACCTCCAAAGACGGCATATTATATGACTAATGAGGAGAGTGGCGCGGTCATGAAAGCAAAATTGGATGCACACTTCACAAAAAAAAGCCAGAGCCAAAGAAGGTACCAATTGATCCAAAAGCGGCGGAACACTTCGCGACATGCCGTGCAAAGCCGCTGGCTGTGCCGTCCAACTATGAACGGACAATAATAAAGGCTACACAGAAGAATAAACGTGGTCAAGGCGTGGCGGCAAAGAAGAAGATAGACCAAGATCAGGAGAAAAACCTCGAGAGGTTTTTGAAGGAGGCAGGAATTAGTTCCACAGCTGCAGCTCTTGGATTAATAGATGATCTTCCAATGGCAAAGGTCAGATGGCAATATCAGTTGGGCCAGGAGCTGATTGACCCTAATGAGATAAAGGATCTGCCAACCAAGATGCGGCAATTTCATGAATGGTACATGACAGAGTCCGCTCAAGGAAGAACGATGTTCCCCTTCCGTTTCAAAGAAGAAGATTTTTATCGCGGGGACAACAGCATATGGCTCAAATTCGAGGACTTCTACAATATTTACCATGCCGACTCCATCAACGTGTTTCTCATGAGCTGCTGGTGCCTGTAAGTGTCAGCAAGCTCATACCTTTACCGTGTGCTTCCTCGTACAATAAAATTGCAACTCTTAAACCTATATCTTTCTATGTAGAATAGAGATACAACGATGTAGAAAAGAGAATATCTTCAACGTGGGCTTCATCGATCCAGAGATTGTTAACGAGTACGTCTTTGGATTGAACCATGGCCGAAAGGATGTTGAAGATTACATTCTCGATGCATTCTTGGGACAACACTACAAACCGTACATATACGCCCTTCAACCGAATGCGTATATATACACCCTCTCGTTCTTATATTTTCCAAGGCATTGATAATACTACTAGCTAGTTACATATATGTTGCAATACATAAATAGGTATCACTGGATCCTTCTTGTCGTCAAGCTTGATAGCAGACAGATCGTTGTTCAAGACTCAAAAAGGACTCCGGTGGAAAAATATCAATATATCATTGATACCCTAAACAGGTATATAGCACATATATATATGATAGTTTTCCTTATTATATATATTGAAATACCTTGCTAATTCCAACTCTGATAATTACTACTCATAATAACGCATCACATAGGGCATTCGCAAGGTTCCGAAAGAAGCAACAAGGAGATTTCGAGAACGAATTTGATGTACAAATAAGTACTCGAGTACGTATTAAAGAATATCAATATGTCGTAACAGTTTTTCATCCCAATAATAATTGTTTTCTTTTCAAATTTCATCGCAGGTTCTACAACAGACGGAAGGAAACAACTTATGTGGCTATTATGTGTGCCACTATATGCAAAGTATTACCCACGGCGATGTGCCGACAACCAACGTCGAGGTAGTGTGAACATGTCAATTTCTTAGTACTTAATTACACTTTAATTACATGTCCAGAGATTTATTTACTTCCCGCTTTGTCAGCCCAACATCGATGAGCAAGGCGTGATCCCGCCGTACCGGGTTACAGCAATCCAAGAACAACTCATCGGCTTTATTGTCGACGAGATTATAATACCAAAGGCGAGTTCCACGTAAATGGTTGGAGACCTTGTCCTGAAATAAGGACAGGTGAACTGACATCAATGTCGACCAAGGGCACAAAGAGCGACGCACGCAAGAAATGAGCTCAAGATTCACCCTTTTATTCTTTGAAACTTGTAAAAGTGGCTTATTATTTCATGTGTTCATCAACTTGTTCATTTTTTAGTCTATTAAGTTCAGTATTTTTCGTAAATGAACCTGTAATTATCTGAATGAGTACGCATGAATAATATATATTTAATTATTGTGTCAAAAAAACTCCTGTCGTTCTATTTATTTTAATTGTCAAAATCTATATCAAAAACCCCTCTGAAAACATATTCTATATTGAATATAATCAAAACGCTGTGTTGTCAGCCTCTTCACAAGCGGTTGGTAACTACAACCGCTTGTAGAGAGAGCCTCTCCACAAGCGGTTCGTAATACTAACCGCTTTTAGAGAGAGCCTCTCCACAAGCGGTTGGTAACACCAACCACTTGTGAAAGTGTCCAACCAGAAGCGGTTCGGGGAACCGCTTGTGAAAGTGTCCAACCAGAACGGTTGGAGTAGTATACTTCTCTCCAACGACCGGGCGACACGGGACGAAGATTGGACGATCAAGGGGTGCTGCGTAGGAGGCCCTAGATGACATGGTGTTGGCCGTTGGCGCCAAGTTGCCAAGTGCGTGCCGGCACACGGTCCTAACTCGTGTGGAGGTGGTGTTGGTTGGGACTTGGGAGGATGACTAGGGTCGGATCCCGTGTGGGGTCGGCCAACCACAAACTTGATCACTAGCGATGTGTGGCAGGGTTTACTTTATCGTCGATAATCGATTGAAAACCATGCTAATTGACCGTATCGAGCTGTATAGATTTTGAAACCGGTCTAATTCAGATTCAAATTCAAAAAAATTGGGAAGTTTAGAAAAAATTGTCCTAAATTTCCCTAAAATTAGTATTAATAGTTTTGTCACGTCTAATATCAAAATGATTTGGAAAAACAAAATTTGTGAGACATATTTGAGTCAAAACTGAATTTACATAATTGAAAAGGGACAACAAAAAAATAATAACAGGCCCAGCCCAGATCCATTTGGCCTAATAGCCCTGTCCAGCCCACTTAAAAACCACATGCTCTAATACCCGTTCCGTGAAGCTTTGGACACAATAATTGGTTTTCCGACACTCCACTCACTCAGCTCTCCTTGTCACTGCCGTCGCTGTCCAGATCCGCCAGCCGTCGCCTCACCACCCAAAGCTCGATAATCCATTGGTAAGCACCGATAATCACCAATCTCCCACTGAAAATCGATCTAAGCTGGGAATAGACAACTTGTCTCGATCTTTGACCAAAACCGATCGGTAATCGACCTAAGTCGGTCAATTTTTGAGGCTTATCAAGCGATAATCGATGCATGTTGTTGATTTGACGTAAGATTATGTGATTAGTATTTGCATTTTTCGATTTGGTTCTAGCCTTGGAGAGTACATTCTTGTGTATTGTTACTAGGGTTAGGGTTAGGCAGTAATAAACATGTTGATTTTCGGTTAGTGGCAGTAATAAACATTCTTGTGTATTGTTGCAGAGTACATTCTTGTGTATTGGTTATGTGATTATGTCGATTTTTTGGTTAGTGGCGGTAATAGACATGTCGATTTGCTAGGGTTGAATGATTAAATAATGTTGATTTTCGGTAGATGCATGAATGGATGAATGGGTAGATGCATCATGCATGTATGGATTAATATAGTTTTAGCAAGAAGTCATATTAACTTGATATTTTGTAGTCGCTGACCTCTTGTTGTTTTGTATTAGTAGATGGCAAACCAAGGCGACGTTGCATGAGAGCACGACGACAAGATGGGGATCGAATTTCAATGTAAGTACTGTCACCAAGAGAAGAAAGGAGGCGGTTCTACCCGACTGAAGCATCACTTGGCAGAACGTGCTACAAATGTCATCTATTGCACTCAAGTTCCTAAGGAGATTCGTGAGTAATTTCGACGTGACCTAGACAAGATAAAGGATAAGAGAAAGGGAAAGATGGACGAGAAGCTCAGAAAGGAAACGACAGCTATAGATACCCTGCAAAGAAGTAGATATTCAGAGTACACGTGTGATGTTAATGAGGAGGACCAATTCCAGTATGCAAGCTCTAGGGTAGAGGCAGAATTTACCAGTCAGATTGGTGATAGGTATAAGGTGGTGGTGGTGGCACCTTAGGGGGGCTAGAGAAGGGAATGGTGGTGTGTTGCTAAGGATGCAAGTGCAATTGAAGCAAGTTCACCTTCATCTAAACTAAAATTCGTAACCGCCTATCTTAGAAGAAGCTTTATAAGTTGTTGATGTTAACTACAGTCTGCAGCTCAGAATTCAAGCCAAAGAAATTTAAAGGTCGGCAGTTGAAGGCGATCCATTTTAGCGTCTTATAGAGCTTACATTGTACGACGCTAAAAATCAAATCCGATAGTGGATGGACAAAGGAAAGTCCAATGCTGACCCCTTAACATGATGAGGACGACACTGGGAGTGACACCATATCTCATCATACCTTGTGACAGACCAGGTTGACCCTACTGCATTGTAAAAGAATACTAGGGCTACAAGCATCCTCGAATAAGCAGGCAAGACAGTGAGTGAAAGTCACATAGAAAAGAGGAAATACTAGGCAATGGCAATAAGGGAGGAAGCAAAAAAGAGAGCTCTCTCAAAAAGAAAGGGGAAGTTTCTCATAGAGAAGGAATGTCACGTAGGGAGTGGTGACCTGACAAATAGCACTCCCGAGAACTGTTGGAGCCTATCGTACCAAGATTCTAACGACGGTAGCTCCAAAACAAATAGCGATGGTGGTGACTCTGGTGATGGTGCCTCTATCTCTCTCATTTTCCGCTCATAAGAATAACGTTCTATAGAATTTATAGGAGAGTCCCAATTCACTCATGCCATACAAGACAAAGACCATGGTGCTTTACAATCACAGAGGACGACTACAGTAGGCAAGGGAAGAGATCATCAACATAGCCATGACGCACTGCAGGATACAAAGGAGTTATGGCTTATATGGACAATACGACTACGCCATTTTGAATGCTCATGCATAACCTTCCACTCAATGAGTATATGAGTGTGTTGATGTCTAAGACCTAGAGCCCCTTAATCGAGTTTATGAAAATATGATTATAAACTCTTAGTAAGCAAGATAAGACAAATAATATATGGGAATTGCTTCTTTATTAGCCAATGGCTCCATAGAGTATACAGATTACAGAACGATTACAATTATCTATTCTGATTGCGAATGCTAATTGCCAATATTAATTACCAATATTGTTAATAGTATGAATTAGCCCCCTATTTATATCGGTTGAAGAAGCGGTAGTTGATCGCCAAAATATGTCATGGAACCGAGTGGTGTCTTTCCGCTAAACGGCGTCTTCTCATCAAAAAGTGCCTTTTTTAAGAATAACTTCCACGTGGTTGTGCACATATATTAGATAATTATCTACACATAAACATGTACAGGGATAACCGCTTGTCCCTGACCAGTTCTTTAGTTGGGATAGCTATTTCACTAATCGAGGACGACCAGTGTGAATCAATGCTATGAACTGCTTTTACTGGATTGGTCCAAGGCTTGAGCATCCGAATAAGCGCAAACTTCATTCTAAACTATGGGTTTTTGTGGGCCAATTAATAGAGTATAGTTTTTATTCATTGAGGGCTCAAATGGAAGGTATGTTTTCTAATCCTCATAGAGTGGTAAGACCCCGAATTTTATATCATGTTGTACCAACAATGGCAAACGACTAGTCCGTAGACGGGGCAAAGTTAGTACGAATATAGTTACTCGTTACACAAGGATTGTTGATAATGTCCACAGAGGAGTACAATATGGTCAACCAAGTGTACAACCAATAGTACTACTCGTAGCCCCAAAAGTAATATTTCATTTATATGTTTTATTTTATTGCAACTCAATTTTTTATTAACGTAGCTTTCATATAGGTTCAACATGGCATATGTGTGATCAGTGTTCAAGAGTTCGCTCGGCGGATTCATGGCGGTTAGGCACTGCCAAGCGCTAAGGCCGTATTTGCGGTGCAATTACGGGTCTCGGTGTTTTGACTCTCGGCGGCCGAGAATTAATATAATTCATATATATTATTGATTTTATTATGAATAAAAATTTTTAGTTTTCTTTTCTCTAGTTATTTGCAAATTGCAAGACATCAAATATTAAAGTAGAATATTAAACTAAAATATTTGAACACATGCTACTCAATTAATCAAGTAATAAACTAAGTAGTAAGTACTATGTTAGTGACTTAGTGTACCTTATTATGTGGGCGACGACGTGAATCTTTTAATCATGGTCATCAGGTTATGTAAACAGTAGATCAAAATGGTCTCTCTCATAATTTTGTGCCAGCCGCCATGCCCGCCAAGAACCGCCAAAACCCGCCAAGGACCGCAATTTCGGCCCAACCGCCAAACAGGCCGCCAAGGGCTGAATTCATTGCATTTATAGCCGCCAATCGCAATATCGCCGCCAAGTACCGAATTTTTGAACACTGTGTGTGATAATGAAAGGATGACAAAGCTATGCCAACTGCGAACGTTCATTTTCAGTGAGAAATATTACTTGCAAATGTCATATGCCATAGTATTGAAATTAATGTTAATGAAATATGGGCTTATTGGATTGATTTGCAAATGGTACTGAAATAAAAATTCTAAACCTTTCTTGGTTTCTCAATTAAATCTATGGAAGCAATATATGTGCTCATCCAGGCTTTTATCGGGATAATAACACTATTAGAATTTTTTAAAATTGCTCAAACTTGATCATCATCTAAAAATCTTATAGGAACATTAGTGATGTATAAGACAATTTACAAAAAAATTCAAAATTTTCTAACAGGGTTTGAATCAATTTTCTTTCGGTTGAAATTTGCTGGTAGGGCTCATATTAAGACAGTAGCACTATCAGAATTTTTAAAAATTAATTAGGCTTGATAATCATATAAAAATTTGATGAGAATATTAATGGTGCATCAAGACCATCCATAAAATTTTTTAAAATTTTCTAATGTGGTTTGTATCATTTTTCATTCGGTTGAAATTTGCTAGTAAGGCTTTTATCAGGATAGTGGCACTTTTAGAATTTTTAAAAATTCCTCAGACTTAATCATCATATAAAAATTTTATGAGAATATTAGTGATGCATTAGGACTATCCATAAAAATTTTCAAAATTTTCTAACTTGGTTTGATCTATTTTTCACTCGGTTGAAATTTTCTGAGATTTTGGTAAATTTGGACGAAATCTCGGTCAAAAAAAATTTGGATTCAAAATTTTCTTTTTGTTTTTGTATGAAATTTTAAAATCTCACTAAAATTTTAGATTTCGGTTGCTTCCAGAATATGATCTAAATGAAATTTAAAACCGTGCTCCCATTCCGACGATAATTGTTGGGGAGGCCTTTATTTCCTCAAGAAGCCGTTGTAGCTTGTTAGATTAGAAAATGTAAAGAGTAATGAAGTATGAACTCTTGTATCTCTTCCATTCATTGATCAAAGGATTATATACATAATGAATGGGTGGCAATACACCCGTTCGGATTACAGAGAGAGGGAGGTTGAGAGATTGTAAAGACATTGATTCGTTGATAGGTGCCTCTTCTCGTTGTGTCGGTTGCTTGATTGAAGAGGTGGTTGAGATCATCTAACTTCTTTCGCAACACTCCTCCTTGATCGAATCCATCTTCTGAGATCAATATGGAATTATTTTGTCGATGAACCTGACATGCCTAATATCATCCTCTAAAAAACCCAGTGGAAAAAATAGATGATACGACATATAAACTGTATCGATATTGCCTCATTAAAAACTTTACATGAGAAAACCTCAAAGAGGGAAAACTCATACAAAGAAAAGAGTACAATATAATATAAACAGGTTATTTATTAGAGAGAGAAGCTCCCCCTGACTCTTGCAAATCTCTAAGTCATCTCATACCAATTCCTTTAACACATTTAGAAAATGTAGAATAAGATAGAGACTTTATGAATAAATCAGCGAGATTATCACATGACTTAGTTTGCAGAATGTTTATTTCCCCACTCTTTTGCAATTCATGAGGATAAAACAATTTTGGAGCAATATGCTTAGTGATGTTGCTCTTAATATAACCTGTCTCCATTTGAATAACACAAGCAGCATTATCTTCATAGATAATGGTTGGAGATTCAATGGAACCAAAACCACATGATTGAAGTATGTGGTTTATCATTCTGCGAAGCCAAACACATTCTCGGGAGGCTTCATATAATGCAATTATTTCAGAATGATTGGTAGAGGTAGCCACCAAAGTTTGTTTGGAAGATTTCCAAGAGATGGCTGTTTCACCTTGTAAGTATACAAATGCGGTCTGTGATCTGGCATTATGGGGATCAGATAAATAGCCAGCATCTGTATATCCAGTCAAAGTCAATCTCGGTTTCTTCCATAGAAAAGACCAAGATCTCTTGTACCATTGAGATATCTAAAGACATTCTTCACTCCAGACCAATGACGCTTGGTGGGAGCAGCACTGTGTCTTGCAAGTAGATTCACTGCAAATGCAATGTCCGGCCGGGTACTATTTACAAGATACATGAGCGCACCAATAGCACTAAGATAAGGGTACTTAGGTCCCAATATCTCTTCTCCATCACCCCGAGGTCGAAAAGGGTCTTTCTCCATGTCTAGAGATCTGACCACCATAGGGGTTCTGGATGGATACGACTTATCCATATTGAATTTCTCCAATATTTTTTGAATATAACTAGCTTGATATACAAAAATTCCTGAAGGTAAATGCTCAAGTTGTAAACCTAAGCAAAATTTGGTTTTACTCAAATCCTTCATCTCAAACTCCGTCTTTAAATGATGACGTGCTTCATTAATATCATTTTCGTTGCCGATGATGTTGAGATCATCAACGTACACCGAAATGATACAAAATCCTATAGAGGATTTCTTAATGAAAACACATGGGCAGTCATCATTATTAGTGTACCCCTTTAAAGAAAGGAATTCACTTAATCGATTGTACCACATGCGCCCTAATTGCTTCAAGCCATATAATGACTTCTGCAATTTTACACAATACATGTTACGATTTGCCTGTGGATCCGGTACATTGATTCCATCAGGAACCTTCATGTAAATCTCAGAATCCAGTGACCCATACAAGTATGCTGTCACTACGTCCATCAACTGCAAAGATAGATGATTTTGAACTGCCAATGATATCAAATATCGGAAAGTTATGCCACTCATAACCGGAGAATAAGTCTCATTATAATCAACACCGGGCCTTTGCGTAAAGCCTCCTTGAGCTACTAGCCTTGCTTTATATCTCACCACTTCATTATTTTCATTCCGTTTCCGGACGAAAACCCACTTGTATCCTACAGGGAAAATGCCACGAGGTGTGGGCATCACTTCCGAGAATACTTCTCTTTTATAAAGCGAGGCAATCTCTGTTTCGATAGCTTCCTTCCATTGATTCCAGTCCGAGCATTTTCTACACTCTGCCATGGATTTAGGATCTAGATCATTCAGGATGTCAGCAATCTGCTCAGAGAAATAAGTGTCGACAACTGTAGCTTTTCAGTCAAATAATTCTCCAGTCTCAATATAATTTGTAGCAATTTCGTTCACCCTAAGAGATTCATCATCATTTCCCGTAATGATGGATCTAGGGTTATCCGATGTCCCAAGTTCAGCAATGCGCGCAGCCGAAGAGGGTTGTGGATCAAGTCCAATTTGATATCTATCAACCATAGGTTGATTTGCATTTACCACCTTTTTCTGCTTAGAGGCCTTACTCCTCCCCCTCTTATTGCTAATCGGAGGTTGAGTGGTTTTATATGGTACCTCCACTCTTTTAGGCACATTCCTTGCAGGAATAAAAGATTTCATGACACCTTTATAATCTGTAAATGCATCTGGCATGTTGTTCACAATATCTTGCAAACCAATTATTTTCCGAACTTGAAGTTCAGTTTCTTGAGTACGTGGATCCAAGGATGAAATACTTTGAGCATTCCAATCAATTTCACGGCATTCTTTCTGGTACTTGAAATCTCCCACTAATGCCGGGAAATGTTCCTCATTGTATATACAGTCAGCATACCGGGCCGTAAATAGATCCCCTGTAAGAGGTTCTAAATACTTAATGATCGACGGAGATTGAAATCCCACATAGATCCCCAATTTTCTATGAGGGCCCATAGAGGTACGCTGGGGTGGTGAGATCGGAACATACACCGCACATCCGAACTTACGCAAATGGGAAATACTTGGTGAATTCCCACGTACTGCATGGGGGAAGAATCATGATATGCAGTTGGTCGAAGTTGTATTAAGTCAGCAGCGTGCAAGACCGCATGACCCCAACACGACGTAGGCAATGAGCAATTCATCAGTAATGGACGCGCAATGAGCTTGATTCTTTTAATCAACGATTCAGCCAAACCATTCTGAGTATGGACATATGGAACAGAATGTTGTACCTGAATTCCTAAAGCCATGCAATAATCATTGAAAGCATGGGAGGAAAATTCAGCAGCATTCTCCATTTGGATTGATTGAATCCGATGTTCAGGATAATGTGCCTTCAGCTTAATAATTTGAGACATTATTTTTGCGAAGGCATGGTTTCGTGTGGACAATAAGCACACATGTGACCATCTTGTAGATGTGTCAATCAAAACCATAAAGTATCTGAACGGTCCAGAAGTTGGCTCAATCGGACCACAAATGTCTCCTTGAATTCTTTCAAGAAACTTAAGTGGTTCAGCCCGGATTTTAAGAGGTGAAGGTCTTAAAATCAATTTCCCAGTAGCACATGCTGTGCATACAAAATCTAAAGATTTGGGAAATTTTGTATCTGTCAAATCATGACCGATAGAATTGGTGATAATTTTTCTCATCATCCTGATACCGGGGTGCCCAAGTCGATCATGCCAAGTTTGGAATGCATCGACGTTTTGAAAAATTACCTTATATGCAACATGTTTTATGGGTTTAATGTATGTATAGTACAACCCAGAGTCGAGAGTTGAATTTTTTCGCATATCTGCTTGCCATATCTAGTAAGTCTGGTTAAGAGAAGATACTCCTCTTTGTTTTCTTCATGTGTTTCCACATGAATATCATTCTTACAAATATCTCTATAACTCAACAAGGTACGAGTTGAATCAGGATACAACAAAGTATCCTCGATTGTAATCTATGTACCCATAGGGAGGGTGATTGTGGCTCGACCAGAGCCAACGATCAACGCATCACGACCAGCGATCGTTAAAACATTTCCTTCTCTTTTCTTAAGAGTTTGGAAATATTTTATTTCTGTGAGTATAGAGTTTGTGGTACAACTAGCCACAAGGCATAATTCCTCCTCTGAGGGATTGACTTCAAGAGACATCTATAGTAAGAACAAGAATTAATTAAAACTCTTTATTCTACACATATAGTGATACATACACATTGTATTGAATATCTAACATAACGATAATGCAATATTACAATACATATGAGTTTGTACAAATAAATATACAACTCTAAATTACAAACAGTTTTGAAATTCTAATTATTACAATACATAATATTATTTGACAATAATTACGGACATGGAGATTTTAAGATAAATCTCCATACATGTCACCCGAGGTGTACTCAATGAGCATGTCGTCCGTTGCAGGAAGGTCCACTTGCTGAGTAAGGGCTTCATTGTTTGGCGATTCATTGGAAACCGAAGACGAACAAACAGCCTCCTTTGAAGTCTCAGTAGTAAGATTGAAGTGTGCTTCATATCTTGGTTCCTTCTGTTTGCCATCACGAAGGGATTTCTGATAAAGATCAACCAAGTGTTTTGGAGTACGACAAGTCGCGGCAAAATGCGTGTTACAACCACACTTATGACAAAGTCTTTTGTTGTCATAGGTAGTTTGTGCATTGCCACGTGCCTTCTTGTTAGCACGGTGTCTGCGGTTCTTGTTGAATTTGCGTCTACCAGGGGGGTTCTTTGGATTACCAGATGGAGATCCATTGAACTTTCTTTTATTCGGAGCGTTATTCTGAACATTATGAATCTCAGGCAAAGGTGCTGAACCAATTGGGCGCAACTTATGATTCTTAACAAGAAGTTCATCATTCTTTTCAGCCTGAGATAATGTATGAAGAAGCTGGGAATAAACCTGATATTTTTCTTTCCGGTATTGATTGCACAATACCCTGTCCGCTGGAAGCATAGTAGATAGAGTTTTCTCTATCTTTTCTGCCTCCATCGGTTCTTTTTCGTAAAACATCAACCTACTACAGATGTTATGAACAGCGTGATTGTATTCAGCCACAAATTTAAAATCTTGTAAGCGTAGGTGATTCCAATCATGTTGTGCATCAGGATATATAATTTCCTTCTGCTGTTCATAACGATCTTTAAGAGCAACCCACAGAACACGAGGATTTTCTTCCAAAATATACTCTTTTTTGAGATCTTTATGGATAGAAGTGCGTAACAAAAATAAGGCAGTGTACTTCATTTGATCAAGGACCGGAGGGCCCCCTTCAACTGGTTCATTTATCGCATTTGAAATTCCTCGAGATGCAAAACTAATTTTTATATCCGATGCCTATGAAGGATAATTGCTCCCATCAAGGGCGAGTTCTTCAAACTCTTTTTGTATTTCCTACATGGTATAACCATCGATTTTATTAATTCACCAAATATTGGTAAATTTTAAAAACCTTAATGGTTGTGTTGTAATATTTAAGTGCAAAATTTAAATCATATCTTATGTTTTGGATGGTTGGAGTAGATCATATAATTAAGGTAATCTCCATAAATGGAGTAGACCATATGATTAAGGTAATCTCCATAAATGGAGTAGACCTTATATCCAAAAATATTATTTTGAGATAACACTTTATAGGTAATCATCAAGTTTGAACATGATGTAGACCTCATAGTGATGGGCAATTTTCATTGCTGCTAAAAAAGGCATGGTCTCTAGGCAGAAATATTCAGAAAACTGAATAAGACACAGCCAATGCCTTAGACTCCATCACCTTGTGTTTATTCTCAAAAATAATGTAAGACATGTTTTTAAATTTGCTTAAAATCCTGGACAATTAAGTGGTACTTAATTGTGAGAATTTTAAAATTATTAAAATGCAATTTGTTAAGTTGCAAATTTAATAACATACAACATGTACATATATGCATAAGTATATATACAAACACATATATACATTTACAAATTACAGATAATATCAGGATCTTAAAAATATGAAGACACAACATTGATATATAACAAAATGCAAATACTGTAAAATATAGGGATTAAAATGCAAATATGTCGATTAAAAAGAACCCCTGGTCCTTAAGTGGCTGGATTAATGTGCAAATTTTGCATTGCTCATGGATTAGATTGCAAAATTTGGCTTTATTTAAAAACCCCAGCCAGCCTTTGGGCCTCAGCCCATTCGTGCGTCCCACCCGTGCGAGGCTAGGGTTTCCAACCCTAGCCCCCACAGCCGCCGCCGCCTGGCCTGGGGGCTGTCGCCTGGCTCGGTGCCGTCGCCACCGCTTGGTTCGACACCACCTCGCCATGCCGCCATGTGATCTGCCGGCGCCAGGAATGGTGCCGCCACGTCGGGGCGTCGGGCTTCCGCACCGGGCCACGCCGCCGCCGCGCCATGTGGCTGCATCAAGCCGAGGAATAGTGTCGGTTCGGGAGGGAGTGCCGCCGCACTGGGCCAAGTCACCGCACCGGGCATCGGGGCGCCTCGCCGAGCCGCGCTTGTCCGGGGAAAACCGCCGCCGCACTGGTGGTCCGTGGCTCCGCGCCAAGCCGCGCCGGTCCTGATGGCGTCGTCGCCGAGCCGAGAGAAGGCGCCACCGCTTCGGGGCGCCGGGCCTCCACGCTGTGAGGCCACACCGACGCCGAGCGGAGGGATGGTGCCGTGCACGAGCGCCGGGTATGCGACGCCAGTTGGGCCGATGCACTGAGGCGCCGCGCCATCGCACGGTTATGCCTCGCCCCCGCTCTTCTGTTTGCATTCAATCCCCTTCTTCCCCTCTGTTGATGTTGCAAATGTAGTGCTCTCGTAGGAACCACCGAGAAACTCCACCACGATGCAGTAGTACACAGAAAAACAGGGTAGAATCTCCCGGTAGAACTCCCCCAAGAACGAACTGAACGACGATTTGCGCAGGGGGGATGGGGGATGGGGAATTGAGGGTGAGTATCGGCATTCTGATCTTACCGTAATGATCGCTGTGTTCTCCTTTTTTGTTTCTTTCGGAACTCAGTGGAGAATCTATGTGCTGATAACGTGTTAGATTAGAAAATGTAAAGAGTAATGAAGTATGAACTCTTGCATCTCTTCCATTCATTGATCAAAGGATTATATACATAATGAATGGGTGACAATGCACCCGTTCGGATTACAGAGAGAGAGGTTGAGAGATTGTAAAGACATTGATTCGTTGATAGCTGCCTCTTCTCGTTGTGTCGGTTGCTTGATTGAAGAGGTGGTTGAGATCATCTAACTTCTTTCGCAACACAGCTTACGGAAAACGTAGGGAAACTGGCCTGGGCTGGACTCACCAGACATCACCTCCTTTTTCGAGGGCTCTCGAGGAACTAACTGCGTCTCGTGTCACCCCCGTCGCCGTTTTTGCTTCCCTTCCCGGTTAATTTTTCGCGTCGGTCCTGCGCGCTCCGCGGCCGTCCCACCGTCATCAACACACCATCGCAATCGCCGTAAGCTTCCCGGCGATGGTGGCGCGTCGAGCCGTCGACAGCGTGGTTAGTGCGAGCATGCTTGCGTGCGTGCCATCCATTTCGGCACCCTCAGCCTGACCTGTTACTACTGCAAGTCGGCAACACCGTCATATATCATCATCATGAGTATGCATTACATCAGATAGATAGATATGATATTCCTGTTTGAGTTCATCGAATCCGGGCCACAAATTGCCACTAGTGCTGCAACACTCTTTTGAAGGGCTTGAAATGACTGCCACTTTGATAGGTCACACTCCGTCGGCATTCGGCACCTAAGAGGCTAAGACCTAGGGCATCATTGCATCAACCTTCCTCCTGTTCCAGTCATATCAAATCATACCGTGATTCTACTATCTATATATTTTTTTTTGATAAAAGATTAAAATCCGATCTCTGCAATCGCACACAACCGAGTTACTATCT
This sequence comes from Guadua angustifolia, assembly GCA_036346375.1. Taxonomy (NCBI): domain Eukaryota; kingdom Viridiplantae; phylum Streptophyta; class Magnoliopsida; order Poales; family Poaceae; genus Guadua; species Guadua angustifolia. Next base: position 10,764,947 of record CM070515.1, on the reverse strand, counting down.
ATATTATTACGGCCTTCTTTACCTTGATATATGATCCGGGTGCTTTACATAAGAAATTAGTTAAGCTTTGCATCATCACCACACAAAATACATCAGCTTGATCCTTGCTGCACCACTAATTAACTCCAGGGACTCTGTACATTATATATCTGCAGTACTGTCTTCAGTAGGTGATTATTATGATATGAAATCTTCAGGAGGAGTGGCCATCAGTGAGGGCATAAACAAAGCTATGACAAAGATCACCCAACCAACCCACCTTATTATCTTAGTTATATATGTGTATGTGCAGGCAGGCTTCCACCGGGTCGACGTCGACCTTGTTGCAAACTCAAGAAAATCTGACAGCGATGGAACCGTACGTCTGATCTCATGCAAGTCAATTTGCAAACCAATTCTTTCTGACAAGACTCATTCCTTCACCTAATCATATCATCGGCCGTGAGTTGAGGTCCCTGTACCACGAGTTGCCATCTTTGAAAGGTGCTACCACCAAATTACATTTAAGAGGTTTCTTACCATCCTTTGGAGGTATCAAAATTTATATTAAAAACGGTATCAAGAGATACCAACTCTTGTACATCTATCCTTTAAACTTCTAATATCTCTTAGTTTTGTATTAAAATGGTATCAAGAGATACCAACTCTTGTACATCTATCCTTTAAACTTTTAATATCTTTTAGTATTAAATATATATTTTGGTACTTTCTAAACATGGTAAAAAATCATGTTTTTTTGCTTGTGCCCGGTTGGGCAAACCCCCTAGGATGTTGTTACTAGCAATTGTTTAGCAGCCACAGGTTTCAACACCTCGTCTTCTTTTGCTATTTCAGCACCTTGTCTTCTTTTGCTATCGCCTAATGTCTAAAGTTTTTTTTTTTTGAGGAAATGGAATGGCCAAATCTTATTGAACAAATGAAATATTAGATATTGAGCTTTGTTCTTCAATAACAAGAATATACTTTGTGTTTCTACTGCCGTTGGTGCGTTAGGCAAGCATTTGCCTTTAAAATAAGAAGCATGACGTCTTGTAGTTTCATGCAATTTTGGAATGCATTCACATAAGTTTCGTAGGAATTTTATAAAAATAGTTTAATTTTCATAGGAATATGAAAATTTTCATGTTCCAAACGGGCCTCGTTCTATAAGTTGTTGTAAAACAAGGCAGATGCAAGTAGCTTAGGGGATTACACGTATTTTATTTAATTACGTATTGCCATTTATGAAGTCGATACAAATATACATGATCAGCAATGCGACTACTGGTGTCTAGGGGTGGAATCGACCGAGCTCGTCAGTTTGCGAGCCGAGCCGAGTCGAGTTCATTGTCTTTGTCGAGCTGAAAACCAAGCTCGGCTCGGGCTCGGTCGAGCCTCGAGCCGAGCCAAGCCGGCTCGTGAGCCGCCTAGCATGTGGGCCCGCCTCAGTGCTCTAGCCTCTAGCTCTACTGCTCTCCTCTGGACTTCTGGAGTCTGCAAGACTGCAAGAATGGAATAGAACTATGGAAATGGAACTATGGAAATATGGAACTATGGAAGAGTGTTTTGTTACTTTTGTATACACTTTGTATTATGTTACTTATGTCAGACTGAATCACTAAACCCTCATGCATTTTATATTTCATTGTATGTTCCTTATTCAATATGACTGTATGAATGCCAAGCCGATTGAATGTCTGTGGGCTGTGGCTAATTTTGTATTAAAATTAAGCCTCATGTAATTTGGATAATTGATTAGTGATTAGTGAAAGTGATTCTGAATGTCTGAATTTTACCGAGCCTAACGAGCCAACGAGTCGCTCGCGAGCCGGTTCGGGCTCGGCTCATTATAGCACCGAGCCAGACGATAGGCTCGGGCTCGGCTCGTTGATGCACCGAGAGCCGAGCCGCACCGAACCGAGCCCGAGCCGAGCTGCGAGCCTCGAGCTGTTTTTCCACCCCTACTGGTGTCTCCCTACCTATATTTAACTTACTAATTTTTTTTAAATAATATTATTTTAATTCAAAATTGCGACATTAATACACGATTTAAAAATTGCGAAATAATATCCGCCGCCAAACCGTTTGGCGATAATAGGTAGTCGCCAAACGGTTTGGCGATAATAGGTAATCGCCAAGTCGGTTTGGCGACTATACCATAATCGCGTGTCGTCAGGAGTAGTCGCCATTGTCGTCGTCGACTACTTAGTAGTCGCCACACCGCTTAGCGACTACTTAGTAGTAGCCGAAGCCGTGTGGCAACTACTAGTAGTCGCTCAACCTGTTTGGCGATAATATCGCATACATTTTTAATTTTGGGTAAATTTTGTTGTGAACTGCTTATGCAATAATTGTTATATTAAACCGGAAAAACTAAAAAACTCTTGTCATGTAATAAACGGGAAGAATTATTTTAGTTCGTTAGTGATACGCATCTCACTTGCGTATATTTTCATAGCCCATGATAGGCCGAACACGGTCTAAAAAAGACGGAATAAATGAAGGCCGGCCTACGCAGTGCGGGCTACCACTTACGTATGGGCGAGATAGCCAGACGTTCCTCCGGCATTTTGTTGCGAAAGTCGGAAAAGGCACTTACGGCTACGAAACCACGGAAATCGTGGGCACTAAGGGGTTTTCGTTGCCCCGCGGGACAGGCCAGATATGGTCCAAAAATTACGAAAAAATTCAAGGGCGACCTACGCAATGCGGGCTACCACTTATGTATGGGCGAGATAGCCAGACGTTGGCCCGGCCATTTGTTGCGAAAATCGGAAAAGGCACTCGCGGGTAGAATCACCGAGCACGTATAAAAATTAAATTGGACAACCACGACGTCGAAAATTTTTGAAATTTTTTATGGAGGTTCCTGATAAATCAGTGATATTACCATAAAAATTTAAAATAATTTGAAGATCTGAACAATGTTTTTAAATTTAAACAATAAAATTTGATTGTTACGAACATTTGAAAATTTCATTTTTATTGTTATGAACATCATAGACAGGAATTTTCAAAATTTTATAGTCGACAACAACTCATGTTATGAACACTTAAATTATTTGTTGAACATATATAAGGGCACATACAATCAAAGTTCCGATGAGAAAATAAGCAATAGATTAGATTATATTAGAAGGGCATTACAACAAAGGATTTAAATTGCTTGATTTAACTAACTAACGAAAGCACTCGTTCGTCATGGTGGAACAAATGATCGTTCCGCCTATCGAGTACAGCCGAATGATGTAAGACATTTTCGCATATTAGTGACCGTTCTAATATTGCGACTGTCCTCGGACACCGCCGATCCCTACTATGAAAGAACTCCATGGGGATCCGCATGGTTCTAACCGTCGCCGATTGGGTGGCCTATGCCGACGTCTCGGGTGTGTAACATTTAAATTTTTTTCTTTTTATGTGGATTTCGCCTCCCATACGGGCATGTCATCCCGATTCGGCGCCCCTATGTTAATACCACGGGTTCCCGGTTGGTCTGCAAGAACGCGTCAAGGATGTGTTGCGTCATGCGGACCTCGGCCATTGCTTCCCTTGTCCCTTCTTCTTCGAGAGGAGGAACTGCCTTGCACCTCGGTGTGTTGTCCGTTAAGCGGAGACATGCGGAGACTTTGCTCTGTTTCGCTCGCATTCCACTATATGGTGCGGGGAGGTGTGTGTTGGGCTTATGCTTGACAACCGGAAGCGTGCCTGCGCATCAATGCAAGATGCCCGCTTTGGTGGTTGCATAACACCGTAGGCGTACTGGTCCGGCTTTTACGGCGGTAGTGGCACCACGGAGATGGTTGCTCCCTAGTTATCCCATGCAGGTTGCACGAGATGTGGGTGGTACGTCTCGAGTCCACCCGGTTGAAGTACCAAGACTGCTCATCCTCGCCAAGGGCACCAGAGAATCTCCGGTCCGCTAGATCACCGTGGCGGTATCAACCATCGCCTCCGCACCATGTCGCATAAGCGTCGGGGCCCTTGGCAAGGACCCAAATGAAAAGAACCCAAAGTGAAAAGAAAGCTCGACGAATATTGAGACCCGTTACATTATCCACTTCACTTTCTTCAAAAGCGTGTACGCGTGCGGGTTGGTTTCCTTTAAGACATCAAGCACACGAGGTAGGTTACAATACGAAGCCTCATATGTGCCAAACCTCTTCTCTAATGCCTTTTGCTTCGCACGCCAGGCCATCGAGTAACTTATCTGGTACTTAAATGTTCTCAAGATTGCTTTCAATATAAGAACACTCAATGTCCGCTTCTTGATGATCTCATTGAACATCACGCTAGCGACACACCGCATTCAAGTTGCGGTGTTTCACCGTAACATTTTCTAGTCTGCATGTGTGCCCATCTACCGTGATGCAATCCAAAATGTCTCGCACTTCGCTTGTAAGCATGTACTCGAATTCACATCCTTCGGTTCGCATTTCTTGTGTATCTATCTCGACTAGACAAAACAACTCGAACTCTCTCTGCTGCGATAGTGCCCACAAATTTCACCGCCAACTTCAACTCGTAATTATTTTAAAACTTGATTCAAATTAACGGCATTGCTACCATACTCCCAACGCGACTCATGCCCCCACAAAACTTCCATACTAGCTTTGTTTTTCCTGTTCCACTCGTCGGGGATGGGTACATCCGTTGTCCCAAGATTACTATGCATTTCATCATCTCCTCCTCTTCCTCATCTTCGCCGATGTCATCATCACACTCCAACATTTCAGCTTCATCTTGCCTCGCCATATGGTCCACCAACCCAATTGATCAACAATTTGCTCGATTTCCTCCCCTTCATCCGCCTCGACCTTCGCGTGTCTGCATCCTGTTATCATCCTCCGCCGCTACCTCGGTAAGCACCACTACTGAACTTGTTCAACAGAGACGACGTCTTTGCTTTACCACGCCGCTAATAATCACCTCTTCTCTAGGGCACGCCGCACCAAAGATTACACATTCAAGGCTAGATTCCTTGCACCACCTTAACCATTTCGCCACAAGTACGTCCGATCTATTTTCTTCAACTCCCACAGAGTCGGGTCACCCTTACTACGCGTGAATACGACTTGAATGGTAACAGAGTAAACACTTGCATCCAGGAAAAATATTTGGTCAACCAAAGCTTTATATCACGGATGCTAACTCTATCAGGACATAAGTGTTCCGCCATTGTGATCGCAAAACCGCTCAAATCAACACCATTTTGCCCAATTTTTATTTCACCGTCGCCATAATATACCCTAAATTTCATCAAGATCCGACATTATCATGACGACATAAACAAAATTAATTTCTAGATCACCGCTAACATTTAATATCACTAACTAAACAAAATTAATTTTATAACACTCGTAATATGTCATATCGCTAACCTAAACTAAACAACGCTAATTAACAAGAATATCTAACTACGGTGACAAAATTTTATCACTAATTAACAAGAATATTAACTAATTAACAAGTAATATCATTGACCGAGAATATTACTAACATTGAATATCTAAATCGCTAATATTCTCGCTAACATTGAATATCTAAATCGCTAATATTCTCGCTAACATTGAATTTCTAAATCTAAATCGCTAACATTGAATAGCTAATTCACAAAAATATTAACTACACATCTAATTATTTATAATAGCCACTATCAAATTAAAAAATTACAAATCATTTAATTTACCTTTTTTTTCTTCTTCTTTCTTCTTCCTTCTTCTCCTCTTCTTTCTTCTTCTTCCTCCTCTCTCTCTCTCTCCACCTCTCCTCCCGAGCGCTCTCCTCTCTCTCTCCCTCTCTCCCTCTCTCTCTCTCTCTCTACCGCGCTCTCTCTCTCTCTCTCTCTCTCTCCTCTCTCTCTCTCTCCTCTCTCTCTCTCTCCCTCTCCTCTCCGCGCGCTCGCTCTCGCTTCTGTTTTCTCCGATCGAGCGCTGGTCGATCGATCTCGCGCGGCGCGAGTACTAGTCACGAGTAGTCGCCACACCGCTCGGCGACTACTAGTAGTCGCCACACGGCTCGGCGACTACTAGTAGTCGCCAAACGGCTTGGCTACTACTAAGTAGTCGCCGAGCTGGCGACTAACTGGCGGTCATCACCGGTCGACACGCTGGATACGGTATAGTCGCCAAACCGTTTGGCGACGACCCTATTATCGCCAAACGGTTTGGCGACCGGATATTATTTCTGCAATTTTTTAAATACGTGTATTAATGTCGCAATTTCGAATTAAAATAATATTATTTTAAAAAAAATTCACTTACCGAACTCTTCTTCGTCATAAATCTGTCACGGAGGCCGACGAAAAGTGTCTCGTTTCAACATTGAATGTTCAAAAGCTGAGTTGTTTAATTCATAGGAAATTGATCTATCTATCATACAAGTGCCGTTAATTCTCCGTTGGCAGCTAGCTTGTCAAGAACTATATAGTCTGCACTGTGATCTCAAAAGACCATGCATGTATCTGACTATTTGGATTTGAAAGCACAACGTCACCTGGAGATGAACAGTTCTCCAGAGGGAGATACCTCGCTGTCACCCAAGTTAAAAGCAACATATCTAAATTGCACATAAGAAATAAGAATGCGTTGTATTGTTCAGTGCAAATATACCTAACGTGCATTGCCCTGCCTCACACTTTCCTCATTGATGAATGTATACAACGAAGGGTTTCTGGTTCTAAAACTTCTCATCTTGAGAAACATAGGGTTCTAGGAGCACAAACCCCTTAGTTTTAAGGGTGAATTATCACTGTTCTACAGTATACATATGCCACATACTTTGTCTCTGGAAAGGCGCCTGGACGACTTGTGAAATTGGAATGTGATCATCCAGCTTGGTCAGACGCACCTCGATCTCTTTTCACAATCTTTTGCACCTGTTTGTCATGCACAATCTGTATGTATCTTTAATCTAAAATTGTGATCCATTTGAGCTGTGAAACATTGCACTTTCGATCAAGCTCGAGTCGCCCATGCCAAAATCTTGGTAATCAAGCAGCCAATCTGTTGTTCCATCCCAGGGAAATGGCCCGGCGATGCTGCTCAACTTATCATCATTGCTGCTCGCAAAATTGAGCCATGGCTCATCAATGGGCAGCTCTGCTTCCAACAGCCAGTTCACAAACGGATCCTGGTCGTTACCACCGGTGTTCCTGCTTGACTGCTCCGACGAGTCAGTGAGCATTGACATGCCCCCACTGCAGCCTCCCTTGGAATCCAGCAGACTAATCGTGTCGCTGGATTTGGTCGATTCTGTCGTGACGGTGGATTGAGAGGTAGTTCCTGTTGGGATAGCCTCCTTGGTGTTGGCCAGAGGCTGGTGTGTGGCCGGGTCAATGCCCATCTTGATGAGCTTCTTCTTGATGTGCGTGTTCCAGTGGTTCTTGATCTCGTTGTCCGTTCTACCAGGTAACCTGGCAGCAATCTTGGACCATCTGCACGTACGGATGCAAGACATAAAGAATGATAAAAGAGTAGTATTTTTCTTTTTGTGTAATTAGGCTATTCCTAGTGCATGGTGTGATCCTCATTTAATACTTGCCACATAGGACAGGTTGCTGATGTGGCATATGAGTTAAAGAGGAGAGAGAGCAGTGCGGTATCATCTTGGAGATACTGCTTCGGCTCCGTATTCAACACTTTGGTTTTCGGACGACACCGCACTGGGGTCGCTATGGTGTCTTCTCCACGCGTTCACATGCTACATTTGATCATAGCATATGCAGCAATTTAATGGACTCATGCTGTCTTGGATACTGTAGCATGATATTATGAACTGGAGAGGGTATTTCATCCAAACAATATCATACTATGTATCCTACGTGGTTGTCTTGGATTTTGGAGTACGACACCGTCCACTAGGAATAGCCTTAGAATAAAACAAAATGGTGAAAAAGACAAGCCGATCGACCGTTTTCAGTCGTTTTCACAACTTGCTGAAAGCTAGCAATGTATTAATTTACCTATTTCAACCATTTTCGCAAATATATATGCTTCGTTCATCCTTTGCAAAGCGGAGTTCGAGCTAGATGTAAAGGGCTAGCTTGAGAATGACCTGATCGGTGCTATAACCTTTGCTTTGTAACTTTTGAAGTGCTCTTCAATACACATACCTATATATGGAGACTACATCAGCGTAATATTTGCCTATTTGTAGTGCAATAATGGAGACAAAGATCTCCACTCCCATTTGTTCTTTGAGGTACATTAGCATCATTATAGGAACTAGCAGGGTGGCCTGCACATTGTCGCAGCTAGATTTCTTTTAAAGTTTGTAGTATCAAATGACATAACTTATATGCTTGAGAATATATTAACGTATCTTGTAGGCCATTTAGATTTTTAAGACCTCGTAAACATTATAAATGACAACAGAAGCTTGAAGGAAAATACAATCTGAGGAACGTGATTGAAGTATGAGCTTTGATGGAAAAAAATCATTGAGCTTAATAAGATGTTGTGGTTCTTAGAAAGGTAAGAACTCTTCATCATGCATGTATCATATAGCTACATATACCTATTCTTTATCCATTAGTAACTCATATTGTTTTTCAAAATATATGCAACACATATACCTCTATTTAATCTTAAGAAATAAGTTGATTATTTTATATGGTATTAGAGTACATTGCTCACGCATATATCGATGCACCATGCATGACCTACTTTAAACTTATCTCCCTCACATGCCGGCTACCCCACCGAACCATATGTCTTCTTGATTGCCCACAACTTTTCTACGTCAACCTCCAATTGCAAGCTCAATTCTTGATCAATCCTTCTCAGTTGCTACCATTCTCAATGCAATACTTTACCACTTAGCTATCTTCTACTTCTCTCCAATTATTACTTAATGTTGAACATTGCGACATCAACATGCATACATGTGCAACTGTCGTCTATCCCTGCCAGGGACATCTGCCACGCTCTCCATGGTGTTCCCAAGCCTATTCCCTGCTTAGCGACATCTCTACTCCAAGCTTTTTGCTTCTATTCGTACGAATGCAGACATGTGTATACACATGCAGGATATTATATATGCTCGATTTCTACTTATCCTATGTCGGTTACTTCTCTTATTCGATGTTAGCCAACTCAACGATGTGGCTTCCGCATTAACTGTGGTGACCTCCTATCTTCTTTGATGTTAGTATGTTTGTTTTAGTCATTGTCTAACGATAAAGAGAATCTTCCTATAATAGCGGGTGACATCATGCTCTTTACCAGCAATGGCACACTCATAGCTATCCAATAGCTCCATATCGTTAGTAGTTCGTCTTCAATGCAAAACTTTGTCTCGTCTCTACTAGGGCTTGCCCATTATCAATCTTCTTTAGTCACTGACTTCTTCAGGAACATTGACACGAGTTCATATATAAATCAAATTTCTAGTTTTATTTAATTTATTTCAGATGTTAGTTATTTAAGGATTCAACTTTGGAATTCATATGTGAATCAAATTACAAATGTTATTTTATATTTTATTCCTAATTTTCAATTATCTTTTAGAATTTATGTACAAATCCAATTGATGTTTTTTATTTAGTTTTTATTCTAAATTAGTTATTTAGGGATTCTACTTAGGAATTCATATCCAACTAAAATTTCAAAATTTATTTTGTTTTTTATTCCGAATTTGAGTTATTTTTTTGTTGGAATTTTTATAGAAATCCAATTGTTAATTTTTAAGCCAAATTATATTTATTACAGGATTGTACTTATTAATTCATATGGAAATCAAATTGCCGATTTTATTTTACCTTTTATCCTTAATTTAGTCATCTTTTGTTGTAATTCTTATGGAAATCAACGATGGCACATTAATAGCTATGCAATGGCTCCATATCGTCCATAGCTCGTCTTCCATGCAAAGCTTCACATCCTCTTTAACAGAGCTTTCCCATTATCAAGTTTCTTTGGCTACTGACTTCTTCAACAATATTGACGCTCATCATTCGTCGTCACAACTTTTGGCTCCTTCAACTTTGGCATTTCTCTTTAACAACTTTAGTGAGTAGCTATGTAGCACCGATCCGCGATCTGGTACGACGATCAAATGATCTGAAATTTTCAAAAACAAGGATCGTCGATACGCCAAGTATATATGTATAGTAAAATAAGAAAACTGCATTATAGCAATAATTTGAAGTGTATTTGATGTAAAATGATCCTGTGCATGAAGAACTTGATGTAATCATGTAAGTACTTGGTGTCCTGTTTATAGCGACTGCTTCTGCTGCAGCAACTTCTTTGCGTAGTTGCTCAAGAATAGGCACTGTCACCTTATGACAAACCCTAGTACCTTTGTTTGGAATCTTCAACAAATGGGCTTTCACTCTAGAATAACTACCAGGTATAATATGCCCACAAAATTGCATTCAGATCTTGCATTTCCTCGTCACGACCACCAGTTCTCTCAATATTTTTAACATGATTCCATAAAGGAAATCTCTGTTATCGTTCTCATTTCTAATATCAGATGAATTTACACTACTACTAGCAGTACCAGTACTACTTCCAGATCCATGTGTTGCATGAGGTTGTTGAGAGTTTACAGATGACATCCTCTTTGGGAGGAGGCGCCACGATGGATTCTTTTGGGCGGGAGGACGAGCAAAGCAGAGGGAGATTTAGTAGTGGCGCGGCCGATGGAAGCGGGCAGACAGTAGTGGCGCCGGCCGATGGAGCTGGAGGACGAGTAGAGAAATGGCATGAAGAAGAAGAGCAACAAGGCTGCAATGGCGCAGAGAGGAGACAGCAATGGCGGTCGATGGAGTCCGAGGAGGCATTGCAGCAGCAATGCAGAGGAGAAGAGAAGAAGCGGCAGAGGGCGGATCGGGATCATGAGGGGAATGGTCATATGGCTAAGGGCTAGGGTTTTATTTTTGTATTGGGCTTTTGGGCCAAGGCAAGGAATGGGCCTCAAGTATCGAGAAGTATCGCCAAGTATCGATGATTTTTTATTTTTATTTTGCCGAATTCTCCGATACTCTTCCGACATCAGATCGCATCGTATCGCCGTGTCGGACACGATCGGATCTGAATCACGCAGTTCATCAATATCGGTGCATCCCTGGTGAGTAGCACGACGTCATTCTCTTCTTTGACGTAACAACTCCAATTTTTCGCATCGTCTTGAGGCAATGTCTTCTTACAAGACAGATTGGCACCATTACATTCATGAGTGGTATCCTCTGACAATATTCGTGATTTCCACATTAGAATGTTTAATTTTATTCAAAATTTCAGTTATTTGTTTTTTTTTGGAGTTCGTATATAAATTAAATTGCTAATTTTGTTTAATTTATTTAGGATTTTATTTATTTAAGGATTTTACTTTGGAATTCGTACGAGAGTAACGAGATAGGTAGATGACAAAAGGCACCGAACAACACAGAGGTTACAAGAGACCACTCTGTTTGGTCTATACAAACTTCCGGGAACATGTGTTGAAGCACAAGCGATCGATATAACAATTAGTCCAGTTCAAGGGAATCAAGCACATGAGGAGATCTGCATTTAGCGGCGAAATGACTCTGTTCATATCGTGGCGAAATGATATTGATGGTGTGAGTGGTGTAATGGTTGGGTGAGTGGTGTAATGGTAGAGTGAGTGACGAGAGTGTGAGTGGTGTAATGGTTTCATGTAATTGTTTGTTGTAATGTTTTTTTGGGCCCGATTTTTCCTGATAAAAACTGGGCCGCCCCTCTTTTTTCTTCTTAATATAACATGCGGCATCTCTCATGCTGCTCTTTCAAAAAAAAAAATACTATTATAAGAGATAGGTAGATGACAAAAGGCACCGAACAACACAGAGGTTACAAGAGGCAGCGGGAGGAAAGAAAAGGAGAAAGAAACTTTCTGTTTCCAACTAGAGGACAAGACATATGCAAGACCCAAGTAGCTGATTGAAAGAGTCAAACACTGATCCAGCAGTATTTCCGAAAGGTAAATAGTAAGCGTCCAGAGGATAAGAAGTCCTATTCTTAGCGAAAGAAAATGTTAGAAAATTATTCTTGGCAATTCCAAATAAAAAATAATGAAGATGTTAGTTAAGATGTAACTTTGATACGTGTATTGAAGGAGTTTTTCTTTATCAAGACAGCAGCAACTGCTTCTAGATAAGCTTGTCTTTGATTGAGAGCCGTGGAGCAGAAGGGAGCTTTGAGGTTTGACAACGCTACCATGAGCATGCAACTTTGCAGCTCTTGGTCCTTGCTTATGATTTATGAATTCAGTTGGTTGGAATATTGTGCTATCGTTTTACAGTTACTAGAACTGCATGCTTTTTGTATACTCTTATGACTCACAAGCTAGTCAGACTATATACAACCGTCAATCAATCTTATTTGTTTTGTTGGGACGCCAACAGTAATATTGAAAACAATCTGTCACAGCGACGTTATGCGCTGTGTCCTGTGATAATTAAGACGCATGCATGCATCAAACAAGCTGCGTGTTCACAAAGAAAGACATATACTCTCTCCAGTCACAAATAGTTGTCGCTTTGAACATAAGTGCAGTCAAACTTTCGAAACTTTGACCGTCAATATCTTTTTAAATATTCAAATTGTATATATGAAAATCATATGTGTAGATTTATCTCGAAAAGTACTTTCATAATATTATAATTTTTGGGGGTTTATAAATATATTCTAATATAAATTAGTGGTCAAAGTTGTGTTTTAAAGATCGTGTCAATGTCCAACATGACAAGTATTTATGGCCAGAGGGAGTAATACATAGGAGTACTCTATACACGTGAAATGTTTATACGATGTCTACAAAAATAAACTACAGTGCTTCTAAAGCATATTGAGAGATTAATTCGTAACTATCCACTACTACATACTCCCTCTGTTGATTTTTATAAGGCGTGGTTTGACTTGATATAGTCTTCAAAGTTGAATTTTGACCATTAATTTCTTTTATACTTTGTTCATAGCTACAAAATCATAATTATAAGAAAGTGCTTTCAAATACGAATCTAATGGTACCATTTTTGTGTCATAGAATCTATATATTGTTAGACTAATTGTTGATAAAATTTACAAACTTAGAATCTTGAAATACGTAGATACTTTATAAAAACCAACAGGCACACTACAGTTTTCGAAAAGTATGGGAGCACTGTTCATTATCCTATAAGTTTGGCTCTAGCAGTCTATTCGTGGTTTTTGGATACTTCTAAACTTAATAACACATTATCACCCATGCCCAGGAATGCATGCAAATAGCTTCTTCTAGCATAGCACAATGAAGCAAATGGATGGACATACGAAATGCCATATATGCATGCGTGCATGACTGCATGCACGCATGCTGCAATATACTATCAGATACCCATGCAGGCGGGTGTACCTGTTGCCGAGCTTGGCGTGAAGGTCGACGACGAGCTGCTCCTCGTCGGCGGTGAGGAGGCCACGCTTGAGGTCGGGGCGGAGGTAGTTAGTCCACCGCAGCCGGCAGCTCTTGCCGCAGCGCAGCAGCCCCGCCAGCTTAGGCACCGCTCGCCAGCAGCAACGGCCGTGCGTCAGGATGAAGCTGATGAGCTTCTTGTCCTCCTCCGACGTCCATGGCCCCCGCTTCACCCCCTGCTTGTCACAGCACGGCTGCCTCCCCATCTGCTACCTACTGCAGACTTACACCAGATGATCAAGTCCTGTATTAAGAGGCTACCAATAAACTTCTATTGCCTTGTACATATCCAATGAGCTACCAAACTCTCGCAGACAAGCATAAGACAAAGGGTCGTGACAGCTCCCTTGCAACTGCAATGGGTGTCTGTGCTCGCATATTTATAGCTCGGCTCGATTTTGTTTTTAAAAGACGATATGGTGTTCTTCATGCATTGTATATGTGGTGATGGCGACAGTGATGGTGATCCGGTTAATTTTGTGTGATCAGGAAGCAAGGGTCTCGATCTGTGCTACATAGTGTCAAAATTCTGAAACCAAGTCAATCCCTGCAATTTAATACCCCTGACATGGTACAAGGCTTAAGATGATGTTATCATAGTTCTAAATAGCTAGCTATAGCTTTTTTGGACACACATGTGAAGCTACAGCTAATGTTTTATTATATTAGTTATAAGCGTTAGCTACTGATAGTGATAGCTCTGCTATATGACGTAGCTTGTAGCTAGCGATAGCTCCACAATCCTATATAGATACCCATGGGTCAAAACATCGGGCCTATTTTGAAATCCAACATTACAAAATACCCAAATGCATATCTTATTAGGCTGAACTACGAGAAAACCTAATAAAGGACATCATCTTGCTCTTTTTCAATAATCCAACATCCATATTTCTTAGTGATTAAGTATTTATTGTTATGAACATTATTATATAGTTATCATTTATAGTCTTTTAGACATGTATTAATATGTTTGCTGATTCCAAACCTGACTCATATTTTTACTATAAAAATATTAGTTCCTTCTAAAGTACCATGTTTTAATGACTTGTTTGAAGGTGACTTTTATTTTATATATATTTATTTTTTTAAAATCTTTTGATACTGAAACCCGATGAATGATAGTTTCCGTGATAGCTAATATAGCTTTTTTGGGACCTTGCCGTGAAGCCACGAAAATCGCGATTTAAAACATTGATCTTATTAATTAGCTCTGTACTGACATGAGCAATACTCAATTCTTGCAGATGTAAGAGTAGCACCCAATGCCCTAGCAAGTAATCATTACAAAAAACCCTACTTGCAGACGATGCTACAGGAACCACAATTACTATTCTCTCTTAAAGGAAGCAACAGTTACCTTGTGCTTCGGAAGCTTTTGCTGCTTCCTTTTCCCACAGGGGTATATATGTATGTCGCCTTCGTTGCAATCTTACGCAATGATTCCATCAACCATTTCGTCATCAGTTGTGCATTATAGCTGATCAAACCATGAGGAACCCCCTGATGGTCTGACCTGCATGTGTCCGTTGCAAGCTGCATATATATGTAACATATTTGCACGGACCAAGATCATGACTTTGAGCACACGATGGTGTATAAGTTGCATCTATAAGTTTATCGAGAAATCAAGCACGACCAATGACTCCAATGGCGTAGTTTGTGCCAAAACATTCAGCATCCAATCTCATCTAGACTGGTATCATAATGCTGAGTTCTGCCAGATCAGCTGTCAGCCCTCAGCAGCCAAGAGCTCAGCTGTACGATTTCTCTTCTGCCATATGTTTAGGTGTAATGTATCTTATCCGATAGCAAAACTGAAGATGGAAGGAGATACGAACAGACAGGGTCACATAACAACCATGCCATATATCACCTTCCTCGAATCTGTGGTTTCTCACGAGCTTTCTCATGGCGATGTCGCACGGAGAGCTTCTTTCTGCAGGCGGTAGGAACAAGAGTCCTGCTCTGGTGTCGGGTGGATTAGCCACATCTCCGGCGACACAGTGTGCCACGTGTCTGTTGGTGTGTGAGGTCACGGGATCATTTGTTGTCTTCAACTCTCCGAATCCTCTCCTGGTGAGACCACGTAGGTGTAGGAGGCTGAACACCCTGTTATGCCAGGCGGGGTGGCGCCGGCCGATATAGATTCTATGGAGAAGGCTAAGTACAGGGTCTCTATTTGCAACATGAAAGTTGTCAAAGATTATCTATATTTGTACCAATTGGTTGTGATTGTGGTCCACGCTGCAGCATCAGGAGGCTCGGGATGTAGTGTTAGCGGCATGCAGATCGCTGAAAATCATGGTCAAGGATCTCTTCATCAAGCATGGGTGGAGATCTACTAACAGCCTGTGTGTGGATTGAGACTTTTTATTTCATGCTTCTTATGACTTGTTGCAACTTTCTTTCAAAACCTGGTTGTATCTTTTTGACAACAGTTTGACTGTAACCTTGTAATAAATGATTGGCAGTGTGCATCTCACGTTGCAGAGGACAGGAGATATAATCTACCATTATTTAAAAAAAACTAGAAAAGTTTAGCCACCTTTTAGTTCTATGTCAATATCAAGAGAATACAACAGATCAGGAAAAAACAGTAACTAATTCATTAGATTTGGGGGAAACAGTGGCCGTTATCAGTAAATTTCAGGTACCCGTTCCATCAAACAATTGACTCTTGTGTAAGAAAAATGATTTTTCTGTAATACGGTGCAAAAGAAAAAATATATATATAGAAAATTACTAAACGAATGATCCAGCTAAACTCTTTAGAGCCTATTCACCAAATGAATCGGAAAAGAAAAGGGTAATATTACCTCTACTCGGAAATGACAGCAAGGGACAGCTTACACATCTGTAGTATACAACACAATCTGCCGACAAGAAGAAGAAATGACCGCACGCTGTAACAAGAAAACAACGTCAATTCAGTGATACATACTTTGGAATATTGATATAATAAGAGGCATAATCAATCAATCATCAAACTTGTTGATGAACGCTGTTCAGATCATGGGCTGGCCGGAAATTGCAGTATATTTTGGAGAACTACAGGCCTTGTGTGAGGCTGTGTAAGCTGCAAGCAAAATGCTAGCTACTGCTGATGGGATGGCAATATTCTGTAAGCTGCAAGCAAAATGCTAGCTACTGCTGATGGGATGGCAATATTCTGGGATGCAATGCTCACTAGTCCATAAGACCATAACATGACACTGGTTTGGTCCTCACTGAATTTGCAAGGTAATGCCAATAGCCAATTACACACATAGTAATCTATTGCACATTCCCGTGAACTTACATAACATAACGAAACCAAGTTCAATGCCTATTTCTCTGTCCAGTAAGCAATGCAATATCTATATTTTTTAGAATAATTATCGGAGAAGACAGCTAGATTGAAACTTGAACGGTTTACCATTTGCAGATGAACCAGCACTCGTCTGTGGAAGGTAGAATGCTGTTGCAAGTATGATGTCACATAAAGACACAGATTTTTGGTTGAACAAATTACAGTTCTCGTTTCATCTAAACACAGAGAGCTCAAATAAAATATAAAGCAAATTTAAGGACCAAAGCGGATGCATCTATTATTACACAGTTACATTCGGCCCACTGTTCCTATTCCCAAGTACCGGTGCACATTTTTAGTGCTGAAACAGTAAATGGGAGTATACTTTTAGGAGAGGACCAAGGGAACCATGAGAATAATTTTCTTTCTAGGTGCCAGGTCTATTCCACCCTGCCTTCCGATATTTCTACAGGAAGCTACAAGCAGTGATGCATCCAGCGCAAATAAGTGAATCAGTGAATCACCCAATAGGTGCTCCTATGCTAACCCTCTTCATTTCTGTATAAAATCAAGGTGATCCCAAGGTAAAATCTGCTGTGACTAGTATTTTTTGTTTTTGTTCTTATATTTCCTTGTTTTATAAATTATCAGAAAATTCACTTTTTCGGTTCTCTTAGAATCGACCGATATTGTATTTGCAAATTCTATGTTGTAGTGGATCACATTTAAGACTACATCAACTATTTTTGGGGAATTCTTAACGCTGATTTAATGCCCAAGTCAAGAAGGTTTACATAATAGCACCTAGTGGTTGGTTTGCGCTAGCCACTAGATATGCGCTCATTAAGTAGAACTTCTGGCCGATTCCCTGATGGTTCATATCTATCTTAACAACACAACAAGAAATACAAATCATATAACATTACCTTATATGAGGCATTTGATAATCATAGTTACCTTATATGAGGCATTTGATAATCATAGTTCTTCCAGATCACACCATATTAGATCTTCACAAAACCATCTTAGAATTTCAACTTTCAAGCAATTATACTCTAGTACCCTACTACAACCAACTTGGGATTGTAATTCATCAAAGGTTGACCTAGCCAATGGTATAGAGAGGATCACGCAAAAGCAATGGACCAATTTGCCATCTCATTTTCTGCAGTTACCGACAGGCTTAACCATATTAAAGTGCAATGTCTTAGAGCAAAGTACCTAGACTTTCCAAATTAATCTTCGGCAGATTAAGTTGCTGCTCATTTTACGGAGATGACTACCTTCTGAAAATTGCATCAAGAGAGAAAGGGTCTAGTATTTCCGTCACCACATTCCATCAGCTAAATTCACAGAACGGCAACCTGGATCACCAAACATCCAGCTAAGAAACCATGTAACCGACATAGATTGACAGTAAAGACACTCTTGATTAGGGGAGCAATATACATATGTATTGAATCTTGACTTCTTTAGCCACTTTCGATTTTTAATTAAGGAGTCCTCAGCAAGACGTCACACAGACTTTAGCACAATGACTTTCTAGATTGGAACAAAAAAAAAAGACTAGGCTACTAGGAAATATTGTACCTGCCTCTTTAGTGATAAAATCAATTTTAAAAAATTGCTAGGAAATTTAGCTTCTCTGACCTAGTAAATCCTCCAACATTGGTTACTCCATTTGACAAATAATTATTAAGTGGTGCATACCATTTGAAGAATTCGATCTAGCAGGCTTTATTGGCACCTGCATGACGATTTTATGCTCACAAAAACACTAGAAAGTTACAATATTTTGAGTTGGCTTGTTCCTCTCATGCATTCATTAGTTTTGTTCAGGAATACGACCCAACACAAGTACTATATACTTTGATTCAGTCTCAAGTCTCAAAGCTGCGCATCCTAAATTATATGAGCACAGAAGCGCCAGTGTTACAAGGAATTATCGGTACCACGAAAAGGAATAGACTGTACGGTACCAACTTGGCCGCTTCCTGTAACCGAATGCTACGACTTTGAGCAACTCATTCATTGTAGAGTCATGCTCCAAGTTAGCGCAGATCTTTGCTATCACAACCATCTATTATCGCATTGCAGCGTTCTTTGAATCAAGATTAACATACTATTGCTCGTCTAAAAGTAGAAGAAGAATAACTAGGTTCAGCAGCAGTGGATGATTATTGATTATGCGGTGCGGCCAGAGACAGAATATCAGGTGACTTGCCCCCACCAAGATCGCAAGAAACTGTGGCCATAAAGCGAGGGGGCGCCAATGAGCAGTAGAATCTTAATTCGGTGGGTAATGGACGGAAGCAACTCACACTGACCGGGCCGCCGCGGAGCAGGAGGGGGATTCGTTGAGGCGGCAGTGGCACTGACGGGGACCTCGCACCCTTCGCCACCCGGCACCGGCCGGCCTCAGGGATGTACGGCCTATCTTGAAAGGGGCGAACATTGACAGGGGCGCGACGGTGAAGGTAACACGCCCCCGCCTCTCTGACGGCGATGGCCGGAGAGCAACCGAGCAAAATGGATTGGGAGTTGGGACCCCGCTGCAACGTGGACAGGCGCGCAACTGTTCTAAACACTACAGTAGTACCGAGTGCTGGACGGGTGTGTGTCAGGGATTAAATTCTTTCCGAAATTTCGGCTTTTTTTGACTGGGTGAGATTCTAAATTTTAGTGGGATAAAAAAATTTTAGGGTTGCTACAGTGATTTCGGTGCATTTCGTCTTTTTTTGACCGAGATGTTTATAAATGCGACCGGCATGTGTTGTAGAACTGGATGTCACACCAATTTTTTTACGACGAATTGAAATACCTTTTCTGATAAATACATGTGAAATTTTTGCAAAAACAAAATACATATACAAAGTATATAACCTTAATCCTAAACCCTAACTTGAATTTCGGTCTGTATTTCAATCTAAACCATAAACACTAACTTGAATTTTGGCCTTGTATTAACCCTAACTAGGATTTTGAATTTAAATAATATATTTCAGCCTAAACTATAAACCTTAACTTGGATTTCGGCCTTAAATGATGTGTTTTGGACTAAACCCTAACTTAAGAATTCTACGTGCATTCAACACATATAGGAAATATAGATAAGTGCTTGCATGATCTTTTAACATTTTTCTCCTAATTTTTTCCAGTCTTATGAGCTCATTTCATAGAGGGTTGAAAATAGCCAAAATTTTGGTTTTACCTTCCTCAAAAATATCGAATTTGAAATTTTCTTTTTGAATTTCGATTGAAATTTTGGATTTCGACCACTCCAATATATGGTCTAAAAATGAAATTTGAAACCTCGGTGTGTACCGTGTGCAAATGCCCTACATATTACAAATAATGTGAAAATCGGTTTATAAGTTTTGAAATTTTCTTTAAAAACTTACTGGAGAGAGAATAGATCATGTTATATAGATATATAAAAATTTCAACGTCAAACTCAATTGGATATACAAGATTAAAAAAAGGCAAACACTTAGTGAATGAATTTTTTTGAAATAATATTTTTAATGAAAAATTACAGAAATAATATGACAAATTAAAAAAATTACAAATATACTCACCTATCTCTATTTAAATTGGTGACAGGTCGTGACATCCAAAAATTTGCTTCTTCATTTAATTTATTTAATCTAGAACCGAGATCAGGACTTTTTTGGGAGATTTAAGTTAAATAAAATTATGTCTTATGATTTCATCATTTTATATGGTTCTATGGCATCAAATTAAAATTTTAAAATTATGGTTTGGACCGAACGAGAATGGTTGACTAGTGGGTGCATGAGGCATAAAGGTTGTAAAAGCTCGCCTAGTCATTTAAGAATCGGTCTGTGTTACGCTGAATGTAAAGCCTTACCGTACTATCACAAGTCTAGAATGGGACGGACTTGGTTATCCGTATTGCGACATACCATGGACAGTTGTGTCAATAGGTTGAAAGTGGCAGTGGGTGTAAGGCTGCCACTCGGCGCAAGAGGGGACTTCTAGACTGGACGGTTTTAACCTTACTAAGCGGTGAAATCTTAGCGGGCATGACTATATGGATGGAGCTTTATAGGGGCCTTATCATGATTTTTCTCTGCCAACACACCAAAGGAAGTGTGTATTTGGTAAAATGAAATAATCATGTCTTGTAGATAAAGTTATACAACTTCTGCAAAGTGTAAAACTAATCGATTAACCGCGCCTGCGGTTATGGGTATGCCGAGCAAGCCTTTCATAGACTAGATTTTAATGTTTTCAAAAATGTCTTTAATGATGCTTTCGGATGGAATGATTCCATTAAATGGAAAAAGTTGGTTTAACTCTAGGAGGGATTCATGTGCTGAAATTTTATTAAAAGAAATTCTCACTAAAAATTATGCATTTGAAAATGATATGGAAACAACTTGCTGCTTTACGCTAAAACTCAGCCATATAACCTTCCTTTGAAATTATGACAATTATTACTACATTTATTGTGTGACTTGCTAAGTAATGTTATGCTCACCATTGCTTACTCTCTTCAGAGGAAGAATTCTACGATGGTGAGGATCAGATGGACTAGGCTGCTTCCCAATCGATTGCCTATGGTAAATCTATTGGGCGCTACTACTATTTCTTTTATTTTCGCTACATTATATTTGGCCTGCGCGCCACTTTTTTTATGTAAACTCTGATTATTAATAAAATACGTTGGATATGTTGTGATAACATTTCTGCTGTGTGTACTAGTTTTTTCTGGATTAGTACAGGATACACAGAGGATTTCGAAAGTGTTTTTCCAAGGTCCGACACAGGTCTCTGTCGTCATTTCAAATGGCGACAAAGAGCTACGACCGTTGGCAACAGCTCTCTTAGAGACTATGTCGTCATTTCAATTGACGATAGATGTGTACATTTGTAATTTTTAATTTGGTATATTATTTCTGTAATTTTTCATTAAAAGTATTATTTCAAAAAAATCCCTAGTGAATAGTGCATAATAATTATTCACTAAATATATGTATTTTCTGTATCTCTCAAATGAGATTGAGTTTGCTATTAAAATTTTGTCGATATGTATAATCTCAACTCCACTAGCTCTGATCAATTTTTTGAGAAATTTTAGGAATTTCTATACTATTTTCAAGGTATTCGCAATAATTAGGCATTTTCTCAAGATATGTTCCCGGCTAACAAGCCGAGGGAAAATGTAGTGGATAAGTTTTAGTGTATCCTTGGGTAGGGTTGAAAATAAAAACAGAATTTTCGACTATTCTGAAGTAAAATAGAAATGAAAGCCTTTTTTAGAAACGAAAATATAAAATGTCGGTATGGAAACAGAAATAGAAAATTTTTACCAGAAATGAAAATGGAAGAGCCAGTTTTGACGAATTCAGAAATTCCGTATAAACGAAAAAGGAAATTCTGTTTTTTAATTTAAATAATACTAGAAATATATATTGCTTTATAAAATATCAAATAGAGTTTAAAAATCCTACAAAAATTCTCAAAAATATTTTATAACATTTTGAACTTATAAAAATTATTTATAGAATGATTTTGGTTTTGTTTTTCTCAAATAAATTATGAATTAAAATCTAAAAATAGTAAAAATAATTAATTAAATGCTAAAATTCAGAAAATCTGAATTAAATGCTCAAGTAAAGAAATTACAAATTTTTAAAGTATTACAACTAGGAATGTACTTGGATAGAATTTCGTTTCCGTATCCACTCTGTTCCGTTCCGTATCTGTTTCTGCATCATTATGGGGTTTCCAATTTCGTTTCCATTACCGGTAAAAAAATATGGAAAAGGAAACATAATAACCATTTACCGACCATTTCCATTTTGTTTTCACCCCTATCCTTGGGCATGCTCTTCAAAATATGATGCAAATAGTTACGAAAAATTTCAAAAATGTTAATAACTTTGACAAAATTTCAAATCTACATTTGATCACACGTGATGAAGCAAAGAAGATAAATTCTGTTGAAAATAAAATTCATAAAAAGGAGAAAAAATGCTACTATTCACTAAAATGTCCTTTATTATTTTTGTCCTGATATACGTCGTGTTTTCCATTTTATTTTTGCAGGATACTTAAATGCTCATGACTTATATAACCAATTCTTTTTGTAAAAAATTCACAACTGTTTTTATCGTATCTCGAAGAGGATGCTGAGACATATCCTCGTTGTTGGACATTTGTGCAAACAAACGCTGTGCAGTAGCCTAACAAAGATGCGTTTGGTTGGAAGTTTGTTTTTTGCTTTGTACTGTGATTAAATGTAATAGAGGAGAAAGAGTAAAGTTATTTTTTCAAAGAGACGACCATATAGACAGCATAAAATATCATTATATGAGTTATTATTTATAATAACATAATTTTATACCATAATTAAAAGAATGTAGGATCTCATAAAAGCAATCTTAAGATGTCTTCAATTGTCGAAATTGTCTTTAATTTTATCTTTAAATATCATGAAAAAGTATATAGATAATAGTCGTCTCTACTAATGTACGTGCTTTATGTAGCCTCAAGTAAATTGCGCAAAACATAGTATTTTTGTCATATGTGTTAGCTAATAACATGTTTAAGCAAACGAGTCTTGCCGAAGTGACAATTGTGCACCGTTAAATAGCTCATCTGCTTAATCACCTTTTGGAAACACGTGAACTTTTTTCCGATTCATAAGAGAATTGAACTTGTTTTGAAAAATTCTACGAAATTTTCGTAAAATTCATGCGTTATAGGATTAGCTGTCACGGCAGAGGTGATGATAGGTCGAAAAAAAACACAATGTTTTACGTAGCTTACTATGTCCCACAGCGAGTTTACTCTTAACTTTGCTACCTTTGTATTTCAAAACACATTATAATTGCGGTTACAAAATCGGAACCAAACAGATTTTAGAACGGGGCCGCTTTCTTTCTAGTACGCATAGCAAGCTAGTCCGTTTCAAATTTCAGGACAGAGAGAACCAAAGATTCAAATAATGGCCCATCTTTTTATGGGCCTGGCTCAGCGTGAGATCATCTCACCATCACGAGCCACTCTCGACATGCCCCACCGACCCATCAAACAGATAAGCCCAGCCCAACGTGAAACTGGTCCGTGCAGACCAGAGGCCGCACAGGAAATGGATCGTCCCCCGACAAATCGCACGGGAATCAGCGCGTCTGAGGCTGTTTTCTCCGTGCCGACGCGACTCCTGAGCAGGGTTTCACCTTCCATCTAAAACCTTCGAAATTCACGAAATTCGCTTGAAGCGTTACGTTTCGAAAAAGGATTTTTGTTCGATTTATCACTTAAGTTCGAATTTAAATTCAAAAACTTTGAAAAACTACTCAAAAGTTTCCTAAATTTAGTATTAATAGCTTTATGATCTTTGGTGTGAATATTTTTTGAAAAAAAAAAAAGAAGTTTGAAATTTTACAATATTTTTTGCAATTTTTCCCCTTTTTTTTACATTTTTCAACATGTTGCCAATTTTTGCGAAAATCGCTTGAAATTCGCCGGTTTTCGATCTTTTCATTCAAATTTCGCTCCACGGTTTGACTAGATTTCAAATTTGTTTGACTTTTGAAATTGTTCAATTTTTCACAAATTTCGGCACCGCCAGCATGTCAAAATCCGAGATTGAAACAATATTATTAACCTTGCTCCCAAGCCAAGTAGGCATTGCAGGACACGACGCGCGTGCTGCTTAGACAAACCACACGATGGGAGGTAGGGGTGACAATTTTCCTAAGCACCTATGTATTCACGAACAAAAATTGTAATAAAGATAGGTATGTTTTTTTTTAACTCATGGGCATGTTTACAAGGGTTAAATTTTGTTTGACGGACAAACAGGTATAGGTATAAGGAAACTACATCCATATTTATTTCGCATGATTACCCGCCACCTTTTATTGATATGTGGGGCTCAACAAGCGCCCAGCTAGCCCAGATCCCTAATTTATGGTACCTTGTACTAGTAATTTGTGACTAGTGATGCCACGATAAGTGACTAGTGATGTGTATAATGATTGATAAATTATTTTTATTTTAATGGTTGAATTTAAGCATGTGTGATGACTGATGAACTTTTTTCATTTAAATTGTTGAACTTGAGTATTTATGTATCTTTTGTCTGCATATGTTATTTTAATTCTTATTTCTATGTATTTGAAATTTTGAATCATTCATAATCAATATTCAATTCACCGAATGTAGCTAATTTTCACAATTTCATCCAAAGGATTGTATTAGTACCCTAACTCATTAGCTATTAGTGCCATTTTATTAGAAGATTGTTAAAAGTGACAGGTAAACGAGTATGCCTGCGAGTATCGGGTATCCACGGGCGACGAGTATAGACAAGATTCTTTACCCTCTACACTTTATGGGTATACCCATGTGGAATTTTTGGCTAAAAGGCATGGGTATAGACGAGCACTACATGTGTCCGCTGCTCCCGATTGCCACCCCCTAACGGAAGGACGAGGCTCGGATATGATAATACTCCCTAGATTTCTATACGGTTTTTAAAACACGATTTCAATTATTAATTTTTATTATAATATATATAATCTAATAAAATTATAATATTATAAAAAATGATAAAAATCTACATATATAATTTCATATATTTATTTTAAATATTTAAAAAATTAATACTCCAAGTTTCAAAAATCTATACATCTGCATCTAAAACAAACAAGAGGATACGAGCTGATCGCTTTCCGTGTCTTCTTTTGGGATAGGTTCCCTGTAGTTTGTATGAAAACTGCAACTTAAGCAGTCCATGTAGACGAAGATCATCCAATTAAGATATTGAACATGTCCTATCATACAGTATTATTAGAAAACTTAGATCGTGATTTTTTATCGACGGTACTCGTGAGATTGCTACCCGTCCCCGTCTTTTGTGAAGTCGAAGCCGAAGGACGGCGAGTCGCTCGATGAGGTGACAATTGGAGACTAGGGGGTGTTTGGATACTCATTTCCACCAAAATCTGTGGAGTTATGTTATGATTTCTATTCTAGAAATTTGTGGAGCTGAAATGTGAGTATATTACAGTGTTTAGGTAGATCATCCTGTTTACATTTTAGACTAAAAATATAAACTTAATTTACTTTATTTTAATCTATAAGTGTCAGATCTAAGCTGGAGCTGGGAGCTAAAACTCTTCCAAACAGAGCCTAGATCACGAGGTCCGGGCCCGGATGACACGCCGTTCTCCACTTCTTCTCGTAGTCGCATCCGTGCAAGCAAGTCGTCGTCGCCAGCCTCCACTCCACGAGGCGCATTAACAATTCGAGCCAGGTCAAATACCGGAGTGTTCAGTGGCTTGCTCCGGCCTATTCCCAGCGACTCATCACTCCACTGGTGACCACGCTAGTCGCCTCCTGTCCTTATCCCCATCTACACGAACCAAACTCGCAACGCTCTGTCCCACAGATTCCACGGCCCTGTCTGAACAAGAAATGGAGCAACCAAACTCTATCAGCAGTGACCTAATGCCAATTAAGCTTATATCGGTAGCTCTTTTTTTTTTCTTATTGTAGTTTTTCTTTCTTTCTTCCTTCCTTCAGTTATTACTATGAGATGATAATTGGAATGCCTACTTATAGCTATGGATCATGTATAATCGAGAAAACGCACACCCAGAAACGGGCAACCACTTCACCCAAAACCAATTGTCCAAACAAAAAAATAGCGCTACAATTTTCTTTACAAAACAAACAGAAGTTCTTTATTTTTTACACAAGGGCCCAGAATGCGGCGGTTAATTTCACGGCTCGGCCTTTAATCTGATGATCTTGTTATGAGATGAGATTTCCATTACCACTTCGGTTAGAATCTATTTTTATATATGGGTGAATCCGAACTCATCTCTTACACTTTTCACTATATATTAAGCATCCCCATTTACATGAATCAATTTGTCGGCGTATTCCGCCTCACAGGCCCGTGATCTACAGACCGGGTTTGATTCGATAGGAGGGCGTCTTCGCAGCTGGCTAACCCTAACAAGGGGGAACCCTAAAGACCCCCGCGCGGTGAACCCCGGTGGCTATGAACTAGGGATGATACAGAGATTTTACCTAGGTTCAGGCCCCCTTTTCCTTAGGTAATAGCCTTACTTCCTGCTAGATTGTTTTTAAAGAGTGTTTTAAGCTAGTACAGTGCAGAGCTTGGGAGTTACAAGTTCTTCCTTAGACTCTACTGCGGAACTCTTGCTTGTTCGACTCGTCGTCTCCCTTTCCCATGCACCAGAAGGCCCTTATATAGACCAAGCTAACTGGAGTAGGTAAAGGGGTCATCATGTCAACCTTATGCATTTATTACTCCTTCTGTGTTGTCCTGTTCCTCCGGCCTCATTAAATGCCGACGCGATGGCCTCGCCCGATCCACCCGCAGACGTGACCTCTCTTTGTGGGTAGGTGAGAGGCGCCGAGGAATGGGCTTGTTGCGAAATCTCGCAGATTGATAGGCTCGACACAGCAGAAAGCCGCCGTCTGCACTGATGACGATAGGGAAGGAGACTTCGAGGTGAAGCTACCTCGCACCACCTTTTGCCTTTGCGGTGGGGCGAGCAAGGCGTCTTCGCCACCGCTCGCCGGGCGCCACGTGGTTTAAGACTGTCGGCGGGCGTGTTTCGCCGCTTGGTTCGCCAGTGGGCGCCACGTGGATCGGGCGCGGGGCGCAGCGTGTTTCGCCCACCGCCGCCGGGCGCCACGGGCCGGCACCTACCGGCGAGGCGTGTTTCGCCGCCTGCTCGCCAGCCGCCATGTGGAAGGGCTTTATGCGTCGGAGAGAGTACCCCAGCGCGAAGTACGCTGACACAATTGAATAAAAGTAAGAGAGTTCTATCCCTATATTTTGTGTACTCTTTCCACTGTCGCTGTGATTGCGTTGCTATGTTGATTGATCGATCGCGGGAGTACGACTTCGTTTTAATAACACGATATCAGTACGAAGCTCCACCGAGGTCGATTGTAATCGTTTGCCTGCGACAATCGACACTGCATCAAATTCATCCTGTGTCGCGCGATCTACACTAGCGTAAGCCCTACGTAAGTACATCCATGATAATAGTGATCCCGCAGATCATATTACTGTTCGATGTACTATTTAGGTGATTGTTCATCTACACAAGAGAAAATAATAGTAGTAGTAGTAGTAATTATCCGATCCAGCCGATCGTGCCCATTGCACCTGACGGCCAGTAGCCGCCAGCGCCCGGCCACCGCCACATGCCTCCGGGCGACCACGCTCAGTAGTCGCCGCCACCACCGCTGTTCGCAGATCGCCGCCGCCAAGACTGCCTCAGAGGCGAGGTCGCCATCGCGACCACGCCCACTGCGTGCCACTTCGCCTTCCTCGGCCAGGCCTCAATGCCTGCGTTGCTGCCCCGCCTGCCGACGTTAGAGGCCCGCACCCAACCACGCCCTGAAGACGCCGCATCACAACCGTTCTGCTCTGGCATGTCGCTGTCGTGAACTCGCGCGAATGTGCGCTGTTGAGTTGTCACGCGCCTGAGGACGCCATTGAGGCCGCCTCGGCAACGGGCGCCG
This sequence comes from Guadua angustifolia, assembly GCA_036346375.1. Lineage (NCBI taxonomy): Eukaryota > Viridiplantae > Streptophyta > Magnoliopsida > Poales > Poaceae > Guadua > Guadua angustifolia. Next base: position 10,736,710 of record CM070515.1, on the reverse strand, counting down.
CTCGTCCTCCCGTCGAGGGCTCGATCTCTGCACGTGCCGCCGGAGTTCATACGCCCGCTACCGTGCACCGCCTCAGCCTTTCCGTGCGAGCTGCCGGAGCCCACACGCCAACTATCATGCGCCACCTCGGCCGCATGGCCGCTTCGCGACGCCGCCGCCGTGCGCCGCCTTGGCCTCCCCACGCGAGCCGTCGGAGCCCGCTACGCTTCCTCGGCCTCCGCCACACTCGTCGCACTTGCGACCGCCCGATAGCGCCGCCACATGCGCCATCACGCTGCTTGTTTTTACCATCGAGCCGTCTTGTTTCTGGTCGTAGTCTCGCAGAGAGGCAAGCGTCTGATCGCGCGTGGGGAAGACGGCGGCTAGAAAGGGAAACCCTAGCCGCCTCCCCTCTTAGTGGGCCTTGCTGGCCTCTCTTGTGCCTCTAGCCTGTGTGGACCGGCAGGCCTCTAGCTAGTAAAGATCTATTCTGTTGCCAGAAACACAACGTGAATGGACCCTCCTACGCTTCCAAGATTTTAAATCAGTGGTAGCGTACAACTCTGCTATGCACAAAATTGTTGCCAAACTAGCATTCTATGACCAGAAGATTACAAAAGCTGAAAAGATTAATAGACCTTGTGCACATTTCACTCCAACATGAGGATACCACAGCAACAGTATCATCATACAAAGTAACAGAAGTACTCTGAGCTAATATGCATTTTACTAGAAGTAGAAAAGTATGATGAATTTTTAATGAAGAATCATCAAGTCCTACCTGGTGGGAGTCATGCATTGCCTGAAGCACATGCAAAAGCTTAGCAGGCTAGCAATAGCTGAGGCCACAGAAAAGGCTAAAGGCAGAAAGGGGATAAATGAAAGAATGACAAAAATCATAAAGGAAGAGGTAAATCCTAATGGAAAAAAAAGAAAATGGATCAGATTGCTTCCAGAAGAAAGGACCAACAAATAATACTACCAATCCTAAACAGCTATGCTATAGGTGTGGATGTACTGATCATTGGCCACGTATATACCGCACCCCAAAGCATTTGGTAGAAATGTATATGAAATCCACTAAGAGATTCCAGAAGAATCAAGAGAACAAGGCGGTGGCACATTTCATTACTCAACTTGTTAACGATGGAATGGAATCGAATGATGATCAAATCTTCGACCCCACAGAAAAATTCAAGAAGAGCCTTCTTAGATATGGTGATACTCCCATGGAGGAGGATGATCTTATTAGGAATGAGCTAAAAGAATTTCAAAAGAATAAAGATAAATTCCAAGAAGATGATATAAATGATTTGTATGGAAACATGCAGTGGTCGTCCCGGTCTTTCTTTTAGAGTCGATGTCGCATTATCCTTTAGAGTCGATGTCGCATTATTCTTTTAGAGTCGATGTCGCATTATTTTTCTTTCGGTGTTGCGGCGCGGGCGTGTATTGCAAAGAAAGCTGCTGCTGCGGCTGGTCCCACAACGTCGACGGAGGAGCGTGCAGGGGATCTGACTAGTAGTACTGTGACAACCCCTGGTAGTACTGCGGTGGTGCCTAGTAGTATTGCGGAGGAGGATTTGCTGCTGCTGAGGCGGCGCCCGGGACCTGCAGCGTTGGGATATGTTGCCCGTTTATCGGCGGCTGCATCGCATCTCATCCTCGATGAGGCGGTTGCCACCGTGAAGCCTTAAAACCTAGGAGAGAGGAAATAAGAGAGGATTTGGGGTTTCAACAACTTGATGCGTGGAGACTGAAGAGAGAATGGCGGCGAAAAGAGTGGAACGGGTTAAATCCCCTTCCATCTCAACCATGCATGTCAAAATCCAACGGATCAGATACTCTGGAGAAAAACGGACGACCGCCACCAACTCCTAATTAGAAGTAGTAGAGATACGTGGGTGAATCCAAACCCATTTTTATGTTTTTCACTATATATATATATATATTAGACATCCTTGTGTACATCAATCAATTAAATAAAAAAAAGAGTTCTACCCTTCTATTCTATGTACTCTTTCTATTGTCATTATAATTATATTGCCGTATTGATCGATCATCGAGAGTACGGGGTTGTTTGGGATAGCTTCAGTTCCACCAAAATCTGTGGAGTTGGTGGAGCAGGGTATTTCTAGCTTCAGAAATTTGTGGAGCTGGAGCTGTGGGTATATTAAGAATATTTAGGTAGATCATCTTGTTTACATTTTAGACTAAAAATATAAACTTAATTCACTTTATTTTAGCATATAAGTTTCAGCTCTGAGCTGGAGCTAGAATCTAGAGCTCTCCCAAACAGGACCTACGGCTACGTTAGGGCATCTCCAATGGTGCCACTTCAGCTAGCTATAAAGGTGCCATCTCAAAGATTTTGCTTAAGTGGAAGGAAAAAATAAGGAGAGAAATATAGATCGCTTACTAATGTATAAAAGTTTATAATCGATTCTAAGGCACTTATTACCTATTACATGTGGGCCAATATTTAATTTTATAGACAATGTTATAGCTAATGCATTGGAGATGTTGTTTATATGCTATCTATAGATGATATGAACATTTTTTATAGCTAGTGTCATTGGAGATGCTCAGATCTGACTCCCACGAGACAAAACGAAACAGCTGCACCAACCCGACCCGACCGGACCTGACTGACCATAACTACACCTCTCCTCCCAAACCAAAACCAAAACCAAAACCGGAGACCACTCACGCGGTCACGCCGCACACGCACTGGACGCGGACCCCAAAATTGGAGAACTCGCCCTCGCCTCCTCCGATCGGTGATCGCTCGCCGCGTTGCTACGGTTGGCCGGAGCGAGGAGGAGGGCGAGATGAGGGGGTCTCGGAGACCGATGGGGGTGGTGGTGAGCTGGGTGCGGAGGCAGCCGCCCAAGGTCAAGGCCTTCCTCGCCGTCGTCGCCGGCATGGCCGCGCTCGTCTTCATCCGCTTCATCGTCCACGACCACGACAACCTCTTTGTCGCCGCCGAGGCCGCGCACGCGCTCGGCATCGGCGTTCTCGTCTACAAGCTCACCAAGGAGAAGACCTGCGCTGGTTCGCTCCCCCTTCCCCCCTTCTCACCCCCTTCCCGACGATATCCTCTTGATCCGTCGAGCTCGCTGGATTCTACCGCTTTCTGATCCGATTTGTGAAAAGTTATGCTGTTTTTTTTTCCGTTTATGCTTACTTTTTTGGGGAAACATTTGGCGTGTCTCCAACTTTCGTTTCTAGTATAACGTTATCCTCTTATTTGTTGCTAATTGCCTGCCTGTTGGTGGAACGTTAGATTTTCTGTGGATTATCAACCTGGTTTGTTTGCGGAGGTAGATCATTCTGTGCTTTTTTGTTTTGTTTTGTTGTTTGAGGTGTATGAATCCACGGCTTTGCTTTCATACGGGAGATGTAATCAGGGAAAGTTAGTACTGCTTATCTGCTGTTTTGGGGGCACGGTGAAATTGTTGTGTGGTGATATCACTGGGTGAGTTCAAAGTAAGGATAAAGCTTGTGCCTGTTCAATCCAATTGCCTTGTCTTGCTTGCAGTATCTCTTTCTGCATCTGTGTACCGTATAGGTTCTGTTGCAGATTGCAGGCTATTTACACTATGTGCCCGTTCTAGAAATGTGGTTGCAATCTTATATGCATAGGGGGTAGCAGAGATCAGGGTTAACAAAACCGTATCGAACCTCAATTTCGACAACCTGGCGGTAGAGAAAATAGCGAAAAACCACTCGAAATTCGCTGAAAACTGAATGGTTTGGAAAGTCAAACGAATTTGAAATTTGGTCAAACCGGCAAGCGATTTTCGCGAGAAATGGACAAAAACTGGTCGAAAAAGCTTGAATTTCGAGCGGTTTTTGGTGAAAAACGGCAAGGTTTGGAAAAAAAAACCAGGAAAATTTCCAATTAATGTTGTAAAATTTGTAAAAAGCCATGAAAGGTCGAAAAATAGGGAAAATGTAATAAATGTATAAAAAAAGTATGGAAAAACACGAAAAAATTCCAGTATGATCTTTCCTAAATATGGAAAAAATTGTTGGAAATAGTCACACATTGGTTGTGGAGAGGGCTTGAGCATGGTTTATAAGGGTGAGGGAGCACCCCCTCATTGAGCTAGCTTTTTGGGGGGAGATGGCCCAAGAGACCTTGGTCCGCTCTGGTTGGGCTGCGACCAATGGCGTGGCAAGGCTTGCTGGTGGCATGAGTCGTTGTAGGCCGATCGTGTGGCGATCAGTTAACAATTGGTATCGAGCCAGTGGCCCTGTGGTTCCTAGATAATCTCTACCAATGTGTGAGGGGAGATTGTTGGGAATAGTCCCACATTGGTTGTGAGAGGGCTTGAGCATGGTTTATATGGGTGAGGAGCACCCCTCATTGAGCTAGCTTTTGGGAGATGGCCCAAGAGACCTTGGCCCGCCGCCTGTTGGGCTGCGACCCAATGGCAAGTAAAGGCGCCTTGCAATTAAGTGGCGTGAGTCGTCGTGTCGATCGTGTGGCGATCAGGTTAACAAAAATTTCAACATGACCTTTGCTATATTTTAGACAATTGCAAGTTGTAAAGTAGGCATTTAGCAATAATATGTCAACAAATAATCTTTCATTTCAATACTACTTACATATCAATCCAACAAGTGCAAAAATAGGCATTCATAATGGCATACCAATACCATTCATATATCAACACCATTTACATTTTAATACCTTTCATTTGAAGTTGTGAAGTAGGCATAGCTTCGTCGTTTTTCCATTGTCACATATATGTCATGTTCGATCTATATGAACGGAATGTTAGTAAAAAATTGAGTTGCAATGAAATGAAACGTATAAATGAAATAAAATTCGACATGACCTTTGCTATACACTTTGCCTCGGCGGTGAATCTCCAGCTGCTCATTTTCTCAGCATCTCCTCTCTCTTGTCATTCTTCTTATCCTTTGTCCTATTTAGGTCACGAAAGTACTCACGAACTTCCACATGAACTTTACTATAATGGACGATAGTCGTATCGTGTCCTATCAAGTGTTGCGTCAGTCGGGTTGCACCACCTCCTTTCTTCTCTTTGAGACAATGCTTACATCGAACTAGCACCCAACTTCTCATCGTGGTTCATCACATCGACACACCACGCTAATAAAAATAATAAAAATAAGCAACATATAAATATGCTATTTGAACAAATAGTACCATCCGCTAATAAAAATAATAAAAGTAAGCATACATATAAATATCGCTACTTGAACAAATAGTACCATTTGCCGTGTCCTCCATTGCTACTAAATATACTTCAACAAATATTGCTACTAAATATAATTGAACAAATATTGGTACTAAATATAGTTCAACAAATATTGCTACTAAATATAGTTGAACAAATATTGCTACTAAATATAGTTGAACAAATATTGCTACTTGACATACTTGAACAAATATTGCTACTTGACATACTTGAACAAATATTGCTACTAAATATAATTAAACAAATGTTGTTACTAAAATATGTTGAAATAAATATTGCTGCTTGAAATACTCGAACAAGTATTGGTACTAAAAATTCGTGAAGAAATATTGTTAGGTCACTATCACTGTTGTTTAACCCTATCAAAAATGCATGAACAAGTATTGCTACCATTTCAACGTCAAATGTTGAAGTAAAATGCAAATACATGCATGATGCATGAACAACACATACCTACTAGTACCGAGCGAAAATCGACAAAAACCAAGCCAAATCGAGCTCATTTCGCAAAATTCATGGAATAGCTCAAAATTCGCCGGAGACTTCGAGTTTTGCTCAAACCGAGCGGTTTTCCACGCTTACCGTTCGAAAATTGCTGGCTGGCCAGCGGAAAGACAACGAGGAGCTGCTAGATCTCATTGAGGCGGCGTTGTCGGGACGAAGGCGAGTTGGGAATTTTTCCGCTCATTGAATGTGTCGGTGAGATGGTCCACACTGGTCGCCAGGTCATTGCAATACGGATGGGTCGGGGTGGGCCGATGGTCCACAGGCGACTTGGCCTGTGGGCTGAAATCCTGCAGACCAGCCTTTTCTTTTTATTTTTGTCTTTTCTATTATCTACATTTTGAATGGCTCAAAAAAGTCTCCAAACTTCATTTTTTGAAAAAATATTCACACCAGAGGTCATAAAACTATTAATACTAATTTTAGGGAATTTTTGGATAATTTTTTCCAATTTTTCCAAAAAATTGAATTTGAACTTCACCGGTAAACCGAGCGGTTCCATTTCTTGTGCTGGCTTGGTACGGGCGAAAATCGCAGTTTTGAGGGTTTTCATCGGTTTTTCAAACCCTAACAGAGATTATTCTGAGCGGTATGATTTGTGTGATAGTGGATAAAAGCGTTTGTTGGGAGCATTTTTCATCTCCTGTGTAGAGATGGTGGTGGTTAGGTTGTGCGCCTTTCTCTATCATGGACTTGCTGTTTTTCAGAAAATTTCCTTCTTTACTTTCCAAAAGACTTTGTTCCTAGATGCTTTTAGTAGTGAAACCCAAGGATTTCCTGAGGGGTGCAGAGTTAGAAACTATGGCATGAAAAGAATAAGCAATGAACATTTTGATGATATGGTTCTTAAATTTGGGGTTGTGACCTGGACTGTCTTAAATCCAAATTCCAATGCTGCTGAAAAGCACCACTTCCATCTATGTTACCAGCTACTTATTAGGCACAGAAGGATGTTCCTTTTGCTCTTTGGCTGCTTAAAGACTCCTGTTTCTTTAACGGAAAGGGGACAGGGGAATTTTAATTGATCTACTCTATGTTACCCACATGTGTTTCGGTACAACTGTAGCATTATATTGAGAGACATAAATACATTTTTTGTGCATATGATTGAAGGATTCTCTTTTTCATGGTATGTTTGCTCATGACGTTCCCTTCTTTTTACTTGTTAGAATATTATGACCAAGTATTCTATTTTATCATTTGAACCCATGTGAAAATAATGTATGAGTATGCAAATGGAAATTTGTATGGTCACAGAATCTGCACTCTCACATGATTTCTGGCATTTTCTGCATGCTGGAGACTGCATCCACCTCGCAGTTTCCCATTAAGGAGAACCAAGCAATTTTTATAGTAAAATGTATGCAATCGACTTATCTGCTCTAATAAAAGGCACTAGACTGGGATATCATTGAATGTCAAAAATTACAATTGTAAGATAAGTTTGCGTTTTTTTTTGTTATCATTTGTTCATGATTATTGTTGTGTATACATTATACTCATGCTCTAATTTGTTGGAACCTTTCCCTCTTTCTTAAATTCTTGCAGGATTGTCACTCAAGTCACAAGATTTAACAGCATTATTTCTGGCTGTTAGGTTGTACTGCAGCTTTGTTATGGAGTATGACATCCACACATTACTGGATACAGCTACACTAGCAGCTACTCTTTTTGTTATTTACATGATTCGGTTCAAACTAAGGTCAACTTATATGCTGGACAAGGACAACTTTGCATTGTACTATGTGGTAAGAACAATATGAACTTCAAAACTTGATAATGGTGTTTTAACACTAATCGATAATTGTGTTTCTTTCTTATATCACCTCTCTGACTTCAACTTGTGCACTGGAATTGCTGGAGCAATACAAAACACCATATAGTTTTTACCCCTGCTTGACGAAGATCATATCCTGATTGTATATTTTAGTTCCACATAATTACTATAAGATGTCAGTACGGTGATGACATCACTTTTAGAAAAGAGTTGTGCTTCTGTCTTTGGTGCTGGCTAGTTTTGCTTGTTGATCATTTTTCATGTTAACCCACCTTTTATTGCCACACATGCTATCTTAATAGACTTACTTTCCAGGTGTTGCCTTGTGCTGGGCTAGCGCTACTTGTTCATCCTTCAACATCACATAACATCATCAACAGGATCTGCTGGGCCTTCTGTGTCTATTTGGAAGCTGTTTCAGTGCTGCCCCAGTTGCGTTTGATGCAAAATACAAAGGTAAATCTTAGAACATGCATAGGCCCTTGAATGTGGAGTCGACTGGCTGAATTTATCTGACTTTTAACCTTTTTTTTTGTGCAGATTGTTGAACCGTTCACAGCTCATTATGTGTTTGCATTAGGTGTTGCAAGGTTTCTTAGCTGTGCACACTGGGTCCTTCAGGTTCTTCTCTGTCATTTTTTCCTTAAAAAAACTAAGAGCCAATACAAATGGTGTTCAGACCGGTTAGGTAGTTTTATGAAACATTCACAAGAGTGGTTCATACTCTACATACCTTAGATCAACAAAACACAAAACACCATGGAAAACAGAAAAGCAGTTCTGCTATAAATAAAAAGAAACTCCGCCTCTGCTTGCTTGTTCTAATTCATCATTTATCTAACAATCTTATCACACTGTTGTTCATTGTTTATGTTTGTGAGTACAGAGAATTAGAAATTAACACGACAACTAAATTAAGGTGTATTTCTCTTGTTATCATCATCAATTCATCATCATCCATGCTCATCACTCATGTGTGATGCAACATATCCTAGGAAATACATTGTTCTACCATATTGCATGACGGACTGATATTTGTATCTTCTCAGTGTCTGCACTTTTAGCGGCATCATTCTTGTGAAATTTGTTACTTTTACTGTATGGAATAGTAGCATCCTTATTTATGTGGTTTTGAAAGAATGAAAGATCGAATTTATGTTGCAGCATTGAAGGATTTCGTGAGTGCGTCCATCTAAACTATGAAACGATACTCTGTTCTGTAGGTTTTGGATACCCGTGGCCGTTTGTTGACTGCTCTGGGCTATGGTTTGTGGCCATCGATGGTGCTTCTCTCTGAAATCGTCCAGACCTTCATCCTTGCAGATTTCTGCTACTACTACGTGAAGAGGTACATAATCTAGCTTTTGCTATCACTTAGGGAAAGCGTTAAGCATTGGCTAACCGGTGACTTGTGGTGCAGTCTTGTTGGTGGGCAACTGGTGCTGCGACTTCCTTCTGGGGTGGTGTAAAATTTGCAGCAGGATACACAACTTATTGGTTGTGTGCTCGTCTTACAATTCAACAGTCAGTCTGCTTGAAGTGCCCACACTTCTCCCCTCCTCTCTTCCCAAGTGGGATGTATACCAGAGCCGTGTTTGCTTGAGATATATATATATTTTTCAGTTAGAAACTGTTATGTGCAAAGACTGTCTTGAAGCGTAGGATGTCAAGCTAACTATTTATCCATACTAGTTTTCTCAAGTACTTAGCTTCTACGTGATTAGTTGTCGCAGTTGCACAGCGGACCGACCAAGATGGGATCCTCCCATTTTCAACGATCGTTCCTCCTTCATTTACGTTGATCTGGCAGTGTGGCTGTAAAACATTGGAATGGAATTGCCAGGATGGTTTGATCGTAGGAAGCCGCGTGCGTGTGTCGATGGGTCTAGACTCTGCCAAATTCGCAGTTCGGGCCTGGAAAACTACTCGAAGATTGGGCTGGCCTGGCTAGTCTGGTCATCAACAGTAACGGGCCGGGAGCATAGTATTGGGCCAGGGGCACATGATGTGCTAGAGGAGGAACTACCAAAGAACATGACCAAATCCCAAAGGAATGGCATGGTCATGGTGCAACCTGCAAGTAAAGCACCAAGGCAAGACGTGAGGTCGTATTAGAGTTTGAACATCACATGCTTCTTCCATTTGCGGGTTTTGAATACCCGCGAGTTACTTCTTTGCAAAACAAGTGTCATACACATCAGGTGAACGACGATTTGTTCTCAGCTTAGCATCGCGGGGATCAGCAGCCCAATCCCCGGGATCGCCTCAAGAATATTGAACATCCATGGCGGACCCGTGCAAGAAACGAGTTGGCGCCCGCATGCATCAGCATAAACCCCCCCATGCATGCCTTACTTGCCGTGAGCGTGCCGCTTGCTTCTCTCTACCTTCGCCGGCAAGTTAGAAGTCAGCCACAACAAGTTCCAAACTTCTCTTCCGTTCCGTGACCCCAACCCATCCATGACGACGCCGCCTCGCGCGTTTATTTATCACAACCCACTATCGAGGTCTTACAGTTACCGCACCTGCCATCTTGCCTTTCGACGTATGCTTTGAAACGCGACAAATTTTCTCTGGATCCTGCGAGAGTTGAGGTATTTCCTACAAGAATTTATATATTCTGAACAAGCTTATAAAGCGTATAAATCGAGTGAGCAGGGATCGTAAAGTTGGAGGGCATAAAACGTATTTCTTTTAGCACATAGACTAAGAAAAAAAATTAAAAATAATTAGATTATCCTTAATTATTATCAATAAATACTATATCCAATGCATACATTAGAATATGAAATACGGCCTATATTCATAAACATGACTATTCGAAGAATAGAAATCCTAATGCTATTAGAATTCACCTATGACCACCTCATAAGTTTATATAGCCTTTTTAATCCTCCTCTAAAGTAAATAGAAATCCTACTTAAAAAAGATAGGAATTCTAATCGTATTTGTATTCCTCTAAAACACACTTCTGAATCCTAAAAAGAGAAGTCCGGGTGTACCAGGTCCAGATCCCTCTCTGGTTTAAATCGGAACCCCCCGGCTAAACGATCCAACCAAATGACCAATCCAGAGCACTTGCCCAAGTTGGCCTCGTTCGTTTGCTCGCCCGCCTCGCCCTCATAACTCATAAGCCGAGCGCGTGCGTAACGTTAACCCACGCCGACATTCTTCCCCTTCCTTCGTTTCCCTTCCTCTTTTCCAGTGTTTCGCTCCTCCCGCCCATGGACGGCTCCAAGCGAGGCGGCGGCGCCGAGAGGCCCGGTCCCGACGAGAACCCTAGCGCCAATCCTCCCGCCGCAGCCGGAGGGGACGACGTTTCAGCAGCCACGGCGGCGGTAGCGAGGCGGCCGTTCACGAGCTTAAGCCAGGAGGAGGCCGACCTCGCCCTCGCCCGCGTCCTTCAGGAGCAGGTAAGCGTCGAGATCTCGCGGGATTGATGGCGCCTGGGCCTGGCCTGGGGGTTCTGGAAGTTGCGGCTGATTCGTCGTTTTGGGGCTGGGCGGCGGCGCAGGAGCGGGCGTACATGATGCTGAGCGTGCACGGCGGGGAGGGAAGCGAGTACGCGACCTCGGACGCTGGGAGCTACGACTACGAAGAGGAAGAGGAGGGGCTCGAAGGCGACGAGGGGAGCGACTATGAGGAGGAGGATGAGGAGGAGGCGCTCGACAGAGACGAGGAGGTGGGCGACGCGGAGGGGGCCGAGGTGGACCCCGCGCTCTACGAAGACGACGAGGCGTACGCGCGGGCCCTGCAGGACGCTGAGGAGGGCGACGTCGCCGGGCGGCTCATGGCGCTCGCGGGGATCAGTGATTGTGAGTGCACATGAGATTTTTCAAAATTCAGTCACATTTTTTTCCCTTTTGGTATGTTGCTTAGTCTCTGGTTGTTCAGTAGGGCGAGCGATGGAGCATGATGCCGATACTGATGATGAGGAGGAGGATGAGGATGATCCACAGGTGATATTTCATTCCATTTCATGAGTTTGCGACGCACATATTCTCTCGTCAATTCGTTGGTTTATACGTTTGATCAGGCAATCATGCACTAGCTAATCTGAATACCATCAAGATGACAATTTTCAGATGGTTTCAGGGATAAATTAGTTTTTTTTCCTAATCCAAAACATAAAGACTAGTTTGCTGCCCCAGGCTTAAGCATGGACAACTGAATGTTTGAAATACATACTCTTCATAATTTCCATCATATCATCATTTCTCAGGTGCTTTGGAATCAATACGGTAATGGCATGTACAGAATTATATTTACATCTTAGAACTGCCCTACTTTATTAAAAAGAACACAGATTTGGTGAACGCAGCGGCATGTGCCCACCTTAACTTATCGCACTGTTCACCATTTGTGATTTGTGAATACACTAAATAGAGTTTGGCAATCGAATTTTCCTGCTCCTCGTGATGATCTGATTCTTGTGGATAAGCAACCATTGCTCGCATGTAAAGTTGCATATTTAATATCAATTCTTCTATTTGGCAATCGGGCAAAAAAGCTATAACAATTTCCATCCATGAACAATTTGTAACTTTGTCAAAGCTTGCGCTTATTTTATTGATACCTTCATTGAAAATCGAAGAATGAAGTAGTATCTGACATTTTCAATGCCTGCGGTTATGTCAAACTTTAGGATGCATGGGAAGATGTTGATCCAGACGAGTACTCTTATGAGGTAAGCTTTTTTTATATTAAAAGAAACGGTTGTTCTTTGCTTGTTGTACTGCATCCGAACTTTCAAGTCTCAGCATTGATGGTTGTGGTGTTCTTTAGGAGCTGGTTGCGTTGGGTGAAGTAGTTGGTACGGAAAGCAGAGGCCTGTCTGCTGGTGCTCTTCTTTCATTACCTTCAGTAACTTATCAGGCGCAAGACAAGCAAGACGGCAACATGGAACAGTATGAGCACTGCTTATTTTATTTTGCCTCGTCCCCAAAAATTGTTTGTATACATGATGATATCCTGACATATCAAATTTATTTGCAGATGTGTTATTTGTCGTGTGGAATTTGAGGAAGGTGAATCATTGGTCGCACTTCCATGCAAGCATTCATACCATTCTGAGTGCATAAACCAGTGGCTGCAATTAAACAAGGTACAAGGACCACCATCCTGAATCCTTCCTTTCATATCCGGAAAAGTGACCACCAACCCCCTGATGAATGAAAGGAAAAGGCATATGAGGTCCAGCTCCTCTAAATTCCCCATCCTGTATGATGCCAATCCTTATGAAAATACACCACTTGGCATGTTAAAGCAGTCAATAACAACAATTTGACCACACAATTTTGATAGTGCTAGAAAAGCATTTGTTTTCTGAATGTGACAAATATCATTGATTCTGTTGCAGGTATGCCCTATGTGCGGTGCTGAAGTTTGTACCTCCGATAACAACCGAGCATGACATTATATTGTGGTCGTTATGGGCGCTCAATGGGAAGAAATAGCGGCAGCTTGATACTTTCTGTCATTAGTGAGATGAAAGCATCAGGAGATGTTGGATTATTCAGAGAAACGAGGAAACAAGCCTTGAGTTCGTCTCTGTTTTCTCCCCAGTCCAACAGACTCAGATCTCTTTACTTACCATGCCGCTACTTCATATGTTCTGTTAGACGCTCGTGGTTCATGTATTGACATATGATTCATTCACAGATGTAAAATTATTATATTTATTAGTACGATTCATTCATAGATGTAAAACTATTATACTTATAGCTATTCTTTTACTCTTGGTCAGCTGATTGTAGCTTATGTTTCATGTTTGAATGATGCCATTTTTGTTGAAAATGTTGGTCTCTCGTACTGTTCAAATGAACAGCACTGTCCGTGAAAGAAATTTCGTATGTTCTGCATACCATGTCCATTCTGATTCTGCGTAGTTGGTCTGTTTCTACGGTAATCGACTCCTGCTTTGTGACGGGCCGTTTGTTGAACTTGACTAGTTTGTTGGGTTGGGCTAGCCTCAACATTGGGTGGAATTCCATTCACTGTCGTGTTCGGTGTGAGCTGTCTGGGCTCATGCTGCTTACTCCTTCCTTCCTCCTGGGCATCCTTTCCAGAATTACCACTGCCTACTCGGCAAAATGCCGCCGAGCTCCGTCTAAAAAAGAAGTGCCACGGCGCTCGATAGACCAAAACTCTGGCACGCGCGAGTGGCCTCGGCGAACCGCGCAGCATCGCCGGCGGGGGTGGATTAGGGGTGGCAACGGGACCCGTTCCTCGATCCGACGGGGAATTCCTCTATTAGGGGATGGATATGGGAAGAAATCGTCTCTCGCGGGAATAGAAACGGGGAAAATTATTCCCTCGTCGGGGATGGCAGGGACGGGGATGGGAAATTTTTTTCCCCGCGGGGACCCGGTTGGGGATCCGAATTTAGTTTAATCCATTTTAGTTGTTAGATTGCATACATATTCTCTAACCCATCATATTCACATTTTCATAAACGGGACAACATAATCTTCAATGAATGCATGCATTCTTTTTTTTCTTGTCTATTGATATGATTTTAGAGTTAAAATGGCTATAAGAACTCTTCTCTTGTATGAAATTTTTGCGGGAATAGGCCCCCGACGGGGCACTGATACCCGAACGGGGATGGGGACAGGGAGATTTTCTCTCCTGAGATAGGGAATGGGGACGGGGACAGGGAAAATTTCAAGTCGCGGGGACGAGGACGGGAGGCACTCCCCAGCGGGGAATGCCCCCGTTGCCACCCCTAGGGTGGATGGAATGGTTGGGCAGCCAGCCAGGCAGTGGTAGTAGAGTTGATGTGCGGGAGCGCCACGGTAGAAATGTAGGCATGAATCGGTTTAAAATCCCGGCGAAATGTTGAATTTGACCAGATTTGAGATAATACCTATTAAAAATGTCATCTTTCATAAATTTTTGGAAAAACTAAAAATTTGAGTTATTTAGTAATCACCATCCACCCTTCATTTATACTTTAATATTTGTGCAACTACCAAAAAGAAAAATATGGAAGCATATCTTTTATAAAAAATAATAGAAGCACTGTCAAATTTTTACAAAAATATACAAGGTTGATCATGTTTTGAAAATTTTATGGTACCATCTTTAGCAGTTAGGATCATAAAAAAAATTCCAAAATAATTGAACTTCATTTGTTATTTTTGAAAAATAAAAACATAAGGAATATAAATGAGATAGTAAAAGTGTCAGAATTTTATAAATTCACTCGAATGTGATCATGATTCAAAATTTTTAGGAGAGCTTAGGAATTGCCTCAGCATCCTTATCTAAAAGTTTAAAAATTATAAATTTATTTTGGTTGCTCAATCAAATATATGAAAGCAATACATGTACTCAGTTTTTATTAGGACAATAGCAGTGTCATAATTTTTAAACTTTTTTCAGCTTGATCATCATCTAAAACTTTTATGGGAATATTAGTGGTGCGTCAGGACCATTCACAAAAATTTTCTAATATTGTTTAAACTATTTTTCATTCGGTTAAAATTTACCGAGATTTTAGCAATTTCGACCAAATCTCGGAAATCCGGGTCCGAAAAGTTCCAGATTTGAATTTTGTGCAGATTTCATCTGAAATTCTAAAATCTCACTAAAATTTTGAATTTCGATCGTCTCTGAAATATAGTCCGAAAATGAAATTTGAAATCTTATACATGATCATAGCAGGTGGCCGACCATTCACAAAGTAGCCCGTGATGCACCCCTGCACTAGTTCACCGTAGCAACAAATAGTCCACGGTCGAGAACTCGAGATCATACCTGAAAGCGAGGCTGTGAGAGCCAGTCGTTGCGACTAGATGCGTTGCTCAAGCACGCAGCCAGCCTCATCTCTCAACCGTCCGGCAGTTGGAACGGACCAGGAGGTTGGCCACGCCCGCTCCTTAGAGCATATACAATGGGTTGATATTAGCTACCTATAAGAGTTGCCATATCACCTATTTGTTGATGTGGATGAAAGAGAAAGAGGAAAGAGAAAAAAGCTGTCTATACATTTGCAATGATCAGAAGACGGAACCAATTTGGTTGTGTGTAGAGATAAATTGATTGTAGCACGAGAACCAAAAAAGTGACTGTCTGTACCATTGTATAAGGTTGTCTATAGGTGACGTGTCAATTTGCTATAGACAGTAACTATCTATAGAATTGTACATGCTCTTATGTTGAACCGAGCCGCGCTACACAACAATAACACAGGCCACAACACGGAAGCAAAGTTTTTAAGGTCCCTTAGCTTTTTTTAAAAAAAATAGTCATATATCTAATAAAACTGTAAATCTGATCTCTTCTCAACCATAATATGTATCTACCACACTCCTATATCATATCAGTCACTTATCTTGCTTCCCAACCATGACGGTAGATCTGACGTGATTCCACACCGTGGTAGGTGGCCTACCGCAGCCTCGAACAAGCTAGCAGATGATATATATCGTATCTCGATCATTCTGTAGCCAAGAAGAGGCTATATCTATATATATTTTTATTGTTGGAGAGGTTCCCCGTCACGTCACACCGTGCTATATATCTTCATAAATTTATTACGCATTGTATTTTATAAATGGTGTTTAGCTTAGATGGCAGAGGGGTTGCGAGGCATACCTAAGATCTCGAGTTCAAATCTTGTCAAGAGCAATTTTTTGCATCAACTTTGCTCATTTAATTGGACTATTAAACCATGTTGTAATTTTTTGAAACTTTTGAGAATGGTTCTCAGAGCATTCCTAATCTACCATATAAAATTCAGATCATGATCAAATTTGTATAATTTTCAAAAATTTTAACAATGCTACTGATACATTTAAAGCAACTTTTTGATCTAATTAAGCTACTAAATTTGCAAATTCTTGAATTTTTTTGAGAAGGGTCCTAAGAGTATGCCTACGCTACCGTAAAAATTTCAAATCATGATCAAACTTTTGCGTTTTAAAAAAATCTGACAATGTTGTTAATGCATTTAAAACAATTTTACTGATTTAATTGAGCTACTAAATTTATAATTTTTCAAAATTTATGAGAAAGATCCTGAAGTATGCGTAAGCTATCGTAAAAAAAAATAGATTTCTGTATTTTTAAAACCTTTTAAAGGATTTTTAAAAAAATTAAAACTTTCTATCTTTATTAAAATCTCTATCCGACTCAATAATTCCTTTCATTCCCAGCAACACGCGGTCCTGCCGCGCATCCGGTTGGCAAAAGCTCTCGCAGGCGCAGCACGCGCCAGCCGGGCCTCACGCGAACCAATCAGCCGGCGCCACAGCCGCGCCAAACCGGGGGAATCCGGATTAAACATTCCCTTCCACCGCGGCACAGGACAGCGACGTGCGGTGCGGTGCGGCCGGCACGCCCACAAGTCCGGCGGATGCTGACTCGCACCCACCTCTTATTCTTAATCTTATCGCAGAACCCGCACAAAATACGACAAAACCCGCGCGAATCCACCCATTCCGCTCTAGAATAAGATAAGACGCGGAAGCCAACGTCTCACCTGCCTCTTCTTCTTCCCACGTCCTCGTCCATAAACACAGAGCCGTCTCGGTCTCGCCCGTCTCTTCTCAGATCTGCGATTTCGTATCCGCGCTCCTCTGATGATCTGCGCGCCTCTGCACCTGCCCGCGCCGAAACCTGCTGTTGGGTTTCGGGTGTGCAAGATCCGGTGCGCCGTGGCCGTCGCGGCGGCGCCGGGCACGCTGTACGACGTGCTGGGGCTGCGGGCCGGCGCGACGGGCCGGGAGATCAAGGCGGCGTACCGACGCCTCGCGCGGGAGCGGCACCCGGACGTGGCGGGCGCGCCCGCGGCCGGCGACTTCATCAGGCTCCAGGACGCGTACGCCACGCTCTCCGACCCCGACAGCCGCGCGCGCTACGACCGCGACGCGCTGGCGCAGCGCGCGCGCGCGCGTCCCCGGTGGGGCGCCGGGGGTAGCGGCGGGAGCCGGCCCCGCCGCTCGTGGGAGACCGACCAGTGCTGGTAGCCACGGCGCCAGCCGATTCCACCCATCTCTAGCCGGACCATGTCAGCTTGTGTATACTAGCGCGCGTACTCTTGCCGCCATGCGGCCATGGATACTCTGGTTACGGTGACCATCCATGTGATTCCTCCTCCTTGCGCTTGTGTGTGTAATCTTGAGAAGCGTATTAGGAATTCAGAAATTTACTTATGCAATGTGAATATGAGGTTTGAAGGAAACTGCATGCCCTGCCTCTCCCTATCTCGTGTTCAATCCTTGTCCATGCCAAGATGTGTTGTGATATAACATTACCTTCCAGCGAGCGATGCAGTCTCCGTTTCTTCGATGGCAAGCAGACAACGGCGTGCTACCGTCGTATTATTTACTATTCGATGCCAGCGAACCAAGGGAACATTGCCAATTGGAGTATTGGACAGCCTCGAATTTCTACATGAACATTCCATTCCATGAGAGTTGCCTGACCTTCCCACTTCTCTCGAGGTCAAAGCGAGACAATGCCACCGGCAGCTCTTCGGCCTCTCCTTGTGACAAACGCAAAGCAGTACGTGTCAGTATCAATTGCAATGCACAGCTGCAGTGGAAAACAAGAAAAGTTGGCAACTTGTCCCTAGTTAACATTAACAAAATACATATTTTCTTCTAATCATTCGTAACTACCTTTGCTTTAAGATTCACAAACTTTTCTTGGGAAGGTGCACTGAATCACAATCCTAGAAATTTTGTACTTTTATAAACCAAACAGTAATGCTCGGTTCATCATTTTCTTGTTTGGATCCCTCTGTGTCATGTGACTGGTACACGTCAAGAATATCACAATAAAATCCGTAATGGGACGGAAGAACACGGATGTCACGGACACCAAATGACAAGCAGTCTAGAATTAGTACTGTTTCTTTGACCGGCCAAGGAGAAACATCAGCCAGTTTGTCCTCTACGACTAAAACAAAACACCACCCCGTATTTGTCTCTCTGTTTTGTTTCTTGTAGCTTTTTTTTTCACTCCGCCTCATTCTCTTATACTAGAGCTCAGTACAAATCGCGCTCATGTGAACATGTACAATAGTGTAATGTCACCTGTTTGTATGTTCTATCACATAAAATTTTTGTTGGCATAGAATAGAGGGAGAGTATAGCTATCTCATCGTGAAGAGACGATCATATAGATAGTATCTCTACTAATATAAATTTACAGTTGGTGGCAGCTGTTCGTTCTTCCTAACCTCTCCTCATATCTCCAATAATGGCCAGGCATTATAGCTAATTATTCTTTCCCGATTTACAGCCAGCCATATCTCTCTAAATATGGCTGATTATTATAGCAAAATCCCTAATTATTGCTGATAATTAATAGTCGGCCAATCATTCCTTTTGTACTCTATATAAGTTGTACAGTTTTCACAGAATCAATCAAGAGAATTCATTTAAGATCTCCCATATCGTGCCGTCGCGGCGAATGAACTCGACGAACTGATCAATAAGTGACGGACCAACGTACATAGCCACGAGACACAGGAGGTCGAGCGCCATGGCCAAGAGTAATCGCGCTAGAAGGATGACCAGAGCGCGACGCCCACCAGTGCCGCGGACCCAGCCACGACCGCTTGGACATGAACAAAGTGTACGACGCTTCACGCGCGGCTGCCCGACGACACCAGTGGGACATTGTCGGCGGTGAGAGAGTCATTAGCATACCCCTTGGAGATAAACGGGTTGATCCAGCTGAACGTTGCGAGAGAGGAACGACGCGGCGGCAAGACGGCGTGGGTGTGCCTCTACCGGTGTTTCTCGTTCACCTTTATGGGCTTCGGCGTCATGGCTGGTGAAGTCAGTGATGGTTAGGTACGCCAGAGGCATGGAGACGAGTAAGCCGGTAAAGGCGAGAGGGTCATCTGGGGAGAGTAGCGAACTGTCAGCGCAGCAGACCACCGCCGAAGTAGAGAAGAGCGCGGCGCCAAGGACGGTGGCGATCCAAAAAACGCGGAGGTGCAAAGGCTGGGTGGCGGTGGTGGCCCTTTTCTCCGAGGCGACTGACCACGCGGCCATAGCGTGCACGACGAAGTGGGCGGCGAGGAAGGTGGACTCCACAGCGCACCATGACATGCTCGGCAGGAGAAAGAACGCGAGCGCGAGGAGGACGGCGGACGTCCCAAGCACGACCGTGTAGCGGCCAGTGGTCCGGAATGGCGGTGATTTCGAAGCATGGCGCCTGCGTTTCGGGAGAAGCACCCGTGTCGCCTCGCGAAGGTGGTGGATGACGAGGACGAAGCGAGACGACGAGGAAGAGCGGTCTTGCGAGGAGCGCTGCTCTGCATGCATGGCGAGAGAAAGAGGAACACGAGCTGGTAATATAAATTGCAAAAAGGGAAAAAATGATTGATTGATTTTTGAGATTGGTAATATATATTGCTACGTACAATATATTTGGTTTTTAATTCATACCGGAGAAGAAACCATAAAAACTTTTGTAATCGGGAGAAATAGATGTTTAATCTTGTAGCACAATTTTCTTTTATTGATTGACCTTTATGTTTCATTACCAATTTTATTTTTTGTAGCAACGCATTTCGTTACTAATTTTATTTTTCGTAGCAACTCACGGGCATTGATCTAGTAAAATACAATTATGTGAGTTATTGTATATAATAAATGCTTGTTCATGACATAATTAAAAGATTTTAGAATCTCATAGAGATAACCATAAAATGTCATCTATTGTACATGCTCTAAGTTTACACCATATCATCAAGCTAACGACAACTGTTGGATCGACAACATCATGCCCATCCAATCATTAAACATTTCCTAAATCTTTGTTATATAAAGTAAGAGTTTCTTTTCACATTAATTTATCAAAACTATCCACCTTTATCACTGCTCTTTAATTACCCACCTTTGCCACTGCTCTTTAATTACCCACCTTTGCCACTGTTAGTGATATTTACAAATAAACTTTTTATCGCAAATTAATTTTCTTAATATATGTTGAGGCTGATACCGGGCCGAATCTGGGTAGCGCAAAGGTTAAGGTGGGTAAGACCTAGATTGATTTGGGCTTGGATTTAGACCGCACTTGGTCTTGCATGGACTTAGGCCGCGGCCGTGGTTAGGGTCATATTATTAATGTGGGCTTAAAATGGCATATTCTTTCGATAATATATTTCTTAATATATGTTGAGCTTATGTTCTGCTGATAATATCTGCAATTAAACTTTTTTCGGTTTTCTTATTTAGAGAATGATTTTTTATGCATCGCATCCTTACATATCCTCTTGGACAATAAAAAACATACATTTAACTTTAGACTAGCCATGTGCCTATAAGATGCAACGGAAACTCGATTTACGATAAAAATTACTATTTGCAAAGAGTACCAACCTTATCTAAATAATAATGTTCACTCTGAATGTGCAATAGTTAAAATTTTAAATCATTTCATCAAAGCATACAAATTCCAAGTACTTGTTTACAAACTCGAGGTTAAAATTATCTTTAATTTCACAAACTTAAATAATAACATAACAACACTTGGGATTGTAAATTTGTAACGTCATAATTTGAGATTGATCGATTGACCGAAAGAGGCATCACCTATTGCCCTATGGGCACAAAGGCATTGAAGAGGTAGGCGTCATCCGTATGTGACTGCCACCGTCAGCAGCGTGCGTGGCTTGTATGTCTTGCTCTGACCATACTATAGCCCCACCCCATCAACCAGCTCCACCGCCTCCTCGCCTCCCCCTGCGAGCACCTCCCTCAACCTATTGACATCATCCACCGCGGCGAGCTCCAGCAGCGCCGCCAACATATCTCGCCGCTCACCACCAGCAACCTACCCCTACGCCGCATCGATAAGATCAGGAAGGTCGTCTATTACCTCCGCTCAACGGATAAGCCCAACACATTTGCAGGAGAGGCGAGAAGTGATCGGGTTATATAGATTTAGCAACCGAGAATATATCTATGGAATCCAGATTAAGAAATCATCAAATAAGGAAGGCAACAAAAAGGAAAGAGGCGAGAAGAGATCCAACTCTATGAATCGAAGCTCTGCTTCCTTCTGAAGGGAATCAATCAATCCAATCCGAAAAGCACCGGGCAATCACCGCCGATTCGAATGCCAGATCAATGGGAGAAAGGAAAGCAATAAATAAGTCATGCATATTCATTTACCTCCCACGATGAGATGATCCAATCCAATCTACTAGGGTAGCCACTACCCGCTTCCCACTCAACCACGCGGGTGTGCACACGTACCACCACCTACTCTTAATTAGAATTAGTAGAAATAGAGATAACAAACTTATCTAGTCGCGTCACGCATAACCGTGCGCATACTGCTGGCCGACCGGAATCAAGACCATACGTGATTAGATAAAAAGAAAAGATGATTTTATCTACACATGTAAGTAAATATTTAATGGAAAAGATGCATATGGCAACTCAAAGGCATATGGTAATTTAGAAGTTGTATGCGTGCAGTATTTGAAAATAGAATTGGCTAATTGAGATAAGAGTCTGATATGTCGCAGATCACGCATGCATGCATATCCAACCGAATTAAAACTTCCTCCGTTTTCCAATGTATAGAAGATCGGGACAATGAAGGTTTCGTGGGTATGCCTGGAGAGAAGAATGGACTACCGCCACCAACTCATAATTAAAAGTAAGAGAGAAATCACAAACACCCGAGAACACGTGGGTTTAATTCTAGTTTCTTCTGTTTTTTGTTCTTTCTTCTGAGTTATGATTTCATTTCATGTCCAGAGCACACAAAGTGTTTAACACAAAAACCTAATTGAGCTCAAAGGAAATATGTGTATTTTTTCAATAGATGCATCTATATGGATTCCATGACATTTTAAAAGTCTTTCATCCCTTTTCCGATAGATGCATCTGAATGGTACAAATTTCAGGCATGTTAAAAGTCTTTCATCTCTTAAAAGAGTTAAGTTGGATCGCCAATGCATCACTAAGTATTTATATTTGAAAATGTAATAATTTGAACTATTGTAAAAGTTCGCTTTTCATCTTCAACTAAGAAACTATTTGGTCTACACACTAATTGCATATGTTCATTTTTCATTTTCAACTACGAAACTATTTGGTCTATACCCTAACAGCATGAAGTAACTCTTGACCACATGGTCGTATAGTTGGGTAATAAGTCCATTTTACCCCTTCTTAACCCTAAGAGCATGAAGTAACTCTTGACCACATAGTCGTATAGTTGGGTAACAAGTCCATTTTACCCCTTCTTAACTCTTTTCAGTCTCCAAATTTCACTACCAACTCTGAAACTATTCGCTTATTCACCCTTTTGATATGCAAACGGTAGTGCTACCCGTGGGTATTTTATGTGATAGAATAGACCATCGAGCTTCTAGGTGATAAAGCTAGTCATATTAGAAAAAAAAAGACATTATGATTTGGGCAGTAGCTCCTACTAGATAGATATACCACACTCACACGGGAGAGAGTTAACTCAAACTTCTTTAATTACTACAACAATCTTGACACCACAAGAGCTTACTCTTTTATTGTGGCTAAATGGCTACCTTATGGTTCTTCACCATTGCCTCTACCTCTCTTCTCTACTCACGACATCATAGGTTATGTTTGGGGGCTTAAAGACAGCTTCAGTTTGTGAAAAGCCAATAAACCCCCTCCCCCCCCCAAAAAAAAAAGCTCAACTTTTAAGCGGCTTTCGATATAAGCCAAAAGCCATATGTAACTAATAAAAGTTAAAAGCTGAAAGCTGGGTTAGACCTGCTTTTACATCTTATTGCTGAGGAAAATTAGCTATTTATTAAACGGCTTCTTATAAAAAGCTAAAGCCGCTTTTCAGTCTAGAAAGCTAAAAATCAGCTTTTCAGAAAAACTACAGCTCCCCCAAATAGACCCATAGTCTTCTCTGTGTCATCATAGCTGTCGGGGATTGGGTAATTTCCATAAAGACCATCATGCCCCGGCAGCCAGTCTCGGTCGGGCATACTTGCCCTTGGACGGTGTCCCCAAGGAAGATCCTCGGACAGACCAGCTGATGGGTCTGCCCCGACCACGTCCTAGCTCGTTCCCGAGCGTGCTTGCTCGGAGGAGTGCGGCGGTCGGCCAGAGCCGAAGGAAGATCCCGGGCATGATCGGCAGGTCGTGCTTAGTCCATGAAGACGATGTGACATTAATCACGCTGTGGCTCAAAGGACCGTACGACCACGATCTGAGCCCATTACGCCCACGTCACGGCATGGCGGAAAGTGAGGGAGTTGGTTACGGCCACGTTCGGGTACAGTAGTGGCATATCATTTAGTTATAACTGCTGTAAGACTGGGGTCGCCTATAAATACCCTGTTGTAAGACGAAAAAAGAGATAAAGGCGCACAACACATTCACGCAAGCACCTTGTAAGCATTCGAGCAGTAGTAAGATCACTGGACGTAGGGTTGTTATCGCCATTGTGAGAGGCCCGAATCAGTATAAAATCTCTTGTCTATTGTCCTTTTGAGCATCCATCCTCTTGGCGGCATTCCCCGGACGCCAAACCCTTCGCGGAAAAGGGGCCTTGGTTGATCCCTCATTTAACAAGTAAGCTCGGCGAGGGATCTGTTTCCCAAACGTCGACAATAACTTTATAGTGGCTTACTTTATTTTAAAATGTAAGACCACGTGAAGTTCACCCCATGTGTGTGATGAATATAGGACAATTTTGAGGACGATGGAATTGTACTTGAGTTGTCAAGAATGAGAAACATCAATTTGGGCAGACGTATCACGCATGGGTGTTATGACCAATTTGCAGAGGTTATTTGACCGATGCGCATGGGTGGTCTAACTGGCCATTTCGACTTTAGGCAAAATGCAGAGGAGTGGCTCTGACCACCATGGGGTGAGTGGCCAGACCGGTCTATGGATTTTTGGGAAATGGACATCAAACAACATATGTAGGCTTATTTGGGTATGTGTTTGCACTAGGTGTTATTGAAAATAGACATTGGACCTAAAACTAGATAGAGTTTAACCAAAATTATAGATAGGGTGTTTTCTGGTGATGTTAACCGGCCAGACTACGATGATTAGATTAGTATGGTGAGGGCGGTTAGGCTGGTTAGCGAATCTTTAGTGGAAGTCATGCTTCTAAATGAATATTGTATTTTGAGTTTGGAAATGGTTCTAGGGCTATAAAATCAAGGCACATGTGTTGCACAATGCATTTTTATGACTAACATAAGTCGAGTTGGAATGAACTTGTGCTCGAAAATAGTTGTTTGGTTTATTATTATGCAGGTAGTTCCAGTGTCAGCTATGGTCAATGGTGATGGACCAGGACTTAGTTGGGAGAACCAAAGATCAAAGCAGTCATGGATGCCGGGTGAGATAGTGGAACTCAAACAAGGTGCAAGATGGACAAAATAGTTAAGGTCAAAGCAGACATGTGATGTGCTCAAGTGATTGAGCCCGTTTGCAAGCGAAGATGGTTTGGTGACGTCCGAATACATGGGAGGCTTGGCGGGAGGTCATTGTGGCTACATGAAAGGTGACGAAGCATGGGTGATAATTTGAGGTGAAGAAATTGGGAATAGTTTGTTGAGGGCAATGTGGTCATTTTTCCAAAACTGGAAAAGTTAGTGGTTTGCAAAACCAAGACAGTAGCCTAAGTGGATTAGGTCAAAAGATTTCACGAGGATAAGACATGAAGAACTTGGTGTTTTAGAACCAAGGATGAAGACAACGCTTTAAAAGTCTGTGTGAGTGTGTTGAGTGAAAAACTAGTTGTGTTGGGTTAATAAGTTCCTATGGGTGTGCAAAGTGGATATAATCCAATTTGTGACTAGTTTAGGATTTCTTTGTGAGACTCATCTATGTAAGGAGGCATTAGATGTAGTTGCGCACTCAAGCCACCATGAGAGAGACTAGGGTTTTGTTGAGAGAGCTAGGTGGTCCCATTAGGATTTTGTCCTCTTGGTGAAGTGGTTGTAATCCTTCATCTCCAAAGTGGCAATAGAAGATTAAACTTGTTCCTCCATGTCTTATTTGTGTTTGTATTAATTTTCTTGCACTATTGGTGATTCTTTGTTTCACCTTGTCCTAGTATGATTTTTGCTTATATTTAGATTGCTAGAAGATGTAAGAAGTCATCTAGGGTGATCTTGGATTCCTAGATCTCACAAGTTTGAGTAAACCTCATTTTTCTCTCTTTTGCCCGGTCCTTGCCATCTTCCCAAAAATGAATGAAGGTGGGAACTTTGACAACAATCCCTGAAATTGTTGTGTAGAATAGATTCCTCAAATCCTAGGGTAGATGTGCTTCAAAATTGGTGTAATTTGAACAAGTAGATCAAAAGAAATGTAAAGTTGGATATTTGAAATTGTGTTTATTTTGGTTTGTTATTAAGGTGCGATCAAACTGCTATTTCCTCGACTATTAGATCGACCTGGCTGGGTGATCTGCTATGTTTTTGGTTTTTGCTTGGGTGTTGTTTTCTGTTGGTTGCAAGCTCAATCTTGATCTGTAGCTATTTATAGTTACTAAAGTGAAAAGATTATCGAATACCTAAGAGGGCAAATGACCAAGAAAATGCAGTTCCTAGATTAACAACGATCATGGAGCATCCATGGGCGTTTTCCTGTGGGTGAAAATGACTTGATAGCATTTTCTTATCATCTCCATCATTTAGTCAACTACTTGTGCTTCGCTTATAGAGCACTCTTAGTTAAGGTGCTAGGTAGCACTGATGCTGGTCGCCACAATTTTGACCCAAACAACGGCATCCATTCTTTCTACCAAATGAAGAATGCAAGTACCCAAACACAAGGTTCCAAATATCGACATAGCAATTTTTGAACGATATTTGATTTTCGATTATCAGTAAAAATCAGTAAAAAATGGGTAGAAATCAAATAAGTTTAAAGTCAAATTTTTTGAATTCAGCAGCCAAACTTCATCAAAAAAGATAAAAAATCAACCGATTTCACCTATTTTCTAGCAATTTTCACTGATTTTCGACAATTTTCGATTTTCAAACGTTTTTCAATTGATTTTTGACTATTTTTGTCACACTAAAAGAAATTTAGAAAAAATTAAAAAATCTGAATAAATCCCAATTATTTTATAAACACATCAAAAAAATTAAAAATTTTCTTAATTCATTTATTACTTCTAGAAAATCAAAAATAATAATTAATAAAAAATAGAGAGACTATCAAATTTTTATAAAAACTTATAAGCTTGATCATGCTTGCAAATTTTAATGGTACCATAAAGAGTGCCCAAGGATCATGTATTAAAATTTTTGGAAATAATAGACTTCATTTAATACCCTTAGAAAATCAAAAACTGAAGAGCATATAGAAAGACAGCAGCACTGTCAAAATTTTTAAACAATACACAGGTCTGATTATCATCTAAAAATTTTACAACATCATTAGCATTTCCTCTGGACCTCACAAAAAATTTCAAAAATATTAGACTTCATTTATTGCCCCTAAAAAATAAAAATAGAACAATATATACAAAGACAATAGCACTGTCAGAATTTTTTTAAAAATACACAAATCTGATAATCATCTAAAAATTTGCATTTGAATTTCATTGATTTGCCAAGCAATGTCAGATGCCGAGCCAGCTCAATATACTCGATAATCACGATATTCAAATTGACTATTGACGATACTGTGAACCCTGACCCAAAACACTCACAAGTACAGGAGCCCCAGACCAAACGTACACCATTGACGACGTATCCCCTTCATGGAAAAAAATTTCGTGGAGGAGGTATGCAAATTTAACTCTATGCATCCCCACTCCGATGGATGCCACGTGTGCATCTTGTCAATCTCAATCATTCATTTAATTTCTTACTCCACCCCACCCTTGATTTCACTCCTCCAATTAATGACATTGTAGGTGAGGTGGGGTTGAGATTTAGCTAGATTGACACGTGATATTTATAGAAGTAGGGATGCACATGATTAAATTTGCATACCTCCTCCGCAGAATTGTTTCCATCTCATTCGGCCATTCAGGTCAGGAGAAGAGCGATCCAAGACAGTTGATTCTCGATCCAACGGCCCCCAATCAGACCCCTCCAAAGGAGAGGGAAAAAATGGAAGAAGGGAAACCGCCGCCGCGCTCCCTCGTCTTCCCTCCCATCCAGGGCAGGGCAGGGCAGGGCCGCAGGACCTCACCACACCTCACATGCCGCGCCCTTGCGCTCCCATGTATTCCCTTCCCGAAAAAACCTCAAGGAAGCCAAATTAGCTCGCGGCCTCCTATCCCGCCACCCTCCAATTCCTCCCCATTCCCCATCCTCCGCCGCCGCCGGAGGAGGACGGCCGGAGCCCGAAAGATCGATAATTTCTCCCGCCGTCGATACGGTTCGGTTCGGTTGGGTTGCTTCATCCCGTTTGATTGATCGGTGAGTCTAGGGGGACGGGTCGGGGCCGCGGCGCAGCAGGATGGACGACCTGAAGGCGATCTTGGCGCAGCCGATCCAGGTGGCGGAGCAGGTGATCAAGTGGGCGGAGGAGGCGCAGACGTGCCGGCAGGAGTGCCTCGACCTCAAGGCCAAGGTCGAGCGCCTCGCCTCGCTCCTCCGCCAGGCCGCGCGCGCCGACCTCTACGAGCGCCCCGCGCGCCGCATCCTCGACGACACCGGCAAGGCGCTCGACAAGGCCGCCGCGCTCCTCGATCGCTGCCGCGGGCACGGCCTCGTCCGCCGCGTCTTCACCATCATCCCCGCCGGCTCCTTCAAGAAGACGTCCAACCTGCTGGACAATTCCCTCGGCGACCTCTCCTGGATCCTCCGCGTCTCCAACTCCGCCAACGCCGACGACCTCGACGACCACATCGGCCTGCCCCCTATCGCGCAGAACGAGCCCATCCTCTTCCTCATCTGGGAGCAGATCGCCGTCCTCTACACCGGCAGCCTCGACGCCCGTGCAGACGCCGCCGCCAGCATCGTCTCCCTCGCGCGCGACAACGACCGTTACGGGAGGCTCATCATTGAGGAGGACGGCGTCCCACCGCTGCTGCGCCTCATCAAGGAGGGCCGCCCCGAGGGCCAGGAGAGTGCCGCGCTCGCCATTGGCCTCCTCGGCCGCGACCCCGAGTGCGTCGAGCTCATGGTGCTCGCCGGGGTTTGCACTGCATTCGCCAAGATCCTCAAGGACGCGCCCATGAAGGTGCAGGGCATGGTGGCATGGGCCGTCTCCGAGCTCGCCACCAACCACCCCAAATGCCAGGACGCGTTCATGCAGAGCAACGTCATCCGCCTGCTCGTCTCCCACCTCGCCTTCGAGACGGTGCAGGAGCACTCCAAGTATGCTGTCTCGTCCAAAATGTCCATACATTCTGTGCTCATGGACAAGAAGAACATCAGCAACCCCGCGCCTCCTCAGGACCCGTTAGAAGCAGGTGAACAAGCCACGTCCATGGCGGCGAAGCCCACCGGTGGCGCATGTGCCAGCTCGAGCGGGCGAAGTGCTGGGAGCTCAAGCGGCATCAATGTCGCCGGGACAAAGCATCACAATGCGTCCTTATCAGGGTCGACCACGAGGGGGAGGGAGTTCGAGGACCCAGAGACCAAAGCCTACCTGAAAGCCCATGCTGCCAGGGCGCTGTGGCAGCTCGCCATGGGCAATGCAGCTGTCTGCAAGAACATCACAGAGTCCAGGGCGCTGCTGTGCTTCTCGATTCTCCTGGAGAAAGGCGTGGACGATGTGCGGTACAATTCTGCAATGGCCCTCATGGAGATCTGCCGGGTTGCGGAGCAGAACGCCGACCTCCGGCGGTCAGCATTCAAGCCAACATCACCCGCGGCCCGCGCCGTCGTTGATCAGCTTCTTCGTGTCGTCCATAAGGCTGACTATGATGAGCTCCTGATTCCCTGCATCATATCACTGGGCTGCCTGTCCAGAACCTTCCGAGCAACAGAGACCCGGATCATTGGGCCATTGGTGAACCTTCTTGACGAGAGGGAAGCAGATGTCACCCGGGAGGCTGCCGTTGCGCTGACCAAGTTCGCCTGCACGGAGAATTACCTGCACGTCGACCATTCCAAGGCGATCATCAACGCCGGTGGCGCGAAGCACCTGGTCCAGCTTGTGTACTTCGGCGAGCAGGTAGTCCAGATTGCGGCGCTCCTCCTCGTGTGCTACATTGCACACAATGTCCCGGATAGCGAGGAGCTGGCGCAGGCGGAGATCCTCACGGTGCTTGAATGGGCCTCCAAGCAAGCCTACATGGTGCAGGATCCATTGATCGAGAGCTTGTTGCCAGAGGCAAAGATTAGGATGGAACTCTACCAATCCAGAGGGGCAAAAGGTTACCATTGATTGATTCACCATTGTTGTTGCAGAAAGGCATGTAGGAAGAAAACAAGTTGGCTTTTCTTCACATCTGCGGATCTGCCGGCTGTTGTATATACATTCAGGTGCTTTTAATTATAAATCTGGTTGACCTTTCTTGAACCCAACATAGGTTAAAATTATCGAAACAATCTTGCCATTCCTATGTTTGATTGGGGCCTGCCAGCTGGTGTGCTTGCCTCTGTAATGGTTGATCCTTTCGTTTTGTTGTAATAGAATTCAGATGGCAGCTTGCCCACCGTAGACGCCTAAAAAAATTTGTGAGGCCTAGGGCCGTGATACCGGACGATTAATTTTGTCGCGAACATCAGAAGGTTTTGTAGGCTTTGATGTTCGTTTACATCTCTCTTGCTGGTGACTGGTGGAATAGGTTTTTCTTTTTCTGAGTTTAGCTTCTAGTACTCTCATTTCACCCTAATGGTCGATGTGTATTAAGTTTTACTCATTTACCGGGAATGAACTTCTCAATTAAAGACTCAAACTTTCATGAACACCAATGGAAATTGGAAAATGGGCGAGTCTTCGTAACTTCATTTGCATGATTTATCTATGACTATCTCTTGTAAGTCTATAAAAGAATGATTATCTCCTATAAGTCTTGGCTTAAGTTATGGCTACTTTCACTGACCAGGAGTGACCATGGTTTTTTATTTTTGAAAATTTGATTTGGTGGCAAGGAAAGATCACTACTATAGTTTTATACAATTGAAAGATCGCTTCGTTCGCTTTTTTGCCATTCTATCCAACTTGAGCTTTCCGGCTGTTAAATGGACAATTTTGCCCTCCTCTCTGCACTATTCTTCCTTTTGTCTAACTTGGGTTCTCCCCTGCGGTGTTCACTGCCGCTATCACCTGCCTACTCTTGCATCCACCGCTTCCGCTCTCTCCTCCCCCTTCGCTTCTCTTCTGATTCCTCATCTCTCCATCCACGTCCTTCCCCCTACCACATTGTTGCCCTATAGTTCGCGGGTTCAGCGCATCATGGCCATGGCGATGCCCGCCCCACCACCGTAGCCCTCGGCGCCGTCTCCTCCGCCCACGGCTCCGCCCTCGTCCGCCTCGATGTGGATCAGAGGATGGTGGGCGATCCAGCAAAAGATGGCTATCCCTAGAAATGTTGGTACCAGAGCTTAGTCCATATCTTCTGAGTTCAAGATTTGGATGCCAACGTACTCACGTGATGTAGTGTGAGATACAGAGTTCTTGAGAGCGCAATAAGATTCGGAGGGAGGCTACCCTAGAGGAGATTTCAATCTTGAGTCCAGGATCCCCTGCAAGGGCCAACAAAGCTCTTGATGAAGAGATCTAGGCGAGGTGATCCTGCTGTCTTTTGGGCGAGGATCGGTGTATGCAGGAGGTAAGGGTGAAAGCCTTGTCATGGTAGCTGGGCATTGACACGGCGAGAGCTGCGGGAAGATTGACCGTGAGGATGCATGGTTCTTGGAGCCGTATCAGAAGCACCCCGGTCAGGCGGCCACGTTCTTGGCGCATATCAAGGAGGGGGTGGAGATTGCGGCGAGGGATGAGGGGGCGCTCCTGTTGTTTAGTGGAGGGGAGACAAGGAAAGATGCTGGACCGAGGAGTGAGGCACAGAGTTACTGGGCTATAGCAGAATCGAAAGGCTGGTTTGGTGAGTTTCAGGTTACTTGGAACACTTCTTCTTTTATGTGCTTTCGTAATATTGTTGGCACAATGTAGTTTGGAATTTTCTTTCCAGTGATTCTTTTTGGTTGCTCGAATCATATGCATCCAGAACTTCAAACTGCAAGGCTATGTACAGTTACTTCTTAGTTCTAGCTACTAACCACTCAGTTGCTCTGATCAAATGCAAAACAAACAGCATGCTTGTATCAGGGCTTTACATATTTGTTGAAGTATGATAATGATTCAGGAATTAGGACTGTTGTAGGACTGGGAAGTTGTAATGATCCTACAAAGCCTCATGTTTAACTATTGGTTTCATATTTTCTCTAGGACACTGAGCAATGCCTGAAAGATGGTTTCTCTTATTATGTTGAAAATAAAATTCATTGCATAAATCCAACCCTGAAACATAGATAGTCTGAATATAGGCTCATAGAAGTTGTATCACTTTCTCATTTCGCTCTAATATTAGTGTCAAGTTGATTTTGTTAGTTTTTTTTTTCAGAATAACTGAATGACTTGACAACTATCGTCTATAAACTACTCACAGTTTGCATGAACTTGCATAGGAAAGGATGAGAGTGTAAGGAGCAGGGCACTCACCGAAGAGCATGCGCGAGATAGTTTTGAAAACCTCCTGTTTAGTGTTTGCCGTTTCAGAGAACTCACTGGAACATACCCACAAAACATTACTGTAAGCAGTGAATCATACTCACATCCATATAGCCAAATACCTTTTTGTGTTTTTATGTAGAAAACATTTACCTTTTAGTTTGACGATTTTAGAAAGTGAGCTTTCCTCATGCTAATATGGCAACTCTTTTCCAGCTCTTTCTCCATTTTTTGTTCATCTAAGAGGATGTTGGTTCTTCATAGTTCGGTGTATATACAAAAATGCAATGCAGATAGGTAGACAAGATTTAGAAGTTTGCAGCTGCAGCTGCAGTTTGGAAATTGTAAAGCTTTAACACCACCGTATTCTTTCTGTTTCCAACATTACCAGTACTACATTGCTGGCTAATTGTACTTAGCTACTTTAAGTAAAAAAACATTTTGTTTAACGATGCTTTGTACTTGATTGCATTTTATAGGCACTAATGATCAGTTTATCTTCAACCCAATGGACCTTTCAATGTACTAATAGCACAGTACGATCTTCTCGAATTTCAGGTACGACTTTAAGCCAAATGAATTTATGCTCTATGTAATGTTTTTGTTAGATTCCACAAAATTGGTACCTAACTGTGAATTATGTTAACAATTCCGCTTGTCCATATAAGTTTATTGGTTTTATTCAAGCTCAAAAGGCATACGGCTTTATGGACTCATAGAAATTTATCTTTCTTTTGTAAAAATAACAAACATATGGTAGCACTATTCGATTGTTGTGATTTGCAATAGCCAAGGATATTCAGAAGTCTTTGTGCAAGAAGCCAGCATTATTTTTCTTGAAGGATGTTTGGAAGGATGGAAACATAACTAGAGGCTCTTATGTACAATCAAGTGTTCAGGATGACCTCAAAAAGGAAGGTGTTTTGCTTCAGGTCACCCCCTTTACCTGACATAGACGAGATCCAAGTTTCTGCATCCCCATTAAGCAAACGATGGCATCTGGTTTGTTTTAATATTCCTAGCAATATCTCCTTTCCTCTTTTAACCTAAAATTGCTAACTATCATTCTTCTGGTATAGGCACCAAGAAGGTTATGCAGTGTGCTGAAAGGATCTATTAATGGTACCCTGTTTATGTTTGTTCGGCAATGTGGACGTGGGAATTTTGGCTCAGCTTCTGATTCTCTATGATTAATGGAAAACAGAGATGTATATTTCTGTCCAGATGACACCTTGGAAGATGTAGTTACCATCCTACATTCTTTGACCATTTCTTGGCCTTTGCCAGTGATACATTATACTTGTTTTGTAAGAAGTAGGAACTGGTTCGTTGAGGGCAAGTAAATCACTAAATTGTATCATTCTTTTCGTAAAGGGATAATGTTCAACTTTGTTTAAACCTTGGAGCTCTATCAAATAGATGTTTAATTTTGTAGTTCTTGGATTTCTTATCTTAAAATAGATGTTTGATTTTGTTCAACAACCTGGCTTTTATAGTTCTTGGATTTCTTATCTTAAAATAGATGTTTGATTTTGTAGCATAATTTTCTTTTATTGCTTGACCTTCATGTTTCATTACCAATTTTAATTTTCAGAAGAACGCACGGGCATTGAACTAGTGAACATTAACGGAGAGGATATAACTTGTGTTGGAGCCTGCGCATCCAACGGTTTTGGATGGCTACAGTAATTACTCGAAAGTTGCTTCTGTAAAAAGTTGTTGTCGTTTCTTCCTTTGCTCGCTGTCAAAGTTAAAGTAAACGAATCTTTGTTTGTTACGGTAAACTCTGAGTTGGGAAAGATGTATAAGAACCTGGATGGAAATGAAAGGAAGACATGATCATTTCCTCATATCTAGTCTCTTTTATCTGTAGCGATACGTAGTAGTTTACTTGGTTAGGTTTTGTATCTCTCTTGCTTTCTTCCTGACTATTGCAGATCATCGGATGTTCGTTTGCTGATCTGATTTCTCGGAAGGGTCCTGACAGTTGGCTTCGTCGATGTGGATCAGAGGATGGTAGGCGATCAAAAGATGGCTATCCCTAGAAATGTTGGAGCTGCCGCGCGGATGCCAACGCCAGCCTAAGAGAGGAGGCCGGTTGCGGCCAACAAAGCTCGTAGATCTAGGCGAGGTGACTGAGGATGTGCAGGAGGTAAGGGTGAAACCGTGAAAGCGGAGCGGATAATATCCGGATCGTATCTATATCCAGTATCTGTTTTTAGGGAAATGGCAAAAGAATCTGATATCCATCGGATACGGATACGGATAATTATCCGGATCGGGCAAACGGATACGGAGCGGATATGGAGGAGGTGATATCCGACGGATACGGAGCGGATACGGATATCCGGTATCCGGATATCCGTATACTCAGTCAGAGCAGGGAGGTTGCAGTGCAGCCCAATGGCCCATCTGCAGGATCAAGGCAGGTCCATGGCCCATCCGAATATCTCAAGCGGCCAAGAGGCAAGGACCGGTCGATCCGGTCTCCTCCAGACTCTATGTTAAGATTTCGTTACCTTATGTTTGTTTTAAACACTATTCTATAAGTTTTGTTATGTTTGTAGATTATGTACTCTAAATCCTAATATTCTCGTGTTGAAACTTGTGTTTCGCGTTTGCATATTATCCGACTAAATATTCGGTTTCATTTCCGTTTTCGATCCGACTCCGATTACTATCCGTTTTATTATTATCCGATATCGATTCAATATCCGATCCGTTTTTAAATTATCCGTATCCGTATCCGCATCCGGGTGAAAAAAATGTGAGCGGATATGAAAATGTCACTATCCGGCCGAATCCGCTCCGTTTTCATCCCTAGCAGGAGGTGGCTGAAGGAAGGGAAGCCGTGGCTAGAGGAGGAGCGGTGGCCTGAGTTGGTGCAGGCGCTAGAGTTGGAGCGGTGGCAGAGCTTGCGCATATAGGCGGCGGTGACCACTGACCAGGGAGGCAGGGTTTAGGAGGTGGTGGTCTGAGGCTATGTTTGTTTAAACTTGAGCTTATTTAGCTTCTAAACCTCTATAAGCTATAAGTCAAAACAAACAGTATTTTTTCAGCCAGACGGAGAGAAGAAGCTCCAGTCCAATTTACACTACGCAAGAGAAGCAAGGAAAATGATGCTTCTCGGGCTGGCTGGAGCTTCTGAAAATCCCACTTCCCTGGTACCCTTACAACTTAATTGTTATTTATGAAAAATTGCCATCCTCATCCAGCTCCAGCAGACCAAATAGCTTCTTCCAGCTACAGCAGCTTCTCCTTCAGTACCAGTCTAAATAAACACAACATGAGTATGGTAGGACGTGGCTCGAGGAGACGTGGAGGATGAGGGTTGGCGGCGGTCATTTGTTTTTGCAGTCGCTAGGGGGAGAGAGAGAAGGGCATGTGGAAGAGCTAGGGGTAATCTAGGGATTTCAGAGTATCTTTGTTGCAATTTTTTTTTTTTTTTTGGAAAAGGTGCTAACAGAAGCTTATGGAGTGGTGAGAAAAAAATATGAACGCTGACATCTTAGTGGGATACTCCCTCCGTTCCTGTACATGCTATTCTAGCTTTTAAATTTCGTTTCTAAATATATTGTATTATATAATTTCAAGATGATTTTAATAGTTTTCTTCCTTTGCATATCTCTATTATTCATGTTTTTCAATGTTATTTATTACTATAGAATAGAGTAACTAATACACGCTATCCAAAAACAATAATTGAGGTAATAGAGGAGAACGATTTACTCATTTTTATATGTATAAAAGTGCAAAATTCTATAACATCATTTATTCAAGAATAGAGGAACTATTAAAGTATGGCGGCGACTAGGATACGGACGTCCGTCCGGATGCTTTTCATCGGACGCCCGACGTCAGCATTGAAATATGGAAAAACAACTGGTGAAACATGGGAAAGATATTGGTGAAACATAGGAGAAATTCCAAAACATAGATGTTTCGTCAGCTATCAAACAATGTTTCAACACGTAGAACCAAATGTTTCAATAGGTAGAATCAAATGTTTCACTAGGCCAAATCCAATGTTTCAATAGAGCAAATGTGTGTTTCACCTTGTTTCAACAGAAAAAAAAACCACATGTTTCAATAGAGTAAAACGGATGTTTCACAAGAGCAAAACGGATGTTTCATACGTGCATTGGTCATGTTTTGGAGCATAAAATCGACGAAGCTTCTTCTTCGGTCATCTTCTTCCACAAATCCAAATATTTCAGCATGCAGAACCCAATGTTTAACCACGGAAAAACCCATGTTTCGAACATACCAGGGTCATGTTTCAAGTCAAAATGTCCTTCTTCAACCTCTTGGCGTACTCTGCTTTGCCATTGCGACTCGAGATCCTGCCGATTCCCTCTCGCTGCTCTTCCTCTGCGCGCCCTCGTACGCCATTTGCCACGTCCGGCATTCACTTCTCTGCTGGAGCTATTGCCTCGTCCATCCGAAGTTTGCATGCTTCTTGTGACCAAATTTTCCGCGAGACTCCCACTCGGATTGAAAGCAACAGCCGCCCTTGGCTTTTGGAGCAGTAAAGAGCGATCTTTTCCCCAAAGGAAAAACGCACGATCTTGGATGTTGAGCTCGGCAGTCTTCGTGGTTCTTGGCGTCTTCGGTGGCTTGATAAGTAAAGCGACAAAGATAGTGCGAAGCAATGGGGAAAGTAAGAGAGAGAAACAATAAGAGGAGGGGACTACCGCTGGGCCGGGCCGTGCCGGGCGTCCGGACGTGTCCGGACGTCCGTGCTACAGTGATTCCGTTAAAGTATACCACACTTTTTTAATGGTATATATCTAAACTTTGTAGAGTAGTGCTTCAATGTTTTTTTTCTAATACAAATTATACAAATCTTAAAGCAAGCGAAGGGATAAGTAATCGCCATCTACTCTTCATTCGTCCTTTGATATTTATACAACTATAAAAAAGAAAAGTATGAAAAAACATGAAAGAACCAAGAGTAAAAGCTCCGCTATTCTGGCGAGTACAATACTAACCTCGAAGGGAGAACACCGCTGGAAACGCATATACACGAGACTAGGGCCAAACGCCAATCAGGACAACACGTCGATGCGCTGCCCGTGAGCCGCCGGGCCTCTCGTCGTCACGCGGCCGCGACCAGGCAGGCCTAGCCAGCCACACCGAGTCGAGCTCCTCCAACGCTTCTTGCCGCAGCCCATCTCCTCGAGTCGGAGCCACCACAAGCACAGCCCGAGCGCGCCGGAACAAGAGACGCGCAACTGTCGGTGTCGCTATCGTGTTTTGACTTCTCGCGCAGTTATTTTTATACGTCCTATTTGGATCTGATTACGACATGTAATCAACATCTTACGACCTGTATCCGCGGCAGATTCATATCCTTTCTTCATAACGCAAGATTGGTCATACAAATCGATGCATCTGTCGTGTTGAAGTAGTTGAATGTACACGTGATGCAGCCAATGCCTGAAACAGATACAGTGGAACGGAATCGACGATTCTAATTGATCCATTGATTCTATCGATTTATCAGAACGTCTGATTGGTCCCTCGTAAAATGGTGGTGATGTCTCTTTGACTGTGGAGAGATGGAAATTGGAGAAGCTGTCGAAAACCTGTCCCAAGATTCTTTCTTTGGTTCCAATGCAAGCAGAAGACGCTTTGTAGCACGTAGCAACATCTACATACTACATGGCTGTCTCGCGGACTGGTTAATGCTTGCAGACTCATTATTTTTATTGGTCAATGCATTGGGTCAGATTATGAAAATAGATTATATATAAAAAGGTTGTGAAGATGAAAAATAAAAAAGAATTATCAAGACAAAAAATTGAAGTGGCTTTAAATTTGTTCTGTTGCTGGTTGAAGCCCAAAGTGATGAGGAATCATTTTAAACCGAGTGTATCGGAGACACATGCCTTTCTCCGAGTGCTGCTAGGCGCCTCCAGTCTTCCTGTGAAGCTGATTTACATCTTCAGACTTACAGTTGTCATTCTGTGAAGCTGATTTACATCTGATTTCTGAAGATCGAAAGGTGTGACTTGTGAACCGCGTTTTCAGAAGATTCAGTAGGTCGTCTAAAAAAAAGAAGATTTAGTTGGTTGAGCTTAAAAGGCGAACAAATCTTGATCGCAGCAGGCACGTATCTTATCCTCGTTGCAAGTTGCATCATCCGGGATCCAAGATCTGGATCCAAAGGAATCCACCATTCCCATTGATTGATTCTGCTTCTAGGGTTGTTCGGAAAGCCCCAGATTCCAGCCCATATGCTTGGATGGACCGGTATTTTAGTTTAATATCTCAGAATATCCATACATATGGCCAGGATTTGCGGCTTCCCCAGCGAGGCACTGGAGTGGGAAATCTCACAAGATACTAGTACTGCGGAATCCATCCTATCGTATGGCCGGCAGCCAAATGGAACATAAGATTCACTTCTTTTTTAACAAGAAACATAAGCTTTCGTTAAAGCTGTCAGCCAGGCAGGCCTGCCATTGCCAATTGAAATATGACAGATTCCTAGAGATGGATCGCTAGCAAAAGAAAGAGACGAACAAGAAAAGCAATTTATTGGGTAGACATCGCCAGGATTAGATTTGAGATGGGATCTGGTTGAGTGAAATTATCTCGTTTGCAGTAGTAGGCAGTAGCTTTCTATCAAGACTAGCCAAAAGTGACCTATAACCACAATGAAGCTGTAGAGCCCTGATCAAGACTGATCACCCAATGAGAGAGATGCAGTGGAGGGCCGACATGGTAAACGTGAATCGCCTTACCTGTTGGTGAGATCGTAGGAAAAAGTAATTTCATAAAACCACACTATATTACATCAAACTATCACAAAAAACATACTTCTAAGCAACAATTTTAGAGAAACACACTTCTCTTTGTTTAACATTTCACAAAAACAATAATTTCAAATTTTACCATCATATGTAACGGGCCAAACTCACTTATGGGCCTCACAGGCCTATCCATATTAGCAATAATGACGCACGCTTGTTAGACCAACGAGCGGGTTCAGCTATTGATACTTAAAAGTACGGTGTGTGAAAATTTAAGGAAAAAATATGTTTCTTTGAAATTATTGTTTAAAAATATAGTTTTACAGCAGTCCTATTAAAGATGGCGTGGTTTCGTAAAATTTATGTTAGGAAAAAGAAGGTCTACCCAAAAACCTCCTTTTGCATCTGGTCCATGCACGTACCCGTGCTTACTGACGTGGCACTGACACGACGCGCCTTAATTAGTCTGATGGCTGTAGCAGGTGGCCCATGCTCTCAATTATCATCACTAGTCACTAGTCACTCGTAGCCTCGTACGCAGATTCAGCGGCAGCGCTCGGTGTCCCAGGCTCACAGCAGCGTGCGTGCGTGTCCATGACCAGGGGTGGAAAACGAGTTAGTTGAGCTTTTTTTCGACCTTTCTTCGATACTAATTTATTTTTATTTATTATAATCTCCTGTATTGTTTGAGACTCAACTTCGAGCCGAGCTTAATAAACCGAACCGAAGTTGACTCTTGTTCCAAATCAACTAATTTTTATTTTAAAAGAAAAATGAATGTAATTGGAGCAATTTTGAAACGAGCTACCGAGCCAGCTTAACGAGCTTTTTTTCCAGCCCTATCCATGACCGATTGATCCGCGCGGTGCCGATGCGGTGGCATCCACGCCGCTTTGGCGGAGCTCAGCTGAGACGTGCCGCGCCGACTCCATGAAGCAATCGTCGAACAGTCCTCCCAGGATTCAGCTCTGAACATAAAAACACACACACACGCACACACAGAGAGGAATGGAGTTGCGAAGACAGCTTTCGTTTCAAGAGTGGCCAACGCGTGCAGCTGTGCCTGCGTGTGTGGAAGCTAGCAAAGCAGAAAGATGCGCCTGAATTCAGCGCAACACACGTACTGGATAACTGGGCAGTGGGGAATGACATAACAGCAAGCTCTCTAGTGTTTCCTGATCTCTCCTTTTTTCCTTTCTAGAAAGGAGGAGGAGAAGGGTTTAAAAAAGAAGCAGTACTAGCCCACAAAGGAAGCTGGGAGCGAGTGGTGGCAGAGTGATGACTAATCCGAACCCCAGCTCCTCGTTAAATAGGTGTGCAGATCACCGTGTACGCTTTCGCGCGGTCGTTGGCATGATCGCTCGTTCCGTTTGCTTACGTGCGAAGAATTGCAGCGCTCTAGCGCACGTGGATTTTTTAGCCTTTTGCTTTTTATGCAGCACCTTCAGAAATACCCCGCACTTGTAGCGCCTTCCTCCTATGTGCAGCTGTAACCTGTGAGTTGCAAGCTTGAAATCAGCAGCAGGCTGTTGTTTTTTTTTTTAAGAAAGAAATCAACAGGCCGTTGTTTTTTTTAAAAAAACGAAATCAGCAGGCTGTACGGTCCTCCAGCCACTGAACTACTGCTACTACACTGTAGCCTGTAGCGACAGTGTGACAAGAAGCCTGTCAAGCTAATTTACTCTGGCTCGTTTAGGGTTTAGGGATTGTTTGTTTTAGTTTTAGAATCTAGATTGATTTTAAAAATAGAATAAAAAATAAATAATTTGATTCTATAATCCGATTATCACAATTCTATTTAAAGGCAGTTAGTTTCTTCTGTCGTGCCAATTACTGTATGTTACTAGTGGAACGGTGCTACTGCATCAAAGATCGAGCGATTCAGAATAAGAGCAGATTCACCATCTTAAGCCTGCTTTGGGAGAGCTCAGCTCAAAGCTCCAAACTTAGATCGACACTTATAGACTAAAATAAAGTAAATTAAGTTTATATTTTTAGTCTAAAATGTAAACAAAATGATCTACCTAAACACTGTTGATGTACTCACAGCTCCAGCTCTATAAATTTTTAGAGCTAGAAATACTCTGCTCCACCAACTCCACAGATTTTAGTGAAGCTGGAGCTGTCCCAAACACCCCCTTACTATCGCGTCATGGCCTGGCTCACGTATAGCGGTGTAGGCCACCTTACTTATGACCCAAGCTTCATCTACACTGCACAATCTTTATTAAAAACTGGATCCTGACACTATGCGATACTGCCATGACGATCAAGACGGAATTGAATCAACTGATGCTACTGCTTGTTGCTTGTTTGGGTCTTTTCTCTGGATTAAAAGCTAAAAAGATAAAATTAAAACAAAAATATGGTTTTTTTCCCTTTAATTGTGTTTTTTTACTTATAAATTTTACGGCGTACTATACTAATAGTAATAGTGGGTACAGTAAAAATCAAATCTAACTATTGATTTATTAAATGTATTTCTACTAATCTACTACCAGAGACAGTATAAATAGATACTAACTAATTTGATTCATTGGATAAAAAATAATCAGTCTATATTAAATTTAGTGTATCATAAAACAACTCATTTTAAAACCATAAAACATCTATATAGCTAAAAGCCACCAGAGAGTTTTTTTGGCTTATTAATAGTTAGTTTTAGACTAACACCATTAAAAATAGGATAAAAGTATCCAGGTATGACTATTTTAAGGTTAGCATCAAACTAACAAATTTAAGTACACCCCCTAAGATGACATGTGTTATCTTCTTTATCCACCTTCTCCTTCTCTTTTCCTACTTAGTTCTCCCACCCCTTTTGCCCCCTCTAACACAAAAATTTAAAATTAGAACATTTAAACTTTAAAATTTTTAAATAGAAAGTTTTAACTCAAAAAAATTCAACTCAAAATTTAAAACTAAAAAAATTAGATTAAAAATTTAACTAAAAGTTTCAAATTAGAAAGTTTTAACTTTGAAACTTTCAATTAAAAAGATTTTGATTCAAGAAACTTTTGGTTTGAAAAGTTTCAATTTAAAATTCAACTAAAAAATTTTCAATCAAAAAAATTCAAGTCAGAAAGTTTCAACTCAAAAAAATAAATAAAAACTTTTTAAATTAGAAAGTTTCAACTCAAAAAAAATTTAAATCAAAAGTTTCAACTCCGAAAATATTCAATTCAAAAACTTCCAAATCGAAAAGTTTCTATCCAACTTTTAGTTCGAAAATTTGCTTAAAAAACTTTTGGAAGTGGTTAAAAATACTTGCTTTCAAAAACTTAAGAGGAAAAATTTGAAATTCGAAAACTATTTTAAGTTTGAGGGAAAGAAAATGGAGGAGGAAAGGAGGATGAAGGAGGTGACACCACTTGTTACAAGGAAATGACATTTGAGGGAGAATGAAGTGAGAGAAAGTACTGCCAATTGTCACGTGGAAATTGTTTACTCACCAAATCTTTAGTAACGATGACATTAAATTATCAACTTCCAAATTACCGACGTCTAAATGTATAAGAATAGACTGCTTTTAAGCTATTTAAAAAAAGTATTTTAAGTTAAAAAACTAAGGCTAAACAAAAAGTGGCTTTGCCCTCCGTGTGTACAGCTTTGCAAGCAATCCAAATACGTACACAAGACGTGACAAAACAAACGACAAGATGAAATCAAACCCATGCAACAGGCCATCCAAACAGACAGACGATTGCGTCACGCTCAACATTCACCAACACAACACTAGATGGAGCCCCACTACTGCCATCCTCCTGGAGTACGTCTGTCTGTCTCGAGCTCGATCCACGGATTTAGTTAATCTGATTTTGTTTCTACACCTGAAGAGGACGAGATGGGGAACTGTATCTGCATGCAAATTTCTAATGCTCGCGATCGCAGACTTTGACTCCTGCGACAAGTAGAGAGGAAACTAAACAAGCAACGCGAGAAAGAAAGGAGGCCAATCGACATGTCCAGGGCGGCGCCGCTCATCTCGTCCTCCCGTTATAAAATTAGATTTACTCGCCTAGCTCTACGCGACTAGATATTCTAATACAATTTAAAATATAATTATATATATAATTAAAGTAATTTGGTCCCATCAAAATAGTTAGCTGAGTTTTTTTTCTTTCGATTAATATGAGAATTTCTAAGAATATTTCCTTTTTAGGTTATTGTGATAGTTGAATGAGAGATACATTGAATATCACCAGTTGTTTTTATTTATAGAGTAAATTTCACAAGACTATAAGTTTTTGTACAAACATTCAAAAAACTGCAAATTTTAGCTCATATTTCACAAACCTGCAGATTTTATAAGAACTTATGCCACATTACTATATATTTTAGAATTGATGGTTACTTGTAATAAGTCTGAAAGTGTGGGTCCGCATGACAGACTCACTAGCTTTGTGTGAATCTGCTATATGGGCTCACACTGTCAGATTGATTAAATATTTTATAAGTAGAACCGGCCCC
This sequence comes from Guadua angustifolia, assembly GCA_036346375.1. Taxonomy (NCBI): domain Eukaryota; kingdom Viridiplantae; phylum Streptophyta; class Magnoliopsida; order Poales; family Poaceae; genus Guadua; species Guadua angustifolia. The sequence continues at coordinate 10,693,401 of CM070515.1, read as the reverse complement.
TAGCAATTCTGTATTTATATAGATCAGCAGGCTCGAGTGACGGAGACAGCGCAACATTGCCGAGTGAAGTGATTTTATGGGCCGTGAGGCCGTGTCTGCTGCGACCGTGCCCACTTACACCCACACCCCTACGTCGTCTTCCCCAATCGCCGCCACCTTCCAATTACACGCCCGCCCCAGAACCCCTTCCTCCTCCTAGCTAGTCACCACTGCGCCTTACTCCTGCTCCCCAAGAAGCTACGCAAGAACGCGGATTGATTCTGTGCTCGCATGGCTCCGCAGCTGCTGCGCCTCGGCTCACCGACGTCGATCGCCTTCCTCATTCTTTCCTTCTTCCAAGGTGTCCATCGATCCATCAATCCATTGGAGCTAGCTCCGTGCTAGTCATCTTGGGTTGCTTGTGATTTGGATGCAATAATAAAGTTGCGAGCTTGATTTTCGATTGGTGAATGGATGTTTGGATTTGTGTTTTCTTGCGGTGCGCAGGGTCAGTGGGCGACATCACGTTCACCTTCACCAACCGCTGCACGGACACGGTGTGGCCCGGGGTGCTGTCGGGCTCCGGCACGCCGCCGCTGGAGAGCACCGGCTTCGCGCTCTCGCCGGGGGAGTCGCGCTCGCTCTACGCGCCCTCGGGGTGGTCGGGCCGCTTCTGGGGGCGGTCCGGCTGCGACTTCGACGGCTCCGGGAAGGGCTCCTGCTCCACGGGGGACTGCGGCTCCGGCGAGGTGGAGTGCCGCGGCGCGGGGGCTTCGCCGCCGGCCACGCTGGCCGAGTTCACCCTCGACGGCGCCGGCGGCAAGGACTTCTACGACGTTAGCCTCGTTGACGGCTACAACCTGCCCATGCTCGTGGAGGCGGCTGCGCCGGGGTGCCCCGACACCGGCTGCCTCGTCGACCTCAACGAGCGCTGCCCCTCGGAGCTCCGCGCCGGCGACGGCCACGCGTGCCGCAGCGCGTGCGAGGCGTTCGGCCGGCCCGAGTACTGCTGCAACGGCGCGTACGGGAACCCGGACACGTGCCATCCCTCCCAGTACTCGCAGCTCTTCAAGTCGGCGTGCCCCAAGTCCTACAGCTACGCCTACGACGACGCCACCTCCACTTTCACCTGCAACCACACCGACTACACCATCACTTTCTGCCCAAGATCCACTCCAAGCAGGTACCTTTTTCAATTCCAGATGCCATGTTAGTACGATCTAGTTTTGAGTCAAGAGTTTCCATTCATTGCAATCATCGTGCTATAGATTTCAGCCAACTGTGATCTTTTATGAAATCGAGGGGGAAAAACATGAGATTTTGATTTGGAATGTGTAATGGGGAGAGAGGGGAGAAGGTGACAGAGTTAGGCTAGGAGCAAAGAAAAGAAGCTTTGGTCGAATTGTATTCTTCTCTTGTTATCCTTTTCCTTTGTTCCGTCCCCATCTTGTATGTTGGTCCTGACTAGAAAGTTCAATTACCTTGTTGGAACTTGGAACAGCAATAACACATAAAAATAATCGGGATCTCAAGTTTCTTGGTCTAATTAACCATCCTTGTTACTGGCATTAATTTGTGGTTGAATTACTATGCAAATCGAGTTTAGTGAGGTCAATCTCCTTTTGACATTTTGCAGTGAGAAATCTAAGAACACAGCTCGGAGGCCGAGCCACGAGCAGCTCGAAGATAGCGTGTGGCTGGCGACCTTGAAGGCCAGCGGCGCAGGTGCGTCGACGGCGGCATCATGGTCGGCATCCGTAGCCTTCCAAGCCGCCTTGGCAATTGCAGTGGTGATATGCTTGCTGCAAACAATAGAGCATCGTCCCTTCAGGTTGCTATGATTCGGCAAGGTGATGATTCTTGATCCATAGGAGTGATCCATGTTGTTTTCGGATCAAAAGAAGATTGGGAGAAGTGGAGAGCATATTCTTTAGGTCTTTTTGTTTGTGGATAGAGAATGTGAGAGGTTCACAAGTTGGCAATTGTAGTTCTTGTAGTGCATTGCATTGCTTTATATTGCCTTTCAGGAAACCTGGTTCCTCGAGTTATATTATTCTCTGTGCACAATTTTTTGGGGTTCTGGATCAATGTGCCATTCAGATGCAGTGCTTTGAAATGAGAATACAAGATCTGGTGCTGTTGTAGTGACTCGTGAGCTCCTGTGCTTTCTGTTCTGATGGATCTCCCTCTCTGCACCTGCACGTCAATTCTCCTGGAAGAAAGTTTGAGATTCTATTGGCAGTGCGATAAGCCGATAACCACAGAATATTTTTGGTCAGGGCTGAACGGCTATCTTAAAAAAAAAAGAGGTAAAGGTAGAATGAAGATATGGTGAATGTGATCAAAAGAGAAAGCCAAAAGAGAAGGCAATTAGGCAAAGATGCTGGTAATGCTCATCAATCACCACAATGAAAAGAATCACCACAATGAAAAGGAGAACAGTGAACCGATTGTGATAACCTCCTGAATACTTAATTAATAAAGCAGTACAAGCAAACTTGACAGGGTTCTGACAAGATAAGCGTAGCAGACTACATGGAAGTGAATTATGGGCAGCTTCTACTCCTAATTTCATTTTTTTGAATTTTAGTCAGGAGCTCTGGCATTCAGTATAGAAGAAGAGAAACAACAGTTGGACTACAGATGCACACATATCTACACACGCACACACACCCCCACACACACTGCCCTAACACCCTGCGCGCACGGAGGCTCGAACCCGGGTGGCTGCCGCGACACCGTGCGGCACCTGCCAAACCAGCTAGAGCTCGTTCGCCTACTCCTAATTTCATTTGTGGTGCTTTAGCTGGCCATTTGTGCATGCCATCATCTGATCTCCTTCCTTGATGTTAAGCAAGATCGATTATAAACACATCTGCATTAATAAAATTGAAGACCAAGTCTCATTTCACATAACAGTGACATAGCAATGCATTTCATCTGCTAAAATCTAGGCATAACCCCAGGAAGATCTAACACGCAGATTCTCTGACAAGTAACAAAACCAAAGGAAAAGAGGTCGTAAAAATTTCAGGTATACCATCAGTACCTTGCCCTCACTGTCTAATGGGACATATCTAGTGCTAATAATGATTTAGAAACAATCATGCAAACCACTTTGGTTTGAGCTCTGGTCCGTTTTAGAGTAGTAAAATAGTAACGAAATCTTGATTTAATTGCCTATATGATGTGATTGTTTTCCACATGTATTTAAGGCAAGTCATTATCGGTGCAAGCAAGGATGAAAATAAATAAGTGTGAAAAGGCCTGGTTAACCAAGTTCGAGCCATCAAGAAGAATCTTGTCTGGGTCTCTCAGCATCCACTTATCACGATGTTGCGCTAGCTACCAGAAATTACGGGAATTACTAATTTAAGGGTGTCATTAACAAATCTTTCGTGTAGAAGTTCTCTTGATGTGACAAGTGGTAGCATATCTTTTCTTTTTCCATTTCTCTTCCCCTCAAAGGTTATCTCATTGTGACACTATGTGCCATCTCTTTATGCCCTATTCTCCTTCTCTTAAACTCAAAATAGTTTTTGTTTTTTAAATCTTTCTCAAGTTTTTGAATAAGAAGTATTGTTTAACCACTTTCAAAACTTTTTGAATCGATATTTTTTGAACCAAGAGTTTTTTAATTGAAAGTTTTCAAAGTTGAAACTTTCTAATTTGAGAAATTTTTATATTTTTTTTCAAGTTGAAACTTTCTAATTTGAAATTTTTTGATTTAAAAATTTTCAAGATGAAAATTTTCAAATTGAAACTTTATAATTTGAGATTTTTTATTTAATTTTTTTCGTGTTAAACTTTCCGAGTTGAAAATTTTGAGTTGAAAGTTTTTCAAGTTGAAACTTCTTATTTAAAAATTTTAAAGTAAAAATTTTATAATTTAAAAATTTTACATTAGAAAGGAAGGAAGGGAGATAAGGGAAGTGCATACGAAAGAGGGAAGGGGTAGGGATGGCAGTTTTACTCATGAGTTTGGGATGGGTACGGGTAACACTTTAGACCCATGGGTTTTTAGGTTTGGGTACCCGATAAGGACATAAGATGGGTGTGGGTGTCAATTTGTACCCATGGGTACCCGATGGGTATCCTATAATATGTGGGTCCTACTTTTTATAAGATATATATTAAAAAATTAAAACCGTAACTATCTAAATGAGAGGTTGAGACACACATAAGGCTTTAAAAAGTAATACTATATTTAGAAACTTATTGAGCATATATCATGCTCTAAATTTGTTTTACACATATCATACTCTAAATTTGTTGTGTATATATCATGCTCTTTCTTTTAGACGATACTCTATTATGTTTTGACATCTCTATTCACTGTAGTCATAAGTGTTAAGTGTATGTTATGTGACTGAGTTAAATGCAAGTCAATTGAGTGTCCTATCTTATCTTAGTCATTGATTAATGAGCTTATATATCACTGTCCCACATTTTACTCTAATACTTATCATCTTATTCATCGAAACCAAACACAATACCTACGAAAACACTTGAACATGTAGTATCATTGGTCAACTATAGGCCATCGTAGTGTGCTAATTAAATAAAATAAAATACCGTATCATTGGTCACCTATAGCCCACGTTAACTCTCTGTTTTCAGTACAGACTGCTACCCATGGGTACCCATTGGGTTTGGGTATGGGCACAAATCTGTACTCGATAAGTCTAATGGGTTTGGGTGGACGACATGGTTTCGGGTTTGGACGAGCGAAAGTTGTACCTAGAGGTACCCACCCGATTGTCATCCCTAGGAAGGGGGAAGGGTAGATAGAAAAGATGATATATGGCATTATAAAAAGGTATCCTTAATTTTTTTAGTTTGCCCCAAATCACATGGCGTACACAACTAAATGATACTATCAACTTATCAAGCTCCTGCAGAATCAAGATTTGGTTTCTTTGCCATGGAACTTGAGAACACGAATAAACTTTTTACTACATACACAAGTTTGCTCACTGAGTCGCAGTGCAGTTTCAATTTGGGTTTGAAATTCGTTTTTGATTCACATCTCGGAGGTAGGTAAAATCCAAAATTTTGGATGAAATACGATAAAATTCAAAAAACAAATTTGAAATCTAGATTTTTGAACCAAAATTCGATCGAAATTACCGAAATCTCGACGAAATTCAACTGAATGAAAAATAGTTGAAATGATGCTAAAAAGTTTTGCAAATGTTTGTGGATGGTTTTGACACATCACTAATGTTTCTATAAATATTTCATATGATGATCAAGCCTGAGGTATTTTTAAAAATTCTGATAGTGCTACTGTCCTAATAAAAGGGTAACTGGCAAATTTCAATCAAAGAAAAAAATGGTGCAAACCATGTTAGAAAATCTTAAAAAATTTTATGGATGGTTATGATGCATCAATAATATTCCCAATTTAAGATGATGATCAACTCTAAGGAATTTCAAAACTTAGGATAGTGCTACCGAAGTCTGATTGACAAATTTCAACCAAATAAAAAATGGTTCAAACCACATTATATAATTTTGAATTTTTTTGGATGGTCCTGAAGTATCACTACTATTCTTATAAAATTTTCATATGATGCTCAATCCCAAGGAATTTTTAAAAATTGTGATTGTGTTATTGTCTTGATAAAAGCCTAATGATCTGTCGACGATCGGGATCGCCAACCGCAAGAAATGAGATGGGGGGTCAGTGTGATATGGGACCCGAGCTGCGCTACGCTCAAACGGAGGAATGGAGTGGACGCGATGATGGCCGGAGTCAGACGACAACGAGCGTGAGACAGAGGTTTATACTGGTTCGAGCCCCTGTGAAGGTAATAGCTCTACTCCAGTCGCCTTGCGGTAGTATTCTTAAGCTGTTTTACGAGTGCGTAGGGTGTTATGACTCAAGTTCGACGATGGCTATGTCTAAGCTCGAGCTATGGCGTGTTGTGTGTTGTCCTCGTGTCCCTTGAGAGACTGCGCATCCTTGGTCTTATACCTCCTCTGCACGCAACGGATGGGAGAGATTCCCGGGAAGTGGCCTTCATGCACGTTGAGAGCCAGAAGTAACCGCCCCGGACTTGATGCGTGCACCTGCTTCATCCCCACGACCCGCGTTTTGGCAACCGCCGGTCAAATGCACGATCTGTAATCCAAGGGTGGACTACAGCTTCGAACGAGAGCCGACCCGACCTCGAGGTCATGCGGGGTCGTGCTCGGGTCCAGCGCGCTCTAGGTCGAGCGTCTCGGCATACGCCTAGGTCGTGGTCGAGGCCTCTCGAGCTCGGGGGGCCCGTTGACCGTGCGCTGGCCGGGCAGGGGACGCCCAGCCCTCGTCGGCTGCCCCCGAGGCTTAAGGTCGTGGCAGGAACACGGTCCGACCTTGAGCCTTTACAGTCGGGACTGGTTTCCGGAACCTCCGAGCTTGAGGTCGAGGTCGGGCGGAAAACGTAACGCCAGGCCGTATTGAGACGACACTTGGCACCTCTTGATCTCCGGAACCCCGGTACGGATGCAAACGGTCGGTGGACACCTGCTATGTCTCGAAACCGCAGCCCAGGCCTTAATTACATCTGTCAAATCGTGGCCGACACGCCTTCGGAAGTCCGAATTTGGATTTGGCGACAGGCGGCCTATAAACTCAAAACCGCAGCGACTGTTGAGGAAACTTCCCGACCAGCGCCCTTCGTCTTCCAAGCTCCCGTGCCCAAGCAAAAAACCTCCTCCCCCACCTTCGACCGAGATCACCGCGATTGCCATGGCCAAGCTAGGGAGGAGCACGTTGTCACCTGCAAGGATGAAGGAACTCGAGACCCTGGGGCTGCTTGATCCATTCACATGGCGGCCGCCGCAACGAGACCGAGCCACGCCCGGGGACAGCGAGATCGTTTGCAAAGCACTCACGTCCCCCGACTGCGGACCCAGAGAGCGAGTTCCTCTCCGTGGTCCTCACCGATTCTTGAGATCGAGCTCATAAACACAGTGCCAAACTCCATTCTTACTCTCGCCATCTTCTCCTACTTGTGCGAGGGGTTCCTAGAAATCCTTCCCAACCCCTCGCTCTTCTTTGGTACTTGACCTCTTCCGCTCTGGAAAGGACCCGTGGTCGGATGCCTCTATTTCCGGCAATGATGACAGGCTCAAGTGGTCCTTCCCAAGATCCAATCTCGGGACTCCCTCGGGCCATGGTCCGGCGGTGGTTCTACTGAAGAAAGGGAACTCGGCCTTGTTGTCATTACACGAGGAAAGCCCATCGGCGGAAGAAGGAGACCCCAAAGGCGGACGATCTCGAGGCCGACGAAGAGGCCATTGCCGCCATTCATCTCGCACCGAAAGCGGTCTCACCGGCGGCGATCGCGATCGACTTCTGCGGAATCGGTGTCCCCCTGGGCGGGACGCACCCGTTCTCGAGATCAAGCGCGATCGACCCGACCCGTGAGGGTACGTCTGGTATGCCTCCCTGCCTCGTGGTCTTGCTCGAGCCTGCCCCTCGATCTTCTTTGAGGGTCGTTCCCCTTTGCAGCGCCGAAGGAGTCTTGGGTTGCCGCCAGGATAAACGAGATGTTCGAGAAACTAGCGCACAACTACTCCATGGACGACTCCGTGCCGAAGAACGTGCTCCGCCGAAAGGCCGAGGTAAGCCATTCCGACCAATGGCTAGACCTGAGCGACCCTGGGGCCCTCCTTGATCCTTTCATGTATGCAGGACCATTAGGAGTACATTCGTCTGACGGCCAAAGCGGATGCTCCATTGCCGGGGCAAGAGCAAAAAAGGGAAGAAGAGGCCTTCCCCGGTTGAAGCGGACCGCCTGGAGGCGAAGAAACCTCATGCCGAGTGGGGCGACCGTGCCATGGTAAGGATCCCGCTGGTCGAGCCCCCGAGCACGTGCTCGTGTGCCTTGCTGGTTGATGAGTTTTTCCCCCTTGCAGCAGCAGAGCGCAGCGGCTACCGCTAGGTCCTCGAGCCCCTCCCGGCCCCGGGGCCCTGAGCTCGGGCCCCCGCCACGGCGGGCGATGCGGAGCTAGCTCGGACTTCGAGACCCCAAGTCGCGAGGACACGCAAGCGAAGTGCCCCGTCGGCTTCGGGGCAACAAGACCTTCGCCGACCCTCAGCGAGGCGGAGGCTGGAATCCCAGGTAAATCCCCGGCTTCTTGGCCTGCACCATCCCCTTCGCATCTTTCTGGCTTAGTGTTTGTTTTTGATCGTAGACCTTGAGCACCGAGCTCGAAACTTGCCGTTTGACGATGGTGTTGTCGATGCAGTCCGAGTCGAGGAGGAGGAGAATGTCTTGAGCTGGTCCCGCCGAGCCAAGCGCTTCACGCGGACCCTTCGGGATCGCTAAGCTGGCCCGTTGGCGAAGTTCTACCAAGGGTCGACGACCGGACGAGGAGGAAAAACAGCCGCGACGGTGAGGATTACAAAGATCGGCGGAGGAGCCGCCATGCGTGCCGACCCTCCGGAGGTTGACGCGGGCGGGCACCAGTGCCACGGTTGCCACCCGGAGTCGCCCGAGCTCACCCGACCAGAACGCAGACGGGCGTCGGTCGTCGTGACGCCGCCGCCACCAAGATGGCACCGCTGCAGGGCGTCGAGAGACGACTGGCCATGGCCACGCCGTGCACCGAGGTCGTGGCACCCCAGGCCGCGGAGATCGTCCACACCGCGGGAGGCCTTGCTGCGGAGCCGATCATCGTTCCCCCGGAGCCGGAGGCGAGCGGAGCCCTGACCACGGAGGTCGGGGCCAGCGTTGTCGCCGCTCCCTCCCTTGCCGATGAACCGAGCCCTCTGGAGGGGGCGACGGAATCCCAGGTTGCGCCCGGCGCGGAGCCTAAAGATCCTGGCCCTAGTGCGCCGATAGGGGCTGCGGTCGACCTCATCCCAGGAGCGGTGGGCGACGAGGAGGAGGAAATCCCCCACGGCCGCATCGACGATCACGAAGAATATACCCACTCGCGCCTGGAGAATCGACTTCGCGGGGTAAGGGCCTCTCCGCGCACCCCGTAGCTTGTTAGCCTGAGTTCCCTGTTTCCTTTCTTAATTCGGGCCACCCTTTCTGTCGTGAAGGCGATCGACCATGTCTCCCTAGGGCTGCAAGGCCTTCAAGAGCACGCCGATATGCTGAGGGGCCTTCTGAACACGGTGGAGGCGTGGGAGGCCGAGCGCTCGAGGCTCATCAGGACCATCGAGGTCGAATAGGCGGAGCTCGAGCAGAAAGCTGGGGAGCTTGTCGATCTTCGCCAAACGATGAGGACGCAGGAGGTAGCCCACGCGGCTGAGCTCGAGCAGACCGGGACCTCCGAGCGCAAGCACGGCTTCAAGGCCGTGGAGTACGAGCGCACGTGATCGGCCAAGGCGCTCGCTGCCGAGCGAGCCAAGGTCGAAGCGCTGGAGAAGGCTGCCGAGGAGCAAGCGTCCTCACTGGCGAAGGTGTCCCCCGAGCTTGAGGCCAAGGTCCTGGAGCTCGAAGAGAGGCTTGGGCGTGCCAACGAGGCGGTCGAGGCCGAGCGGGCCAAGGTCGAGGCACTGGAGAAGGCCGCCGCGGAGCAAGCACCCTCCACGGCGAGGGCGTCCCCCAAGCTGGAGGCCAAAATCCGCGAGCTTGAAGGGAAGCTCGAGCGCGCCACCGAGGCCCTTGAAGCCGAGCGGGCCAAGGTCGAGGTGCTGCAGAAGGCCGCCGCGGACCAGACGTCCTCCTCAGTGAAGGCGCCCCTCGAGCTCGAGGCCAAGATCTCGGAGTTCGAAGGGAGGCTTGAGCGCGCAAAAAGGGCGGCGACGAGCGCCATGGCCCAACTCCAAGACGAACGGCGCCGGGCTGCGGATGCCTCCACGGTAGCCCTCCAGAACCAGAGCGAGCTGTCGGCCCTGAGGGCCAAAGTCGCCGAGCTCGAGCAAGAGAAGCTTACCCGTGAGATGGCCGATCTGTAAAAAATGTTAGAAAGCAAGAAATGTGCTAATAGAAATAGATCGCTTTTGGAAAACCTCATTCCTGATCAAAATTCATAGTTGAGGATACTCGGAGTCCCTTCGGCTTCGCTTGTTTGCCATGCTCGCGCTCTTTTGGTCGTGCGTCGGTAGGATAGCCTTATCCAGCCCCCGTTGGGCCCGAGGTTGAGCAACGCGTGCCTTGGGCACAAGACGTAGATACGGACGAGCGGCCACGACCTGCAGAGTTGAGGAAAGGTCCGCAAGGGGAGAGTGACACAAAGTGAGCCCGTTAAGTAGATGGTCACACCCAGATCGACCTCGAATTACCACCGCGACCATGCGCATTGCTCAAAAGTCAAAGCGGCGAGGCTCTCGGCTCGGGCCCGGGCACAGGGGAGAGCTAGATTGCGAAGAGGTTCGGCTTATGTTTAGCTCATCCACTGGGGGTGAACGTTAAACTCGCGACACTTAGACCAAGAGCAAATGCGCTGCGCACGAAGGTCATGCCCGAAGAAAAAGAGTCTCAGATAAAGAGTAGTAGCAACACAAGCAGACATAAAAGGCGAGAATGGAAGAACAACTTTATTGAAATGTAAGGCATAGAGGTTACACATAAAACTTCCGAAGCTGATCTATGTTCCACGAGTTAGAGAGCTCTCTGCCATCGGATATCGCTAGCCGGTAAGCCCCCGTGCGATCTGTTGAAACGACTCTATAGGGGCCCTCCCACTGTGGGGATAACTTGTTGGTGTTGGACGAGCCCTGAATCCGCCTCAGGGCTAGGTCCCCAACAAGGAGCTTCCTAGGTCGTCTCAGCCGAGACGCGTGTCTGCGAAGAGCTTGCGGTAGTCGTTGATCGTAGCGATTGCGGCATCTTACTTCTTCTGCGAGGTAAGGTCGAGACCGCTCGTGCTCGGTTGACTTGGTCGACCAAAGTCGACCTTGGCGAGCCAACGTAACCTCGGGAGGCGGGGCGGTTTGATCACGAACACGAGTTTGGAAGGTGTGGACCTCAGTATCTCGGCTTGTCGTGCTCCGAATAGACCATAGGACGGTGAGAAGTTCGTCCACCCAGGTCTTACCGCAGCGTTCGAGCTCATCTGCAACTCGTTTCTTGATGCCCTGGACGATTTGCCCGTTAGCGTGTTCCGCTGCCCCGTTGCTTTGGGGGTGAGCCACTGAAGAGAAGCATACTTTGATGCCGAGTTTCTCGCAAAACTCCTGGAACAACTCACTGGTAAACTGAGTACCGTTGTCAGTGATAATTTTGCACGGAACCCCGTACCTGGTGACCACGAACAAGCGGAAAAATCGAACGGCTGCCCGAGCAGTTATGGTCGAGACCGGTTCAGCTTCTATCCACTTGGTGAAGGTATCAACAGCGACGAACAGGAACTTCCTTCCTCCGGTCGCCTGAGGGAAAGGGCCGAGAATATCCAGCCTCCATGTCGAGAAGGGCCAGCGGCGGGATGGTGCGGAAGCGTAAGCGGCCGATGCGACTTCCGGGCGTGGAATTGGCATGCTCGGCAGGTGCGGACGATATCACGAGCATCCTGAAGTGCTATTGGCCAGTAATACCCCATGCGGATGGCCTTGCCGACCATCGTCCTGTATAAAGAATGCACTCCACAGAGGCCTGAGTGAATGTCGTTCAACAGATACTTACCCTCCTCCGCACAGATGCACCGCGTCAGGACGCCAGAAACATTCCGTCTGTAGAGCATGCCGTCCACGAGTGTGTACAAGCTCGCCCGTCGCCTGATCTTGCTCCTCTCGGCAGGGTCGGGTGGTAGGTCGCCCCTTGCAAGGAAATTGTGGATGGACTCGGCCCAGGAGGGGATACCTTTGACCACAGCGAGCATGACCTCTTGATCGGAGATTGATGGGGCCGCCAGCGTCTCCAGGATGACGTCGGGGGGGATATCGTCATCGGAGGAGCCGAGCTTGGAGAGGAAGTCCGCACTGGAGTTGTCCCTCTTGGGGATGTGCTTGAGCTCCAAGTTCTGGAACCACTTCTCCATCTTGCGCACCTCGGCGAGGTACTTTGCCATCGAGTCTCCCGAGCACTGGTAGTCCTTGTTGAACTGGTTGATGACGAGCTGCGAGTCGCCCTTCACAACCAGCCGGCGCACGCCCAACGCCTTGCAAGCTCGTAAGCCCGCCAGAAGGGCTTCATACTCTGCCTCATTGTTGGTCGCCGGAAACCCGAAACGAACCACGTATTTTAAGCGGTCGCCGTGGTAAGGATAAGGATCGGCCCGAGCGCTTGAAGGACCTAGAGCCGTCGAAGAACATGACCCAGAGCTTCTCCTCCTCGACCTGAAGTTCGAGAGCGGGCTGCGACGTCTGCTCGACCACGAAGTCGGCGAGCACTTGCGACTTTATGGCCGTCCGAGCCACGACCTGGACGTCGAACGCCGCCAGCTCCATGGCCCATTTGGCGATTCGGCCGCCACCCTCTGGGTTCCTCAGGATGTCCCCGAGCGGAAAGTTGCTCGGGGCGATTCTGATGTCTTTGCTGGAAGTAGTCGGAGCTTGCGCGAAGCCATGAGGAGAGCATACAACAGCTTCTGTACCTGCGGGTAGCGCTCCTTCGGGCCGTGCAAGACCTCGCTGACGTAATAAATTGGGTGCTGCTGAGACCCCCGTTCCGCCACCAGAACAGCACTGACGGCGTGGGTGGTGGCCGCGAGGTAGAGCAGCAACCTCTCGCCAGGTTGTGGCGTTGTAAGGAGGGGTGGGGACGACAGGTATACCTTCAAGTCGTCGAAGGACCGCTGCGCCTCTGGAGTCCACTCGAAGCCCCCGTGCTTGCGCAGAGTTTGGAAGAATGGAAGCCCACGCTCGCCGAGCCTCGAGATGAATCTGCTGAGGGCGGCCATGCGGCCGGTGAGGCTCTGCACCTGCTTGATCGAGGTCGGGGGCGCCATCTTCTCGATCGCCTCGATCTTCTCTGGGTTCGGGCCGACCCCCGAGCCCCCGATCATGTAGCCGAGCACCTTCCCCGACGCCGCGCCGAACACGCACTTCTCGGGATTGAGCTTGATCTTGTGCCTGTTCAGGTTGGCGAAGGTTTCCTCAAGGTCATGACGTGGTCGCCCTCGGAGGGGCTCTTGATGATGATGTCGCCCACGTAGACCTCAAGGTTCGCCCGTCCGAGGTTGAACGTCTTGGTCATCGACGCTGAAGCGTGGCCCCGCATTGCGCAGACCAAACGACATGGTCGTATAGCAATAGGTGCCAAACGGCGTGATGAAGGATGTCTTGTTCTCGTCGTCAACCGCCAGCTTGATCTGGTGATATCCTGAGTAAGCATCCAAGAAGCTCAGCATCTTGGCATTTGCGGTGGAGTCGACGATTTGGTCGATCTTGTGAGCGGAAGTTATCCTTCGCAAGCCGAGTTCAACCCGTATGATCGGCGACATTCTCCACTTTCCTCCTTTCTTCTGCACGATGACCGGGTTGGCCAGCCACTCGGAGTAGTCAATCTCACAGATGAAACCGGCCTTCAAGAGCTTGTCAAGGTTCTCCTTGATGACCGCGACCTTCTCCGGGGAGAAGCGACGCAGCTTCTGGCGCACAGGTCGAGAGCCGGATCTCACCTGCAACTTGTGCTCGATCACCTCCCTCGGAACGCCGGGCATGTCCGCGGGCTCCCAAGCGAATATACCCTTGTTGGCACGAAGGAAGGTGACGAGCTCGAGTTCCTATTTGGAACTCAGCTCGGCCGAGACGTGGATGCACTTGATCGGGTCGCCCTCCTCGAGCGGCACGGCCTTCGTCGCCCTACTGGGCTGGATCGCCGCTTTCTGGCGGGCATTCTTCGCCGTCGCCTCCGAACCGCGCTGGGGCAGCACGCCTGCAAGAGCCAAGGCCTTGGTCTCACATCCATGTGCCGCCTGCAGATCGCCTCGCACGGTTATGATGCCGTTGGGGCCAGACAACTTCATACAGCGATGGCCATAATGGTTGGCTGCCATAAACTTGACCAAGGAAGGCCACCCGAGGATGGCGTTGTACGGGAGGTCTCCCTCGACCACCTCGAAGGTGACCAGCTCGGTGCGGAAGTTGTCCGAGTTACCAAAGGTAAGGGGCAAGACCACCTGCCCCAGGGGGACTGTCGAGCTCCCGGGTACGATCCCGAAGAAGGGTATGGCGATGTTCTTGACCTTCGACCGGAAAATCTGCATCCGATCAAGCGCTCCTGCCTGCAGCAAGTTAAGAGAGCTGCCGCCGTCGACCATGACGCGCCCGACCATGGTATTGCTGATGGTCGGGGTCACAACCAAGGCGGTCTTCAGGTCTCGGGCCATACCTTGGAGAGCGTCCTCCGGAGAGAAAGTGATGGTGGCTCCAGCCCACTTGCAGGGCTGCTCGATGGGCTTCCCAGCGACGACAGTAGATGGCTCATGGCGCCTTGACCTCGCGCTGGGTGGTAGGGTGACGAGCCGAAGATGACATCGATCCGGCGCTCGCCTGCTGGAACTCGGATCGAGGTCGTCGTGCTCCGTCTTTGGCGTTCACCTGTCGGTTGGTCGTCATCCTTCAGAGCACGGGCATCTCATCTCACCCGTCATAGAAGGTCTCCAACTTGCTCGCCAAGCCTCGCAGTCCGCGGTCGTGGCCGCCGCCCTATAAACAGCAAAACTTTGCTTCGTCATATCCGGCGCCCTCCCTCATGGCCGAAGCATCGGCCGCCGGTGTTCGGTCGTCGGCCCTCTTGCTGGGGCTGGTTCTGCGCCTGGCGAGGTCGAGGCCGACCCAGGCAAGGTTTAGATCCCTCCCGAGCTTGATCTCAGACCTCAAGGACCTTGCGCTGGCCATCTGCCGAAACGATCACTCGCGGCAGATCTCTGCCGCCCCTGCGATCGCGCTTCCGCTTCTTGGGGGCGGCGCCGTGGTCGGCGCCCTTGGAGTTGGACGGGCCGCCTCTGTGGGACCTAGACCAAGCTTACCTTGATCGTAGTCGTGTTTTCAGCGGACTCCGTCATCCACGTACCGTTCCGCCATACGGAACAGCTTGTTGACGCTGAGGCGTGAGGTGATCTCTAGGTCTTCGGTGAGGCACCGATCACGGACTCCGAACTTGAAGGCTTTGATGACGGCCTCGTCAGAGATGCTCGAGATCAGGTTCCTCGTGCGGATGAATCGCCGCACAAAGTCGCGGAGCGGCTCGCCCTTGCCCTGGATGACGCGGTCCAGGTCTTTCTCCCTCCCCGGCCGCTCGTAACAACTCTGGAAGTTGGAGCGGAGGGCGCTCTGGATTTGGCGCCACGACCTGAACGAACCAGGCTTCTGGTTAAAGAGCCAGGTTCGCGCGGCACCGTCCAGGACGGTCGGGAGGTAATTGGCCATGACAAGCTCGTCGCCCCCGGCCGCCAGGATTGCGGTCGAGTAGATAGACAGGAACTCATCGGGGTTCTTGGTCCCGTCAAAACGCTCGATCAGCGCGGGCTTGAACCGAGTAGCCACGCCTGTGGCCTTGCAGCCGTCGAAATACGCCACGCACCATAGGCGGACACAGTCTTGGGCGGGTGTGGTCGTCGCCGCAAGGTCCCGTTCTCGCCGAATTGGTCGAGGTGCCTCGGCTACCGACCTTCGGTGGGAACGACCACGATCTCGGGCGCGGAGTCACCCGAGGTAACGCATAGCGGTCCTGGACCCTCACGGCGCTGGGCGAACGTCTGGGAGAGGCCCACAGACTGCTTGCGGTCGACTCGGAATCTGGCGGCTTGGTTCGGGCCTGGCCCTGCTTGGTACGGTGCCCGCAGGACAGCGGTGCGGCTGCGTCAAAGCCTCGTCCCGAGCCCGCTGCTGGTGAGAGGGCGCCTCCTGCGCGGGAGGCGTCCGACGGTGCGACGAGTTGTCATCACTTTTCTGGGAGCGGGTCCCCGAGTGCTGACTTCGGTGCTGCGGAGGTATAACCTCGGTCGCAGCCCGATCGAGCTCTTCGGCTAGGGCTCGGCCAAAGAGCTCCGACCTCGCCCTATCGGGATCAGCCATGACCCGGCGATAAGCGTGAGGCTCCCGAGAGAGAGAGCTGGCGGCCGGAAGACGCGCGGCCTTCTCTGGATCCTCCGCCGGGCGGTTATGGCAGTTGATGGCGACATGCACCATCCGTGGCGTCTTCAGGGGTCTGCGGATCACGGTCATCCGCGTCTCCCTCCGTGCCATGATCACCCGCCATCGAGCGTCTTTGCTCGAGTGGCGGTGGCGCGGCGAGGACGCGGAGTCGAGTCGCGCCGAATCACGCTTCGAGAAAGTCCACCGACGAAGTGCGCCATGCTCCTGGGATCTAGATGTCGTTCCTGCGAATGAGCGAAGCAATCGGACCCCACGGTGGGTGCCAGCTGTCGACGATCGGGATCACCAACCGTAAGAAATGAGATGGGGGGTCAGTGTGATATGGGACCCGAGCTGCGCTACGCTCAAACGAAGGAATGGAGTGGACGCGATGATGGTCGGAGTCAGACGACAACGAGCATGAGACAGATGTTTATACTGGTTCGAGCCCCTGTGAAGGTAACAGCTCTACTCCAGTCGCCTTGCGGCGAGATTCTTAATTTCTAAATGCGAGTAGTGTGTTCTGACTCAAGTTCGACGATGGCTATGTCTAAGCTCGAGCTATGGCATGTTGTGTGTTGTCCTCGTGTCCTTTGAGAGACTGCGCATCCTTGGTCTTATACCTCCTCTGCACGCAACGGATGGGAGAGATTCCCGGGAAGTGGCCTTCATGCACGTTGAGGGCCGGCAGTAACCGCCCCGGACTTGATGCGCGCACCTGCTTTATCCCCACGACCTGCGTTTTGGCAACCGCCGGTCAAATGCACGATCCGTAATCCAAGGGTGGACTACAGCTTCGAACGAGAGCCGACCCAACCTCAAGGTCGTGCGGGGTCGTGCTTGGGTCCAGCGCGCTCTAGGTCGAGCGTCTCGGCATACGCCCAGGTCGTAGTCGAGGCCTCCCGAGCTCGGGGGGCCCGTTGACCGTGCGCTGGCCGGGCAGGGGACGCCCAGCCCTCGTCATGATCAATACATATATTTGATTGAGCAACCAAAAAAGGTTGAAATTTTTTGGAACTTTTAGATAGAAGTTCTAAGGTATTGATTAAACTCTCATAAAAATTTTAAATTATGATCACACTCAAGTGAATTTATAAAATTCTAACAAGGGTAATGTATCATTTATGTTCACACTCAATGGATCGAATTCATTGGCCCTGTCACCCCAGTTCTCCTTGTCTCAGTGCATTGGAACAGGTATCACAATTGCATTGCCTAAGTTAGCCAACACGTCTCATCCACAAACAAAAAGTAGAAAGGGATTAAACAAAAGAAAGTAGTGAGGAATGTGAAGTATATGGACTCGGGGTATCCGCATGGCAGGCCATGAGGACCATCCAAGAGGGGATGGGCTGGGCCGACTGCATGAAGACAGACACTGCCTGGACTGCTATCAACGTGCGCAACAAGGAAACCCTGAAAATAATAACCAACCTTGATTAGGTATGATACGATTGTAATCCTGGTTATTACCATATTCGGTAGATAAGGATAGAGATAGAATCTCCACCTTGTAACTAATTGCATCCCTCTGCTATATAAAGGAGGGCGGAACATATCCTACACACGATCATACACATAATCCTAGAGCACAGGATTAGGGTATTATCTCCTCTGCGAGAGCCTGAACCTGTATAATTCCTGAGCCTTGTGCTACCATCGAGTTTGGATCCAGCGCCTAGCCCCATATTCATTATTGCCGATAACAAATGTCGACAGGGAACATATACAAGCAAGGCATCACAATTATGAATGCTATCATGTTTTGGGATGGCTGCCCGATAAATCGAGTTTGCAAGATGACGACCGAAAGGATAAATGCTTCAGTGGACGTTTGATCATGCTAGTGATCCACATCTCCCCATTACTTGGCTACACTAAAGGTGACCTAATGTAGTTAGCATCTGCATCTACATCTACATCATCGTTTCGAGTTGCCTCAGGAAAAGCTGCATAACAAAAAGGGTATCCTCAGCTAGTTTGTTAATGAAGAGCATTGATTTAGGTTGCTCAATCTTTTTTTCACTAAAAGGTAACATAAAAATATTTCAACCTTTAAAAACTACAAAATATGTCGTTCAAGGTTCAAAAACTACACACTAAAGCTTTTTCAACATTCAAAAACCACACTAAAACTTAACTATGGATTTATGTGGTTCGACAAAAGCTGTCACTTGGCACCGCACAAGCTCACCCACCATCTACATGTCACTAGACTTGAATTAGATGAAGAAAAAGTAGAAATGTAATGCTTTTAGAATCAAAAAGCTAGCTTGCTAGCCATCAATCACAACACCGGTAGAGTTGTAGAGCACTCCAACCGTCATATGACAGCGCTCGACAAGGCAAGCAAAGCTCTCTTGTTATGAGGTAGCCATCGTTTTTTACCGGTAGAACCTTCATGATAGTAAACCTAGAAGTTGTAGTCAACCTTTCACTCAGACTTCTACATCAGTTCACTCACCTCCCATTCTGTTATTCTTCCCTGGCATTGCTACTTAGTTATTCACACATTAATCTAACAATTTTTGTTCTTTGATACTTTCAGATCATGCTTGTGAAGACGTATTATCGCACCATTGCTCAAAGTTGATTTTTTTTCACTTTTGTGCAATGATACTCGCAGTTTCGGAGTATTCATAGAACACCATGTAAGAGAATTATTTGGAAAAATAGGTTTCCAAACTTACAATGTTACATGTATTGTTTCTACAAATTTTATTGAGAAACCAAAACAGATTTAAATTTTTTAAAACTTTTAGAGAAGGGTGCTGAGGCAATTCTTAAGCTCTCCTAAAAACTTTAGATCATGATCACAATTGAGCGAATTTATAAAATTCTGACACGGTTACTATCTTAGTTATGCTCATTCTATTTTTAAATTTATAAATATAACAAATGAAGTTAAATTCTTTTCAAATTTTTTGTATGATTCTATATTGCTAAAGATAGTGCCATAAATTTTTAGAGTATTATCAAGCTTATACAATTTTATAAAAATCTAATAGTATTTCTGTTATTTTTATAAAACATATAAAAAAATCGGTTTTTCAACAAATTTTCATGGAAGATGACATTTTTAAGGGTTATTGACCTAAATCTGGTAAAAAAACCTGAGATTTCAATGAAAATTGCTAAAATGTTGTCGAAATTTCTTAAATTAATGTAGCAATTCAATTTTTTTATCTAGTCGGGATTTTGAATCTCGTCACCGGCTGAAATCTGAAATCTCAGACGAGATTTCTGAAATATTGCTGGGATTTTGAACTATGGTTTCAATCTTGCGGCGCCGCAACCTGGAAACCAATTCCAACAGAACATCCGCAGGTTTCTTCAACTTTTTTTTTTGCTATCTCTGGTCCCTTTTCTTGGGCATCCAACCTGGAATTCAATGGATGACCATCAATCCGACTCGATCAGTATCTTGGTACTAATCCGAGCAGAAACGCTTAGCAGTGGCTGTGTGATTGATTGCTGCCTATTGAATTCCTTGTGTGCTAAGGATGTTACATGCAAGCAGCTTGGCATACTAGCTAGGCTGGTTTGCTGCTCTAGCTTTGCAGTATTATTTTTACCTTGTGACTAACCCGACCAGCCAACCTGTCAGACTTAGAGATGGGCACTTGGGCCAGACTCTTTTGAACTGGCTCGAGGCATGGCGGGTACGGCACGGTCGAAGCTCGGCTCGACATGAAGTGAACTGTACCGAGCCAACCCGATATTGTAGCATCGGCCATACTGGACCTGAGAATCGGATACTGTCAAAGACTGGGAAATCCCTGCCTGGTCAACGGATAGTCAACAAGCCCCTAGCTCGAGCTCGAGCCGTGAGGTCTTTGACCACGACGTGGACTGCGCGGCTCCCTTACGACCTCGAGCTAAGGGGTAAGGAATCAGCTTTCACTCGGAGGGATCAAGCTCGGGATCCAAGTTATGCATTCAACTGGCGGTTACCAAGATCTTTAAATAATGGAGTTAACCCAGACGTGGACGGCGAATCCGAGACAGTTACGATCCACCTTCCGTGCGCACGAAGCCACTCTCCCAGAAATCTCTCCCGACCGTTTCCGGTAACAGCTGAGAGGGGCATAAAACCCCCTGGGACAAGCATACTCAGGCATCACAATACAGAACACACATAGGCACTCAAACTACAGAAGCTCAAGCTAGAGAGCGCTCTCTGTACTCAAACATAGTAAATTTCTCCGCCTCTGGGCAAGACTGGAGTAGACCTATTACCTGTCATAGGGGCTCGAACAAGTATAACTCTTGGTGTCTCCCTCTTTTCCTTTTTCCTCCTACCATCAGAACAACGAATCTATATCTTCGGTGAGCGAAGTCGGTTCCGGGTCCCGTATTCACGATTAACCCCCTATACACTTTTGCGGTCCGACGATCCCGATCGTCGATAGACATGATGGATGGCACGGCTCGGCATGACACTGTAACATAAGCCGTATTGGGCTCGATGACCCAGGGCATGAGAAAGAAACTCAGTGTGAAGGTCACTGACCCACAGAGTATGAGCATTATGGACGTACCTAACAACATAAACGTCACCTCCGCCGTCGACACCTGAGAGAGACGGATCAGCTCTCTCTCTCACCTATCTCTCTCAATTTCTCCCTCGCTCATCCATCTCTCTCAATCTCGATTGCTTCTCTTCCCTACTCTCTCGTTGCCCTCTCTCTTGCTCGTGTTCAACACATCCCCTCGTTCTAAAAATAAATAAATTTTAGTTCTTTTTTTCATAATATTTGTTGTTCACTGTCTTAACTCTATGTGTCTCTGGTTCTTTTCCTCTCGTTACAATAGTGCAAACAGGTTGGACCTGGACCAGCACGGCACGATGCAGGCATGAAGCACAAATAGGCCGTGCTTGGGCTCACTGAAGGTGAGCCTGGCCGGGCCGGACCGGCACGGCGGGCACGATGGCCTAGCGCGGTTCAAACACAAAGCATGATAGACTCGTGCCACGGATCAACTTTCGTAGAAGCCTAGTCTAGACTAGACTTAATTTTGCCGTGTATGACGGTATAAAAAATGTACTTTCTGTTAAGTGCGCGAGCCTAACCTAAGGCAAGGGCGGAGGCGCGGAGCTAGCCCTGGCAAGTCTCTAACCAAGCCAGTTAGGTAGTGTTTGGTTGGGCGTCAAAGTCTGGATGGGATAGGGCGATCCCACTTTTTTCCTTCATCCAAGCGTTTGGTTGGGCGTCAAGTGGATGGGGTCATCCAGGAAAAGAAGAATATTCGGTTGAGATCCTGGATGAAGCAATCCAAGAAATTTGGACGGATGGAGTCATCCAGGTTTCCATCTTATGCTTTGTTTATATATTTGTTAGCCTTTACTTTTCATACGCCAAGGATTAGCGCAGTTGGTTTGAGGTTTTCGCTCGTTACGGGAGGTCTCGGGTTCGATTCGGGACTCCGTGACTCTGATGCTTTCGCGATTCTTGTGTAGCATGAGCAGTGCGTGTTTTTTTTTTTTGGTGGGTATCAATTTTAAAGCTACAATTGGTTTATTTTTTTCATTCCAAAATTTTAAAAAGATTTTTTCTCTCTGTTAGAATTAATAAACCGTCTACCCTCATCATTCATTCAACCAAATAAAAAATTGGCTCATCCCATCCATCCTCATCCATCCAACCAAACAGCCACCTGGATGACTCCATCCCATCCAGACCTGGATGGCCATATCCCATCCAACCTCGTCCTTCAACCAAACGCACCCTTATTCTCAGGGCATAGTCCAGTGCACCAGCCCTGAAGCTATGGACCAGATGGTCTGAGGTCTGCCTCCGCCACTAATCTGAGTCTTAAAATAAGAGAATTTTTACTGTGCACTACCATGGTAGTATATAGCGGTAGTAGAAATTAAATCTGATCGTTGATTTGTCGAGGGCATTCTGGTCTTTTGGCTTGGGGTCGGGGCGGTGCTGAATGTTATTTTGCTCAATTACCATTATACGCCTCCACGAGACATAGGGTTGGGTGTTAGCTCAGAAAATTATTTACCATTATACCCCTCCACGGGTTATACTACCCATACTACACATGGTGGTATAGTCAAATCTAATCTAATCTCAACCTTTGGATCTAAAGAAATAGACGATTTATATTTATTTTTATGTATTGTAAAAGAGCTCTAAAATAAATCCCGAGTGATGGATACATACATTTGTCCTATTCATTCTCCTTTCGCCCATTGGGATGATGGTGTTTGTAGAGGTGTTCTAGGAGACAGACAGAGAGAGAGAAAACCGTAAATTAGTGACGAAAAACTGATTTGAGTTTGATCTCCGCCATCGAAGTTTTGATCGGATGATATGTGTCCTTGCTTTTATTCATTTAACAGTAGGGAGCCCGTTTCTTCTTCTGATCTTCTTTCCCAAGAAAGAAAAAGAACGGAGCAACTGACTGACCGAGGCGGACGAAGCCACACAAAGCCCCGAAGGCCTGAACGGAACGAAACTTGACAAACCACAAACACACCGAAACCCCCGAAGCAGCGAAATCTCTCTCCCTCGCCGGCGGCGAAATCAGGATGGCCCGCTACGACCGTGCGATCACCGTCTTCTCCCCTGACGGCCACCTATTCCAGGTCGAGTACGCCCTCGAGGCCGTCCGCAAGGGCAACGCCGCCGTCGGCGTCCGCGGCACCGACACCGTCGTCCTCGGCGTCGAGAAGAAGTCCACCCCAAAGCTCCAGGACTCCAGGTAACCCATCCCATCCCCACCGTTCCCGCCACGCGACCCGCCCGCTCGCATGCCGGATCTCGCGATTCTCACCGGAAAATCCCCCAAATTTCCAGGTCCGTGCGCAAGATCGCGAGCCTGGACACCCACATCGCGCTGGCCTGCGCGGGGCTCAAGGCGGACGCGCGCGTCCTCATTAACCGGGCGCGCGTCGAGTGCCAGAGCCACCGCCTCACCGTCGAGGACCCCGTCACCGTCGAGTACATCACGCGCTACATTGCCGGACTGCAGCAGAAGTACACGCAGAGCGGAGGGGTGCGCCCCTTCGGGCTCTCCACCCTCATCGTCGGCTTCGACCCCGACACCGAGAAGCCCGCGCTGTACCAGACAGACCCCTCCGGCACCTTCTCCGCGTGGAAGGCCAACGCCACCGGCCGCAACTCCAACTCTATGCGCGAGTTCCTAGAGAAGAATTACAAGGAGACGTCCGGCAAGGAGACCATCAAGCTTGCCATCCGAGCCCTCCTTGAGGTAAACTGCGCACCGAATTATCCTACCAGTAGCTAGATTCATACCACTATTTCGGTACTTGCTCATGTGTAGACAGATGCTCTAAGAGCATCTCCAACAGTTCCTAATATTTAGACTCCCAATATCTTTAGATTGGGATCTTCCCAAAAGTTTTTGGGTCTACAAAATACTTTGTTCTCCAACAGTTCCCATATTTTCTCCAAAAAACACTTTTGACTTGGTCCAATAAATGCATGCACCACAAAAGCAACAGAAATTGCAAACAAAATAACACAGCGTCAATACGTTTCATGGATCTGGTGTTAGCATCAGAAGCTCAGTCAGCCACTGACCAGCACAACGAACGAATGGTGCAAGGTAAAGGGCGCCTCTCCAAACTCATCCTTGCTGATGAATGTTAATGATGCCAAATCGAGCCGCTCTTGTCAGCGTGCACAATCCTCATGTCTGCTCTCCACAGTCCACTGCGCTGTGTTCTAGTCATTTTATCTGGCGTTGCAGCATTGGCGCTCCCAGATTGCAACTTTCTCCACAAACAAATCATGTGCTGTGGGGACTGATAGTGTGCGATGTAGTAGCCATCAAAACATCCAGACTGGTAGAACCTGACATCATGCAAATACTCCACTGGCTGGCGAGTGCTGTTGAACTTCTCAATCCACAAATCATTATGTTTTTGCTGGAATAACTCGCACCTACAAAATAGACAAGGTTAACATGAGAATCTATGTGAATGAAATTGAAGCACCGTGGAACAGTTTAAGATGTATTAGTTCACTAAAAATGAAAATCCAATTGCTTACCCCATACTCAGCAATGGCAATAGTCTTTAAAACAACTAGGTCATAGCTATCCATGAAAGGCACTATAACAACGTCACCAAAGAATTCTCGTCCTTTTTCAGCTCTTCATTGAGTTTCAGTCATCAAATAAGTACCTACCAGAGCGACGAAGAACCGAGAAACAATATTAGATGATCTCCATGTAGCAATCATCCAGGACTTCCGAACAGCCATACGCTCAGCAAAATGGTTGGCTGCAGAAAGAATGCCAATGAAGAGCTCAACAGGTTCAGTTGGCAAAGATGAGGCCTTCCACTGTTCACACATTTCGAGGTATCTCTGCTAAAGTATTTCATAAGGAGCAACCTGGAAAGATTACAAATTATCAGCAGACAAATATGTGTTCAAAAGAATCATAGGACATGCAACTGATGAGGGATAATTCTGAATTATGTTCGACAAGCATATTGAGAAAAAAGGTAATCGTCTACACTAGCTCAGATCCAGAATCATAGATCAAGCGCACAAACCCAGATCAAGAAACCGAACTAAGAGAGGAGGAGATATGCTTACGGAGATAGGCTGCTAAAATCAAAGTTGTGAGGTCATCAAGGAGACAGCTCATTCAGTGTCTGAGCTAGTTGTGAGGTCATCAACAGTAGTTTCTTTGTCACTGATGTTCTCAGAAACAGCTCCCTCACGCTTCTTAAATAAAGCAA
The DNA here is from genome assembly GCA_036346375.1 of Guadua angustifolia. Taxonomy (NCBI): domain Eukaryota; kingdom Viridiplantae; phylum Streptophyta; class Magnoliopsida; order Poales; family Poaceae; genus Guadua; species Guadua angustifolia. The sequence goes on along the minus strand of CM070515.1, from coordinate 10,668,724 downwards.
CATGCTTCCGGTAATCTTCAAGCTCCTCCTCCAGTTTCTCAATAAATTAGCTGGCATGTTCACAAGATTGTTCGTACCTCAGAGCAAGCTTGGTCATATCCACAACGCATGCACAGGACCTTGGCAGATATTATATCGCTGGCGAAAAGCGACGATGCGTTCGAGGGTGGTCTCAATCTTGGCGGAGGAATGAGTTGGGGGAGGCCGGGCTGCGCAGCGGTGAGTGGCCGACCATGCCGAGGCGGAGGCTGCACGCCTGGAGGAGGCGCCAGCCTGGCCGGAGATGGAAGCCATCGCCGGAGTTGCAGTGGAGGAGTGTGCCTTGGGGATTTGTTCGCCAATCCCACCACAAATCGCAAAGAGAAGGAGAAATCAACAGAGAATAGAGGAGCTGCTGCGGTTGGAGATCTGGGTCGGGCGAGCCTTGACGCGTCTTGGAGCTCCTCGGCGATTAGCGATGGAGCTGGGCAGCGAAGAAAGCCAGCGCTTCGCGATTTGGCATGGAGGCGCGAAATTCGATTGGGAGCTCAGTCGTGACGCGGAGAAATGAGGACGGCGGGTTCGTGTTTAGGGTGTGCGAAAATTTGGGGAGGACGAATAGGGAACTGTTGGAGTGTGTATTTTTTCAATTTAACCCTAAATCAGGTTTTGGGAATGGATTTAGGGCACTCTTGGAGATGCTCTAAAAGTTCCCAATGGTTCACCGAGGGTAACTAACATAGGGGGACTAAGTTCAATTATCTTATGTTAGTGATAATTTGTTGATTAACTGATCTATATGATGCACCATGTGGTGCTGGCAAAGGAACTAAGCTGCAGTTACCCAATGCCAAGGTGCTCACCCGACAAAGTGCTTATGGGTCTATTTGGGGAGCTGTGCTTCAGCTTTAGGCCAAAAACTCTTCCAAACAGTATGACTACAAAGCAGCTGGGAAGCTAAGCCACAACAGAAACACCCTCAAAAGCTGCAGTTGCTGAGGAGCTTTTTAGTTGTGTCTTCGTTTGACCACCTCCCACCTCGGTCACTCTGCTTTCTCGACCTCCACCACCCCGTCTCACCGCCTCCACGTCACCTTCCCACTCGGATGCCATTGTACTTCGCTATGTTGTTACCTCCCCACTCAGTTGGCCCTCCAAAAGCTACAGCTGCAACAGCTAGTTTGCCAAATAGCATAACAAAAAAAGCCACAGTTGCTAGCTACATTTGCTTTACAGCCCAGCAAACCAAAAGTAGCTTTTCAGCCCAGCCACAGCTCCGCCAAACAGGCCCTATGTCATGGTTGACTGGTTATATAACTCAATTTAATTCAAAGTTAGATCAAATTCCCTGAAATTTGCTATAATCAGCTGAGTTCAAATGGCAATGGAAAAACTTTAATTGAGTGAAATAGGATTGATTTCTTGCATTGTGAGATAGGATTGATTTCTTGCATTTGCTTTCATCTTTTGTGTGTCACTTGTTGGTATCTAGAATACATGCTCGTAGGTATGGCCTATGGTTTCCGTGCAGTGTCATCAATAAATTCCGAGTAGTTCAGCATCTGTAATATGGATTTCATCTGCACTTGTATTTTGTTGGTTATGTATTCAAGTATAAGTGCGTTTTAAAAAGTTGTAATTGCCCTCTTAATGGTCTTCTTGTTTTCAATGCAAAATTTGAAAAGTTGGCTATGCTTTGCCAACTTCATTGTTGTTTTAATATTTTTGTACCATATGTAAGATGCTTAAATGTGTAGTTCATTATATTAGGGTAAAGTGCATTTGTGCCACTCTAAATATATATTGGAGACTTAAGTTTTTCCATCTCAGATCACATCTCAAGTTAAGTTTGCATGTACCAGAGAGCATAATTTCTCAAGTGTCAAAACCTCTTTCTGTACCATATTGACATGCCTTTTTTTTCTTACAATAACTACAAGTTAACCTGCCTTCCTGCTTGGATGCACAATTGATAGCTAAACATGTGTAAATTTCTAAGTTTGCATCAGTTGCAGATTTCATTATTGTTGATTATTGATTGCAAATGGTTGTGACATATGCATATTCACTATGGTAGTCAATGTATGTTTCTTTTCTGCCACTACACTTTCCCCTCATTTGATAGCATTTTGTCAGATCGTTGCACATTATCTAATTGGCTTGATTGTGAATACTTGTACTAGCTTTCCATATGTTATAACTCATTTAGTGAAAGAAATTCATTACTTGTTGGTGAGCAGAGAATGGCTGCCTGCTTTGCTACACAGTAGATTTATTTTGCTTAAATTGCTTTCCTGCTTACTCCGTCAATTTGTCTGATGTTCAGAAGTATCTTAATGTAAATAGTATTGGTGATCCCTTGTATGCTATATACCATATATTATAGTAGGATACTCTATTTTATGTCTCTTAGCGTCATGATGTTTCTTCAGACTAAACCTTTTGCTTGTCTTTCATTGAGCAATTGGCTTTGTGGCACTGAATCTAGGTTGTTGAGAGTGGTGGCAAGAACATAGAGATTGCAGTGATGACACACAAGGACGGTCTTCGCCAACTCGAAGAGGCTGAAATTGATGAATATGTTGCTGAGATCGAAGCTGAGAAGGCTGCCGCGGAGGCTGCAAAGAAGGGTGCCCCGAAAGAAACCTAGATTATTAATGATCGGCATGATTTTAGCACACGACACCTGCACCACAGCATGTCTCCTTGTTTTTCTTGTTCTTAGAGGACTGCCGAATTGTTTCGTTAAAGTGGATGGCTATTTCTGATCGAGCTGCTTGGACTAAACCCCCTAATGCTATGTGATGTACGCTATTATATGGACCATTGTTTTGTCTTCCTGTGAATGCCGTTGTGGTGGTGTGTTGGTCGCTACCTTGTCAGATCTTCAGAGGTCGTGCAAGTATGCAACTGACCCGTGAATCGTGGTGTTACGATGCTGTTCTGTGATTTACGTACATAACTGGCAGGAACTTCTGAAGTTTACAACTACAGCGTTTCTTTCCTCGTCTCTTCTTTTTGAGGTGTCAGGGCAACTGTTGTGACTGAGAGAGAGAGTCTAGCCTTGGATTCTCAGTCACATAGCGGCAGAACCAGTTACGGCGGAGTGTATGCTGGTGTGGTGGAGCCGGCGCGCCGTGGCCCGAGCGGCGCCGTGGACGTGGAGCGGCCGAGCCGCCATAGAGTGTGCAAGGCGCGGGGCACGGTGCGGTGGTGCCGCGTTGATGTGCCGGCAGGCGTCTGCCGCGTGCGGTTGCTTCGTCACACAAACCGTCGCAAGGTTGAGCCCATTTGTTTTATGTCTGACATTCCGCGCGGCTGGCCGCAGCTGATCCGCCGGCCGTGGAGAAGTGGCGAAAGTAGGCCGAGTTAGAAACTTTAGAAAGTTAGAACGGGAATCGATTCTGGCCTCCTGGTGGCGACTACTCCGCCGTTGTTGTGGATTGGGATGGAGATGAGCTGCGGCCTTGGAGCGGTTCTTCTTTTTCTTTTTCTTTTTTTCCTTTCTTTTCTAATGCAAGACTAGTGCATGTACCGGAGATCATTCCCTAAGTGGTGTATGTCACTTTTAACGCGTTTAGGAGCTAGGAAACGGATGCTCTCTTTTAGCCCAGAGTTGGCTTCTCCAAAGAACCAACCGAAAGCATGATCCAGTGGGCAACTTCGACTCCATGTTGGTACGAGTGGTACGTGACAAGCAGCGCAATTGTTATCAGGGCATGTACTATGCATGGTATACCTGTGATAGTTTTATTTTTCACTAGGTACAAAGTACTTAAGCCATCATCTAGACTTCCACACTTCCAATGTATGGAATCTTGACTGGGTCCCACAATAATATTTGTATTTTAGCCCCAATGCTAATTTAATTCATACTCTTGTTGAAAAACTTGCTGCAGCCTGCAGGACCCTGGAACAAAAAACTAATTCACAAATCCACCCTTCGTCCACCCGTCAGTACCAAAGTTCACAAATCCTCCTCTCTCTCTCTCTCTCCTCCCTCTCCTCCCGCACAACTTAGGTCCTGTTTGTTTGGACTTAGGCTTTTTAGCTTATGGTTTAAAGTCAGCTTTTTGGCTTAATGAGCTTATAAGCTATCAGCTTTTAAGCTAAGACAGACTGTTTGGCATCATGGCTTTTTGATGGAATGAATGCTATAGCTTATTGTTAAAAAGTCTAAATTACCTTTAGTGCATAGAGGCATTCTCATGTACTAGCTACTAGCATTGCTTGCTTGCACAACCATAAGTTAGACGATTTCAGGGAATGCTATCGATCATGCCATTAGACTATCGCCGCCCTTTCCCTTCTCCCGCCCGAGTGCCGCCGCCATGATTTCACCGTCATCGCCGTTGCTCCTGGTCGGATCTTGTTGCCGGCATCCAGATTCGATTGGACCTGGTCGCCGCTATCGTTCTCGAGCCCCTCCAGCCATCACTGTCCTCCTCCTTGTCGAGTCCCGCACTTGCCGCCATCGTCGCCAGCCCCGGCGCTGTCACCATCACCTGCCCCAGTTTTATCGCCATTGCCCGGTCCTGGCGATGTCGCCCTAGCTGTCATCATCTTAACATCCAGCGGTTCGGCTCTAGCGCTATCATCACCTTCCGGCCCCAAAGCCGCCGCTTGTGCCGTCCTTGTCGCTGCTCTCTCGATTGCCGTTGTCTCTCGGCCACCCTCGCCATCCTATTCACCGCCTCACACGGCAAATAGTCCCGACACACTAGAAGCCACCACCTTTCCTCCACAATGGCATCCGAGCCTAGGTGACCGTGTGGAGAACCCGGCCGGGGCAGTACGTTGTACATACCCTTAGCAAGTTGATACGAGTGTGCTGAAAAAGAGAAGCCGGGAAGGCAGCATGGCCGAAGCAACTGGCCACAGTTCACAAATCAAATTAGGCACTGCAAAATGGTTGTGTGATCCATGATTCAACAATCTCTGCCAGTTTGCCAATTCAGGAAACAAAGGAGAGGGTAGCTCTAGCTCATGGGTTTGGATAAGGTCTGTTTTGGGTTTAAAGGCAGCTCCAGTTTTTGTGAAGCTAGTAAGTCCTTTAAATAGTTTAGCTTTTAAGTGATTTTTGACATAAATCAAAAGCCAGATATAACTAATAAAAGCCAAAAGCTGGATTGTACCTGCTTTTGCAGTTTATTGTTGAAGGAAATTAGCTATTTATTAAACGATCTCTTATAAAATACTACAGCTGCTTTTTCAGCTCGTAAAACTAAAAAACAGCTTTTCAGAAAAGTTACATCTCTACAAACAAGTCTTAGTACTCATCTAGCTATGGTGGGCCCTGGACCCACGCATCACCAACCATGATCCACTCCATGTCACCTAGGCCCCACACCACAAGAACAGGAGCAGAAACAGATAGGGAAAGCGCAAGTACCAGCCTAACCAATCCAGCTCGTCTACTTGCGCTTGAATTGATTGGGCTAAACAATACTGTCGGCTTCATTTGCCAACGAATCGCGCACCAGCGCAGGACTATTGGTCGATCTAATCATAAAAACTGATCAGATTCAAATGTACCGTTTTATTTATTCTATGAAAACTATGCTTGATTATTATTATCGCTAGTCAAATTAAACATCTAGCTAGTATGGAGTTTCTCTGGCTTTCCTTACTAAGAAGCAAAATAATGCCTCCTCAGTCTCAAGTAGATATACATCACAGATCACCAAGCCCAGCACGCTTCAACCAGGGAGATCGATCATAAACTAAACCGGACCCCAGTTCAGATCGATGTCCGAATTAAGACTCCACAGTTAACCATCCACCAATCATCACAAGACACAAATGTCGTTTGCATGGCAGAACGCATCGCAACAAGGTGCTCCTGGCCACACGGTCGTCGCAGGAGCAGAGCAAGACGAGGCAGTCAGTAATCGACACGAGATGAAGGAAGCGCCTTTACGGCGGTGACAAGGCAGGGATAAGCTTGCAAGTCACTTCACCTGCTGTTCTCCTCTTTCCTGCTACCATTTCGCCAGAAGAGAGGATAAGGAGGAGGGCCCCCAAGCGAGACAGGCCTTTCCCGATTTATGCGTATGAACAAACACCTAATTCCAAATTGGATAATGCCTGGGGATTCAGGTGGTTGCCATCGTCATAAAGCCCCTGTCTGCGTCGCCAATGGATTGGAGAGTCTTGTTTCGAGTTGGTGGAGATGAATATCATCTAATGACCTCGCCAACACACGGGGGCTCTCTCGTGGAGCCCCTCACCACCAGACTTGTTAGGCGAGGAGTGCAGTAGGAATTTTTTTTCCCTTGTTTGCTGTCATGATCGACCTGATTTTGCAGCGTCGCGATCAAGGTTCCGTTTGAAACAGAGAATTTTGATAGAAATTTTGAAAGAGGCCATTCCGTTTAGATATTTTTTTTCATAATTCTTCGCCTGTGAACATGCTTAGGTCTGCCAACCTCAATATTGTTTAGTGATGTGGTGCTTTGTCTCTCTAGCTGATGACTAGAATTTGACCTCATCAACCATGGGTTGGCGTTGCCGGACTATTCGTGTGGATTTTTCCACTCCAATTTTTTTTTAGGTTCGAAGGTATGATATGTGGACTCACAGGTCGTGAGTCTTGAAACGGCTATACTAGCTAATTGTGTCTAGCCTCTAAAAATACGCTTAGATCCTACTTAAAACACAAAGAATTTACAAGATTTTATAAGAAACAGTTTAATTACCACGTAGAAATTAGAAAAAATTCTACTAACAGGCCCGGTGGAAGTAGGGTTTTCTTGTGCTCATCCTGCCTCCCCTTGGCCATGGGTAGATAGGAGATGAATGGTGGGAACTAGGCGAACTACCCTGATCCTCTTTTCAGTTTTCAACCGAGGATGTGCCCATTCCCAATCCATCCATGTTTCAGTGCAGCTTTCATTCAGAGAGGAGTGATTGCAACAGTGACAGCACCGGAGAATGTCCCTGTCTCCTCGGAAATTGAGGGCCATGTGAGTGCTGGACTTTTACGAACTCCAAGAGCTGCATATATGGTCCGCCGGATTCGAATTTTTTGCTATTCTGACCGAAATTGAAAACTTATTTACGGATTTAGCTACTGTACAGGAAGAATTACAGAAATAGCCCCTAAACAGTATAAACGAGTAGCGCGGATTAATTTGTTTTTTAATTTTTTTAAAATTTTTTTAATTTTTTTTTAATATTCCGCGCAGCGGGAACGCGGATTAATTTCTTTTTAATTTTTTTTCGCCGGTTTTTTATTTTTCCTTTCGCCGGTCTTTCCTCTGCGTTGGCCGTACGGTGGGCCCACGAGCGAATTCCGCGTTTCACGACCGCGGAATTTCGCGTAGCTACAGTAGTGCTACAGTACTCGAATGCTACAGTAATCACAGCGTTTATTTTTTTTATTCTTTCCAAATGATCAACCGGGTTTTATTCAATATTTAACTATGATTTGTCATTAAATTTACCGTACACTGAAAGAGAATGCTGAACAACGAAATTTGATTTTTTTTTGAAAAAATTCAACTGCCAAATAACTTTCTGAAATACTATATAAAATATCATTGCCAAATATGTATTTTTAAGTTTATCGAATGCTTGTTTCAACTCTAAATTTTATCGACTGTCAAAATACGAATGATTTTTTTCTACATTTTGCAATTCTTCTAGCTCAAGGTATATTTCTCCGCTCTCCCTAACCACTGTAAAAAAAAATCCATTGCGTCGCGACCACGCAAAATAAGAATCTCGCCGACCCCAACCGCTTGAAATAATATTGTACGCTCAGTCCACTGAATTCTCGGGATTTCATCGCGACCATACCTATTTTTTTAAAAAAATTATACACAAATAAGGCTACTACACTACAAAAATCGCAGTCGTTTTTTTTCTTCCGTGACAAATAGCGGAATCAATATGCTTAAATTTTTAGTAACAATAGACATCCGTAATTTTAGCGAGTCAAATTTATCACTCATTGAAAAAGAATGACGAACAATTATATCATCTGAACTTTCACTGTATGTGCCCTTCAAATTTTCTAACGTGATTTGTTTCATTTTTCATTCGGTTCAAACTTGTCGGCGGCGATTTATCGAGACAGTTGTATTGTTTGAATTTTAAAAAATTCCTCACATCTTCAAATCATTTGAAATTTTTACGGTAATATCACTGCTTTATCAGGAACCTCCATAAAAAATTTCAAAATTTTTCGACGCCGTAACTTCTGTGGTTTCATGGCCGCGAGTGCCTTTTTCGATTTTCGTAACTTTCTACCGGGGCAACGTCTGGCTATTTCGCCCATATGTAAGTGGTAACCCGCGTTGCGTAGGTCGCCCTTGATTTTTCCCGTATTTTTCGGCCCGTATCCAGCTTGTCCCATGGCTCACGAAAACCCCTAAGTGGCCACGATTTACGTGGTTTCATGGCATGAGTGCCTTTTTCGATTTTCGCAACTTCCTCTGGAGCAATGTCCGCTATCTCGCCCATACGTAGTAGTAGCACGCAGCGTTGCGTGGGTCGCTCTTGATTTTTCTCGTATTGTTTGGATTTGGATCCGGCACGTCATGGTGCAAAAACCCTTAAGTGGCTACGATTTCCACGGTTTCAATTCCAATCCGCGATAGAACTGCGACTATTGAGACAAAGATGTATGTCAATTTGGAATTGCAACTGTACGGTATTTCTGTAATTTTTTCGACATAATATTTCTGTAAATTTTTTACAAAAAATTCCATCTAATTGCCCTCGTCCAATATTAAAAAAATACGGAAAAATAAAAATTGAAATTCTCGAATAAAAATATTACTGATAAAAAATTTCCTATATCACTGAAAAAATATATTTTTTTAAAATTTATTCAACACATCAAATTATAATAATTCCGGCAGAAAAAACCGAAAAACGAGAAAGCAACGAAAAAATCGAAAACGGAAAAAAACCGGGCAGAAAAAACCGAAAAAAACCGAGAATTTTTTTAATATTCCGCGGTTCGGCCGCGCGGAATATTAAAAAAAATTTTAAAAAAATTTAAAAACAAATTAATCCGCGTTACTCGTCCGAGGAATATTAAAAAAATTATTGGCTGAGAAAAAATAATAAAAATTATTCATTGCCGGTCGTCCATCGCGAATTAAATGAGAAAAAATTTAAAAAATTATTCCGCGGATCTGGAGCGCGGAATTATACTGTTTCAGGGCTATTCCTGTAATTCTTCCTGTACAGTAGCTAAATCCGTAAATAAGTTTTCAATTTCGGCCAGAATAGCAAAACATTCGCCGGATTCTATCTGCTATCCGTTTCCGATTTGATGGCCTCCACTTATCACTTTCTCTTTGAGCAGCGGTAGTGTAACTAGTAACTACTACTACTAGCAGCGCTGCAATTTCTGACCACAAATTTATATGCAGCTGTTGAGTCATATCGAACTGGTGAATCTTGTCAGTAAACTAACTACATAACCTTACCTCCCGTTTTATACTCACATGCTGGCCCCCCGGATGTCGTTTCAGGATATTATTATCGCAAAGATAATTAATCTTATCTATCTATGATAAGCTCTTTCTGATTTAGCCTATTCCTATCCGCGAACTCAAACGTCACCATCACTGCAGGTAAAAAAATTGAGCAGGAACAGTGTTGCATCACCGATAATAAACGAGAGGCAACCCGTAACAACCGCTACAGTACCTACCGGTCACGCAGGGAACACTGTTTAAATCCAATAATTTACCAGCGCCAAAATCCCACTCCTGCACTGATCTCTGACACTGTTCTTCTTTCCATGGTTTCATTTGGAGACATTGCTTTGTTTTTTTCCATTTGGCTCAACTTTTTTACAACCGTGATTCTTGTTCAAACGAAATTGTAAATATAGCATTCTTCTTGATCGCGGAAGGATCGATAGATGATATATGTTATCTGCCAGATAGTAGAACCGCTGAAGGTTCATTTACCATGGTATAAGAGTACGGTAGATACCTATTGTGGTTGAGAATATGTTTTGTAATTTGTTTGGATAGAAACCCTTGAAAAAAAAATTTGCTTGTTTCAGTTGCTCACCGAACAACACGACATGATAACGTGAGACAAACGCAGTAACAAGCGACAGAATCACAGATACCTAGCTTGCGGTTCTTGATTTCCACTGACAAGACAAAACTATGCAGCAGTGCTTGTTTCTTATATGGATAATCTACCAAGAGCGAAAAAAACAGGGATATACTGTGGTAAACGCAAACCTGATCTGTACGTATTGGCAATAATGTGAGCAAGAGAAGAGAAGTAGCAGAGAAAGAAGGGAAGAAAACCAACCGGGAGAACGTGGAAGCTTCAGCTGTCTACCAAAGTTGACGGAAAATCGGCGATTTTAGACTGATGTACACAGGTTGGTGGTCACTAGTCAAGAAAAAAACGACAATTTCGTTATCTTTTACTCCATCCACGGATCTCTCTCCAGCCATTTGGTCTGGTATCGTGTGACACTGAGCTATGGTCTCCGCATGATCAGTCCCTGAAGTCCTGCACAAAATCCAATCACGGAATGGCTTGAAAAGTACGTCTGGAACTCAAAGAACAAGCAATTCGGCACAGCTTTTGCACAGAGAAAATGGCGAGAGGCAAAGAAACAAAGACGACCACACGTTACCGGATGATCGATTAATAATTTATACTAGGTTGGTTTTGATCGGTGGGCTACCCGGACAAGATCACTTGCCTGGCGTTGTTTAAGTGCATGTTGCAGTGACAGAAGCTTCACCTTTTCTTGTCATCTTCCCCAACATTCCATTCATTTACCGGCAGCTAAGCACCTTGTCCTTTGTATACTACTTTTAATTTTTAATACTTCTACCACTACGACTAAGCTTTTTACTACAAAATAATACTACTGGCTACTGGATTGTGCAAGTAAATACGAAAGAAACAGCAGCGGTGGTCGTCAGTCGTCAGCAGCCGAAACTGGAAACCAGTGGTGCGTACGTAGATTAGCGTTAGCCTTGTTCTTTAGCTATAATTAAGATATGAAAGAGGCATACAATTTGGCAAGAAACTGGTTCGAACTGGGCGTGTTCAACGTACCAGAATAAGTGAGTGCGACTAAAAAGTAGAAACCACCGTCCGGGATTTTTGATTGAGAGATACTTCTATGTAAGATTTTTGATTGAGAGGTACTTCTATGTATTTTTTTTTTTAAAAAAAAGTTGTATAAATATTAACAGAAAAACTAGGAGACACTATACCGTCCTAATCTTATCTGATAGGATAGCTCTTTGCTGTTGGATTAAGTGCGAGTAAATGGATTCAAAAGGCCGAACCTATCCACTCACATCCCTTGTCCCGTCCAATCCAAACATTAATAACTCCATCCCTCTTTATCTGTTTTTCTCTCTCCATTCCCGGTACTCCACATCCTTTCTCCGAATCCCTCTGCTCCTCTGCCAAAATCACATCTCTCTTCACAGTTCACATCGCTGGCTAATTCATGGTTGACCTCAGTGGTGTGGATGTTATCCAACTACCGGCGACAGTCATAAGTCCTCTCAAATAGCTCAGTTTTTAAGTGATTTTTAATATAAATTAAAAATTATATATAACTAATAAAACTAAAAGTTAAAAACTGAACTGAACTTGCTTTTGTAGCTTATTGATAAGAAAAATTAGATATTTATTAAACGATTTATTTTAAAAAAAACTACAGCCACTTGCGCGAATAGGCCCTGTCTGTCTCGAAAAAAATCGTCTGTGGACAGTAACCTTTTTGTGTTGACGGTACGTTTCTTGATTCTGGAATGCACAGTGGACCTTCGTTGTTCTGCTAGTTTTGACACTTTATTGTCTTTCGACGTAAGTTTATTCGTCATGAAAGGACCATAGATTCTTTTCCTCCCTGGATGAATTGAAGGGGCGATATTACATGCGGCAAAGTGCAGACGATGTCATGAGATTAGTGTGCACTGACAGAATGGTGGCAATGCCTCTAGATCAAACAACATGATATCTTACCAATCCAACCACCGTACACAGATGGTTGATGAACAGTCTTACAAAATTGAAATGCAAATCTTTACCCGAGCAAACATACGAACTCAAAAAATTGAGTGACAGTACAGACATCAGGTAGTATCATCAAGTTGTCATCTATATGTTTTTTAAGATATGTTATCCAAGACTGTTAAGAGCAGCAAGAACAAGGAGATAGAAAATTGAAGAAATTTAGCAGCCGCAGGATCGAATTGCTCAATTGGTTTTCGCCGAATTTTTCACTGTTGTAGCCCTTAAAAAATTTCCAAAACTAGCTTCGTGTGATTTTTTTTTTCAAATTTGGCCCTTGAGCCCTCAAATCCCCGCACGGGGAGCGCAGCATTTAGAGATGCAGCGCATGGGGAGCACATCAATACCACGATGCGATACATGGCAATGCCTGGCTCCACTCAGGGGTATTCCGAAATTCAAATAATTTATGCTACAGTATTGTAGCTTTGCATTGCTACAGTACCACGGTACTTAGCACGTCTTTTTTTTATTTTGGATCTGGTGAGTGGAGGTGTGATATTTATCACCGGTGACGCGCAGCATTAGATAATTCCGCCCTGTGGTTGCGCAACATTAGGTTTTTGGCACGTGCCGCCTCATGGTTATTTACGTGCTCCCCATGCGAGGGATTTGTGGGCTAAGGGCCATAATTGAAAAAAAAATCGCATGTGACTACTTTTAAAAAATAATTTTTAGGGTTACAATAGTGAAGAGTTCTACCCTATATAGAAAGACATGAAATGACCTAATAAAATATGAACCAGAAAACCTATACCGTGGACCCTCCGAAACAAATTGCAAGAAACAAGACCAATTCATTGCTCATTTGGAACTCAAGAATTTATCCATATTTCCACCGGTATTAATTTTGCATTCTTCAACAAGGTGCCATACCATTGCCTCCTATGGTGCAACAAGCAAAGTACTTCCTCTGGTCACAAATAATTATCATTTTTGATATAGACATGGTCTTCAAAATACAATTTTGATCATTAATTTATATTATAATATATTTTATAAAACCTAATAAAATATAATATTATGAAAGTAATTTTCAAGACAAAGTTATATATATGATTTTATGTATCTAATTTAAATATTTAAAAATATTGGCAATCAAAGTTTCAAAAGTTTGACTACACCTATGTGTCTAAAACGATAACTATTTGTGATTGGAAAGAGTATATTCTATGTCACTTGATATGATATCATGTTTTAAGTGTAGCCGTTCGTTTCTTGCCTCATATAATCTTTCCTGGTTTCTAGTTCTATAATCTATACTCTAATGAAAAAACTCTTCACTGTTGTAGCCCTAAAAAATTATGTTTTTCAGAACTGGCCCCGTGCGATTTTTTTGCGAATATGGCCCCTGGCCGCAAATCCCACTCACAGGGATCGCGGAAAATACAGATCCCACGCACGGGGATCGCGGGAAATACAGATCCCACGCATGGGGAGCGCGAAAATAACCACATGGTGACATGTGGCGAAAAACCGAACGCCGCACAACCGCAGGGTAGAATTACACTGGTGATAAATACTGTATCTCTACTCAATGGATCCCAAAACAAAAAAAGACTGCACAACAGTATCATGGACTGTAGCAATACAACGCTATAGTACTGAGGTATTTTTTTTAATTTCGGAATGCCGCTGGGTGGAGGTGCAGCATTGCCACGTGTCACATCATGGTATTACCATGCTCCCCGTGCAGTGCATTTTCAAATGCCGTGCTCCACGTGCATAGGTTTTGCGGGTCCGGCGGTCAAATTTTTTTTAAAAATCACACGACAACTAATTTAAGAAAAATTATAGCGATAACAGTAAAAAGTGCGTTTTCGCCACCCAAGTCCTTGTTTAATGGCAAACTAAAATAATCAAGCACCTCCTGAGTCCTGACCTTACAAGTTACAGCTGCGGACAAAACATGGCCCACTCGCTGAGGAAGGTGCACGTCAATACGTCATGTCGGCAACTGCAAGTTTAAAAAGTATTTTCTAAATAGACTAACATATTGTGTATTTTATATTCTAATAAGTGGCGTATCTAGAATGAAAATAAAAGGGAGCTCCTATGTCAAAATTTTAACTCAAGATAAGCATATTAATGATATATCTACCGGTCTATTATCATTTTGTCAACCAAATTTCAAATTCATACATAAATAGAAAAGAAATAAAGTGAATAATCAAAATATAACAAGTCCAAATTTGTATAACGATCAAGGTCTAGTTTCAAGAAAAATCTTCGAGCACTTCTTCCAGCTCATGAATCTAATTAGATCCATAATGATTTAAAATCATAACCTGAATGTTTGATGAAATTGGGAAGTGAAAAACAAGCCTAAACAGCAATATATAGTTATGCACAACCAAAAGCATTGAAGACTTCATCAGAAGCATTTTAGCTGGATCGAAATTACTCATAGGCGGAGATGACCCGAATATCTGTATTTGTAGTCGCAACATTGGCTCGTGGATGGGAAAATCAAGACATACTTCTTGTATCAAAGGATGAGGACCAATCGGCTCTCTAGGACCATTGAACTCAGATGTGCGAGCAAATCCCAGAAACAGTTTCTTGGTCCAGGGATCATGCATCTCGTCATTTAACTTAGGGCATTTCCAATGCATAGTTTCTTAGATGGTTTCTTAGAGGAGAGAAGGTGTATTAAATGGAGGTTTAGAAACAATGACCCCAATGCATAGTTTCTATCTACTGTTTCTAACATTAATTAACGTTGCAAGTTAGTTTAATTTGCATTGGATCTATTGTGCAAATTAAACTAACTCACCATCATCTATCTACTGTGTACTATGTACACACGGTACACACGGTTTACACAGTACATGCTCACCATACATGCTCGTTTACACAGCAAATAACACGGTGAACAAATCAACAAAAAAAATAGTAAGTAATATTTGACCAGTTTTTCCTTCTCCTTTCGACTGAGATGGTGGTGGTACATCACCCCTTCCCTGTTTTCCTTCTCCTTTCGACCCATCCACAAGACGACGATGTAACCTGAATAAATTAGAGGAACAAATAGTAAGTAATATTTGACCAGTGCAACTCAATATATTCCTTGTCCAGACCTAGCGCTTTTACAAGCCTAATTAAGCTCCATGTGCTTTCTTTCCCATCCTGCCAAGCCCATCACTCGGACCGATTAGTACTCCACACCAAGTCATTTTCAGAGGCTATTCCTCCTAACAAAGAAGCATTCTCGATTGGGATATCATCCACTTAAATCAATCATGTACTATAATTGTTTTAACTCCATTTTAGTCATCCTTAAACTTTGGATAATTTCTTATTAAATTTGAGTATTGATAAAATATGGAGAAAATTGCATGCAACACCGTAACTTAAGACAAAAGAAATCACCACTTATCTAGCCACATTCATGTTTTTCTTTGTTGTTGCAGAGAGATCCTCCAAAATACATAATTGGACATGTCGATGTGCTCCTCGAATCTAATGTCCGTATGTCTCTAAAATTATATGAGCTTCAAATAAATACCTAACTCCATTTGTTACTACCGCATCTAATCAACCCCGAATAAGCTTAGATTAGTTAGCAAAGAAGAGCAAACCCAAATTATACCTCCACTTACCCAAATGGAGGAGAAGAGGAAGGAGGCAGATCGGCAAGGAGGTAAGGAGGCGCCGGCAGCTGAAGGAGGAGGCGCCTCGGGGTCGGGCTGGGGGGAGGGGTCGCCAGTGGTGGCCTGAGCAGGTGAGGGCGCCGAGCTGGGTGGATTTGGAGGTGAGGGTGCTGGCCGGGTTGCTAGGGGAGGCGCACTTGGGAGCAGAAGAGGCGCCTTGGGGAGCAAAGAAGAGGCGCGGCCTTGGGGAGCAGGGCGCCAGCAAAGGTGGAGCCGAGGAGGTGGGGTGTGTGGGGTGGGGGGGTGGGGATTTTGGATGGGCTAGGGTTTTTCGATGGAAGGGGAGCGCAAGCAATAGATCTGGCGGGACACGCCGGACACCATGAGGGCGGGGTCGGTGGCGGCCAGGAGTGAACAGGAGGATCGAGTGAATGGGAGGGACTCGATCGGGCAGGAGTATCGAGTCAATAGGTTTAGGGTTTCTTCCCCCCAAATTTTTTAGCACCCGCGCTATACCCGCCAAAAGAATATCGCAAGCGGTCCCGAAATATTTCCAAGCGATCTTACAGCTTTTAATTTAAATTATTTTTCCAAGTGGTAATACAGACTTAGATAGCTTATTTTAGAAGCGGTACTACAACTTTTAATTAAAATTCTTTTTCCAAGCAGACGTCGACTTTTAAAATTCTTTTTCCAAGCGGTACTACGCTTTTAATTAAAATTCTTTTTTCCAAGCTAAGACGTCACCTTTTAATTATTATTTTTGAAGAAGCGATATCTTGCTTGCATCAATGGACCATCCTGTAGTGCGGTATTAATCTTGCGTTCTTCAACAAGGTGCCATACCATTGCCTCCTATGGTGCAACAAACAAAGTATTTCCTCCGATCACAAATAATTATTATTTTTGATATTGACATGGTATTCAAAATACAATTTTGATCATTAATTTATATTATAATATATTTTATAAAACCTAATAAAATATAATATTATGAAAGTAATTTTCAAGACAAAATTATATATATGATTTTTATGTATCTAATTTAAATATTTAAAAATATTGGCAATCAAAGTTTCTTGCCTCGCATAATCCTTCCCGGTTTCTAGTTCTATAATCTACACTCTAATGAAAAACTTTTCACTGTTGTAGCCCTAAAAAAATTATGTTTTTCAGAATTGGCCCCGTGCGATTTTTTTGCGAATATGGCCCCTGGCCGCAAATCCCACTCACGGGGATCGCGGAAAATACAGATCCCACGCACGGGATAGCGGGAAATATAGATCCCACGCATGGGGAGCGCGAAAATAACCTCGTGATGACATGTGGTGAAAAACCGAACGCCGCACAACCGCAGGGTAGAATTACCTAATGCCGCGTGCCATCGGTGATAAATATTGTATCTCTACTCAGCGGATCCCAAAATAAAAAAGACTGCACAACAGTATCATGGTACTGTAGCAATACAACGCTATAGTACCGAGGTATTTTTTTTAATTTCGGAATGCCGCTGGGTGGAGGCATAGCATTGCCACGTGTTGCATCATGGTATTATCGTGCTCCCCGTGCGGTGCATTTCCAAATGCCGCACTTCATGTGCATGGGTTTTGCGGGTCCGGAGGTCAAATTTGTAAAAAAAAATCACCGAGAACTAATTCTAAAAAAATATTTTTTTATAGCGATAACAGTAAGAAGTGCGTTTTCGCCACCCAAGTCCTTTAATGGCAAACTAAAATAATCAAGCACCTCCTGACCTTACAAGTTATAGCCGCGGACAAAACATGGCCCACTCGCTCAGGAAGGTGCACGTCAATACGTCATGTCGGCAACTGCAAGTTTAAAAAGTATTTTCTAAATAGACTAATATATAGTGTATTTTATATTCTAATATAAAATTAGTACGATGTTATTTATATATCACAGATAATATCAATCTTTACTTTATACTCTCTTTATATGTTAAGTGATAATAGTTAAAAATAGATGTGGTCATCGCCTTCGGCGAGCCCAAGCACGGTCCACTTGCGTTTCGTACCGTGCCGACCTAAGCCCGACCTATTTACACTATTACGATGAAAGGACGTGACCTGAAGTTGCTTGCAGTAGCGTGCGTACATAATGCTACGGAATGCAACAAATGTATAGACACCTTGATCAAAAAATATGTAAATCATGCCAATTAAAGTGGCATCAACTTTTTTTGCTTACTTGTGCACGCAAAGTAAGGATCAAAATGAAAGCATGCAAAAGAAACATTCTTTGTGGATATCAGTATTGCTAGTAATGGACACAAATATTAGGGAGGAAAAGAAGTAAATTTTACTAAATCTTGAACATGTACAGAGTTATTGTCTTGTTAAAAATCTTACACCTCGGTGTGGGGTACCTTGGTAAGAAAAAGAGTACAGTAACTACGTATATATGCATAGACTACTCAAGGCTAAGATTGTCAAAGTCGGCTACTGAGTCCGTGATCTCCGGATCTTCAGCTGATGTTGTGTCTTGTCATCTGCACGCTCCCAGTCTTTGAGACATGTAATTGCCTGAACCATCTTAGTTTTGAGAGACGACCTCCTCGGCTCAAGTATCCTCTCCACCAAACTGAAAGTGGATTCTGACGAGACAGTGGACACCGGAATCGTAAGTATGTCCCATGCGAAATGGGATAGTACAGGGTAAATACGCTGGTTATTCTTCCACCACAAGAGCAAGCTGAGTTGATTGTCCTCGTCTGTGTCAAGCTCAGCCTCCACAAAAGGCGCATCAAGGTAGTGGTTGATCTCTACCCGTGGATTCTATTGCGACCTGCTCGGTGCTTCAGAAGACAAACTAGACGACTTGTCTTTAAGTTTCTTCCATATATTTGAAGCGGTCGAATTGTCTCGTGCTTATTACGTTGTTGAAGTAGATTTTCGTGCTTCACTTCTGGTGTTAAACTTCTCGTAATATTTGTTGAAAATTCTGAAAAACTCGTTATAAACATGAGTATAGGTCTCGAAGAAATAAAGATTGAATGCCTCACCTATTCCCTCGAAGTCATCCTGTAAGTTAGAAAATTTTCTTCAAGGATCCAAAATGACAGCAAAATAGTACAAATGTACAATAGCTTGAAAATATTTAATTTTTTTTGCTTTATTGATTCTATAATGCGATGTAAAATATAATTATTTCTATTTTCTGTAAAAGCATTAGCAATGAGCCAAAGCCACTCGATGACTAAGTAAGAAGTTGGGTAGTACACACTGGATAATTGTTTAGTTGTATTGTAAAAAATTTCTAAAAAATATGAAAATGACTAGCAATTTTTCAATCTACTTTAGTAACCAATGCCTCACGATTATTGTAGTTGACGAAGACAGTGATAATGTTCTCGTAATCTTTGCACCGATACAGCATAATATAAGTTGAGTTCCATCTAACCTTCATATCAAGGTTGAATCTTCTTAATTCCTTATTGTTAGCCCTGTAGTACTCTGAGAACTAGGAAAACCTTACGGGTGAATTTGTAATAAAATCGATAGCACTGTGTATGCCCTCTAAACTAAATTTCATTACAACCAAACCTGCTTGCACAATGGGATTAATAATGTGGCATACACATCTTTGGTGGAGTACAATCTTCAACATAAGTCTCCAGGTACGGTGAAAGATACTCCATAGCCGTCGTGTTAACTGATGTATTGTCAAGAGTGATGGAAATAATTTTACTTTCTATTTTAAAGTCATTAATAACTTTGTGTATATGGGTAGCGATATTTTCTCCGGTGTGTGACTCGGAGATTAGTCTAAACCCTATGACTCTTTTGTTTAGTATGTACTCGTCGTCTAGATAATGCGCAATAACACTAATATAAGCTGCTCTTTGATAGGAGGATGTTTATATATCTAATATTAATGCAAATGAAAAACTAAGTGTCATGAAGGTCTATTTTAACATTTCTAGTTTATTTGTAAATATTCTGTAAATATCATATGTGGTTGTTTTTATACTAACATGTTGGTATTGCGGGCAAAAATCATATTGTACCATTCTCTCAAAGCTAGAGCTCTCACCTATTCTAAGCGGAAGATCCTCCGTAACTATGTAACGTACAATTTCGTCTCTAGTTACGTCGGCGTTGTATACCCATGTGCTTATCGAACCGTCGGTGTTGAAGTTGAGCTGTGTCTGCACGCCCTCGCACGGCCTCCATCCGGTTGATATTTTTTCCTCAAGCAATTTTTCGTGTGTCTCTTCAGATGACCTGTGCCACCACATGCACGTGCAGATAGTTTAGTTTGATAGTACTTGCAAACAGCATACACTACTTATTGTTGGTCCACAATTTCAACGGTTCTATCCATATTGCCAACACCACGCGCATCAAGTGTCGGATATGGACGCCCGTGTTGGCTTATATCGATATGTCAGGCTGCGTGTTCGGTGTGGATACCGACGCCTGTCCCGGATGCACCGAGGTAGCGGCATCTGAGCTTGGTTCATCCAGAGTGTATGAGACATCCTCGATGCTGTGCGTGCTGTCTAGATGATAGTCATCCATGTCGTAGTCTCCCATGCTAGGAGAGAGTTGGCGTGGATCAATCTCTTGATCCTGATGAGGTGGACTTGGAGAACGGGGGTGTGCTCTCCTACTCTTGTTCTTACAAAACATTTTATTTCACGGTGGGAGAGCAAAAAAAAGCAATTAGAGAGAGTGTGCAGAATGTGTTGCTGAGTAAAAATGGGCAAGAAGAGAGAGTGCGAGGGAGATGTCTTCGGACTGAACAAATCATAGCCTTCGGGCTGATTTTATAGCATAAAGATCAAAATGCCCGTTGCAAATTGAAATTAGACGCGCGCCTGCACGGGATGAAATTTGAAGAGCGGCAGCTTTATGTCTTTCTATCATGGCCTCTCTTTCCCGTGATTCCCTTGAGTGTGAGCGTGTCCGTTCAAAATTGCATGGACGGGAGTGGGATGGAATCAATCAATCATATCACTGTCTCTCTTGCGTTCAAAACATCAAATACATCAGGCGCGTGATTTTCTTCCCATGATTCCCTCGAGTGTGAGCGTCCAGTCAAAATCGCACGGTTGCATACATGCACACATAAAAGCGGGATGGAATTGCTCAATCACATCGTTGTCTCTTTTCTTCATTTCCATGCCTATGGTCGCTGTGAGCCTGTCTTTCTTTTTCTACGCCACTTTCTCTCTTTCTCGTCATCCAGTGCGGTCAAACACTCCTCTCTCTCTTCTCTCTCTCCCACGCCCCTTTTCTCTCTCGCCTGCCTCTTTTCTCTCTTTCCCGTGCCCCTCTCTCTCCCTTTTCTCTCGATCCCACTCCCGCACTCCCGCCGACAACCCGCGCCCCTCTCTCTCTCCCACCGACACCTCCGGCTCCCTCTCCCCTTTGGCTCCGGCTCCAACCTCCCGCGTCCCCTCCCTCTCCAGCTCCGGCGCGTACCCTTCCTCTCCCCTCCGGCTCCAGCCTCCCCACCACAGCGTCTTGCCCTCCTCTCTCCTCGCTCGGCCTCCTGCCAAGAACCCTCCTCTCCTCTCGGCTCACCGCCGCCCCTCCCTCCTCCCCTCCCCTCACTTGCCGGGCACTGCCTCCCTCCTCCGGCCCGGCCATGGCGCATGCGGCCAAGAAGGCCCCCTTGGCGCGTGCATGGGTCTTGTGCGCAGTTTGCGAAGATGCGAAGCGTTGTGTGCAACGACAACGGCGGCGGCGGCCCGGCTCGAGTAGAGGTCGTGCTGTGCGCGAGGCGGCTCGGCTGGCCGAGTGAGGCAAAGACGACGACACGGGAGTGGCTGAGGCGAAAACGACGGTGCTGGCGCTGGCGCGGTAGCGGCATAGGCGAAGATCGTGCTCTGCGTGCCCTCGCCCCACCGTGGTCGTGCATTTGCCAAGATGTCGGCGTGTTACTTCGCGTCTTCGGGCCGGCACGCGCATGGCCCAAACGACCGCATTCGCACTGCGGCCGCTCATCGCGTCTGTTTTGCAAGCGACTACCGAGCTACAATGCCGAGTTGGCACGGCACAACCCTCTAACGTGCCAGACCAGGCTTGGGCTGTACCGTGTTCGCCATGCCTCGAGCCGGCCCACCAAGACACGGCCCATGTGCCCACCTCTAGTTAAAAATAATTTAGTCGATATCATGATCTAACTTGAACGAGAAGAGTAATTGTTAAATAAAAGCCGGATCGGTCCATTGGCTACCTGCCTGATTGTCATCATCCGACTGGCACTAGGGCTGCAAACGAGCTGAGCTCGAGCTCGCCTGACCCTCCAGGCTTGAACCGAGCTCAAGTTGGAGTTCGAGCCTCGACTTAGGCTCGAGCTCGGCTCGGTCTAAGCTCGAGTAGGCTCGAGCTCTGTAAGCTCGAATAAGCTTGGTTATTCTGGTAAGCTCCGTAGGCTCGGTAACAAGCTCGAGTATGCTCGGCTCGAGAAAGCTCAGTAACAAACTCAAGAAAACTCGGTCCAGGCTCGAGTAGGCTCGCGAACTATTCGAGGTCAGCTCAATTAAGCTCTCGAGCTTGAGCTCGAGTTTAGCTCGTTCGGAGCTCGAGCCGAGGTCAAACCGAGCCGAGCTTGAGTAGCTCGTGAGTCTCGAGCTTTTTTTACAGCCCTAGCTGGCAAGATCCCTCCTCCTGCCTATCCAATCTCCATCGAGTGGCCGTGTGCGTCACTGCGGTGTGCATATGCAATCTACATGTCATCTCATGCTCAAATCTCCGTCCACAACGTGACTCGAAAGCACAAACTTTATAGAAACAGTTTAATTTTGTCAAAAATTTAGAATTTTTTGTGTTCGAAAGGTGATAAAAAAACAACAAAGCCTCATTGATTGATTTTATAGTATTGATTCTCGAGCACACCAGCGTGTAGCAGGGTTCACAAAACCGACGAAAACCGCTCCGGTTCGAAACTCAAAACCACTCGGTAAACCGTTCTAATTAAAAAAGAAAATTTAAAAATTTTGGAAAAATTTATGTGAGCGGTTTTTCGCCAAAAACCCCGGTTTTTCGTCAAAAACCGCTCAAAACCGTTTTCGAAGAACATTCAAATGCCCGGGTTGGTTTTCGTAAAAAACCGAGCGGTTTTTCGTGGAAAACCGCGGTTTTCGTTAAAACCCGAACGGTTTTCGATTTTTTTAATTTTTTATTTTTAAACCTTTCGATTTTTAACGGTTTTGGCGGTTTTTATGAAACCGTATGTGGAGTATATGGACCGGGTATTCAGATGGCAAAAAGTGAGACCACCCAGAGGGATGGGCCAAGCCATTGAGATGGTGATGGGTATTGCTCAGAGGCAAAGCCGCCATGCGCAACAAGGAAACCTCAAGATGGAAACCAACCTCGCTAGGAGGATACAATTGTAATCCTAGCCGTTATCATATTAAACGGATAAGGAAAGAGATATAATCTCCACCTTGTAACCGATAAGGACTCTCCTTTGTAACCGCCCTCCTCCGCTATATAAAGGGGGGTGGGGGAGAAGGAGAGAGGACCAGAGGAGAAGATCAACATCTCATCAGCAATCAGCTAGCCACATATAATTCCAGAGCACAGGACTAGGGTATTATCTCCATCGTGAGAGCCCGAACCTGTATACATCGGGTGTTCTTGTGCTACCATCGAGTTTGGGTCCTGCGCGTAGCCCCCTTTTCATTATTATCGGTAACAAACGACGACACCGTACCGCGAATTTCGACGCGAATTTTGAAAAACGGTTTTGTAATCCTTAGCGTGTAGTGCCCAAGGTTTTAAATTTCGTTTTCAAACCACACTTTGAAGGTGGCAGAAATTCGAAATTTCAACGAGATTTCGGAATTTTGGTTGAAATCCAAATGAAATTTTAAAAGAAAATTTGAAATTGGTAAATTTGAAACCGAGAAAACCGAAATTTCGATGATTTTTGACCCCTTGTGAAATGGTCTCTTGAGGCTAAAAAAAATATGAAAAAATCATAGAAGCATTTAGCTATATTTCTTGTCGATTTGAATGCAAAATACTAAGTATTTGCATATAAAATTCCCAAAGTTAGGGTTTCGGGTTTAGTCCGAAATACAATTTAATGCCGAAATACATCATGTAAGGCGGAAATCCAAGTTAGGGTTTAAAGTTTAGGATGAAATATAATCTAAGGCCGAAATCCAAGTTAGAGATTAGGGTTTAGATCAAAATACAATTTAAGACTGAAATCCAAGTTATGGTTTATGGTAGGGGTTATATAATCTATACATATATTTTTTTTGTAAATGTTTCACATGTATTCCTCGTAAAAGACATTACAATTCTTCAAAAAAATTTATGCAAAATTCGGTCTAAAAACTATGCAAACTGGTAAAAAACCGAGATTTCACTAAAATTCACCGAGAGCATTGTGACAATCCTATTTTTTTAAAGTTTTTTTATACCACAGAGATTTTAAATCCCAACTCTGGCCGAGATTACCGAAATATCGCCGAGACTTCCTACCCGAGACGAAGAATTTAATCTCAAAAGGGGGCCGTACGGTGTAAGGTGTTCCTGGCTAGGAGTACACAAAGCAGCAACAGAATCGATAAATGCGGTCCTCCTCTCTCTTTCTGTCATACTCACACAATCAAGAGCTGCAGTGCAACACAAAGTGGCGCGGCCGGCGCCTCGAACAACTTGAGCCCCTCCGTCCAACGGTCCATGACACCAAAACCGCTACTTTTAGCAGCAGGCAGCCAACTTGTAACCGCCCTCTCCAAAATTGGGTAAGGACTCGCAATCTCGCATGTTGTTCAAACTACAGAGTTTTTGGCCTAGTCTTTTTTTTTCAGTTTTGGTTACTATTCAAATGAAATAGTAAATCTAGCCTATTTTCCTTATCACAGAAGAATAAAAAAACGATATCACCTACCACGGTATGGGACCGTAATAAGTCCACTTGCTATAGGTAGAGCAAGAATATCGACCATCTGTGTCGGCGCCTCGAACAACTTGAGCCCCTTCGTCCAACGGTCCATGACACCAAAACCGCTACTTTTAGCAGCAGGCAGCCAACTTGTAACCGCCCTCTCCAAAATTGGGTAAGGACTCGCAATCTCGCATGTTGTTCAAACTACAGAGTTTTTGGCCTAGTCTTTTTTTTCAGTTTTGGTTACTATTCAAATGAAATAGTAAATCTAGCCTATTTTCCTTATCACAGAAGAATAAAAAAACGATATCACCTACCACGGTATGGGACCGTAATAAGTCCACTTGCTATAGGTAGAGCAGTAAATATCGACCATACGCGGCCGGCGCCTCGAACAACTTGAGCCCCTTCGTCCAACGGTCCATAACACCAAAACCGCTACTTTTAGCAGCAGGCAGCCAACTTGTAACCGCCCTCTCCAAAATTGGGTAAGGACTCGCAATCTCGCATGTTGTTCAAACCACAGAGCTTTTGGCCTAGTCTTTTTTTTTCAGTTTTGGTTACTATCCAAATGAAATAGTAAATCTAGCCTATTTTCCTTATCACAGAAGGATAAAAAAACGATATCACCTACCACGGTATGGGACCGTAATAAGTCCACTTGCTATAGGTAGAGCAGTAAATATCGACCATAGTCGAGAAGAAAACAGTTTTGCAATTTCATTTGCATGAAAACTAAACTTCCAAGAAAATTGGGCCAGGGGCTAGAAATTTCTTTTTGCTCCCAAACGAAAGCAACAGCACAAAGACAAGAACTTAACTTTGCCTAACTAGCCGGAGAGACTTTCCTTCTTACTGTTTATCTTGTTACTACTATGTGCTATCAAGCCATTACCAACAGCAGGGGGGAGACTTTTTTCTGAACAAGAACGAGAGTATTCAGAGTTTTGAGACCATCCCTAGGCAACTGAATAGCTAGCTCCAAACTCTAAACGCATGTGACGTACCGATACAAGAGTCTTGACTCTTGAGCATTCTGTAGCAAAGCAAGAAAAAGAAAATAGAAAAATGGCACACACATGGAATTCTCATGGAGCTGCTCTGTTCAGACGTCAGACTGACCAGTTGATACTTGGAGGAAAAGCTTTAATCTTTGAAATCTTTGTGCAAAAGCCATTAGCCTGCAAGGTCCTATGGTTGTCATGGACAGTTGTGGTAGAAGGAAACCAATCTACTGCCCAGAAAGAGTGAGATTAGGTGGATAATCTTTAACGGAAATTTGCTTCATGATAGGACTGAAAATATTAGAGGTGTTCTTCGGACTGAATTTACATCGACCTAGCATGCATCAACTATTATCCCTGGCCATCAGTCAAACAGTAATTACACAAAACGGAGGAGAAGAGAACAGGGAGGGTCTCACTAAGAGTCACAAATCCTCGCCTGTATTTTTCTCCTTGTCACCCTGTATTTTCTTCTAAAGATTAACCAACACTATCGAAGAACCCAAAAAAAAGGGGAGAGCAGAATAACTAGAAAGGAAGAGGTTGCTCGATCATTTATTTCATCTCGAGGCTGCTGAAGTTGAGTATGCCAGCCGTGAGCACCAGGAAGTTGCTGCACTTGCACTCCGCCGCCGCCGCTCCGTTCTGGAGGCCCAAACTGCAGCCGAAGCAGAGGCCGCCTTGCAGCTCCCTCTTCACCGGCTTCATCAGTACTCTCACGGGCTCCTCCTCCTCTTCTTGGCACGGCGGGCTGATGCAGAGGTCCAGGTTGAGGTCCGGGCACCTGGGCGGCTTGGCGTCCACCTCCCCCGTCGGCCGCGGCTGCGGCTGCGGCGCCGGCAACTGGGGTTGGAAGGATATGGTAACGTTGTTGGATGCGTCGTTGATGGGGCGGTGGGTGACGGGGTCGATGCCCCAGCCGAGCAGCTTCCTCCGGATGTGCGTGTTCCAGTAGTTCTTGATCTCGTTGTCCGTCCTCCCCGGCAGCCGCGTGGCGATCAGCGACCACCTGCACGTAAGTACATAATCAGTAACAATCAACATCGATTGATCGGTCATCAGCTCGGCGCCAATACATCAGAATTCAGAACATGATCGAGTAACGTGCGTACTTGTTGCCTAGGAGGCTGTGGAGCTTGATGATGAGGTCGTCCTCATCGGCGGTGAAGTTGCCGCGCTTGAGATCGGGGCGGAGGTAGTTGATCCAGCGGAGGCGGCAGCTCTTGCCGCAGCGCAGCAGGCCGGCGGCCTTGGGCAGCGAGCGCCAGCAGCCCTCGCCGTGCGCGCGGATGTAGGCAGCCAGCCGCTCGTCCTCCTCCTTGGTCCACGCGCCCTTGTTCGTGTGCGCCTTCTCGCAGCACGGCGACCTCCCCATCTCTCGATCTCAAGTCTCTCTCTACCACCGCTCTGTGACTCCTCGGTCAATCTCACGTGCGGTGCTGTGCGGTGAGCCTGTGAATGGACTCCAACGATCGGCGGCCGGCTAGGTTGGAAGAAGGAAAGGGTGGGCAGATTTATATAGGCGGTTGGCTCCTCCTTTTGGGCGGGGATGGGTTGGTTTGATGGGGGAAGAGCCTTGCCGGCGAGGTGGTTAGGCTGGTGCTGCCGTGGTGGTAGGCCTCGCGTGCGGACGTGACCGCATGACAGGACCCGACCTCATCGGCGCGCGTGTTTTCGTGGTGTTTCGTGGTGTTTTTACCGTGCCAAGCCGCTGCCGCCACGTCCACTCCGCAGGGGAGGTTATGATAGGATAGGAATAGGAGCCCGTGATAACCCCGCGAGGTAGGTGGAAAGAGCGGTGGTATGGTTAGCCTAGGAGGGTAAATACTAGCACTAGTCTACGACTCTTCTCGACAGTCGACTAGAAGCAAGGTTTCGAAAGCCAAGAAATTTTCAATTTTTTTCTTTTGTTGAGATTTAGGATTTTGGTTAGAGAAGAGATACAAAATGCTAGTCAGATAAAAAAATTCAAAATACTATAGTATTTTCAAAAATTTAGGCAAATTTTACCAAGATCTTAGAATTTTTTTATTGGATTTTGACTTTTGAGGACCGAATTTAGGTTAATAACCCTTAAAAATGTCATCTTCTACGAAAATGTATTGAAAAACCAAATTTTTTAGACGTTTATAAAAATAGCAAAAACAATGTAAGATTTTTATAAAATTGTACAAGCTTGACCATCCTCTGAAAAATTTATGGTACCATATTTAGCATCCTAGGACCATACACAAAAAAATTTCAAAAAAATAACTTCATTTGTTATATTTAAAAATTCAAAAATAGAAAGAACATAACTGAGATAGTAAGAGTTTTAGAATTTGTAAATTCACTTGAGTATGATCATGATCCAAAATTTTTAGGAGAGCTTAAGAATTGCCTCAGAACCCTTCTATAAAAGTTTTAAAAAATTTAAACGTGTTTTGATTGCTCAATAAAATCTATGAAAGCAATACATCTAGCATCGTAAGGCTTTTATCAAGGCAACAGCACTAGCACGATTTTTAAAAATTCCTCAAACTTGGTCATTATCTAAAAAATTTATGAGAACATTAGTGATGCATTAGTACCATCCACAAAAAAAATTCAAAATTTTCTAACATGGTTTGAACCATTTTTCATTAGATTGAATTTTACTTGGTCACCTTCAAGATAACATTCCAAATTTTTTAAATTTCCTCAGACCTGGTCATTATCTAAAAATTTTATAAAAATATTATTGATGCGTCAGGACCATAAAAAAAAGGTTCAAAATTTTCTAACGTGGTTTGCACCATTTTTCATTCGATTGAAATTTGTCGATCAACCTTTTATTAGGACGGTAGCAATGTCAGGATTTTTAAAAATTACTTAGGCTTGATCATGATATGAAATTTTTATGAGAACATTAGTGATGTGTTAGGACCCTCCACAAAAATATTTTTTGAATTTTTATTGGATTTTATCTAAAATACCAACATTTCGCTGAAATTTTAGATTTCGACCGACTCCAAGATGAGATTCCAAAATCAAATTTGAAACCTTAACTACAAGCCTCTATGTGTACGAGCCATATTGCATATTTTGTTTTCATTTTACCCTCTTTTTGACCGTGGAAATATAAGTGACACGTATACCGTACTCCTTTACCATAGTAAGTAGTCCGCATCACATATACTCTCCTGCTGAGTACAGAGCAGTACGACAGGTCTTGCTGAGCCCAACATGCTCGGTAGATTAGCTAATACGTTTCTATCTACTGACCAAGCTAGAGGAGCATGATAGACGAGATGTATCACCTGTTGCTGTTGTTGCTATAGTAACAAACATGGTTATTTTTACAAATTTTATCGGGAGATTGGGAGGTTCACCAAATTTACGAAAAAGGGGAAAAATGCAATGTACCACATAAGCCAAAGGTTAGGGCACTCCCAATGCTCCTATGTCAGCAGTTTCTTCAACATACCATATATAATTAATGCTTACATAAAGAAAAGATTACAGAAGAGAGAGAAGCTATTTCTTACATGAAAAATAGTTTAGGCACACAAACCAAAGAAAGATACAATAAAAACATGAATTGAAAAGAGGATGATTGTACCCAACTTGATTATATGTCTCGTGTAATATTTATTTGATGTTTTCTATGTATTTGTGCTAAGATACAAAGGGTTGAAAGGGTCTAGTATTATTATTGATGATGTGGTATTTTTAGATATGACTATAGAAACCATACATTGGGAGAGCCCCCACTGCACAACGGTGTGTTGGTATGTGTGGCGTTGTTAGGGCTGTAAAAAAAGCTCGAGTTCGGCTCGGTTCGAGTTCCAAACAAATCGAACTCGAGCTTGATCCCGAACTCACGAACTTTACCGAGTCGAGCTCGAATAGCTCACGAGGCTAGTAAATTTACAAATTATTCATTAAATATCACTATATATTAATTTTTATCGAGTTTACTCGAGCTCAAGTATTTTTTATTGTTGAAAAATAGTCCATATTGAATGATTTATTGTTACTGAGTTTACTTAAGCCGACTCAAGTTTGAACCGAACCAAACTTGAGCCTAAATCCAAACTTAAATCTTAACTCAAGCCTGAAAGGCTAAACTCCTTCGAGTTTGGCCCGTTTACAGCGGCCCGTTTACAGCGCAGGCGCTGTCATATATATCAGCCGTGGCCTACCTCCTCTCCTCTTTTGCCACCATCCTGCCGCTATCGATTTTACTACTAACAGTACTTTACGAGTGGTCGACGTTTCCGGTGACAGTTGTACGCTTCTAAACCAAGGCATCAATTCTGGTAGAAAGGTTAATTTAAATAACTCATTCAATCCACGGTTGGTTGGTAGAAATCTAAATATGATCTTTAGATAGAGAAACAAGTGTCGTGACATTGAGCTACGTAACCATCGATGATTTCAGTAGTAATAGGTAATTAAGTGAAGTGAAGTGAAGAGCGCCCCCACCCCCGCGTGCCGACCAGTGCTATACCTAGTAGACTTCGAATATGTACGTGTTGTACGGTAGATTAGTCGCACGCATATTGTATTGCCATTCAAGTGTTTTTTGGTTACGATTCAAACATGTGTTCCAGTTTGAAAAACAACGTGATCAAAACTTAGCTCAATGTTTCTCCCTCGGCGAGGTGCGTCTTTCGGTGTGCCAATGCAAATCCGTGTGCCCATAGAGAGAAGAATTGCACACGACAAGCTGTGATCGTCGACTTCTTCGCTGTTTGTTTCACAAAAGAAAATGACGGGTTTTAAGAAATGCTAGCAAGGGTTTATGCGCTTATGCTTTGCGCCATGCGAAATTGGTTGGTTGACGACGTTTGCTTTGCATTTAAATTTGATCCGATGATTATTTTTGAAAAAAATAGGTGTGAGCATGTAAACGCGAATTCGTTTTTTTTCTCTGGTATTTTCTAAAAAATGTGCTAGTTAGGAGTCATCAGCGAATTTACATTATCACGGGTCATCTTTGTGTGGTGCGAGACCACCAGGAGTCTTCGTCGAATCTGCAAAAAGATGTGTTCTTTTTTTTTTTTGCATGATTTCAGTTTTCTTAGGGTTTTTTTTCTAAAAAATAGTGGATTCTTTTTCACGTAATTTCAGTTTTCTAGTTTTTTCTTTTAAAAATGAGTTTCTAGGAGCCATTGTTGAATATATGGATTGCTGTGAGCCGTCAGTGAATATGTGAATTTAAAAAAAACACGGAGGGAAATAAACGTAATTTCGTTTTTGATCAATTCGGGAAAAACCCTTTTTGGGACCAAAATGTAATTTCTTATTTCTCAGGTCTATTCTGCTAAAAACCATCGTGTGGACCTGAATGCAAACCGTGGAGGGACCTAAACATGATTTCGCTTTTTCAGGTTAAAAATAGAAAGAACAAAACTGAGATAGTAAGAGTTTTAGAATTTGTAAATTCACTTGAGTATGGTCATGATTCAAAATTTTTAGGAAAGCTTAAGAATTGCCTCAGAACCCTTCTATAAAAGTTTTTAAAAATTTTAAGCGTGTTTTAGTTGCTCAATAAAATATATGAAAGCAATACATCTAGCATCATAAGGCTTTTATCAAAACAACAACATTGTCACGATTTTTGAAAATTCCTCAAATTTGGTCATTATCTAAAAATTTTATGAGAATATTAGTGATGCATTAGTACCATCCACAAAAATTTCAAAATTTTCTAACGTGGTTTGAATTATTTTAATTAGATTGAATTTTACTGGTCAGCCTTCAGTAGCACCTTCCGAATTTTTAAAAATTCCTCAGACTTGATTATTATCTAAAAATTTTATGAAAATATTATTGATGTGTCAAGACCATAAATAAAGGTTCAAAATTTTCTAACGTAGTTTGCAATATTTTCCATTCGGTTGAAATTTGCCGATTAGCTTTTTATTAGAACAGTAGCAATGTTAGGATTTTTAAAAATTACTTAGGCTGGATCATAATCTAAAATTTTTATGAGAATATTAGCGAATTTATAGTATCACGGGTCATCTTTGTGTGGTGTGAGACCACCAGGAGTCTTCGTCGAATCTGCAAAAACATGTGTTCTTTTTTTTTTTGCATGATTTCAGTTTTCTCAGGGTTTTTTTTTTTAAAAATAGTGGATTCTTTTTCACGTAATTTCAGTTTTCTAGTTTTTTCTTTTAAAAATGAGTTTCTAGGAGCCATTGTTGAATATATGGATTGCTGTGAGCCGTTAGTGAATATGTGAATTTAAAAAAAAACACGGAGGGAAATAAATGTAATTTCGTTTTTGATCAATTCGG
Organism: Guadua angustifolia; assembly: GCA_036346375.1. Classification (NCBI taxonomy): domain Eukaryota; kingdom Viridiplantae; phylum Streptophyta; class Magnoliopsida; order Poales; family Poaceae; genus Guadua; species Guadua angustifolia. The sequence continues at coordinate 10,636,978 of CM070515.1, read as the reverse complement.
GAAAAACCCTTTTTGGGACCAAAATGTAATTTCTTATTTCTCAGGTCTATTCTGCTAAAAACCATCGTATGGACCTGAATGCAAACCATGGAGGGACCTAACATGATTTCGCTTTTTCAGGTTAATTTTATTAAAAACCGATGGAAAGATATGAACACAATTTTGAATTTTTAGACAGCCTTTTCGTGAAAAGGGTGACGTGGCTACACCGGTTAGCGCCATCTCTCCAGTTTTAAAGAAAGGTAAATGTGATGTGAATTTGCTACCCGCTAATCCTTTTTCGTTTGCTGAACAGATCTGTACTTTTGTAACATTCAAGCCATGACATTGATATCTGGGATATGTTGTTGTGATCACAACACCACGATATAGAGTTCGGTCAACAATAAATAAAAAACTGGCCAAACCCTTTTTCTGAATGGACTTCGCCACACTCACTAATTCTACACATGTACTTTCCTATTTCCTACCATCTTCATAACAAATACTACTAACAAAGTGTAGTAGTATGTCTTTTGGATAGTGTATAGGCCAACAGCTGAGTTCTGAATTCTGATCCTTGATGAGAGCAGCACTAACCACGCTCAGAACTTTTCCAACATATGTGGAAATATATATATACTCACTAATGTAAATACTGGATTTAACACCGTAAAAATAAACTCTGCATTGATTTGGATCTACCATGCATTGCTAAGGGCTACTATGGGCATGTTTAGACTGTTAGTAAGCGAAATCAAAATATGAATTGATGACAGGTGGACCATTAATTGTATCTTGTTAGGGACGACCTAACAAATCCATGGCAAAATGTGTATGTCCTTCACATAAATCTCTTTGATTAGTACTACTCTACCGAACAATGAAGCTCTCCCTCCCTTTGGTTAGTGGAGGAGCAAACAATTTTGACGGACCAAACAATTCCGGTTGGCAGTCCGACGCGACGCGTGTCACGGCAGCAGTACACCGCTGCACTACCTCATCGATCTCTGTGCCCTCCTGCAGAAAGTTCAAAACTTGCTGTATGCCATCTCTCTGATCTCTCTGCCCTTCTCACCTCTAATGACCTCTCCAGTATCTACCAACCATATACACAACACATTGTCCACCCGTGCATGCGGTACTCATGGGTGATCATGTGTTAGGTTTGGTCCTGGCTCCGAGACTAAACACCAACTCAGCTTTAGGTTTGGTCCTGGCTACGAGACTAAACACCAACTCAGCTACTACTGTTCCATTCCAATCGGTGACCTTGAATTCAGCCTTACGATTATTCTTCGAGAGAGTTTGGTCCCAAAGCTAGTCCAATGTTGATGAACTAGTTTTTTTTTTCAGATGAGGTTGGGACATTGATGGTCTCAGAAACAGTAGAACACGAGCATGGGTTAGCTACTATGTCCTGTTTACGTAGTTGCAAAACAGATGCTAATTCCAAGTCAATGTAAACCTGACACTTGGAAGACTATAAGAATCGGTGACGGTATTTAAACACAAGGATATCATATACCCCGGTATAAACTATAAAGAGCTATAGCCGTCAGTTAGCCACGGCAGGATGTTTGGTCAGGTTGGTTAATCTGCAAGCTCATAAAAATAATAAGGGGGAACACACAGTGTAACCAGCTTATCTTTGCACGTGTGTCGGTTGTCCTTTCTTGTAACTGCTACTTCACCCACTCCTCATGAGTTGTTTGCAGCATACTTGGGGAAAACACTATCATGTATGCTTTCCTTCTGGGTTGCATCATATGATTGGTACTCAAAAAGTAAAATAGGGACCTTTAGGGGCATGCTTAGCCACAACATAACTTGTTGGTTTGTCTATACATTATATCCTTTCAGACATGTTATTCCACCTTGGTGTCAGTATTGAATACTCCATATTGGTTACTGTATTGATAATGAGTTGACCAAAGATTTTCAGGACACTGATAACTTCTTTTCGCAGAAAGAAAGGACAGAGAGTAAGATACATGCCCAAAACGATTTTAATAGTAAGCTATGTATTGTCATCTCCGTGTAATTGTCATTGAAATGTTCATGGGTATGATATAAACATGAAGGAAATATTCGTAAGTTTTGAAACGTTTTGAGAGAGTGTTGAGGTAGTTCATCACTAGAATTCTGTTATTTGATCATGATACTTAATGAGACCATGCCAGTGAAGAACTTAGCAACCTTACTTGCTCCTCTTGGAAGCCTCGTAGAGGTAGCTTACGATAACTACAGCTGCAGCAACTGCTACCCCGACGTCACTCTGTGCGAGTACAACACCAGTTGAAAGATCTGATTTTGTAGATGCGGGGCCGCTGCTCCGCGGAGTGAAGCTAAGTTCAGAAAGTTTCTTGTGTGATTCAGCATAATCCTTGAAGAAGGCATCCTCGTCCTGCGATACAAAAAAGACAAGGTTCTGGATCTGGAACTTGTACCGCTAACATACTAAGTATCAAGTGCACTAGATTCAAGAACATGACAAATCCTGTGTACCTTTGCATAAAGCTCCACATAGCGTCTAAATTCAGGATCTTCCAACAATGCTTTATCAGTAGGAAGCTTCACAAGCCCCTCAGATTCCCCCTTCAGTAGCTCACTGCAGTGATATTTTTCCATCTCAAATCTAGTCTCCAAAACAGGTAGATGGTATCGCTTTTTGTTCGACTTACAGAAAGTCTTGTCAAACTTCAGAGGCTCATTAGTCCATGCACGTTCAAATCCAGATGATTCAGGATGCGCCCTTCCCTAAAAAGAATAAACTCAGGTATTAAATACTGTGTTCTGATGAATCAGTACTGCTACTACTTCACAGAATACAACAATTACCAGAGTATGGCCCCCCAGATAAAGCTACCATATCTTTGTCTGTTAAGCCCATCCGATAAAAGATGTCTCTCAGATGTGGTGCACCTATTTGTGAAACAAAAGGAAAAACCCAGCTACACATCTCAGCAATAGATATATGATTACAAACTGTAGCAAGTAAGCAATAATGAACATAAACACTGGAATAAAAGTATCAAAGCAGTATCTGACGCCAGTTGTAGAAAATATTAATTACAGAAAAAGGCAACTCTTGTATACCAAGGAATGCAACAAGAACATAGATGGACATGAAATATTTTTTAAGTAGCTTTATGAAACTTCAGGGCAAGGAAAAGGAAAACAGACAAGTAACATAGAATATCCCAGACAAATGCCAGAACCAGCAGGTATGACAGGTAAAATGGGCAGTATAATGGTAATGCAGGAAGATAAGATTAGGCAAGCCTCTAATCTTCAAACAAAATGTATCTGTACTTCTGTGAGAAGATAGGAAAAGTACAACCAGACAACTGTGCTGCATGAAATGGGTTATCTCAAGCAGTACTAAGTGTTAAATATCAGACCATGGACATGATGAGCAGATCAGTGCAAACAGCATTCCATTGGACTACATTTGATATATGCTGAACTGCTGATGAGTTTCTATATCATAGTTCGATCGGTTGCTTGAGATACTAAGGTGTCAAGAAGCATGCTTATGTAAAATAATAGAAAAACATCGACCAGTAGAAAAAATAGTTTGCGGTAATAACCTTTCTTAGCATCAGGTAGACGCCCTTCACGGGGCCAAACCGATGAATCCTGATTCAGATCAAAAGTAGTTAATAAGTGAGCATCAGGAATTATGCATCCATTTATACAGAAACAATATTTCACGCATACGTCTTCCAGGAATGAACTCAATGGTTGGGCCCCCAGTTACTTCAACTGCAACCACTCCTGCAAGCTGTAAGTAAAATCTAGTTAGCAAATAAATATATATATTGAATTCACTGTTTCACAGTACTCAATGGGATGCAAAAGCTCAATGTGCGGAAAATGTCAGATATCTTAGTACCAATACTCAGTATAATACAAGAGCCAACTCAAGCAATCCCAGATTACCTGATAAAGGTCTGCGTATGTAATCCTTGGATTCTTCTGTAATAGGCTCTGTTTCAACAACAAAGGACAGTTGGATAAGAGATAATAATTATTTGATTAATTTCAGCAGTGAAGTAAGGACCAATGTAAAAAGAACTAGTAAAACCGAAATGTGTCACTTGTGTGATTCTGCACAAGAGTATTATTAGCCTCAAAAGGTGCAATGCCATCTAGAATAGTTACTGGGTACATAAAATTGAAGTACTCAGAGATCTCCCACCAGTACATGTGATGATGTGAATGAAGCAGCATATTTAAGTGGACCATTTTTATGAATAGGTCAAGTACTCAAGTGGCCATCTGGCAGGGAATACACTTAGAAATAGTCATGGCCAAGCACCTTTTCACAGGCAGATGCTCTTTTCATAAGTGGCTACTAGGGGACTGTAAATTTTCCTGACTATTCGTCCTAAACTGTTTGACCTGAAATAAAAAATCAGTTATTTTGCAATCTTGGCCTTCAAGCTATTGCAGAAATCCAAGGCCACAAAAAGAATTTCAACTTGTGAGAAACTAACAAGAATGCCCAAATTAATTTCTTCAAAGTCAATCACAGCAGTGTCCACATAAGCAAAAAAAAAAAAGTGTTCTTGGACAGCCATCTACTAGCACATTGAGTATTTGGGTATAAATAATACATACCAAGGAGATCAATAGCAATTTTTAAGCCAGCATTTGAACCATGAGTGTACTCTTCCTCAAATCTGATTGAACCATTTGCACCACCAGTTTTTGTGTTCACATCATAAATTAGCTAGTGCCATCTGCAAGGCAGAGCAAAGAAATTAAGTCCTCCACAACAAAATGAGCAAGGTAGTCTAGGAGTAATACAATATACCAGCAGAATACAATCCTAGATCAGTGAGCGGTAACCACACATGTAGAAAATGGAAGTCGGAAGCAGCTTTAACTAGGTATTAGATCTATATACAGTACAGAGGAACCCGTGTATCCCTGCAACACGTCAAACAATAAATCCAGTATATAAACTAAATGCCACATGTTCAGATAATGTTCCTTCACAATATTTTGTGCTTCATTGAAGTTGCTCCGCAATTCATTCCTAAGGCTCTGTTTGGATAGGTGGTAATTTCTTGAAAGGTTTTAGGATTTAATTCAAATTTGAACTAGATCCTAAAACATTCTGGTTTTTGAGCTAAGAGTGAGCTTTAATTACATGTGTTGTAATTAGGAGAGGATTGAGAGTCTCTTGTGCATGTGTTGCACTCGAGGAGAGTTTTGTGCATGTGTTGCACTTGGTGATCACCATTGTGCATGTGCTGTTCTTGATGGAGCTCAAGCTAGAGGGTTTGACTTGTTACTCTTGGTGTTTGTCGACACCTAGACGGTGTATGGAGGCGTCGTGCGTGGTGATCTTCTAAACGAGGTTGTGAGAAGGCCCAGTAAAGTTGTGAAGGTCGAAACTCACCTATCTGGAAAGAGAAAGAGCTACCATTAGTGGAATCGAAGCGAGTGCTCAATTCGTGGAGTCGGTTCAAAGCAATTTGGGTTTGCCTCAATGTGGACTAGAGGAGACCAGAAAGTCTCCGTACACCACGGTAAAACATCGATGTGTCTCTTTGTATTTGCTTGCAATTCTCAATTTACATTGCCGTAATTTACATTTCTAGAATTAAATTACTTGATTGTCTTTAGGATTATATATTCTTGTGTAGAGACATAATTAGCTAGTGCACTTAATGAGCCTAGTTAACTTAGGTTTTAATTGTCAAAACTGTAGTTTATCACTTCCGCATTTATTATCATTTAGGTTTTGATGTAAGGGTTCTTAGGCAAGATTTTAATTAATTATAAAAGAAATTTTTTAAAGCTGCCTATTCACCCCTCTCTAGTCAGCATTCTCGATCTTACAACGTTAGCGGGTGAGATGGTATTGTTGGCGCAACCATCCTAGATCATGTGCTTGATGGTCGTCAACATCCTCACCTCTAGCTTGGTCATCTCAGTCTTCTCCCTGTCATTGCTCCATAGCACGGCTATCTTCACATTGTCCAGTCTCTTGGCGGCCATGGCTTCTTTTCTTGTTGGTTATTTTAGAGTTGCGGTGTAGGCTAACCCTAGTGGCATGAATAGGAGAAGTGTGAGATGTGGAGCAGAGGATCCATCGAGGGGGTTTAATAAAAAAATTAGGAGAAGTATGATTTTTTGAATCCATTCTATCTAACGAACAGTTCTTACCTTATCCTTAACAGAATGGATCATTCTGAATATTTAAAGAATCACAGATTGATATCATTTTCGCTTAACCAAGGAAGAACCCTTTTTCTAATAATATAATACAACAAAAATTATCTATATCATAAAGGAATAGATCTTATTTTTTATACAGTGTTTTACATATAGACCAAATTTTTCATGAAAATAAAGATATTCAATTTGACTGGACTTGACACTTGATTATGTTTTCTGAGAAAGAAAATGAATGCTTAGAAATACATCTAATCTAAGATTTCATAAAAGACAATTATTCTCTTTAATATTAATAAACTTTCTTTTATCTTGTGTAGGGTACCGTACGATTTCATCTTTCGTTTCATCAGAAAACTCTAGGACGGAAGGATTCGAACATCTGAGTAACAGGACCAAAACCCGCTGCCTTGCCACTTGGCCACGCCCCATTTTGGGTTTTATGCGACACTAATAAACACTATTATGCTTATTTGTTTTGTTATTCGTCAATCCCACTTCAATTACATAAAAAATGAGGGATACTCTCTTGCTAGAAAGCTGCTTAAAAGTTGAGCTATTTACAAGGAATTATTAGCTTTTGAAAAGATAAACCGACTTAAAGCCCCAAACAGGACCATCTGGACAAGCAACAAATGAATGGTCTAGAAGGGAAGGCTGTCTTATCCGCAGATCTCAGCCGTTGGGTCTAGGGTTAGGAAAGTGAATGGTGCTGGTGGGCTTTATGGGCTAGTACCAAAACATATATATCGATTGGTTAATTGGGCTTCCGGCTGCTTTGACCCCAAAAGAACTAGCTGAGGCCCACAAGAAAATCCAGGAAAAAAAACTGGGTGTGCCATGGCCGTCGGGCCCAACGTGTAGCTTAGCATCTTCTGAAAAGCCGAAGAAAGAAAGGAGGAAAACCTGATGCTTAGCAGTATAAACGTCATAGCCCCCCTCGGGACAGCTTATGATTATACAGATTTTGCATTGTAGTCATCTGTCTAAAAAAGTGGCTGTCTGAAGAATCTACTGTTCGGAGAATTTGGTCGTTCGGCAATCCTGATTGTTTGTGCTGATTGTTGATTGGCATCGGTCACGGATAGGGGTGGTGGAGGGGCTTAGGGACGACGGCGGAAGCTCTTGTGCCTGCGACGACTCGTGGGAAGCGGAACCTGCATAATCTAAGTCAGAATCCGCAGAATCAGGTGAGTGACAGTTTCTGATTCTGTATATAAATCAGTTTCTGATTGTGGGAGAAGTTGTCTAAAATCCTCTTGTTCGGCAGACAATCTACTTTTCTTTTAAGCAGAAGCTGTGTATAAACTGTTACGAACGGGGCCAAAATGAGCTGATATATCAGACAAGGCAGTGGCTATGTCAAATTTTACCAATCAGGATACTTCCGTATGTTACATCAAATGCATCCATTTATTAGTTTTATGAGGAAGCAGAATAATATACAACCAACATTAATCTTCACAGCATTGCTTAATGCTTGTCGTAGAGCTACCTATCCTACGGCACTCTTAACAAGAACAGGACGAATCACATACGCAGATATCATCCTTTCAGGATACAAAAGATAGTATAACAAGCACCACGGTGGCAAGAAAATTGACTATCCAAATGTTCAACAGCTTAAAATACTTTAATATATTATTACGACACAGGGGACCAGTAGTCCTGAGAAAATCACCAAGCCTTTAGATCATAAAACCTAGATTACGATAGAATGGTAGAACAGCAAGGATCGACTCATGGCAGAACTATTTACAAGTTTCCAACACTGCGCTTTTGTGACTTCCAAGACGATTTTGCAGCGACAAGCTTGTCGATGAGCGCCGCAGCATCTTGAACCGTCGCGATTGCCTGCGCACTCGAATCTTCCACGCTGATGTCGAACTCCTCCTCGAGACCCATCACGATATCAACCTGCAACGAATTCACAACGAAGTTTTACTTTACAGCTTGAGAACATAACTGTTAATTCTTTGTTCACACAAAAGAAAGTAACTGTATCAAATTACTAATGTATGAGATTGTTTATCTTGTTTGGTCATATAACGCTTGTAACAACAGCTCTCATAATTCATGTGGCGACTCAGAAGTTCCAACATTTTATCTGATATCAAGTCTTGAACACCCTAAATGGATAAGAAACTACAGATCTCTGGAAACCCAGACTCTACATGTCAAACAAAGAAGCCCCCCAATATTCAGTAAATCCATGAAACTGCATCCCTGCACAGTCGGTCCACACCTCTAAAAATGTAGGTACAGACTACAAACACCACAAGTGACCATAAGTATGAAATGAGACATGTTACCACAATGCCCTCAAATGTTAAATTTAAGACCCAAAACCTTTACAAAAGTGCAACTCTTTAGAATCCTTATCTATCTGGCAAGTTGGGTTAGTCACTACTTCGTTCAAGATAACCTGCATGTATGGCATCAGTCAAAATAGTGTGGGCAGAGTTACCGTGTCCAGTGAATCAGCCCCAAGATCAGAGAACTTAGTGGCACCACGAACTTCAGTGTCAGCAGGAACAGCAAGCTGCTTATTCACAATCTGACAGACCTTCTCCACTGTATCCTATTTCGCCTGTTGGAGCACATATTTAACAAAGGTTACAAAACAGTGTTTAGATTGTAGCTTACAAACATAAAATGCAAACACATATCTAGAATGCTAACACGTACTCCCTCCGTTTTTTTAAGATGTCATTTTAGATTGTGTGCAATCAACCTTTTATAATTTTGACCTCTAACATACACAAAATGACAAAAGTATGCTAAGATGAATATATTGCTATGTTGATAAGTAGTGCTACAACACCAAGAGCAGAAATCAAGATCAAACTTCTCTTTGTTTGCTCACCCAGTTGCTGATTGCTGAAATACAAGACTTTGAACACAACCACAAATGAAAGAGAAAAACAAACCCTTCTAAACTGAGAAAAACAAGGAAAACAGGTCATTCTAGTTAGCGCATAATTTTTTTAATGGGCTCAACGATGGGGTTTTGGAACCCACCTTTAATTTTTCATTAATTCAAAACCGACAAAACTGCTAACACAAATTACTAGTTTAGTTGAAACCTAGAAAAACAATATTCGCTAGCTTTGACATAGTAAACATAGTAATCAATACCATACCGGTACGGGTCAGTATGGCCGGTATATACCATTTAGCCACCTAAATTAGTACAAAGTAACTCTATGTATCGTACCAGTCTCGATACCAGTCAATACCGGCCATACCAGCTTCGATATCGGAGAACACCAGCCATACCGGCTTTAATGCCATACAATGACAGTCATACTGACCGAATTGATAATATCATCTATTGAACTATATGTTATATTTGATAGTACTAATATGTATTTGATGAAATATTATAAGTGAATTTTGGTGTACATATTATTAAATATGTATATACTTATAAATATATATTATTATATTAAACTCGAAATGGTATGCCGGTATAAACTGGTACCGAATTGTACTATTCCAAGAACCAAACCGGTATAGTCTCCGATATGGTATTGACAAGTTTAATAGTAAAGTAACTCTGCAGATATATCATGCACGAAGAGAAGGATGGAACTCACAGAACAGCAAATCTCATGGCACTGGCTGTAGGCAGAGAAATGCATTACCCCCCTTCCTTGCACCGGAGAAAGAGAAGAGTTCATGTTGATTGCTTGGAAATCAGGGAGCAAACTTACCTATTGGTACATCCCACAATTGAGCCAAACTAACAACATAGCTTGAATTGGCCTCAGTATGGTGACGGGATGACGAATATTGCAGGAGAATATATTGACTTGGACTAATTTCATAGCTTTCTAAAATTTGCTTGTAAACAAACAAGAGATAAGTCAATTTCTGAAATGATGTTTACAAGATGTTTTGGCACAATTTCCCTACAAAACCTCGGAATTAGAATTCTACTATCACCATATGACTAAATCTAGGTCACTAACCCATTAGAGTAAAACTAGTTCTGTGTCCGTGCATTGCAACGGAAACTCAATTTGCGATAAAAAAATTTATTTACAACGAGCATTAACTTTAGTTATGTTTCAATAGTAGGAAAGACTTGTTTCTCTAAAGAGATTTGAGAGGAAGAGCTGAGAGATTTGAGAGGGAGAGCTTAGCACGCCGGATCGAGGGAGGGGGAGGTGGTGCTGGATCAAAGTGGTTTGAAATAAAAGGCATCGTGGCTAGAGCGGTTCGGGCTACGTAAGTGCGTGAGAAGATGAGAGGAAGGTATGGGACTATCGGGTTAAATCCCTTCTATCTCAGCCGTTCATGTCAGATCTAACAGATCAGATACTCTAGAAAAGAATAGACAACCACCACCAACTCCTAATTAGAAGTAGTAGAGATAAAGTGTCTTTCGTAGCAAGAGAAGATAAGAAGCACAGAGGCATTTTAGGTGGTGTTATATAGGCCCTGTTTGTTTGGGCTTTTTCACCGACTTAAAATCCAAAAAGCTAAAACCTAAACAAACAAACAGCTTTTTATCTAGGCTTTTCAAAAGCCATGAGCCTCTATATAACTTAAAACCAAAAACCACCGAAAAGAAACTTTTGTGGCTTATTGATGGTTGGTTTTAGACTAATACCACTAAAGTTAGGACAAAATTACCTACCTCTATCACGTACAAAAGCTAACGCTTTTAAGCTGTTTAGGCCCAAAAGCTAACTTTAAGGTATAAGCTAAAAAAGCCTAAACCTGAACAAAGGCCATAAAAGGACTAACTTTTTGGAGCATAGAAAGTAACAACCTGGTACTAGCATCCAGAATTCCCAACACAATCCCCCACCTCTCTCTTACACACACACCCCATGTTACTTATTCCACTAGAAAATTCAGCACCAGGATGCAATTTAGTTGTACCATAGGAACGATACAACAAGCTTTGATAGAGCTTGTGGCCATCGAAGCCTCTCCCTTAACACTTTAGAGCAAAGTGAACTTTCTACACGCATATACTGACCAGATCAAGCCGAACTTGCTCATCTGCATGTAGGCATCTAAGTAGTACCTCTGGTCGAGGGTTCATAAGAGAATAGGCCTCTATGTCGCAGGGTCCAGGAGATGATCCATGGAAAATTTTGCCCAATCGAGCAGAAATATTTACATATAACATAACTGTTAGTCAGTAAAGTGGTTCGTCAGCCACTAGTCATGGCAGGAAAGGAAAAGCAACAAAAGAAATTAGTATCACTTACCTTCGGAAGAATCTTTGGTCGCGTCATCGACCCCATAGTAGTCCCATGCCAGATGGTCCCGACACTTCAACGGACTCGACTGTCTCGTCAGAATTCCCGGCGACAAGCATCCTTGATTTTCTCAACGTAGCGAGCATTCCACGCAGTCGACGGAGGGACTTTCGTCCAGAGCTCAGAAAAGGCTGAGAAAGAAGGCTTGTAAGATAAAGGGAAGTTAACCGTGTCCGGCAAGGTGATATAGAATCACTACTTCTTTCGGTCTGATTGCCAGGAAGAAGTCACCGGCATAGGTATATAAACGCTAGCAGTACCGATACGAAGTTGGAAGCCAGCACCCCCAATGACCTCATTCTTGGTCGACCTCTTCAAATTATAGAAATGGTGGAATAAGTTGAGGCTGGGTCGGATGCCCAGGTAGGCCTCACAGAGATGAACAAAGACGCTGAACATTGTGATGGAATTGGAGTTCAGGTGAAAAAGCTGGATTCCGTAGAAGTTCAGAACATCAAGCAGAAATTTGGAAGGGAGAAAGCTGAGACCACCGTCGAAAACAATAGTTTCGTTCCTCATTCTTAGGAGTCGGATAGTCTTCACCAGCGGAAGGCCTCCAATGGAAGAACACTCGAGGAGAAATAAGGCCGTCTTTCTCCAGCTCCATAAGGCGTTTCTCCGTCACGATGGACGTCTACCACACCTACTGGTACGTTTCATCACTAAAGGTTGGTTCTTCGACAAGCCTTGCCACAACCTCCTTCTTCGGGACAACGACCTTGGGTTGGCAGAAGAGCCAGAAGCCATTGAAACAGGAAGAGAAAATTCTCAGACACAGAAGAGTAAGGGCTCAAGGAAACAAGATGGAGGCTTCAAGAGGAAGGTCAAGGCAAAAGAATGAACGGCACAATTCGAACTCAGGGATTTATATGCCAAAAGGTGTCCAGGCACAACGGTTCATTTCTCGCTGAACAACACGTCAATCGCCAAAAAAGTGGAATGATGGCATTGTATTCACCACGATGTAAGCAATAAATGCTCCAACTGCTTAACGTTCAAAATTTCTGACAACAGTTCCAACTCTGCTCAGAGTCGGGTTGACTAGCCAATACCAAGCAGCGCAAGGTTACCCTAAGTGCTCGAGTTAGGCTTGCCGCAGGGTGCTCGACCCCGCACAACCTACTCGATACTTAGCGATTCCTAGTTGCTCGAAGTATTCGACCAGAAGCAGGCAAGGCATTACTCGACCAAACCAAGTTTGGCAGTAATCGACCAAGCACTCAACGGACCCTCCACTGAGTGAAGTTTGGAGGCTACTGTCGAATATCCAAATATGGGATATTGGCATGCGCCATAAAGTCGAAAATCATGTCACGTACATATTCACCGATACCAAGATATTCCGTATATCTCTAGCCCGAGTCTACGGGGTAAGGTATACGCGAAAAGGATATCATTGCAGGAAAAGCTCCGATCCTACCCCCGATACAAGGAGACCCACTCAAATATGCCCAGCAGCTATAGAAGTTCAGATACGATACGGGGATCATAACGTTAGAAGGACTCTTCATCGACCACTACTCGGTACTCCGACCTACTATATAAGGACTAGGGAGGACGTCGTCAAGAGGGAGCCGCAATGAGTCCATGAAGCCACTTGAGAGCCCATCAGAAGCAAGCACAAGCCTAAAGAAGCCATTGCGACCCTTAGCAATCTAGCATAAGCCATAGTCTAGCCATCCCCTATATTCGTAGTTTTTCCTTGAAATCAGGGATACCCCCATTGATATGTAATTTCTTTATCAATCTCAATCATCGCCAACACAGGAGTAGGGTATTACTCATCGACGAGATCTGAACCTGTCTACATTACATGTCCCCTTTTACATGTTTGACCTTGCATATCTGAAGGTATCGAATATAAGTGTGTTGTCGATCACTAACCTTCGACACATAGGAACCATACAACAAGCTTTGATAGAGCTTGTGGCCATCGAAGCCTCTCCCTTAACACTTTAGAGCAAAGTGAACTTTCTACACGCATATACTGACCAGATCAAGCCAAACTTGCTCATCTGCATGCAGGCATCTAAGTAGTACAACAGAATTACCATCACTACAACATATCAACCTAGCAAAAAAGCAGAACTATCCAACTCCACTTTGGAAGGCTCGGCAAAGCCATAGTAAGTGCATAAAAAAGGAGCATCTTTGCTATTGAAAGAAGCTAAGTCACAGATCACGCGCAGATTGAACTGCGGAACGGACCCAGATCGAGATGAAAAGCTAAAACCCCAAACCCCAATCAGGAAGATCGATCCAACAAAAGCAAAGTTGATGGATCTGACGATGTGATGCGCGTGTATGCGTGTATACCTTGACGGTCCTAGCGAAGGAGAGGGTGAATCGACGAAGGAAGCTATGAGGGGAAAGGGAAGGGGAAGCGGCGAGCACGAAGAGCGTGAGAGCGGTGGGGGGATGGATGGGTGGCCGATTGGTGGGTTGGAGATGGGCACAGTGACCTGGCCCTATTTATAGAAGAAATTTGTCTATGTGACATCGAATTCGTTGGCAATTTACGGATTGATACTCCAATTCGTGCGATTCATAAAATTGACATGAATCGACGAATTCTTTGCTCCAGTGACACTCCCGACATTTTTCCAGCTTTTTTCTTTTTTCCAAATGTTTCCAGCGAGGAAACAAGAAGGAGATGGGCGTTAACAGGGGGAAGGAGCAGGGTAAAATGGTTATTAACAGTGCGAAAATCATTTCAAAAATCCCAAAATTGTGAAAAATACCAGGAGTGTCACTAGGGAAAAGAATTCGTTGATTCGTATCAATTTTATGAACCACACGAATTGGAGTGTCAATCCGTGAATTGCCAACGAATTTGGTGTCACACAGACAAATTTCCCCTATTTGTACAAGGAGGGCAGTGGCGATGCCGTGGGCATTGGGAGCATCGACGATGGCGGGGTCCACGAGGCGACGACTCCGTCCCTGGCTCGCTTCACTCCCGATCCCACCACGCATAATTCGACCCCACTTAGCGTTAGGGTGAGTACAATGGACCAACCCAAGAGGCCAACATGAACTGATGGCCTCGAGCCCAACTATTCCGGCCCAAGAAGCCCAACTAACAGATACAAGTCTCGTCTCGTAGCATGTTACACATCCTTTCAAAAAAGGGTTTGGTTGGGTCAAGTACAGACCAAAAGCTGTTTTTGATTTCTTTGGGTCGTAAGCATTGTAATTGATGGTTGTGGCTTTTCTTATTATGTTGTTTAGCAAACTGGCTGTAACTGTAGCTTTTAGGGGCAACCGAGCGGAGAGGCAGCAATCTAGTGAAGCACAATGGCGACTGTGTAGGGAGGTGACGTAGATGAGGCGGCGACGGCGAAGGTTGGGGAGGTAGAGTGAGCGAGGTGAGAGGCGGTCGAGCGAAACCACAGCTTGAAAAGCTCCTCCCTAGAGGCTACAGGTTTTATGAGTGTTTTTGGTATAGTTTAGTTTTCCATCTGCTTTGCTGTTTGGAGGGGGCTTTTAGCTTAAAACTGAAGCACAGCTCCCCAAACAACCCTTAAGCAAACCTAGTAAAGGATTCTTAATTTCTTATGCTATTACAGCCCATCAAGTGTTGATGAAAGAAGAAAGGAGAAACAAACGACCGGCCAGAAGAGTTGACGATAAATGCAACTTACATTGTCTAACATACTGTATTCGTTATGCATTTCAGGAATATATTCAGGCAGGCCAAGCATGAATGATGCTGCAGCTAATTAATCCTTCGATGTTCCATTGTTCCCTGCAACTAGTTGAAATTCTGTTAATTCTGTCGACCAGGTGCATTCTTTGGGAACCCAGCACAATCTCGACGGGTAGGATGGCCTCTGCACCATAGACGAGCTGGAAGGGCATCTCGCCCGTAGCCTAGCTTACTGTAGTGTGAACTGACCAAAGGACGGAAGGGAGCTCGTCCACCCAAGACTTGTCGTGCCAGGCGAGGTTTTTGAAGACCCTCTTCTTGATCCCCTAAAGGATTTGGCCGTTTGCTCGCTCGGCCGCTCTGTTGCTCTGCGGATGAGCCACAGAGGTGAAGTAGATCTTTGTCCCGATATCTTCGCAATAGGCCTGGAACAGTTCACTAGTGAACTGAGTGCCGTTATCTGTGATGAGGCTATTGGGGACCCCGAAACGCGTCACCACGTTGCTGCGGAAAAACCTCCTGGCCACTTGAGCCAAAATAGTTGATACGGGCTCAGCCTCGATCCATTTAGTGAAAGTGTCGACAGCCATGAGCAAGAATTTGCAACCCCTTCGACTTCGGGGGAAAGGTCCGAGTATGTCGGCTCCCCAGGTCGAGAATGGCCATGAGAGTGGGATAGTTTGGAGTGCGTACGCCGACTGGTGTGCCTTGCGAGCATGGAACTGGCATGCCCGGCAAGTTGCCACGATCGCCTAAGCGTCGGCTAAGGCCGTCGGTCAATAATATCCCAATCGGAAGGTTTTGCTCACGAGCGTCCTGAAGGACGAGTGAGCTCCGCACACTCCCTCATGGATATCTCTGAGAAGAAAATTACCCTCTTCCTGAGATATGCACTTGGAGAGGACTCAAGTGCCCCTTTGCGGTATAAGGTGCCCTCGATCAGTTTGTACGGAGAGGACCGCCTTATAAGCCAAGAACACTTGGCTTCGTCCTCGGGCAGTGTCCCGTGCGTGAGATATAGGATGAACGGCGTCATCCAATTCGCACCATGCTCGAGGAGGGAGATGTCGCCGCTCATCTCCGATGCCTCCTCTATAGAGGGAATGAAGGGCTTGTAAAGATGCTCGACAATCGCCCCTGGCGGGGCTGGCATCTGAGAGGAACCGGCCATGGAGAGATGGTCACCAGGAGATTATCCTTCCTAGGAATGTAGAGTACTTCAAAATTCTAAAGTACCGCTCCATCTTCCTTACCTCAACCAAGTAAAGTGCCATTGAACTATCGAACACTGATATTCCTTATTAACTTGGTTGACGACCAACTGCGAATCGCCCCTCACAGTCAATCGCTGGACCCCGAGCGCCTTGCATGCTCGCAGCCCGGCCAAGAGGCCTTCATATTCTGCCGTGTTGTTGGTCGCGGTGAAGTGCAATTGGATGACGTACTGGAGTTGGTCCCCCTGAGGGGATACCAGCACGACACCAGCCCCCGAGCGTTCGTAAGCTCGAGATCCGTCAAAGTACATGGTCCAGCGATCGTCTTTGGATTCCTTGGACTCGTCAATGGTCGGGGCTGGATTTGTCCATTCGGCTACGAAATCCGCTAAAACCTGAGACTTGATCGCCATGCGAGCTGAGAAATGAATATCAAACTCGGTGAGTTCCATAGCCCATTTCGCTATGCGGCCACCGGCATCCTGGTTTCTTAGGATCTCCCTAAGCGGAAAGTTGGTCGGAACCACGACCTTATGAGCCTGAAAATAGTGGCGTAGCTTCCTGGAAGCCATGAGTAATGAGTATAGTAGCTTTTGGACCTCGGGGTACCGCTCCTTTGGTCCGTGCAAGACTTCACTGACGTAATAAATTGGCCGCTGTACTCCATCTCTTTCGGCCGTCAGCACAACACTCACAACTTGTGGGGTCGCCACCAAATACAAAAGCAGGTCCTCCCCCGACCTTGGTGTGGTTAAGATGGATGGGCTAGACAGGTACTGTTTCAGCTCTTCGAAGGAATGATTTGCTTCATCGGTCCATGCGAATCTATCGTGCTTGCGGAGCGCCTTGAAGAAAGAGAGCTCGCGCTTGCCTAACCAAGAGATGAAGCGACTTAGAGCCGCCATGCGCCCGGTCAAAGTCTGGACCTCCTTGATGCTGCTGGGTAGTCGCATTTTCTCAATAGCTTCTATCTTCTCTGGGTTTGCTCCAACGCCTTGCTGGCCGATTATGTAGCCAAGCACCTTGCCCGCTTTTACCCCAAAGACACATTTTTCTGGATTAAGCTTTATTTGATGCTTGTTGAGGTTACAGGAGGTCTCTTCAAGGTCGAACACATGACTTGAGGCAAGTCTGCTTTTGACCACAATGTCATCTACATAAACTTCTAAATTCCGCCCTATCTGGTCTATGAAGGTCTTCTGCATCAAACGCTGGAAGGTCGCTCCAGTGTTCCTAAGACCGAAAGACATGGTCGTGTAGCAGAACGTGCCGAATGGGGTAAAGAAGGAAGTCTTCTCTTCATCCTCGGGTGATATGCCGATCTGGTGATAGCCTGAATAGGCATCCATGAAACTCATCACCTGGGATTCTACCGCTGTTGCGTCGACCAGCTGGTCTATTCGAGGTAGCGGGAAATTATCCTTAGGACAGGCAGCATTCAAGCCCGTGTAGTTGACGTACATGCGCCACTTGCTACCTTTTTTCTTGACGATGACCGGGTTTGCCAGCCATTCCAAATGCTCAACTTCTCGAATAAAGCCGGCCTTGAAAAGTTTGTCGAGTTCATCCCGGATGATTTCTTGTTTCTCTGGGGAAAACGCCTGAGCTTCTGGCGCACAGGCTTCTTATCAGGCCGAACAGCTAATCTGTGCTCAATCACTTTCCTTGGGACTCGGGCATGTCGAATGGTTCCCAGGCAAACACGCCCGCGCTCCTTCGGAGGAAAGTGATGAGCTCGAGTTCCTATTTGGGGTCTAAGGAAGATCCCAAATGCACGACCTTGGTTGGGTCCGCGCTGCTTAGCGGTACTGCCTTAGTCTCTCCCCTGGCCGAGGGCAACTTTCGATGGGACTTCTGCGGTCCTTGGTCGGGCCCCTTGAGGTAGCTGCCCGACCATGTCGAGTGATCTCTTGTCGCAACTCAAGGCCGCCTTCGGGTTCCCTCTTATGGTAATTACGCCCTTGGGGCCGGGAACCTTCAGACACTGGTATGCATGGTGCGTGGCGACCATGAACTTGGCGAGGGCTAGCCTGCCGAGGATGGCGTTATAGGCCAGCTCGAGGTTGACTACATCGAAAGTGATCATCTCCATCCGGAAGTTGCTCGGGCTCCCAAACATAACGGGCAAGACGATCTGGCCGAGGGGCTTGACCGAAGTGCCCGGGACAATCCCGAAGAAGGGGACTGCGATGCTCTTAATCTTGGACCGAGGCACCTACATCTCGTCCAAGACCTGGCGGCTATGAGATCCAGGAAGCTCCCACCATCGATGAGGACTCGCCCCACTGTCGTGTTACTAATGGTCGGGTTCACGACCAGAGGGAGCCTTTGAGGCTTGGTCATTCCAAGGGGACAAACGTCCTTGGAGAAGTTAATAGGCAGCTCGAACCACATGAGCTGCTGGACAGGCGGCTTGCCCTACGCGACATGGTGCACCTCCCGCGCCGCCTCCTTCAAGTCCCTGCGAGACTTGTAGGCGGAGGAGCCCCCGAATATAACTGCAATATGATTGCGAGGCTCCGGGTACTCCATATCTTCATCATCTCCGACTGCGGGCGCTTTTCCCTTTGCCTTACCATCCTCCCTTTGCTATGGGAGCGTGGGCATAGGGCCCTTACCGCTGTAGAACTGCTCCAGGCGGAACACCCAAGTCCTACAATTGCTAAGGTCGTGCCCATGCGCCTGATGAAGCGGGCAGAAACGGTCACTTGGCGGCGTATCTTGGCCGCTGCGACCTCGGTTAGCGGCTTGTGCTCGCTGTGCCGCTGAGGCGGGCGCCCCCGGCCCCTCTAGCGCTGCTGTGGCTCTGAAGCCCGTGGCGGGTGATGCTCGATCGCCACCACCATGCTCGGCGCGGAGGGCCTTTTTTTCTGAACTTCTTCCTCTCTACGGAGCCTTGACTCTTCTTGCTTGTGGGACCCTCCAGGCCCGGTTGAGGTGGGAGTTTCCCTTCATACAGCATCTTCTTCCATTGGACCGCCTCGTCCACATTCGCGTACCGGTCGGCCATGTGGAACAGCTCGTTGGCTGACAGGTCAGGGTAAATCTCCAGGTCCTGCGTGAAGCGGACGTCCCGAACTTCGAACTTGAAAGCTCGAACGACCACCTCATCTGAAATATTTGGTATGGAATTTCTCGCCTTAATGAACCTTTGAACAAAGTGCCTTAGAGTCTCACCTTCGGTTTAGATCAGACGCTCGAGGTCGCGTTCTTTGCCCGGGCGAGTATAACAGCTCTGAAAGTTTGCCCGGAGCGCTTTGCTGAGCTGATGCCAAGAGCGGATCGACCCTTCTTTTTGGTTGAAGAGCCATATTCTTGCGGATCCATCCAGGATTGTGGGGAGGAAGTTAGCCATCACGCCTTCGTCCTCCCCGGCAGCTAGGATGGCGGTGGTGTATATTGAAAGGAACTCGTATGGATTCTAGGTACCGTTGAGCCTTTCGATGTAGCCAGGCTTGAGTTTGCTTGGCCATGAGACATTACGGAGAGACGCTGAGAAAGCCCGGCATCCGAAAGCCGAGCTATTGTGATGACTTCTCGGGCAAGCCGACCATACTGGTCGTCACCATGACGTCCTCCGATACGGGGGCCGAGACGAGTAAATACCTCCCTATGTCGGCGCAACGGAGATCGCTTCGAGGTTGAGAACTCGGGGTGCCCACGGCTGGATCGGGCGCATACCTGGCCCCACGAAGAAGTTCGGGAACTACTCCGGGTATCATCGCGGTACCGATCATGCTTCTGCGCCCTCCGATCGAATCTGGGGCCGCCATGCCCGGGCGTAACAGAAGATAGGGTTTGACGCCCCGGAAATACTCCGGGTGCCTTTGCTGCTCGGGGATTCCGGAAGCTTTATGTCGGGCGAGCTTCTCTAGATTCTCGGCTACGGCCGCACCCATAACTTCCAGATCCACCTGACCGGGAAAATCCCGGAGGTCGCGTACGACTGTTGCCATAGCCCGCAACCGTTCAACACTCTGTGGAACGGGGATGGGCGATCTTGCTCGACGGCCACGCGTATGCTCTGGGGAGTGGAGCCCACGAGGACTTCCGAGGTTTGAGGATCCGACCCCAGCGCCTGTCTCCCGAGCTTGACGACGAATACTCGCCAGGGTTCTACCGAGGGACGCCTCAAGATGGCTCTTGGCGGCCTCATAGCGGCGATGACGAGCAGCCCCCGAGGATTCCTCTTCAGGGATTTCTCCCGCCATATTGACGTTGCGAGAGCACGGAAACCGTGAAGGTGACATCATGGGGTCTTCTCGTGATGATGTTTCGTAATCGGGCTCGAGATGATCGGGGATATCGAGGTCGTCGTAGAGGCTATTATCTTCCTCATCACCCGTGAGGGTAACTTGCTGCACGCGGAGGGAACGCTCTCGCGCCGCAGCGACTAAGGAAAGACTCTCGGGCTCAGTGTGGCCTTCTGGATCTGTCACAATCGCCATGCCCCCATCGGCGTAGTACGTATCATCGTCTTCTACATCATCGAAGATGCAAAGGTTTTGACCGTCTTGAGAATTCGACATATTCAGGGATTCTCCACGAAAAGGATTCTTCAGTCGGTCCCCATGGACGGCGCCAGCTGTCGGCGCTTGGGGAACAGGCCCCTCGCTGATCTTACTTGTTGATTGAGGGATCAACCGAGCCCCTTTTCCCGCGGAGGGCCAGCGTCCGAAGAAGGCCGTGCAAGGAGGTCGAGCTACCGAAGAGGGAGGCGAACAAGAGGATTTTTATACTGGTTCGCCTCTCACGATTGAGATAACAACCCTACGTCCAGTGTTTCTTTGCTTGTTATCTGGGTGCTTATAAGGGCCTAGCAGGACTTAACTTTGCATATGCCCGATTACAAAAGAGTATGGATATTACTATGCTCGTACAGGCCTCCTCCCCGATGGTGTGTGTTCTGAGAAGGTATTTATAAATGGTTTACGATGACCACATCCGAATGCCACGCCCTTACGTATCCTCGCGTGGCAGCAACCATCCCTTGACTCACGCCACGCGGCGTCGTGGATGTGATGGGCTCGAATCGTGGCGTAATGGCTATCGTAGCAACCGCCACGTCGCCTTTATAACCCGAGCATGACCTTCGGGGCATGCTCGGGGGTCTTCCTTGATCGTGGCCGACCTTGGCCGCCAGCCCGGGCAACCATGCTTGGAGGACTGAGCCGCATGCTCGCGGATGGGTATGGTCAGCAGCTGATCCATTCAAGGATCTTCCTTTAGGACGACATCAAAGAGAAGCATGGTCGGCCGAAGAAAGGCTGCCGGGCTCGATGGTCCTTATGGTAATTTATCTAATCCTCGACATTAATATTTTGCGCTATGTATATGATTCTCTCTTCACGAAAAGATAAATACACTGTCTCCTTTTTCTTCCTCGTATGTCAGTAAAAAAAACCTAAATTTTTTGCCGATCCGCCCCTTGCGTAAACTTTCACGATCCGCCCCCGTCACGTAAACAATTCCGGAATTAGGCATCTGACGATGTTTTCGCAAATGGGGTGAGCTTAGGGGTGGAAAACGAGCCAGTTGAGCTTTTTTTCGAGCTTTCTTCGATTAATCGATTTATTCTTATTTATTATAGTCTCAGATTGTTTGAGACCCAACTTGAACCGAGTCTAACGAGCCGAGCCTAACAAACCGAAAGAAGTTGACCCTTGTTCCAAATCAACTAATTTTTATTTTAAAAGAAAAATGAATGTAATCGGAGTAATTTTGAAACGAGCCACCGAGCCAGCTCATCGAGCTTTTTTTTTTTTTTTCCAGCCCTAGGTGAGCTGCAGGCGGGAGCAGCGGCTCCCATGCGTCGCATGCGGGAATTTTTCGGAATTAAGCCGCATGCGGGCGAACAGCGAAGACAGTCACTCACAGGCTCAGAGCTAGCAGTACTGCTAGCTTTTTACACGCAAATCCCACACCACACACAGACACACTCGCCACTTAGCCATAAAAGAATACATTATTTAAGTGTCTCATTACTGTCCCAATTATTAAAAAAAAAATCTCATTTGGAAATCACAAATTAAAAAAAAACATGAATCATGCAGCACCTACCAGGCGCTGCTCCCTCCTGTCTTCACTGTCCGCCCGCATGCAGCGCCTAGGAGCCGCTGCTCCCTCTTGTGCAGCGGCCGCCGAGCGCTGCTCCTGCCTGCAGCTCACCCTATCCGCGAAAACACCTTGTCAAAAGCCTAATTCCAGAATTGTTTTATGACAGGAACCAGTTCAGTGAAAAGTTTCTACGAAAGGATCAGATCAGCGAAAAATTCAAAAACCTACGTGACAAAACTCAGATAACTGATCACGTAGCATTGCACGTGACCTAGTTAACCGCTTCCCACTTCCAGTCAGTTTCAATCAACACAGTAGTCCCAGGTCCAGGTGGCCGTCACATCACATCACAATGTACACGACAAAGATGCGCTCCGTCTTAGCACCCGACGCCTGACGCGCAACGTCCATCAAGCCGGGCTAGCTGCCGGCATGGGAGAGAGCGGGCCATGGCCATGCCATTGTGATCGAAGAGACGGATGAATGGAACGGAGGAGGTGACACCGGCCGGCGAGATTCCTGCGGCAGTGCACGTACGCATGTCCACAGTACAGGTAGGAGGAGCCGGAAGAAATTCCGATGGGACTTCATCACCTTTAGCTCCTTTTAATCTCATAATACATAGCAAAATAAATTAACCTCCTCTTTACATGTCTATATATCATGATTTGAAAAGCGTTGCAGACGATGATCTAAAGGCTCCAGGAATTTATACCCCGAGCAGCCGAGGTGGGCATGTGATTGATAGCGCTATATGCATGGCATCTGCTTGTTTTTGGTTTCCCTCGTTTTACCAAATACAGAATCTGCAACACCATATAGAGGTATATCTATATTTATGATGAGTTATTAATAGTGTTTGAGTGTATGGTATTCAAGTTTGAGTTTGTTTTAAATTCTGATTGAATTTGAAGCAATTTGAGGTGCTGTTAGGTCAGGGCGGCACTACCGGCCTTGGAGACGTGATACTGGTCTGGGATGGGCGGTAGTGCCGGCCTGTTGGAGCTACCGGTCGTGGAGGTGATAGCCTTTTTCCAAAAATGGGGTCTCTCGGGTGTTTCTAGGGAAAGCGGTACTATCGACCATCTAGAAGTGGCACTACTAGCCCAAAGGCGTGGTAGTTATTTTTTAGAGAGGTTCTCACGGGGCAGATCAGTGCAAGCGACACTACCGGCCAACCAAGATCATAGTGCCAGGAGTGCGGTACTATTGGCCCTGGGTGGCGGTAGTGCCAACATTACTGCGACTTGAACTTAAGGTTTGCATTAATTATTGATTAATGCATATTATTGTGAATAGTATTATATGATGTGTTGTTTTGTTTGTGTTGGTCGTAGGACGTCAGAGTTAGGTCATGGTGAGGTAAAGGAGAGACCAAGACTAGGCTAGGAGAGTTGAGGTCTAGAACGGTCAAGGGACACCGGAAGATGATTGAGGCCAAGAAGTGGTTGCAAGCCTGGAAGATAAGGAACCAGAGCATGATGCACTGGTGATGGATATAGCGGGTAATAATATGGACCGGGAATAGGCTCAGCGAGGAGTTGAGATCTAGAACAGTCAAAGAAGCTTGTGTTGCCATAGTAAAGCAGAAAAGAATACATAGTGGTAAAGTGCTTTGGGCCTATTTGTATGCGAGGACAGTTCAAGGGAGTTTGAACGCATGAGAGGCTTGGCCCCTCATTAGAACCATGTGAAAAGCGTGAAGCATGGCGAAGCTTCGAAGAAAAGGAAGACCGGTCATTAGGGTAAATTGATAATTTGTCCAATGTCGGCGGTCGAGGGGGTTTGGAAAACCGCAAAGGTGGGCTAAGTGGTTTAGGTCATGCCAAAGTGGTGATAGACATAAATTCGGGCTTATGGAGCGGATTTGGCATCAATGTAATGGTCACTTTGAGAAGCATGCTTGTGTAAGTGTAAAACCCGTTAAGACTATTGGGTTTCGAGTTAGCCCATGTAAATATAGATGGTATCCACTTCTGTGTCTAGATTTAGGGTTAAGGTTGCCTTCACTATATAAGAAGATGTAGACATCCTACAACGATGTTCATTAAGATTTTGGAATAGGATAAAGATATTGAGATAAGGATTAATGAGTTACAAGGCAACATTCCGTTCATTAAATGTTCAAGTTGTTTTAAAACAAAATTCTATTCATTAAAATATTACTTTAAGAATGGTCCCTACATGGATTGGGTAATTGCTAATCAGTTTATAAGGTAACGTTTTGTTTCTTAAAATTTTCTTAATTAGATTTGCTTATTAATTAAAGGTTGTCACATCGTGATGTTTCAATCTCACGTCGAGTATCCACGAGTACATCTCGAGAAGCAGTACAAAAGGATTTCAACAACAACACAATAACACAAATCAACTGATTATTTAAACTACTATGTAGGTGTCTAGGGTACTTCCTATCTTAATGTATAATTGTTGGACCTATCGATGTCGGTTCTTCATGGAGGGTTTAAGTTGACGAATCTTCACCTTCAAAGGTAGCAAGAATATCTATGTTTGGCAGATCCTCCTATGTAGACCTTTTTCACATGTTATTTTGATCTTAGAAAAGTATTGCAGATGTCTATAATTTATTAAGAAAATATTAAAATATCTCAATAAAAGAATTTAGATGAGTGAAGAGACAAGAGGGAAGGATAGCATTGACTAAGTTACAAGAATTATTTTTAAAAGAATATTCCTTTAATTAGAATGATGATAAGGGGCAATCTTATAGAAGAGAAGAACTGAATTAGTTCCATTTTCCATATGTGTGTCTTTAGAAAATAAAGTTTTTCGATTTTTCGGTTTCTATTCTAACGACGAATCTAAGGTTTATCATGCAGTCAATATGGCTCTAATACCAACCGTAACGACCCTTCTTTTTGGTATAGGATATAAAGAAAGATGATCTATATGTATATAATACTAGTCCTATGATTAGTAACTAGTACATATATTTACCACACTAGTAACACATTTATACACAATATTATTATTGCAGAAGCTATTTATACAATGTAATCTTATAATTCAGAGTATATTACAGCAGAAAGAAGCAAAAGTCTTGTGGTGTGTCCATCTAACCCTCAGATAACTAACAAGGGATAAACCCTAAAAAATCGTATCATCGAGATTCCTTTATCCTACGGTGAAGCATATATCTTTAGGGGCATTTTCTTCAACTAAACCAACAAATAAGTAAGGGTGAGTACTTTCGTACTCAGCAAGATTTAAGGTGTATTGTAAAAGTGCAGTAAATGCATGTTATGTCAAAGGAGACTTCTACGGTTACTTGGCATAAAGCAAATTTGAACATGTAAAATTGAGTATTAATTTGCAAACAGAATTTTTAAAAACAAGTTTGACTAATATGAAATAATAGGTATGTAAGCACAAAGTAACAACTCACAGATCTCATGACATGAGCAATAATTCGAATCATTTTCTGTCAACACATGGCACAACAACTCAAACCAATCCTTGCCAACACATGATATAGTATTGAATCATTTGAAGGGTAAGCTTTCCAACACATGTTTCCAATTCCAATATATTTTTATGAAAATATGAAAATCACCTAACTAGTATCAATTCACCAAATCTCCTATAACCGCGTGCATGGCTTTTCGAAAAGATTTACACAATGCAGAGGTGTACAACTTTATCCACAAGTTATGACCTTGTGTGCATGGTTGTGTGTTGTCATCTCGAGCAGAAACAATATGTAGTAGTGTGTTGTCACCCCAGATGCACTATAAGTGGCAATGTGCTTTTACATCGGTGTGAAAAAGCAGGTGGCAATTGTCGTGATATCTACCGTGAAATATTGTTGTGCGCAATACATTTGTGAATAGTTCAATGTTTAAGAGATTTTATAAGAAGTATTTCATATCATTTTGTATCAGAAGTGAACCAAAGAATGGAGAACCATGATGTACAGAACGGTGGTAAGGAATCCTGTTACATAGCATGATGTACAAAATGGATCAAAAAACAAAAAGAATAGAAACAGAACGTGTAGAACTAGAGAACGCACATAGTGTAGCAATCCATATCGAATAACCCCAAAACTGATCAATCATAGCTTCCTAGCACATCAAAGGTTGTCCTATGAGAATGTGAACCAGCCAAGTACGTGCATGGCACTATGCAAATCGTACTATGCCCTGTGTGATAGGAGGGGCCTCCACAAGATACCTAGCCTCATGTACTGCTTATTGAACATTTCGTCCACCCACGTGCTTTGCTGCATTGCAATTTACTGTTACTGGTTTACAAACAAAAATTGCAATAAGAAATTGAAATTACATAAAGCACATACTGATGCATGTTTGCGAAGTGGTGAAATACTGAGCCTATTGGCCAAACTCCTCCCTTGAAACATATGCACATATACTGTTAGTTTAGCTCGACACGATGAAGTACTTTAATTGGACAATATATATCTATCGTGCTTTTTGATCAGATGACGAGCCTGCACTATATTCATGCATGGTGTACGTCTGATCAAACCAAGTGCTGTGTTGTCGCTGCTGTGGCAATCATGCCCCGAGCTGAACTTGGCGCTGGTAACCCCTTATTGGACGAGTCCGTGTTGTCGTCAGGAACTATTTTCCTATTCAGCAATGGAGCAGATGTTTGTGGTTGACGCCTGGACAAGGATAGAAATAGAGCTTGATTCGTGCATGTGTGCTACTAAGGAACAAGGCATGTCAACAAGGTTATAGGTCGATTGAATGTTACAAAATTTGACAAATTGATCCTACCATACTAGGGGCTCCTAGGGCCAAGTCTGCTGAGCAGATAACGAGCGAGCGAAATTGGATCAATACTATTTTTGTAATAATTACCTTTTCACATTTTCCCACCGTTTTTTACGTATCAATACTATTTTTGCACCTGACTAATTTTGTTAAATACATACAGTTTGTGCATACATTTTTATACCAATTTTTAAGTAACTTTTTAATATAACAATTTTGTCTACTACTTATACTAATATTTTACTCTACATAGGAATACCATCA
This sequence comes from Guadua angustifolia, assembly GCA_036346375.1. NCBI lineage: Eukaryota > Viridiplantae > Streptophyta > Magnoliopsida > Poales > Poaceae > Guadua > Guadua angustifolia. Next base: position 10,609,584 of record CM070515.1, on the reverse strand, counting down.
TTGTAATAATAATAATTTCTTCTTCACATCTTCCTACTATTATTTACGTATCAATACTATTTTGCACCTCACTATACACACGGTTCATGCTTACATTTCTTGCACCAATTTTTAAGTAATTTTCCAGTGTACCAATTTTGTTTATTACTAATTATACTAATATTCTCTTCTACATACTAATACTATCATTATAATAGTAACAATTACTTTTTGACTTATTCGCAACGTTATTTTTGAATCAACACTATTTCTTGACCTAAATAATTTTTTGAAATGTTCTATGTAAGTAATGTTCACGTCATTACAAGAACAGCCATTAAACATAAATAACACTATTAATATAATTGTTTTGCTAATTTACATTACTAATGAATTCATCACCACTAAGTATATGCAACTTAACTAACAACACCGCCTAAATAACATTACACTAATTAAATGCTAACATCAAATTAATTACGTAAAATGCAAGATAGAAACTAACCTTACTGGAATATTAGCACTTTATGTGCAACTTGCAAAGCTGCAACTTTATATGAATTCCGAATAAATTTTCCAAACTCACTATTCAAAATTTCTTTTTGTCCCTCCCTTTTGTCCCCTCCTTTTCCTCTTTTCTCCTTCCTTTGCTTACTTCTCCTCATCGCCGAATGCCTGCTACGGGAAGGTAGTGCTTGCCGTTTTATAGCGCGTGGAGGGGGAGTGTGCTTCCACATTCTTGCACCGCGGTTGGCGCCAGGTGAGACAGCGACGCGATGTGGCGAGACAGGACAAGAGTAAGTGCGACTGGATGGGGCTTCCTGCTGAGCATCTGGAGTGCGAAAGCTCGTTGCCCTACAACCACGAGCATGCGGCGACAAAGATGACGGGACCCTACCGCGCTCATTGTGCTCTAGAACCTCTAGAGCTATGCTCCCGCACTCCCTGACCGGCCTCGGCAACGTGGTAGGCCCTGCCGAGGTATCCTACCGTGACAGGTGACACGTGTTACTTGTCGGATTTTTCGCACTCAAACGGAAGGCTATGGGTTGCACCAAGGCTAGTTTTGAATAAAAATGATGAAGGAGCTACTAAAATAAAATTTCTTAGATCTGTGGCCTGCGCCTGCCTAGCTAACTTATCGGGGCGAACCCGACGCTGTAGTACATAATTGATCAATAGTGATGCGATCGAAACATCAATCTCTCTCTTTCTCCAATGATCGATCGAGCTAGCTAGCCACTCCGTCCGTATCATGTCGAATTATCATTGAGTTAAAGCATGACCGGGACATAGCTGGAGCTAGTGCGGGTGTGCTTATTCCTTGTCAAGTACGAGGTCGCTAATGTGGTCTCCACACCAAGATGCATAGATGCAGTCTCATTTGAGACAGAAGGGAGGTGCATGTAGGGATGATAATCGGGTGTGATGGGTACGGATAATACTGTACCTGTCAAAATCTCTCCTACAATATACTTGCAAAGGGCGACAGACGAAAAATCTCACTTATATCCATCGCCTGCGAGTACCCGGTACCAATGGATATACCTGTTTAACTGTCACCATCAACAATCCTTTCAACCAAATAATACTAAGAGCTATTGAGTTATGGTACTAATACAATCTTTTGACAAAATTATGAGAATCAACTACATTCTATGGATTAAAGAATGATTATCAATGATTCAAACTTTCAAATACACGTGGGAATAAGAATTAAAATAACATACGCAGACAAAGGATGCATAGATACTCAAGTTCAACAATTAAAATGAAATTAATTAGTTCATCAGTTATCACACATGCTCAAGTTTAACCATTAAAATGAAAATAATTTATCAGTCATTACACATATCACAAATCACCCATTATGGTATCATTGATCACAAATTGCTACTAAGGTATCATGATTGTATACCTGTTGTGGCCTATATATCAATAAAAGATAGATGAATAATCGAGTGAAATGAATACCAGTAGAGCCTCTCTGTACCCGTATCTATCTGTCTATCGGACAAAATTTGGCCTCGTAGAAATGACAACTTGCAACAAAAGAGGCTCGCAGTTTTTTTTTTACAGTAGTTCACGCAGCATCGGGAACCATAAACTAGCTGGGTCATGTCGTGGTACTGGTACCTGTGATAGTTGAGACGACAGGTTGCCGACAGCGATCCACAGCTAATTTCCCAGGCAATCACGGTTATTGACTTATTTCTACGAAATTCTTGCCTTGCAAACAGGTCCGTCCTAATAAAAAAAGGCTCTGCATGTTCTTCACGTCTAACACAATATACACTGCACCAGGTTTCAAATAAGGACGACAATTGAATGAATGTATCGAGATGGTTCAGACTAAAAATCGCTCGGTAAATTAGTCAAATTTAAATACAAATTTTTTAAAAAATAAAAATTTAAAGAAAATTATCAAAATACGTTAAAAAATTTAAATTTTTTTGTGTGACATTCTGAGGTAATGCTAATAATTATATAAAATTTTAAGATGATTATTAAACTTGTATATTTTTAAAAAAATTCTAACAAATGCTAATGTCTTTGTATATGTTCTTCGGTTTTTATTTTCTAAGGGCAATAAATTAAGTCTAATATTTCTGAAATTTTTTGATTTCTTGAGAAAATTATAATGATTATATAAAATTTTCAGATGATGATCAAACATGTGTATATTTTTAAAATTTGACAAGATATCAGTTAGAATATATGCTCTCTCAGCTTTTTATTTTATAGAGGTGGTAAATGAAATCTAACATTTCTAAAAATTTTACTAAATGATCCTTGTTCACTAATAATGATTATGTTAAAATTTCAGAGTATGATCAAGCTTGTAAAATTTTATACAAATCTAACAATGTCTCTGTTCCTTTTCATTAATTACTATTTTTGATTTTTTTGAAGGAATAAATGAATTCAAAATTTTTTTAAATTTCTTTGAGGTATTTTATAGATTAATTGGGATCTATTATGATTTTATGCATTTTTTTTACATTTTTCCAATTTTTCTTATTTTTAAAATTTTTCTTAAGCTTGCAGAAAATCAAATAAAATCACTAAAAAATCACTTAAAAATCTGTGAGAATCGCTCAAAAATTGGTGAAATTGGTCGATTTTCTATTTTTTGATGAAATTTGACCGCCGATTTCATAAAATTTGACTTCGAACTCATTTGATTTCTACCTATTTTTTAGCGCTATTTTTTTCAATTTTTTGGAAAACATTGTTCATTGGAAAATCGTGATATCGATGTTTGGAACCCTAACTGCACTATATATACGGTGGCGGTTGTTCACTAGGAATATACTCTCTCCGTCCAAATTTATAAAGCATATTTTCTCTTAGCATAAATACTAAGGAGATATTAAAAATTACTTGACTACCCATAATTATTATCTGTAAACACTATATTCAATACATTCATGTAAAGAATATCAAGTAAATCTAGATATTTATTATTGACATAAAGGGAACGTCACACTAGTTTCTGCATTGAAACAAGAAATACGTGCTATATTTATGGATAAAACATTAAAAAAATGCCTTACAAGCTTGGATGCAGGGAGTATATATATATAGCGTGTATGGTATACATGTTCTTAAACTTCAAATTGCCTCGTGAGATTTGTTTCGAGCTTCAACCACTAGATCCCAGCGAGGGCCCAAACCCCTCCGGCGTCGAACACCGGCGCTCTTGTGCTGTAATAAGGACCGACCCGCTGTCCCAGGCTCCCAGCCACGCCGAGCCATCATCAGATTCTCGCGCTGTAAGTGAGAAACGATTCCATTTGCACCTTAAACCGCTCAAAAAACGAACAACCTACGCTTCCCATTTGCGTCTCCTTCGGCGTGCGGCCGTCCACTTAACACACAACTTGCAGAGCGAAGCAGACACACACTGTTCTCCGGTCAATCGCTAACTAGCTAGCTAGGGATTAACTCGAGAACCTAAGCGAAGAATGGAGAAGCCGTATGAAGGGCTCGTGTCGCCTCCGGCGGCTCAAGCCACCAGCACCACCGCCACGCCCATCTCCACGGCGCTCAGCCTCACGGCCACGTCCTCGCACTCCCGCTCCAGCGGCGACGCCAGAAACGACGTCGTCGGTACCGGCGACGCCAACGTCTGCGGCTCCGCCTGCCTCTGCCCCGCGGCCGCCAACGCAGCCGCGCATGCCGGACGCCTCGCGCTGGAGCGGGAGATGCTGTACCGAGTCGACCTGCAGCTGCAGGGCGCCGCGACCGGCGGCGACCGCCGCAAGAGGCGCATCATCAAGAACCGCGAGTCGGCGGCGCGCTCCCGCGCGCGCAAGCAGGCTTACGTGCACGAGCTGGAGAAGGAGGTGCGCCTCCTCCGCGCGGAGAACGACGCGCTCCGTGAGCAGTGCGAGGAGGTCAGATCCACATTCACTAGCTAGCTACTTATTAGTTACACACGAGCATGCCTAGCTGTATCGATGCAGCTGCCTGCTGCGATTAATTTTACTCGATGATTTGCTTCACCCGTGTGGGCATGCATGTATGTATGCATGCAGTTGGAGGCGGCAGCGGAGGTGCCGGTGCCGGTGAAGAAGACGCTTCAGAGGGTGTCATCCGCGCCGTTCTGATGAGGAAAATACCGTGAGTTTTTAATCGCAGATCATTCATGATCAGCTTGTTGTTCTCGTCGCATGTGTGCATATGTCGGTAGAGATCAGAGAGATCGCGAGAATGGTAGTACCTAGGTATAGGTAGTGTCGTCGTGTGCCGTGGTACTGTCTGCTTGTCGTGTCGTGTCGTGTGCTGCATTTCTAGCTGTGCGATGGAGAGGCCGGCTGGCTCTGCCTCTACTGCCACAAAAATGGTAAACTTGGCGTCCTCAAACGGACCGCGTTTTGGGGAAGAAGCCGCTAACTCGTACTGTTGATGATCATGCCTTGGCGTCCTTGCCTTTTTCGTGCCGTCCTTGTATATATGCTCCCATTGGCATCTCAGATCACTTCGCAAGTAAACTTCGTTTTATTTTCTGCAAACGATTTCCTCAACCCCATCGATCTCTTAATTGATTTAGCCTTTTTTAAGTTCTTGGAAACTAACAAGAAATATGCATCTATATATGTCGTGCTTACAAAGCATAACTGGCACTACTAAATTACTAATTAGTAACAAAGGGAATGTACTACTACCTGGCAGAAAACCAAAATACAAAATAAAGAACATGTGCTGTCTGCTGCTGCTTGCTTTGCTTCTTGATTGGTACCCGTACATATGTCGACGTGGGCTCCAAAGCTATTGATGACAAAAGCTTTAGCTACGCAAATTATTTGCCGAGGCACGTTGCATGGACCGATCCTGGAACGACGCCCATTGGGCAGGACAGACTGCCGGTTGCTGCTTCCGTAGATCCTCTAAAAGATCTCCGTCGACCGTCGCTTTTGCTTGAAAGATAGATGGTCCAACTCCAGCTAGCTGAGCTGAGCTGAGCTCCTCCTTTTAATCTCTCTAGCATAGCACTGTTGTGGAAGTGGTTCCCACCGTCCGGCATTTTGGTCGTGTCTCCGCAAATTAGTGCAAATTAGTGGCGCCCTATTCGGAACGGTTGGAACCAGTCCTCCCAATGGCCATCACCATTAGATCTAGTCCGGTCTGCTGGACCAGGGATTCAAATTTTGTTTGGAGAAAAATACTGGGTACGGCCAAAATCCGAAATTTTGGTAAAATTTTGATATTTAGGAAAATATTGGTCGAAATTCAAAAACTAAGATTCAAATCCGGTCCATTTGCCACCGAAAAAATCCAAATTTCGGCAAAATTTACCCAAATTTCGGACGAAATTGCCGAAATTTTGATCATTTTGCACTGATTGAAAAGTGGGTCAAACGACAACGAACAATTTTTTAAAATTTTTTTTGGAGAGTCCTGACACATTGATGATATTGCAAAAAAAAATTCAGATGATTATCAAATCTGAGGAATTTTTAAAAATTCAAACATTGCTACTGTCCTGATAAAACGCTAACCGACAAGTTTGATCTGAATGAAAATTGGAACAAATGAGGTTATAAAATTTTGAAATTTTTTTGAATGGTCCTGACACATCCATAATATTCACATAAAATTTTTAGATGATGATCAAGCATCATGAATTTTTAAAAATTCGAATTGTGCTACTGTCTTGTTAAAAGACTTACCGGCAAACTTGAACGAAATGAAAAATTGTCCAAACCACGTTATAAAATTTTGAAATTTTTGTAGATGGTTCTGATGTAGCATTAATGGTTATATGAAAGTTTTACATGATGATCATGCTTAAATAATTTTTAAAAATTCTGACAGTACTACATTCTGATAAAAGCTCGATGATCAATACATAGATTTGCTTTAGCAATAAAAAAAGATTTATTTTTTTAAAAAAATTTTACATAAGGGTGATAAGGAAATGCTTAATTTTTTGTAAAAATTTTGAATCATGATCATACTCCAGTGAACTTATAAAATTCTTAAAAGACACAGTACCATTTATGTTCTTTCTCTTTTTGATTTTTTAAATATAATATAATAAATGAAGTTCAAGGCTTACATAGATTTGATTAAGAAAAAATAAAGTTAATTTTTTTAAAAATTTTTATATAATGGTATCAAGAAATTCTTAATCTCTCATAAAAATTTTATAACATGATCACACTCGAGAAAATTTATAAAATTCTCACAAGGTAATTGTCCCAATTATGTTCATTCGGTTTTTGATGTTTTAAAGATAACAAATGAAGTCAATTATTCTGATTTTTTTTGTATGATTATACACTTCTCAATATAGTACCATAAAATTTTCAGCTCATTATCAAGCTTGTAAAATTTTATAAAAATCTAATAGTATTTCTATCAAAATTTTAAAATATCTCAAAAATTCAGTTTTTCAACAAATTTTCTTTGGAGATGGCTTTATTATGGGTTATTGGACCAAATCCAGTTAAATCTGGCCTAAAAGTTTAAAATCCAGCCAAAATTCTTGAAATTTGGCAAAAAAAAACGATATTACTGTAGTAATTTCAAAAAAATTTACATTTTTTTGTTCAACCGTAGTTTAGATTTCGTAAAGACCCGAAATCTAAAATTTAGAATACTGTGCTGGATCAAGCCCACGGCGCTCTCAGACCTAATTAAGGTGGCACAGGGTGACATGTGGGCACTAGTGAGACCAAACGAACATATCTAACCTTGTTTTGTATATAAAGCAAGAGTTTCTTCCCACGTCACTTCATTAAAATTTTCCATCTTTGCCATTGCTCTTTAATTACCTAACTTTACCATTGTTAGTGTTCTTTGCAAATAAAATTTTTATCACAAATTTATTTTCCATTGCAACACACAGATACATAACTAGTGTGTGTGTATATATATATATGTGAACTAATCGTCTTCACTCATTCACCGCACTGTTTAGACTTTGATGAGCCCCTCTGCCTCCTAGAACTCGGAAGCCCTCTCGCTCTATTGCCTAGTATCGTAGACACGACAGTGTCCCACCAATAATCGATGCACTACTAATATTATTCGGGAGTGTGCGGTAAACAATAATCATGGTCTCTTTCAAATGCAACTGAATTTAGTATTTAAATTTTACAAAGATATAGAAACTCACATTCTCTATCTACGGTAATTTTTGAGAATTTTTCAGAACGTGTGCATATATTTTTCACAGAATTTTTTTGCCAAAATGACCGATCTGCATAGTATCGGTAATTGGATTTTACTATTATACTATATAATAGTAAATTCTAGTTATATTTATAGTAATTTCATGTTATAAATATAGTAATTTATATTACCTATCAGCAAAAATATTGCTTAATAGTTAGACTTATATTATTATATTCCTATCATCATAAGTAAGCTATTAGTAAAAACTATTTGCATATTGGAGCTACAAATAAAAAGATATGTACAAACTACAAAATGCATTACCTGGTTGGTTTGACCATGTAACTGATGTAATCTGTTGAATCGATATTAATATTTGTTGGGTACGTATTATATATTTTGTTGAATCAATGTTACTATGTTAGCAACATATAGTCACGATGTTATATATAAATATTGTTTACTATGTTGTTGATGAGATTAGTTACTGCATGGCAAAAGTTACGGTTGACGAAGTTCATTAATTACTATTAAATATAGCCAGATGGCGGAATTCCATCTTGCTAATTAAGCTTGACATGGTTTGGTCGGACTGCTAACCCGTCTAGCGTGTAGAATAACCTATTCTACATGCAGCTGAAGAATATATATGTGGGGGGCAATATATCTAGTGAAAACTCCGTAAAACCCACGTGTACAAGTTTTAAAAAATTCTCAAAAAAATTACCATATGTAGGGGAGATGAGTTTCTACAATCCTGTGAAATTTGAAGACCAAACTCAATCGCATCTAAAATATATGAAAAAGACAAACAGCGAAATGAATAGTGCTAAACAGTGAAAATCACTATTTAGCCTAAATTTGTCTTTTTCATATCTTTCAAACGTGATAGAATTTGGTCTTGAAATTTTGTAGAATTGTAGAGCCTTACCTCTCCTATGTATGATATTTTTTTAAGAATTTTTCAAAATTTGTACATATGAATTTCACGGAGTTTTTACTCTTTTTTATTTATTATATATGTATATATATGTGTGTGTAGGGTTTGCTACTTTGCTCCACATTTGTTGTGCATGTCTCTCTGTATTACAGATGATCATCCATTTCACCCATTCTCCCCCTATCCCCAACTTGGCCTACCCATCTCCACCGTAGATGTTGGCCTTGATCGGTTGGACGGTGATACAGCCGAAATGTCGCGTCGAGAAAACACGTCCTTACAGTTACATGGGCCTATCGCTGCTAATGTGGCCGTCTACAATTTCACCGATCTGTCCATTTCTAGCGAGACCAGGCGACCTGTCACGCCACAAGGGTTGTTGGGCCGAGTAGCCAGAAAGTCTTTTTGAAAGGCAAGGCATGACGTGATTATATTAGATAGATAGAGAAGTGTATAATGGTGCGAAACGCTACACCACCGGGAAGAGGGAGCACAAGAGAATAAAAGAAAGAGAAAAAATAAAAGGAAAAGAAAAATCAATTATTCCGTTGCACGAGTTTTTTTAAGGTTCTTTGTTCCGCAGTGATTCATTTTGCAGCTTTATTCTTGACGGACTGAAGAATGTAATTTATTTTTGAAAACTTTGTTATTATGCTCTTTTTATTATTGCTAACATGCGAGGACAATCAAGATTTTGAGGCCTTTCTGAAATCCGGCTCGTCGGTACGTGTCCTACTCCTTAGCACTTGGGATTGTAAATTTGTAACGCTATAATTTGAGATCGACCGATCGACCAAGAGAGGCATCACCTACTGTCCTATAAGCGTAAATGCGTTGAAGAGGTAGGCGTCATCCGTATGTGGTTGCCACCATCAGTGGCGTGCGAGACTCGTACACTTTGCTACGGCTATATCATAGCCACTGCCTCCTCGCCTCCCCGCGAGCGCCTTCCTCAACCTATTGACATATTCCACCGCGGCAAGCTCCTGCAGCGCCACTAGCCTATCTCGCCGCACACCACCGGCAATCTGCCCCTGCGCCATATCGATAAGATCAGGAATTACCTCTGCTCAATGGATAAGCTCAACACATCTGCAAGAGAGGCAAGAAGCAGTGGGGTTATATAGATTCAGCAACCGAGGAGATATCTACGGAATGCAGATTAAGAAATCGTCGAATAAGGAAGGCAACAAAAGGAAAGAGGCGAGAAGAGACTTAACTCTATGAATCGGAGCTTTACTTCCTTCGGAAGGGAATCAATCAATCCAATTCAAAAAGTACTAGAAGCAATCGTCGCCGATTCGAATACCAGATCACAGGATTAGGAATCTATAAGAATGATTGCGACTCAGAAACCAATAGCAGCTAGTGGGTGATTGGGGCTGTTAGTTGCATATGCAGTACACTTGAAAGAAAATTGCAACAATTTTCATGTGTGTGTGTGATGAATGATGATGTTCTTCTCCCGTGATTGGAATGTTGCGCCTGCGCAGTGCGCACACTAGATTTGTTGCCAATTTGGATAATGGGGTAGCAAATTTACGGGCAGTCACTCTTTCATATAGCAGGTCTGTCCGGTGGTTTGTTAATATGGCCTCCTTTGCGGGAATGTAAACTGTCATTGCAACTTCGATGATGATGTAATATGCTCTTGCCTTATGCATTTCTGTGCTCAGTGATAGCCAACAAACTCCATTTTCTTTTTCCAAATCCTGCTTGAGTCTGTCATAGATGAATTAAGCTCGAACCTGTTCTGAGCTTGCTTTGCTAATAACCTGCCTGATGCTACGAAGCTGACTTTTTTTTTTTTGTGAATTTTGGCACACACGTAACAGATTTCCTAATGGTGCCCCATGGACTAGGTTCCACGGTAACTACGAAGGCCTCCACATTGACCTTGTATGGCCTGGAAAAGATCCTGTTTTCTGTGAGCTCTGATCCATATGCTGCTTTTCCCCGGCTGGTTTCCAAGACATATCCTCGTAAAAGGCATTATAATTCTCCACAAAAAATTAATACTAAATCCGGCCTAAAAGTAATGCAAACTGGTCCAAAATATACGAAACCCGGTCAAAATAACCAAACTCTCAGCAAAATAGTAAAATTCACTGAGATTTATCAAAATTATTGTAGCAATTCCAAAATTTTCAAAAAAATTATATACCATCGAGTTTTGGAATCTCAGCCCCCACCAAAATTTCCAAAATGTCATCGTAGATCAGATCTAATAGTCTTTTGGTGTGCTGTTAGGGTAAAACTTATAGGTATATTATGCAATAGTAACTCTCTAAATTTCTTTATCTCTACTACTAATTAGAAGTTGGTGGTGATACGTCCGTTCTCCACCACCAACCCACGTCTAAACCGTGAAAAAAAACCGCTGACGGAAAAAACCGGACCGACCGACGAAAAAAAACCTAAGCCGGTTTTCGCTCCGTTCCTCACGATATGCTCACCTCCCGACTTCTCCATGAATACGACAGCTGCCCCATCTGCGAGTCCAGATGCCTTTCTCGATGCATCCCCACTTCTATGTAATTGAGAGAAATAGATGTTTGATCTTGTAGCATAGTTTTCTTTTATTGTTTGACCTTTATATTCCATTATTAATTTTATTTTTCGTAGCAACGCACAGGCATTGAACTAGTAATATATAAATACGAGTGAGTGATGGTCATCCATCATTCCTCTCCCTCTCTCTAATAAAAGCAACGCACATCTCTTTCTTTCCACTTATACCCGCTCTTTTCGGTCAAGTCGTTTCTCACTTCTCTCTACTGTGATAATTTAATAGTGTAATTTTATATTTTAAGTAGTGACACCATTTAATATTTATTAAAAATATGTTTACGCTCCCACGCTTGACCAGTATCAAGAGAAATATCAGATTTTATCACAGGAGCGGTTGGTTCCCTGGCTATCACAGCATAACACTTACGTAGCCACCTTTCCTAGGTTGGGATCTCTTGTGGCTATTCAGATGGCGTTCCTTTTGCCACCACGAATTTGGTGGGCGAACCATGTTACATTATTCCTATGAAATTCATCACAGCTATAAGTTTTCACCTTTGGATTGATCAATTTTCATACATCACAGCTATAAGTTTTCGCCTTTGGATTGATCAACTTATGTATCTCGGTTATCTTGAAGTGACATGGTACTTGCTTGGCAACCTTTAATTGATAGAATAACTAGTTATTTGGTTAATCAATTCCACAACAGTGGCTCCTTTTGCATCGAACAGAATCCAAGTGAATAATATATAGCACCAATTTTTGTCGTTCCTCCTAATTCTGTGAAAGAATAGGGGGAAAACCTGCAAGTTCATATGACTTTGTATCTAGCAAAAGGTGCATATTAATTTATAAACTCCTTTAGTTCAAGTTACATTCACTTTCGTGTTAATTTCCTAGTACTTGCCTTCAAATACGTACATCTAACATTCTTTTTTTCATTATGCAGGCACGGCTGACAATTTACAGACTCGAGCTAGAAAGGGAAGAAGAGGGAAATATCCGGCTGAGTTTACAGCTGCACACGGGCTCCACCTAGAGGCCTCCACAGAACATCCCACCCTTCCCCATCGCGACGCACGCATAAAGCAGCGCACCACCATCCATCCATCCACCGCCAGCACAGCACCCATCGCCCTCCACGCGTCCCGCTCCCGTTGGCCTCCGTGGCCCCACCTCCTCCGCAGCGGTCGCCACCGCAGCCCATCCCTCTGCCGACATGCGGCCCCACATTCCATGTCGGGCCCACGTTCCAGCGACCCGGCGCGCACCCCACGTAGCATGCCCCCGCGAGGCACTGCACCGTGCAGCCCAAGTCGGTTTTCCGGGTCCCGCTATATATACCCGACCCGGCTCTTCCACGACAACCTTTTCAAATCGATCCGAGCATTTTGTTTGCTTCTCTCCTCTCAGCACCGAAACCAGCGGGGGAGAGAGACACGATCCATGGAGGTGGAGATGAAGCCTGCGTCCATGTCGTCAGCCACGGCCGCGGGGCTCGGAGACGGGTTCACGGAGGCCGATCTGGCGGCGGCGGACCAACTGGTGCAGCTCAGCGTCAGCGGCGGCGGGGAGGAGGACCAGGAGGCGGCGTCGTCGTCCTCGCTGTCGGCGCGGTCGGTGAACAAAACCGAGATGGCCGAGGCAAGGGAGGAGGAGGATGAGTCGGAGCTGGATAGGAGGGCGAGGAAGCGGTATCGGCTGGTGTGGGAGCTCTACGCCGCCACGAGGCTGGTGAAGGGCGGCGGCAAGTGGAAGAGGGACGAGATGGCGAAGCGCTAGAGATCGGAGGGAGGAATGCCCTGGACTGGGCCTTTGTGTAAATAATTTCCTTTTGTAGGGTGTTTACTTTTATTTTATTTCACTTTTCTTTTTTCTCCCTCCGAGCGGTGAGGGAAAAGGAACGGGTCGAGGAAAAGACAAGAAAACAGCAGCAAACTTGTACAGTTTTGAATTTGAACGATGTAGTGAGTGCTTTTTTTTCTTAATGCTTGCTTGGTTCTGGAACATTCCACAAATACCTAACCTAACAAATGATGTCTTCGTTTCGGTTGTAACTGGATGTGGGCATCGTGCCGAACCAGGTCGGCACAGCACAGACCTATCGAGCCATATGTCTAAACCGTGCTGTGGTACCGTAGTCTGGCCGGTCCGGCTAATCTTCGGCGAGTTCAGAAATGATCTATTTGTAATTCATGCCGATTCAAACCTGACCTATTTGCGCTATATATTATGATATATATTATGATAAAAGGAAGGTAGTCGAAGACACATGAAGGTAAGGCAGTTGGCACAAATATTGAGAAAAAGAACTAAATTTTATACATTCGTGAACAGATACAGAGTGGTATTGTAGTGTTAAACTAAAATTTATACATTCTTGAATAGATACAGAGTGATATTGTAGCGCTTGCATGAGTACACGTTGTTTCTTAGTACATGGTCCCCTACCCTAGCCGACTGTAGGCACTATCGGCTACCGCGTGGGTCGTGCTGTGGCACGAACGCCATTGTGGCGTGCCGTGTCAACCTGAGCACGGTCTATTCCACCGTGTCGTGCTGTCTGCCGTGTTGTTTGGCAGGTCCAGTATAGTTTAGACAATCGTATCATGCCGATATAGCCTATTTCAATATAGACTATACCGGACCTTAGATCAGATTGTCTCCACCATGTCACGTGCCGGTTCAAAAAAAAAACCCGACCCATCGCGCACCTCTTGTAACCAAGCACGGCAATGCTTCGTTTGCAATAAAAAAACGCGCCTATCAAGGCTAAGGGAGCAAGAAACACAGCTTTCGGCCAGAGATATATACGATTATATTATCCCAGTATCAGTATTTGGATTACTTAATAATTATATTATTCCAGCATGAGTTGACCAATCTAGTACGTCGTAGTCGCGGGTAAGATGAGATCAACGTATTTAAAAAGTGCAAACTGACCGAAACAAACTGAGAAAATTAAACACCACCGTCTAGACTATACGTGCAAGAACAATGCACCTTTGATTGAACGCGACAAAGACAACGGCGCTAGTTTACCTGCGTATTTTACATGTACAATTCGATAGTTTATAATATAATATTATATTATCATAAATCTAACACATATAGTTAAAATATGGTAAAATTATAATACAAATAATTCTAAAGTTTTAAAAATCTCAAACTATTTAATCAATTAAAGATGTGATCTTATAACATTTACTGGCGTGCCTAGATCCGCCCCTGGATAAAGGTGTAACAATGAAATTAGTGTTGGGCTTTTGCTCGTGTCATGGCCTGCCCACCTTGGCCCACTAGAAAGAGCAAAAGGAGAGTACTCCCACCGCTCGGGTGAGGGTGCTCACGAGGGTTTCTCGTCTCGAACTTGCTCTCGGCGTGGGCGACTTGAGGGAGAGATGGCTCCGGCGCCGGGGAGATGTGGATCGAGCTCCGGCCAGCGGGATCCCGCTGTTCGGTGGCTATAAGGGAAGCATCTCTCTCAAGTTGAGACTTACTTTTCTCTGGTTTTCCGGTTCTCTCATCGAGTTCCACCATCCGGTGCTTTGGGTGTTTTGCGCCGTGTTCGGCCGATTTTTACCAAAGGAGGTGCTGTGGTGCCGCCGGTGGTGGTGCTGTGTTTGGCTTCATCGGTGGTACCCGTGGCCACGGGTGGACTCTGTGATCTTGCGCTTCTTCCTCTGATCTCGGCTTCTACTTCAACTCGTTCGTTGTAGAAGTGTCGGCATCGATCCCGAATCTCATTCCAAAGGGTGCGCGTGTAGCCCGGAAATTTGGTTTCGGGACAGCGACGCTTTCGCGCTTTGCCTCGCTTCATCGGCTCGGATCCGCGCCATTGTAAGGAATTTTACTCCCTCTGTTGGTATTGTGTCAAGGACCGATTGAGGAATTTGGGGACTAGCCATCGAGCTAGAGGTCAGATTCCTTGATCCGAAACACCGATTTTGGTCCTTTGTCGCTCAATGATGAGTAAGTTAATCGAGGCAATATTAATCTGTTAATTAGTGATTCTTCTCGTAATTCAGCATTTGTTTAGGTTTTGTCTAGATTGTCAACTTGGTTTTACTGCATCGTATAAGTGACATGGTATCCTCGGATTTAGCTTCGTTCGTGAGGCTTGTTTCGCATTGTGCTTCCCGATCCAACTCAAACCTAGCCGTTAGTAATCTAACAACCGCTTAATCCTATACCTTGGTATTGTCCTCATTGCTCAAGAAAGATTTGTAGTCCATTGTTGAGTTCTAGTGAGTTAAACTCAGAGAACAAAGGCTAAATTATATATCCTCACTAATATCGATTTCTATAACCCGTGATATATTGTTGAAATTGGTGTTGAGGGCTCCTTTGGAGCAACCCATCGCTTGCTTAAATCGAGAGCAAGTCTGTTAAAACAAATATGAGCTTTATGTCTGTTTTGTTTAATCGCTTATTGTCCATACTTGATGCCATGCTTATATGTGATCGATCATGAGTTTATTTGCTTACAAGCTTGTTCCAATAGAAATCATGATGTTCTCATACATTCCTGGCAATATGGATAATGTGTGCTTAGTTATATATGGATTAAGTCATTGTTTCATTATGCTCATACTGCAATTATTTCAACAATCCAGAAACCAAATTTGTGTAATGGCCTCCGGTAGTAGTGACGTAGTTAAGCCTGAGATCTTTGACGGCCCAATTTTAAACGCCGGGTGCACGTCCTAGGTTGTGGCTGATGGACCTTAAGGTCTTTTGGGTGATATGCAGTCCTCCCTTGCCCCCTATTCCCCTTTCTGATGAGGAGAATAGGCGCCGGAGGAAGCGAATCACGCCTCTAGCACGATTGTTGGCCGTAGTCTCAAATAGGCTTTTCGACATCTACTCAAACTACAAGACGGCGAAGGAAGTGTGGGATGACCTAGAACAAAAGTTCTCTGAAGGGGACAACGGGAATGAAAGCTTTATAGTCGAGAACTACCTGAATTATAAGATGGCAGAGAATCGGTCTATTATGGAGCAGGTCCAGGAGCTTCAGCTCCACGTTAGGGACCTGAACCAGTATGACTGTCTCTTGCCAGAGAGCTTTCAGGTTAATGTGATCTTGGCTAAGCTGCCGCCCTCGTGGCGTGACTTTGTGACCGCTCGTCGACACATAAAGGAGCGCCTGACTGTTCCCGAACTTCAGGCAGCTATAAATGTCGAGGAGCGAGCCCGTGCTAGTGGAGGTAAGCACTCCACGTCCCAGGTCCAGGCTCACTTGGTTGACACCAAGACCTTCAACGCCGGTGGTGGAAAGAAAAAGAAGAAGCCCCAGAACCAGACTGGCGCAAAGGGAAAGAACATGAAGAGAAAGGAAGATTTGGTCTGCTACGCCAGGCATCGTCCGCACACCGCCCGGAGGTGCCGCGACCGAAGGGCAAGGGACCAAAGACCAGTCGTCGCCAGAGCGGCCGAAGGCCGAGGCGCAAGACGTTGCGATGGCGCGCCCGGCCCACCGATGGGTATATACCTAGAGCCTTTATGGTCGATTCATCATTTGATTGGTGGATCGACACAGTGCAACGCGTCATATAGTCAGCCGACGTAACCTCTTTCACTTCATTTCGTGGTCAAGATTGTGGATCCGTCTTGATGGGCAACGAGCAAAGAAGACAGATTCGAGGATTGGCCAGTCCGCTCGAAGCTTACCTCGTGCAAGACGCTAGTTCTTCGCGACGTGTTGTACGTGCTCACGCGCGCGCGAACTTGATCTGGGTCTCGCCTTGTGTAGACAGGCGCCGATTAGTGTTCGAGTCTAATAAGGTCATTTTGACCAAGTATGGTGCCTTTATTGGCAAGGGGTATGATAGAGATGGCATGTTTAGTCTCTCTGTCTTGTGTCGAATAATATTTCCATTTTCAATGTGGTTTGTAATAAAACTCATGTTGTATGGCATTCTCGCTTATGTCATTTGAATTTTGAGGCTATTGCGCGGTTGAGCAAAATGAACTTAATTCCAGAATATAACTATGAGAAGGGTTCTAAGTGTGAAGTGTGTGTGCAAGCTAAGCAACCTAGAAAACCGTTTCACTCGGTCGAAGGGCGAAGCACCTCTCCACTAGAGCTAGTCCATTCTGATCTTTGTGAGATGAATGGCATATATACTAAAGGTGGCAAGCGCTATTTCCTTACTCTCATAGATGATAGTACTAGATACTGTTATGTCTACTTGCTTAAAAGTAAGGATGAAGCACTAGATTTCTTTAAAATCTATAAAGCTGAAGTGGAAAACCAACTAGAAAAGACAATAAAACGGCTAAGATCCGATAGAGGAGGTGAATACATCTCTAAGGATTTCGCCCACTTCTGTGAAGAAAGTGGTATCATTCATGAAACCACACCTCCCTATTCTCCCCAATCTAATGGGGTAGCGGAACGAAAGAACCGAACATTATGTGACTTGGTTAACTCCTTGTTACAAAGTTCAGGTATGTCGGTCCGATGGTGGGGGGAGGCAGTTCTCACAGTTAACTATGTCCTAAATAGGGTGGCACCTCGCAACCGCGAGGTAACTCCATATGAAGGATGGAAGGGGAGAAAGCCGAATATGTCCCATCTTCGTACTTGGGGCTGCCTCGCTAAGGTCACCGCCTGCATCAAGAAGAGAAAACTAGGACCTAAGATCAGAGATCGTGTCTTTCTAGGATATGCCGCTAACAAAGACAAATTATAGATTTCTAGTGGTCAACCGAGACGAGCGAAGTCGCCAGAATGACCTTATGGAGTCTCGTGATGCGATATTCTTTGAGTCTATCTTTCCTATGAGATCTAATGAAATAATCACACCAGATAGCTCGAGTGAACACTACTTATCCCTCCCGGCGGCCGAGCCCACTCGACTTGGAGTTGAGGAGGAGTAAGAGGCAAAGGACCTAAAAGTCATTTGGTGATGATTTTGCCACTTATCTTGTAGATGATGAGCCACGAACCCTCTCTCGAGGCATTCACATCCCCGATGTAGAATCATAGAGGGAAGCGGTTCAGAAGCGAGATAGACTCTATCATCGCTAACTAATGTGGGAAGTCACCGATCTACCAAGTGGATGCAAACCAAAGGTTGCAAATGGATATTCAAGAAGAAGAGGAGACCGATGGTACTATTGAAAAGTACAAGGCCCGCTTAGTGGCTAAGGGTTTCACTCGTAAAGAGGGTGAAGACTACTTTGATACCTATTCCCGGTGGCGGATTACCTACTATCCGTGTGCTTATAGCAAAGGGTCATGCATGTAATCTCATAGTCCATCAAATGGACGTAAAGACCGCTTTTCTTAATGGAGAGCTGGATGAGGAGATATATATGCAGCAATGACGGATTTGTGGTAAAGGGACAGAGAATAAGGTTTGTCGCTGATTAAGTCTTTGTATGGTCTTAAGCAAGCCCCCAAGCAAAGGGCATGAGAAATTTGATAACACATTGACATCTGTTGGGTTTTGTGTGAACGAAGCAGACAGATGCGTGTATTATCGGTTTAGAGGGGGCCGAGGTATCATTCTATGTCTTTACGTAGATGACATATTGGTGTTTGGGACCGACTTAGATGTTATCAATGAGACGAAAGAATTTCTCTCCTCAAACTTTGATATGAAGGATCTAGGAGAAGCAGATGTTATTCTTAACATCAAGCTTATCAAGGGTCAGAATGGGATCTCGCTCTCGCAGTCCCATTATGTGGAGAAGATCCTAACCCGCTTCGGGCATATGGATTCTAAACCTGCCTCCACGCCCTATGATCCGAATATGAGGCTTTGCAAACACACTGGTGAAGGTGTTAATCAACACCTGTATTCACAAGTAATTGGATCCTTGATGTATCTCTGTAGTGCTACTAGACCTGATATCTCATATGCAAGATGTGATTAAGCTGCTATACGGCTAATCCGGGAGATGATCACTGGGTAGCACTACATAGGGTACTTAGGTATCTTAAGGGTACCATGAAGCTTGGAATCCATTATCGTGGCCATCCCATTGCCCTAGAAGGATTCAGTGATTCTAACTGGATAAGTGACTCGGATGAGATGAAGGCTACTAGTGGATATGTTTTCACTATAGCAGGTGGGGCCGTGTCATGGAAGTCTGCAAAACAGACTATCATCACACGCTCAACCATGGAGGCTGAACTAGTTGCTCTAGATTCAGAAGTTGTGGAGGCAGAATGGCTCAAGGAGCTTTTTCGACCTACCAAAGTGCTAGAAAAGCCGATTCCAGCTGTCCTAGTATATTGCGATAACCAGACTGTGATAGTCAAGGTTAAGAATAGAAAGGACAATATGAAGTCCTCGAGGCATATTAAGAGGAGACTTAAGTCTGTTCGGCATGCGAGAGAGATGGGTGTTATTGTTGTAGAATACACTCAGTCTGCTAGTAACCTAGCTGATCCTTTTACAAAGGGTCTATCTAGGACTACTATCGAAGCAGCGTCTAGAGGAATGGGGCTTATACCCTGCTAGTGGTAACCAACAGTGGTAACCCATCCTGACTGAGCGGCGATCCCGCGAATCAGGCTCTGGGACAACTAAGCTGTGTGGTACTGTAAAGCACACCTAATAAAGTCCCATTCGCTGCAGTGCTTACTCTGTAAGGCAGGATGAGGTGAAAACCTCTTAATGAGTTCGGAGCCATAATAAGGCTAGGGAATTGTCCTACAGGATTCCCGTGAAGAACGAACCTATGTGAGCTGATCGTGTGGTCGCGATCCGTGAGAGTTTAGGGTATACTCTCTAGAGAGCTCATGAATGGATACAAGGACATGACCGTAACGTCCTGCCCCGCTAGAGGTGCGATTTGCACCTAGCATCAAGCGTGCTATCTGGATGAATGCCCTCACATCAAGACTCGATCATATGTAGTCCTCCACCGTCTGCGGTCGGGTTGGATTTCTTGTAGCTAAACAATGGTTCAAACCTTTACGGTACCTATGTTGAACAAAGAAGATATTAAACGAGATTTCACAAAGTTGTCATTACCATTGTCGATCGAGGCAAAAGGGTGGGGATTGTTGGGCTTTTGCTCGGGCCGTCATGGCCGCCCACCTTGGCCCACTAGAAAGAACAAAAGGGAGAGTACTCCACCGCCTCGGGTGAGGGTGCTCACGAGGGTTTTTGTCTCGAACTTGCTCTGGCGGCGTGGGCGACTTGAGGGAGAGATGGCTCCGCGCCGGGGAGATGTGGATCGAGCTCGGCCAGCGGGATCCCGCTGTTCGGTGGCTATAAGGGAAGCATCTCTCTCTCAAGTTGGGACTTACTTTTCTCTGGTTTTCCGGTTCTCTCATCGAGTTCCACCATCCGGTGCTTTGGGTGTTTTATACCGTGTTCTGGCCGATTTCCGCCAATGGAGGTGCCGGTGGTGCCGCTTTGTGGTGGTGCTGTGTTTGGCTTCATCAAGTGGTACCGTGGCCACGGGTGGACTCTGTGATCTTGCGCTTCTTCCTCAGATCTCGGGCTTCTACTTCAACTCGTTCGTTGTAGAAGTGTCGGCATCGATCCCGAATCTCATTCCAAAGGGCTGCGCGTGTAGCCCGGAAATTTGTTTCGGGACAATGACCGCTTCGCTTTGCCTCGGCTTCTTCGGCTCGGATCCGCGCTGTAAGGAATTTTACTCCTCTGTTGGTATTGTGTCAAGGACCGATTGAGGAATTTGGGGACTAGCCATCGAGCTAGAGGTCAGTATTCCTTGATCCGAAACACCGATTTTGGTCCTTTGTCGCTCAATGATGAGTAAGTTAATCGAGGCAATATTAATCATAATTAGTGATTCTTCTCGTAATTCAGACTGTTTAGGTTTTGTCTAGATTGTCAACTTGGTTTTACCGCCATCGTATAAGTGACATGGTATCCTGGATTTAGCTTCGCTCGAGGCTTGTTTCAGATTGTGCTTTCGATCCGACACGGAACCTAGTGTTAGTAATCTAACAACCGCTTAATCCTATAACGGTATTGTCCTCATTGCTCAAGAAAGTTTTGTAGTCCATTGTTGAGTTCTAGTGAGTTAAACCAGAGAACAAAGGCTGAATTATATATCCTCACTAATATCGATTTCTATAACCTGTGATATATTGCTGAAATTGGTGTTGAGGGCTCCTTTGGAGTAACCCATCGCTTGCTTAAATCGAGAGCAAGTCTGTTAAAACAAATATGAGCTTTATGCTGTTTTGTTTAATCTGCTTATTGTCCATACTTGATGCCATGCTTATATGTGATCAGATCATGAGTTTATTTGCTTACAAGCTTGTTCCAATAGAAATCATGATGTTCTCATACATTCTTGGCAATATGGATAATGTGTGCTTAGTTATATATGGATTAAGTCATTGTTTTATTATGCTCATACTGCAATTATTTCAACAATTAGGACGGTCGCTAACGTCGCACCGCGCTATGTACGTGCCCATTTCACCTCATGCTTTCGCATGCATCGTGCCTGTGACTGTGCTTCCGCGCTTGCCCAACGGGTATGCCACCCTTTGGCTTCTGGCGCCACCTTGTTGCACCACCTTCAGACCTCCACCCGCCGTCGCGCGCCGTTGCAACCTGACCCTGGCCTCTAAAACCTGCAGGCTCACCTCTCGATTGACCTCTTTTTCAACCTGCCATCGACCCCGTCCACCGTGCACTGTTGATCCCTCGCCGGACGTCCCACCAACCACGACCGTCCACGGCATGCAGCTGATTCCCCGCCGGTTGCTCAGCTGCCTGGCCTGCTGCCACCGCCTCATAATTAACGTTGTCCTCCTAACTCTATAGTCAGGATTCCAAGTGAACCCTGAGAACCTAACCTGGTGAACCTGAATTCTAAACCATGCAACTGGTAAGAGTACTGTCGCTGAAAGAGAGCTCCTTTGGCCTATAGATCAACATGGGCAGGTAGCGCTCTCAACACCCCAAAATAAAAAGATAAAATTAAGCAGCGCAAGAATTGTTATTGCCATGATTTATCCGTTGATTAATTGTTTGGTCACAGTATATTGGTCTAAATAAAATGATCGCGCAGATCGAGTATACACACGGATGCAACAAGCTTACGTACGTGTAATTGCTCAACTAATGGTTGCTTACGCGACTGCCGCACATCTTGACCATATATAGATCCCTGCTTCTTGTCATGCGCGCGTTAATCAACTGTGATCCGTGCATGCATGCAGGATCCAACAATGTAATTGTTCAGCGCATGTCTCTCTTGATTCCTCAAAGAGACGAAAAAGGGGATCTTCCGTGGGAAATGATCACTATTCTGACCTCTCTTGCCACCAACATTGCAAATATAAATTACTTCTCATCAAAATTACAAATCTAGGCCCCCTAAACCCCCTCCCACGCTCTCCTACCGCGGGAGACGGCCTCCCGCACCTGCCTCCCATGATGGGCCATTGCTCCCACGCTCAGCTACCGTGGTAGCGCGCACTCTCGCAACTCAGAGCATAGCATGCCAGCTTCTATGGTAGAGGAGCGCGAAAGCAATGTGGAAGGGGCTAGATTTGCAAATCCTGTAAGAAGGGGGCTAGATTTGCATTTTCGGTAGCAAAAAGGGCTAGAATAGTGATTATTTCTCCTGGTGGTACAATAAAATAATAATGTTGCGAATTAAAGTAAACAACTTATACATACGAAAGCGCTATTCTGCACCTATGTATAGAATAGTTATTATATGTGTCGGTCGGACGAACGCATCCAAACCATCCCGCACACGCTCACTTCATGTGTTGACTAAGCCTACCAGTTATATGCTCAACTAACTAATAATGCAATTCCTTGTTTGTACTAGAATCTTTTTTCTTTGATTTAACCATAACATTTTATTGGCACGCAGTTCTGATTCATGAACGGTTTTTACCGATAGCTTACTGGTAATGAGAGGAACAAAATGATGTCTCGCCAATAAATGCCAGATGAATAGGATTTTTACTATCAAATGTATTTCAATTTACTAAATATGTTGTTAGATTTTACTACTGAGCCTCATAATGGAGCGTGATGGCCATGTGATAGTGGTAATACGAAACGGATCAAAATTACTACCAAATGCACTCCAATTAATTGGTCAAATCTTTAGATTTTTTCTGCCGAACTTCACTGTGATGCTTTATGGCCGTGTCATAGTAGCAATACGAAATGGATTAAAGTTTCTACCAAATGCACTCTAATTTACTAGACGTGATGTTAGATTTTACTGTCATGCCAGCAACTTGTTCTCTAGTGATATTCTAGGAGGGTTCAGCAGTTTGTGGAGCTAGTGCAGCAGTAAAATCTAACAACAAATTTATTACAACTTGTTCTCTAGTGATATTCTAGGAGGGTTCAGCAGTTTGTGGAGCTAGTGCAGCAGTAAAATCTAACAACAAATTTATTAAATTGGTGTACATTTGACAGTAACATCTCATTCATCTGCCTTTTATTGGCGAGACTTATCACATTATGTTCCTCTCGTCATTAATAAACTACTGGTGAAAACCGTTCGTGAATCGGAGTTGCTAAATGTTATGACTAAATCAAAGAAAAAAGATTCTATTGCAAACAAGGAATCGTATTTATTAGCTAGTTAGCTTTGTGACTTATTTGCTTAGTCAATACACGAAGTGGGTGTACATGGGGTGATTTAGACGCGCTTTTCCGACTAACGCTTAGAATACTATTCTACATTTGGGTGCATAATAGCATATACACGAATACACCTATACATATATATACACATGTGTGTGCATATATGTGTGCGGTAGTGTTATTCTATTTCTGAGAGTATAGTAGTTTATTCTATGTGCCACCCAGACAGGCACTTGCAACCCACCTCTCGTGCACCCACTTTGTACATGACCAAGCTAACTAATAACACGTAGTCAACCGGCAAATATGTGTTCCTTATTAGTACTAGAATGCTTTTTTTCTTGTTTTAGCCATAACTTTTGATTGGTAGTTTCAATTCAGGACCGGTTTTTACGGGCAGGTTAATGATGATGAGAAAAACATAATGATATAAAACTTCACAATAAATGATAAACACGTTGAAGGAGGCTGCGGTAATGCGCTAAAATGGTGCAATAAAAACACTGGGCATATCCCAACTAGTAAAACCTCAGTGTGTTTACTTTGTCATCGTAACGGAATTACCGTGGCCTCTGTGTGTGCTTATTGCACCTCTATCGCACACATACTACAACTCCCTAATGTTTATTGCATCACTAAAATTGATTTACAACATCCATATATGCGTTTACTGCAATGTTACAAAAAATTTTTACGACCTGTCGTTTACCAATCCTGTACAAACGGATTTACAGTAACCTCCTGCATTTACAGCACCGTTACAAGAGATTTATTGTGATCTCGTTGTGCCTTTAATAAACATGTACACCATATATATTTGTTGCGATCGCTTTTTGATTCTAATGCAGCACTACAAGAGATTTACTACGATCTTTTTTTTTTCAGAAAATTATTGCGATCTTCTTGTTAGTTTACTACACCTTTACAAGACAGACACTATCACGCTTACTATATTGCACTCCTTATGTTTTTACTGTGTCTTTATCGGAGATTTACTACCATGCTGAGCGCAGAGGTGCGTACGTGTAGAGAGAATTGTGGGTTGATTACAAATTTTGAACGATGATTGGCTAAACCATTTATCCTATTTACAAACAGTTTGAAGCGTTTTGCTAGAAAAATTGTGCTTAACAAGAAGAGTTCCATATATAATGTATGTTTAAAATTGTAAAAAAGATTATTGCACCGAAAGTTCGGATTTATTGTGCCTAAAAGGCAGTCAATTACTGCATCGTCTGAGCACGAAAAATGTGGGTGTAGAGCGACATAAGGGTTGACGGTGGTGAGAGGTGATGGGTTTTCTTTTATCAATACTTGACTAAGGTGACTAAGGTGAGAGGTGATGAGTTTTCTTTTATCAATATTTGACTAAGGTATGATGTCGGTTTTGACCCACTAAAAATAGTGGGGGCGTAGAATAACTTACTCTGTGCTCAGGACACCAGAATAGGGCACCATGGAGTCTCAGGAACATGATTTCAAATACGCAAATTCAAGCCATATTTGGGCATTTTTTTTTGAAAATTTTAGTTTTAAGGTATGTGCTTATCTATAACAATTCAAATAAAACACATACATTTGAAAAAAATATACCCAAATTCAAAGATTTTGAACAAATTTAGATCACATGTTTTGTTGATTTATATATAAATTCAGTAAATACCTACAAAAAAACTATCATAAAAAGAGAAACTCTAATTTAAATTTCAGCTCAAACTTGTCTGAACTAGTTAAACTCAACATCTCAAAAATTTTAAAAAATTTCACATGCAATATATAAGGAAATATACCTGTTTTATATCATAGTGCCCAATCTACATGTACTAACACGGTGTACACACACATATAGGATACCGAAATGGGGCACCATAGGGCCTAGGCACCATGATTTCAAATGTATGAAATCAAATCAAATTCGGATATATTTTTTGAAACTTTCAATTTTAATGTATATACCCGTCTATAACAATTCAAATGAAACACATACCTTTGAAAAAATATACTCAAATTCAAAGATTTGAATGAATTTAGATCACATGCTTTGCTGATCTATATATATAAACAATTGGTGATATTCAAGTCATTATTCTTTTTAAGGATAAGAAATTTTCACAATGATCCTAAATTCTAGAGATTCTTACATTAATCAGAAGAAAAAGAGAAGTATCTCCACCACCTATTTTGGTGGGACTAGATTATATATAAAGTCTTTTGCATACTCCTGGAAGTACATGCTTTTACATTCAATATACCACTTAAACGAACATGTTATACTCCTTTATCATTTTTGGCATATTTCAATAATAATTCTAAGATAGTCCAATGCAACGTGGTTGGAAAAAAAATATCAGAGCCCTTCATTTTTTTTGCTATATACCCTTTTCCATATAAAAGGATTATATAAATAAATTATGCTATAGATGGTGGATTTTAATGAAATCTTTCGTGGAACTCATTTTGGAGTATCTTATAATTGGTACTAAAGTATACTAAAAAGATAAAGAGGTATAATAATATGATTTAAACGGTATATTAGAGGTGGGAGGAATTCCATGTGTATGGAACCATGATATATATATATACATGGCCGGCTGGCCCCACCGGGTGGGGTGGCTGGCGAGGAGACGCGACGCGACTCGATTGCACACCACGTGAAGTGCGCCAAGGGGACGTGGCTGTAACTTCACTAGCTAAGCTAAGATTACCACGCACAGCTCCAGCTCCCCCTAGGTGATCTCCTCCACACAAAGCCCAAATTCCACACGAATCCTTCCTCGCGGTTATTTTTCACATACGCCCCCGGATTCTACAAAAAGTGCTCCACTTGTGGTTAGTTTACAAAATGAACCTCGACACGACAAGATGGATCGGTCGTTTCATCCGTGAGAATATAAACCATCTTGTAGGAAGCCCCCTCCAGTTTTCTGATTCCGCGGAACCACCTCGATCCGAGTCGGTTTCTGCCGAGTCACGGCGCAGCAACCACGCGATTAACCCTAGCCTAACAAAAAAAGAAGAAAAATAAAATAAATTAACACAGGAGAGAGAGAGAGAGAGAGAGAGAGGGAGGGAAACCCTCCACACCAAGCGCGACCTAAGCCTATCACGCACCACCACCAGCTACCGCCATGGAGCAACAAACCCTGCACGACCTGGCCACGGCGCCGGCAGCGGGGTCCTGGCTCTCCACGCCGCGCTTCACGCCGCTTGAGCTCGCGGCGGCCGAGCAGCTGATCCACCTCAGCGAGAGCAGCTCCTCCTCCGGCGCCGCCTTCACCCCGCGGGGAGGGTCGGCCCCCTCGTTCGCCTCCGCCGCCTCGGCCTCCTCCTCCTCCTCCTCGCCGCGCTCCGTCAACGCGCCGGTCCCTGCGCAGCCGCGTGACTTCGTCGACGTCGTCGCGGAGGACGACGAGGAGGACGAGCAGGAGGTGGGCGGGAGGCCGCGGAGGAACAAGAGGTACCGCCCGATCGCTGATATCTACGCCGCGACGGCGCCAACTGAGGCGCGCCGCAGGAAGGACAAGGCCGCCGGCGCAAGGGAGGAGAGGAAGAAGTAGAGAAAGAGGGGACTTGCTTGTAATTATGGGTAATTTGCAGGGAGTAGCTTGGGATAGATAAGGTTGCTTGTGCTGCTGCAGCTAGTATAGGCTATTAAGTGAGTTAATCTTGCCGTCTGGATCTTGTATTTAGAGGTGGAGTTACTGAATTAGAAGTCAGATCAAGTGTATATTAATTTGTATTAATCGATCTCGATCCGATAAATTAAAACAGTTTGTGTAAGACCCCTCGATCGATCGGTGAGTATTCTTTGATCATTTCTTCTGTTCGATCGATTTGCATGCATGTTTTGTGGTGTAAAGATGATCAGATGGAAATCGATCGTTGGGACTAAAATGAAATCTAGGGTGCTTTAATCTGGAGGAAGTTCCATGGATTCTGAACCAAATTTGGTGATACATAGGTTAAGTTGGTGCCTTCTTCTGCATGGATATATATATAGTAAGAACTGGCAAGTTGGTGGTGGTGGGAATATTGCAATTTATACAAAATTTCCCCATCCATGGATCAATTCATTTGATTTTCTGTGGAAGACAAAGTTTGGTTAAAAATACATGAGATCCAGATCTTTTGTTGCTGAGCACGAAGAGGAAAAAGCAGCAGAAATCTACGTCCTGCAGGAAACCGCTCGATGTGTATCGTGAAATATGGATTGCTAATGATCAGTTCGATCGATCGGCGTTTCCAATGCATCGACGCTTCTCGCCGTTGGTTACCTCATGTCTTACATGCCTCTCCCATGCCCGGACCAGTTACGTTAGATGCTCCCGGCTCCAGCCCAGAGAAGAAGAGGCGCCAATCCAGTGGCGATAGCGCGCAGAGAGAGAGATCAGAGAGAGAGAGAGAGAGAGAGAGAGAAACCGAAATTTATTGTAATCATGCTGTTAAACTTAGATTGAATCATAATTGACCCCTCCTGTGATTGGTTACTGTGTCGTACAGCCAGACTGCAAATATGTGCAGCTATATATTTTAGCTGTAGCGTTACGGACCAAAGCCCCGGCCGGTACGTTCGACACTGCATGAACTAAACTTTTGATCATAACGGCAATTTCTGATTCATGATCCGTGCCATGCAAACACAATACTGTTCAGCTAGAGTGCGCGCGACATGTCATGAAACATCCTACGTCGCTTAATCTACGACTATGTAATATTTTGTATCACTGCACTTGTCCTACGAGCTCGCTGTGGAACAAAACTGACGAATCCCCGAGAGGAATCCACTCGAAATGGGTTCGGGATGTAGCTAGGACATGTCCAATACTGTTGTAAAAGGACACCGACAACGCAGGATGGACTAAAGCTGAACTGCATCAGAAAGAGACGCTACCTAGCTAGCCTGAATGAACACTACTGTGTGCCAAAGGCCAAAGACTTTTTGAGTCTCGACATGATCTTCTTTCCTTGTAAAACTGCAGTACAACGGTGAGATCGAAACAAGCAATACGATCGAGCTCCTTGGAAAGCATGATACAGTAAGTATATCGACGTAAATTCTAGAAGGTGCGTTAGAGAGAACACTACTAGCTCTGGTGACATGCATGGTGACATGCATGCATGGACTTGTTCAATCTAATGCTGCTGCCTGTACTGTAAGCTAGGTAGCTCCTTCCAGATTGCTCCCAATTCTTCTTGGTCATTCCTGCGCAAATTTTAGGAGGCGTACATGTGTGTATATACATACATGGACGTCCAACAAAAAATAACCGGCGGTAATTAAATCGTCTAACCTGTTCAGTTGTGCTCCTCGAGACGACGTCAGCTGTATCTGAGACAATGTGACACACCGTCCGACGAGAACTGGCAGCGGCAGCTGTGCGTGGTACACCCTAAACTACCTACTCTTCTGCTGTCACCCAGCTGCACGCAGGTGGGAACCTACCTACTCTTCTGCTCCTACTACTGCTACTATCACACACCATTGATTCTGATTTCCGACCAACAAAAAGAAGCAACAATTAAAAAAAACTGGAGATGCGGGGTATCGATCCCCGTACCTCTCGCATGCTAAGCGAGCGCTCTACCATCTGAGCTACATCCCCTGACGGTGACGTGAGCTCCAAGTGCGATATCACAATGTGCTCGTTCCCACGTTACCATCGTTACACGGCGTGCGTCGCCGGTAAATATTTCTCCACGCACACATAAAAAGTGACTGATGCGAGTAGTAGTGAATGCGCAAAGGAAGTAACATCACCTCGGTACTGCTATTCAATGGGTCAAGTAACCCCGTACCGTGCGTACGATGTTTTCTTGAATCAAAGAGATTACATGATCAAGAGTGCCACAGATACGATGTTCAGTGCATAAACGCCAGGCAGCCCATCGATGGTAACGGACTATCGTAGTTCTTCTTTTCTTTTTTTTTTTTTTTTCTTTTTGGAACTCAACAGAATACCATTGTTGCCATAACATTAGTCTCACCCCTGAGCACAGGAAAAGGGTTACTCTACAACGAAATATCTTCCATCACTCTCAAGAGCAAACAGGACAGACGAGACAAGTATGAAAAATACAATATACCAGTGAGAAAGCACGCACAAGGACTATAAGTCATGAATGAACAAGCCGCATTTCGCATGGTACAGAAATCTCCTCGACTCCAGTATTTCAAGATGGAGGAAAAGTAAGACACCCTCTAAACACATTTAGAGTTATACAAAATTCTGATCAACATAACATTGCGGCAGATGAAGTAAAAAGTTTGCATGATTCAAATATGCCCACGGGGATCGAGAGGACAAAATGGTGAATTTGTGGAATCAATTACCCATTGCAAGTGGCAGCTCGAAGCGCCAACACGAGACCAATCAAAAATCATCATCCTCCTCCTCAGCCATGTGTTTTGCCAATTCCTCCTCCTGTTGGAGCCTCTCGCGGCGCTTCTCAGCGCTCTCCTCTCCTTGTGAGTTTTTTTTTTTGGGGGGGGGGACCTCATCGCCTTGACCGCTTCATTGTGCATGTTGAGGCAAAACGCAATTCTGGAGTTGAATGCAATCTGCGGCTCATTTGTTGAGTAGACATCACCAGTTTCTTTTGACACCATCCAGCCATCGGCATGGTCTATGGTGGCATCAATTGCACCATCTCTTATGGCCTTGGCTACAATGCTCTCCGCATCAGCAACAGGGTTCACAGAGTCTAGCCTTAGCTTGTTGGCAATATCAGCAAGGGAGATCCGTGAATACGAAATACTAATATTGCGCAGTCCAGTTCGAATGACAATGTGGCGCAGCCTCACAATCAAATTGCGAGTCCTGTCTGCACTGAAAGTGCTTGCAAATTTGTCTGCAGCAGATCTAAACAATTCAAGATCACCAATCCTTACAGCCTTGAAACCACAAATGTAAAGATTAAAATTGGAGGCTTTCAATGATAGTAACTTCATATTTGAAGAAAGACTTGTTACTTACATTTGTAAGCCCAAAATATGGTGTCAGCGCTTTCTTCGTGAGAATTTTTACTGTGCACTACCATGGTAGTATATAGCGGTAGTAGAAATTAAATCTGACCGTTGATTTGTCGAGGGCATTCTGGTCTTTTGGCTTGGAGTCAGGACGGTGTTGAATGCCATTTTGCTCAATTACTATTATACTACCTCTCCACAGGTTATACTATCCATACTACACATGGTAGTATAGTCAAATCTAATCTAATCTCAACCTTTGAATCTAAAGAAATAGACGACCCATATTCATTCTTGTGTATTGTAAAAGAGCTCTTCTTCGTTCCTTTCTGCATGAAAACAGTCCTCTCCGGAATCTCCCCAAGAAGTAGCCTTACTATGATAGCCCATTTATTGCACTGAATCCGAAAGCCACAAGCCGTCATCGGTGCCTTTCGAGCAGCTTGCAGGAGGCTTTCTTTAGCATCTGTGTACTCCAACTGAATTGTCCTGATTTTCCCCAAGTAGAACAGGTATCGACAGAACTGCGGTAGAAAACTTTTTAGTGTCTGCACATAGTCTACCCAATAAAAACCAGTTGACTGCTGGAAAATCTCATACTTCAATCATCACAAAGCAACCGCTAAAACGAAGGCATCTTAACAAGAATAATTAACAAAGAAAAATAGTTGATTCAGAAAATTTACTGTACTGAATAGAAAACGTAATATATTTATCTGCAGCATAATGAACGGAATAATTAGATGAATTACTTGCTGAGGAATGTGCTTCAAAACGTGGCACTTTCGACCTAAGTTTTTCTGCCTGATCATACAAGTTATAGTCGAGGTAATTGCGAAGAAGCAGGTTGAGCAGAGTTTCCTGCAATCAAGAAAAACAAATACATTTCCACAGATTAGCAGAATTTCAAATCATAGCATTTAATCAGTGAGGACCAGAAAATCAGAAGCTCAGAACTACCTGACCAAGTTCATCATGGTGTAAAGTTGCCATTCTGTGTAATGCAAGCAGATTCCTGTACAAAGAAGCAAATAAAGGAAAGAGTTTTAAAAAGGTAAATTGAAACCAAGGAGACACTGGGAAAACATTAAGGTCGGCTTGACACTGAGAGTGAGAAGGAATGTTAAACTAAGTTGACGTACCCACGGATTTCGGCAAGGCTGTTGGTAAGTTCGTGCACATACGAATAATAGCAGTACAGCCTAGAAGCCAAAACATCCACAGTTCTTCAGTTCAAATTCTTCAGACGAGCAATGCTTGCAGTTGCACATGCTTTAGCCTAGATACAAGTGGAACTTCAAATTAATATGTTTTAGAAAGAAAACAAAATAAATCGCTAGTCCTAGACGTACCTCATTGTATTTCTTCTGATCAATGAGGAAAACCAGGACAAGCAAGTAGCAATATATTTCAATCTCAGGAAGGCCATGCTTGATTGAAATCTGATTTTTTGCTGGAGCTGCCACATCAACATCCATCTCAGCGTCAGCTTCATAAAATGTAATACAGTAACATATGAACATCAGGATTCAGGATGCTGGAATATGACAAATTAAATCTAACTTCAAACTCCTTGTTCTATCACTGTATATATACCCAAAAGAAAAAAAAATCCTAGGCTGGTAGGCCCTAACCACAAACTGTAGCAGGCAGCAGAATTCTACATTGACCAGACTTCAAAAGCATACCACTGCTGCTACAACTCTAGGAATATATTTCCAATGTAATCTAAACATGCTGTGAGCACCCACATACAGAAAGAGAATGAATAAGGTTTAAAACACATGATGCAGGAAAATATAATGCTTTTGAAAGTTGAGCCACAAGATGGAAGAATCCAATTAGTCACTCCCCAGTACTCACTAGAGGTGCTTACTAACGGCAAATCAAGAAAATAGCGATACCATATTATTAACTTGTTCTAAATAAAATTAACAACACCAAAAAATAATGTCCGCAATCCAATAACTGTAGAACATCCATGGTTAGCATCATCAGTGCCAGAGTTTGGAATTCCAGTTTCGCCAAAATCCCTTCGGGGCGCCCAGAATTTCTCTTTATCAATCTGAATTCAAAATTTGAAATCTAAATGTTTCTGGGTCAAGTTTTGTTCTCCTGGTACCTACCGTGTAAACGGGTTACCGACAGAATTACACACGTCGTGCAAAAAATATCCACCTGTAAATTTTGTGTGGGAACAGCCATGTCTAAGCAGTAATAGTAATATCATGGAAGCAACGGCAGTTGCAGACGGGTGGCGGCTCACTGAACTCTAGTTGCTCTCGTGTAAGGTGATACCATTAACGACAGCAGCAGAAAGAACTTACATTGGGAAGGAGGGAGGTGAGGCGGGCGTAGGCGTCGGAGGAGGCGGGGAGCGCGAAGGCAAGGAACGCAGAGACGTCGCTGGAGGCGAGGCGACGGCGGAGGGCGACGGTGAGCCAGACAGCGCGGGAGATCCGGCGGACCTCTTTGTTCAGCGACCCGGCCTCGATCACCGACGCGATCTCCTTCAGATCTGGGGCCCGCGCGACACGTCAATGCACGGGCGAATCAGAACAAATCTGAGGAATTTTGCGGCGCGGGGAGGAGAAAGAGCAAGGGCTTTGGGGGGAGAGAGGAAGGAGCTTACGGTGGAGGGTGGAGGGCGCCGGCGCCGCGGCAGCCGGGGGAGGGTGTCAGCGCTGATGCTGGGAGGAAGAAGAACAGTGAACACTGCATCGACTTATACCATTTCGTCGGCTTCTTTTATGATCATCCAACAGCTGGCAAGCTTTGGCGCTAAAGACTTAGATCCAACGATCCAGGGTGACCGAGTAGTTTACTGTAGCTAGTCTATTGTCATTTTCTGTGTTTACCTTTGTTACTCACCGTCAAAACTTGTTTACTGTCGCTGCAACAAACTCTGTACTCGTTCAGTTTAAAAGTGCTGGGAAATGAGAAGGAAGGCAGCTTTGGATTCCAAACACTAGTTTCTTTACTTGTTAGAGTATCATAGCTTTACTCTCCTGTGCTCTATCGATTCTAGCAGATTGATCCAGAAATCAGTCTAGCTCCGGGTGGACTCCTTGAGGAGCCTGACAAAGTGGTACCAGAGCGGCACGTTCCTTGGAGATGGGATTTGGATGCTAGATAGAGGTTGGTTAATCCATAAAATCTCTCAAAATCTAGCGATATTGAAGTAATGTCAATAGAGTTTCCAAGTACGAAAGGGAAATCAGAAGAAACTTTGGAGATGGAGAATAGAATGGAAATCGCAAAGATGCAGGAGAGATTGACTGATCTTGAAGGGCATCGCGCCGATGTTGCAGAAATTAAAGCTTTGTTGTTGAGCGATCCTTGGCAGATGAATATTGCGAGAGCAGGGGCTCAAGTTCCGGCTGTGATGGAAGAAGCGGCGGATCCAACACATGTGGTGTCTAACTCTCAGGTGATATCCTTAAATACTTCTCAGTTGAATCACAATACTTCTGTTCCTATAGATCGATCGGTTATGGTTGACAGCCACCCGACAGTCTTTACTCATGCCATCAGAACTTCTTCTCAAACACATAGCCGAGAACAGGGACGATCGGAAATACTTGGAGTTTCTTTTAATATACCACCTCCAGTTATCCCACCCCAAATTGGACCTAATTTGCCAGTTGGTTTTAACCCATATCAGCCAATAGGAGCAGGGTCTATTGTTTATTCTAATCACGGTCCTATGTACCATCATCCTATATTCTGGCAAAATCAGTCACCAGGCATGCAATTTCATTCTAGAGCAACACCACAGGGAGTTTATCTATTTGATGCCCAAAGGAACACATATGTAGGAGATAATAGTAATCGGCATCAATATGCTGAAGCAGTGATTAAAGGGCCAAAATTGGAATTAACTCTTTTTGACGGAGACAATCCCATTGGATGGATTGAACTTTGTGAGAAGTTCTTTGAAATGGCGGGAACACTGATGGATGAGTGGGTCAATTTGGCTTCGGGATATCTAACTGGTAGAGCACAAACTTGGTTTAAGGGCATCGGCATTTCTTGGCAGCAGCTTAACTGGGCTCAATTCAGTGCTATCTTGTGCGAAAGATTTGGTGAAGCCAGCGCACATGAAGCTGTTGAAAAATTGCAGAATATTAAGCATGTGAGTAATGTGCATAAGTACATTGATTATTTTGAAAAGTGTGGAATTAGTTAAAAGGGATCATCCATATCTGCAAGAAAATTACCTGCTGAGCTGTTTCATTGGAGGATTGAAAGATGAGATTAAATATGAGGTGAGTAGACATCAACCAAAAGGCCTTTTGGAAGCTTACTGGTATGCGAAACTGGTAGAAAAAAGTGTATGGGCTAGGAAAAATAGCTATGGAGGTGGGGCGGTCAAACACAAAACTCAAATTCCTGCACAGAAGGGGGTCAATATAAGCACTCCAGAAACGCAGAAAGTAGTAATACATGAAAGAAAAGACAAAGTATGCTGGCATTGTAAAGAACCTTGGACTCCCGGTCATCAGCTCCAGTGCAAAGTAAGGAAAGCTTTACATTCTATCTTACTGCAAGGAGAAGAAGAAAATATGCAAGGGGAAGAAACATATGCAAGTGGGGAGCAAGGCGAAGTAACAGCACCTGCTAGTCCCATAGCGACTTCTCAAGCAGATACCACTGAACAATTGATGCAAATCTCCGCTAATGCAGTACATGGCAATGTTGGTCCTATGACTTTTGGCTTAATTGTGCTGGTTGGGCATAAAAAAACAGTTGCTCTAGTAGACAGTGGGAGTACTGATTCATTTATAGACTATGAGTATGCTGTGAAGAATGAAATCCCACTGAAATACAATCCAGGAAAAAGAGTCCTTGTGGCTGGAGGGGGAGAACTTGTCTCAGATGCGAAAATAGACCAGCTCCAATATTGCATACAAAGTGTTCCTTTCAGTTCCAGTTTCAAACTACTCAGATTGGGTAATTATGACATCATTTTTGGCGCGGACTAGATTTATGAACACAGTCCAATCACCTTGGATCTCAGGAAGAAATTGTTGACCATTAAAAAGAATGACCAATTGCTCCAATTTCAAGATTATACTCAACCGGCTGACAAATTTAATCTGACTGTGAATAAGTTTCAAAAGATGGTGCAGAAAAGAGTAAGTGGATATTTCATCCAAGTCAATACTGTCGAATCAGTAACTGAAGAATGTACTGAGCAGATTCCAAAGGAAATTCAGGAAGTATTGTCCCGATACAACACTATATTCCACGAAAGAAATGAATTGCCACCAAAGAGAGAGTGCGACCATGTTATTCATTTGAAAAGTGGAGCTGAACCACCTAACCTACAACCATATAGAATACCCTATTATCAGAGAGGGGCGCTAGAAGAAAAAATCAAAAGTTTGCAACAGAATGGCGAGATACGGCCAAGTGCCAATCCATATTCATCCCCTGTAGTCATGGTTCGTAAGAAAGAAGGTGGTTGGAGGATGTGTATAGATTTTCGGCAACTTAATGCGATTACTATCAAGAACAAATTTCCCATGCCCATTATAGAAAATCTTCTTGATGAATTACATGGAGCAACTATTTTTTTCCAAATTGGATTTAAAGTCATGTTATCATCAGATTCGGATGAATGAAGATGACATTCCCAAAACCGCATTTCGCACTCATTTGGGTCATTATGAATATATTATCATGCCTTTTGGTCTTTGCAATGCGCCTCCCACCTTTCAAGCTTTAATGAATCAAGTTTTTGCAGAACAATTGAGAAAATTTATACTGGTCTTCTTTGATGATATTCTCATATACAGTAAAACTCTTGAAGAACATAAACTTCATTTGGAGACAGCTCTGCAAATGTTACAGAGAAATCAATTAGTGGCCAAGTTGAGTAAGTGCACATTCGCAGTCTCAAGTGTGGAATATTTATGCCATGTTATAAGTGCGGAAGGAGTCTCTACTGATCCTAAAAAGGTTGCTAACGTGGTGAATTGGCCTATTCCGGACAACATCACTAAAATGAGAGGGTTTCTGGGTCTGACAGGGTATTATCGGAGATTTATACCCGGGTATGGCCAAATCTGTAGGCCATTGTTTGCCATGTTGAAGAAAAATGGGTTTGAATGGAAGCAAGAACAAACTGAGGCATTTGAGAAACTGAAGAAGATTTTGACAACTTGTCCAGTATTAGCTTTGCCCGATTTCAATCAACCCTTTCAGCTGGAAACTGATGCTAGTGGCACGGGAATAGGAGCCGTATTGATGTAGAGAGGTAAGCCTATAGCTTACTTTAGCAAAGCTCTAGGAGTGAGAGCTCAAAGTAAGTCCATATATGACAAGGAAGCATTGGCAATTTTGGAGGCTCTGAAAAGGTGGCGCCATTACCTGTTGGGAAGCACTGTGATCATTAAAACATATCAGCAAGCTTTGAAATTCATCACTACTCAGAAGCTGGTAGAAGGAATTCAACACAAGTTGTTATTGAAACTCTTGGAGTTTGATTATCAAATTGAATACAAAAAGGGAAAGGAAAACAAGGTAGCCGATGCTTTATCAAGAAAAAGTCATCAGTCGGTGGAGGATAACGCTTGCTTGGCGGTTTCTTTCGTCATTCCAGAATGGATTAAAGATGTGAAATCCAGTTACATAAATGATGAGAGAGTAAGTCGAATTAAAGCAGAGATGCAAGATCATTCTAGTATTGATGGTAAATATAAGATAGAAGCTGACATCCTTAAGTACAAGGGAAGGGTATATGTTGGGGAGAGCAATGATATGAGACAACAGCTCATTGAGAGTTTTCATCAGTCTGCTATAGGAGGACACTCGGGAGTAAAAGCCACATATCATCGTATTAAGCAGTCCTTTTATTGGCCTAAAATGAAACGAAATGTGGAATTTTATGTCAGGGAATGTCCTGTTTGTCAGCTAACTAAGAGTGAGCATGTACATGTGCCTGGCTTGTTGGACCCATTAAAGGTTCCGGATATGGCATGGACACACATTTTCATGGACTTTATCGAGGGTCTACCCAATTCAAGGGGAAAAGAGGTGATTTTGGTGGTGGTTGATCGTTTTACTAAATATGCTTACTTCTTGGCCTTAGCTCATCCATATACTGTCCAACAAATTGTGCAACTCTTCATGGACAACATATTTAAATTGCATGGCCTGCCTCTGGTGATTGTTACTGACAAAGACCGAGTCTTTACAAGCAAAATGTTTGGTGAAATTTTCAAATTACTGAAGGTATCTTTAAGGTTTAGCTCTGCTTATCATCCTCAGTCAGATGGACAATCAGAGAGAGTCAATCAGTGCTTAGAAGCTTATTTGAGAAGCATGACGTTTCAAGAACCAAAGAAATGGATGTGGTGGTTAGCTATGGCTGAATGGTGGTATAATACCACCTATCACACATCTTTGAAAATCACTCCATTTTAGGCTTTATACGGGTATCCACCTTCACAAGTTGCAGAGTTAGCCATGCCAAGCAATATTTGCTCCGAGGCTAGAACCACTTTAGAGGAAAGAGAAGAAATGAGAAAGAAAATAAGAGAAAATTTACTTGCAGCTCAAAGCAGAATTAAACACTTTGCAGATAAGCTCAGAACCGAGAGGACATTTGAAGAAGGAGATCTTGTGTATTTAAAAATGCAACCATACCGTCAAAATGCTTTTGGTCTAAGGGGTTCTTTGAAGTTGAGATCGAAGTATTATGGACCTTTCAAAATCTTGAACAAGGTGGGAAATGTTGCTTACAGGCTTCAACTTCCGGCTGATGCAGGAATTCACCCAGTGTTTCATGTGAGCTAGTTAAAGAAGCATATCGGAACTAAAGTTGTACCCATGCCTGGTTTACCGCTGGTCAGTGAAGATGGAAAGATTAAAACTGAGCCGTTTGCTGTGTTGGATCGCAGAATTGTCCCAAGAAAAGGTGTGGCTGTGACTCAATGGCTTGTGCATTGGGCCAATGTATTACCATCAGAGGCTACATGGGAGGATGCGTCTTTCATTAGGGTTACGTTTCCAGATTTTCAAGCTTGAGGGCAAGCTTCGGCTTCACGAAGGGGCAATTGTCAGCGCTGATGCTGGGAGGAAGAAGAACAGTGAACACTACATCGACTTATACCGTTTCGTCAGCTTCTTTTATGATCATCCAACGGCTGGCAAGCTTTGGCGCTAAAGACTTAGATCCAACGGTCCAGGGTGACCAAGTAGTTTACTATAGCTAGTCCATTGTCATTTTCTGTGTTTACCTTTGTTACTCACTGTCAAAACTTGTTTACTGTCGTTGCAACAAACTCTATACTCGTTCAGTTTAAAAGTGCTGGGAAATGAGAAGGAAGGTAGCTTTGGATTCCAAACACTAGTTTCTTTAGTTGTTAGAGTATCGTAGCTTTACTCTCCTGTGCTCTATCGATTCTAGCAGATTGATCCAGAAATCAGTCTAGCTCCGGGTGGATTCCTTGAGGAGCCTGACAGAGGGGCTAGCTGGGGCTTGGAGTCGTTCATCTGCACGTCTTCCGACATCGCGACGGTGGCGGCGAGGGGAGAGAGGGGTAGCGAATAGCGTGGGTGGATCAGAACTTGAGCTTTTGCTCTTGCTGGAACTGTTGTTTCCTGCCTTTGCAAGCGGGGAATGATGACTTTTGAGATACTTTTTTATAAATTTAATCCCTTCTATTTTTATAATTATATTTATAAAAAGATTAGATTTATTAAAAAATTTTGCTATAGAGCAAGAAAAGTGATGATTTTGCTTTCTGGCTCGACATAATCCAAATTGAGCAACCTTTCCTTTTTTAGTGTACAAGAACGCAAATAACCCACATACATCACACTTACCGAACGGATGTGTGCGTTTTTTTTCTTTAAACTACTCGACGAGGGTCAAGGCCCTGGACCGCCAACATGATGGTCAACGGACCCCCAAGCTCGGGAGGCCTCGACCACGACCTGGGCGTATGCCGAGACGCTCGACCTAGAGCGCTTACTGGACCCGAGCACGGCCACCGACGACCTCGGGCTCGGGTCGGTCTCGCTCGCCGTAGTCCACCCTTGATTACGGATCGCGATTTGACCGGCGGTTGCCAAACGCGGTCGTGGGGATGAAGCAGGTGCGTGCATCAAGTCCGGAGTAGTTACTGCCAGCCCTCAACGTGCATGAAGGCCACTTCCCGGGAATCTCTCCCATCCGTTGCGTGCAGAGGAGGTATAAGACCAAGGATCCGCAGTCTCTCGGGGGACACGAAGACAACACACAACACGCCATAGCTCGAGCTTAGACGTAGCCATTGTTGAACTTGAGCTGTATACGCACCCCTGTACTCAGAAATAGCTAAGAATACTGCCGCAAGGCGATTGGAGTAGAGCTATTACCTCCACAGGGGCTCGAACCAGTATAAATCTCGGCCTCATGCTCGTTGCCGTCTTGCTCCGACCAACGTCGCATCTCCTCCGTTCCTCCGTTTGAGCAAAGCGCAGCTCGGGTCCCATATCTCACTAACCCCCATCTCACTTCTTGCGGTTGGCGATCCCGATCGTCGACAGCTGGCGCCCACCGTGGGGCCCGATTGCTTCACTCATTCGCAGGAACGACATCAAGATCCCGGGAGCATGGCGCACTTAGTCGGTGGACTTTCCTCGAGCGTGGATTCGGGCGCGGACTCCGACTCCGTGTCCTCGCCGCCGCCACCGCCACTCGAGCAAAGACGCTCGATGGCGGGACGGTCATGGCACGGAGGAGATGCGATAACCGTGATCCGCAGACCCAAGACGCCACGGATGGTGCATGTCGCCATCAACTGCCATAACCGCCCTCCGGCGGAGGACCAGAGAAGGCGGTCGTCTTCCGGGCGCCTGCTCTCTCTCGGGAGCGCCTCGCTTATCGCCGGGTCATGGCTGATCCCGATAGGACGAGGTCGCAGCTCTTTGGCCGAGCCCTAGCCGAAGAGCTCGATCGGGCTGCGACCGAGGTCATACCTCCGCAAAGACGAAGTCAAGACTCGGGACCCGCTCCCGAAAAGTGATGACAACTCGTCACGCCGCCGTCGCAGCGCCGTCGGACGCCTCCAGCGCAGGCGCCCTCACCAACTGGCGGGCCGGGGCGAGGCTTTGACGCAGCCGC
The DNA here is from genome assembly GCA_036346375.1 of Guadua angustifolia. NCBI lineage: Eukaryota > Viridiplantae > Streptophyta > Magnoliopsida > Poales > Poaceae > Guadua > Guadua angustifolia. Next base: position 10,568,878 of record CM070515.1, on the reverse strand, counting down.
GCCACCGTCTGCGCGGCACCGTACCAAGGTCAGGTCAGCCCGAGCCAAGCCACACAGACTCGAGTCGGCCGGCAAGCAGTCTCGGGCCTCTCCTCAGACGTTCCACCCGAGCACCGAGGGTCCAGACCGCTTGTGTTACCTACCGGTGATTCCGTGCGTTCGCATCGTGGTCGTTCCCACCGAAGGTCGACGCCGAGGCGCCTCGACTCGAATCCGGCAAGGCGGGGACCTTGCGGCGACGACCACACCGCAAGACTGTTGTCGACCTATGGTGCGTGGCGATTCGATGGCTCGCGGCACAGGCGGTGGGTAGCTCGGTTCAAGCCAGCCGATCGAAGCGTTTTGACGGGATCAAGAACCTTGATGAATTCTTGTCTATCTACTCGACCGCTATCTGGCTACGGGGCGACGAGCTTGTCATGGCTAATTACCTCCCGACCATCCCGACGGTGCCGCGGCGAACTCGCTCTTTAACGTAAGCTTTGGTTCCTTTGGTCGTGGCGCTTAAATCGAGCGCCTCGCCCAACTTCCGAGTTGTTACGAGCGGTCGGGAGGAGAAAGACTCGACCGCGTCATCAGGCAGGGCGAAGCGCTCCGCGACTTTTGTGCGCGATTCATCCGCACGAGGAACTGATCCCGAGCATCTCGACGAGGCCGCCATCAAAGCCTTCAAGTTCGAGTCCGCGATCGGCGCCACCAAGACACGGAGATCACGCCTCGGCGTCAACAAGCCGTTCAGTATGGCGGAACAGACGCTGGATGCGATGACGCAGTCCGCTGGAAACGCGACTACGATCAAGGTAAGCTTGGTCTAGGTCCCACAGAGGCCGGCCCGTCCAACTCCAAGGGCGCCGACCACGGCGCCGCCCCCAAGAAGCGGAAGCGCGATCGCAGGGGCGGCGGAGGTCTGCCGCGAGTCATCGTTTCGGCAGATGGCCAGCGCGAGGTCCTTGAGGTCCGAGATCAAGCTCGGGAGGGATCCAAACCTCGCCAAGGTCGGCCTCGACCTCGCCAGGCGCAGAACCAGCCCCAGCAGGAGGGCCGACGACCCGGGCCCCGGCGGGCCGATGCTCGGCCGCGGGGGGCCGAGGGGCGCCCGGGATATGACGAAGCAAAGTTCTGCCTGTTTCATAGGGCGGCCGGCCACGACCTGCGGGCCTGCAGGGCTTGGCAGAGCAAGCTGGAGGCCTTCTATGATGGGCGAGATGAGATGCCCGTGCTCCCGAAGGATGACGACCAACCAGACAGGGTGAACGCCGGCACGGAGCACGACGACCTCGATTTGGAGTTCCAGCAGGGCGAGCGCCGGATCGATGTCATCTTCGGCGGCTCGTCAGCTTACCAGTCCAGGCGCGAGGTCAAGGCCGCCGCGCGAGCCATCTACCAGGTCGCCGCTGGGAAGCCCATCGAGCAGCCCTGCAAGTGGGCTGGGGCCACCATCACCTTCTCTCCAGAAGACGCTCTCCAAGGTATGGCCCGAGACCTGAAGACCGCCTTGGTCGTGACCCCGACCATCAGCAATACCGCGGTCGGGCGCGTCATGGTCGACGGCGGCAGCTCTCTTAACTTATCGCAGTGTGGCGCTTGACGGATGCTGATTCCCGGTCGAAGGTCAAGAACATCGCCATACCCTTCTTCAGATCGCACCGGAGCTCGACCATCCCCGGGGCGGTGGTCTTGCTCGTTACCTTGAGAACTTCGGACAACTTCCGACCGAAATGGTCACCTTCGAGGTGGTCGAGGGAGACCTCTCGTACAACGCCATCCTCGGGCGGCCTGCCTTGGTCAAGTTTATGGCGGCCAACCATTATAGCCATCGTTGTATGAAGTTGCCTGGCCCCAAGGGCATCATCACCGTGCGAGGCGATCTGCAGGCGGCACATGGATGTGAGACCAAGGCCTTGGCTCTTGCAGGCGTGCTGCCCCAGCGCGATCCGGAGGCGACGGCGAAGAATGCCCGCCAGAAGGCGGTGATCCAGCCCAGTGGGGCGACGAAGGCCGTGCCGCTCGAGGAGGGCGACCACGTTCGCGACCTTGAGGAAACCTTCTCCAACCTGAACAGGTACAAGATCAAGCTTAATCCCGAGAAGTGCGTGTTCGGCGCGGCGTCGGGGAAGGTGCTCGGCTACATGATCGGGGGCTCGGGGGTCGGCCCGAACCCGGAGAAGATCGAGGCGATCGAGAAGATGGCGCCCCCGACCTCGATCAAGCAGGTGCAGAGCCTCACCGGCCGCATGGCCACCCTCAGCAGATTCACCTCGAGGCTCGGCGAGCGTGGGCTTCCATTCTTCCAAACTCTACGCAAGCACGGGGGCTTCGAGTGGACTCCAGAGGTGCAGCGGTCCTTCGACGACTTGAAGGTATACCTGTCGTCCCCACCCTCCCATAACGCCACAACTTTGGTGAGAGGTTGCTGCTCTACCTCGCGCCACCACCCACGCCGTCAGTCTTTGCTCGTATGAACGGGGTCCCAAAGAAGACTCAATTTATTACGTCAGCGAGGTCTTGCACGGCCCGAAGGAGCACTACCCGCAGGTTCAGAAGCTGTTGTATGCTCTCCTCATGGCCAGCGCAAGCTTCAAAGACTATTTCGCAAGACACTATAATCGTCCCGAGCAACTTTCCACTCGGGGACATCCTGAAGAACACAGAGGGTGGCGGCCGAATCGCCAAATGGGCCATGGAGCTGGCGGCGTTCGACGTCCAGGTCTTGGCTCGGACGGCCATAAAGTCGCAAGTGCTCGCCGACTTCGTGGTCGAGCAGACGTCACAGCCCGCTCCTGAACTTCAGGTCGAGGAGGAGAAGCCCTAGGTCATGTTCTTCGACGGCTCAAGGTCCTTCAAGCGCTCGGGGGCTGGGATCCTTATCCTTACCCCGCGCGGCGACCAGTTAAGGTACGTGGTTCGTTTCGGGTTTCCAGCGACCAACAATGTGGCAGAGTATGAAGCCCTTCTGGCGGGCTTACGAGCTTGCGTGCATTGGCGTAAGTCGGTTGGTCGTGAAGGGCGACTCCCAGCTCGTCATCAACCAGTTCAACAAGGACTACCAGTGCTCGGGAGACTCGATGGCAAAGTACCTCGCCGAGGTGCGCAAGATGGAGAAGTGGTTCCAGAACTTGGAACTCAAGCACATCCCCAAGAGGGACAACTCCAGTGCGGACTTCCTCTCCAAGCTCGGCTCCTCCGATGACGATATCCCCCCCGATGTCATCCTGGAGACGCTGGCGGCCCCATCGATCTCCAATCAAGAGGTCATGCTCGCTGTGGTCGAAGGTATCCCCTCCTGGGCCGAGCCCATCCACAATTTTCTTACAAGGGGCGACCTGCCACCCGACCCTGCCGAGAGGAGCAGGATCAAGTGACGGGCGAGCTTGTACACACTCGTGGACGGCATGCTCTACATGCGGAATGTTTCCGGCGTCCTGACGCGGTGCATCTCTGCGGAGGAGGGTAAGTATCTGTTGAACGACATTCACTCAGGCCTCTGTGGAGCACACTCTTCATACAGGATGATGGTTGTCAAGGCCTTCCGCATGGGGTATTACTGGCCAACAGCACTTCAGGATGCTCGTGATATTGTCCGCACCTGCCGAGCATGCCAATTCCACGCCGGAAGTCGATCGGCCGCCACGCTTCCGCACCATCCCGCCGCTCGCCCTTCTCGACATGAAATTTGGACATCCTCGACCCTTTTCTCAGCGCACGGAGGAAAGAAGTTCTGTTCGTCGTTGATACCTTCACCAAGTGGATAGAAGCTGAACCGGTCTCGACCATAAGCGCTTTCGGCGGCCGCTTATTTTTCCGCTTGTTCGTGGTCACCAGTGCACGGTTCCATGCAAAATTATCGCGACAACGGTACTCGGTTTACGGTGAGTTGTTCCAGAGTTTTGCGAGGAACTCGGCATCAAAGTATGCTTCCCGCTGGCTCACCCCGAGCAACGGGCGTGGAACACGCCAACGGCAAATCGTCGAGCGCCAAGAAACGAGTTGCAGATGAGCTCGAACGCTGCGGTAAGACCTGGGTGGACGAACTTCCCACCGTCCTATGGTCTATTCGTACCACGACAAGCCGAGCCACAAGGTCCACACCCTCCAGCTCGTGTTGGTGCACCGGCCGCCCCGCCTCCCCGAGGTTCTGTTGGGCTCGCCAGAGTCGGCTTAGTCGACCAAGTCGACTTCGAGCACGAGCGGTCTCTTGACCTTACCCTCGCAGAAGAAGTAAGATGCCGTGCACTGCTACGATCAACGCACTACCTGCAAGCTCTTCGCAGACATGCGTCTCGGTCGAAGACGACCTAGGAAGCTCCTTGTTGGGGACCTAGCCACGAGGCGGATTCGTGGGCTCGCCCAACACCAACAAGTTATCCCCACGGTGAGAGGGCCCTATAGAGTCATTTCAACAGATCGCGACGGGCTTACCGGCTAGCGATGCCCGATGGCAGAGAGCTCTCTAGCTCGTGGAACATAGATCAGCTTCGAAAGTTTTATGTGTAACCTCTATACCTTAAATTTCAATAAAGCTGTTCTTTTATTCTCGCTCTTTATGTCTGCTACCACTCGTGTTGATACGGTCCTCTTTGTCCGAGACTCCTTTTTCTTCACGACCTTCGTACGCAGCGCATTTGCTCTTGGTCTAAGTGTCGCGAGCTTGACGTTCACCCCCAGTGGACGAGCTAAACGTAAGCCGAACCTCTTCGCAATCTAGCTCTCCCCTGTGCCCGGGCCCGACCCAAGAGCCTCGCCACTTTGACTGTGGAGCGGTGCGCACGGTCGCGGTTGTGATTCGAACGTTAGTCCGGGCGTAACCATCTCTTTATCACTGTTGTCACGTCTATGTCCCCTGCGGACTTTTTCTCCATTCTGCAGGTCATGTTCGCTAGTGTACAAATCTTGCGCCCAAGGCTGGCGTTGCTCGACCTCGGACCCAACGGGGGCTGGAAAAGGGTATCCTGTTGGTATACGACCTACGGCGCTTGACTAGGAGCGAAAAGGCCAAACACCAAATGTACTCGCCTAAGCGGAGGAAACGAATGGGGTGAGAGTTCTCTACTTTCCAAAAGTAGCATAGCTCTATTAACACGTTTTGTCTTAAGCGTTTTTACAGATCGGCCATCTCGCGGGCAAGCATCTCCTGCTCGAGCTCATCGACCTTGGCCCTCAAGGTCGACAACTCGCCCTGGTACTGGAGAGTTTCCTTGGAGTGCTCCGCGGCTCGGTGTCGTGCGTCCTAGAGTTGGGCCATGGCGCCCGCCGCCGCCTTTTTGGCGCGCTCGAGCTTCCCTTCAAGCTCTGATACCTTGGCCTCGAGCTCTGAGGACGCCTTCACCGAGGAAGCCGCTTGTTCCGCCGAAGCTTTCTCCAGCGCCACGACCTTGGCTTGCTCGGCCTCGAGGGCCTCACTGGTGCGCTCGAGCTTCCCTTCAAGCTCCAGGATTTTGGCCTCGAATTCGGGGGACGCCTCCGTCGAAGAAGGCGCCTGCACCGCAGCGGCTTTCTCCAGGGCCTCGACCTTGGCCCGCTCGGCCTCGAGCGCCTTGGCCGAACGCGTGCGCTCTTGCTCCAAGACCTTGAAGCCAAACTCGTGCTCAGAGACCCTGGTCTGCTCGAGCTCAGCCGCGTGGGTAACCTCCTACGCTAACATCGTTCGACGAAGCTCTTCAAGTTCCCCGGCCTTCTGCTCGAGCTCCTCCTGATCAACCTCAATGGTCCTGATGAGTCTGGAGCGCTCAGCCTCTCGCGCCTCCACCACGTTCAGGAGGCCCCTTAGCACGTCAACGTGCTCTTGGAAGCCTCGCAGACCTTGGGAGACATTGTCGATCGCCTTCATGACAGGAGGGGTGGCCCGAGATAAGCGACAAGGAACTCAAGCTTACAAGCTACAAGGTATGTGGAGGGGTCCTTACCCCACGAACTCGGCTCTCCAGGCTTGCGCGCGTATACTCCTCACGATCGTCGATACGATCACGGGAGATCTCTCCTCTTCGTCGCCCACGGCTCCTGGGGTGAAATCGGCCGCAACGACCATCGGCACGCTTGAGCCGAGACCTTCAGTCCCCACGTTGGTGGCGGCCAGGGATCCCGTCGCCTCTTCCGGAGGGCCCAACTCGCCGGCAGGAGTGGGCGCGGCGGCAGCATTGGTCTCGACCTCGGTGGTCGGGGCTCCGCTCGTCTCCGGCGCTGGGAGGACTGTGGCTGGGGCCTGTAAGTTCAACCTTCATTAGTTATGGTTTTGGTGTTAATGACAAATCTAATATCCCTTAATGTGATTTTATTATTAATGACAAATCTTATATCGAGACTAACTTGTTTATTTAGAATATCTTTAATTAGTCTTATCGCATTAAAAGAATGGAAAACCCAAGGTATGTTTGCGTATCCATTCTAGTATTAGTTGCATACTTTGGAGTCAAGTTAAAATATGAATGTCCTCATTATATTAACCACAAAATGTGCATCATGTTTCCCAATCCATATATTACATGGATGCACACACTTAGGGAGAGTTTATAGTTTAACTTGAAAGTCTCTTTGTATTGAGCTAATTCTTATTGACACATATAAGGATCAAGACAAAGAAACTAAATACATGAGTATACGAAAACTTGAGTAGTTAATATATACTCATATCAATTTAAATGATAATTTAAATTGAGTTCATTTGTCTTGTTAATCATTAAAGAATATTTCATCATGTGTTGATGGTGTTCCTTGATTAATTAAGGACAAATGAATAGCTCTTAAGTATAATAAAGCATGAGTTGCACTATTGTACTTAAGACACACTTAAATCATTCAAATTGATTTAGGTTGTGCTCAATTGATCTAAAGGCATCCATTATGTGTTAATGGAGTGCAAGAGATAATTGAGACAACCATGCATCTTGGACTAACAAGTTTTATGAGTGGTGATTGAGTTAGGTCCAAAGATGAATGAGATGATTGAGAACGGATAAAGACGGCATCATAAGATGATGGGCGCCAAGAGAAGATCCCAAGACAAAGAGAAGAATCGAGTGATGATCCCGAGGGAGTATCAAAGTGATGATCATAAAGAACCCAAAGGGATTGCTTTGCTGGCATGGCGAAGGTATAACTAGATAGGCTAAGGACTTTTGTAGTCTTTGAGTCTAGTTTTATCGCCGTACTATTAAGAGGGGTTGTCTCCTAGCTTGAGCTTCATCATGTGTTGATGATCTCAATCCCGTGTTCACTCGAGCTCAAATCATTTGGATTTGGTTTTTGCATTAGAGCTAACCATTTGGCATATGTTGCGAATGAGTTAAGCTTATGCTTGGTTGTTGTTGCATTATGCTCGGATTTGCATGTGTTGCAAAGAAGAAGAGTATATGCATTTGGTTTTACTTACGCTTTGATTTGCATGTATTGCAAGTGGGATAAGCGTATGCATTGGCTTTTGCATGAAGTTCACTTTTGCATGTATTGCAATTGTTAAAGCTTCATGTTTTGTTTTCTCTTTACAAAACAAATCTTTCAAAATCAAAGTGGTTGCTTGGAGCTAGGTTTTGCATGTGTTGCAAAACGAGGATGCTCAAGTTAGTTGGATTTGGAATTTACGTACGGTTCTTTGAAGCATATGAATAGTATTTGCAAATGTATTTTGCAAATTATTTTGATCATGAGTTGATCATCACATGGTTCAAGGTTGTTGACCCTTGCTAGCTTGTAGTCATGTTTTTGATCAAGTCTATGTGAAGTATTTCGAGAAAATCAGATTTTAGACTTGAATGACTACATTAGAGTTTAGTTTTGGTGATATTTAAAATATCTATGGTTGATTAAATATTGAAAATGAGTGGAGATTGTAGCCCTCGTGATAAGCTTCAGATAGAATCAAAAATCACCCAAATCGGAGGAGTAAAAGTTATGAGCTTTTTGGTGGTCAGAGTAGCAGTACTACCATAAAAGCGGTACTACCGCCGTGAGGGCGGTAGTACCGCCTGTAGTAGTTATTTGGCGAGAGAGTTCCTAGGCGGTACTACCGCCCGTAGGGGCCGGTAGTACCGCAAACACTATAGCAACGGCTAGTTTTAGCTCGTTTAATGCCCGTTTTGCCCCCCAACGGCTAGTTTTCTTTGTGAGGCTATAAAAGGAGGTCATGGGGGGGCATTTGCTGGTGGCTAGAGTATATTTGGTGAGGTGGTTCATGTATTGAAGCTCTCATTTGTGTATTGGCTCTTGTGTGAGTATTTGAGAGGTGATTTGCATGTATTGCATTTCCGCAAGTTGTTCTTGAGCAAGAGTGAGACTAATTGCATGTGTTGCAATTAGAAGTGGGTTGAGAGTCTCTTGTGCATGTGTTGCACTTGAGGGAGGTCCTTGTGCATGTGTTGCACTTGGTGATCACCGGGAGCGCATTCGTTGTGCTCGGTGAAGTTCAAGCGAAGGAGCGACTTGTTACTCTTGGAGGTTGCCGACTCCTAGACGGCGTAGGCGTCGTGCGCGGGTGCTCTCAAGGTGTGAGAAGCCCCGGCAAGTTTGTGAAGGTTCGGGTTGAGCCTACGCGCAAGCGTGAAAAACCACGACTAGTGGAAACGAGGCGGGTGCTCGAGCGGGAGCCGGTCCAAGTGGTTGGGCTTGCCTCAACGTGGACTAGGGGAGACCGGCAAGTCTCCGAACACCACAAAAAAATATCGGTTGTCTCTTTTACCTTCAAGCATTTACTTTGTTGTATATTTATCAATTGCTTGATTATAATTAGAATTGCTTAGTATTGATTGTTTGCTCAATTTAGCAATTCTAGTATAGAGACATCATTTAGTTAGTGCACTAGTAAGCCTAGTTGATTTAGGCTTTAATTGTCAAAACCGAGTTTATCGCTTCGCATATATCTTTGATTAGGTTTTGACTTAGGGTGTATTAGAGCGAATTATTTTAGTGAGCGATCGAATTTTGTAAAACGCCTATTCACCCCCTCTAGGCGTATCCTCGATCCTCTGAGGGGCCACGATCATCCTCCATGGCTCGAGGTATCACAGCCTCGGCCCAGTCTTGCTTTGGCCGAGCAGCCCGAGGCGCTCTGCGGTGTGGTGTCTCCGGTGGCCAAGGCGTCGCGTCCTCGGCGCCCGGCGGCAGTGGGCAAGAGCGGTGGGGGCCTCATGGCGTGGCTGTCGCGTGACTGGTGCTCTCCCCCACGCCGACTTCAGGGAGGTCGGCAGCAGCGACGTCCTCCACCTCGCCAGTGTCGAAATCCACGCTGGTCTCGGGCTGGAGCTCCTCCTCATCCGGGTCGTCGACGCCTTGGTTGAACTCGCCGACCGGGACCAGGCTCAGCGACCCCGATGGGGTCCGCGTCCGGCGCGAGGGTCGTCGCGGGGCCAACATGTAGGAGTCTGTCTCCTCCTCGGACTCAAACTCGCCCTGGACAACAGCCATCGTCAAAACGGGCAAGTTTCGAGCTCGGGTGCTCAAGGTCTGCGATCAAAAACATACACTAAGCCGGAAAGATGCGGGGAAGACAGTAGTCCAGGAAGCCAGGAATCTACCTGGGTCACCAGCCTCTGCCTCGTTGAGGGTCGGCGAAGGTCTTGTTGCCCCAAGGCTGATGGGGCACTTCGCTTGCGTGTCCTCGCGACCGGGGGTCTCGGAGCCCGTGCCGGCTCCACGTCATCCGCTGCGGCGGAGCTCCGAGCTTGAGGTCCCGGAGCCGGGAGAGGGCTCGAGGACCTGGCGGCGGCCGCCGCGCTCTGCTGCTGCGAAGAGGAAAACTCATCAACCAGCAAGGCACACGAGCACGGGCTCGGGGGCTCGACCAGCGGGATCCTTACCATGGCGCGGTCACCCCACTCGACATGAGGTTTCTTCGCCTCCTGGCGGTCCGCTTCGGCCGGGGAAGGCCTCTTCTTCCCTTTTTTGCTCTTGCCCCCGGTTAGCGGAGCATCCGCCTAGCCGTGTCGAGCGACTCGATGGTCCTGCGTGACATGAAAGGATCAAGGAGGGCCCTGTGGTCGCCAGTCGAGCCATTGGTCGGGATGGCTTACCTCGCCTTTCGGCGAGCACGTTCTTGACGCGAGTCGTCCATGGAATAGTTGTGCGTCAGTTTCCCGAACATCTCGTTCATCCTGGCGGCAACCCAAGACTCCTTCGGCGCTGCAAAGGGGAACGACCCTCAGAGAAGATCGAGGGGCAGACTCGAGCAAGACCACGAGGCAGGGAGGCATACCAGATGTACCCTCACGGGTCGAATCGATGCGCCCTTGGATCTCGTAGAACGGGTGCGTCCGCCTCCGCAGGGGGGACACCCGATTCCGCAGGAAGTCAACAGCGATCGCCTACCGGTGAGACCGCGCTGGTGCAGAGATGAACGGCGACGATGGCCTCTTCGTCGGCCTCGGGATCGTCCGCCTCTGGGGTCTCCTTCTTCCCGCCGATGGGCTTTCCCTCGTATGACAGCGTACCGAGTTCCCCTTTCTTCAGGTAGAACCACCGCTCGGACCATGGCCCGAGGGAGTCCCGAGCTTGGATCTTGGGGAAGGACCACTTGAGCCCTATCCGCTGTTGGAAGTAGAGGCATCCGACCACGGGGTCCTTCCCAGAGCGGAAGAGGCTGAAGTACCGAAAGAAGAGCGAGGGGTTGGGAGGGATTCCTAGGAACCCCTTGCACAGGTGGGAGAAGATGGCGAGAGTAAGAATGGAGTTCGGCACCGTGTTTATGAGCTCGATCTCAAGAATCGGTGAGGACCACGGAGAGGAACTCGCTCTCCAGGTCCGCAGTCGAAGAGGACGTAGTGCTCGGTGCAAACGATCTCGCTGCCCCTGGGCGTGGCTCGGTCTCGTTGCGGCGGTACCGCCAAGTGAATGGATCAAGCCCTGTGGTCTCGAAGTTCCTTCATCCTTGCAGGCGACAACGTGCTCCTCCCTAGCTTGGCCATGGCGATCGTGGCGATTCCAGTCGAAGGTGGGGGAGGAGGTTTTTTGCTTGGGCACGGAGGCTTGGAAGACGAAGGGCGCTGGTCGGGAAGTTTCCTCAACAGTCGCTGCGGTTTTGAGTTTATAGGCCGCACTGTCGCCAAATCCAGTCCGCGGTGCTTCGAAGGACGCACCGGCCATGATTTGACAGGTGCAATTAAGGCCTGGGTTGCGGTTTCGAGACATAGCAGGTGTCCACCAAGCGTTTGCATCCGTACCGGGGTTCCGGAGATCAAGAGGCGCCAGGTGTCGTTTCATCACGGCCTGGCGTTACGTTTTCCGCCCGACCTCGACCTCATGCTCGAAGGTTCCGGAAATCAATCCCGATTGGAGAGGCTCAAGGACGGACCGTGTTCCTGCCACGACCTTAAGCCTCGGGGGCTAGCTGACGAGGGCTGGGCGTCCCTTGACCGGCCAGCACACGGTCACGGACCCCCCAAGCTCGGGAGGCCTCGACCACGACCTTGGCGATGCCGAGACGCTCGACCTAGAGCGCGCTGGACCCGAGCACGGCCCCGCACGACCTCGGGCTCGGGTCGGCTCTCGTTCGAAGCCGTAGTCCACCCTTGGATTACGGATTGCGCATTTGACCGGCGGTTGCCAAAACGCGGGTCGTGGGGATGAAGCAGGTGCATGCATCAAGTCCGGAGCAGTTACTGCCAGCCCTCAACGTGCATGAAGGCCACTTCCCGGGAATCTCTCCCATCCGTTGCATGCAGAGGAGGTATAAGACCAAGGATGCGCAGTCTCTCGGGGGACACGAAGACAACACACAACACGCCATAGCTTGAGCTTAGACGTAGCCATTGTTGAACTTGAGCTGTATACACACCCCTGTACTCAGAAATAGCTAAGAATACTGCCGCAAGACGACTGGAGTAGAGCTATTACCTCCACAGGGGCTCGAACCAGTATAAATCTCGGCCTCACGCTCGTTGTCGTCTTGCTCCGACCAACGTCGCATCTCCTCTGTTCCTCCGTTTGAGCAAAGCGCAGCTCGGGTCCCATATCTCACTAACCCCCCATCTCACTTCTTACGGTTGGCGATCCCGATCGTCGACACTACCTTATATGTAAGACACTCAAACTCGCTCGGATTTTAATCACTATCTTTATGAGTGAAGCTAGGCCACTATCTCACCATCCATAATCCAAATCAGCTGAAAAAATAACTACTCCTGTAAGGTGTGGTACTCTGCTATAGCTAACACTTTAGCCAATTCTACTTTGTCGTATTTTTACTCTTGTGGTTTGATGTAGCCCGCCTCATTTTGATCCAATGGGTAGGATACAAAGGTACAACACTGTGTGTATCCCACTGATTTCTTCCTTGTAAGGGATTTCTTCACTAAAACTTAAAAAATGATCAATGTTTATATAATTTCGTCGTGTGATAGAATTGAGAAGAACAGGCAATACGCTGTCATACAGTATACATTGCACGTACTTCGGGGTATCTTATTCTCGTATATGAGGTATGTATTTATATATCTTTGAAAATAGGAGAATACAAGCTCACAATCTTAAAGACAAGTATAATAGTAAAGCCAGAAAGCTAAAAGCTAGCTTGTATAATAATTGTTTTTAAATGTTGTCTCTAGATATTGTGTAATAACTATCTTTTATCTCTTGTACATAAATAATCTACCTATACTTCCGTGCAAAACTGACTATTAAATAAGAGCTAGCTCTCTTCTATCTCCTCTTTTTCTCACTCTTTTAGGCTATTCCCAGTGGACGGTGTCGTACTCCAAAATCCAAGACAGCCACGTAGGATACATAGTATGATACTGTTTGGATGAAACACCCTCTCCAGTGCATAGTATCATGCTACAGTATCCAAGACAGTATATGTCCATTAAATTGCTGCATATACTATGATCAAATGTATCATGTGAACGCGTGGAGAAGATGTAAGGACCCGAATTCACCAATTCGAATCCACTGTGTTTTGCCGCACTAGTCCTAGGATCAATCGCTAGTGCACACAGTTTAACATCGGTAAGCATCATATCATACACAACGATAAGAATAATAAGACTTTATTCATTGAATATAACTAGTGTACGATCTTATGATCACTTACAATTATCCAGCCTCACAAGGCAATAGCAAAAACCAATGAGACAACTGCAGCGGAAAGTAGTAGAAAACGTAGATGTCCCATCAGCACACCACAGGCAGCTGACTAGGATTGGCCTAGTGACACGCGTCCACCTAAAAATCCTTCTCCAATATTGAAGATGATTCCTCCACTGTTGTTGGTTGTTAAGCAAGGGTGAGTACACCAACACGTACTCAACAAGTTGTGCACAGAATGCAAGTCTACATAACTATATGCAAGGCTTATTCCAAAGGAATGGCTAAATGGTTCATTTGCAACTAAGCAAAGATTTAAAAACACGACAAAGATATAGATTGAAATGACAAAAACAAATAACGATAATAGATAGATTCAGCATTTCTCAAGTAAACCAAGTGTTCTCATCCTAAGTCAAGATTCAACTTTCCATGGCAACCTACCATCCATCCCAAGTTTTATTTTGCAAAAGTCTAAACCCTTGACTGTAATCCCCGAGCTTTACTCAATACCGTGAGCACGGCTATCCGAATAGTTTGTACACTCTGCAGAGGTTATGCACTTTACCCACATGACATGATAATCTCTTTGATGCCAAGCTATTAGCACACTTCCTTTGGTATGCCGGCAGACAATCATGACAAAGCCTTTACAATGCTTTGTCTTAACTCAAGACTACCCGCTAAGGTTTCAACACTGAAGGACATTACGTCCCAAACAGGTCCCCTCTTCGCCATCTGGGTTCATTAAAAGGTGAACCACACCACCACGGTAGTACCAAAACTAAGACATTACAAATTAATCAGCTAGGCTGCCCCATAACAACATGTGGTTGCATGATTGACTCAGGTTAAAGGCTCGCAAGGTGTCCTTATGGTTTGATCAAAGCAAGACATACACATACCCTCTGCCCATCGGGCCCACCCTGGCATACTGCCCTTGCCACTTGCTCCGACCCAAAATCATAACCACCCCAGTTGATTACCAAGCACCACGTGCCATCAACAATTCAATATCGTTGCGTGACATCCATTGCCACCACAACTCAATCTCATCGTGTGACCACACATGACACACAAATTCATAACATTGTTCCATATTCCATTAGTCAAGATTATTTATCAAAGTTCCATGTACATGTGATGACGTGGCATGGCTAAGCAATTCTAATTCGATCTAACCATCCATGTTGATTTCATTATTAACCAACTATAGTGAACCAACCTAGGGTGACAAGTGGATCATGGCATACAACTAGCAAGGTAGGGTATAATTCAAAGGGTATAATACCTAAATCCCAATTTAGGTTGAAATCATTTGTACTCATGAAATAACAAGTGATAAGGTAAATCAAAATAGCATGCAATCTAGTTTATGGGTGCAACATGATCAAAGCACAACTTGCCTTGCTTAAGCTCCTGGTATTGCTTCGAAGATTGTGCTTGAAATAATAATTCCTCCTCCGAAACCTCGCTCAACTCAACGTCTACGCGAATCGAGAAGAAATAGCAAATAAACACCAAGAAGAAAAATAAAATAAACTCAAAATTTCAAATAAAAATCACCATTAGAAAGATCTTAATTTTACAAATTTTTAGGAATTTGAATCACCTCAATCGGAGTTCATATGCAAAAGTTATAGCGTTTTGAAGTTTTAAATAAATTCTGAAATTAGAAATTCCAATTTTCCGAATTGTTTTTCTAAAGAAAATACGAATTTTATGACGTCGGCTGACGTCAGCACTCGGCTCAGATTAGTGCGGTGCTGACATGTGTCCCGGGGAAACCCGTGTCGCTGACGACTGGGTCCCACACTGCCCACGTGTGTGCACACGCATGTAGCTGACGCAGCGCCAACGCAACGCCACCTCAGCCCTGCGGTCTACGTGGCGCCACGTGTCGACGAAGTATCAACCCACCTCAGCCGGCGACGTGGACAATTCCTGGCGCTCCGATGAGAATCCGACGGTTGACGTCTCTCCCGAACGGCAATGGAACGGCGGCGGTGCAGCTGGCCGGACTCGGAGAAGATGACCACGGGCACGGCGATTCGGTGTTCTCCGGCGATGAATAATTGGCGGAACGGGTGCGGCGTGCTCCGGCGAACTCGAATCCGATTCTTACTCGGCGGAAGAATCTCCCGGCGACGAGAAAACACGACACGAAGTCTTCGAGAACTCCGGTGAGCTCTCGTGGCCTCCTCGGTGACTCTCCGGCGACGGCGCCTTAGGGAAAAGATGCGGCGGCTCAAGGTGAGTATCGGGAAGGGGGTCCGGTGCCTTATATACCCCACGACGGCCAGCAAATCCGGAAGAAAACGGCGACGGCGGAGTTGTACTCGGAGACGGCGGCGGCGCTGAGTCCCGCTTGGAGACGACGCACGACGGCCGTTCGATCAAGATCAGTCGGTTGAAAGGCTTAGGGTTTCCTATTTCGGCACGGTGTGATGAAGGCCGTTGGATCAAGATCCAATGGTCGGCAAAAATCCCGTTTAATTCGACCAGCCTGACAGGACTGGGCGGGCCCATCTTGTTCACAAGTATTTTCCCGAATTTCCTATTATAAATAATCCGATTAAATGTATTTGATTTATTTAAAGCATTAAAAATACTCCAAAAATTCCTAGAAAATTCTCAAAAATACTTTGAGACTTTCTTGACTTAAATAAAATATTTCCACAAAAACTTTATTTTGGATTTATATATTTATAATTAAACTTTAATAGAAAGTAGTATTATTTAATTCCAAATAATTCAAATAAATCCCAGAAAATCCAAATAAATACAGAAAATTCACAAAAATCATATTTAGCAATAATATTATTTAGTTGAAAAGCTGAAATTTTGGGATGTTACAGAAGACACCGTAACGACCCCAGTGCGGTGTCATCCAAAAACCAAGGTGTTGGATACGGAGCCGGAGCAGTATCTCTAGGATGATACCGCACTGCTCTCTCTCTCCTCTTTAACTCATATGCCACATCAGCAACCTGTCTTATGTGGGAAGTATTAAATGAGGAAGACACCATGCACTGGGGATAGCCTTATATAGATCTTCTATATAGACCAAAACCGATATATATAGAGTAAGAACCAGCTAAAGTGACCTTACATATCCTAACAGTCTATCATGGACGGACCGACAAGGAAGCAGCCAGTGCTGAAGCAACCGTCGGGCGGATCCTGGGATCTCGATAAATCGTGTATTAGAGAAAGAGAGAGATCTCGATGCATAAGAACACTAAGGTCTTATAAGCAGGGGTCAAATTTTTGCCGAAATTCGGCGAAATTTTGGATTTCGGACCCCCCCTTGAGATTAGAAAAGCTAGGCAAATTCAAAAATTCAAAAAAAAAATTGAAATGCTACAGTAATTTCAAAAATTTCGGGATTTGAGTCCGGATTTTGAATTTTGACTACCGGATTTGGTCCAATAACCTATTAGAATGTGATCTTCTATGAAAATTTGTTGAAAAACTAATTTTTTGAGATTTTTTAAAATTTAGGCAGAAGTACTGTCAGATTTTTTAAAATTTTTACAAGCTTTATAATGATATGAAAAATTTATTGTACCATAATTAGTATTTTGGGATCATACAAAAAAAATTTCAAAATAATTTAACATCATTTATTATCTTTAAAAAATCAAAAACAAAATGGACATAATTGGGACAGTAAACTTGCTAGATTTTTCTAAATTTTCTCGAGTGTGATCATCATATACAAAATTTACGACAGATTAATAATTTCCTCAGTATCATTCTATAAAATTTTCAAAAATTTTTAATTTTCTTTGTTTGCTCAATAAAATCTATGAATGCAGTAAGCACTGAACTTAATTTGTTGTATTATATTTCAAAAATCAAACAGAGAAAGAACATAAATAGCACTGTGCCTTCTACGAATTTTATAAATTCGCTGGAGCGTGATCACGATTCAAAATTTTTATTAGATATTAACCATTTCCTTTTCACCCTTATGTAAATTTTTTAAAAAATTTAAACCTTTCTTATTACTAAAGTAAATCTATTATTGATCATCGGCCTTTTAACAGGATAGTAGCACTGTTGGAATTTTTAAAAATTCATGACACCTGATCATCATATGAAAATTTTATGAGAATATTATGGATGTTTCAGGACCATCCAGAAAAATTTTCAAAATCTTATAACCTCGTTTGTTCTAATTTTCATTCGGATGAAACTTGCCGCTCAACGCTTTACCAAGACAGTACCAATGTTTGAATTTTTAAAAATTCATCACATTTGATCATCATCTGAAATTTTTACTGAAATATCAAAAATATGTCAGAAATCTCCAAAAAAATTTTGAAAATTTTATAACATCGTTTGTACTATTTTTCTTCCGGTTCAAACTTGCCGATCAACGTTTCATCGAGACAGTACAATTGTTTGAATTTTTTAAAAATCCACAGCACTGATAATCACCTGAAAATTTTATGAGAACATCTATAATGTGTCAGGAACCTACAAAAAATATTTCGAAAGTTTTTGACATTGTTTGAACCAATTTTCAGTCAGTGCATTTTGATTGAAATTTCGGGTAATTTCGAAAATTTCGGTGCAAAACAAACCGGATTTGAATTTTGAATGTACTCCGGCCGAAATTACCAAATTTTGTCCGAAATTTCGGATTTCGGCTGGGTCCGAATTTTTTCAAGAAACGAAAATTTGATCCCTGCTTATAAGTATCCTTTGCACGGAAGAGGCACAGATTTACTCTCGGATTCACCACTTCCCACTCGCTATAAGAGGCGCAGATTTACCGATCGACTAATCAATAATCTGAGAAAAATGACACAGCACCATATGCTTGTGAAGAATGCACGGGTCTACACCTTTACCAACTGACATCCACAGTTACTGACACCATCTAAAGAAACATAGCAACCACGAGCGTACGCCGTAGACCTAGTCAAAGATCACTCCGACAGAATCCCAGCTCGTACACAGTAGGCCTATCAGCGTAGGAATGTGGACTGCCCATCGTCTCAGCGCAGGCCTATCAAGGCTGTGGTGATAGTTTTCTGGTGATCGACTGTTCAAGCTCTACAGCTCGAGTTTATCATCATTCATCACCATTTTTTTTCTCCCTGTGGCAGCGCAAGTCTACAGAAAAGGCGCATGGAAAACATTCCTACTTTCGACGAAACCAACAGGTTGCCCAAAATTGTTAAATGTAGAAAAAAGGCTGCTCAAACTAGAAAGGACTTGTTCCTTGTACACCACAGCCATCTCAAAAATTACCTAATGATCTGTACTAGACGTCCAAAATTTTTGGATACATTATAACATTTTTTTCATACGTGTGTAATATTTTTTATCAACGCGTGTAATATTTTCCTTCGACAAACAGTGAAATTTGCTACAGTAAATAGATGTTGCAAACGTTCAAAAATTTTTGCACACGTCGGAAAAAAATATTACACGCGTAGGAAAAAATATTGCAAGAGACATCCGATAAGATGAACAGTAATCGGACGTTCGAGCACTAGTTTCTCCACCAAAAAATTAAGGAACACGAACAGCAAAATTAAGGTACACGAACAGCACCTGCACGGGATACAAGCACACACGAGCAGTGCCAAAAATCAAAACAACGTATAGATTCCACCTACAAGATAGGAACCAAATATATAGGAGCTAGGAACCACAGGAGCCAACCCAACATCCACACATACCATTCGACTACAAACAATCGCTACTCAATCATAACGTACGAGCTTCAACTTACTGCACCGGTTTGCTTGCACTGCAAACGTACGTTTATTTTCGCCTTCTTAATGCAATGACGCGCAAGTCTCTTGAGCGTTCTCAAAAAATATATATATGAAAAACCGGACCAATTTGCTGCAGCTAGCTTGCATGCATCAAATTAGTTGGCCAAGAGGTAAAGGTGCATGCTACCTACATGCCATCCGAAACCTTGGCCGATCCGCCCCACTGCTGTATCCTAGAATTCGCCTCGCTCGCCTGCTCATAGATTCAAAATTCGGGTCATAAATGCCACCAGGTGAAATTAAGAAATTGAAATTTCTCTGTCAGAATCTGAAATTGAGCTGGAAGTGATCACCTCCTTGTCCCAGTTTGTGCGCAGCGTGATTGCAACCAAGATTATGGTCTGCAAGCCTACCCCTGTGAGCATGCCACCCCACATTCCCTGATGCATTGCACGAACAAATGCAGGTTAAGGATCAAGTGGCAACTACAGGCAAGAGACGATCGAGTTTGCGAGTGAAAGCGATGATATGTATGAATTATACCTGAACACCGTGGTGCAACGGAAAGGCGATTATATATCCCACTGGAATGCCAATCCCGTAGTAGCACCCCAGATTGATGTAAGCCACCAGCCACTGCCATCCAGCACCAACAGCCACACCTGCACATACACTTAGCAGTTAGCAGTGAGCTAGCAAGTACTGGATGTGGTGTAAGTTTCCAGTTGTGGGAGATTGAAATTTCTGAAGACAGTAGGCATGCATGCATGTACTGAGCGGGTCAGAGCCTAGAGTAACCGTACCTGACAAGACGGGCTGGATGCTGTTGAGGAGGAGGGTGAAAGAGAAGACGACGCCGAGGCTGGCGACGGCCCTGACGACATCGGGGCTCTCGGTGAAGGGCACGCCATAGACGTCGCGAAGAAGAAGGACGGAGACGAAGAAGGCGAGGCCGATGGTGACGGAGGACATGAGCACCACCAGGATGGAGAACTTGGCCGCCCTCGGCCTCCCCGCGCCCAGCTCGTTCGACACCCTCACACTGATCGATGATCCATTATTAACAAACCGATGGATCTATTAAACCGACAGCAGTCCCGATCGCAAGAGTTCGTATATAGTACCTCCTCCGGTCATAAATAGTCGTCGCTTTAGACATAGGTGCAGCCAAAATTTTTAGACTTTGATTGTTAATATATTTTTATATGGTTAAATTGGATACATGAAAATCATATATTAGATATATATTAGATTTATCTCAAAAAGTACTTCTATAATATTATAATTTCATTGAGTTTTATAAATATGTCTTAATATAAATTAGTAATTAAAGTTGTGTTTTAAAGACCATGCATATATATCGATATCCAAAACGACAACCATTTGTGACTAGAGGCCGTAGTACTCAATATGTCCATGCATCAGTGGCAGTGTAAATGAAATAAAAGCACGTAAGTTTGATTTGCATATGTTACCTTATGGCCGCATTGAATCCGAAGAACACCATGATCTGCCACCCGAACAGGTTAGTACTGCAATATGCAATGCCGAACAGGTTATACTTACGACTGCAACCATAATGCAGAACGACAAGCATACAACAATGGCCAGTACGTAGCAGCCGCTTACCAGATGGAGACTGCGGCAACGGCGACCTGAGCATTCGGCAGATTGCCCACAATGACAATCAGGAACATGTAGAACCAGAACTCGAGGCTGCGTCATAAACATGCATGGCAAAATGACACTTGGATATACGTATATATGTATATATGCATGATCACGCGATGCAGAAACAAAAACACCAGCCTAATTAAGTAAGTGTACCAGAGCATGATGGCTGAGCCGAGGGAGAGGCGGGCGAAGCTAAAGAGCTCGGTGAAGGCGAGCCAGTCGAAGCCGTTCCAGGCGCCGGGGCAGTAGCCCATGACGATGTAGGCCAGCTGGCCCAGCACGACGAACCACCACGACGCGTTGAGCGCGACGGCCAGGCCGACGAGGCCCATCTGCAGCGGCCCGATGAGGAGCCAGGTGAACACGACGTGGAACACGAGCGCCGCCGCCGACACCACCGCCATGGCCATGACCTTGCTCTGCGCCTGCAGGAACTTCTGGATGGGGAAGTTGAGGGCGTAGGCGAAGTTCTGGGGGATCATGTAGAGGCAGAACCTGCCAGCGAGGACGGCGATCTGGTCGTCCTGGTGGAAGAAGCGCAGGATGGGCGTGGCGAAGAAGTAGAGCGGGAGCAGGCAGACGCTCATGGCGGTCAGTATGAGCCACGAGCGCTGCAGGTAGACGCCGAGCATGTGCAGCTTCTTCGCGCCGTAGGCTTGCCCGCACAGCGTCTCCAGCGCACTTCCCATCCCATACTGTACGTAGTAAGTACACGTCAGCATGCATGCAAGGCAACACGTACACGATGAGCTCAATCAATCAAGCTCGCTTTTGTCTTTTAACACCAGCAATCAAGACTTCCAATAAAGCATCCTTCTTGTCGTGTTGTCTGAGTACTTTCGTTGGGTAATCTGTACGTGTGCTGCAGCCGACTGCCAAGAGCCAGCTAGCTAGGGCCAGAGAACGGATTGGACTTGTGTCAAGTGTGTTGTACAATCTCACTAGCTAGTGTCGCGAAGAGAGTCATCTGCAGAAGGCCCTTCAATTCAATTCGTCGTCGTTTTACACTTTTACGTACCAACTCGTTGGTCTGGTCACGCATTTGGAGTTCAGACTAAAAAGACACAAGATGTAGCCTGTCCATCTACGCAACCGGTCACTTGTTGTGAATTGTGAACGATATTGATCGATGTCTGTCTAGCTAGGCAACTGTACTACACGACACGGCCCCCACCAATTCGTGAAGGTAACGTGCAGTGCAGAAGTTACACGGGCAAACAATAACTTTGATCAGACTGGCAAACGCAAGCGATGAAGACGGCAAGTGAACAGCAAGTTTTCTACCGCAGCTGTAACTATCGAGGTTTGTAAAACTATCGGTGACCAGATCAAAGGCCGGCCACTTGGTCTTCGATTGATCGATGATGAGGCAATATACGGACGGTCCTACAAATTCTATTTTTTTATACTATAGTTGGTTATATAATAAATATAATTTTTTTAATACGGAGATGGTATATGTTACCCTGTCTAGCTAGCTGTGCATTTAAGCAGGGTTTCTCTATACAGTAGCTGAGTACTCCAATCTCACTTCCAATAAGTAGCTACCAGCGGAAGCAGTCCTACGGGGAGTGCACGTACGCGCGGATCGGTTAGTTCCGATCGATCAAAAATAAGGATAAATAGCATTTTTTTTGCTACAATACTATAAAGAGTATATTTAAACAATAAACGTTCTATGCAATATTTTTAGTCGATCTAGACCGTCCAAACTCGATGAACTGCATTGGATCTTCTTTCGGCTACTAGCTTGTTAGTATCTTTCACTTCCAATGTGTGGTTGCTAGCTGCTTAGTATTTTTACTTCCAATATGTGAAATCATTTTTCTAACCTCTTCTACCTTTTTTTTTAAAAAATTAACCCTTTTGCCGATATATTTACTGATTTGGAGACATCCCTATCCACGAAAGTGCCGATATGTCACCTTCCATGCTCCTTTTACCGCGGAAAATCGCTGGAACTCTCGGGACAGCTGCAAGGTATCTCCTGCGCTCTCCGACTAGGGTACCCATGCTCCTCCCGCGCTCCCTGACTACGGTACTGCTGCTTGGGCACGGGAGCAACTTGTCCTACACTCGCTTGTCCAATGCTGTGGCTCATCGGCTACAACGCTCCTGAGGTGTGGAAACGCCTTCCATAAAAAGAAGATTAAATCTATAAATATGTTCATTGATTCCCTAAATAATATCTTAAATAAAGTTGGCAAGGTTCCGGCGCTGGGAGCGATTTGAGCCGAGCTGGCCGCGCGGCTCGACTCGGCCGACCAGCCGGCTCGGCTCAAAAAAAATTCGCATTTAGGTCCCTCAAAAATTCTGTAATTACATATAGGTCCTTCCAACGGTTTTTTATTAAGAGAATCTTCTGGTTTAGAAAAAACACGGATCTTTCGTGAGAGGACCCTAAATAAATACCAAAAAAAGGTAGTGACTTTGGATCATTCGATCCCGGCTATTTTTCACGAAACGAGACTTTTCGATTTAGCGCGGTCGCGGATCCTTCGTGAAAGAACTCCAGATAGATGCGAAAAAAAAGTGATTGCGTTTGTGCCCTTTCAACCGTTTCGCTCATTTTCTCGACGATTTAAAAAAAAACATCGCCGGCAAAAAAGAAATTGTTTCTGCGAAAAAAAACAACACGCGTGGCGTGTTACGCCGCGAAAACAACCTATACTAAAGATCGAAGACTTCTTGGCCAGGGACCGCTTCCACGTCACGCCGGCTCCCTCACGTGGCTCATGCGCGGCCGGCTCGGGCGGCCTGCTCCGCTCATTTTTTTGCATGTAGGTCCCTCAAAAAAACACGTAATCACGTGTAGGTCCTTCCCACGATTTTTTACGAAAAAGACCTTTTGGTTCAGAAAAATCGTGAACCTTTCGTGAAAGAGTCCTAAATAAATACAAAAAAACTTAGTTACGTTTGGATTATTCTAGCTATTTTTCACAAAAAGAACCTTTCGATTTAGCGTAATCGTTGTTCCTTCGTGAGAGGGTCCCAGATAAATAGAAAAAAACATGTTGATTAAAAGAACTCTATCGAAAAAAATTATTTATATAAAAAAAACAACACACGCAACATATCACGTAAAAACTACGAGGATGCCCACAAAAGCTTAGGATTCCCATCGTGTGGCCGCTAGCGTGCCTTTCGCAACTCGGTCTTTTCCCAGTCATCGTGTATGCAAACATCAGCAGTACATGACTTCCTCGTGGATTGTTTTGGCTTGATTACTACTGTTGAATTAAGTGACTGACGTTTTCTACTCAAATATCGTGAGGAGCATCTTTATTTACTGTATACACGGTTATTTTCTACCTCCTTTATGGAAAAGAATATGAATGCTTGCCCATAGTTGCCTCTACACCATCGTGCATTTTTGCCGATAGTTTTGTCTTCTCGAATCACCACTGGACCCAATTGCTTTTTCCTTTTATGCCAAACTGTAGGTTTCTGTACTGCGTAAGCTGTATATTTCATTTACAGTTTACAGAGACGTTAAATACTACTCCAGCTGGTTGACTTCTCGGATGCAGAACCGATGCACTTCTTGGCTTCTGAAGGTTAGCTAGCGGCTAGTTTAATACTCCGATCCATCCAAATTTATAAAACATATTTTAAAAATAATTTTATCTTTAAATATAAAACATATTTTATATTTTAATATAAAATTAATACGATGTTTCCTCTATACTTTAACAAATATTTATTTTTTTACTTTATATTCTTTATATCATGCAGTGAATATAGTGCTAGGTGATAATAATTAAACGTAATATAGTTATTTTAATATCTTCTTAACGCCTTCAAAACTTGGACAGAGGGAGTTGTATCTACTCGTATTAGATCGATGCTAGTTGCAGCAGTAGTAAAAAAAAAGAGGGATTAGTTTGAGATGCTAGTGGGGCACTACATCTCTACAACCGAATTAATGATACCTTGAGCCTATCTCCGCAATTGATATGATCAATGGATAGAAATTTTGTTTGTTGATCAGCTCCATTAATAAGCTGAAGAAAAAAGAAAAGTTAAATACTAGCCGGCTGAAAGAACAGTGCTGTAGCAGCCGAGCTGAGATAGATATTTTTAATGTGGAGCTGACCTAGCTGCGCATATATGCTTGACCAAATACTCCTAACTCCTAAGATAATAAAAAAAAAGACAATATATAAGCCATTAATCATCAGAGATCGCATGTAGTACATCTGAAATTAATTAGCGCCATCGATCATAAACTTAGCACCGTGAAAAATGGTCCACAATTATGCAGTAAAAGTATACCAGTAGCACATGCATGATCGATCGAGCTAGCTCGCTAGCATGTCTTGGTACGGATGGTACTACTTACCATGATGCCGAAGGCGAGCCCGGCGATGACCGAGTTCTCGGTGGAGACGGCGTCGAGCTCGAGCGTGGAGAGGTGGCCGGCGAAGACCTGCGTGACGGCGCCGAGCGAGTACTGCGCGAGCGACGTGAAGATGGCCGGCCCCGCCAGGTACCACAGCCTCCGGTTCTCCTCCGCTGCGTGCCGCAGGAACGCCGCCGCGCTCCGGATGTCCTCCAGGTCCTCCTCCCCCTTCCCGTTCCCGCCGGCCACCAGCGCCTCCCTCAGCTCATCGTCTCCCCTGCTACCACTCACCGCCATCTCTCTCTCTCTCCCTCGACCTGATCTCGAGCGAGCAAGCTAGGCTCAAATCAAGCAAGCTAGCCCGATGGATTGCACCGATTAGGAGATTGATCGCGAGTAAGATGAGCGGGAGATCGAGGTATAAATGGCCGGCCGGGCCGGCTTGGAGAGAGCGAATGGTCCTCCCTCTGTCCTTAACGCACGTTATTCTACTTTTTTTTTTAGTGTTTTTTACTGCACTAACCTCTGAACCTTTTTTTTTTGGAAAATAACCGTTATAATAACAAATTTGTAGAATTAGCCCTCAGCAGGCAAATTGAGCGGTTAGATTTTACTGAATAATTTTTTATATTTATTTTCAACAGTCGGAATTCACTGCAAATTTGTTTTTGTTTTCGAACGGACAGCGAAATCTCTTTTTTATTTTCAGCTCCTGAATTCTGCTGCATATTTTTTTCACTGATTTTAAGGAGCAACGAACCGCTGGATATTTTTGCCTCCGAAATTTTCCAGAGCTTCATTTCCGCTGGAATAGGTGGCAGACAGGACGGCCTGACCCACCGCTGTTTCCAGACACATGCACTGCTTTTCCCTCCTAATTTTTGATTGTGTATGCAATATTTTTGGAGCCTAGAGGGTGAAAGAGTTGTATATACTATATAGCATTGCTTGCAGCTGATTTTTTAATTTTCATCCACCGTAGCAACTGGCAATTGCCCTTGCCAGATATGGTTTCTATTTGATAGTTTACATTACGCATATAGTAATGCTTGCAACTGATTTATGTATTGTCATCTATTGTAGCTGTGAAATTTTTACTGCATTAGCTCCCTGCATTTTATTATTTTCGAAAATAGCATTTGTCAAATTGCAAAAATAGCAGGAATTTTTATAATTTTTTTCATGCATCGACATCACTGTAGGAATTTGTATGTAATGAAAAATTACAAAAATAAAATGTCGATTTTAAAAATTAGAAATATACTATCTGTCGTCATTTTAAACGTTGCCATTTCGAATACGGACGGATAGTCCGTTGCTAGTTCGGCGGTGCTTTCTGTCGTCAATTGCAAATGTGAAATTTTCAAAATTTAGTGTTTGTAGATTTAGCCCCGAGCAGTTTTTTTTTTTTTTTGCTAGGAAAATAACCGTTTGGCCTGCATGTGCCGCGCACAGGTATTTGCTTATTGTATATTCTATGTGGTGAAGTAGGTTGAATTTGTTGTCACATTTGTTGGTGTTGTTCTTGCAACTAGTACAGTCGTTGCATGTTTAAAGTTCGAAAACAATGGGCTGAATGAAACGTAGCATTTCATAATAAAAGGGGATTATATGGCGTTTACAGTTTGCACGGTATAAATGTGCCGCAACCACGAATATGGACAAAAGTATGATACTAGTGTGCCTTTTGGAATTGTGAAAGGGCGGGATGAGCTACGCTTTAATAGCGTAGGATATTAAGACTCGAATGGGTAACCAAACTGGCAACGGATTGTCGTCTGTATTCAAAATAGCAAAATCTAAAACGCCAACAAATAGTATATTTCTAATTTTAAAATTGATATTTTATTTTTGTAATTTTTCATTACAAACAAATTCCTACAGTGTTGTTGGTGCATGAAACAAATTTATAAAAATTTGTGCTATTTTTGTAATTTCTGCTTGACAGAGGTTTTTTTGAAAATAATAAACGCAAGGGCTAATACAGTAAAATTTTCATACCTACAATAGATGACAGTCCATAAATCAGTTGCAAGCATTACTATATATGTAATGTAAACTATCAAATAGAAACCATATCTGGCAAGGGCAATTGCCAATTGCTACGTTGGATGAAAATTAAAAAATCAGCTGCAAGCAATGCTACATACAACTCTTTCTCCCCTAGGCTCCAAAAATATTGCATACACAACCAAAAATTAAAAGGGAAAAGCAGCGCACGTGTCTGGAAACAGCGGTGGGACAGGATACCCATTCCAGCGGAATGAAGCGCTGGAAAATTTCCAGATTTTTTTTACCGCGCGGTGAAAATATCCAGCGGTTTGTTACTGCTTAAAATCAGTGGAAAAAAATATGCAGCGGAATCCGGGAGCTGAAAATAAAAATAATATTTCATCGTGCACTCAAATTTGCAGCGAACTCCGACCACTAAAAATAAATAAAAAAATATTCAGCAGAATCCAACCGCTTAATTTGCCTGCTGGGGCTAATTCTGTAATTTCGTCGCTATAACGGCCATTTTCAGAAAAAAAAAGAACATGCAAGAGGCTAGCACATGAAAAAAATTCACTTTTTTGTACTTATATAAAAACATATCTATAAAAGACTATATTACTTCTCTTTATTATATATCTTTAGATGATATATCTTACTCTATTGTATAATAGTAAATAATATTGAAAATAGTTAACGGTGAGAGAGATATAAAGAAAAATAATAAAAAATATCTCAAAATTGTATAATAACATGTTTTTAGGAAAAAATATAATTACATGTATTCATAACAAGGGTTTAGCTAGGCTAAACTAGCAGTAAGCCACGAGCGCAACGTGGCAATTAATAATAGAGAGACCATTCTGCATGCTGCAGAGCGCGCCGTGTAAATGCTAGCTGCACACGGTAGGATCGATCGATGTGGTCGTCCAGAAGCGTGGGTCGCGCCCGCGCCCGCGCCCGGTTGTTCGATAGCTATCGGATCGGAGCCCGTGCGGTCGCCGTCCGGGCTTTATAGGGGGTAAAACGACGTGGCGTACAGTACGAGCGCCGCGCCTGGCGTCTACCGGCTCAACAAAGGCGTGCCACGGAATCGAATGAGACGAATGACATACTGTATTATTTAAGTTTGTAACGGTGATTTTTGGGGTAAAGGAATTTATCTAAAGGTAGAGGGTGATTTAAAAATAATATAAATAGAGAGGTAAGAGTAGTTTTCCCTCTTTCGAAGGTTTTAAAGTTTATGTACTTCTTTGAGATTGGATTACTTATTTGTGAGGCTTTGTAAACCTCTGTTCCAGAAATGAAAATCTAATTTTCTCTTTATTGTGATTTTACTTTCTGCATCTACATTATGTTTTTAAATTTTACAATTTACATCCGGCAGTACCGGGGGTATTTTGTGGTATTGCTGTTCAAAGCTGAGAAATTTGGGTTTTTTGCCTTTTCCACTTTGTATTTTTTATATAAGGATGTTGGTTAGATTGTTTTAAGTGGAAAAAATTTTATTTAGAGATCATTCATGTCCTTTTGATCGCCATCTTGATCCTTCACGTGTGAACATCCAAAAGGGATCACGAAAAGGTGCAAAAACTTTTGATAATCCAAACATGCTGAAAATGATGCAAAGAGCGAAACATCAGAGTGTTTCAAAATAAATAGGAAACCAATGAAGAAATCCTTTATCTATCAAGGTTGAGGCTGCAAATAGGGGTGGCAACGGAGGCATTCCTCGTCGGGGAGTGCCTCCCCGTCCCCGTCCCTGCGACCTGAAATTTTTCCCGTCCCCGTCCCTGTTCTCCGTCTTAGGGGAGAAAATCCCCCGTCCCCATCCCCGTTCGGGTATCGGGGCCCCGTCGGGGACCTATTCCCGCGAAAATTTCACACAAGAGAAGAGCTCCTATAGCCATTTTAACTCTAAAATCATATCAACAGACAAGAAAAAAAAGAATGCATGCATTCATTAAAGATTATGTTGTCCTGTTTATGAAAATGTGAATATGATGGGCTAGAGAATATGTTTACAATCTAACAACTAAATTGGACTAAATTAAATTCGGATCCCCAATCGGGTCCCCGCAGGGAAAAAAAATTCCCATCCCTGTCTCCGCCATCCCCGATGAGGGAATAATTTTCCCCGTTTTCATCCCCGCGGGGGGACGATTTCTTCCCATACCCATCCTCTAATAGAGAAATTCCTCGCCGGGATCGGGAAACGGGTCCCCATTGTCACCCCTAGCTGCAAACTAGATTTTGTTGGAGCAACTCAGCTAAAGAGTGGTCGAGCGGCACCACTGACAAAGCCGTTTTTCTTCCCTTCATTACCTGTGTTCTATATTTTTTTCTTCCTTCCCGTTTCTTTTATCCCCCCTTCTCCTAAGTGTTTTCTGAGGGAAGAGTCCTACACGTTATACATTTTCTGCTATCCTTCTAATATAATCACAGCACCGGCTGTACTTCTAAAAAAAATCAGTCTTCGGAAAAACCTTTTATTTCTGGTGACGTCTGTTAATTGCTAATGATCGATTTGATGGGCGGATGGATGATACTTGTGTACCGCTAGCTAGCAAGATGCGATCGTTCATTAGTGAATGCAGCTTTCACTCGATCGATGGACCGACAGATTACCAATGGTGACAATTATGTTATATATATACACAATTTAATTTCTCCTTATAAATTACCACTACAAAAAAAACGACAAGTTTTCGTCGGCTCAAGATATTTTCGTCGGTCCTCTACAGGACAACGAAAATAATAAAACATTTCCGTCGACCTAAAGAAAACCGACGAAACTATATTTATTTTCGTCGACGAAAACATTGGGGAGATGCCAGTATTTTCGTCGGCTACACCAAGGCCGACGAAATTCATCATTTTCGTCGGCTCAGACTATGGCAGATGAAAAATATCAGCCATCGGATTTCTTCTTTCGTCGGTTAGGCTAGACCGACGAAAACATCTTGTTTTTTCGTCTACTTTTTTTCATCGGACCGACGAAAACATCTTGTTTTTTCATCTACTTTTTTTCATCGGTAAGCCGATAAAAATAGTCATTTGCGTCAAAAAAAAAAAACCCTTGTCATCGTCGGTTTCTAGCCGACTAAAAAATATTGGTTTCCTGTAGTGTACCAGCTCGTACTCCAGTTTGTTGACTAAACTTAACGTGCCATGCGCTACAACGTCGATGCACGTTGAACTGATTGAAAAACTGCTAGCAACGATGTGCGATGATTTGTTAATTCGTGACATGATGCTCGTGCGCCAGTACAAAAATTAAGACCGACGTGACGCTTAATTGGCCTGGTAGATCTACACGGTATGCACTTCTTCTACACGCCAGCTCTTTAAATTTTGGGAAGTACTACAATACTTTTCCTCCCAGTACGAGTTATATAAATTTTAAAACAAACGAAATGTAAGTAATCACTATCTACTATTTATTCATACTTTAATATTTATAGAATTACTAAAAAGAAAAGCATGAAAACACCTCTCTTATTTTTTTCCTTTCACATCTGTTATGGGTTACATAGGTATTTAACTGAACTTCGATCATGCACATCAGATTAATCACCATCCTGATTCCGCCTATAAATTATCGCTACTCCCTCTCTTCCTGATTACATATCATTCTAATTTTTAAATTTTATTCTTAAATACATATCATTCTATATTTTCGAGACAACTGTTAATTGTTTTTCGTTTGTATGTTTCTAACATTCATTATTCCTAATATTATTTATTAATGTGGAATAACACACACTACCTAAAAGCAATAAGTAAACTAATGAAGGTGGGCAATTTAATTATATCTATGTGTGCTTGGTTAAAGTGTAAAATCCTAAAACATCATCTATTCAAGGAATCGGAGGGAGTAATAGATATTCGAGGACTACTAATATATTAGTAGCGTTGCTAACTCAAGCCATGCATGATCTCTCACTAGTACAGAAAATGCTATCGCAGAAGGTTCAAAATCGTTACACAGACGGTTTTCTGAACCGTTTGTAAACATATGTCAGTGATAATACAATGTATCACAGACGGTTCAAAAACAGTTTATGAAACACATATCACAGATGGTTTGTATTAAGAACCGCTTGTAATATATGATTACAACAGATGATTTTTTATTTAGAATCGTCCGTGCAGACCATTTTTATCAAGAACCATTAGGGATATTCATATATCATAGACGGTTTTTATCTAGAGTCCTCTGTGATAACCTTTTTTCTTACCTCTCTTGATATAACTTCCATAAGCAGTATCTATTGTTTCAAATTTTCTTCTTTTAAGATACTTCTTCAATGATATTTATAAAGCACGATTAGTTATAGATTTTGTAATTAAATAACTAAACATCTTAGATGCTTTAACGCACAATTTGTCTAGCCGGGATCATCTTAAAGTATGAATACTTGTAGCATTTTTATCTACTTTCTTATTCTAATGTTGACGGATTTCAAGGTAAAATCCAATTACATCCATAGTTCATCCTGAAAGTTATCATTTTCTGATTTATCTTCCACTTTATCATCATACCAAAATAAAAATACCATAGACAGTCTATTTTCACTTTGATCTTGGCCATAAACAAGACCAAAGTGATCCTATTCCTGCACAAGGCGGCCACGGCGGAGGAGGCACGACGCCAATTGGCCATAGCCACGGCAAGTGTGCAGTCAAGGCGGGCACGACGGCTCGCGGCCGCGGGGCCAAGGCGGGCATGGTCATAATCACAGCGGTGAGCGCGCAGCCAGGGTGGCGAGCAGGCGCTTAGTTAAGGAGGCATGCGCAGCCAGGGCGGCGGGCGCACGGCCAAGGCAGCATGGCGATGTCGACAACGTAGGCCATAGGTACCCCCACTCACTTCCTCTCCCCCACCTCTCTGTACACCCGCAGCAGTGCACCGTGCCGATGTGCTGCCGTGCAGGTGGCGCAAACCGGCACAAACCTAGCCCAAATGGCTGTGCCAGGCTATATGCCGCCCATCGTGCCTGAAAAAAGCCTAGCCCGATACCTAGGGTTTTAAAAATCAATCGAAATTCAAAAACCGCTCGAAAATCATCAAAAACCGAAGGTTAAGAAATAAAAAAATTTGAAAAAAAGTTTTAAAAAATTAAAAACCTTTCGGTTTTTAGTGGGAAATCAAAAAACATGGTTTTCGAATAATTTTTACCGGTTTTTTAAAACCCGCTACCCAGCTCGTACTCCCGTTCCCCGGCCAGGTACATTCGTCTATTTATAAAGTCCAACTAGACACAGTACTTGATAGCTAGTACATTTATTAATTCCGATGGAGGCCGGCCGCCCGGAAGATGAAATCCAAACTACATACCGTACGTATATCGTGCGTACGTGTGGTCACTGTATACACTGCATCTAGCTAGATAGAAACGCTAAATTAGTCTCAGCGGGATCGTTTGTCATAGGTAGCCAGTCTAGATCTCTTCGATGAAACCTCGTTTAACATGTATACTGCACTAACTTTTCCGCTGGTTTAATATTACAGAACTAGCAGGATGTCACGTATATTTATGTGGCTAAATTTGTTTTAAAATTTGCAGCATCAAATGATATAACTTACAAGGCAACATATCCTGTGCACGCAGGCTTTCCCGCGTACACATTGTGCACATCAACTAACAAAAGTCAAAAAAAATTCTGAAAAAATTGTATATATACTTCATAGATTACTCTACCTATGTATAACATTGTAGGTTCAAATTCATTATATATCAAGATTTACAAAAAAGAGAAAATTCTGACAAGTTTATAGTAAATTCATTATATATCAAGAGTTACAAAAAAGAGAAAATTCTGACAAGTTTATAGTAATTTTGACAAGTTTATACTATAAACTTGTCAGAATTTTCTCTTTTTTTGTAAATCTTGATATATAGTGAATTTGATCTTGAAACTTCATACATAGGTAGAGCAATCTATGAAGTACATCTACAATTTTTTTCAAAATTTTTCGTGACTTTTGTTAGTTGATGTGTACGGTGTGTATACGGAAAGCCTGTGTGCACAGGATATGTTGCCAACTTACAAGCTTATAGGCTATGTATATTTCTAAGACATCATAAACATTGAAAATAACGATAGAAACTTTAAGGCAAAAATACACCTTGAGGAATATTATTGAAACACGAGTTTTGATCCAAGAAAGTCATTAAGTAAAATAAGTTGTTAGGAGGTTTTTAGAAATATAACTGTCGACGATTCGGGAACCGGTCCCCTGCCGAGCTTACTTGTTGAACGAGGGATCAACCTAGGGCCCTTTTTCGCGGAGGGTGAAGGTCCGAGGGCTCGCCGAGCTACGATCAAGACAACACACCAACAGAGGTCTTTTTAGTCCGGTTCGCCTCTCGCGGGAGATAACAACCCTACGCCCAAAGGATTGCACTAGCTTTTTGAGGATGTATTACAATATGCTTGCCCGGGCACCCCGGGAGGTTCTAAGGACTATCCTCGGAGCACCGCCACGAGCTCTAAGTATGAGGAAAATAGGAAAGAAGTTCCTTAACCCTTCGTGCGAGAAGGTATTTATAGAGGTTATGTTTACACAACATTTATTACAGAGGGCGCGCCATCGTCCGGACGTATGAGCTGTTCCCTTGTTTCCCGCCGGGTACAGCGCGACGTGGGTACAGTGGGCGCAGATCGCGGGCGCGTAGATCGTGGGCGTGCAGTCCTTCGAGCCGCCGCGTAATTAATGCCACGTCGTCTTCGTGAATTGCGCCCAGTCTTTTGGTCGATCCTGGGGCTCTTCTTCGGTCTTGGTCGCTAGCCGCACTCTCCCGAGCAAGCATGCTCGGGGGCTAACTTGACAGAGGACGAGGTGGGCCTGCAGGCCGAGCTGTCCGGAGACCTTCCTTGGGGACAACGTCCAGGGGCAACATGGTCGGCTGCTGGCCAGCCGTCGGGGTACGATGGTCGTCTACGGGAATTTCCCAATCCCCGACAATAACCACTCTTTATTATGCATGGATCATATAACTACATGCCCCTCTTCTTCTTTCATAAACTATTTTCTTTCAAAATATATGTATGCGCAAGTACCACTATTTAATTTAAGTAATGTGTTGATTATACTTTTCTATTTCAACCTCCTACAGTGAGACTAATTCTTGATCGATCTCTCTCAGCTGCTATCCCTTCCAATGCAATACTCTACTACATAGTTATCTTCCTCTTTTCTCCAATTATTGCTTAATGCTAACCGCTGCAACTTCAATCAAATATACACATGCAACCATAGCCAATCCCAATTTGGGACACCCGTTATGCTATCTCCAATGGTCCTGAGCTATTTCCTTTGGCTGCACCATCTCTATTCCGAGCCCTTTGCTCCTCTACTTCTATACGCATGCGCTTTTTATTCGTATGGATATGTGTGTGTGTGTGTGTGATATCCTCGTATCCTTTGTTGGTTGCTCCTCTTCTTCGACGTCAGCTAATTTAATGCATTGACCTTCCATCCTCATCGTCACCATCACCAGTCACATCATGTCCATCACCAATGATACACACTGTAGCTACCCAATGACTCCATATCATCTATAGCTCGTCTTCAATGAAAAGTTTCACCTCCTCTCTACAAAGGGTTTTCCGTCATCGAGTTTCTTTGCCCATTAACTTTTTCAACAACACCAACGCTCACCACTTGTTGCGAGGCCCTTGGCTCCTTCAACTCTAGCCTTTCTTTTTAACGGTTATGACGAGTAGCACGACATTGTCCTCATCGAATAGCTAGCTAATGTGTGTAGTACGACATTGTTCTCATTTCTGCCTCCACTGTGAGCTCTTCACTTCTTTGTGCCAATGTCTTCTTACAGGACATATCGACACTGTCGCACTCTTTCGTGGTTTCCACCGGCACCATACATGCTATTCATGTTATAAATTATTTATTAATTTTTTTGGATTTTGTATACAAATTAAGTTGCTAAATTTATTTAATGTATTCTGAATTTTATTTATTTAGGGATTTTACTTTAGTATTCATATGGAAAAATTACAAATTTTCTTTTATTTTTATTCCAAATTTTAATTATTTTTTATTGAACTTCGTATGCACATCTTCTTTAATTTGTATTTTGAATTATAATTATTTATGGATTTTAATTCATACCAATATCAAATTAATAATTTATTTTATTTTTATTAATAATTTTAGTTGTTTTTGTTGGAATTCATATACAAATTTAATTGCTAATTTTATTTAGTTTTATTTTGAATTATATTTATTTATAGATTTTACTTAGAAATTCATAGAAATCAAATTACTAATTTTATTTAAATTTTAATTATTTTTATTGAAGTTTGTATGCAAACCCAATAGCTAATTTTATTTAATCTATTCAATATTGTAATTATTTTTAGGCTTTAAAAGCGAACGTGATGCTTTAATAATATATAACAGATAGAAGATTCATGTAGTTGCAAACTCGATTGATCGATCGGGCAAAATACAATGAGATTTACAAGATCAAATGTTCAGAAAAAGAAAATCAACAAACCAATATTGATTGTGAATCCTTTGAAAATTGAAAAGCTGTTCAAAATTGATGGCACGACAGAGTGCTCTGTACAACCCTAGAGATGTATGTATCATGTGTGTGATCGCTCGACATCACTGACTACTGGTCTCAATCGTGAAGCAGACAGCACATGCCACACTGGCTAGTTTAATTTCGTGCATGGCTCACCAAGCTCAATTGCGACGATTAATACGCACTGCATACATATGGAGTAGTATATACGCAAGTCACCAAGCTGGGCAACCATATATATACCCATGCATGCGACCTTATTACGCAAACCTAAGTTTAGGTTTAATGGTGACATAAGCCAAACTACATACATACGCCACCGGCAGAGTATATCACTAGCTAGCCAAAACAGACAACTAAATCTTACTTAACCGTACCATTAGAAAGTAGAAACTAGTACTACTAATAAACAATTCTAGCAGTAGTAATTGCTTGATTAAACGTGCTGAGAGAGACTGAGAGTGACGCTGTTTGTTTTGTTTGTGTGACTGATTGCATGATTAACTGGCGTCCCATGAATTACTTACTAATTAACTAGGCCCAGGCTAGGGTTGACGGTTTGCATGATTGATCGATCGACTGATGTGTATGTACATCACGCGCCCGGGCCATGTATTAATTAATGAAATCGAGATGAGATCGATCCCCAGGCCAAGACGGAGAGTAGCCGCTCAACCAGCTAACGGCCGAGGGTAGCTAGCGGAAGAGCAGGTATATATTTGCGTGCCCCGCGAACGCGACCGCGAGGACCATGCATACGCTACCTCGTGGCCGATCGTGGGTAGCTGCCGGGCGGTGTCAGCACGCCGAAACCACGGCCACGGCCATATTTATTTTCGATCTCGACGGTGCGCGCGCCCACATGACGCGCCGCCCAAGGCTAGCTTGCCTCACCTGCTCCGATCGACCTCGATCCGGTTGTACATGTGGTACCACGAGCTAGCTAGCTAGTTAGCTCCTCCGTCTGCTCATGGTCTTGGGAACCAAATTAAATGTCATTTAGACATGGAACCTCAGTCACTGGGATTGATCAGGCGACCAACCTGACACTGGCCTGATCCATGGATGTATCATTAGAAGGAAAGGAAAGGAAAGGAAAGGAAAGGGATCTAATGTAGTCTTAGATGTCCTAGTTATGTGTGGTCCGTTGGATAAAAAAGGCGAAGGTCTAGATCTTTTAGAAATACTACTCGAAAACACTGTGCTGATTTTCACTGTAGTAGTTACTGTAGAAACGATCCAAAACGTTCGTTGGCTCGATTGGATGAACCTAACATATGGGGACATTTTAAGTTGTAGTCCCTTGCATGATTTTTATCCAAGAAGAGAAGAGAGATTCTTATCCTCGTAAGAAAGAGCAATGCTTCAATGTTTTTCCTCTAATACAAGTTGTATAGATTTTAAAGTAAGCGAAGGATAAGTAATTACTGTTTACCATTTATTTATACTTTAATATTTATACAACTTAAAAAAACACCATGGGAGCACCTCTCCGTAAGAAATACTAGGAGTGACACTACTACAGAATAGGTCATCACTGCCGGTTCGTCCACGCTATTCTCGCCGATTATGGGCGCGGAATGATTGGTCGGCAGATGATACTCGGAGTTATCATCGCGGCTCAGAACCGGCAATGATAATAGATATCACCGCCGGTTCATTATACAACCGGCAAGTGATATTCGACTATCTCGCCGGTTTACACTAGCATCCGCAAGGATACTCGACTATCTCGCCGGTTCAACCTAGAATCGGCAAGGATCTATGTATATCTCGCCAAGCTTATCGAAGAACCGACAAGTGATCTGTATATCACCGCCGGTTCTGGACAAACCGATAGAGACAGAATTGAAAAAATTTGTAGATGTACTTCATAGATTATTTCTTTATGTATAAAATTGTTCAAATTCAATACATATGAGGACTTACAAAAAGAGTTTTTGTAAGTCCTCATATGTATTGAATTTGAACCTGCAATTTTATACATAGGTAGAGTAATCTATGAAGTACATCTACAAATTTTTTCGTAGTTTTCGTGACTTTTATTAGTTGGTGTGCACGATGTGTACACGGGAAGACTTGTGTGCACATGATATGTTGCCTTCAAATATATAGTATATAAAGCGTCGTTACATCATAATTAAAATATATTAAAGCATCACAATATTTAGTTTTTTACAATAGTCTGCTCACAAATGTAGTGTGAGTACATCTCGCTCACTTTGGATCGAGGCTTTTGTCGTGGAACTCGCCCTTTGGATCGATGACCGTTTCACAATGAATCCAAATGATATGCTCTTGAATTGCTAAAATTTCTTTCGACAAGAATCGATTGGTTCTCAGCTTGGAGCGCTGTTATTGAAGAAAAGAGAAATTTAATTAATGATGATAGATGTTAAATGAAAGAAAAGTAGGCATGAATGTGTAATTATATACCATGGCTTCGTTATATCCGATCTTCGTGACAATTGCATGTAAATTTGTACATACGTAGTATGCGATAAACTATTTCCGATCGCCTCATGCATGAAAAGTCTGTTATTATTTTGAAAGTTGTCTCAGAGGGAAGATGCGGACCATCTTTCTTGCAATACCATGTGAATGCTACTGTGAATGATTTTAAATAGTAATTAACCTTAAATACAATAGAATAAAATATTACTAGAGCAATAACGCAACGATCGAAGTTTACTGCTCATCATCTTCCAAAAATTATGTTCATACTCACGAAGTTCTTTTCTCATCGAGTCCAAGACATAAACCCCGCTAGCTTCTAACTCGATGACGAGGAGGACCCAAGGATAACTAGACATATATGTTAACATAGCCTATTAGTCCCACACCGTGTCACGCAAAAATAATAAAACAATATTAGAAGTAGGGTAATACGATCGAAAGTTATAGGGTACAAGTACGGAGGTTTTTTTTCTCACCTTGTAGAAAGTCTTAAATAAATAGTCTTCAACAAACTTTGGGTTATCACGACGAGTGTCTCGCTGACAAGCCCCGGATCGAGAAATCCAAAATCTTCATCCTTATTTTTTCCACATAATTGTATCTCCATTCTACATATGTAAAAAAGAAGTTAGACATACAGTTGAACGGTAGAAGAATATACAATAATATAAATAGAGACTTACAAAGTCCACAGTCTGACCAGTGACGCGTCCAGAGCATCTGGCTGGTACAACATATACAATTCGCAGAACTCTAACCAGAACATGCCATCCCCATTGTGAAAATCCGAATCTTTGTATTTCACTGGGATCGCCCACATACCCTGTTGGCACTTCCGCATGTAATACTGATGGACGCGCCGCAATTTTGTTGTTAGGTTCTCTAAATCTTTTGGGGGAGCCAGCGGTTGCCCCAAAATGTACTTCCAGCTTAGACCTAGCTCGTAATTACGACGTTGTTCAGCAGCATCTTTTTGAGCTTGCGACATCGACGCCTCAGCACTAGCCATCTTCAAGTTTTGCTTTCTGGAGATGCGCTCGTAGTCCGAATTTGATCATGAAATTTTATATGTAGATGGGGTAAGATGAGATGTACATCCATGATTTTGTTTCAGAATTTTTGGAAACTTTTCTTAGTTGGATTGCACGGTGATTGCACCAAATGCTGTCAAATTCGAACAAATTCAAGTGCAGTCAAAATCACAAAAATCCAAATGCAGTAAAACTTTCAATTTGATCAAAAGAAAGCATAACCTCAATTTCCATTATTACATATATTACATTAATTGTTACATATGAGAAAATAAACATGTCGTTCATACAAAAGAAAGCATACATTTCATTACTACAACTAAGCTACGACTCGACCTTCGTTATGATCGCGGCGTATGTATGTAGCTTCACACCGTCTTCCATGGTACTTAGGTCAACGCCCTTCCAAAAGGGGAAGCTCATCGAATTGGTTGTACTCTTCCTCGTCGACAACATTCTCAACTCCGACAATCCTTCTTTTTCCTTGAATAACCACGTGGCGCTCCTTGTTAGCCGCCGCCATAAAGAAGATTTGTGTAATGTAATTAGCAAGTATGAATGGTTCTTCTCTCAGATCCGACGAGTTTGAGGTCCACGGTAGTGATGCCGATTTGTCGATATTCATGCCGCCGAAGTCGACCCATTGGCACCGAAAGAGAGGGACCTTCAAAGGACCATAGTCAAGCTCCCAAATCTCTTCTATGAATCAGAGTAGGTTTGCCTATTTCCATTGTTGTCATAGGCATCTATACGGATACCGCTATTTTGATTGGTGCTCTTTTTATCTTGCGCTCTTGTATAAAATGTAAAACCATTTATGTCGATCCTTGAATGTCCGAATTGTAGTTGACGGTTCTCGAGCCAATAATTTCAACCGAGTGTATCTGTCTCAGACGCATCATGTGTCTACACAACCAATCGCCAAATTATCTCTCGTGTTTCTCGCGAGCCAACCTCTCGACCTCCCCGGTTTGTTTTGATAGCACGTTTGTGCATGTCGACATATGGGGCCACCACAACCGATTGTCCCAAAACTGCGAAATGTGCTTGTGTAAATGCGTTAGATTGCTAGTACGCATCGATTTCGCCTAGTGTCCTTTTCTCGTAGCCTTCCTCATGCCGAGATACATGCACACCAATCGGTTTGAGATCCATATAATCGACGCAGAACTCAATGACCTCCTCGGTCCTCAAACCATCGGCAATGCAACCTTCCTACGATTTCTGTTATGAACATATTTCTTTATAACCCCATGAATCTCTCGAAGGGTACATCCGATGTAGAAATACGGACCAAGAATTCAGATTCTTTCACAATGTGAACAATGAGATGGACCATAATATCAAAAAGATGGAGGAACACATCTCAAGCCCGCATGAGTGTGAATCACGCCTTCTTGCGACTTGTCTAGTATTAATGGATCGATGGCCTTCGTGAAATCGCGTTGAAGAATGAACACAACTTGATAATTGGGTCTCGGACTTTCTCCGCGTAACCCCTAATTGCAATTGGAAGCATCTGTGTCATCATCACGTGGCAATCGTGAGACTTCATACCAATTAACTTTAAGTCTTTCATTGAGACTAGTCTCTTTATGTTAGCAGAGTAACTAGACGGAACTTTAATTCCGTGCAAGCATTCGCAAACGCTAATTTTTCTTTCTTGCTCAAAGTGTAGCAGTCATGGAAGGTACTTTTTGTCTCAGATCCATTTCTTCGTGATGCGCTCCTTCCTCGCCATATCTTCGAGGTCCATCCTTGCTTGAAGTGTATCTTTCGTTTTGCCAAGTATGTCCAGTAAGATACCAAGCAAGCTATCACACACGTTCTTCTCTATGTGCATGACATCGATTGCGTGTCGAACTTCCAGTGCCGCCAATAAGGTAGGATCCAAAATATTGATTTTTTTTCCACAAAGGAGCCTTATCCCGGAAGTCGTAATAGATGTACCGCGGCCCTTTCCGTGAATAATTGTAAGGTCCTTTACAGCCGTAAATATCTGTTTCCCACCGATTCTTTTGAGCTAAGGCGTCTCCTTTGTCCCGTCAAAAGCTCTCTTTTATTGCGGTATGGGTGATCCTTACGGAGGAACCTACGATGCCGCATGTAAGCCATTTTTCTACTGTTCTTCACCACCGACTAGTCAGATCATCCAGTAATCGGACGATCCGCTGAAGTTTTTGTCGTCTGCCCGACAGTTGCCAAGAGCAGATAATCATTAATGGTTACAAACAATAATGCCCGTAGGATAAAGTTTTCTTTTATACTCATCCCATACCGCATACACCATCGGTCCACAATATTAGAAGATCTTCAACCAATGGTTTGAGGTACACATCGATATCATTGCCAAAGTTGCTCGGCCCTTGGATCAATAGTGGCATCATAATGTACTTTCGCTTCATGCAAAGCCAAGGAGGAAGGTTGTAGATGCATAAAGTTTCCGCCAAGTGTCCGGACGACTACTCATGTTGCCAAAAGGATTCATCCCATCCGTACTCAACCCGAACCTTATATTCTCACATCATATGCAAAGCGCTTCTTATATTTTTCGTCGATATTCCTCCATTGCACGTAATCGCAGGTGTCCGAGCATTCCATCCTTCTTACGCTCTTGGCGTGCCATCGTAGCAATTGGGCATGCCTTTTGTTCGCAAACAATCGCCTGACGGGATTATAGGAAATACCACACCACCTTACGGGACACCTCTTCTTCTTACGCCACCCCGACATCTTCGCTCGATATCGCTGCCGCTGTTCTTATACCGCTTTGCTTTGCAAACAACGCAGTATCCATGTCCGCAAACTCATTATGATACAATATGCAATCGCTTGGACATGCGTATTCTTTGTACTTCCAATCCCAATGAGCGGATAACTGCTTGGCTTGGTCGGCACGTAGTTGAAGGCAACACGCTACCCTCTCGAAGCAAGTCCCCAAGAGACAAAACAACTCAAGAAAGCTCTTATCGGACCAACCATTGCTTGCCTTCAATCGCAGAGGAAAGCACAAGATGCGACTTTCAGGCTCCTCCTTGCGCCCCGTACAATGGCGTAGAGTCCTCTACCATCTGTTGGAACTTTTGAAACTCCCTTTCACTCATGAAGTCCCTCCCCATCACGCAAAGATTTGATCTAGATCATCTTCATGGGTATCAACGAACGATCTTCCACCGCCGCCATATCGTTGTCTCCGCCATCTCCATCAATGTGTTGCCCTTCATGTACAATATCATCTTCATCAATGTGTTGCCCTTCATGTACAATATCATCTTCACCGTGCTCACCCAACAGTATAGCCAACCTTGAAACCCCTTCAAGCAAGTGTGCACGATCGACTCTATGTTACAAAACATCTTCTCATTTTTGCAATCAACGCATGGACAACACATATAGTCCTCCGTGTTTCTCGACTTGTGTGCCGCACCGCATTCGTAAAACAAGTCACACCATTAAAGAACTCGCACCACGACGGTCCGTGTCATACATCCACCTTCGGTCCATCTACGATTAATTATATCAAACTACATTTCAAAGATATGAACAAACGATATCAAAATAATTTATTCTTTACAAGAGTCATGCATTGCTAATTAATTAAAACGATAAACACATTATAAGCACATAATCGCAAATAACAATATAATTGTAATTTGTCTACAACAAACAAGCCTATAATTGAATATAAGGATATATTTCTAAATAATTATTTATATTCCAACTTTCATTATTGCAAAATCCATCTACCATTTTCCATTATTTAAATATTCAACTAGCAATTCTCACTATTTATAATTGATCATCTAGCAATCTTTACAATTAAAAATCCATATAACAATTTTTCATTAATTAAATTAATTACAATTATGCATAATTGTCCATCTAGCAATTTTTCTTACTTAAACATCCACTACATCACTAAAATGGATATGAATTTATGCAAATAACAATATAATTGTAAATGATTAGTTTTACAAATACATCTAGCAATTTTTCCTATATAATACATCAAACCTTTTTCACTATTTAAATATCCATCTAGCATTTTTTAATTATTTAGAAGATTTCTTCATTTCATTTTGTTATGTAGCGCTACCTATTAAATTAAATTAATCTACAACAAACAAGCATATAATTGAATATAAGGATATATTTCTAAATAATTATTTATGTTCCAACTTTCATTATTGCAAAATCCATCTACCATTTCCCATTATTTAAATATTCAACTAGCAATTCTCACTATTTATAATTGATCATCTAGCAATCTGTACTATTAAAAATCCATATAACAAATTTTCATTAATTAAATTAATTACAATTATGCATAATTGTCCATCTAGCAATTTTTATTACTCAAACATCCACTACAATATGAATTATAATTTATTCAATAATTTAGCTAGATCTTAATTTGAGCAGTACCGATATAAACTGTTCACACCGCACAATAAGCAATTATCAACGTCTATAGCACTCCGTAAAGTAAAATTTTACGACAAATATAACATACATCAAGTCAGTAACCTCGAAAAATTTTAATACAATTTTTCAAAGAAGAACTCGCCAAGATAATACAGCTCCTCTTTGTTCTCGCTTTACGGAGAAGATGTCGATTCGATGAAAAATATAAACAAAATATCGACACAAAATTTCGGCAAAGCACCTCTCCAGGAAAAATACACCCGAGCAAAGAGCGCTCCTCTCTTCTGCTCGGTTGGGGAAATGAGTCGGTCAGGTGAAGCTTGCTATATAAATAGCTTATCACTGCCGGCTCTGCGAAGAACCGGCAGTGATAAGGTCATATTACGCTGAAAATACCTTATCACCGCCGCTCGCAGAACCGTAGTGATAAGGTCATACTACGCCAAAAAGTGCGCTATGCTGAAAATACATATCACCGCCATTGAATATACGAACCGGCAAGAACTTTAAATATCACCGCCGTACCGTAAGTTAAACCGGAAGAATATATCACTACCGGTTATAGGTATCAACCGCAAGTGATACTTAACGTTCCACCTCCAAGCGTCGCAAGATGCCTCTTTCTCTCGCGCAAGGCCAACCGTTGCGCTTCACATTCCTCGCCAACCTGCTGTTCTT
The DNA here is from genome assembly GCA_036346375.1 of Guadua angustifolia. Lineage (NCBI taxonomy): Eukaryota > Viridiplantae > Streptophyta > Magnoliopsida > Poales > Poaceae > Guadua > Guadua angustifolia. The sequence goes on along the minus strand of CM070515.1, from coordinate 10,524,975 downwards.
CCTATTCACAATCCACTCTTGTTGCGCTTCACATTCCTCTGCCAACTATTGCTATATAATGCCACTATTGTTGCATGAATGGCAACCCCCACACAATCCACTCTTGTTGCAAGAATGGCACCCCCCAAGAAGCGTGCACGTGTTGGGAAAAGCCCCACTCCGTCGCTAGAGAAGGAGGAGGAGAAGAAGGAGGAGGAGGAGGTGGAGGCGGAGGAGGAGGAAGAGGGGGCACAGGAGGAGGAGGACGACGACAGCGACGGTGGCGAGGAACTGCGGCGTTGGGGCAAGACCAACTCCGCGACCGAATCGGATTCGGATGAGAAGGAGGACGAGCATCGCCGCACATCAAGCGGCAGCTCCGGCGACGAGGAGGAGGAGGAGGACGACGACGAGTTTTGGATATAGGGCTTCGCGCCATTAGACTATTATAATTAGGACTAAATATGTAATGATGGACAAATTATGTTTTGTAATGTTATTTTAATTAATACATATCCCGCAAATTACAAATTTGCTTTCATATGTTCTGTTTTTTAACTAATTATGCTTTCATATGTTCTGTTTTTTTAACTAATTATGATTTCATATGTTCTGTGCGAGATAAATTACAATGTTTCTTATGTTCTGTATCGAACTAATAATGGGGAACAGTAATATCACTGCCGGTTCTATAGTAAAACCGCCAATGAAAATGGTCTTATCACTACCGGTTTTACTATAGAACCGGCAATAATAAATCACTACCGGTTTTACATATAAACCGGCATTGATATCTTCTTATCACTGCCGGTTCTCTATCAAACCGGCAATGATATTACCTCCATTCCTGCGAGAAATTGATACTATTCTTATCACTGCCGATTGAAGTTTTAACCGGCAGTGATAATATTATCACTGCCGGTTGAATTTGGAACCGGCAGTGATAATATTATCACTGCCGACTCGGACCTACCCGGCAGTGATAGGGGGTCGCGGATGAGGCAGTCTGTAGTAGTGGAGATGAATGAAATTGGTCGTCTCTTAACTGTCGAATAGCATCACTCACTAGGGTCGGCATTTGTTCAATCGATCACGAGACGTTGGCATACGCAGGTGTGCAGTAGTAATTCGCGAATGCAGTCGGTTCATTCGATCTCGACCTGATGCCTTTGACGGGGCAATTATTTTGCCATCTATTTACAAACTAGCTAGGTTTACACAGTAAGTATATTGTGTGTTTAGTAGGGCTCGTAGATTTGATAGAGCTGGATATTTCTAACTCCATCAGATCTGTGAAACTGGAGCTGTGAGTACTATAAAGGCCTGTTTGGCAGGGATTTAGCTTCTCCAGATTCTGAGAATCTGGTGAAGCTGAAAATTTTAGCTTCACCAGATTTATGAAGCTGGAGTTGTGAGTACATTAAGAGTGTTTAGATGGATCATCTTGTTTACATTTTAGACCAAAAATATAAACTTAATTTACTTTATTTTAGTCTATAAGTTTCAGATCTCAAGTGAAGTTGGAATCTGGAACTCTACCAAACAGGCCTTAAGAGTATTTAGATGGATCATCTTGTTTACATTTTAGACCAGAAATATAAATTTAATTCACTTTATTTTAGCTTACAAGTTTTAGATCTCAGGTGAAGTTAGGATATGGAGCTCTACCAAATAGGGGATAAACTGTAGTGCAATCATGATTTTGGTGCAAATACCGTGCAATCCTACTAAAAAAAGTTTTGTCGGGGACTGATAGATTTCTGACAAGTCAACGCACGGTCAACAGGGTATCCGGCCCGGGGCAACCCGGCAAGGGTCTTCAGCCACGACCTAGTCCGCGCGGTCTTGCATGACTTGGGGCCTGCCTCGACCAGAGTCTGTTTCCGCACCTCCTCAAGCTCGAGGTCATGAGGTTAGCTCTTGGTCGGGCGGTTTCGCCTCAGGACGTGAGGGATGCATTGACCCGGTGGTTACCAAGATCTAAAATGGTGGCGTCAAGGCAGGAGTGGGCGACATTTTCGGAGCAGTTTTAGTCCGCCTTTAATGCGCATGAAGCCCCCTCCCCGGGAATCTCTCCCGGCCGTTGCAGGCGCCATTCGGGGGTATATAAACCACGCAAGGCATATATAAAAAGGAGGAACTCACCGGCAATAGCATGACACACACACAATGCTCAAACCCGAGCTGTAAACACCCCTTGTACTCACAGTTAGTGAATTCCTCTGCCCGTAGAGAAGATTGGACGTAGAGCTATTACCCTCGCGGGGGCTCGAATCAGTATAAACCCCTGTCTCCTACTCGTTGACACCTCGCCCGACCTTCATCTACGCCATTGTTGACCGAAGCGCTTTCTGGGTCCCTCATACGTACTAACCCCCTTTTCATTTCTGCGGTCAGGCGATTCCGATCGTCGACAAGTTTCAAAAAATTCTGAAAAAAATCATGGATGTACATCTCAACTTACCCCATCTACATATAAAATTTCATGATCAAATTCGTCATATACTAGAAGTTACAAAAAAGATAAATTTAGAGTGCATTTGAACTATTCAAATTTATCGGAAATTTGTCAAACTCAAACCTGATCACACAGACTTAAACGCAATCAATCACTATCATAAATATGAATAGACCGATCAGTCATGACTAGTCCTTGATCGTCCGGCACGTGCCTGTCGATCGTATCGGGCAGCCGATCGCGTGCATCGTAGGTAGCATCTCCGCACCAGAGTCTCCGACAGGTCGTTTTTTTCTTGTAGCCATAGAAATACAGTAACAGGCCGGGGAGTGTGTACTTTTTTTTTTTTGGGTTGGTTGGTGGCTTGGTGAAGCGTCGATTCATCTGGAGTACACGCGACCAAGCAAGCAAGCTCAATGATATTTTTTTACTCAGTGATTCAATGATTTGGGAAGAGAAGAGAACCCAATAAATGCAATGCTGGCCAATGCTGCCGCGTGCAGCCTCTCGCTGCTGCTTTGCCCCCAGCGCCCCCTCCTGCACTGTACCTCACCTGAGTGGAGTATAGGGTGAAAAAAAACTCGAAACTCACGAGTTTAACGAATATTTGGAAACTCGACTCGATTTATTCGAACTCGTTCCTTAACGAGTCGAGTCGAGTTGGGTTTTGAACTCGTTAAGGTAACGAGTTTAACGAGCAAGCTAACAAGCTTAACGAGTCAGAAAAAATACTATAAGTCTATAACCCTAACCTGTTCCTTCAACCTTCAAACCCGATTCTTTTTCCTCATTTCACATCCGCAATTCCCTAATTCCCAGCTTAGCTACGTCTCCACCCTCACCCTTGCTTTCGACACCTTCGCCGCCACTGTGCTCCTCTCCTTCACCGACAAACATCATAACGAGCTAACTCGAGCCAACTCGAGTTTTTAACGAGTCGAGCCGAGTTGAGTTTTCAGCTCGTTAAGAAAATGAGTCGAGTCGAGTTGACTCGTTATCTTAACGAGTTTAACGAGTAAAGTCGACTCGATATCCAGCCCTAGTGGAGTACCTCACGCTAAGACCCTGTTTGGAACTAAAGTTTTCTAAAACCATGGTTTTGAAATACCATGGTCTGCAATTGTTTTGAAATAAATACCATGGTTTTACCTAACTCCATAAAAACCATGGTATTTCTTGGAACTACCAACTGTTTGGTTTCATGGTTTTTTTGGCTGGCATACTTCTCAAAGTATTGATTGCACACATGTTAGGCATACTATTCCTTCACAAAGCTACGTCACGCAGAACCAATAAACCTACGTTCAGGAAATTTTTTGGCACGACACAGCCAAAAAAAGATGGCAAAACAATACAGACTTATGTGCGCTTATATATTTTCCATCCAAGCTAAAATCAATGAACCAAATCCAACAAATACAAACTTCTCGAAACTGAAAGTAGCTAAGAATGTCCTGCAAAACCCAAGACTGTTATCAAGTTGCATTTCACAAGTTGTGGCAACAAACTGAGTTCAGAGGAAAACAAAAAAAATGCCACACAGCAGCTCAGATGACCATTGCCGTTGCTTCACACGAACTCAAGCTTCATCCCAACTCCTAACAAACGGGCATAACTAACTACTATTTTGTGATTTATCAGAGAAATGGTGAACAACATCTTTAAGCCTGAAACCAAGTAACTTAACAGGACCTTGAAATTCAAGATCATACATACATTTTCTCGCACAAAATCTAAGCTGGTGCTAGAACACCTCTTCCATTTGAACAAAATCTCGCACAAAAAAATTGAAACAAAAGGCAGTGAAAGTGAGCCTTAGATTTGCAGTAGCCTACGAACTCAAGCCACGAACTCAACCCAGTATACGAACTCAAGCCACGCTCTCATGCGCCCTGGGCGCCGGCGTCTTCACCACTTCCACCCAGTCTACGAACTCAAGCCGCTCGACAACCTGCTCGACAACTCAGCCTCCGCCAGGTGCGCCGTCGCCGCCTGCTCCAGGAGGATGAGGAAGGCGCGGCCAGAAAAGAGGGCATCCACGGCGACGGTATGGGCTCGCCTCGCTGCACGGGACGGTGGGGGAGGATGAATGCGACGGCGTAGGGAGGGGCAACGGCGTACCTTTCTCGCGGGGCATGGAATCGGCGGTGGCCGGCGGCGGCGACATCGGCGGCGACGAGGCCAGTCCTCCACTTCTTGCGATGGATTTGGGGAATGGGGAAACAAAGACTTCTTATGATGGATTGGGGGAATGGGGAAACAGAGTGCTCCACTTCTTGCGATAGGGTTCAGGAAAAACAGCACTGGCGGTGGGACAAGAAAAACGCTGCAGACGGAGCCGCAATGAGCCAGATTCATGACTGAGCTTGTGGCCGGTGAGAAAACTTTGGTCTGGACTGGAGTTTTTAATACTCCAAAAATACTATGGTATTAGCAATACCATGGTTTTTAAAACAGAGTTTTTAGAGAGGCAACCAAACACCTCATGGTATAAAATACTATAGTATTCTCATATACTATAGTATTGCCTAGAAACCATAAAAATACTACGCTTCCAAACAGGCCCAAAGGTGTTTGTTGGTTAAGGGCTTTAGGCTCAACGACAACGTGCGTGACTACGTACTCGGACAGGTAGGCCCAGGTTGTGTCTAGTCCACAGGCGTAGCCAGCCACGGCCCACGGAGATGGGGAGGCTCTGCTTCGCCGTGAGACCTTGACGTGCACAAATCAAATGGGTCGATCCAACCAACGGTTGAGGCAACAGAACAGGGCCGTAGATTTTGCAGGGCTTTTCCGGGCCATGAATCTGCCCGTCTCGCACGGCGGAAAACTTTCGGGGTGCTCGTGTCCGTGTTGCCCGCCCGGAACGGCTGGCGGCGTCGCGCGGCCGCCGTGTCGAACGTTGCGCCGCCGTGCGCAAGTCGTGCCGCGCGCCGTGGCGGCCCTCGACCGACCGGACTGGACCGGCCCGAGTTCAGTCAGACCTGCTGCTGTGATTTGCACGCCTTTTCGTTTTCCGAAACCGAAATCGTACTTTGGATCGACTGAAAAGAACTGAACCGGGGAAAATCGGGACAAAACAGAGTACTCCACAGCATATACACAGCTACTCAGTACACGAAAAGCTATATATGTGAATTGATGAAGTAATGTACAACGACAAAATCTCAATGCTACATGCACGTACGTATTTACAGCCAGCTATACATGCGCGCGCGCTCTCTCTCTCTCTCTGAATCCGACATGAGGAAACAATCCAAGGTATGAAAGAACGTAGGTATACATGTCAGTCGATCCCAGCTAACTAGAACTACACACACGTGTATATGGTGACTAACCTAACGAAAAGGACGCGTCTAGACCGTGCGCCGACACAGCGGGCACGATGCGTGCCTGAGCAACCAGCCGTCGATGCACGGCAGGTGGAACGTGTGACCGCACTGCGGCAAGCTCCGCGCCGTCTCGCCGGCTTCGAAATCCTGCAAGAACAGCAGCAGCAACTGTTAGCTCAGAGATACGCAAGAGCTGCACGCGAGGCAGCGTACGGCGGCGGCGGCGTCGTGCAGGTGCAGGGTGCATACCTGAAGGCACACGGAGCAGCCGATGCGTTCCCCGCTGCCGTCCACGACGGTGTGCTGGGTGAACCGCATCACGGGGAGCTCGTCGATGGCGTCCATCGGCATGCCCTTGGCGGCGGCGCCCGCCTCGAACATCTCTGACAACGTCGGCGCCCCCTCTCTGAACGGCGAGTCCACGGCGTTCATCTGAGCGTAAGACCAACCAACCAAAAAGAAGGCGGCTTTCGTCACAACTCGCAACATGTGTCCAATGCACAAACTCAAAACTTTCTAACCAAACAGACTCTTAATTAAATCATCATCACGAGTGCAGCTCGATCATAAACTGAACAAATTACTGCTTAATATGTACCTGGCTATCCACGGCGTTCTGCACGGCGGGGTCCACCTTCTCGCGCACCAGGCGCCCGGTCAGGAGGCTCCAGATCACATCAAGCTGAAACAACGAATTGCAGTACAAACTTGTTATGTTTGTGCTCAGTTGGATACGGCAAAAATGCAAATTAATTGCCAAAATAATTAATCTGCATCGACTAAGCTAACAGGTCAAGTACCACGTATAGAACGCTCCAGATGCCCGACTCGTCGGAGCGCCACATGGCCATGGACGAATCCACGACCTCCATCGCCACCACCGCGCCGGAGATCGCCCCGATCCCTGCCCCGCGCACCAGGCCGCTCTCCGTCGCCAGGCCGATCAGCCCGCCCGTGATGGCTCCAAGGATCGTGCCCACTGCAACATGTACAACAAGAATGAAAAACAGCTGCATCAGCTGCCCGCGATTGCACCATGCACATGAGGAAAATGAAACTAAGCCAAGCGCCAAAGAAAGGGTGGGCATGCATGCTACCGACCTGTGGCGAAGACGAAGGTGATTAGGCCGCGAACCACTGCGCCGGCGACACGAGCCGGCAGGCGGGAGATGCTCCTGCCTCCGGCGCCGGCGTTTGCCGCGGCCGCGTCCTGGCCTGAGGAGAATGCGGGAGGGAGTATTGATGAGTCGGCGCGAAGTGCTGCTGCCTCCATGGATATTGCTGAACTGCTTGTCGGTACGGATCGGATGTTCTGCGCAGGAGATGGTTGTGTATTAATTGGATAAGGGGAATTGCTGATCGATTTGTAAACTTCTAACAGATGAGATGAAGGCTTATGCTGGACTGGAATTTTTTTATATGTATGCTTGAAGATGAGTATACACTATATAGGGTGCTATGAAGCGCGTTGATTAATTAGTTGAAGACTCCAAGTGAACCAGAAATGCAGATTAGCTAATTGGAGGAATTGTCGAGTGCACTTGGCTTGCCAGGTCAGCCATGCACCGTCTGCTGCCAGAATGCCACGCAAGCTTTCTTTCTTTTTTTTCCTCTCTAGTCTAGACAACCTAACTCAATCATGTTGAGAAAAAAAAACTATTTTCTGTCCTTAATTTCGGCATTGTTAATTAGTACTCTATCCGTCTAATGTTACGTAGCGTATTTTCTCTTAGAACATATACGAAGAACATATTAAAAATAGCTAGACTGCGCCTAATTATTACTTCTAAGCTCTATATTTAATTATAAATGTAGAGTATATCAAGTAAATCTTAATATTTATTAGAGATATAAATGGAACATCCTACTAATTTTTGCATTGGAACATAAAAACACCCTATATTTATGGACAAATCCACTAAAAAAAAAATACCCCTTCAAACTTAAATGGATGGAGTAGCTCACAACTCACTCTATGACTTTGTGACTGTTTAGGGGAGTTATAATTTTTCTGAAAAGCCTTTTTTTTATAGGCTTAAAAGCGGTTGTAGCTTTTTTATAAAAAGACCGTTTGATAAATATCTAATTTCCCTCAATAATAAGCTGCAAAAACAGATCTAGCCTAACTTTTAGTTTTTGACTTTTGCTAGTTATGTATAGATTTGTCTTATGCCAAAAGCTACTTAAAAACTAAACTGTTTGGAGGACTTGCTGGTTTTTTAAAAGCTGAAGCTGACTTTAAAGCTCCCAAGCAGTGCCTTTATACAGTCCTATATCTGCTGCTTACCACTCATTGTCATTTACAAATCTCAAGTGGCAGCCAAGCAAGCTTGGCGTAGCTGGCGGAACGAGTCCATCCGGCAAGGCAGAAGGTAGTTGTGTTGTGAGCAGCATAAATGCTAACCATCCAGCACGCGGCTGATGGAAACGGCGGGTGGTTGGGGCTACGCGCGTCGCGCCGTGCCTTCCCGACGTTCCCGTGTCCCGGTTCCTTGCCTCACCCGCTCTCTTAACGGCGAAGCTTCTCTCTTCCTGCACTGTACCGCACATCCTAACAAACTGGGAGCCCAGAGCAACGGATGCGATTCCCCTTGGTCACCTTGTGCCTCGCAGTTCGCCGCTTGAAAGCGGATTCCGAAACTACTCAGGGTCTATTTGGTAGAGCTCTAAATTCTAACTTCACTTGAAATCTGAAACTTGTAGGTTAAAATAAAGTGAATTAAGTTAGATTTTTAGTCTGAAATGTATACATGATGATCCATCTAAACACTCTTAGGCTCAGTTTGTTTAGGCTTAAGCTTGAGCTTATTTGGCTTCTACACCTCTATAAGCCACAAGCCAAAACAAACAGTATTTTTCCAGCTAGATGGAAAGAAGAAGCTTCTAGCCCAATTTGTACTACGCGATAAAAGTAAGGAAAACGATGCTTCTCGGGGTGGCTGGAGCTTCTAAAAATCCCACTTCCTTAGTACCCTTACAACTTAACTATTACTCCCTCCGTTCCAAAATATAGGGCGTATTAGAATTCAAAAAAGTCTTTTGAAGTAAACTTTGACCATTAATTTCTATTATAATATATTATGAATTGTTATGAAACCAACAATAATTGAAAGATAAGTGAAATATGAATCAATTGATACATCTTTTGTAAATTAAACATGCACATAATTTGACTAATTCTTAGTCAAAATTTATGTAATTTGACTTTTCTGAATTCTAATATGCCCTATATTTTGGAACGGAGGGAGTATTTACGAAAAATTGTCATCCTCATCCAGCTCCAGCAGTTTCTTCCAGTTCTAACAGCTTTTTCCAGCTCTAGCCAAATAAGCTCAAGCTCCAGCCTAAACAAACTTAGCCTTAATGTACTCACAGCTCCAGTTTCACGAATCTAGTCAAGCTAGAATTTTCAACTTCACTAGATTCACGAATATAGTGAAACTGAATCCCTACCAAACAAACCCTCGCTCGCTGCGAGAGTCACGGGTGCAGCCTATTGGAATGGTGGCAGAAAATCGCCGGTCAGTTTCTGCGGCCTGCAGCGAGCAAGCTCCTTGTTTCAACGCACATTGATTCCGCAAGGGAGAAGTTTCTACGGCGATTAAAAGCTCTATCGGCAACATCTCTGACCTCTTCTGTATCGTCGCCGGATGCAGGTGGGAATATTCAAGATGGGCAAACAGCATTGCATCCATCGATATGTCATTATATATCCCACGCAAAAAGTCTAACCAGATCTGAAAAGGTCATGGTTTAAGGTGGTTGAGACCAGAACGGTCAGTGCAGGGGGGGATATTGATAACTGTAAGCCACACCAGCAGAGCCCAAATGGGCCATGAGGCCTTTGGGCATCTAGCGGTGTTGGGAAATATAGCCGCCCGATGAGATCGCCGTTGTGACTTCCCTGTTCTCTCCCTGCCTGTCTCTCTGTCGATGTGATAGGTTTTCTCAATGGGCTCTCCTCGGTTCCTTGCAACTAAGCTGATTATTACTGCAACTAATTTTATAGAAATCATTGGTACTACGACCAATTTTCTTTGGCAATTTTATGACAACATTTTGTTTTGAAACAGGCTTCTCGTAGGTCCATATCGTACTCCACCACAAGTGCTAGTTGCCTTATAATGTTTGGGCAACTCATCCACGCGCTACTTTCGTAAGTAAAATATATTCTGCATTTACAGTTCTCGGGTGTTACTTTTCAGTATAACAGATCTGTATTGTGCACTTGTTCTTTTTATCCAACATTTTCAGAACCTGACTTGATTGGGATTATATGTTCCAGTAATTAGGATGATCATCAGCTCTAGAGTGCATCTCATCAGCAGAGCATCTAGTACAAGCACACCGGTGGCCATGCTAATTGTTACTTTGGCCCCTTCGTCTCAGCTTCTGCTTAAAAAAAAGCAGATTGTCTGTCAAACGGGAGGATTCTGAACAGTGTCTCCCATAATCAGAAGCTGCCCTCTATATAGGGGGTGTTTAGGATAACTCTAGCTCCACCAAAATCTTTGGAGTTGATAGAGCAGGGTATATCTAGCTCTAGAAATTTATAGAGCTAGAGCTGTGAGTACATTAAGAGTGTTTAGGTAGATCATCTTGTTTACATTTTAGACTAAAAATATAACATTAATTCACTTTATTTTAAACTATAAGTTTCAGATCTGAGTTGGAGCTGGGATCTAGAGCTCTCCCAAACAGGGCCATAGAATCAAAATCCGGCTGAAACCTGAGATCTAGAACCTAGAAGTCATAGTTGGCCTGACCCAATTCTCCTATAATCAAAAACAACTTCTCCCATAATCCAGAAACTGAAACGAACTGAGTCTCTATTTGGAACTGGATGCTAAGGTAATGCATGATGATTTGCACGTAAACCTTAATGCGATAGATTTGATGTTTTCAAATATCTGTGCATAGTTGGGGTTTTTTTTTTTTTTTGCATTATGCTAGAAAATGGTGTTTGCTTGGGTAGGTTGCTGGTTTTTCATTGCTTATGGTCCAGCTCGGCTATTAAACAAGGAAAAATATCCTGTGCAATCACTCCTCTCGGTGAAACCATCGTGCAACTGAACTAAAAAAAGTTTCAAAAAATTCTCAAAAAAATCATGGATGTACATCTCAACTTACCCCACCTACATATAAAATTTCATGATCAAATTCATCCTATACTAGCAGTTACAAAAAAGACAAATTCAGCATGAACAGTGATTTTTTACTGTTCATCACTATTTTTGCTGTTTGTTTTTTTCATATCTTTCAAATGCGATTGGGTTTGGTCTTCAAATTTTGCACGATTGTAGAAGCTCACCTCCCCTACATATGGTAATTTTTTGAGAATTTTTTAAAACTTTTTTTAGTTCAGTTGCACGGTGATTTCACGGAAGGAGGGGGTTGCACCGGATATGTTGCCATTAAACAATGCCTGCCTATTTGTTTGCGGCCCAGCACAGCCCATCCCAGCTATAAAGCTCGGCTGCGCTAGACTTGGGGCATGGCCACTACGGTCCAGCTTGTAGGAGGCCCAGCGAACACAACCTCTTAAGGCATTGAAGGGGAGACCAGAAAACGCCTTTCGTTTTCACCCTTCAGCGGCTCCTATTCAACAGGGCTATTAGAGAAGCAGCTTCGTTCCTGGGTCTTTGCCAGGTTTGAACTCCAAAGTCATTTACGCCCAGTTTTTAGCCCTACACCTCAGTCTTACGAGAAAAAAAAAGTGCTCTAGGTCGGGGAAAACAAGAAGAAGATTGTTCACCGGTCTGTCTCCAGCCTCCCAAATCAAACATACATTGACAGGAGTTACCGCCCAGAAGGGCACGAGAGAAAAAACAAAACCAAAGTTGGAGTCGTCGGGTGAGAACTGAGATCTAATAATAATACGTTGCACGTTAACCCAGGTGAAGTCAGAGAACAGGTTGCTATGTAGATACTGAGGCAGTGACTGAGTGAGCCACTAGATATCTTTCGTAAGAGCTGTAAATGTGTAGTGAAGTTAATGAAGGAGTAGTACTGAGCTAAGTGGCCACTTGTACTAGCTCTTGCCAAACTTTTACTTTGGCAGGAGCTCTCGTTTCCAAAAGGCTCGGAGTAGCAAATCAGCTCGATGGCTTTTCTTTAGGCATCATCTTGATACTGTTCATCTTCTAGGAACCTTTTCTGCTTTTCTGAAGCAAGAATTACTTGCAAAGCGTATTGATGTTTGTTTCCGCCTTTGTCCTTTGAATCGCCCATGGAAAGAAGAGAAAGATGAATCGTAGCCGTCAGAAATAGTAAGCGTAGAATTGATGAGTGGGACATGGGGCTAGAATGGATTCGAAGAGTACTTTTTTTTCTTCTTCTTTCTCTATGAGAGACCAAAGAGTGCTGCTGTTCAAGCAATCTAGAAGTGTGAGAGTCAGGTGTGCTGCACCCAGGTTCACAATATTGAATTTTTGAATAATTTTTTATTTTCAATCATCGGCAAAAACTGATAGAATTCGAAGAAGATCAAAGTTAAAAATTTTGAACTTAGCGGTCAAACAAGGTCGAAAAAATTCGAAAACCCATCGATTTTCTCTATTTTTGACCAGTTTTGTTTGATTTTCGAGCGATTTTATTTTATTTCCGACACAATAAAGGAAAATTAAAAAATAAGGAAAATTGGAAAAATTTCAGAAAATATGAATATATCCCAATTAATATATAAAACATCTCAGAGAAATTTCAACAATTTTTGAATTCATTTTTAGTACTTCTAGAAAATAAAAAAAACAAGTAATGAAAAGGAACAGAGACACTGTCAGATTTCTATAAAAATTTACAAGATTGATCATACTCTGAATTTTAATGGAATCATAAATAATGACCAAGGATCGTGTGGTAAAATTTTCAGAAATATTAGACTTCAATTACTACCCCTACAAAATCAAAAACAGAAGAGCATATACAAAGATAGTAGCACTGTTATAATTTGAAAAAAATACACAGGTCTGATAGTCATTTGAAAATTTTACATAATCATTATAATTTTCTCATAACCTCATAAAAAATGTTAATAAATATTAGAATTCATTCAGTGCCTCTAGAAAATCAAAAACAGAAGAGCATATATTCTGACAATAGCACTCTTAGAATTTAAAAAAAAATACACTGGTCTGATAATGAATTGAAAATTTTACAACATCATTATCATTGCTTTAAGACCTCACACAAAACTTTTTAATATTTTTTCATAGATTTTTTCCAAATTTTCTAAATTTTTTGAATTTGAATTCCATCGGTATACCAAGCGGTTTTAGAGATCAAATTGTGGCGGTACAGTCGATAATCAAGAAAATCGCTAGATTATTGAAGATATTGTGAACCTGGCTGCACCCACAATTTGTGTTATTAAATTCAAAGGACACGCATACAGCATACTGTGCTGTACTATCCTACTTTCTAGAGAGACATTCGATGCTGCTGAATTGGAAGTAGAAACTCAAGAGTACTACTGCTACCAATACCCTTATTGTCCTTTTTCCTCTGTTAGGTCCTGTGTAAAACTTAGGGGTGTTGTGATAGTGAAAAATGAAGAACAAAAGTGGGATTAGAATATAGGTGGGATAGATCTATTATTTTCTAGATCCAACCGCTAAATTTAGCTTAGCTTGTATGCAGGGCCGGTCCTGAGTTTTTGGGGGCCCGGGGCGAAATTATAGACGGAGACCTCCCTAACATAAGCATCAAAATATTTTATACTACCATGTATCAATTAAAAAGATAATATTCAGTGTACTATAGAAATTGTTACCGATAAATAAATGGAAGTACAAAAGTGAGATTATTTACCTTAAACATTTGTAGAGATCATCTTAGAAAATATCTTCTAACATTGCTAGATACAAAATCATCAATTATGGCCTCAACATTAATGTCATCCAATAACTTCTTCTCAATATATAAAGTTGCCAGACCATTTAACCTTTCTTGAGACATTGTAGATCTCAAATAGTTCTTTAATAATTTCAACTTTGAAAAGTTTCTTTCGGTGATGCCACGCTTTCAAGACAATAAATAAAATCCGATACAAATGTAAATATTACTATAACAATCCACTTTTCTAACAAACTCAAATATCTCCATAGCAGACATTGGTCTATCTGGTAAAGTCATTTGTAGTATTCTTAACTCAGAAATCAGATTATTTGACTCAAAATCAGATGAATCATCAACAGAGAAAGTTTTTGTCAACTTAGTACAATAATCTTTAAGTTCAATATAATCTAATGACTTTAAAGTTGTTGAGCTCAGAAAAGGCCCAAATATACCTTTGAATACTTAAAGTTCTTCAAATCTGTTTTTCAATGAACGGACCATATCAACCATAATAAAAAAGTAATTAACTTTAAAATTTTTCTCATCTTATAGAATTGCTTCACTACTGCAATCATTTTCATCAAACTATTAAAGATTGCTTCGGTTTCGACAAAAAAAACAGATTGACATACGTTTACTAATATTAATTCCCGAAGATCCCATCTTTGGATTGACATGAAATTTGGATTGTAGAAACTAAATTCAATTTTGAAACTAACCAAACAAAAATCAGCTCAATCGGATCTATGGATCTAAAGTTATGACCTTCACAAATTGATTATACTAATAGATGACGGGGCCCCGATAGTTTGGGGGCTCGGGGCGGCCGCCCTGCTCGCCCTACCCCAGGAACGGGCTTGATCTCGCTTGTCACAAAAAAGTGACATTTTTACTTTTCGAAGTCAACAAGACCGCTCTTTTGACCACTAAATTATCTTTTTGAAAAAAGTTAAAAAAGTGCAATATTATAAAAGTATTTTTCATGACAAATTCAGTCATTATTTTCATATATCCAAATCATATGTTTTAACCGATATTTTTTGGTTAAAATTAATAGAATTTGACTACACGTATTCTAGAGTGTTACTCTTTTGTGTCAGGAGGGAGTATATAAAAGGACTGCACCCACTTCGACATCTCATGATTTGACCAACATTGCAGCACACTGAAATGATCACTTTTACCCCCCAAATCTCATTTTTTGCAACTATGACCCCCTCCTGAAGCAGAATTACAAACATAGCCCTGTTCCTAACCACACTCGCCGGGAACAGCAAGTGTCCCCTTCCGCAGCAAGGGAAGGGGCTAAATTGCAAATGCGTTCGTGGAGTCACTAAAAAAATGAGGTAAGAGGAGGCTAGAAAAGAGATAACCTCCAGCACATTACCTTCACTTTGTGATATGTGTTGTTCTAAAAAAGAACACCTAGCACACTAGCAGTGCACCAATGATTTAGGGTGCAATCGGATCGGATGCTTCCCGATCAACCATACGACCGACCACATTCAGATTGAATTCGAGAAGTCCGATCGAATATTTTTCAGATTCGCTCTTTGTATCGGATATCAGTACATTTGATATGAGCCCTTCCACTTCAGTTCAGTTTATATGTTGTCCGTTACTAAAGAAACAGTGTGCAAGAAATTACTCTCGCTTCTTTTTACCCTTTCCCTTTAAACATGCAACCCTGTTGTAGCATTTTGCTGATATGGGCTTGTGATACGAAGATCTAAAGAACATCATAACCAGTCCAACTCCTCCAGATTTAGTTTACTTTACCTTTTGCTTTTCTCCCCCTTGTTCCCTTTAACTTTTCCCTTTTCTTTATTTATAGTCCTATTTCTTACTATCATCTCATATTGCCAGTTTGCCACTCTTTTCCCTAGGTTCTCACTTTAAGCATCTTGTCTTTGCTTCTTCAGGGAGGCAGAGAGCCTTCTTATATTAAAAAAATGAGGGTGGACTAACCACACTTACTTGCATACGGTATTCTTCAACCTGCAACCAGAGCTCTTGCCACCATGGCAGGGCTTAGCACCGGAGCAGGAGCTCCTGTTGTGAAGGTGTACCATGAGAAATCCATGATCCTACCGGATGTATCAAGGGTGCTTGCATGCCTGTATGAGAAAGATGTCAAGTTTGAGTGTGTCAAAGACTCCTACAAGGACATACTCAGACTCCAGGTATTTGCTGTGTCAGGTTTTCTGCAACACCCAAATTGTAGAAGCAGTAGTTTCGTTAGTTTATGCAAATTAATTGATCCCATTTCAAGTTTTTGTTTTCTTCCTCCACCTCTCCAGGCATCGAGGAATGTCCCAGTTCCGTTCTACGATCAACAAACATTTCTACAAGGTAACCCTGCTTCTGCTGTTACATAATACAGCCATCCTAGTTGGTGAGGTGCATTCCATGATTCTTTTAAGCTAGTGCGGCTACAACAAATTAGCAGTTAAGTTACACATTCTAGAATGAGATATAGTAGTCTTGATCCCTTACCGTTAACCATCTTGAGATGCACGCCTTTTTAATAAGGAAGGTTGCTCTGAGAACATCAACCCAAACCCAATGAGAGAATTCGAGGGTTAGATCGTGTGCATCTGCCCTGCAAATCAATTGGCACAGGAAATTTTTAAATCTGCTACAAATAAAATCATCGCAGTAATCCATAACCATGTTTTCTCTGAAGATTTAGACAGGGTGTTATAAATACCTTATCAATGCAATGGCAGGCAAAATAACAAGAAAGTTAAAATAAATAAATAAACACTCCGCAGTTCATGCTCAAGATTCAAAATTCCAGCGAAATTTTAGAAATTTTGGCTGAGATTTTGGATTTCAGCCGAAGACAAGATTACAAATCCTGTCAAATAAAAAAAATCGAATCACTACAATAATTTCAGAAATTTCATCAAATTTCACTGAAATTTCGGGTGTTTCACTAGATTTCAAGTTTTTTAGACCGGATTTGGGTCAATACCTCTTAAGAATATCATCCTCCATGAATTTTTTTTGAAAAAACAAATTTTTGAGATGTTTTATGAAAATAACAGAAATACTATCAGATTTTTATAAAAAATATGCAAGCTTGATCTTGCTATAAAAAATTTATGGTACCATCTTAAGTAATCTATGATCATATAAAAAGAATTCCAAAAGAATTGAACTTAATTTGTTACCTTTAAAAAATAAAAAAAAGAACATAAATGATACAATACCCTTGTCAGAATTTTATAAATTTGCTCGAGTGTGATCATAATCCAAAATTTTTATAAGAACTTAAGCATTGCCTCAGAACCTTTCTACGAAAGTTTCAAAAATTTTAAGCGTTTCTTGGTTGCTCAATCAAATCTATAGAAGCAATATATGTACTCAGTCAAGCTTTTATAAGGATAGTACCACTGTCTGAATTTTTAAAAATTCCTTAAGCTTCTTCTGAAAATTATATGGTAACATTATTGATGTCAAGACAATGTACAAAATTTTTAAAAATTTTCTAACATGATTTCAACAAATTTTCTTTTGGTTGAAATTTACCAGTAAGGCTTTTATCAGGATAGTACTACTGTCAAAATTTTTAAAAATTCCTCAGGCTTGATCATCATCTAAAAATTTTATAGAAACATTAATAATGTGTCAGGACCATCCACAAATTTTCTAACATGGTTTGAATCATTTTTCATTCGGTTCAAATTTGCCGGTAAGACTTTTATCAAGATAGTAGTAATGTCAGAATTTTTTAAAATTCCTCTGGCTTGATCATTATCTAAAAATTTTGTGGAAACATTATGATGCGTTGGCACCATCCACAAAAATTTTCTAATATGTTTTGAACCATTTTTTGCTCGGTTGAAGTTTGTTGAGAATCTCGGAAATCCCGGTCCAAAATAATTTGGATTTGAATTTTTCTTTTTGGATTTAGTACAGATTTTGTCCAAAATTTCGAGATCTCGCTAAAATTTCGGATTTCAGTCACCTCCGAGAAATGATCCAAAACCAAAATTTGAAACCTTGTTCCTGCTTATATATTCTTTGACCATGTAATGTCCCCTTTCATTTGAATGTGCTATTACAAATGATTTTCATCAAAAGTAGTGCAAACTGCAAACCAGTTTGTTCCAAGTCCCCCATGCACATTGCGCAATAAGCAGCAACTTGTTCCATGACGGAAATGAAAATATGCAACGTTATATGCATGTCTTATAAACATGGTTTGGAAATGAAAAGATTCACGAAACACTTCAATAGAAACACTGAGAAAATGCAAGAATTATATCTGACATGTACGCAAGTATTTCATGGTCGTGCCAGCAGGATTTCATGGTGCCAGAATATAACACTATCTCTTTCTATGTACGAATCATATGAATTAAACTACACCATCTCAGTTTTTCAAGTGAAGATATGTAGGAGTTCCTTATTGTTCCCAAGAAACTAGAGTTGCAGAATTTATATGTCTTCTAAATTGCAGAATCAAGAGCAATCTGCCGCTATATAGCAGAAAACTACGAACAGCAAGGGTATCCTTTCCTCCTGGGGAAGGATGTCCTTGAGAGGGCTTCCATTGAACAATGGCTCCGGCATGAGGAGCATGCCTTCGATCCTCCGAGCCGGGCATTGTTCTGCCACCTGGCCTTTCCTTTGCATGATGAAGGCGATCATGATATCAACAGAGAGAAGAGAATGCTGGAAGAAGTCCTGGCAGTCTACGAGCAAAGACTTGGCGAGAGTGAGTTCCTTGCTGGGAACAAGTTCACCCTTGCTGACCTTGTTCACCTACCAAACACCCACCACATTGTGACATCCGAAAAGTTCACCTACCTGTATGACTCGAGGAAGAACGTGCAGAGGTGGTGGAATACGATCTCTGCCCGAGATTCTTGGCAGCAGGTGCTGAGGGATATGAAGAGCGTGGAGGAGCAGTACCAAATGGAGAAACATGAGCAGCAACAGCTGCAGCTGCAGCAACAACAGCAATGGCAGACACAACCTCCTCCAACATATGGTGGCCGCAACATTCGCATAGACCATCGGGAGCATACTGGCACCAAGTCACAGACAATACTGGTCCCACCTCCCAGCACTGGTTTTATCGCAACCTCTATTTCATCAGTTCAAAAGGAAGAGCAACCTCCGCCGGCAAAAACAACCTCTCATGATAAATCTTCACCTTCTGGTCCTGAGGCAGGTGAAACACCTTCTGATCAGAAAAGTGTTGTGCGGACTCCTGATGCACGACAGCGTTCTGAGCAAGAGAAGATGGCCTCAACTGATCAGCGAGCTGCTGCTCATTTGGCAGAGAAGGTGGCAGCCAAAGATGTTCAAGGTGAAACTGCACCACAAGTTGACCGTGGTGCCCGAGACATCACCAAGGAAGCTAGAGAGGCTGATCAAAGGAGGGCTACATCAGCACCAACCCGGGAACTGCTATCAGGTGCTCAAAATGGCCGTCAGCAATCTAAAGCACCACCTGCTGATCTGAAAGTATCTGATGCAGAATTCAAAGAAGATGCTCAGGATGCCACGAGCGGAGATGAAAGGTTCTCAACTAAGAGGCTCAGGAAAATGTTTGAGGAAAGTGAAGCAGAAGTACTCAGATCACAGTCTACAGATTTGCAAGCCCCTGCAAAGGAGGAAAAAACTTCCGTTTCTGCTGCTCATTTGGCAGAGAAGGTGGCAGCCAAAGATGCTCAAGGTGAAACTGCACCACTAGTTGGACACCATGATGCCCGAGACATCACCAAGGAAGCTAGAGAAGCTGATCAAAGGAGGGCTCCATCAGCACCAACCCGGGAACTGCCATCAGGTGCTCAAAAGGGCCATCAGCAATCTAAAGCACCACCTACTGATCTGAAAGTATCTGAAGCAGAATTCAAAGAAGATGCTCAGGATGCCATGAGTGGAGATGAAAGGTTCTCGACTAAGAGGCTCAGGAAAAAGTTTGAGGAAAGTGAAGCAGAAGTACTCAGATCACAGTCTACAGATTTGCAAGCCCCTGCAAAGGAGGAAAAAACTTCCGTTTATAAGAAGCCTTCAGATGTTCAAGACGGAAAAAGGCAAGCCGGTACTGTCTCGGCTGATGGAAAAACTGAAAGTCCATCAACCGGCACACGAGCTCCGGACACTCCAACCAGTGCTGATGAAAGGAAAGCCACTTCACCACCAAAAGGAGGAATGGCTCCTGATGATCGCGGTGCCACTGAGCCACAGAAATCGCCATCCAGCAATGAGCAAGAATCAGCTCCACCGGTGCCAAGCCAATCACCAACAACTAGTGCTGGGCGTGATGATGACCTGGCCCAGTTATCCACCATTGACCAATTGCAACACGCATCTGCACCTCCTTCTTCAATCCAACAAGTATCTCCTGGTGCTCCTAGCATTGATGAGTTGGCCAAAACGGCAGGTGTTGACAGGAGAGCACCAACAAGCACACCAAAGCAAACCTCAACTGATGCTAGAAATGCTTTAGCACCGGTGCAAAGAGTTGCTCCAAGTGCTGATGGTATCAGTGACAAACAGTCCGAAAAGAGTATCATGTATGAAAGAGCGCCAGAAATGACACCAAGGCTGGCACCATCTTCTGACACTCACCGTACTTCAGCATCAATCCAAGAAGCAATTAGGGTTCCCCGTGGCCCTAGTGATGATATGTTGAGAAAGGCATCAGGCACTGATCAAATAGCCACTACAGTTCCATCAAAGAAAACACCAGCCCAAGGAGAAGTCCCTGATGTTCATGATACTGGTGATGACACAACCAAAAAACCTGCTGTTGACACAAAGGCAGCACCAACCCCACCAAGGCAAGAACCAGTTTCAAGTTCTCAACAAACAACTGAACAGATTAAAGAAGTCGCTCCTACCTCACATGGCATCACTGGAGATGAGTCAGCCAAGATAGTAATGGCCGATGAAAGTGCAACACCACCTGCGCCAGCATCTGATGGAAGAGTTGCTTCCACAGCTCTCAGAGGAGGCATACTTGAAGTCAAACCATCAGTTGCTGATCCAAGAGATATGCCTACCACACCAAGAAGACCAGCACCAACTGCTGACACTCAACGTCATACCACATCTGGTAAAGTAGCCTCCACTGAAAGAAAATTTTCCCAATCTATGAATGGTGTCCCAGGCTGCCGTGTGTATGCATGGACAGCAGCACTCGGCAGGCAATAAGGGAGCACTAAACAGTTAGCTCAAATCAGGCACCTAGGACTTCCACAAAATAGCACTTCCAAATTTCGAAATGAGTTTCATGCACCAACCATCTCACACAAAATCCTAATATCTTATAGGAAAATGCTGCATTTTTATTGATACTTCAGCATTTTCAACACTGATAAATCCATTTTTCATATCACATATTGTTAGAATGCTTCTTACTTCACCAATTATAGTTATAATTCAAATGCCAATATGGATAGCTGATTCATAGTCTACACTTAGTTACAATTTTCTTTGGGATTAGGAATCCCTACCCTAAGGGGAGAAATCCTCTATATAAACCTTTGTAATCTATGTTTTGATTTATGGAGTGATCATGGGCTTATTGATGTTCTAACATAGATAAAGCATCAGACCAAGCTCCGCCATTCCCTTCCATCGCTGAAACAAGGAACGAGAAGACTGGTATTGCTGAAGCTGGTCGAACCAACACGATAGCACCCGATGAGCAGCCTGGTGGGAGAATTCCCAAGAATGCTGGAGCACCTGCTGCAGGGCCTTCACTAATTAAGTCACAGAAAAACACGAATGAAGCATACAATGATGGACCATCCATACAGCAGCTGTCAAGTGATCAATCTAGGGCTCAGCCAGCAGAAAACAAGAAGCAGCAAGGTGATGATGCAACACCACCCACTGAAATTGGCAAGCCCAAAGAGGATGATCTCTTGGCAAATGCTAATCAAAATAACACTGGACAAGCTCAAATAACATCAACTGATGGACCATCCAAGCTGCAAACGCAATCTGACCAGAACACGTCTATATCATCTAAAGATATTGGCAAGCGAACCAATGAAACAGTCAGTTATCACAGCTCAGCAACATCCAGAGAAATGCTACCTTCAGTCCCCAAGAAGAGTATGAGAGAGAATCAACTGCAAGGTGAAAAGTCCGGTATATCACCGCAAGACAATGTGAAGCAAGGTTCTGAGGCTGCACTGTCAGTGTCTGTAACCGAGCAGCCTAAGAAAAGCGACCTCCTCACAAATGCCAATCAGAACAGTGGAAAAACTCCAGGAGAAGCTTTAGAAAAGTCTGAAGAACAAACCTCCTCTGATACTCAGCAAGTGAAAATCAACACAAGCAACAGAAAATCGGATGGCTCAAGCAAGCCCACCCAGTTTGATGGTAATGAAGGTAATCTACCTGAGTCACAGAGGCGTGGCCCATCAACCGACCCATAACAAGCTTCCAAAAGATCATTTACTTGCAGTTTCTTCGTTGTAGTCTTATCTACCTCCCCACTTTCACATGCTCATACAATAAGGTCCATTACCTTGTCACCTTAGGACCAACCATGCCAGACAATGTTGTCTACTACACGTGTTATATACTTATGTTGTTGTTACTTTCCAATGGTGCATTTCTGAGCTGTTCCAATGGTGCATGTCAAAGTCCTTACATTAGTCTAATTTTGAATAGTGCGAATGCAACATTGTGTTCTCCACAAGAACCATATTCCTTCGCAAATTATCCATATGTGTTCACCTTAGTTATCTACTATTGCTGGTATTCAAATTATAGTCTTCGTTAAGGGCCCACTGTTCTGGAATATCGTAGATGCAGTGCCATTAGCCAATTATCAGTTAGGATATCATTGAAGTGGAGGTAATTGGATAGGCCTTGCCTGCAGCCCCTAGTAAGTGTCAAGTTATGCAGATGCTCAGCCAGAGGTAAGCATTTAACTCAAACAAAAAGGTAGAAGAAAAATGAATGCTTCAGTAAGATTATCATTGCAGTTGCAAACCCGCACTTCTTGTTATAGCTACTAATCTGAATTTAGTTCATACTTCATAGTTAAGTGTCGATATCTTTTTTAAGAATCAAATGTCTATATCTTATCACCATAGTAACAACTAACACAGCAGGCATCAACTCAAAAGTACTTACCACGAATATATTGCAGCAGCCCAGGCCTAGGCCCAAGCAACATGATTACACTCCTCAACAGTTTGACCTTAGATTGATACTATACCCTAGAAAAATAAATCATGTATGAGCTCAACAAACAACAAATCAGCAGCTGCCAAATTAGATGTTATAGGAATAATGTTACTCCAATCTGCACTTTATAAGATTGAAACTAAAATCCGCCCTAGATACACATGCAAAAGAATTGTCTCAAAATGCTTTTCTTGAAAATCTCCATGCGAAAACACAAACCAATAGCACTAACAGCAATATAACATGGAATGATGTTACGGGAATTGGGTGTTGGTTCCAATTGTAGAATGTCTCGATCACAGATTGCATAGCAAACAACAATAGTGTAGAAGAGCTTTGGTATCAATCAACTGAACTTGAAAATTTTTTATGTTGGATAACATCTCCATGTTAAGACAGAAATATGCATGGAAAGCAAACTATACCTAAAATTGAGATCCAGAGTAAACATAAAGGAGAATTTTGCTAGGTAAATATCAAATTCAAATTTTTATAGTTTCATGCAAACATGCAGCATAAAGACACTGTTGCGCATGCGTGACCTATAGTGTGAAAAATCAGGCCCATAATTTTTAAATTAAAAAACATTAAAACTTTCACTAGCATGTGATGTGAGCTAGGATGTGCAAATCAGTGCCAAAGTGAGCTAGTACAGGACTGAAGGAATCCTGTTCATATTTGTGAGATAGAGCATGACAAATTAGCCCCATAAATGTAAGTTGAGGATCAACTAAAAGTTAAAAATAGTAAAATGAGGGCTGGGTTCCTTGTGGCAGTACTAGACTCTTGTTCGGTGTTGTGTGTTTCTTTGCTGCTGTTTTCCTTTTATTCCTGCCCCCCCTCTTTTGGTTTGGTGGTCTGTAATGTCTTAAGACTTTGTTGGTGGTGTCTACCACCTCTCTCCTTCTTAACACAATGAAACACAGCTCTCCTGCATTTTCGTGAAAAAAAATAGTAAAATGAGAACAAATCGTGAGAAGTAGCATACCCATCATCATCTGAACTCATGACTTCATAATAAGGTAAAGATGAGGACTACCTTGAAACGCATGACTGGGCAATCAGCTAAGAAAATAGCAAATCCATAACCTCCAGAATGACTGTCATTTTGAGAAAACATAAGATCATCTACAGA
The DNA here is from genome assembly GCA_036346375.1 of Guadua angustifolia. Classification (NCBI taxonomy): domain Eukaryota; kingdom Viridiplantae; phylum Streptophyta; class Magnoliopsida; order Poales; family Poaceae; genus Guadua; species Guadua angustifolia. The sequence goes on along the minus strand of CM070515.1, from coordinate 10,501,064 downwards.
ACTCATGGGTTAGCTCCATAAGGTCAGAATCAACAGGTAGTCCACAAAATTCATGAGCTAGAGAATCACAAAATGTTAGGAAAATTCACTCGCTCCTAATAGGGTGAAACAATCTCTCGCTTTTTTTTTGTGAAATAGGAAGTTGTTCTGAAGCGATAAAATAACAAATCAGCTCTAAGACAAACAAGTTCAGCCTCCATTGAAACTAGCTGAAGTCCACAAGTCATAGCATGAGGAAAACAGCTGCAAATACACACTCCAGAGTGAAAAATGCCCCCACAGTCTAAGTTCCGTAAGTTCTGATATCAGACATGTGGCGACCAAGGCTTTTGAAGAGATCAACGATTGGCGTCAAGCGGTCCTGAGGAGGTTGTCAATGCTTTTGTGAGATAACAGAAAAAAGGAGTTGGTTAGCAGTCTCAGTTACTGCGTTGTAGGGAACAACCTGAGTCCCATCTTTTCTTTTCCTTTTTCTTCTTCTTTTGATTGCGCTCTCATCATGTCCTTTGTTTGTAAATTGCTTTTACTTTGTTTGGCTTTTGCCTTCTAACTTAATGCAACGGCATGCTAATCTTTTGTGAGCTCTCTAAAAAAACAAAACTGGCCCCACAGCACCAAACTGCTAACCTTGTAATCAACTGAAATTTGACATTCCTAAGCTGTAACACAGCAAACAACTGAAAAACATCAGAATCATAAGTTACGGACCAACTGAGCCTTGCTCAAATTCAAGCTAATAAACTTATGATCGACTAAAACAGAGATAAATCAGTAAGGTGGTAAGCCAAATAAGCCCAAAAGTTTGTGATTTTTCAATTAATGGAGGGAGGCATGATCAACTTTGTGAAGCATAATTTTAATGTAGCATATCGAAACTTGATCCAAGGTCATGAGGTGATACCCTGATAGCACAACAGATAGGTTTGAGAACCTCAAAAACTTTTAGGATCAATATGTATTTTTTTAAAAAAAATCGAAGTTATCGAATGAGAAGCAGGCGTAAAATCTCAATCAGAATTGACAAACATGTCCAAATCCAAAAGCTATAGCATAACGCATGCTAATGTGAACCCCAAGTAGTAACTATGAAAGCATAGGCGAAACTGTCGTGGCCCACATATGACATGTAAAATCAGAGTTAATTTCAGTTGATGGATCGACTGAAACATGCCCAAATCGGTGGGTTACAGCGTTAGTGATGAACCCCAACGCTGATGTGTTCGGATTCAACAGACAATCCCCCAAATCCAAGCTATATCACGACGAATCGACTAAAATACACATCAAACTCGCAACGGGCTGACATCGATGACCGATCCTAGCCCATGAACCGTAGCATGATGAATCAACTGCACAACTCCCAGTTCAAAACCAAATGTGACTGAGTAAGACTTACGAGTCCCAGATTGGTTGAAACTGGTCGGAATCCTTCAGCATTGCGTGGTAAGTACTTGACGAGGCCGACGGCAATCTGCGCGGCGGAGAGGCGTGGGGACGCAGGGAGAGGCGAATTGGGAGAGCAAGTGGGGAGAGGGGTTGGGCGGAGTGGGTGTCCTTACGCCCACGAAGTTGTTGGAGAGCACGATGCCATGGTCAATGTCCGCGACGGCGGAGGCAATGGTTTGGTCCTGCTCGCCACGGGCGTCGCCCAAATAATTGAAAATTTGCCCCCTTCCTTTATAATGCCATTTAGAGCATGTATAATGGTACATGTCAGCTGTCTATAAGATCATATTACTTAGGATTTTAAGTGATGTGGAGGAGAGAGAAAGAGAAGAGAGAAAATTGTTGTCTACTATTTAACAGACGGTCTTATAGACAGTTTTCTATTGTATGTACCATTGTATAGACAGTCTGTTAATTGGATGAGAGACCATTATAGACAACTATATAGACGATCCATTGTATGAGTTATTTTTAGTATTGTCTATAGATGATGTGGAGATATAATATAGACAACTGCCGTCTATACCACTGTACATACCCTTAAGGTACGTTTGGTTGGGATAGGATGGTTCAGAATGGATGGGATGATTCTGGATGAGATGGTACAGGGAAAGTGTTTGGTTGCTTGAATAGAATGATATAAGATTTTGTTTGGTTGCTTGGATGAAATGATACAGGATGGTACGAGATGATGTTTGGTTGAATGCATGAGATTGGATTGAGGGATGAGGTTAGTTTGAGGGATGGTGCGAGTGAACGATCCTGTCCTTGATCGATTGGTTCGGCTAAATTTCCCGTACGGGATGGTACAACATTTTTTTAGAATATTTCAAGAATCTGTACCATCTCATCCTGTATCAAATGGTTCCGTTCAATCAACCAAACGAAAAGATAAAACCAAATCGTACAAAACGGTTTGGTTCACCCTCGTACACCCCAACCAAACGCACCTTTAACTAATGACATAACCCCGCTAACTTGATATTTTAGCAACAAACCCCTGCAACAACACACATGCTTACATGACATAAAAACTACCAGTATATAACTAACTGCACATGTTATAGTCGTCCCATGCATCTTATCAAATTACTAGCAAAAATAGCGCGCTACGCTGCGCCGTTCTATAGAGTTGATAGGACCCGTCGGCAAATCCATGGGGGTTATATTTTCGGTTTTCATATTCGTTTAAAAAAATAGGTCATTAGCTATAAACCTTCAAGGAATCTACGTTTTTTTTTAGAAAACTGCGGTTACAACCCGTCGTCTGATAAAATTTGTCGAATTTTCGATTTCCGTATTTTTTAAATAAAATAGGTCGGTAGGACTTGCTAGCGAATCCATAGGATATTACAAACCTTCGATGAATCCGCGTTTAATCTACAAGTTACTATAAACCTTCGACGAATCTGTGTTTTTTTTAGAAAACTGTGGTTGTTTTTTTACGCATTTGGGGATATTTGATCGCTTTTTAGTTTTTTGTGTTTGTTAAAAAAATGGGTCGTTAGGACCCGCCGGCGAATCTATGGGTCGCTATAAATCTCTGGACGAATCTACGTTTTTTTTTAAAAAAAAACCCGCGGTTATGACCCGTTGGTAAATCTATAAGTTGTTATAAACCTTCGACGAATCCGTATTTTTTTGTCGATGCGTGTTTTATTTAGAAAATTGCGGTTGAATCCGTGTTTTTTTTGTTTTTTGTGTTTGTTAAAAAAAATGGGTCGTTAGGATCCGCCGGCGAATCTACGGGTTGTTATAAATCTTTGGATGAACCTACTTTTTTTTAAAAAAACCCGGTTATGACCCGTTGGCAAATACATAAGTTGTTATAAACCTTCGACGAATCCGTGTTTTTTTTGTCGATGCGTGTTTTATTTAGAAAATTGCGGTTGAATCTGTGTTTTTTTGTTTTTTTAAAAGAAAAGTGCGGCCGTTTTTTTTATATATTTCCTTTTTAAAAGGTCGCTTTCACTGTGGCTAATCCATGAACCGCTATAAACCTCCGACGAATCTGGTTTTTTGGTTTTTTGTGTTTGTTAAAAAAATGGGTCGTTCGACGAATCTATGAGTCGCTATAAATTTTCGGACGAATCTACATTTTTTTAAAAAAGAACCGCGGTTATGACCCGTTGGCAAATCCATAAGCTGCTATAAACCTTCGACGAATCTGTGTTTTTTTGTGACGAAAATATTTTTTCGGGTTTTTTGGGTGACGAAAACATTTTTTCCGGGTTTCTTTGGTGACGAAAACATTTTTTCCGGGAAAAACGGAGAAAGGATCTGAATGTAAGAAGCAGGGACCTGTTTGTTATTTTTTTGGACCTATTCGCTTCCCTGAAAAATTAGAAAAGAGTTTGTTCGCGATTTGAATTTAACGAGTGTCTTTTTCCATAAAATACCGCGCTAGGGACCTAAACGCGAAGGAAAAAATTATCTGTCTCACAAAAAATCGCGAAGAATCTATTTGTAATCCGGAAGGACCTATCTGTAATTTCGAAAAAGCGGAGGGGCTTTTTCGCAAAATCGCTAAAATGACAGGTGGCTCTCCTCTCCTCACGGCAATCTCTAGCGCTATAAAGGGTGTAGCCATTTACATCCACCTTCTATCTTTTTTCTTGCACAACACAACCGCATATATTTTATTCGAGCCAACATAACACACGCATTCTCTCTTTTCACACGGAGCACTGGAGCAGTGGTGAGCCACTAAGGAAGAGCGCAGCGAGCGGAAGCAGCCATCCCAGCACGTTAGCGACATATGGGAAGTGAGCAGCCACGGCGGCTATTGAGGGAGCGCAACAAGCAAGATTGGTGGCTACAGGGCACTTGGCGCGGCATGAGACTAGCGGCCATGATGAACATAAGGGAGCGCAACAAGTTAGATCCAACAATATTCTTGGACTATTGTGCCACCATCGCTAGTGAAACACCCCCTCCATTGCGCACACCAATCACATTCCCCTTTTTCTCGCTGTTGCCACAGAACCCGCTCCAAACGTTGGCACAGGTGTTGTCCCCATTAGCCTTACTGTTTGAGTTCAACTTTCAGCAACAATAGACCGCACCAATGCCACGGCTTTAGCAGTAGCAACTGATACTATATACGATAGGCGAGAAAGCTTGTTGGATACAACATGAAGTGTGAGGAGCTTTACCCCAAGTCACGGAAGGCGTTGCTCTAGATTGAGTAGGGTTTCTCTCTGAGTTTTTTTTTTGTTCTTTCTATTTTCTGGTAAAGAAGAGTGCTTATTTGAGCTATGGGCTATGTCTTCTGAGTATTGAGTTGGGGCGTCTTTAAGCTATATTTTCTATAGATAACCCATAGATATATTGGTAACTAGGTTTGCTCCACTTCATGTTTGTTTTTTAAAACTTGTGAAACTTTTAAGTCAGTTTTTTGAAACTCAGTTGAGATTCTTCTGAAACTCATGTTTAATCAAGTTTTAAATTTGAAATTGGACAAAACTTCTATTTTTAGATTTGAAACCCATTGATTTTTTGTGAAAACGCGTTTAAACCAAATGAAACACGCTTTGAAACTTTGAAGCTTGCCTTTTGAAGCTTTTTCAATGAAGTTTCATATTTAAAACTGTACGAAATTTATAACTCATATTTGAAGCCCGTCGAAATTTATTGAAACATGCTAAAACATTGTAAAACTAGTTTGCATTTTTTTTTAAATTTGCAAAACGTGCTCTAAAACTTTGATGTTAGTTTCTCAAAACCCAGTTAAAATTCATTTGAATCTTGTTTTAAATCAAGTTTCAAATTTAAAATTAGACAAAACTTATAGCTTTGTATTAGAAACTCATTGAAAACTGTCGACACATACTAAAACACTATGAACCCGTTTTGAACCCTTTTTAAACCTAATGAAACCAACCAATGGCGTGGGTAGCAGTACTCTTACAATAAAACCCTTAAGTTTTGGCCGTCCCTCCAAAAACTCAACTCTCTTGCAGCTATTCGCACGCATGCAGCACTACGCCACAAGTCTAGGTCGCCTAACGAATTGCCGGAGCGAGGAACGTTGCCGACCGCCATATCGACCGAGGCCCTCGGCGGCAGCGGCTGACTGCCGAGGCTGGAAAAATGGCCAGATCCTACTACATCTGCTCGCACAGCGACCCCTGCGAGCAATAATCTAGACTTAGCAGTATGCATACTTGAGTTGTGTGGGCTGGATAGTTTCAGAGTTGTCCGAGTTTTCTGCATTTAGTGGGCACGTCTACGTCCGAGTCTTTCACAGGCATCCGAGTTGAAGGGATCGTGGGATAGCATGATTCCAGGAGTTAGTTGAGTCCCATGTTCTGCTATTTTGCTTTTGATCTCCGTTTGATGTAAGTTGTATTAGCAGTCGGAGTGTAAGGAATACACTGAAAATTTTGCCCCCAACTGTGTTCCATACCTTTGTGAGCTTCTGAGTTCTTTCCTAGCCGAGTCCATCATTGTGTTGATCCAGGGTTTTAACCAGCAACCCCCTGCGGCTCACGCCCGTCCCAGGCATCGCCCTGGACACGCTGTTCATCGTCGCCATCCAGGCGCTCGCCGTCATCGTCCTCTCTAAGCTCTTCCACCTCTTCCTCCGCCGCTAAAACCAGCCCAGCGCCATCTCACAGATCCTCGTACGTACGCGATGATCACTCTATTTGATCCACCAAGCTCGATCTATAAGAATTCTTGAATTGACAGGCATGCTCTCGATCGCATATGCTTGCTTAATTTTAGGCCGGCGCTATACATCGTGGGTGGCATGGGGCTGCGCAACGCCATCGCGCGACCACGTGGATGTGGACAACGTCGAGGACATGTACGGCGGCTACATATCCGCCGCGCGCGTCCTATACATGTTCCTAGTGGGCCTCGACATGGACATCGTGGCGTTGCGGAACGCCACGCGCCGGTGCGTCGCCTTCACCTACGCGAATGTGGCCGCCAGCCTGCTCGTCCCGGCCGTCGTCTCCAGCGGCATGCACGGCAGCATGATGCACTCCACCGTCAAGACGCCGGAGCTTCTCGCCGCCACGCTCATGCTCGCGCTGACCAACACCTCGTCCATCCCCGTCGCGCGGATCGCCAGCGAGCTGAAGCTCACGGTCACCGAGAACGGGCGGCTCATCGTCGCCGCAGCGATCGCCACCAACATCATCTGCGTCTTCGGCGACGGCGTCCTGTCGTCCACGACGCTGGCCAAGGAGAATTAACAGCCAAGACTTCTGCCGCGGCTCGCACCAGATCAAGAGCGGCTTGCTGGCGCTCGCCGTGGCTGTGGCAGGTGCACCCCGACGTGACGCGCATCAACCTGCGCAACGTCGGGCAGCACCACGTCCGGAACCGCGACCTGGCGATCATGCTCCTGGCCATCTGGTTCGTCGGCAACATCCCGCAGTACCTCGGGTTCGACGGGATGCCAACGAGCCTCCCGCTGGGGCTGCTGTTCCCGAGGGAAGGCCCAACGGTGCGGTCCGTCGCCGATGCTCTCGTGCCCCCCGTGAACGGCCTCCTGCTGCCCTTCTACTTCGCCACCATCGGGATGAGGATGGACTTCAACTCCATGTCGGGCGCTATCATCTTGCCCGGCGTGCTCATGACGCTGCTCGGCCTGGTAAGCAAGGCCATTGGCGCGGCGGCGGCCTCGGCTTACCTCAACATCCTGGCCTCCGACGCGCTCCGCTTCAGCGTCCTCCTCAACGTCAAGGGGCACGTCGACACCATGAACATGAAGTTCGCCGAATCAGAAGGGGTAATTAAGTGACAGAAAATTGATAAGTGCGTGACGCGCCATGACGAAGGCAATCACCGGCATGGACGGACGAGCTGATCGTTTTGGTTGGTGCAGGTGTGGGCGGAGCAAGCGCTGTATGCGATGATCATCGGCAACCTGATCAGCACCATCGTCCCGGGGCCCGCCGCCACAGTTGTGCTGCGCAATGAGGAGGAGGCGTAGGATCAAGTTTTGGATGTCCTTCTGGTCAGTTTGCGAGTAAGATTACATAAAACAGCTTGTGTAAGATCAGATATTTGTTTCGGGTAGTGCCGAGGTCGCCTCCGTACAGGCGACTCGGGCGGCACCCTAGCCCTAGCCGCCGCCACACCTCCTCCCCATCCTTTCTCTGCCACGCCGCTGCCGGAGCGAGCTCGCGGGAGGCCCGTACAGCTTCCGAGGAAGGCGGCGGCGGGGCCAATCACGCCCCATGGACTCGAGTGCCCAGATCCGCGAGGGGACGACGGGAGGGTGCCATGGCGTCCCCTCCACGCAACGAGGGCGGCCAAGGAGAGGGGGCCGCGCTCGGCTCGTCACGAAGAAGACTGCGTCCGCCGATTGGAGTCAAGACTGGATCCGTCTTTGCCGGATGGCGGGGCAGATCTGGCGCCATGCGAGATACACCACCTCTCCAGCGGTGGTGGCCAGCATGGCTCGGGCGCTGGTGGAGGGGGCTCCTTCCCCACCCTCAATCCTCTCGTGGTTGCGCTCTCCTCTCCGTGGTGGAGCTCGGTGGCTGGCGGCCGGATTTTTGTGCCCTCTCCGGATCCGTGCTCTCGCCCCGGATTTAGCCGTTTGGTGGGAGCCTTGCCACGGATGTCGGCCGTTGTTCCGGTGCGGCGCCCCACCTTGCATCGGCTTGAGGGTCGCGTCTGGTCCTTCCTGATGGCGGCGATTTGGGTGGTGGTCTTGCGTGGCATACTTGGCCCCTCGGTGCCTTATGGTGGTTTAGGTTGGATCCTCACTTGTTGTTGCTAACACCGGCATCGTGGTCGGCCCGGCAACTTGTGGATGATGGGCGATCTAGGTGACTGCTCTTCGCTTCAGCGTCTTCATCTCTTACTAGCGTTGTTCATACATCTCTTTTGACCTATGTCATCTTAGCATCGATTCGCGGATTTGCTTTTCTTAGGCGACACAACTCATTTTTTAGATGCACTCTATGGACTTGATGATTGTGTGCCTATTGGCTAGCTCACGAATTTGTCATCGTAGAGTCGAACGTCTAAAAAATTGTTTGTCTGGCCTTGAGAAGGTGGCTGTTGCTATTGGCTAAGATTAAGTGGTATGGTGGCACTAGCTTGGAATGAGGGTGGTTGCAACACTGGGATCTCCGGTACTTCGACTTCAGGGAGAAATCCCTAGGTTTGACCTTAGTTGGTTGTGCTTGGCAATGGCCTTGTTGAAAGCATTGTTTTGTAGTCTGAGGATTTACTCTCCGAGGTGAAAATCTTTGGTCTGGCCTTCACTGGTTGGATCATGGCAATGGCGGTGCGTGTGTGTATCGAGTCTTTCTTGGAGGCGTTGTCATTGGAGAGCTTTTATCGCGGTCCAAGTGTTGCTATGATGGTGGATAGCCTTGAAGACAATATTGCGTGATGTAGTTTGCCGCGACGGTTCCTTTGCCTTTTCTTGTGTGTGTGTGTTTGGCTGTGTACACCTTAACTGTGTAGAGGCCGGGAGTCTTCTTAGTATAATTGTATCACCTTGATGTAATTTACTAAGATTAATAAAAGCTTCCTTTATAAAAAAAAAGATATTTGTTTCGGAGTGTAGAAGCAGTTCCTCAATCAGAGCTGAGTGCTTGATCTGGAAATAAACAACCGTGGAGATTCAATCATAGGCTATTAGACTTCCCCCCGAAAATACGTCTAAACATATATGAACAATGTCCAACTCACCAAGCCGGTGGGCAACACTGACAAACAAAGAGTGAACATTTGATCACTCTTATCTGTTCTTTGCTTTCGGCAACTGTTCACAGACACTAAATTGCCAATGACAATACACAACATTTTTGTATGTGGATGATCCATCCAATTTCAGTTTGTGCTTATTGGTGTTGGGTACCTGAAGGCTGAAGCACTGCATACGAATGTAATGGAATGCAGACAAGGAGTCTTCCTTATGTAACTTCTGCCAAGAGAAGACTCCACTAGAACTGGTGTTAGGTTGCAGCATACGTGCATGATCCGTCTTAAGTTAGATCAAGCCAATAGTCAGCATCACGAATTATACGAGCACGCCGTCTCAACTCTGAACTTGGTAGGCATCAATCAAAAATTTCCTTAGAAAATTCTTACATCCACTGAACCGGCGCAAACCAGAGCTATATGGAGAACGTCAGTAGTTCAGCGCTTCACTGAATGTCTGAATGTACATATTGTTGCAGGCATACAGCTACATGGCAAATCGATTCTTGAGTAGTAACAAACGATATAACAGGATGATTTGTGTACCTCAATTTGCACCATGAGTCTGAAGTGGAAGATTGAGATCAAAATCACAACTTTTTTTTCCCCGAAAACACGCAAAAGACTTGCGTACCATTGCATTGATAGAAGAAGAGAAAATGCCACCGTTCTACTACAACACGCGCAGAGGACTTAAGGCACCCACCAAATCGAAGACAGAAACACCGAAAACATGAAAGAATTACAACCAACGCTCTACCAATTCTGGGCTAAGGGAGCCAGCAACGCAGGCATGAAAGATCAGATGACAATTACAACCAAGATGATTGGTTCCAGACACAAAGACTTCTGAGACGGCTGTTCTACCTACAATTAACTCAGCAAGCCTTAACGGGGAGTGCTTAGCGCATCGACAATCTCCTTTTATGAAGTCATCACGAAAAGAGGAGCCACTATCTCTCTACATTCTTGCTCTTCATGGTTTCTATGCGCCAACGAACTTTTTGAGACAATTGTTCCCACATCATATAGGAGTAGAAAATAGTTAGATAGTAAGTGAATATGAAGTTATTGCTTTGTGTCTTTGAACAATTATCTGGTCTAAAGATAAACTTTCATAAAAGTGAAATATTTTGTTTTGGTGATGCTAAACGATTTGAGGATGACTATACAGAGTTATTCGGCTGTAAAATTGGGGCATTTCCTTTTTCGATATTTAGGAATACCAATGCATTATCGTAAACTCCGTAATATAGATTGGAGTGCAGTCGAAGAACGCTTCAAGAGGAAATTAAGTACTTGGAAGGCTAAGCATTTGTCCTCTGGGGGTCGCTTGGTCTTACTAAATTCAGTACTTAGTAGTTTACCGATGTTCATGATGTCTTTTTTTGAGATTCCAAAGGAAGTCTTAAAAAAACTTGACTATTATCGGTCAAGGTTTTTCTGGCAAGGAAATAATGCTACGAAAAATATCATCTTGCTAAATGGGACATTCTTTGCCGCTCTAAAGATCAAGGAGGATTGGGTATAACAAACCTCCAAATCAAGAATAATTGTCTTTTAAGTAAGTGGCTTTTTCAACTGCTTAATAAAGATGGAAATTGACAGTCTTTGCTTCGGAATAAGTATTTGAATTCTAAAACCTTGTCACAGGTTCAAATTAAACCTAGTGACTCTCATTTTTGGAAAGGTTTATTAAAGGTCAAGGACCAGTTTCTATGTTGTGGAACTTTCAAAATAAAGGATGGTTCACAAACTAGATTCTGGGAAGATGTTTGGGTCGGCATGAGACCTCTTAAGGAGCACTTCCCTAACATCTATAATATAGTTATTACTCCTCATAGCACTGTGGCGCAGGTTTTGAGACATGTGCCATTAAATATTTGTTTTCGTAGAGCGGTTAGTGGGTGACAAATTAACTAATTGGCTCAACCTTGTAGCTAAAATTGCTCATGTTCAGTTATCAAGTGAGAAGGATACTTTTATGTGGAATTTACATAATCATGGACGATTCTCCGTCCGCTCTATGTATCATTATTTGATGAATTAGGGAACTCCGTTTTACCATAAATATATTTGGAAGTTGAAGATTCCTCTCAAAATTAAAATTTTCCTTTGGTATCTTCAGCGTGGAGTTATTTTGACAAAGGATAACTTGGCTAAGCGAGGTTGGGTGGGGAATCAAAAGTGTTGTTTTTGTGATCATAATGAAACGATACAACATCTTTTCTTTGATTGTCACAATGCTAGGTCTATTTGGCGAATTATTCAGATAGCTACTGGGTTGCCATTACCTACATCTATGCCTCATATGCTAGGGGATTGGCTCTCTGGCATGGGAAAAAATAAGACTCAACAGATCTTTATGGGTGTGGCTGCTATTTGTTGGGCTATTTGGTGTTGTCGTAATGATACTGTATTTCAGAAGAAACGGTATGCTTCTTTTATGCAGGCTGTCTTCAGGGGAACTTAGTGGCTGCGATTCTGGGCGTTGTTGCAGCGTGAGGAAGCAAGGGAGAACATTCGTTTAGTGTGCACACGATTGGAGGTTGTTGCAATGCAGCTTTTTGCCAAGAACGGATGGAATAATTACAATAGACTTTGCTATCCCTAATTTTTTGGTATAATATTCATGTAATGTTTGCTCCCCATTAATTCAGCTGGATAGCTGAAAACTATGTAATAAAACCGGGCTGTGTGCTTTAGCAGAGGCCGGAGATGATTCCATTGTCAAAAAAAAAAGTAAGTGAGTTAAACCAATCGTTCCAATGGAGTGGCAATCAATAAGAGATTAAATATCATCGCATGTGAGGCTGATAAGTGGGTCATGGGACCACATATAAGTGACACATCGAAGCTATTTTCCAACTTAAATGATCTTTACGATGTAATATATCAATATGATAAAGAAAGAGAAATTTTACGCTGGATAACACGCGTAGTAAACAGTGGTAGTAGAAATTAAATCCGACCGTCCGTTTGTCAAGGGCATTATAGTCTTTTCACTAGTCGGCACTTTCCGAACACGGGCTCTGCCTTATCTTCAGGAGGCCGCGACGCCCTCCACCTTTCCAATCGTCTCGGCCGCACAGTTCGTGTCCATGGCGACGGCGCCGGCCCGTCGCCAAATCGCATTGACGCCACGGCCAGCGATCTGCCCCTATCGACGCGGATGCCCCTACCGTCCGCTTGCTATCAACACCGACGACGCCGCCCCGCAAACTTCCTATTGACGGCAACAGCACCGGCCCGCCGGTTTCTGTCGATAGCAAGACGCTGGTGTCAATGGCGCGGGGGAGGATGCGAAGGAGACTAGGTTTGCCTTGCGCGAGGTGTGTTTCGTTTACTGGTTAATTCGTTCGACTACATTGCTCAGAATTAACTGATCTAATCTTGGTCTTCTGGATTGTCGTCAGAATTTGGGTGCTTAGGCATGGGCTGGTCCAACGTGCTGCCTCCTAAACCAACTCAAGTGCTGAGCCCTTTAAATTACACTATTAACCCTCATACCAATCCTACTACCAATACTACCATAGGTAGTATAAATACATTCCAACTAATCTGATCCATTGGATCAAATTAAGTGGACGGCTAATATTCATTGTTGTCCACCATAAAAGAGCTCTAAAGAAAAGCCCAAAGGATCGAGCTGCAGCATGCCTGTCTGAAACTTTGAACTCATCCTTTTGTCGGTGTATCATCCACCGACCGGCTTCTATTGCCATTTGACTGTCCGATCAAGCTCGAGGATTGGGTAGGTTTTCAGAAAGGACCTTGTAATAGCCGGCGTGTGAATGATACAAAATCGAGCAGAATCGAACAAGGGGAGAGGGAGTTCAGGAGGGAGGAGAAGAATTCTTGAGCGAGAAGAAAGAGCAATAAACGGGGAAAGTTTCCTTTCTATTTTCTCACTGGTTTGCTCTCATCGCTTACAGGCTTATATACTCCAATCCTCCCCTTTTACGGCTAACGTTCATTTACTCTCTTACTGCCACAGTAAACCCGAAAACACTATTCACCGTCATCCACTAACTCACACCGTTCGATTACAATGTTAATTCACCATCTCCACTGTTCACTCCTCTGGTGCCTCTTGCTCTTTCCTGCCAAAGCCGATGCTAGCGCTTCTTCTTCTTTGTCAGAGACGCAGCCCTGACAACACCCCCGCCTTGAGAATCTGCTTGCCCCCAAGCAGGAGCTTCAGGAAAACGATGCTGCACCACCGAGAAATCCTCCCAAGTCGCCATGTCTGCTGGAATACCCTTCCATTTGATCAAGACCTGCGTGATCACCGCATTGCCCTTTTTGACCAAGCGCCGATCGAGAATTTGTTTAGGCTCAACATCATCCAAATTCAGATCAGCAATAGCCGGTGGGTGACGAAAAACTGGTGTAAAGTCTGGAACAAACGACTTGAGCTGCGAAACATGGAAGACCGGATGCACTTGGCATCCGTCTAGCAATTCCAATTTATACGCCGCTGCACCCACTTTCTTCAAAACGCGATAAGGGCCAAAGTACTTAAATGCCAATTTCGGAAATGGTCGATTGACCACCGAAGATTGCGCATACGGTTGGAGTTTAAGGTATACCTGCTCTCCTCGTTGAAACTGCCTATCCATTCTCTTGCGATCAGCCTGCAACTTGATTCTGTTCTAGGCGGCAGCCAGGTGCTGTTTCAGAGCAATAGCTTGAGCCTTCTGTTCAGCCACAAAATCATTCGCAGAAGGGTTGCTCCCTGACTCCGCATGCAACATTGCACCATACCGTGGTTCCACACCATACAAGGCCTTAAACGGGGAACAACCTAAGGAGGTATGATAACATATATTGTACCAAAACTCCGCCATAGCTAGCCACTTTCGCCATTTAGTTGGAGAAGAATAAACGGCACAACGAAGGTACATCTCCAAACACTGATTAACACGCTCACTTTGCCCATCCGTCTGGGGATGGTAGGCTGTGCTAAATTGCAATTTCGTGTCCATAGCAAGAAAAAGCTCTTTCCAAAACAGACTGGTAAAGATTTTGTCTCGGTCCGACACAATTGTTTACGGCATGCCATGAAGCTTGATGACATTCTCCAAAAGAGGCGAGCAACGACTGGTGCTGTAAAGGGTGCTTGAGTGCGATGAAGTGTGCATATTTAGAGTACCTGTCCACAACCACCAAAATAGCATTGCACCCTTCAGAAGATGGTAGGCCTTCGATAAAATCCATGGTAACATCTTGCCATGCCCCTTCTGGTATGGGTAACGGCTGAAGGAGACCAGGTGATTTGGTATGCTCATGCTTCGCTTGTTGACAGACAGCGCACTGATGAACCACATTGATGACATCCTGTTTCAGTCCACTCCAGTGCAAAAGTTTCTTGACCCTTTGATAAGTCACAGTAATACCAGAATGACCACCAAGTGCACTGGCGTGAAAAGCATTAATAATTTTTGTCTGTAATGCCGAGTTTGAACCGACCCAGATGTGACCGTGATATTTGATCAAGCCATGATGTAAGGCAAATCCTTGGTCATTCGGACTGTGGATGGCCAAAGATGTCAGGAGATGCTGTGCTTTGACATCCGTGGTATACGAATTTAAGACTTCCTGAATCCACAGGGGTTGGACCTCCGAAACAGCCTGCATGGTCATCAAGTGCCCAATGCGAGATAAAGCGTCTGCCACTCGATTGGTGGATCCTTTCTTGAATTGAATGCGAAATTGCAGACCCATGAGTTTGGTCATTGCCTTGCGTAGCAAATCAGATGCCAATTGTTGCTCCCCAAGATAGCAGAGGCTGCGGTGATCCGTCTTGATGATGAACTCACCACGTTGCAAATATTGCCTCCAATGGTCAACTGCCAAAATAATCGTCAAAAACTCCTTCTCGTAAATCGATAACTGCTGATGGTGCGGGCTCAATGCTTTGCTTAAAAATGCAATCGGATGTCCCTCCTGCATCAAGACTGCACCTATACCAATGTCACAAGCATCCGTTTCGACGACAAATTGCAACTGAAAATTGGGCAGCGCCAAAACAGGAGTATTACTCATGGCTTCTTTCAGACGTGAAAAAGCAACTGAGGCATCTGAATTCCAATGGAATGACTTCTTTTTGAGCAAATTCGTGAGGGGATGAGAAATGATACCATAATCTTTGACGAATTTGTGATAGTATCCTGTCAAGCCCAAAATCCGCGTAATTTAGTGATATTCTGTGGTTGCGGACAGTTCTGCATTACTTCCATTTTTGCCGGATCGGTGGCGACACCTTGATTAGATATGACATGCCCCAAATAAATCATACTCGACGAGCAAATTCACACTTGGTCTGCTTGACAAATAACTGATTCTGCTGGAGTAACCGCAACAAAGTTTCCAAATGCCTCACATGATCATCCAAGGTCGGACTGTAGATGGGAATGTCATCCATAAAAACTAGCACGAACTTACGCAAGCCAGGAGCTAGAATGGAATTCATGAGACATTGGAAGGTAGCCGGGGCATTTGTCAATCCAAAAGGCATGACTCGAAATTCAAAGTGGCCGTGATGAGTTTTGAATGCGGTCTTTGCAATATCATCTTCCACCATTCGAATTTGATGATAGCCGGATTTTAAGTCCAACTTGGAAAAGTACTTAGTACCAGCCAGTTCATCTAATAATTCATCAACAATTGGCATTGGAAATTTATTCTTGATTGTGATGTGGTTCAACTTACGATAGTCAACACAAAAACGGCAACTTCCGTCCTTCTTCCGAACTAGCAAGACTGGAGATGAAAAGGGACTGGTACTAGGGCGAATAAATCCAGCTTTTAACATATTACTCACTTGAAGTTCGATTTCATCTTTCTGCATGGGAGAGTAGCGATAAGGTCTGCTGTTCACCGGAATAGCACCAGGTACTAAGGGAATGGCATGATCAAAGATCCGAGATGGTGGCAAGGTGGATGGCTCAGCAAATACATCACTGAATTTCTGAAGAAGTTGTTGAACAGCTGATGGCAGTTCGACCATAGATGATCTTGTAGAAGATTCGACTGTTCCCGTAATGGACAAAATTTTAGTAGTATTGCGCCAATGATATAAGCCTTTTACTGGAGGCGCTGCTGAGTGAGTACGCTGTCTGAACGAAATGCCTTATAATGTAACCATTTTACCATGGAGCGAGAATTCCAATGTTTTGTTCTGCCAGTGGCAAATCATCGGGCTATGCAAGCGCAACCAGTCCATACCCAAAACCACATCATAAGTGCCTAACGGTAAAATGCGTAAATCAGTCCAAAACGAATGTCCCTAAGACCACCATTCCAATTGAGGTATCATGCGATCACAAACCAGGGCATCTCCATTAGCAACGTATACTGAAATAGCCAGGATGGGCTCTGTTTTGTGCTGAAGCCGTTCCAGACATGCTGTGCTGAGAAAACTGTGAGAACTTCCGAATCAATGAGTGCCAATACTATTTGATGACCCACCATTGCCTGAATACAGATGGTTTCCAAATCCTCCGCCCCCACAAGAGCATGTAAAGACAACTGAAGCTGTTCTTGTTCGAATTCTTTATCAGCTTCCTCTAAAGCAAGCAAAACTTCTTCAATAATGTGTTCAGCTTGGCCCTGAACTTCTATGGCATGCACATGGGCTTGAGGTCCTTGTTTACACTGATGATCCTTATCAATTTTTTCGCCACACTTGAAACATAGTCCACGAGCCCTACGGTATTCCCGAAGTTGGCGCGCACGAACCAACTCCTCTGGTACCACTTTTGGTTGTCCCATAGCCCCATCAGACGGATGGTGGTACCAAACCTTTGCAATGCTGGTGTTTTGGAATGTTTGGAGCGAAGCCGCTCCCATTTCTCCTCCTGGATCTGAGCAAGTAGGAAAGCCTTGCGGATTGACTCTGGTAGTTGAATTTCCACCTCATACCTGAGTTCATCTTTCAAACCCAAAACAAAATGATTAATAAAGAATTCCTCCGTACAAGATTTATGATATGCCTTCACTTTATACATGGCCGTCTCAAACTGATTTTGGTAATCCATCACACTACCAGTTTGTTTCACTTGGATCATTTCCCGAATATATCGACGAGAATCAAAAGCGCCAAACTCCATGTCAACAGCTGACATAAATTGATCCCACGTACTCAACGGATGCTCTTCTTGATATACTTGTAACCACATGGCGGCGTTTCCCTCCATGTGCATCGCCGCAGCCGTCACCCACAAGGATTCATCAATGTTGTACAGTTTAAAATATTGCAAACACCGATTCTGCCAAATGCGAGGGTCCTCAACTTCAGATTTGGGAAACGACAATTTGGGAAGAGGTGGACGCTTCTCAGAATTGCCAATCTCCATACCAGAAGTAGAAATTCCATAATCAGAATGCCGATGATCCATACCAAGTCGCCAGGGAGGAGCCGCGCATTTCCCTAATAGACCGGCTGAAGGAGCCGTTAATTCTCCCATCTGATTGGGCACCGATGCTGATTTCATAATAGGCGTGTTGAACTTGACCTCTTCGGCAACTCGGTCGGAAGATGATGCCCCGTGAATCGGTTTGACCGATTCCATCATTTTCTGAAACTGATCCATAAGCCCCATGGTTACAGTATTCTGCTCGGCCACTTGTGCTTGAAGGATCGGTATCTTATCCACTGGTTTAATCTTCTCCACAATGAACTCCATGTTGGCCTTCAACGAATCCCACCTCGCATCCATTTGTTCCCACCGCGTCCGATTGATCAACCATGTCACCCATCGCCTTAAGCACCAGCTTGGTCTGCTCAGAAGGCTTCGGAGGCGCCGTGATGCCAATGGATTGAACCAACCAAAATCACAGGGAATGAACTTAGTGAGGAAAATTTGAGAACACTCACCGATTTTGGGATTTTACGATTCAATCGGAAAAAAATTTTACTCCCCAATTGCTGGCTCTGATACCAAATGTAATAGCTGGCGCGTGAATGATACAGAATCGAGCAGAATCGAACAAGGGGAGAGGGAGTTTAAGAGGGAGGAGAAGAATTCTTGAGCGAGAAGAAAGAGCAATAGACGGGGAAAATTTCCTTTCTATTTTCTCGCTGGTTTGCTCTCATCGATTATAGGCTTATATACTCCAGTCCTCCCCTTTTACGGCTAACGTTCATTTACTCTTTTACCACCGCAGTAAACCCGAAAATACTATTCACCGTCATCCACTAACTCACAACGTTTGATTACAATGTTAATTTACCATCTCCACCGTTCACTCCTCTGATGCCTCTTGCTCTTTCCCACTAAAGCCGATGCTAGCGCCCTTCTTCTTCTCCGTCAGAGACGCAGCCCTGACAGACCTTCACTCACCTTGAAATACCCTTGAAGCCCACCCGTTCACGTTGGATCCTTGGATAATGTTTACCGTCGGATCAACTTCACGCGGCCCAGATTAAGCAAGCAAAGGATGAGGATGGGCGGATGTCCGAATCGCCCCCGTCGCCGCTGCCGCGGCGGCCTCGACGGAGTCGGAGCAATGGAGAGGGATGCGGCGGGGATGCTCCGGCGGCGGCGGCGTGATGGGGAGGAGCTAAGATTCTCGCGATCGTGCACGCCGAGGTGGGAACGCCCTTCCTTCCTTGGATTGGTACGAATTCCGTATTGCCATGGCTAAGATTCTCGGATTAACAAGGCGAGAGATCATGTACAAGCAGAACTATAGGACGATGGACTAATGTCGTGCAGATTTTAGTGTAGTCTTTTGGTTTAGTTATCTAATGCTAGGTCAAATTATCTATCCTCTGAAATAGGCTCGACCGGATCATCCTTAACCGCGTCGACTGAATCCCCTAGGTCAATTGAATTGTGCTATTTTTAAGTCATCTTCAGGCTTAAGGGCAAATTCTTTCAGATCTAATTGATCAGTCTCTGTGCTGATGATGGTAAGTAATAGTGAGCTGAACTCTCTTGAGTATTAGGGTGACATGATGTTTGCTTAAAAGAACTGGAATCTTAAGGAAATTTCTCTCTTAGCACGATATGATAAACAAATGAAAATACTTTGATGTACCGGTGTTAATGCTCTTGGATGCAAGTTTCAGAGAGTTAAGAAACAAATGAGACTACCTGGACCATTGATTCTGATTTTACTTTTGTGTATGATAATGCAAACTTAAAACATCACAGTATCTTTGGTAGAATCTAAAACAGTACTAGTAGCAGTGATTATTCTTTCAATAGTAAGCTTGATTCCTTCTTTTGCTAATCACAATGTGATTATTTTTACATGCATCCATCTGTACGTCCACAGTACTATTGGAAAAAGGTTGCACAAAACTGTGCTCCAAAAGTACATTTGGGAAAAAAGATGGAAGGAGAAAAAAGAGGGAGCAAGCTGAAAGTCCTGGAGATCTTCACTCTTCAAGAGCTGCACACAGCAAATTGCTTGTTAAGTCCACTGGGTGGTTGCATCATTCTGCTTGGGTGGTGGCAAGGCATCACTATGAAGCTGAGGAGTGCCTTCTCAACATCTTCTGAGGCCTCTCTCCTGAGCAAACACATCACATACTCCATCACTGCTGTATCACAAGGCAGTGTGATCCTCCCATCACTTGTGAACCCAAACTCCTCCTGAGACATCCTCAGGAGCTCCCCGAAGACCGTCGTGCGGAGATACGCTAAGGGGATCTCGAACCGCCTCCCATCGGAAGAGTAGACAATGCAGTTTCCCTTGCTCGCAACTAAGCTGCAAGATGGGTGGATCTCCTTGTCCACTGTCGTGACCCTTCTTCGCCCAGTGGCACCCATCCCCTGCCACTTCTTGGAAAGTTGAGCTAGCTTCTTGGAGCTGATCATGTTTGCTTGTCTTGCTTTTCAAGGAAATGGACTATGTCTGATATAAAACGATCAGGAAAAAAGTCAGTTTGTGTGTGGTGATAGTTTGTGAAATGATCATATATTTATAGGAGCCAGATGCGATGCGGGGATCTGCATCTCGGTTTGCACAACTATCACAAATAGAAAGCTGGCAAGGGACAAGGCCGTGAACACCCTTGGTGAGATGTTGCTATCTGTGGTTGCATGATTAAATGCACAGGACCATTCTCACATGGTGGAGCCATCTTTACTGGCTTGGTACGTAAATGGCCACCACAGTGGGTTGAGCTTTGACGCGGCAGTACAAAATGTTGGGTCCAGTCCTTTAATTTGCCAGATCTGAGGTATTAAACTTAATTACTTACTTACTGTCCCTTATTATGTGTTGTGATGCAGTTTTTATGAGGTCCTGTTCATTTGGTATTGTGCCATTCGAATAGAACATGCTAAAATGAGGTGCATCACTCTGCCACCTTACGGTTTTATTTACAGAAGCTATTTTCTGCTGCATTTGCCGAACTTCCTCAAGTCCCTTTTGCTTCAAGTGCTATGTGATTGACTCAAGATGATTTAACTATCTTCACATCTTCTAGAAAGGTGGAGCATATAATATAGATATCTGCAACAATTAATAACCAAACCAGTATTTCTATGTTGCTATATAAACTTCTATCTTCAGGCTTCAGCTGATAAAAGAGCACACCTTTTGCATAGATTGCACTATATGTTTAGATATTCAGGAACCTTGCGGTGTTCTAGTTGGCCTAACAGATCAGAATATTGCTTATTTAAGTAGGAAGACATTAATTGCAAACAACTTCATATCTGCCACTTTGTTTCTTGATCCTGATATCCAGGGTGTCTAAATTCAGTAGGATTTCGTTGAACTTTCATGCAACTCTGTGAGGATGCACCCCAATTCTCTGTTCATTACCTGTGCCCATGGCCTTGTCACTTCCCAAATTGATCAATTTCAAATGCATTGCACTACTTGGTTTTAGTACTCGTATTAGATTTTTCATTGCTTAGGAATTAGGATAAATAGCTAGTACTACTATAAGCTTTTATTGGTTAAATGACTTCAGATGCTATGTTTCAACCATTACGAATAACCTTTTAAGATAAATGGTAATGACGCTTGGGACCTCTTTAGGATGGCTTAAGGTTTGAGCTTAGAACGGAAGTTTAAACCTCGCCAAACAGTGTGTTGTTGGTGTGGTTTCTTGCTCGATCTTAAGCTCTATATATATTAAGAAGCTAAAGCTGCCCTCCTCCTGTTTGTGAGCTACTGGGGATGGATAAGCTCAAGGCCTCAAGCGGTTATCTATTTCTTGGATGGGGATGGATCGTGATCGTCTGTTTTTGGAAAAATGCATTGTGTTATCAGATCCAGACTTTGGGTGTTCAGACTTTAGAATGTTGTTCTATGGATGAAGTGAGGATATTCATTAGGGCTTTGAATGTATAATCAGTATAGGTAAACAAACGGTCCATGACTTTCGTGCAATTATCAATGACACTAGTTGGCAAGCAACAAGGCCACGAGTCTGGTAATGCAATGTTGGCTATAATGGAGGCAAGGCAATGCCATTTAAATTGGATATTGCTAGGCAAATAGTTGGTGGCATGGGGTCCTTGTGGAGGCAATAATCGTGAATCGGTGGTTAGATGATCGGATACGTACTGCAGTGGTGGTTTCATGTTGGACAGTAGCATGAGCAGAGACATTTACTCTTAAGTTGCAACTTTTGTGAACTTAAGGAGACATTTAGGAAAGCATCAGTTGGAGAGCCACCATCAAGTGGATTACTTAGGATGTTTCGTGAGTCCTTCCTTAGCTGATGAAGCTCACTTCATGGGCTTTATGTTTTGTAAGGCAAGCTCATGTTTGTGCGCCTGTGAACTAGCAGGAGCATGCTAAATAATTATTAGGTATTGGCTGAGGAAGCCTTAATTAGTGCAAGCAAGTTAGAGAGGTAACTCCATGCGTCAATTTTGCTTCAAGGTCTGCCATATTTCTAGCATCAAATGTGGTATCCGATTTATACCATGTTAGTATGTTACTGCACTTTTCTTGAAGCATGTAAGTAGTTGAGATCCATCATGTGCCAAATTTTTAGATGTTATGTTATAAATCTAGGCTGGCATAAAATCTTCAAAATTCTGCTATTGATTTAAGCTGGCGTGTAACTAACTATACTTAAGCATCCTGCCTTTCAAACCCTGAGCGTGCAGGGTGCACTTCTGTAGAGTTATTTTTAACTGCACTGATGAGTAGTTTGGCATGTCTTTTGATCCTTTATTACAACTGCAAAGGAAAGGGGTGAGGCCAAGTTATTTGAGCTGGGCTAGCTGTTTGATGTTAATAAGCAATACTGGTTGTGTCCTTGCACATGTACTGCAAATTGCAATTGTGACCCGGACATGTACCGCAATACTGAGTACTGACCGGTACAGTGGCTAAGAGACATGAGGGCAGCATGTAGGGTCCAGAGTTTTTAAGAAGCAGCTTCCTTTGTTGATTGTGTGTGAAGACTGAAGAACAGGGGTCGTTGATAGGCTACAGATTTTTTTCCAACATTATTTTGGTTAGGAAGGTCTTGGTTGGTTCAAACAACTTGCTCGACCGTTTCTTATCGCCACTGTACCTTGTGGTCCAATTGATCTCCAGCATCTGGCGCCTCCACCATTTCCTTGTTTCTTCCTGAAATTCCTAGTAGGCCTACAAGATTGCAACTAAGCTGATTATTACTGCAACCAATTTTATAGAAATCATTGGTACTACGACCAATTTTCTTTGGCAATTTTATGACAACATTTTGTTTTGAAACAGGCTTCTCGTAGGTCCATATCGTACTCCACCACAAGTGCTAGTTGCCTTATAATGTTTGGGCAACTCATCCACGCGCTACTTTCGTAAGTAAAATATATTCTGCATTTACAGTTCTCGGGTGTTACTTTTCAGTATAACAGATCTGTATTGTGCACTTGTTCTTTTTATCCAACATTTCAGAACCTGACTTGATTGGGATTATATGTTCCAGTAATTAGGATGATCATCAGCTCTAGAGTGCATCTCATCAGCAGAGCATCTAGTACAAGCACACCGGTGGCCATGCTAATGTTACTCTGGCCCCTTCGTTTTAGCTTCTGTTTAAAAAAAGCAGATTGTCTGTCAAACGGAAGGATTCCGGGCAGCTTCTCCCATAATCAGAAACTGTTCTCTACATAGAATCAGAATCCGGTTGAAACCTGATTCTCGCTGATTCTTGTTGATTCTCAGCAATCTGATCTGAAACCTAGAAGTCGTAGTTGGCCTGACCCGATTCTCCTATAATCAGAAGCAGCTTCTCTCATAATCCAGAATCCATAATCTAGAAGCTGAAACAAACTGAGCCTCTATTTGGAACCGGATGCTAAGGTAATGCATGATGATTTGCACGTAAACCTTAATGCGATAGATTTGATGTTTTCAAATATCTGTGCATAGTTGGGTTTTTTTTTTTTTTGCATTATGCTAGAAAATGGTGTTTGTTTGGGTAGGTTGCTGGTTTTGCATTGTTTATGGTCCAGCTCAGCTATTAAACAATGCCTGCCTATTTGTTTGCGGCCCAGCACAACCCATCCCAGCTCCTATAAAGCTCGGCTGCGCTAGACTTGGGGCATGGCCACTACGGTCCAGCTTGGCCCAGCGAACACAACCTCTTGAGGCATTGAAGGGGAGACCAGAAACGCCTTTCGTTTTCACCCCTTCAGCGGCTCCTATTCAACGGGGCTATTGGAGAAGCAGCTTCGTTCCTGGGTCCTGGGAGTCATTTACGCCCAGTTTTTTAGCCCTACACCTCAGTCTTACGAGGAAAAAGAGTGCTCTAGGTCGGGGAAAACAAGAAGAAGATTGTTCACCGGTCTGTCTCCAGCCTCCCAAATCAAACATACATTGACAGGAGTTACCGCCCAGAAGGGCACGAGAGAACGAACAAAACCAAAGTTGGAATCGTCGGGTGAGATCTAATAATAATACGTTGCACGTTAACCCAGGTGAAGTCAAAGAGCAGGTTGCTATTTAGATACTGAGGCAGTGACTGAGTGAGCCACTAGATATCATTCGTAAGAGCTGTAAATGTGCAGTGAAGTTAATGAAGGAGTAGTACTGAGCTAAGTGGTCACTTGTACTAGCTCTTGCCAAACTTTTACTTTGGCAGGAGCTCTCGTTTCCAAAAGGCTCGGAGTAGCAAATCAGCTCGATGGCTTTTCTTTAGGCATCATCTTGATACTGTTCATCTTCTAGGAACCTTTTCTGTTTTTCTGAAGCAAGAATTACTTGCAAAGCGCATTGATGTTTGTTTCAGCCTTTGTCCTTTGAATCGCCCATGGAAAGAAGAGAAAGATGAATCGTAGCCGTCACAAATAGTAAGAGTAGAATTGATGAGTGGGACATGGGGCTAGAATGGATTCGAAGAGTACTTTTTTCTTCTTCTTTCTCTATGAGAGACCAAAGAGTGCTGCTGTTCAAGCAATCTAGAAGTGTGAGAGAGTCAGGTGTGCTGCACCCAGGTTCACAATATTGAATTTTTGAATAATTTTTTATTTTCGATCATCGGCAAAAACTGGTAGAATTCGAAGAAGATCAAAGTTAAAAATTTTGAACTTAGCGGCAAACAAAGTCAAAAAAATTCGAAAACCCATTGATTTTCTCTATTTTTGAACAGTTTTGTTTGATTTTGGAGCGATTTTATTTTATTTCCGACACAATAAAGGAAAATTAAAAATAAGGAAAATTGGAAAAATTTCAGAAAATATGAATATATCCCAATTAATATATAAAACATGTCAGAGAAATTTCAACAATTTTTTAATTCATTTTTAGTACTTCTAGAAAATAAAAAACAACAAGTAATGAAATGGAACAGAGACACTGTCAGATTTCTATAAAAATTTACAAGATTGATCATACTCTGAATTTTAATGGAATCATAAATAGTGACCAAGGATCATGTGGTAAAATTTTCAGAAATATTAGACTTCAATTACTACCCCTACAAAATCAAAAACAGAAGAGCATATACAAAGATAGTAGCACTGTTATAATTTTTAAAAAATACATAGGTCTGATAATCATCTGAAAATTTTACATAATCATTATAATTTTCTCATAACCTCACAAAAAATGTTAATAATATTAGACTTCATTCAGTGCCTCTAGAAAATAAAAAACAGAAGAGCATATATTCTGACAATAGTACTCTTAGAATTTAAAAAAATACACTGGTCTGATAATGAATTGAAAATTTTACAGCATCATTATCATTGCTTCAAGACCTCACACAAAACTTTTTAATACTTTTTCATATATTTTTTCCAAATTTTCTAAATTTTTTGAATTTGAATTCCATCAGTATACCAAGCGTGGCGATACAGTCGATAATCAAGAAAATCGCTAGATTGTTGAAGATATTGTGAACCTGGCTGCACCCACAATTTGTGTTATTAAATTCAAAGGACACGCATACAGCATACTGTGCTGTACTATCCTACTTTCTAGAGAGACATTCGATGCTGCTGAATTGATACTCTGCATCGTAGTACTTATACGATGATTTAGCCATTTTTTTTTGTTACATCGTCGCCAGATGCAATCCCTGCATCTCCGTATGCATATTTCAGTATATATACTACTATTTTTTTATACGCTTCATACTGCTTTTCAAAGGCACACATCATTTTGAGAAGTACATTTCTTTTTTCAAATATATACTACTCTATCCTGTACTTCATACACCTTTTCATGTACATAGTTCGTTCTTTTTTTTAGAAGAACATACGTACTTCATTCTGAGATACACAATTCATGTCTATCAAAATTAACGACTTCTCTTGAATTTATATTCTATATCTGATCATTCTTTTTTCTTTCAGGCACAGCGCATCAGCGTAACAGTGTACTTTTCCAAAAGCGTATTTGCTGCCTTCATACACACGCGGCTCCCCTCTGTGAGAGAGCGACAGAAGTGACATGCTTAGCATTGGCCACAGATGACTGCTGTGTATAAAAGTGATTACTATAATCAAATTTTTACAAACTAGTAGACAACTTGATCCTAGTTCCAGATTTTGAGATGCCTTTTGGCAGAACAAAACTCGGCTTCTCAGCTGTTAAAGAACAAAAGAAGAATGAAGAGTGGAAGGCATGTTCTGTACATACCTATCATTTTTTTAGGAGCATAATGCATTATTTTGTGAGGAGTATGTAGAATGGGATTGTTTTAAGTTTTTGGCTGTATAGAAGGGTAAATTGCTATAACGGTTAACAACTTATTCCCTTAAGAGATGTTATATATACTGCATTTTAAAACCATATACTCTCATTTCAATTGATACGCTACTTTCCCTATGTGCTATATACTCCCTTTGAAGCAATATACCCCCATTTCAATTGGTATATATACCCCTTTTAAAAACAATGTGCTCGCGTTTCAAATGACATGTCCCTTGGAGCCGATGCTTCATACTACCTTCACAAACAACATACTCCTATATATTTCCAATTTTCTAAAGATAATAGTGTTGCACGAGTATACTCTAATTTAATATTTGCTTCGTAATCCCTAGACCATACGTGATTGAATGCACCATATCCTTTTGAGGTAGGACGAAGTTGTCGCAATACACACACAAAAAAAAATGATGCATGCATACTACTCCCTCCATTCCAAAATATAAGGCACGCACGCATTTCAAGATTCAAACTTTGAAATCTTTGACCAATGATTTGTCTAACTATATAAAAATTTTGTGATATAAAAGTGATACCATTGAATTCATATTTAAAAGTACTTTGTAATGATAGTGATTTTGTTTGTATGAATGATATTGGATGAGAGAAATCAAAGGTCAAAGTATAGTTTAGGAGACCGTGCCAAGTCAACACTACTACAGAAATCATTTGTACAGGCGGTTGGTAACGCATCTTCACAGGCGTTTTTGCATCCGCCAGAATCGGCTGAAATCTGTGCAAATCGGTATATTTGCACAGCGTTTTTAAATGCCGCTGTAAAAGCGCATTTATGCAAAGTGATGCCTAAGAAACCGCTTTGTACAAATAAGCATTTGTGCAAAGGGTTCTTAAGCCATCCTTTGTCTGAGAATGCATTTGTATAGGCGGATGGCTTAAGAACCTGCCTGCACAAATGCGTTTTACTGGGTCGGGTGGCTTAAGCACCCGCCTGCATAAATAAGCATTTTCACAGGCGCAGGCTTAAGCCGTCCGCCTATACAAATGCATACATTCTATCAATCACATCACTGTTCAGCACAAATCCATACATAACAATGACAAGGATTATATATACAAAGCACATATAAATCATAATTGCATTATGTATATATATACAAGGTTATATACACAAGGTTATATATATATACTCCTCTGATATTCTCCTTGTAAAACTCTCCAGGTGCAGTATCCTACACCATGTACTCCTCTGATATTCTCTATCTAATATAAATTACAGCCTTGGTGTCTTTCAAAAAATATATATATACATCAGTGTTCACGGTCCATCTATCCTCATCTCCCAATTACAAAGTGTAGCATGCTTCGCCACTTCACCTTCACGGTAAAAGAAACTACCTCTCTCATGGATGACTTCACGACGAATGAACTGGCACATGTCCTTTTGCACATTGCAAAGGTCATCATCAGTGAGTGCCAAAGTGGTCTTTGCAATCTTCACCTGCGATAATAAAGTAGGCAATAAAGAGGTTAAACAATAGTGAAATCGAGAACCAGACAATAAATAATCTTGAATCGCCAATTTGTATAGGCTTACGTCCTGGGGGTTGCTTCTGTACCTCCCGTTGATCCTAAGGAACTCGCAGACGTAGTATCCACAAAGAACACTGCTTGGAGGTTGCTTGTGGCACTTCAAATCAAATAATAATGTATGGAATTAGTTCAGTTGGTAATACCCTTCCTTAGTAGTGCAATTATGTTGAAGCATTACAAGCGTCTTCTTACCCATGGGTGGATATAGCAAAGCATCTTATTTGACCCCTTCGCAGGATCATGTTTCCCCCCTTTTTTCACGTAATGCTTGAAACCCCTACTCGAATGTCAACAACAACAAGTAACTATCATATCATAAAATAAATTACATTATGTATGTTTGTGTATATATATTTCTTACGCATTTAAGATGCGGGTGAATTCATTGTAAGATTCCGGTGGGGTTCTGGATGAGTCAAGGACCATATATCCGCTTCCGCTTTGTGCTGAGATGAAACAAATGAAATGATCGCTGCAACGAAAACTTATGTAAGTTTGACGAGTGATTATGGTGCAAACTGAACTTTTAGCAACGATTGACGAATGAGAAGATTACTTAAAATTGTAGGGAGCCATTATGACGTCCTTGTCTTACATCTGGAGCATTGCTTTTGCTATGTATATCCCCACATGTACTTGGCGATCTTGGGTCATGGACTGTCGCTTTTCTTCTATCTCTGTTTCCGTCATCCCCTTATCGTTCAACTCCTTTTCATTGAGTACAACTCTTAAGCTCGGCTGGCTAATCCGTGCGGGGTCAAGGAACCCGATACATTTTCCCATCTTTTTAACATCGTTATATTGCATTCTACACAGAATTAAGTCAATGGTCAATGCGCCAATTTATATGTTGAATGCTGGGAAACATGACATTTTGGCAAATATCATATTTTGGCAAAATGCATCTTGTTAGACAGATTTGGCAGAAGTTAACTTTATTTAAAAGGAAAAAACCACTAAAATCGACCAACTTATGATTTAGTCAAAATTATATGGATTCTGCCAATTTTTGAATGATCTAACAAGCCATTACTATAAAGAGGAACTCAACTTGGCAATCAACTGCAAGAGCCGATATAACAATGTAGGGGTAGGTCTATGGCCAACTTACAGGCACCACACACTGATCAAGTTGATGTCGAGTTTTCCAAAACGGAACATCTGTTGCAAGTCACCAAAATCGATCCAGACGTAGCAAGTATCCTTGTGTTTGTAGACATCTGGAGGGACGGTGGCTTGAATGCCCTTCACCCTAAGACGAGATGCCCTCAAGTACCAGTCATGGAGTCTCTTCAACTCCCATGGTCCTTCGTTGATCTGCTCCATGGGGAGAAATGGATTGCCATGCTCATAAGTCTCTAGTGAAGGCATAGTGCATGACCGAGTGGAGTTGGCACTCCTCTTTGACTTGGTGGTACTCCGTTGTTTGCAATCTACTTCTTTGTTTTCTTTGCAACCAACAACATCGCCGAAGATGAGGCGTTGCAGACGATTAGAACGGAGGTGGTGCATGCACGATGCACAAGGCGCCACGGCGGAGAAGATCTGTATTTGTGGTGAAAGCGCCGCCGGAGAAGATCTTGTATTTGTGAAGGCGCCACGGCAGAGAAGATGCGGTTTGTGGTGTAGGCAATTTTGGAAGAGGTAGGGCGTCTTGACTTCTTCTGGCGTCTCGACCTCTCTTGTATCAATGCAATATCTTCCTTGGGCCATACAATAAATGACCCAACCTGCATCTTGGATGGTCTCTACGTCATCGGGGTCTTTGAATGGTAGCTTCCACAAGCCAAGGCACGGAACAAGCACGATGTCCACTTGCACCTTTGCGTGACCAATCGGACGAGTTGGTTGTGTATCACGGTGCGGATATGCCACGCCCTCGGCAAGCTCGACGACCAAGCCCCTTGCTCCGGATGTGCCTGAGCTTGCACTTGGTTGCCTCTGTGATATCATCCACAGATATCGAGGCGTTGGGATGGCGCGACCCGACGCTACTCGGATCGGTAGGGCTCGGGTTGTCATCCGGCCGCGCTTGTAACACCCTTTCCGCCTCCTTCTCTTCCCACGTCTTAAAACTCTTGTTGAGCAATTTGTCTTATTGTATCGACCATGGTCCTCTTATATCTTTGACGCGACTTGTATTGGTCTTGATATTCCGGAACCCATGCTTGAAGCCCACTCGACTTAGACGCCACGAGTGCAACACAGGTGTTCCTTGGTTCCCAACGCCGCCGTTAGGTCGTCATTCTCCTGTCGCACGAAAGATCCCTCCGCTTGCTCGTGCGAGATCTTCGC
The DNA here is from genome assembly GCA_036346375.1 of Guadua angustifolia. Classification (NCBI taxonomy): domain Eukaryota; kingdom Viridiplantae; phylum Streptophyta; class Magnoliopsida; order Poales; family Poaceae; genus Guadua; species Guadua angustifolia. Next base: position 10,470,968 of record CM070515.1, on the reverse strand, counting down.
ACTTGGCCGAAACTTCCAGACCGCAGGTCCACCGTGCTTTTGCGACCCTTCTTCTTCTTTGGGTTGGCGAGCTAGGACCCAATTACGCCCGCCTTCGCTCTGGTCGTCAATGGGTTCTCTATCCCAAAGACGGCTTCCTCTTCTTCTTCTCCTCCACTCAACAATCTTAGGGGCATACCCACTGTGCCCGGTGATGGGGGTACTTGTTCTTCTTTTGAGGCACCTTTGTACACCTCGCTCAATGCTACGGCTTCGCTTGTGGTCTTCTGGGACAAACTCCGCCCATTCACCCATGGTGATTTTTTCATATTTTGGAATGGTGTCGCCCGTCTTCACAAAGTACTTGTTCACTCATACCTCCAGTTCGAGCTCTTCCCCATCACATCCAAGGCATTCTTCTTAGCGATGGCCTCATACTCGTGGGGAACCTTATGATTTTCTGCATTTCGGTCCAAAGGTGCGCCTTTGTCGCGTCGGTCACCTTTGTCCGATTATCAATCGTGATGGAGACATTGTCCTTGACAAGACAAATGAGCTATTTCGGAACTTGGATAGTGCCTCACGAGGTGCTAGGGGCTCTCCTAAAGGACCGACCTCCGTGATATACCAAGTGCATGCCGGTAACTTGTTCCTACTTCGTTCCCCTCGTTTTCGTTTATGTGAGGTCGTGCTTGTTGCAGCAGAGGAATCCACGGGAACATGCCCGGAGGTATCTTCAATTACCTCTTGAACTGCAGCTAGTCGGCGTGATCGCCTTTCCGGCTTCTTCATCGAAATAAACACGAGGAATACGCAAACATAAGGAAATGCAATTATGTCCACGCCAAGCTACAAATAAAACAAGCTCACTCTTCTTAATACCTCTTCATTGGGATCGTAGTCGGAGTCGATTTCCCCACGTCGCCGTTCTGGTCGTGGGCATGGAACTGGACTTGGGCTCTTGTGCGATGACGAGGAACCATCGCGCCAAGGAAAGCGATGGGCTCGGTGTTCTTCCGGCGTGCTCGCATCATCCTTCTCGCCTAAGTCTTGTCGCCTTCCTAAGATCGCCTCCTCTCTTGTGGTAGATACCACCGAGCTCTCCAGCAGGCTCCTCTTACGCACCTTCTTGGCGGGCAATTCTTTTTCTCCCATCTTACTACAAAACAGATTGCAATGAAGATCCAAAAGCTTACAAGTGCAGATGAAGTTTCCTGTTCAATCTGAAGGCTAATATTGGAAGTAGTAATTACCTTAGCTGATATATTGAATCAACTTCAGAAGCAGATGCAAGGTAACTCTGCGAAAATGGATCAAATCATGGAGATGCTTAAGACCATAGTTGATAAATCTGGTCATGGGGAAGTTCCGAGTAATGAAGGAAATCTGGAAGGAGGAAGAGAGCAACTAACACAGGCTAATATGAGAAGGGCCAGTTCAGCAGTGAATATGTTTGAGACCCCAGGTAGTGGACAATCTTATGCCTCTAACCATTTTACTCAAGAACTACCTCGATTCCTTTTAGCATTTCGCAAACCGCTACTACTTTCCCTATGATGAGACAAATGCCATTACAAAATACGTAAACGATAAGTAGAACTTACGGTGTTAGTGTGTATCCACCCACATTAGCTCTTTGGAGCATTTGCACCTCGGTTTAGTACTTCCACTCCTCCTTATGTACCGACTTATAGGCCTCAGATCAACCCTTTCAGTTCGTAAATATATATTTGTATAACAGGCAAGGTCCTGATTATAACTGGGGTTATCAATGGCCTAGAGCAATGGAAGGAATGATGGTGCTTTGGAGATGCGGGGCTCATTACAGCGGGAACTTTAGCAAAGGTCCTAAAGTGGAGTTTCCAAAATTCGATGGAAATCATCGATGCATGGATCTAAAAGCGGAAAAATGCTTTGAATTAGGAAGGACTCGGAAGAGCGAAAGTAGCTATTTTTGAGGTTTATTTTACCTACAGAAGCGCACCGATGGATTAGCGATAATAGAATTGATACTAGTACCCTTTCTTGGCCTCAATTTCGCCACATGAGCTTCTGAGAGAGTATTACTTGGACCACTTCATATCTGGCTTGAAGAATTATATCAGGGTACCACTGAAGTCCCTTAATCCTAGAACATTGGTGGAAGCTTATGCACATGCTAGGAATTGGGAGAGTTGAATCCGAATCAAGGCAGGATGGTTTTATTTCAAGATGTCGAGCGGTATGAAGATCCAAAGGCTCACAAGTGAAGAGAAAGACTTGAGTCGCAAGTTCATATTACTGCTTATCAATCTATATTCCAGTTTTTCTCTTGCGTTGCTATGTTTTCTGTTCTTGTTCCTTGTTGTTTTCTTGATTCTTGAATCAGAAAGTAAGTCGGATTACCACGGGGCGGCGTCGGTGAGGCGTCCGCGTCGACGAGGGTGAGGCTTCGGCAGTTGACGGCCCACGGAAAGTTCGTCGGAGGAGCGAGGCCACGGAGAGGTCACCGAGCGAGGCGACGTGGACGAAGGGGACGACGGCGATGGCGCGGCGGACGGTAGTCGGAGGCGCGAGCTCGTGGAGAGGTCACCTGCGCCGCGGAACGGTTATCGCAGCGCGAGCCCGAGGATGTCACCGAGGGCGGCGTGGAGGCGTCGACGGGAAATTTGGCTTGCCGCTTTGGACGGGGAGCACTCGATCTCCGCCTAGAGATTTTAGGGTTAGAATTTCCACAGCGGTGCACAAGATTTCCACAAAGCGGTTCCAACGATTTCTCTGATGGCGTCAGACATCAAAGGGACGATTCCACATACTGGGATGGTTCGTCCATAGTTTGGGGAGAGATTTGGTTATTTGGCACTTTAAACATGTAAACCGCAAAATTGCCATGGACCTACATTACATTGACTCATACGGTCCCATATTTCATTGGCTCAAGTGTACACCGGACCATTGTTCCGGCAAAAAAGCCTTCGAAATACAACCTCTCCCAATAGTACAAAGAGGATGATCCTGTCTAGTTAAATTTGACTTCCAGCACTTTGGGGAGACCGCGAATTGAGGGGAGAATTCGAGTGTCATTTTCTGAAATTTCAATTCTATTAACATTTCCAAAACAGATACATTAAATTATGTAACACACAAAATGTACATCCAAAAGGGGCGCCAGTAGTACATCATAATTATGCGCCAACTAGATACCTAGATAAGCTACTCTATCTACATCCAGAAATCGTCGTCGTCATCATCGTCGTCTTCGTCCGACGAGAGCTTGACGTTGCCGGAGGGGGAGCCGGAGGAGGAGGAGGTGTCCAAGCGGTACATGACGGGGATGTAGTCGTCGGCGTCCTCCTCGCTAACGCCGTCGTCGTCGCTCCCCGCCGCCCATTTCCGCTCCTCCTCCTCCTCCTCCTCCACCTCCTCCTCCTCCTCCTCCTCGGCCGGCCTCTCCTCGAGGTCGCGCTGCCGCTTGCCGTTGCCGATGGCCTCCTCCTGGCTGCGGCTCCTCCTCCTCCTTCGCCTGCCCGTCTTGGGGACCCAGTTCCACGGACGCCGACGATCGGGCCGACGGCGACGGCGACCGGAGTCGCGCCCGCTTCCGGGCGGACTCCGTCTGAGCCGACATTAGGCCGGAGGAGGATGAGGACGATGAGGCAGACATTGCCGAGGAGGAGGAATGGATTGGGAGAATTTGGGAAGTTGTGAACACGAATGGGCGAATTGCTCCCCCGGCGGTTAATATAAGCAACGGAAGGTGAAGGACGCGTAGCGTCTAGCATACCGATCGTCCGGTAGGTAGAAAAGGTCTGAGGATTATCTGTCTATGTAAATATGTGCACATCGGATCCTCCATTTTGCGTAGAACTTTGTCGTCATCTACAGTAGAACAACTATCGCCGTGGGCTACAACGGAACTACAAATCAGGATGATCCGGTATGTGTAAATATATGTATACCTGGGACCATCCTACCAAAAAAAAGCCTTGAAATTATCTTGCGTGGCGAACTCCTGGCGTTTAAAGAGTGCAACGTAAAATGGCCATACCGTTCGGTACTGATTTAGTGTTGAAGTAATTAATCACCCGCATGGTCCTAAATGTTCACATCGTTCGCGGGGGGCGTTACATATCACATGGATCGATCGATTACACCGAAAGGAACAACTACGAGTGGCGCAACATTCAGATAACTCGTCCTTACATGAATATCCGACAAGAGCTAACACCACTAAAATCAACTCAGCACTACGTGTCCGTACGTTCTCGGGCTGGGAATGCCCAAAGATCGGAGCCGGAGCTGGATCAGCCTCGCGCTCTACAACAGAGTCACCGGCAGGCTCGTGGAGGTCATGATATGGAAATGGTATACTCTCGTCACCATCGGACCAATGGGCTAGCGGTGATGTCGTAGGAGCAGGCTATGGGTCATGGACTTGGAGGTCTCCGGGAGTTGTCTCCGCCGCACTAACAGGGCCCACCCTCGGACTTTATTGCTTGATCTTTATGTTTTGTTACCAATTTTATTTTTCGTAGCAACGTATGGGTATTGACCTAGTACTCTTAAGTTGCAACTTTTGTGAACGTAAGGAGACATTTAGGAAAGCATCAGTTGGAGAGCCACCATCAAGTGGATTACTTAGGATGTTTCGTGAGTCCTTCCTTAGCTGAACAATCAAGTCCTTGCTCCTTACGTTTAAGTCCTTTCTCCGTTTTTCGCAGGAAAAATTGTTTTCGTCAACAGAAATATGTGTGTAGACTTTTTCCCCATCTCAAATTTTTTTCCCCACCGCGGTTTTCCACCTCGGTCTCTAATATTTTTCAAATAATTCGTCGAAAGAGATATTTCTACAACTTTATCTCTCTATTTTTTCCCCGCTTCGCTCATTATTTCGATGATTTAAAAAATAAAATGCCGCCGAAAAAATGTAATTTTTTCTACGGAAAACGACGCGCGTGGCATGTTACGCCGCGAAAAATTTTGTATCCTTTCAGCCGTTTCGCTCGTTATTTCGATGCTTTAAAAAAAACAACGCCGAGAAAAAAAGAAAATTTTTCTACGAAAAAACGACACGCTCATACGCCGCGAGTCTCTGAGATTTTTTTAAACATGTGTATTACTCGGTGAACGCGTAGAGTGTTAGACTCGACAAAAGAATGTTGTCATCTCTAATAGTTTTTCGCTCTTTTCCCTCTAGACTTTTTCTCCACCGCGGTTTTTCATCTCGGTCTCCAATATTTCCCAAATAATTCATCGAAAGAGATATTTCTACAACTCTATCTCTCTATTTTTTTCCCGTTTCGCTCATTATTTCGACGATTTAAAAAATGAATCACCACCGAAAAGAAAAAGTAATTTTTCTACGAAAAAACAGCACGCACGGCGTATTACGCCGCGAAAAAATTTGTATTCTTTCAGCCGTTTCGCTCATTATTTCAACGATTAAAAAAATAAAACTCCGTCGAAAAAAAATCTACGAAAAAACAGCCGCGCGGCGTATTACGCCGCGAAAAAATTTCTAGTTTATTTAAAGTATATACATGTGTATTCGTTCGGTGGAAAAACACATGTCTGTGTTTCGTGAGATCGTTGAGCCTTGCATATTTTTCTAGCCTGTATAACGAACATGCAGGCATGTATACGAGTGTAGTGTGAGTAGATGTGCATCCTCTCTGTGCTCCGAAAAGAAACCGCAAAAAAATTGACTAATGAAAATTTTAGATGAATGATATAAAACTCTCTTCTTCTTCTCCTGCTTCTTATCCTAGTCCTTAGCTCCTATATGCTGTCACCAGCTACTAAGTATATATGTAGCCATATACATACAATCTGGTCTCTACTACATGTATAGCATGCATCATTATCTATATGAGCCTATCTAACTTATGTTGGATGCAATTGACTACTCATGATGACATGGAAGCAATATATGAACATAATCTATGATTTCTACCAAGTACTTACTTGCATAACATGATAAAATGCATGTTTAACATATGAGGGCAGCAGCTAATTACATACTAGTCATCATGCTAGAATGAAAATGACATTAGGATATAAATCAAATAACATCATACACATATCATGCATGATTCAAGAAGATAGCATACTAGCATGAGAAGCAACTAATTGCTAGAATTAAAACATGGGAGCATCATTAATATGGGCTCATGGTATTATTTCATCTTTGCACTACTTGCAACTACCATGAAAGAGGATGGCAGCAAGGTTACTTGAAAGAATGCATGCACGTGTCAATATTAAGAGAGGATGACATGGTAGAAATGAGAAGCAGCTAAATCATTAAATTGAACTTGTCCAGCACATGCACATGGTAAGATGATGGAACTAAAAGGCAATGTTATGAAGGCAATTATGCATGTTCAGCTCACATAAAGATAAAGCATTCTTGCAACAACATTAGTATATGCCTAACCACCTATCTTTATAAGAGAACTAATAATCCCTCCTACCTTTCTTAAAGAGGATCAAATCAGCATTGGAGATCAGGCTATTGCCGTCAAATATTTGAAATTAAACATACTATTATTTTTTTGACAAGACAAGGGTTATAATTATAGCTAGTGCTATATAGCCAGTAAATTCTTTCCCTTAGGCCTTCTACCAATCTCTATTTATTTGCGTGGTTGTCGTAACCATTGCTCGATATCACGGTATGCGACCGCATAATTAATCCTCGTAACACTTGTCACCCGAGTTAATTATACGGACCTCAAAGACAAAGAACTAGCAAAGCATCGGACATTCGATACTTTATTAGTTACTACATCAGTATCTGAGTATTGCGGCAGAACAATAATTAGAGATGACATAAATGAAAGCTTTATTTCATTCCATTAGCCACGAGCTATCTTCATACCTTAGCTTACATGGGTTCTAATCTGGTAGTAATAAATCTTATAACCCTTAACTCTCAAAATCTGCTCTCAAGACACAAACCTCCACCCTGGCCTCGTAGGATTGTCCATAGGACTCACCTTCTAAGCAAGGGGGGAGTTAAGCAAGGGTGAGTACTAAGTACTCAGCAAGCATAATAATAATGAATGCAATAGATGCCTTTACAAGATACCCCAATCTTCCTATCCAATCCCTCTGCATTCATTCTCATCCCAAATTATCCCTTTTAGAGAAATAAACTTTAGTTTAAAGGTTTGCAAGTTTTATATTTATAAAAGACTCTACTAATAGTGAGCATGCCCTCTGTAGTCTCCAATCCAGAAGACTGGCTTGAATTCAAGATTTTACCCTGCGTAGGTTTGTGCCACTTTACCCACAATGACACCCACAAGAGATGCCCCAGAACGTTTATTCTATTCCGGTATTAGCTCTCCACCCTGCACTGAGTATGGACCTCAACCACTCTGGCTTAACCCACCTCCGGTGCAGTTTGTACTCTGACCAATCTGCCAGCAGTACCCACCGGGCTTCAAATATACCGCCCCAAATCACATTTCTCAATCCGTCCCCCTGGGTCATACCGGCATTTCCCAGCACGACATACAACCTTACCCATTGTGGAGTAACTAATACCATCCTAGAACAACCTTTTCTGACCGATTTCACACACTGTGGTTGGCACCAATTTACAGCCCATCACTCAATATTAGATTGTTATAAATCTTATATGCTAGCCTATGGTAGAGGACCCCATCGGCGACCACCTTCTCATCGGCGTCCTCTACCCCACCATAATAACATATACCCACGGCTCCATTCGTTGGACGAGCCAAACATTATACCGACATCATATCACCATTCCATTTATACATCAAGCTTATTCCCATCAACCCATTTCACCAATTCATTTCCAATCTCTATCAATCATCCGATCTTCAACACACACCCTTCAATTTATACTTTTCATTCTAAAATATACATTTTAATGCAGTGATGGAATTTACTCAAAAAGCAGTAAAACAGTTGCGGAAATATGATCAAGATAAATGCGCTTGCCTGTAATAGAATTTGGAGGTTCAGCCTCGCTCGAAAATAGGCTTGGGTTGATTTGAGTGTTCTGCTCGGGTCCTGAAAATAATACTAAATTAATCTACGGTAATTTTATTAAATATGAGTTGCAGTGTCCAACCAATCCATATCGCATTTTCATTAAATGCATATGTTGCTTTCTATTTTAATGTCATGCATGATCAGTTGTTATAGCTAGCTCATTATTCTCTTAATGACACTAATGTTGTCCTTTTTGATTTTATATGCATGTAATGCTCTATTTACCATTTTGTTCGCTTAATGCAATCACTAATGCCATGAGGTATGCATGCAGATATATGATTCATGCTTCACAGTTCTTCCATCCCCTTCTCTTTCTCATTTTCATTTTCTTGCTTACTGTCATCCTTTCTTGCCTTTACTGCCTTCCTCTCCTTTCTCTACTCTCGCATACCTTCTTGAAGCCTCGGCTTTAAGCCATTCTTTGCTCACCGGCAGATGCCTTATTACTACTCCTGTTGCTAGTCGGAGAGCACTTGGTTGGTCGATGCTCTAGCCGACTAGTACTACTTCTCCCTCCCTTCGGCTCCTTCTTGGTTCCTCCTCCCCTCTCTTCCCTCTCGATCTCTCTCGCTTCCCTCTCATTCGACGACCCAACGTCAAGCACTTTAATGTTCTTGAGCTAATCCTAGCTCATGAGAACTGGGTTTGATCTTTTGATTTTTGGATTCTTTGTTTTCTTGGTTTGATCTACAACTCATCGATTCTTGAGGAAAGCCTCTCATGTAAGGGTCAATGATGATTCTATAAGCGATACTTTAGGTTTGGTAGTGGGGATTACGACACTAGCCATAGCCAAGCTCCGTGAGGGTAAGGTGTGGCTAGGACGCTTCCTCACGGCTACAGAGTACTCTTCATCGAGACCATTCTTTTCTTTAGTGCTCTGCATTTCTCCCTTTACCATCGCTCGATGGCAAGAACTTACTTGATGTTCTTTCAACGGCTTGGTCTTTGGTTAATGTTGGAATGTAGGTCTTGCTAGGGGTTGGAGGGTAACAGACTCTGGTTCTTCCTCTTTGAACCGGGTTCACCGCTCTTCCTCCTTCATTTGCTTGCTCTTGTTCCTTGTGGTCGCACCTTGTTGTCTTGGTTCGGTTCTTGGTGGTTGCTTGCTTCTTGGTCGTTGGATGGAGTAATGAGATGGGGAATGGATGGTTTCTTTGCTGGTTGTCTCCTCGCTGGCTATCTTTGGCCGGTTGGAAAAAGACCAATGGATAAGTGGTGTGTCTTCTTTGGAAATGAGGGAAAGGGATGAATCTCTCTTGACTTGGTTGTATGGGTGAGAAGTAGGGCAATGGGGCTGCACCTCTCCTTTACCAAGTTCTTGAGTCGACTTTATATTTTTACCAAGTTACCATTCAATTCTTCCTTCTCTCCCAATATCGTAGTCTTGCCATTTAACGGTATGCATGCTCGATACTTGCTTATGCAAAGGCTTGACAAAGAATGTGGTATGCTTATGCCTAATGATCATTTTCTAATGCGTGATTAATACTTAATTAAGATGCTAATGCAATGCTTATTGTCTTAATATGCATGGGTAATGAGGGTGACAGGGGAGGGTCCTCACAATTACTATAATCAAATTTTTACAAACTAGTAGACAACTTGATCCTAGTTCCAGATTTTGAGATGCCTTTTGGCAGAACAAAACTCGGCTTCCCAGCTGTTAAAGAACAAGAGAAGAATGAACAGTGGAACACATGTTCTGTACATACCTATCGTTTTTTTTGGGGAGCATAATGCATTATTTTGTGAGGAGTACGTAGAATGGGAATGTTTTAAGTTTTTGGCTGTATAGAAGGGTAAATTACTATAACGGTTACTGCATTTTAAAACCATAATAACCATATGTCCATGCGATGCAACGAAAACTCAATTTATGATAAAAAATTTATTTGCAAAGAGCATTAACCTTATCTAAATAATAATATTCACTCTGAATGTGCAATAGTTAAATATTTAAATCAATTCATCGAAGCATACAAATTTCAAGCACCTATTTACAAACTTGAACTTAAAATTATCTTTAATTTCACAAACTTTAATAATAACATTATAGCACTTGGGATTGTAAATTTATAATACCATAATTCGATATCAATCGATCGACCGAAAGATGCATCACCTACTGCCTCATGGGTGCAATGACATTGAAGAGGTAAGCGTCATTTGTATATGGCTGCCATCATCAGCGGCGTGCATAGCTTGTATGCCTTGCTCCGATTATACCATAGCCCCACCTCATCAATCAGCTCCACTACCTCCTCGTCTCCCCCGCGAGCGCCTCTCTTAACCTATTGACATCATCTACCATTTGTGAGCTCCAACAGCGCCACTAACCTATCTCGCTGCCCACCACCGGTGACCTACCCCTGTGCCGCATTGACGAGATCAGGAAGGTCACCCATTACCTCTACTCAACGGATAAGCTCAACACATCTGCAGGAGAGGCAAGAAGCGGTGGGGTTATATAGATTCAGCAACCGAGGAGATATCTATGGAATACAGATTAAAAAATCATCGAATAAGGAAGACAACAAAAGGGAAAGAAGTGAGAAGAGATCCAACTCCATGAATCGAAGCTCTGCTTCCCTCGGAAGAGAATCAATCCAATCCGAAAAGCACAGGAGCAATCACCACCGATTTGAATGCCATATCAATGGGAGAAATGAAAAGCAATAAATGAGTCATGCATATTTATTTACCTCCTGCGACGGAATGATCCAATCCAATCTACCGGGTGGCCACTACTCGCTTTCCACTCAGCCATGCGGGTACGCACATGTGTCGGGGTGAGGGTGAAGAACGGACGTACCACCACCAACTCCTAATTAGAATTAGTAGCAATAGAGATAACAACTTCTTTAGTTGCGTCATGCATAGCCGTGCACATGCTGTTTGCTGGCCGGAATCAAGTCCATACGTGATTAGATAAAAAGAAAAGATGATCTTATTTACACATGCAAGTAAATATTTAATAGAAATGATGCATATGGCAATTCAAAGGTACATGGTAACTCAGAAAGTGTATGCGTGCAGTATATGGAAAAAGAATCGGTCGTGCAATATTTGGAAATAGAATCAGCTAATTGAGATAAAAATCTGATACGCCGCAGATCACGCATGCATACATATCCAATCGAATTAAAATTTTCTTCGTTCGCCAATGTATAGAAGATCGGGACAATGCCAGTTTCGTGGGTATGCCAGGGAGAGAGGGAGAACGGACCACCGCCACTAACTCATAATTAGAAGTAGTAGAGATACTCTCATTTCAATTGATACACTACTTTCCCTTTGTGCTATATACAGGGGTGGGCATAATTTAACCGAAACCGAAAAACCGAACCGAACCGAATAAACCAAAAAATTCGGTTTTTTCAGTATTCAGTGTTCGGTTCAGTTTTTTTTGCTACTGTTCAGTTTACAGTATTTGGTTCGGTTGTCATACTCAATTAACCGAACAACCGATTAGACCGAATAGGTGTAGCAACGGACGCCGAATAGCGAGTAGCGAAGCGATTAATTCACCTGTTCGATTCCGCAATTCGGCAGTCCCGTGACTCATTGACTCCCTCCGACCCTCGGTCCCTCCTCCCGCCCCCAATTCCCCATTTTCCTCCCAACTCCCAAGTCCCAGCCCTAGCCCTAGCCCTAGGTCACCACCTTACCAGTTCACCGCTCGGCGCTTGCCGCTCGGTCTTCACTCTGCTGATCCATTGCTCGGTCCGGCCTCCGCCGTTCGGCGTCTCTCGCTCATTGCTCCAGCCCTCCGCGACTCTGCCGACCGCCGCGACCAGCTCCTCCGTGAGGACCGCGACTCCGCCATTTCGCCGCCCAAGTGCCCACTGGAGTGCGGACCTCCTCCGAGCCTCGATTTCTTTCTTCTATCACCGACGCCGGTCGCCGCCTCCATGGCTCCATTGGTGCTTGTCTCATTGACTCATTCAAGTTGTGGCGTTGTGCAGCTTGTGCTATTGTTCAGGTTGTGCCGTTGTGCTATACTGCTATTGTCTGCTTTAGATTTCGTTTCTAAATGTATTGTCTGCTTTAGATTTATTGTTTGCTTCGGTCATTGACTCATTCAGGTTGTGCAGCTTGTGCTATTGTTTAGGTTGTGCTATTGAGTCAATATATTCCGCATAAGGTTGTGCTATTGTTCAATGTTCAGTTAAGAATCTGGTGGTATTGTGTATTGACTCATTCAGTTATGCGTTGCATCCCAAATGTTAGCTTCAAGCCTTCAACTCCTGAACCTCGGCTGGTACTTTGGCAATCACACCTAGTTCAGGTTGTTCGGTTAACCGAAAAACCGAATTAACCGAACCGATTTGGTTTGGTTAATTCGGTTCGGTTTTTATGAAATTTCGGTTTTGATTCGGTTCACAAAACTCAAAAACCGAAATTTTGAAAAACCGAAAAAACCGAACCGTAAAGACCGAATTAACCGAATGCCCAGACCTAGCTATATACTCCCTTTGAAGCAATATACCCCATTTCAATTGATATACCCCTTTTAAAAACAGTGTGCTCGCGTTTCAAATGACATGTCCCTTGAGCCGATGCTTCATACTCCCTTCACAAACAACATACTCCTATTTCTAATTTTCTAAAGATAATAGAGTTGCACGAGTATACTCTAATTTAATATTTACTTTATAATCCCTAGACCATACGTAATTGAATGCACCATATCCTTTGAGGTAGGACGTAGTTGCCGCAGTACACACAAAAAAAAAATGATGCAGCAAGCTACATTACTATATACCTAGCTCTAGGGATCTGGTGAAATTAAAAATACCAGCTCCACTAGATCTATGAATCTGATAGAGTTGAAACCTTACCAAACACAACCTAATCCTCGTGCTCCGCGCAGGTCCTAAACTGACCCCATAGTCCGGTGGTAATACGTGGCTCTTGATGCATGGTCAAAGCATGCAGACCGCCAGCTAGCACAAGCTACGGACCAGGACTACAGGAGCAGTCACTGATCTCCATGGAAAGCTGTACTATTGATCCAAATGTGGACACTGTGCATACTGTAGTTGCAAACTTGCAATGATACATGTAAGAGTAGATCCAAGCCGCTGATTGTTAAAGGCCTGTTTGGTACGGCTCTAGCTCCATCAGATCCGTGGATCTGGTGGAGCCGGGTTTTCCTAGCTCCACAGATCTGTGAAGTTGGAGCTGTGAGTACATTAAAAATGTTTAGATGGATCATTTTGTTTATATTTTAGGCCAAAAATATAAACTTAATTTACTTTATTTTAGCCTACAAGTTTCAGATCTTAGGAGAAGCTGGGATCTAGAGCTCTACCAAACAGGCCCTAAGTTAGGAGCCTGAGATTGCGTGCAATACTTAAGTTGCGGTCACAGTTGATACTGCAGGCCAGCTCCATTGCTCCCCCGCTCTTTTCTCTCTCTGAGGCCCGAGCAATAAATCTCAGCTGGTGTAGGATAAAATAAAAAAGATCGGTCCGTACGCAGCCGCATACCTGTATGCTTGCCAAGAGAAGGACATGCACGTTGGTTTCAAAAGAAAAAAAAGGACATGCACGTAAGAGTCGCCCTCAGCAACTAGCTAGGGCGGACACAGCTCCGCCTTGAAGAATTTTTTGTTTTTGCTTTTTTAGGCCCTTAGCTTAACGTTTTTTTAAAAAATAGTCTTTCCCTAGAACCATCAGTAGATTTAGCCTTCACGACTCCACGATTCAAATACCGTGTTCAAAGAGCTCAATAGGTCACATGTTGCGATGAAATTCCTATCGAGCTCCACTTTATCGGCAGGCATCAAATTCATTAATTAATCGCTAATTTAACTATAAAACTTAATCAATCAGATAATTAAATCTCTATGATTACTACCTATTAAATGTACCATCGACTGGTCTTTTGGAGCCACTATTGGGCTCTCTATATTTAGGAACTCTCCTGATAGGATAGGAAACTCGTGTCGTCTCGCGTCTTTTAAGTTTACTTGTAGGGTTAGCTTTGCAGGTTCAAATGAAAAAAAGATAAAATTTCTTAAAAACAAATTTTAGGTGGGAGAAAAAGGGCGGCTTCCCGAGTTAATAACGATCGTACTAAGCACATGAATGTTTGTGTGCGAGTTGTCTGTACTGCGTAGCTAGCTAGCTGCCATTCTCAATTCTCAGTTTCTCACACGAGAACGAATCTTTCTAGCCCGGCGCGACCTCGCGCCCGTACACGACCGACCAGGCCAGTAATAATGCATGGCTAGTGGTTCACGTTGGTACATGGAACATACGTACTAGGCCGTGATGACGTCCCTGCTAGTGGCCTGTGGTTAGAAAAATAGACAGGTTGATCAGTGCAAGCAATGACACTTTCTTATGTTTACAATGGACGACCGGTACGAAGTTATAAAGATTAACTTAAAAAAGCATGTGGGACCGAAGGTATTAAGTATATGATGATCAGAACTAGTGCTTTAGCCTCTTTGCATCTACTTTTTGTGTACACCACTATGTCTTGGGGCAGACACTCAAGTGATGAAGCAAGAGGCAGAAGTCACATGAGGATTTTTATTTGAGACCGAGTTTTGCAATATTCAAGTGGAGGTTGTACTACTTTCTATAAAATTCATATGAAGTTCGTATGAAATTTTCACATTTTAGACATGATCCATAACTTCTTACGATGTTTTTCATTACACTTGTTGAGTTACACAAAAGAGGGAAATAAACATGCATTTTCGCCACATTTGAGTACGATATTATCGGTGTTTCACGTAGCTACTCAATGGCGAGCCCAAAATTTGTCCTGTCAGGAAAAACAGTACATTTTGAAAACGCATCACAACATCGATCGGGTGGAGCCTGGCCAATTTGTTTTATGCTTGCCGTTTAATGAACTCTGTTGAGCATTGATGGTGTTGGTAGTTGACACCAAATTGACTTGACTGTGGAACACTGATTACAGGTTTACAGCTGATGATAACCAAACTGTAGCTAGCTGCCATCTATTGATGGCATGCTAGCTGAAGCTGAACTCATGTGCCAGTGGCCAGTGCTACCCAGTACCCACGTCATGTGCAAAAAGGCCAAAAGGACAGGTAAATGATCGCTTACTACTGACCTGTAATTTTGGCATCGAGTGTTTGTTCCGTCTTTAAGTCCGGCCCTACAAGATGCATACGTACAGAGCTACAGTGCGTTCTCGGTTTGATCAGTATCATGGATCCAGCATTCCAGCGGATGAATGTTCTTACGAGCGGTGAACTGGTGAATCACGTTGCAAAAGCTCTGAAAACGAGATGGATCTAATTAAACTGTTGTACTTACATCTACCATCAGATTAATCATGCATGGCCTAGCTCCGTTTCAAAAATCGATGAAAACCATGGTTTTTGACTTTACTACTGCGGTTTGAGATCCAAAACCTTATCGTAAACTGGTCTAATTAAAAAATTTGGAAAAAAAAATTATGCGTTGAAAACCGCTCGAAAATTGTTTTAAAGAACATTCAATTGGTCGGTTAGTTTTTCGTGAAAAACCAAACGGTTTTCGATTTTTTTAATTTTTTTACAAAATTTTTTATCTCTTAATCCTTCGATTTCTGATGGTTTTCGAGCGATTTTCGAAATTCGCATTTTGAGCGGTTTTTCTAAAAACGGTTTTTAAAACCCTAATTGCCGATATATTTTTAAAGATTTAAATTAGGTATATAAAATCATAGTGTAAATTTGTCTCAAAAGGTATTTTTAAAATATTATAATTTATTGGGTTTTATAAATATATTATAATAGAAATTATTGGCCAGTGTATCAATATCTAAAATGATAACTATTTGAGAGATGCTTTAACAACTGCACAAATATTAAAATATGAATAAAGGGTAGATGGTGATTACTTACTGTCGACGATTCGGGAATCAGTCCCCCGCCGAGCTTGCTTGCTGAATGAGGGATCAACCAGTGCTCCTTTTCCGCGGAGGGTATAGCGTCCAAGGGCCTACCGAGCTAAGGAGGGATGGTCGGAACGAGTTGAAATGAGACAACAGACAAGGGTTTTTTTATCCTGGTTCGGGCATCTCATAGGGGAGATAATAACCCTACGTCCAGTGGCTTCACTATTGTCAAAGGATGGATTACAAAGTGCTTGCTTGGGAGCGTCAAACTCCTCCTCTTGCTCTACTTCTTATAGATGTGTTTAGGTGTTTGCTTTTGCTTCACAATGCCCTCCCTCGAGAGTTGTCAGGTGGGCAGATGCTAGATCCGTCTCTCCCTCTCGACGTTACATACAACGGGGTATTTATAGATAATTTCAGTCTTACATCATTTATTACAGAATGACATGTCACTACTGTACCCAAACGTGGGTGTAACTACTCCTTTGCTTTTTGCCATACCGTGACGTGGGCATATTGGGCTTAGAACGTGGCCGTACGGTCCTTCGAGCCGTCGAGTGATTAATGCCACATCGTCTTCGTGGACCGTGCCCAGCCTCCTGGCCAGGCCCGAGGTCCTTCCTCAGACTGGGTCGTCAATCGCACTCTCCCGAGCAAGCATTCTCGGGGGATAGGGGCACATGCTCGGGGACGAGTTTGGTCGAGGCCGGGGCATGCATGGTTGGCCGATTGGCGCCGAGGTGCAACGGTCTTCATAGGAGTTACCCAATCCCGACACTTACTCTTTCGCTTGTTTCAAGATTTATACAGCTTGTATTAAATGAAAATGCATTAAATAAAGTACTTCTCTAACTATTTGTGATCGGAGAAAGTATCAACAACTATCAAGTATACATGAACTATGCACAGCAGTACTTGCATTCTCTTAGCATGCGTGCAAGTAGCTGGAGACTTCAGTTCGTTGCTTAGTTTTGTTGCTGTGGTGTCTCAAGGCGTGCGGCATATATGAGCACGTTGTGGGCTCCGGCCTCTCCATCGATCGGCACGACGCATTATGCAGGTCTCTAGCTAGCGTATGCACATGAGCAACAGGGAACGGCGGATGTACGGCTGGGGCAAGCAGCTAGCAGTGACGAGCCGATCTGACCCTGACTGTCCTCGGCGAGCTACCGGCCGGGACGCCAGCCCAGCCCGAGTCCGCCCGACACGACTAGACCTGGAAATTGGGTCGTGCCGGGCCGGCACGGCCCGAGCCTGTCGTGCTTCGGGCCTACATAAAACGGACAAGCACGGCTCGGTCATTTCTTCGTGCCGGGCCGGGTCAGCACGGACGGCAAAAATCAAGGTCCGGCACGGCCCAAAGGCACGCCGGGCTGCTGTCGGGCCGGGCCCGCCCGAACACAGATCTTGGAGAACGCAGCACACTAAATATTTTTTATAAATTCATACGTTGTTCAAATGAAAAGTTGTCTACATGAAAAAATGTGTCTCGAAATTCTCTACAACTTTCATGTAGAATATAAATTCATATGAGCAAAGGAAGACCCTGAAAATGCAGATTACCGAGAGATGTGGCGTCGGTCTGAAACTATACAGCGTACTAAATATTTTTTTATAAATTCATACGTTACTCAAATGGAAAAGTTGTCTACATGAAAAAGATGTGTCTCGAAATTCTCTACAACTTTCATGTGGAATATAAATTCATATGAGCAAAGGAAGACGCTGAAAAATGCAGATTACCGAGAGATGTGGCGTCGGTCTGAAACTACACAGCGCACTAAATATTTTTTTTATAAATTCATACGTTGCTCAAATGGAAAAGTTGTCTACATGAAAAAGATGCGTCTCGAAATTCTCTACAACTTTCATGTAGAGTATAAATTCATATGAGCAAAAAAGATCCTGAAAATACAAATTACAGATTCGAACCGGCTTTGGCGTGTGAAAAGCACGGCCCATACAGTCGGGCCGTGCCGGGTGGCCCATCGTGCCAGGTTTTTAGGCCCGGCACAGCATGCCATTCGGGCCGTGCCAGCTCAGCCTATTTTTTTCGTGCCGGATCGTGCTTCGGTTCATTTTTTTTCGTGTCGGGTCGTGCTGGCCCACTAAGACCCGGCTCAATTTTCAGGTCTAGACACGACGATGCCTGAGTGACAAAAATGACAGGAGTTATCTCATCGATCACCGTGCCGTGCGTGATGACGATACGCCTCGTCGCGCGTGCATGCATGCATGCCGTGCCGCCGTGGCGGGGCTGTATGCATGCATGTCATGTCGTGTGCTCCACCACCACGTACCAAGCTGAAGCGTAGACGTGCGAATACGCCGCCGCCGGACGCATGCAGATCGAGTGTGCATTCGCAAAGCTGCAGGCCGGCCTCCCGGTAAAGCTGGAACAACACGCGCAACGGCCGGCGACGTGCGTACGCAACACCTGGCCCGAGCCAACCTGACCCGCTCTGAATTTCTGATACGACGTCGGTCGATCAGAGTATCAGCTAGCATGCGCTGGTACGTGCGAGCAAACGATCGAGGGCAGTCAGAGAGGTGTTCTATACTTTTTTTTACGGTTGTTTAAATATTAAAATATAGATAAATAATAAATGATGATTACTTATTCTTTTATTTATTTTAAAATTTGTATAACTTGTATTGAGAAGGAATGTATTGAAACACTACTCTTACAAAATGCATGCATTTACTAATAGAAGTCAGCTTGCCTTCCGGCGGTGCTCAAATCAACGTATATCGCGGAATCAAAGGACCCTAGCTAGATTGGTTTCAAAATTATATCCCGACAAATTAAGTAGAAACTCCGATCAAAGAAAATTGTTTGGTTCCCATCTTCAGTCATTGCGACGAGTCATGGGTTCATCGTGACACGTCGAAGTTGTCTTAATTAAGTAAATGAACTAATTTTACTATAGTTGAAAGTGCTTAGTTTAGTGGTTGAGCAAGAAAGTATGTTTAATCACTTGCATGTTAAACTCATGGGGTGTCGTCTTAGGAAGCATGTGAGTGTTTTCTTGTTAAATAGCATCTAAATTTTGAGCATTCATATTTAAATTCAATTGATAGAATTAATTTGCCTTCTCTCCTCATATTTAAGTACTCTATAGGCAAACAAAAATCGAATGTTCAAAAACAAAAAAAAACACACACTTAAGTGTTGCTTAGCAATTCCCCGTACTCATGGGGCAAGGTGATAAGCCGGAAGTTGGCAGATGGCCAGAAAGCTATTACTGTAGTGCGGATGTGCATCTAACCATCAAATTTCAAGTCCTAGGCTTGTGTTGGTGTCCACCTATTTTAAAAATACAACAAATGCGTCAAATGCGTGTATGTTTCATACGAAAACGTATGTTTGTGCCCTATGAGTATTTTTAAGAGTACAACACATCTGTAGAGATTCTTAAAAAAATTAAGAGAAAAACTATTATACACGCTCTTGGGATTAATTAACCGTATTGGCATACATGTCTCGCATGTAGCCAAAGCTGCAGCCTCATGGAAATAAAGTACACCTTTCTCTCCAGCAGAGTCATCGCAAAATCACACCATACATGACACGTCTTTTCAAACCCTAACCACGTGACTGGCGATTACTGTATCGATCACTTTTTTAAGTAACTTATCTTTTTTTTTTCAAATCTAGTTCCTTCATGACCATATTTGCAGAGGTGCGATAAATAACACTTATCTTCTACCGAGTCTGAAGAGTGCAAAAGTCGACATTACCATATCTGAGAAGCACGAAAACTAATCAACACGGTAGCAGACAAGCGAGCGAGCATACGTTGCCATGTCCGGATAACACAGGGAGCCAATTTTTTTTGAAAGTATAAATGAAGCTAAAACAAAGTGTTCAATTCATTCCCGAATGATCATGCGAGGCGAACACAAACTCACAAAACAACCAAAGCAGGCAGAGGGGGCTGTGACGCCTCGGGAGCTGGGACCCTCCCCTCGTATTGGCGTCGTCCGCACCAAAAGCAAAGGGAAAACAAAGAGAAAACCCCAGGCTTTCACGCCGCCCAGGTACGGATGTTCCCCGCTCCGGCTCACCCGCCGCTCCCCGCCTCCCACTGTCCATCCCACCTTCACCTTTAACCCGGCGCCCGCCTCCACGTTTTGGCCAGAATCAGCACCGAAACCAAACGATTTTCTTTTCTCTACCCCCAAAAGCGCGACGCCTCCGCTCTCTCCGTCCATCCATCGGCAGCGCGGTCGGCGGCGGAATGGGAATGCTCTGTGAGTTGTGACGTTTTCACCGTACGTCGCTGGGAACGAACGAACTCCGCTCGCGCTTCGCGACAGGGGCCGGGCGCCCCACCCCCCACTCCAGTCCCACGCTGGCAAAAAGGTGAAGATTCCCGCGCCGTCTCGTCGCCATCCGCGCCCTGTACAGCTTTACTCCACCCCTGTTTCAGATCTGCCGCAGTCGCAGTCGCCGAATCCTTTGCTATCCTCCTCCGACGAACCATGCGTTTACTAGACTAGCCTAGCCCTCACGGTGTTAAAAATTTGAACTTTTATCGGTGGGTTGCTGCTGCTGGGTGCGAGTGCGACGATGGGGTGCGGGCAGTCCAAGCTGCCACAGGGGGAGGAGGCGGCCGTCGCGCTTTGCCGGGACCGCTCTGCGCTGCTGGCCGAGGCCATCCGCCAGCGCTACGCGCTCGCCGACGCCCACCGCGCCTACGCCGACTCGCTGCGCGCTGTCGGCGCCGTGCTGCACGACTTCCTCCGCGGCGTCCAGGCGCTGCCCCCGCCGCCCGACCCCGCGCTGCTCCGCCTCCCCGACCAGCGGAAGGGGGACCCGCTCCCCGCCGCGCCGCCCCTTCCGGCGGTTTCCGTCCACGACGCGGACAAACTGGCCGACGACGGTGGGCACATACAATTCCATTCCGACGACGAGGGCTCCGACGGCGGGCATATCAGGTTCCCGTCCGACGACGAGGCCGGGCCGCCTTTGCCCCGCCCCGAGCCGCCGCAGATGGCCGCGCCGTACGGTTCTGGCTACGCTCCGCCGTACAGCTACGACCCCGGCCCGGCGTATGGATACGGCAACGACATGGGCGGCTATGGCCAGAGTTTCTTCAACATCAGCTATGCCCGCAGCCAGCCGCCGCCGGCGTCTGTGTCATATGAGCACCGCCCTCAAGCCACCAATGCCACCGTCCATTACTACCCGGGTAATGGTGCCGCCGGGCCACCGCTTCCCGGCTCCTACTACGGCGGCTATCAGTACCATTGCCCCCAGGGCGGCGGTTTGCCTCAGGTGGCAGCCTCCTCCAGCGAGGGGGCTGCGCCGCCGCCTCCGCGGGTGTCGACCTGGGACTTTTTCAACCCGTTCGAATCATTCGAAAGCTACTACCAGGAGCAGCCAGCTTCCGTGACGACGTATACGCCGAGCCGGAGCTCAAAAGACGTGCGGGAGGAGGACATCCCTGAACTGGAGGACGAGGAAGTCGAAGAGGTCGTTAAGGAAGCGTACGGCGATGGCAACCACGGTGGTACAGGCAGGTCGCCGAAGGAGGAAGGGAGGACCAGTGCCAGCGAGGGACCGCACAGGAAGTCAAGGTCGTCGGAGGGCAGTTGTAGTACCGGAAGTAGCATGGTCCATGAGGTGCATGTATTGGAGAAAAGTGCGCTGGAAGAGCAGCTGCAGCGATCGGATGTCGCTGGGCCACCTGCAGTCCCCGGTAAGACATACAATGATGATATCGAGGTGGTGCTGGAGATCAGGTCGCAGTTTGAGCGTGCTGCAAATTCCGCAAACGAGGTGTCCAAGGTGCTTGAGGTTGGGAAGATGCCTTACTACCAGAAGAGCTCGGGACTAAAAGGTTTATTACGATGCATTCGTGAATTTGCTGTCCAAAGCTTCAATCTTTTGTTATTTTGGCCATCTGATGGGGAAAAAAATGGAAATTTTGCCTAACCCACTTACTGGCGCAGTATCCTCAATGATGATCTGTGGGCTGCCTTCGGTGGACGAGGAGTTTCTGCAGTTTGAGGAGGACAAGGCTATGGAATGTGGCAACCTTTCTTTGACGTTGCAGAAGCTGTACATGTGGGAGAAGAAGCTTCTTGAGGAAGTCAAGGTTCTGAGCACGCTTTGCATTTCTGAATTTCTAGCTAAATGATGATATGCGCGTGCAATTTTGTTGCTAGATGTGTGAGCTTGGACATTAGGTTAAAGTATGAAAAGCTGACTATTTGTTATGATTAGCTTGCTACTCCTTCCGTTCAGAAATATAAGACGTATTTTGACTTTGCACAAGGATTAAGGTTGGAGTGAAATTGGAAATTGAGAAAGGTACGAGTGAAAATAACTTAGATCCCACACTTAATTGTTTTAGAAGATGAGAGATAATAGTTTGTATGTGGTGGTAATGAATAAATGCATGTGGTTGAGAGAGAATAAATAGGGGTATAATAGAAAAATTCTTATTAAATCTACATATAAGTCTTATATTATATTTCTAAATAAGATCATTCAAACTCTAAGCCTTATATTAATGAACGGAGGGAGTACTTGCCTAGTATTATCAAAGGAGATTCAGTTGGAAGCTTTTGAGTAACGAACTATGTTTACGTAACGAACTCGAATCTCAACTACCTACTTGGCAAGTATGTTCCTTTTTTTCTTTATAAAAAATAAAACTTGTCGGGTTGTTAATTATAGACAACTGGGAGTTTACGCTATGAATTAGCCCAATCTGGCACTTTATTTACAGTTGCTTATTATGTTAAAGTAATCTGTTCGTTTTCTTTATTTTCTTCTACGATGTACGCTACCATTTCTTTCCCCTTTATGTTTTAGATAACTAGTAGATTTACCTACACAACTGCGCAGCTAGATATTATGATACAATTGTCTTTAATATACAACTCTACTTCCTATAATTGAAATACAATTGTATTTTTTATATAACCCTAATATCTATATATGATTAATCCACACCGTGATAACCTGGCCCTACCAAAATAAGTGGGGGGGATCCTTCTCTTTTTCTTTCTATTAATATAAGAATTTTCAGAATTCTTTTCCTTCTTAGGATTATTATGGGATTTTCTTGCCCTTAAAATGAAGGAGGTGCCTTTAATATCATCGGTTGTTTTTATTTATATAGATGATCTCCTGAAGGAATGATTGATAGTTTATACTTTAAAGGGCTTTATGTCTCTTATGCTTTGGCTTTAGGATTATTGGAGTTGCGTATTCATGTTAAAGAAGACTTGATTTCTTCTTTCTTCATGTTTGGTTTTGGTTATAGTCAAGTAATTTTGTTCATCACAGACTGAGGAGAAGATGAGGGTGCTATACGATAAAAAACGAGAGGAGCTGAAAATTTTGTATGGGAGAGGTGCTGAAGCACATAAGCTTGAGGCAATTGAAACTAATATCAGGAAGCTATCTACAAAAGTAAGTGTTGCCATTCAGGTTGTCAACACTATCTCAAAGAAGATCAATAAGCTGAGAGATGAAGAACTATGGCCGCAAACATGTGAGCTGATTCAAAGGTAATGTATCTTTCCCCCCAAAAAACAGCAATAAATTGCATGTTAGAACTACTAATCTACTATACATACATATTTTGCATACAGTTTGCATACATATTTTGAATGAATGGAGTTGATCTAAGGCAGGCGGTGCGGATACAGGGTAGAATTGGTGTGGGGAAACCAAGGGTTTATAATTTATATCACCCTTTAGTGCACATTTAATGCACTATTGTTATTGTGTGAAGTATTTTCCATTTTGGGCATCCATCAGTGAGCATTAACATAAAGTCAATAAATTGCCCTATCCAATTTCTGGTTACTTTGCTTCAAGCATGTCAATAGCAGTAATTGGATATCTTCCTCTTCTGAATTACTGCAGTTTGTAATCTTTTGGGTATCCTAGTAAGTTGTTAGATCCAATGAGATAATGTTAAGACACAAGAAGTGTCTGACGGGAAGATTTATTGGAGCTTCAAGGTATCCTCCGTGATAATTTAGAGAAGTGTCAAAGCTATGAATTTTATGAAGTGATAGCTTGACATGAAAGTTAACTACGAAAATATGTGGTTTATCTAACTGTCGTTCCATGGCTAAAGGATGTGGTAGATACTCAATTTTCTGTTTAAATTCTGAATAAAGATGCAATTATTCCTTCTTGTTTTCAATCAAGCTAAGTCTCTCAGGTCATGACAAAATCAATTGCATATCAGAAAATGCATTTGTATCTTTGACTTTGAAGGTCTTCATAGTGTTGCCTTCGTGCATCAAGCCTACTTCTACCTGGTTGGGGTTGGTAGCTACAGCAGATATCTTGGATAAGAATGGTGCTTTGATTTGTTGATTTCCCTGTGAAGAAACTCTAGCTTTAACAGCATGTCAAGAAACAAGGAGAGATGGGGAATGACAGCATTCAGAATGTTTAAGAATAATTGGATGAAATTCTGATCAAATGTTGATTAACTATGCCAAATTGTCTCATTTCTTTTATTGGTCAAAAGTACTGGCACCTATTATTTTTTATTGTCATAGTTGAATTTATATGCGATCCGGTTATTAATATTCGAATCTTACGATTTCCTAGATGTTGTCATTACAACATCAAAAGGCTTCTTTACAGCATTTTAGGTTGGCACCTTGGATTACTTTGTTTTTTGTATGTTAATATTGATGCGTACAATTAATTCTCAGGATGATGCAAATGTGGCATGCCATGTCAGAATGTCATCAGATCCAGTGCCATGCCTTATCCCAAGCTAAAAACATGGACTCTACCATAGCTGCTGCAAGATTCAGTGAAGCTCATATGGACTTAATAAAGCGGTTGGAACTTCAGTTGCTGGATTTGATTGCCAGTTTTGCTGCATGGGTTAATGCTCAAAAGAGCTATGTTAGCACTTTAAATCAGTGGCTCAAAAAGGGAATTGACTATGTGCCTGAAGTAACTGATGATGGGATTCCCCCCTTTTCTCCAGGACGTTTAGGAGCGCCACCTGTTTTCATCATCTGTAATTATTGGGCAATCGGCATCGAGAGGATATCCGAGAAGGAAGTAGTAGACACAATGCAGGCTTTTGCCGCTAATGTTCTTCACCTCTGGGAGAAGCACAAGTCAGAGTGGAGGCAGGGTATGATGGCTAATAAAGATATGGACAGGGACCTTAGAGTGATGGAAAGGGATGAACTGTCAATCCGCAAAGCTCTAGAAGCACAAAACAAGAAGCTTGTGCTTATTTCCAATCAGAGCGGTGTATCCATATCTGCACAGGTGTTACAGGATGGTGCTCCACCTGCTGAAGTGGGTTTGCAGTCATGCATGAATAATTATTTTGAAGCAATGGAGAGCTTCGCTGCTGCCTGTGCGAATGCATACAAGGATCTCCATCTTCGCTCTGAAGAGGAGAGAACTCGACTTGCCCAAGAGAGTTGCAGAGCTTCGTAGCGGCATTTCAGACTTTGCTGGTACAGGGCAAGTAACCGACCCCGGTGGTTGGATGAACAGCAACAATGTACATAGCGGTATGACAAATTTCACAGTTGCAGTATCACAACCAATGTGCCTTGCTTGCGCTTGGCTTTTCCCCTCTGTCAGGTTCCAGGGTCGTTGCAGGGCCAGCAGCACCCGATGTGAATATTTGTGCTTCTGAGATGGTGTCTGATCAGATTGTTGTTGCACTTAACAGACATGCATTCTCAGGGTTGGATGATCTGCTGTTTCTCGTCATACCCATACCAGACAGAGAGACGGTTCTTTAAAGAAGGAAGCAGAAAGCATCAAAGGCAAAGAGGAATGGAAGTTGCTGATCGAAACAGAGATCTTGATCTTTCATCATCCATGAAGGCCCTACAATTGTTTGTAGAGATGCTCTTTAAGTCTGTGTATAAACTTAGAATTGTGGGATGAATCGTAGCTGCATGGTTGCATGATCTTTGAATCTGAAACCTGATATGACCATTGATTCTCTCTGTGCAGCTCGGCTGCAGCTTCGCACCGCAGTATTTGTAGGGTTGCCGGAGCTTGAGCTTTTTAGGCTTAAACAGCACCATCTGCATACTCCTAGTTTATTCAGCCATCATGGCATCATCAAAGGTTTCCTTCTGTTTATTTTTTATACAGATGATCCATTTGTATGTGTGACTTTTGTACAGCTAAGGTATAACTTGAGCTTTTGTGTATCGTTTTTCTTTGTAAAGTTGTTTTAGGAAGAAATGATGGGGTAAACAGGCGGAAAGGCAGTTCTATATCAACTATCACCACCGTATATTCTGCGTTGAGATTCGTGCAACTTAAGTTGGCTTTTTAGCTGTTAAATGCTATGGAAATGGATATATTCCATTGATGTGACATTTTTTTTGTAGGTAACGATGGCCAAATAGCTGAGGTGTGCAGCATTATTCTCTGCACTGGCTCACGGTAAAAAAAAAAAACCCCGAACCAACTAGGTTTGATCGGAATACGTTCGATGTGATACGGCAAAAAATTAACTTTAAACGGAAATAAACCGAATACAAAAAAAAATACATGTATATTAGATAAAGTAATGGTCAAATGTGCATAGAGTACGGTTTCACACGAAACTAATATCACTAGATTTGTCAAAGTAATGTTCAAAAGTGTGTAATAACTTTTACAAACATATAATTAGATTGAATAATAGTCAAAGGTGTGTCTTAGAAACCGTAACAAGTAAAAAAAACAATTCACATTAGTTTGGTAAATACGGTATTTATCGATATTGAATCAAAATGTTATGGTATTTACTACTGAAGTTCTATTTGGCATATTTAGTATCATATTTTAAAAATCGTATTTATCAAACCATATTTATCAATTATACCGTATGGACAGTCTTACTCACTCCTAGCTGAAATTTTGTACCATGTACGATGTACTGTTCTCATATACATAATACAACTATTATACAGAAAAAGATACTTGTATATATCGTAGTATTTTTTTTACCATCTACGAGTACGTACTACTCTCATACACATAGGACGAGTATTATAAAAATAATACTTGTACACACGGGATGCAAATGGCAAGGTTGTTACTTATGCTCAAGGCAGTTGAGATCACATAAGAAGAATTATTCAACACATGATTTGGAATTAGCTGTCGTGGTGCATACTTTAAAGTCGTGATGTCATTATCTCATCGGTAATAAATGTGAGATATATATGATCCACAAGAATTTAAAGCATATTTTTACTAATCTGTTCTCAATATGAGACAGAAGATGGTTGAAATTGATAAAGGATTATAATGTTAGAATACACTATCATCCTAAAAAGCTAATATGGTAGCTAATACTTTGAGTCGTAAAGGTCACAGTGCTAATATGCTAGTGTTGGATGATCAATCGGAATTATGCAAGAAATTTCAGAAGCTGAAATTGGTAATAGTTGCACAAGGATTCTTAGCTACCTTGGAAGTAAAGCCGATGTTAGAAGATCAGATCGAGAAAAGTCAGAAGGAAAATGAAAAGATCAATAGAATTAAGTTTAAGAAGGATGAAGGTTTAGCCAAGGATTTTACTTTGGATGGTCAAGATACTATATGGTTTAAAAGTCGAATCTATGTACCAAACAAAAAGCTTAAGCAGTTGATTCATAAGGAAACACATGATTCAAAGCATTCAATTCATCCAGAAAGTGCCAAGATATATCAGGATCTAAAGAAAAGTTTTTGTGGTCTAATATGAAATGTGAAGTTGCTGACCATGTTGCTCTACGTGATGTGTGTTATAGAGTAAAGGCAATGCATCAGAGACCTGTTGATTTGTTACAGCCGCTAAAGGTTCCTGAAGAGAAGTGGGAGGAAATCGGTATGGATTTTATTACTGGTTTGCCTAGAACCCAGAGTGATTATGATTACATATGGGTCATCGTTGATCGTTTGACCAAAGTTGCCCATTTCATACCTGTTAAGACGACTTATTCTGAAAATCGTTTGATAGAATTATACATGGCAAGGATTATGTGTTTGTTTATATAGTGTGCCAAAGAAGATAGTGTCAGGTAGAGATTACTAATTTACCTCAAGATTTTGAAGTAAGTTGCATGAAGCAATAGAAACTCATTTAAATTTCAGTATAGCGTATCATCGTAGGTAGATGGTGAGACTAAGAGAGTTAATCAGATTCTGAAAAATATGTTGAGAGCTTATGCCTTAACTTATGTTACTTCATGGGACAAAAGTTTGTTGTATACTGAGTTCAGTTATAATAATAATTATCACGCAAGTTTGTAAATGTCATCATTTGAATCATTGTATGGTCGTGCCTATCGTACTTCGTTGAATTGGAATGAGACAAGTGAGCGTCTGGTGTTTGGGTCTAGTATTTTCAAGGAAGCTGAAAAACAAATTGCTATGATCAGAAAAAAAAGTTGAAAGTAGCTCAATCGAGATAGAAGAATTATGCTGATAATCGTCGACGAGAGTTGACTTTTGAGCTAGATGATTTTGTGTCTCTGAGAGTTACCCTCTTAAAGGAGTTAAAATGTTTCATGCTAAGAGAAGTTTGCATCGAGATATGTTGGTCTGTTCAAAATCTTAAACCGTTGAGGAGAGGTTGCTTATCAGTTAGAGTTGTCTTAGTTGTTGGCAGTTGTGCATGATGTGTTTCATGTGTCATAGCTTAAGAAGTATCTCAAAGTACTAGTAGAGCAGATAGTGTTAGAAGCAATTGAGCTACAAGAAGATTTGACTTATGAGGAGTAGCCTATTAAGATTTTGGATGTGATGGCACGTATAACCAGAAGCAAGTCAATTTGCTTTTACAGAGTTCAGTGGAGTAATCATTTAGAAAGTGAAGCTATCTAGGAGCATGAGGAAGATTTGAAGTCAAAATTTTCTAACCTATTCTTTAGTTAGCTTTGAATCTCAGGGCCGAGATTATGTTAAGGAAGGATATTTGTAACATCCCAATTTTTGGCTCATTTGGATTTAATATGGTTTTTTTAGATTTACTAAATTTTTGAGATTTTTATGGAATTTATTTGGATTTATTAAATACTATTGAATATGGCCTATTATGAAAATTATTTAAATAATGGGAAGTTTTAAAGAAACTTTCATCAAAAATATTTATTTGGGTTCGAAATGTCATAAAATATTTTCTAGAATTTTTTTGATGTTTTACTATTTTATTTGGCTTAAACTATTTTTTAGAATTATTTTAAATCAGAAAACCCTAGGAAAAATCGTATGAATAGTGTTGAGCTGGAGCCCATAGGGCTTAGCCTATTTCGGCGGTTCAACCCACCTTCTAGAAACCCTGGATTAGCTATTGTTGAATTCACATCGGATGGCCGAGGTGGTTGTGAAACCCTAATCGATCTCGGCCATTTATTCCGGTTGCGTCTCGGATCAGGCCACGTTGCGGAGCATCGCGTCCAATGATCTTTCCATATGGACGGTCTCGCTTCGTCATCCCCACGAGTTCACCACCGTCGATGAGTTTCCACCGAAGGCAGATGTAAGTTCAACCTTCATTAGTTATGGTTTTGGTGTTAATGACAAATCTAATATTGAGATTATCCATTAATGTGATTTTATTATTAATGACAAATCTTATATTGAGACTAACGTGTTTATTTAGAATATCCTTGATTAGTCTCATCGCATTGAAAAATGGAAAACCCAAGGTATGTATGCGTATTCATCTTAGTATTAGTTGATCTTAGTATTAGTTGCATGCTTTGGATTCAAGTTAAAGTATGAATGTCCCCATTATATTAACCACAAAATGTGCATCATGTTTCCCAATCCATATATTACATGGATGCACACACTTAGGGGGAGTTTGTAGTTTAACTTAAAAGTCTCTTTGTATTGATCTATTCTTTATTGACACATATAAGGATCAAGACAAAGAAACTAAATCCTTGAGTATATATTTAAATTGCTGAGTTATAAGTATACTCATGGTAATATAGGATATACTCCAATGTGATCAAATTGAATATGTGCATATTATATCCAAGTCAACTATATTTATGCACATATACATGTGGGGTTTATTCTATAGTTGATGACTTAGAGTAATGATCATCTCTACATAGTTTACACATAATGGATCATTACTTTTCATCAACATGAGTATATGAAAACTTGTGTAGTTAATATATACTCATATCAATTTAAATGATAATTTAAATTGAGTTCATTTGTCTTATTAATCATTAAAGAATACTTCATCATGTGTTTTGGGCATTTAAATGCTTCCAAGTGATATCATGCCTTTAATTTGCTCCGATACTAAATCTTGCGCTTTCATTGATCTATCTTGAGCTTTGCTCTCTTTCGATACCCGTAAGTATATATTGCTTTGATTATATTGCTCTGATACCCATCGATGTTATCGATAATTCTTTCAAGTGGTATCAATTCTTTGTGAGTTGATCCTAAGTGGTATCAATTAAGCATTTATTCATTCCATATGCTTACAAGTGGTATCATTGAGTTTCTCTTTTCTCCAAGTGGTATCATGGTTCTTATTGTTCATTTCTTCTAGTGATATCCTTGATTATTTGGATTCCTTTTTAAGTGGTATCGTTAAATTCAATCATTTCCTACAAGTGGTATTTCATTGCCTCTTTGTAGCATTACTCCGATACCCACATTCTTGATTAAGATTTTTCCTCTCAAGCGAAAATTGTAAGTTCAATCACTTAAGAATTCTCTGTGTGAGGTTCTTTATGAATTGAAATACATTAAAGAGGAAATCTCTCGTTGAGCATTGTCTTTCAAGACAAAAATTTGAAAATGCTCATTTCCTTTGGATCTTCAAGCAAAGCCCTTGAGATAGATTTAAAGTGGTATCAAAATTTCTCAAGTGGTATTCTTTTTGGGTTCCTCGTTTAACCCTATCAGGCAAATTGTTGGATTCTTCAAAAGAATCATGTTGAAAATTTGCAAAGTCTAATAAAATGAGGAGTGAATTATTTGAATGTGTTTCAAATAACCCGTGTGATACCCCTACTTCATTTTTTATGCTTATCCCTACAAGTGCTTATCTTTACAAGTGGTATTTTTGCAAGTGGTATCCAAAAACCCAAATATGGTCTCTTTTCAAGTTTTCTCTATTTTTAGACCATATTTCAAATATAAAACTAGTTTTACTTCTTGAATAACCCTTCAAGTTTTTATTTGGCTTGAAATTTCAATTCTTTGCGAAAGTCATAAGTGTTTATTTCAATTCTTGTATGACCTTAATTAAAAAGAGATAATTACATGAGGGAGAATTAGGAGCTTAAAAAGAGATAATTAAAAAGGGGAGAATATTTAAATGGAGAAACCATCTTAGAATTCCATTTTTTTGGTGTTTAATGCCAAAAGGGGGAGAATTAGGAGCTTAATATATCATTTGGCTTAAAAAGGGAGCTGAATATGATTAAGGGGGAGAATTGATTCTCATATGCATTCAAAAATTGTCAATGCTTATATTGTTTAAAATGTGCATATGCATTCAAATAGCTTAAATTCTTTCAATATGTTAGTTTTAATCCAAATGTGCTTATTAAGCTTGGATTTGTCATTAATCACCAAAAAGGGGGAGATTGTAAGTTCAACCTTCATTAGTTATGGTTTTGGTGTTAATGACAAATCTAATATTGAGATTATCCATTAATGTGATTTTATTATTAATGACAAATCTTATATTGAGACTAACGTGTTTATTTAGAATATCCTTGATTAGTCTCATCGTATTGAAAAATAGAAAACCCAAGGTATGTATGCGTATTCATCTTAGTATTAGTTGCATGTTTTGGATTCAAGTTAAAGTATGAATGTCCCCATTATATTAACCACAAAATGTGCATCATGTTTTCCAATCCATATATTACATGGATGCACACACTTAGGGGGAGTTTGTAGTTTAACTTAAAAGTCTCTTTGTATTGATCTATTCTTTATTGACACATATAAGGATCAAGACAAAGAAACTAAATCCTTGAGTATATATTTAAATTGCTGAGTTATAAGTATACTCATGGTAATATAGGATATACTCCAATGTGATCAAATTGAATATGTGCATATTATATCCAAGTCAACTATATTTATGCACATATACATGTGGGGTTTATTCTATAGTTGATGACTTAGAGTAATGATCATCTCCACATAGTTTACACATAATGGATCATTACTTTTCATCAACATGAGTATATGAAAACTTGTGTAGTTAATATATACTCATATCAATTTAAATGATAATTTAAATTGAGTTCATTTGTCTTATTAATCATTAAAGAACACTTCATCATGTGTTGATGGTGCTCCGTGATTAATTGAGGACAAATGAATAGTTCTTAAGTATAATGAAGCATGTGTTGTATTATTGTACTTAAGACACACTTAAATCATTTCAATTGATTTAGGTTGTGCTCAATTGATCTAAAGGCATCCATTATGTGTTAATGGAGTGCAAGAGATAATTGAGACAACCATGCATCTTGGACTAACTATTTTATGAGTTGTGATTGAGTTAGGTCCAAAGATGAATGAGATGACAAAGAAGAGGAGTTGAGTGGATATCCCGGGGGAGTATCAAAGTGATGACCATAAAGACCCCAAAGGGGATTGCTTGCGTGCGGCGGCGAAGGTATAACTAGATAGGCTAAGGACTTTTGTAGTCTTTGAGTCTAAGTTTTTATCGCCGTACTATTAAGAGGGGTCGTTTCCTAGCTTGAGCTTCATCATGTGTTGATGATCTCAATCCGCATTCACTCAAGCTCAAATCATAGTTTGATTTGGTGTTTGCATAAGGGTTAACCATTTGGCATGTGTTGCAAATGGGTTAAGCTTATGCTTGGTTGTTATTGGTTTATGCTCTGATTTGCATGTATTGCAAAGAGGAAGAGCATTTGTATTTGGTTTTCGCATATAGCTTTGATTTGCATGTGTTGCAAATAGGATAAGCAATATGCGTTGGCTTTTGCGTGAAGTTCACTTTTGCATGTGTTGCAAATGTTGAAGCTTCATGTTTTGGTTTCGTTCAAAACAATCTTTCAAAATCTTGTGGTTGCTTGGAGCTAAGTTTTGCATGTGTTGCAAAAGGAGATAGCTCAAGCATGATTTGATGTTTGTGTGTTCGTATGGAGCTAGAGGCTTGCATGTGTTGCAAGTAGAGAGCTCATATGGTTGAAATGGTTTTGGTGTGAAATTGAAGTTTGGTTTTGGTGTTGCATAGAACTAGAGAATTGCATGTGTTGCAATTAGAGAGTTCATGCACCTTGATTTGATGTTGCTTTGAGCTAGACTTTTGCATGTGTTGCAAAGAGTAGTGCTCAAGCATGAAATTGTGTTTATTAAGTTATTTGCAAGTTAGTTGTCGAATAAACCGAGGTTTATGAGTCCGAAATTCGAGAGCATGTGAGTAGGGCTTGCAACGGTGTTGGCAAGTTGATTGGGTCTCGTGTTGACCTTCACATGGCTAGGGGAATTAATCTCACAATCTCGGGTTTGATTTGCTTAAAACGTTTTGCAAATGGATTTGGAGTTGATTGCGAAATGTGTTTTTGCAAGTTGATTTTGGTGATATTTAAAAATATCTATGGGTGCTTAAATCTTGAAAATGGGTGGAGATTGTAGCCCTCGTGATAAGCTTCGCATAGAATCAAAAATCACCCAAATCGGAGTTCGGAGTAAAAAGTTATGGGTGTTTTTTGTTCTGCTGATTTTGTATGGGCGGTTGGACCGGCCGGGTCCGTCGGACCGGCCAGTGTTGGACCGGCCCAGTCTGTCGGACCGGCCGGGGTGTGGTGCAACCGCCCCAGGCGGCTTGACTTTTCGAAGCAGCGTGTTTTTCGGTTTTGTGTGTGCGGTCGGACCGGCCGGCGCAGTCTTGGCCAAGACTTGCGGTGCGACCCTTCGAGTGTGGTTGGACCGGCGTGTGTCCGAAATCGAGCTGTTGCCTGTGAGGGCGGTCGGACCGGCGAGGTCCGGTCGGACGGATTTTCTCGATTCGCCCATTTTGCCCCCAAGCGGCTAGTTTTCTTGTGGGGCTATAAATACACCCCTTGGGGGCTTAGGCGATATGTTGGTCTTTGTGTAGGAGTTGTGTGCATGTGTTGCTCTTCTCCATTTGCCTCTTGAGCTTAAGAGTGAGTCTAATTGTATGTGTTGCAATTAGAGAGTGGTTTGAGAGCCTCTTGTGCATGTGTTGCACTTGAGGGAGGCCTTGTGCATGTGTTGCACTTGGTGATCACCGGGAGCGCATTCGTTGTGCTCGGTGAAGTTCAAGCGGAGGAGCGGCTTATTACTCTTGGAGGTTGCCGACTCTAGGCGGCGAGGCGTCGTCTTGTGAGCTCTCAAGGTGTGAGAAGCCCGCAAGTTTGTGAAGGTTCGGGTTGAGTCTCACTGGCATAGCGTGAAAAACCACAACTAGTGGAAAGAGGCGGGTGCTCGAGCGGGAGCCGGTCTAAGTGGTTGGGCTTGCCTCAACGTGGACTAGGGGAGACCGGCAAGTCTCCGAACACCACGGAAAAATATCGGTTGTCTCTTTTAATTTCAAGTATTTACATTTATTATATATTGTTCAATTGCTTGATTGTAATTAGAATTGCTTAGTGTTAATTGATTGATCAATTTAGCAATTCTAGTTTAGAGACATAATTTAGTTAGTGCACTAGTGAGCCTAGTTGATTTAGGCTTTAATTGTCAAAACCTATTTATCGCTTCCGCATATATATTTGATTAGGTTTTGACATAGGGGTTGATTAGAGCGAATTGTTTAGTGAGCGATCGAATTTCTTAAAATGCCTATTCACCCACCCTCTAGGCGCATCCTCGACCCTACAGCAGAGGCATCTTCGAGTCCAGCGCATCGAGATCTTCAAGATCCACCAAGCGCTGTTGCCGGAAAGTCGCCAAAACGCCGCATCATGGGTCATCGTCTCCAGCACTGGTGAGAACCTTACTATCGTTTCACCGCCGTCTTTTGCCATAACGTCAGCCGTTTGATTTAGAGCCAACGCTCCAGTTCGAACTGCGTAGATGTCGCCTCCATCTGCCACGTGTGCCACCATCTCGCCTACTCGTGCATGTTTGTAGCCATCTGATTTGTGAAGAGCAGGCAAGATTGCGTCATGTGTTGTGTGTCGCTGCCTAATCTTATCGCATGTGCGCCTGACGTCATCACTTGCGTCGATCGGTGTACAACACAATCGCTTCGGTCCATGATGAACTGGCGAGGTTTAGTGGGCCGGGTCCATAGACCGTGGTCCCACGTGTTAGATCGTGATTGGTTGGCTCGAGTGTCACCGCAATAAATCAGATTTTCAATTTAGAAATAATTCAGTAAGTTCGGTATTTAATATTTTCTGATTTTCTTATTTATCAGCCCGTTCTCTCTCATACGAGCTTCAATTGAAGTGATTCAATTTCTTAAAATTTACAAAATTTAGATATATTTAATGGTAATTTTTATTTAATTTTTGGAGTTTGGTTTTTCTCTATTTTGGTGTTTATTTAGTGTTTTCTCTTGATACGTGTATACATCAAAGTGCTCGGAGCATCTGAGATGGAATCATTGAACCAAGAGCAAGGTTCAGAATAGTAACAAGAGTTTTTCTAAGGTAAATTGTGATTTGATCATGTTGAATCCAGTTTTCAAAATTGCTATGTTATTTTAAATTATGCATGTTATTTTATGTGTAGAACTACTTTCAAAATAATTTAGGATCTAGTTAATCTACCCAATAAGAATATACCTACCATGACATTTGTATGGCATGATTGATTGTCACCCTAGGATGGCTCATTACTAGTTGGTTAATATTAGAAATCAACATGGGTTGGTTAGACCGTGGTTAGTATGCTTAACCATATCTCGTATAACTCATGTCTTTTGGAATATCAAATTAATCTTGATTAATGGAATATGGAACATATTTATGGAATAAGTATGTCAAGTGTTGTCACAATGATATTGAGTTGTAGTGATGAGGTGTTACACAATGATGCTGACTTGTTGATGGCACGTGGTGCATGGTAATCAATTGGGGTGGTAAATAATTTAGATTAAAGCAAGTGGCAAGGGCAAGATGCCAAGGTGGACCAAAATGATAGAGGATTGTGAAACTCTTGTCTTGGTCAATTAAGGATTTAACCTTGCCACCTTTGAATTGAATCAAACATGCAACAACATGTCTAGAATGGGATTGACTTAGCTAATTAATTTGTAATGTCTTAGCTTTCATACTACTAATGATAGTGTGAGTCCCGGGTTATATGATTCAACTCACATGGCACAAGAGGAGGCCTTGTTGTGGTGGTCATAACCCTTCAGTGTTAAAATCTCAGCGGGTAATACTAGGTTAAGACATTGCATTGTAAAGGCTTTGTTATGATCGCTTAATCGCATACTCTTGTATGGCAAGTCACGGCAAATGTGATGAGTTGATTGTGTCTTGTGGGTAAAGTGTATAACCTCTGTAGAGTGTAAAATCTATTTGGATAGCCGTACTCGTGGTATTGAGTAATTTCGGGAATTACAACTAAGGGTTAGATTTTGTAAAATAGAAACTTGAAAAGGGAGGCTGGATGTCATTGGAAAGTTTGGAATATGTTAGAGATGGATGCTATGTTTACTTGAGAAATAACTATAAATTACTTATTGCTGTTATTTGTGTTACAGTTATTTCAAACTATTTATTGTATTCTTTTATAAATGCCACTTTCGTGCAAAACAACCATATCAACCATTCATTTAGAATAGCCTTGCATATAGATATAATTGAATTGCATTCATGTATAACTTGTTGAGTACTTTAAGTACTCACCCTTACCAACAACAAATCATTAGTTGAAGAGGAGTTTACACGGTTTTGGAGGAGTACTAAGAAGAGACGAATGCTTAGGGTTAGAGCCTTGTCGATTACTTATGGTATATTAGAGGGTTTATCTCGTTTTCATTCTCATTGTAATTTAATTTGTTATCTAAAGTTTAGCCTTGCATG
Source organism: Guadua angustifolia (assembly GCA_036346375.1). Classification (NCBI taxonomy): domain Eukaryota; kingdom Viridiplantae; phylum Streptophyta; class Magnoliopsida; order Poales; family Poaceae; genus Guadua; species Guadua angustifolia. The sequence continues at coordinate 10,434,134 of CM070515.1, read as the reverse complement.
ACAGAGTCATATAAGGTTGGCCATAAAGTTAGTAAATATGTTATAATTAATATATGAGGTCTTTTATTATATTACATTGTGTACGATTGTGACATTCATCTATGTTGAGGCTATGTACACTAGCGTGATTCTGAACTAGTGCGATATACATATAGGATTCGGATTTACATATTCAGGCCCTGACACTAATGTACAATACCAAATGGTATACACATGTGCACTGTACACCTTAGCGAGAGGAAGAAGGCGTTCATGTGGCGTCTTTGGACAACAAATGACAAAAGGCGATCCGACAAAGAGAAGCGAAGATGAACAAGACGATACATCAGAGAAGAACAACATGACTCACCAAGGGACTCTAGGGTACATGGTGGTGATGGCGATAACTATGGTCCTGATGGCAAAGTCCTCGGCGACACCGATGCTAGGGATGAAGGGAGAACCAACATAATACAACTCGATGGCGCGACGGTCAGATCGGATGCCGTGGGGGGTATGCTCGACCGATGGCGCGACCTCGGTAATCTTTGGATCCGTGGTCGGCGGATGTCTTTGCCTAGGGAGGGGACGCTAATGTCGAGGATGATGACCCCGATAGAGGTGGAGTTGGTCTTTGGCGATGCGAGGATGGTGGGTCAGCGATGACATGGTTTTGGACACCAGATTAGATGCTGCAATCTCGGGTCGATGGGATCCGGTGGCGCCGAGGTGGAGGACAACGATCCCGATGAAGGTGGAGGTAGTTTCGGTAGAAGCTTGTGGTGAGGGGTTGATGCGCCGACTAGGAGAATAATGAACCCGGCGATGTACTCTGGATGGCCGTGGGCCACCACCTCGGTATGCGGTCTTGGGATAGTGAGTCCAGCGGTGATGGATAAGGATCTAGTGCTGTTCGATGTTGTGAGTCCTCTTTGGCCGTAGTTGACAAAGAAACCCACCTCCTTCACTTGTCATGGTGCATGACGGCATCGGCTTGCACCACCCTGTTGCCATATCCCACCGCCGGAACACCACTGGCTGAATGCTAAAGCATGGAGCTCCTAATCGAAGCCCATGTTGCACGACCGCCTCATCGCTGTTGACATTTTGCTCGCCGGAAGGAGGCGAAGAAATCTGATCCGAGTCCTACAAAGAGAAGATAGACTAATGTTCGGGCAACAAGATAAACTAAATGAAGCCTACCAATATTTCAAAAAGGTATTGGGCGAACACAGGGTAAGGGACAAAGCTCTCAATTGGGACTTCTTGGGCTACACTGCGAGGGACCTCAGCGATCTAGAGACCCATATCACTGAAGATGAAGTGACTAGTACCATACAGGAACTACCGTCTCAAAAAGCACCAGGACCGGATGGATTTATTGGTCTATTCTACAAAACATGTCTCAACATCATCAAAACCAATCTGGTGGAAGCAATTAGGGATTTCCTTAATCTCCGTCATGAAAAGCTACACAAGCTAAATGAAGCACACATTGTCCTACTCCCAAAAATAGAGAATGCGGATAGATTGGAATGTTTCAGGCCAATCAGCCTTATAAATAGCTTCATGAAAATCATCACCAAAATCTGGCAAACCAGCTGGCGCCAAGCTAGATGAATTGCTATCAATCTCACATAACGCTTTCATAAAGAAGAGATGCATCCATGATAACTTCTTATATGTCCAAAGAGTAATTCGACAACTATACACAGATATAACGCCGGCCCTATTCATCAAGCTGGATATTTCAAAAGCTTTCGATTCGCTAAACTGGACTTATCTCCTTGAGGTGCTTCAGGCTTTAGGCTTTGATCGTATCTGGCGAGAATGGGTAGCTGCAATTTTTCGGACCTCATCTTCATGGATCTTGATCAACGGCCAACCGACGGTGAAAATAAGACATGAGCGAGGGCCAACCGACGTGAAAATAAGACATGCGCGAGGGGTTCGACAGGGAGATCCTTTATCTCCCCTCCTCTTCATCTTGGCAATTGACCCCCTACAAAAGTTGCTCGATCTAGCAGCGAACAGCGAGATCCTCAAACCGGTTCTACCTGCAACTGATAGACTGAGATGTTCACTCTACGCAGATGACACTGGAATATTTTTAAATGCAGATAGAGAAGAGCTCACAGCCCTTAGCCGAATACTGGATATTTTTGGAAGGTGATCAGGCCTAAAGATCAACATTACCAAAACAGAAATCTACCCTATCAGATGCCAAGATGACCTCTTGCAAGAATTGTTGAATGTCTTTTCCGGGAAACTATCATCCTTCCCAGAGAAGTACCTCGGCCTACCTTTACACTTTAGACAGTTGAGAAAGATCGAAATTCAACCTTTGATTGATAAAATAAGCAATAGACTTGTAGGTTGGAAAGGGAAACTACTTTCCACGGCAGGAAGAGAGACCCTTGTTAAGTCGGTGTTAACATCACAACCAATATACCATATGACGGTCTTCCCAGCACAAAAGTGGTTAATTCGATGCATCGATAAACTCAGACGTAGCTTTCTCTGGCGAGGAAAAGAGCCGACAAATTGTAGTGGCGGACACTGCTTGATCAAATGGAGGGTCACTTGTCTACCTAAAAGCAAAGGAGGACTTGGTATCAAAGACTGAACGCAAGCGAGCACTTAGACTTCGTTGGCTATGGTTTAGATGGAAAAACAACGAGTGGGCCTGGTCGGGTTTGGATCTGCCATGCGACAAAACTGATATTGCTCTCTTCAATGCTTCAACGGTTGTCACGGTTGGAAACGGTAAACTCGTAGATTTTTGGAGATCAAGTTGGATTGAAGGGAGAGCACCAAACCACATCGCACCGAGCCTTTTCCAGATAGCGACAAGAAAGAACATCTCTGTACACTGAGCCCTGGAAAACAATTACTGGATCCGTTTTTGCACACCGGTGAACTCAGAAAAAGAAATCAGGGAGTTTGTAGCACTTTTCGAAGCAATACGACGAATCAATAGAGATGAAAGCAGGGAAGATCAGATAACCTGGCGTTGGACAGCTGATGGACAATACACAACAAAGAGTGCATACATGGTGCAATTCCAAAATGTTTACTGTAAGATGAAGCTTTGCCCAATATGGAAGGCGAAAGCTGAACCTAAATGTTGCTTCTTTGCATGGACGCTGATACATAATAAAATTTTAACAGAAGATAACCTACTCAAGAAGGGGTGGCCATGTAATGCCACTTGCAGCCTTTGTAACGCGTCGCCGGAAACACCAAATCATCTATGCAAAGATTGCTCCTTCGCTAGACAGATATGGAGTCTTCTCTTAAAATGGGGGAAATTGGAGCGGTGTCAGAACCTGAACCATAGCGGAACAATATACAAGTGGTGGAGAGAGAGGGATGAGAACCCAATTTGATAAAGAAAGGAGACGGGATTTTGACGGTCTTCTCATTTATTTTTGGTGGAACCTTTGGCTAGAGTGAAACCAACGCATTTTTCAAGGGATCTTTAGAACACGAGCAAGTGGCCATAACGATCAAGGATGTGGTTCTCACCCGTGGTTTTGCTTCGTCTTCATAGCTTGCGGAATAGCCCAATGTTTTCGACTCTTGTTCCTTCTTTGATTTTTTCTCTTTGTTACTATTTTTTCTAGTGGTGAGTTGTCGTTACCTACTTGTGAGTAGTGTATTGGTGCTAATTGTTAATGGTAATTGTTTGTGAGGTTTTTCACGGGCCTGATTTTTTCCTTAAATAACGGGACCCAAAACCGATTTCCTCTTCTTAATAAAGTTCGCACAATTCTCTTCTTGCTCTTTCAAAAAACATTTTGCTCTTGGCCTGCCTTGATTGCTCCACCCACCACATCAAGGAGAGAGAGATGGTGAAACAGACGAGAGAAACAAGGAGTGATGACTGATGTCTTTTCTAGTCTCTTATCTCTTTTTTTTTTCAAATATAGCATCCTCCCAAGCGAAATTTTAAATCTAGTCCCCTCCACCGTACTCCTACGCTCCCCTACCGTGGGAGCCGACCTGCCACGCTCGACAAGCGCGGGAGCTAGCAACAACCAGCGAGCATGGAAGCATGTGTTGTCATGGTAGTCGGGCGTGGGAGGCAGGCAAGCATGGGGGAGCTGACCTGCTGTGGCCGATGAGCGCGAGAGGCCACCTCCTGTGGTAAGGGCGTGGCTCATGTTGGAGAGGGCTAGATTTGCAATTGCAGGTTGAAAGGACTAGATTTGAAAAAAAAGGTGTCGGGTTAGAAAAGTCATCACTTTGCTAGTGGTGGAGTGGGCAAGATAGGGTGGTCATGCCAGCGCCACATGCACCAGATCTGATATTTCTCGGTACATGTAGCTGTCTATATACTTTGTCGTGTATGATTTTTTTCTGATATGGAGGAGAAAGTATGAGGAGGAGTATAACTGTCTTTTCGTGAAGAGATGATCAAATAGACATCATAAAATACTATTCCATAAGTTATTTCCTATATTAAATACTTAAAAGATTGTAGGATATCATAGAGAAAATTTTAAGATGTTATTTATTATAGAAGTTATCTTTAGTTTTGTCTTTAGGTAATATAGAAGAGTATATAGAAACACTTGTCTTTACTTCTGTACATGCTCTTATCCTTACTCCTATTATGTCCCATCAAGGCAATTTGAATTTTCAGGGAAATAAGAAATAATTTTCTGCACGTATCTCGGAACACAACATACGGCTATGATAACAGGTTCATCTGATCTTATGTTCACAATGTTCTTATTAGGTAAACAGGCCCAGTAAAACTTCTCTAAAGGCATCTTCTCTTTAAATTCTACTACATTGCATTGAGGGTTTTTTTCACCTGTAACAAATGGCACGATGACATGGGTCTTTGTTGATATAAGTTTTTCAGTGATCGCCCAACGTCTTGCGCTGAGTTCTAGCACTGCAGATTAAGCTGCAGAAAGCCAATCTGTCAGGTTGTTGCATCACTAGAAATAAACAAGCTAGGGATCTTGATGAGCTGGTGACCTACTCGTAACGACACGCACTAGAAAGTGCTGCACTTCTATACAGGAAGTGACACGTATCTCAAAGGTTGGCAGAAAGAAACACAACAAAGAAATCTCTGATGATGAGTATTTCAAGACTTGTGACACATCGTATCAAGCCAGCATATGAACATATCCAAACCCATGCATCGCACAAAGAAAAAACGAGTTTGTTTAGACCCGGAGGATCCCAAGGACCTCCCGCTTCAATTAAGAAATCAGAGATGTCGACGCGAATCGCTCTGAACCCTGAAACATTCAGAAATAAACTAGTCTGAGGTACAGACTCATACGGATCATGTCCTGTAATTATCTGCGCATGCGCAAGGCCGAGGCAGCTTCGCCGGCTTCGAGAATGGAGATGCCATGCACGTACGTCCGTACGCACCAACCGCAGCTCAATTATACGCACACAAGGGAGGCTGAGGCCGTGAGGGAGGCGATGGCACCATAGACCGCCAAGTGTCTTGACCAACCGCTCGCAGTTGGTGGTTCCAACCGCGATCACGGCGTGCCCTCGACGCTTCCTCCCTAGTATGTACGTCGTCGTCGCGCGAGCGCTCGTGTGGCGCGGTTGCCGCGGCCACGGGGGGCATGCCAGCCAGGCCGTGCCGGTGGCCACCGGCGCCAGCATGACAGCGCACAGTCGCCTCTCCTTGTTTCAGGTGTGCGCGGTATATATGCGCTTGCACGGCGCGTTAGATGAAGGAGCTAGCTGCAACTTGGCACCTGTCCATTGTGCCATATCCAAGCCTCAGAGTAACCAAGCTTGTACGGAGCAAACCAACTGATCAGCGAGTCGGCTATGGAGGTGTACTGCGCCGAGCAGCAGCTCTGCAGGCTAAGGCAGCACATCGCTTCCTCGTCCTCGTCGGCAGCGGCGATGGCCGGCGCTTTGGAAGGCGTAGCCCTCGTGTACGAGCACGTGGGGTCGCTCGTGCGCTCTGCTCGCGCCGATCAAGTGGAGGAAGAGCTGGAGGAGTCCGTCGCGCTGCTCGACGCGTGCGCCGCGGCGCGGGACGGCCTCCGCGCGATGCGCGCGTGCGCGCTTGACCTCGAGGCGGCCGCCCGGCGGGGAGACAGCGCAGGCGGCCAGAGCGCGGCGCGCGCGTACGCGCTCCTGGGCAGGAAGGCACGCGCGGACGTCAAGAAGCAGCAGCGCCGGCACCTCAGCTCGAGGCACCGACGTCAAGCGCCCGACGACGACGGGCATTCGCTGCAGGAGGCACGGCGGGTCACCGTGGCGGTGCTCGAGAGCGTCGTGGAGGCGCTGTCGCTGCGGATCCCCGTGGCCGGGCCGAGGGCAGCCAACAAATGGTCGACGTGCGTGGCGAGGGCGTTCAGGAAGACGACTCGAGTGGCGTGCGAGGACGCCGAGGAGATCACAACCACCTTGTGTTCCTCGTCCAAAGATTTGCACAACGACGAGACGGCGACGCGAGCACAGAAGGAGCTGCGAGCGTTGGGAGACACGATCCAGCGTCTGGAGGACGGGTTGGAGCTGCTGTTCAGGCGATTGGCGCAGTGCAGGGTGTTCTTGCTCAACATGCGCAGCTTATAGAGTCATAGGCGCTGCTGCTGCTGCACCGCACTGCACCTGGACTGGACTAGCTACAGTGTGTTTGATCAGAGCTTGAATAAACCAGATGTGTGTACAGTGGATAGGACAGATAGATGATCGTGTATGCTAAAATTTTGACACTTGTCTATGAAGAATAAAATAGCAGTAGTAAAGTTTTGAGTAAGGGTGTATTTGGCAGGGATTCAGCTTCTCCAGATTCGTGAATCTGGTGAAATTGAAAATTCTAGCTTCACCAGATTCGTGAAGTTGAAGCTGTGAGTACATTAAGAGTGTTTAGATAGATCATCTTGTTTACATTTTAGACTAAAAATATAAACTTATTTCACTTTATTTTAGCCTACAAATTTCAGATTTCAAGAGAAGCTGGAATCTGGAGCTCTATCAAACAGGCCCTAATTGGTGCTTACCTTGGATTAATGATGTATCTCCCCGATGGATCGTACTATCAAAAGAAAAAGAAAGGCTCAACATTCTGATATGTCATATGCTGTTGAAGACTGAACAGTGAACAGTTCTATCTTCTCTTTCATAAGTTTTCATGTTTCCTTCTCTCTACTACATCTGTGTGTGTATACTAGCTTTCTAAGTAAGCATGCACTTGATATGGTGCAGGACACTACATACTTCAACTGGAATCCCAATAACAAGAGTGTGTGTGTGTGTGTGTCATGAACAGAGTCAAACCATTCTACAGAGATGCGCTTGTAGGCTCAGTTGCTTCTTTTCTCTTTCACAAACAAAGTGTGCTACACGTAGTTCGCTGATCGTGGAAGTTGGATCAAATTGGGAGTTGCCGCTTCCCATTATCTCCTTGTTATTTGATGTCCCATGGAGATTTTCAGACTATCTGCCATCATTTACAGTAGTACAAGAAATCGCTGATGAGCCCGCATACGTGGAATAACTCTGCAGACAAATATAAACCACCAGACATGTATACACTTCTGTGTTTTAATTAGTAAGAGCAGCTGCATTAACGAGGATTGAACCTTCAATGTCGCCTAATAAATGATATGATTTCAGATGGTCATTTGATCAGACATGCCTGTACCATGAATTTTAGCAGGTGAATATAAATGGTGGACCCTGCTTCAGATTGCTGAAACATGCCTCGACACTGATGAACCTTCCATGTACTGCTGTTGTTTTGTTTGTTTCGGGGTCCTGGTCATCCATCTGAACCAAACAATGCATCAAGCACTTGCGCGTGCAGTTTCCTTTGCTGGCAATGCATCCAACATGACAACCAAGCTATGTAGTTAGCAATGAGTGCTGAATTAGGCAACAAGTGAAGGGCATCGACTTGTCTGTGGCTGCGGTGGCCATGCAATCAAGAGCAGATGGGAGGCTACTGATGGAGATTCCTGCTGTCTGCCCATTTAGCTAGCTCACGCCATCTTCTCAACCTCCTGATTATAAGTAGGGAGAGTTAGAGAATCAACAACATCAACTCACCATTTGCTCCCCTTGCCTATTTCATCTTTCATACCAACACTGAAAGAAAGCTCCAAATTTCCTTCCAAACATGGCTGGCCATAAACGATCAGCAAGTTTGCCGTCTATGCCTCACCCCAGTGAGATCAAGGTTGAAGAAGAGCTCCACAACATAAATTCAGTCATTGCCTCGCCATCTGCCACCATTGGAATGGTATGCGAAGGTCTGAGGAAGCTTGGAGACGTCTACAACTGCATCAATGAGATCATATGCTTGAATAGAAACCAAGTGCGTGGGAAGAGGCTGGCGGAAGAAATGGAGAGGTCTCTTGAGGTACTGGATCTCTGCAATGCCATGCAAGAAAGCTTCACTGACCTGAAGATGACCATCCAGGAGCTGCAGATGGCACTCAATAGAGGAGTCCACACAGTTGTTCAAGTTAAGGTTCAATCTTACATTCGCTTGGTGAAGAAGGCTAAGCATCACCTGAAGAAGTCCGGCAACAAGTCTGCCTCTGATGAGGATGGAAAGCTTGTCAGTTTATTGACAACAGCAAGAGGGATTACGGTCTCAGTTGTCAAATCTGCACTGGAGCTCTTGTTGAAGCAAATGGCCACCTGCAATGCAAGCAAGTGGTCGTTTATCTCCAAATCATTCCAGAAGGCAAAGGTTTCATGCGAGGAAGTGCAATTGCAGGCATTAGAGTTGGGCATTGTAGGCCTAGAGAGCGGAATCGTGTACCTGTTCAGAAGATCGATCCAAACCAGGGTTTCCCTTCTGAACACTATTAGCTCATAGATGCACTATTGGTGCACTGCGATTGGCATCCAACTTTTAGAGGACCTGTCAATCACCAAAAAATTCTGTATATGATAATATGTATACAGCTTTAATTGTATAGCAAGATATATATAATTGAAAAGGCATAATTCGCTTCCTTGCAAAAAGAACTTAACATAGTTTTTTTAACCTGTAGTTGTTCCTTCACATTTGCTCCCAAATGGTATAATGGACTCCATGCTCACTGTAGTTTTGGAAGAATTGTGTGTATCTCTAATTCGGATTCTATTCCGAAATCGATCTCAACACTCCCCCATCAAGATGGGCTAAAAATATATATCATGCCCATCTTCTTACATATTATAGCACCCTTGCTAGGACCTAACCCTTTAATGAAGCAATCAGTCAACTGTTCACTAGACTTAGACAAATTCTAACTTTAGCTTTAGAATTATGTCATCCAGCTTCCTTGATAAATAACCAATCGATTTCAACATAATTGGTACGATCATGTTGTATTAGATTATTAGCAACGTTGATTGTAGTTTTATTGTCACAACGCAATACCAAGGGATCACTCCTCAATACCAGAAATTCAGACAATAGTTCCTTCATCCAGATCATCTCACTCAAGCTTAGCGTTATTGCTCTACATTCTGGCTCTACGGTAGATCGAGCCACTACTTCCTGCTTCTATCTCCTCCATGACACAAAGTTACTACCCACAAAAATGTAATATCCAGATGTAAACCTCCTATCATCTATATTGCTTGCTCAATCAACATCACAATATCCTTCCACGTTCGAGTGTTCATTCTTCCTAAACCAAAGCACTTTCTCAGGGCTATTATTCAAATATCATAGGATTCAAAAGATAGCTTCTATGTGTCCCATTCTAGGATCATGCATATATCAACTTACCACACTCACTGCATATAAAATATTAGGTCTTGTATGGCACAAATAGATGAGACACCTAACCGGTCCTTGAAAAGCCTCCTTGTCAACTGGATCACCAGACTCGGCACAGAGTTTGTGATTCCAGTCAATACGTGAAGCAATAGGACGACACTCAAACATTCCTATCTCTGTTAACAGATGAAGGACATTAACTTTGAGAGAGAACTATCGTTTTTTAAGACCAAGCGATCTCAATTCTAAGAAAGTATCAAAGAGGTCCAAGATCCTTCACCTCAAATGCTTGTCCTAATCTCTCCTTCAGGCACTTGATTTCTTCACTATCATCTTCAATTATCACAATATCATTGTCGGTGTATTTCAACCGATAGGCCCGAGTCTCTGAGGCCGGGTTTGGTTCGATAGGGGTGTCTTTGGTAGTCGGCGAACCCTAACAGATGGAAACCCCAAACACCTCTCACACTAACGAGTTCTAGAGTCTAAAATCGAGATGAACACGATTTTACCTGTGTTCGAGGCCCCCATGAAGAAGGGGGTGACCTTACTTCTGCTTGAGCTTGGATTGATATTTTGGGCTTGGTTCTGAGCTTCTTTGGTGACCGGCTATTCTGTTGAGTTACTTTTCTTCTCCCCTCCTCTTCGTCCCCAAGTGCCCTTATATGCATGGGCTTACACGAGTCGAACGAAGGAGGGTCGTCATCATGCTTATCTTACATGCATTTATTACACCTTTATCTGTTGTCCCGTTCCTTGGCGCTAATTAATGCAGCGCATGCCTTCGCTCGCTCTTAGGAATATGACTTCTCTGTGAGTAGGTGGGAGGCGTCGAGAAGCAGGCTTGTAGCAATTCCTTGGGGTGACATGCCTAGTACATCGAGGCTGTCTCGACACGCGATGCGGCGGCGAAACTTCGGGATGAAGCCACTTAATTCTTATCTTCTGTATTTTCCGAAGCCGTTTCTTTTGCCTAAATCATCGAACCCAATCCATCCAAGTTCCTAATTTCATTAAGTCACAGCCCAAGGCTATTCGTTCTTAATTTGGAGTTTATTTGATTTGCTTTTTGAAGTTTTGTTGTATTTGGGTTTGTTTATCGTTAGACGCTGTCGTAAGTCACCGAAGGAGCCGAAGCAAGCAAGTGGAGATTGAAGATCGAGGATCAAGGATCAAGATAAAGAGTAAAGAATAATATAAATTGCAAGGGCCAGCAAGTTGTGCTTTGATCATATTGCTCCGGTTTTACAAATTTACTTTGATTCAAATTATTGCATGCTAGTTCAAGATTAAAACGATTTAAATAAATTTGGGAATTAGTTATTCAACCCAATTGCTAAATATCACCTTGCCATGATTATTTGTATGCCATAATTCATTTGTCACCCTAAGATGGTTGATTATTAGTTGGTTGTTATTACTTGCCAACGTGGGTTGGTTAGATCAGATATAATTGCTTAGCCATGCCACGCAACTCATGTCTTTTGAAAATAAAAGGATAATACTGATTAATGGATTATGAAATGTGTTTGGGAATGGTGTGACGGTTGCCACACGATGATGTTGATATGTGGAACGAGTGGTTCCGCATGGATGTTGAGTTGTTGTTGGCATTGTGTTGCGCAATAATCAATCTGGGGTGGTAAAATGTTTTAGACCGAGGCAAGTGGCAAGAGTGGCATTGGATATGTCACTTTGGTATTTGGCGTGTTGTTGGTAAATTATGTGATGGTATTATTGGTGAATATTGTGATGGTATTGTTGGTGAATTGTTCGGGGTAGTCTTGCCTTGGTCACCCTAAGGACTTAACCTTGCAAGCCTTTGAACCGAGTCACTGTGACAACCACATGTCTGTTATGGGACGGACCTAGTTTAGTAGGATTCGATATCTCACCTTTGATACTCGGGGTGGCAATTACACCAGGTAATCAGATGGGGGCGAGCTGCACTGTCATGCGGCTTGGTACCCATCCAACGGTGTTCGCCGGTCCTATACTTTACCAGAGTGAGGGAAGTGATAGTGAAGGCAACACTGAGAGGTTCCTAGGTTGAGCTAGAAGTTTCGAAAGGCTTTGTTATGATCGCTCATTCGACATCGTTGTATGGCGATTCACTACCGACGTGGTGAGTTGATTGTATCTTGTGGGTAAAGTGTACAACCTCCGCAGAGTGTAAAAAACTATTCAATAGCCGTGTCATGTATTGGACATTGCTCGGGATTACGGTCAAGGGGTAGAGTTTTGAAAATGAAATGAGGTTGGGAATGTGGACATTGTGATATGGAAATTGGTTAATGATGAGAAATGCTTTACTTGAGAATGATTACGAAATTTATTATGGATATTACTTGTTTTATCGCTTCAATCTATTTATGATATTCATTTGGAAATGCCGCTTTATTGCAAAAGAACCATTCAGCCATTCCTTTGGAATAAGCCATGCATGCAGTAATAGAACTGCATTCTGTGCATGACTTGTTGAGTACGGTTGTGTACTCACCCTTGCTATAACAAAACATCACCAGTTGAGGAGAAGTCTCTGTCTTCGAAGAAGGAGAAGTTCTGCAAGAAGGCGAATATCTAGGAGTTGAACCTTGTCAAATGCCTGTGGTATTTTGATGGGATTCACCGACGTTCTTCGTTCCGCTGCTGTTCGTTTTACTCTGAGTTGAAGCCATCTAGGCTTCACAATTGTAAGTTGACCTTAAGGTTGTCCAACCTGTTATATTGAAGATGAATACTTTATTTATTATTCCGCTATGTATGTTTGTGATATTCATCTTTGTTAACTGTGGGCACTAGCGACTGATCCTGGGACTAGTGCTGAAAACACAGAGGGTTTCCGGATTGTGAATTCGGGTCCCGATGCATATGGTATCGAGCATACTAACTGTAGGTCTTGACCCTAGATAGTTTGGCCGTTCTTTAGAACTTCAAAATTATTTTCTAAATAGAAAATTTAACTTGAAGAATAACAAGTTCTTGACTTATCTTATTCTTCCATTCCTTTCCCCTTTTGCTGAAATTTCTATCTTTCCCCGCCAATTTAAGTTGAAAATCTTACCTCAGTTGTCTTGAATAGATAACGATGTTTCACACTTTAGGAGAAAGCACTCGATGCCGCTGTTTAATCAAGATCGTGAAGACAGAATCGCCGAGCTCAAGGAAAGAGTGCCGATGAAGTGTTCCGAAGATAGAAGAACCAAAGTGTCGATGAAGTGTACGTAAAATTCAAGAATCTGCTTAAGTAGCCGCTGAGACTCATGTGTGAGAGTCGCGTCTGCCTAAGTTAGGAGTGTTACCCTTTCTAGACGTTAGACTTGTGTGCTTAGGTTAATTTGGTTTTCTTTCTTTTAGTTTGCAAGATGTGTTGCATGGCCCTTAGGCTTTTGTGAGCAACCATACCAAGTTATAAATAATGGTTATATAATTTGAGGTTTTGGGTTAAACCTAATCCCCGTAGTACTTGGTTACTTACCTATGCTTTTCCCTCTTGCCTATTAACCTTGGTCAGCCAACAGATGGAGAAGTTTTCCAAGGATGTACCTTTGGCAAGATTCTCGGCTACCCAAGTCGGTTCAGATGTTGCCGCCAAGACGTTGTAAGAGTAGATGTTGACCAAAAGCAATCTCTAGTTCCCTCGGTTGAAAATTCAATAAAGGCGTTCTCAAGGCAAGTTTGCAAAGTTCATAGAAACCAAGCCTCCCATTTTTGAAGAATTCACCTCCCTACAAGGTACGGAAACCTCGATTCAAGTTATGGAGAAGAAGCTATCTTCCATACAATGTGATGATAAAGATAAGGTTATATATGCCACCACCATTAGAAGGTGCAGCATTAGCTTGGTGGAAAAGCTACCGTACATCCATGGTAATGATCGAATATCACTTGGAAGGAATTCACTCATCGGTTTCGTGAGTTTCATGTCCGCTGGAAGATGCAACCAAGTCGAGGAATATGCAACCCCTGCATACCACAACCAACTGGACGTTGTTCTTTAAAATGTTGCCAACCAAGCAAATCAGAGGATCGTGCATGTACCCGCTAGGAGTAATAGGACATACCTCTGGACGAGCATCATATCAATTGTTCCAGCTTAGAAGGGAACCATCCTCTTGGAGAATGTCCAATAATAAGATTACATGTTTTATTTGTGAAAGCCAAGATCATTGCCCAAGCTAGTGTGCTATGTATTCGTATTGACCTCTCGCAATGCAACGTCAACGAGAAAATTTCCGAGCCATTGTGGTTCAAGAGTTAGCCAAGAAAGGCATGTTGTCATCTACCCATGCTTTGTCACCTGAGCATTTAAAAGAGAAATACCAAGAATCTAGCAATTTACCTCAGAAAAGAAGCAAGGCAAGGTCACCAGGAAATTGTTTCCTTTGTGGTAAACAAGGTCACTATGTCAGACAGTGTCCCCAGAAGAATCAAACACAAACTTTACCTTCAGTCATCTCAGAAGTCAGTACGGTTCAAAGCATAACACCAAGATCGCATGGTGAAGCATCAAGGAATCGATTATGCTATGCCTGCCGTGAAAGAGGTCACTTTGCCAAGCAATGCCCATTCAAATATGATGTACCTTGTGGAATTGAAATTATCCCTGAAGCTACCTCGGTTGAGCCTGAATTGCCAAGAATGCTCAAGCAACGATGGGTTTATTGTTCCAAGAAGCGCTTAAAGAAAAGACGTTGATCGATGAAGCTACCAATAAGTTTCAGAAGCCGTGATGCCATACTCTAGTCTATAAGAGTAATGTCAAGGAGTTTTCTCAGCAATTCCTATTTGTGGAATAAATGTAACCAGAATTCTTAATCACAAGTACTAATGGTAACAAAGGATTTGATATGTCTTTGAGCATTCACTTTACTAGATAATGTTCTCAAGATATTGGCCATAGAGCCCGAGTTCTCAAGAATGTGATATAAAGACAAAATTTGTGGATTTAGCATATTGAAGACCAAGACTTTACTTCAATGGTAATTGAGGCATTAATTCGCTATGGAAAGAATATCTAGTCGATATAGAATTTCCAATGCTACTCGAGAATGAGACCACAAAGATGATACTGCATCAACAGATCAACAAAGATGTTATTTTACCCACTTTTGAAAAGTCAATTAAGATAAAATTAATTCAGAATCTACATGATTCCAGGACTCAGTCATGATGTTAGGAGTTACCAGATTCATTTCAATCAAAGTCCCTTACCCTGAAGGTCATTGATAGTGAATTGCAAGGATCAATGAATCGTTCCAGATTTTGAATTGCCGTGAAGCAATTATCAATCAGCTTGAGTTCCTCAGATCAAGAGCTGTTCTCAAGAACCAACTTAACAGAAAATATATTCAATCTTCGACCAAGACTGCAGAATAGCAAGTTGCTTTTTTGGCCAAGAGCAAATTTATCGAATTTGACCCAAGAGAAGGAGGTTATCCGCTGTTCGACCTCAAGCAATCCTGGCCAAGGCAGCTTGATCGCAAGTGCAGAGAGCCTCAAGGTCGAGTTTCCCGAACCTATTCTTTAGTCAGCCGAATCTCGGGACGAGATTCTGTTAAGGGGTAGGTTTGTAACATCCCAAAATTTGGGCTTTCAAAAATTTATATTAAATTAGCTTTCCAAAATTTTTCTTCAATCTTATTTGATTAAAGAGGCTTATATCTCACTGAGAATTTTATCATGTCTTCCTCATAACATACTTAACTCATGGTAAAAATATCAAAAACTAATAATTACTTTTATTGCCGTTTAAAATTCAAAAACAGATATCACTTAAATCTGAAATCTGCAATGTCAGAATTTTTATTAAATAATGGAGTAAGGTTTTGAGCTAAAAATTTTACAGAAGCATCCTTAGCTCAAATTCATTTGAAAAACAATTTTTCAGAAATAATAGACTTTATTTACTCTTAAAGAAAAATCAAAAACAGTAACAAGGATTTGAAGAAGTCATTCTTTTAATTGCCAAATCCAACACCTTAATGAAACTCAAAGAAAACTCAAACAACATGCTATAGCAAATAATTTTGTAAAATACTGGAGTCCAAATGGAGAATAAATATAATTTTTCTAGAATTTTTCAACACCATTTAGATATCTCGAAAATTCAAAACAGTATGAAAATCAGCCAACTTTGGTGAATTACTGTTCTCAAACCACAATAGATAATCAAGTAAAACCAAAGAAAATGGAAAGTAGATCTTCTGGTCTACCTGCTCAAAAATTTTCAGAATTATTCAACCAAGTTATCACCTCTGTTGGGTCACTTCAAATCTTCCTCAGATCCTGTCCAGAAAATATAATCATTTCGCTTTGCTGGCTTTGATTGGCTTCGACTCCTTGCTGCTCCGGTTTTGGTCGCTGGCAGTGGGGCTCCTCCCAGCCTGGGCTCACCAGCCAGCCAGCCTCCTCCACTTCTCCCTCTCCAGCTCACCTCTTCCCTGCGCCCATTGGCCGAAAAGGGCGGTGCCCAGCTCACCTACCTCCCTACGCCTGCCCCTTCACTTCTTCTCCTGCCCATACTGCCAGCACTTCTCCTCATTTATCCTCTCCCAGCCTTGTGCTTGCTGCTCTCTCCCTCCCTGCCGAAGTTGCCGGAGGAGGAAGCTGGGCATCAAGCCGTCCGTCCGCAGCAGGGATCTCAGCCGAAGCCAGCATTCAACCGCACTCTCCCTCCATAGCGCCGGCGAGCCAACCCTCAGCCGCATCACCGGTGAGCCCTTCTTGTCAACTCGTTTGCCATGCATGCAGCCTCCCCGGCCTCACCTCACCTCGCCCTGGTGCTGTCCCAGACCGGCCGAGTCTCTCCTCTCCTTTGTCACTGACCTCGCTTCTTCGCCATGCTTGCAGCCAAACCGAGCCAGGCCTTCTTCTTCCCTTGCGCCAGGCGAGCTCCTTGCAGCAACTCTTACCCATTCCATGCGCACATCGCTGCTCTTCACTCTCCCGAGTCCGCTCTGTGTCATGCATGCAGCCGAGCCATCGCCATTGATCTCCTTCCTCACTGGTGAAGTTCCCTCCAGCGCGTTGACGTGAAGATTGCCAGCTTCACGGCCACTGCTACGTACTCCGGTGACCTGCGCCGACTCTGAGGACCTCCCCAGCCGAGCTCATCTTGCCCTGCAACTCATCATCCAGCTGCTCCAAGCTCAGCCCAGCCATTCGCCATTGCCAAGCCGTGAAGGTCTAAGGTTGTGCATGTGAGCCTCAGGTAAATTTGCATGAAGCCTTATCACATGAAACACCTTGGCGCAGTGGTAGAATGCTTGTACGTGAGCTAGGCAACCAGAGTTCGATTCCCACTTTCAGTATTTCATTTTTTCATTTTTATTATTTTTGCCTCATGCGATTAAACTTTAATAACTTTTGCTGTGAAACTCCGATTAATGCAAACTCAATTCCTAAATTTGAGTTATTTAGTAAGGATTCAGAATATACCATAAAAGTCATATGTTGCTTGCAGCAAAAACGTTTAATTTGAGTTTGAATGAAAGTCACATTTTTAGCGTTATGAAGCAACTATATGATCCCTTGCTCCATAAATCATGAAATAAATATGACATATTCCTGCAACTTCATAGAACCCATTTCTATAAAAAGATTCAGATTTAAATGTATTTTGTATCAAGTATTGATTGTGCGAATACCTTAAAAACATGCAAAACTCAAATGGTTAAAATATGTATCAAATGAGCTCAAAAATTGGTGAAACCAGTTTAGTTGCACTCTTTAGATAGCATAGATCACAAATATGCAAAAATATTTAGATTATTCCTTAATTTGCCCTATTTGCTCATTAGCCAAACATGCACCCAGTAAAATGAACAAATGGTCGTAACTTTAGCAAACGGACCTTAAATTCGATAAAACCAACTTCTATGACCCTAAAATGATATGTCTTAGCTTGCTATACAAAAATAACATCAGTTTGATCAACTTTGGGTTCAGCTCATATTAAGCCGAAATCACTATTCATTAGAAAAATGCCTTCAACGAATGAGAAATATCATGAATCAACTTTAAAACACTCTTAGGATATTCCTAATAACTCCTGAAAATGGTTACATTATTCCATTTGGTGCAGCCGCAAACAAAGAAAGAAAACTCGAACCGTAATAGCGTTAAAAGTGTGGTCGTAAAGGCCTTTTTTAAGATCAGAGAATATCGCATATAAATATAAAATCATGAGGGAATAACTCAAAAACATTATCTGATATATATACTACCATATTCTAAAAAAATGTGTATTAATTATAAGTTGCTTTGTATCCTAATCCAATCAAAATAATATTCTTCTAATAATATTCCTTCTTTCCCGCTTATTAATTCTTATCTTCGTGTATTTTCTCGAAAGCCGTTTCTCTTTTGCCTAAATCATCGACCCAATCCATCCAAGTTCCTAATTTCATTAAGCCACAGTGCCAAAGGCTATTCGTTCTTAATTTGGAGTTTATTTGATTTGCTTTTTGAAGTTTTGTTGTATTTGGGTTTGTTTATCGTTAGACGCGCTGTCGTAAGTCACCAAGGAGCCGAGAAGCAAGCAAGTGGAGATTGAAGATCGAGGATCAAGGATCAAGATAAAGAGTAAAGAATAATATAAATTGCAAGGGCCAGGCAAGTTGTGCTTTGATCATATTGCTCCCAGTTTTACAAATTTACTTTGATTCAAATTATTGCATGCTAGTTCAAGATTAAAACGATTTAAATAAATTTGGGAATTAGTTATTCAACCCAATTGCTAAATATCACCTTGCCATGATTATTTGTATGCCATAATTCATTTGTCACCCTAAGATGGTTGATTATTAGTTGGTTGTTATTACTTGCCAACGTGGGTTGGTTAGACCGTATATAATTGCTTAGCCATGCCACGCAACTCATGTCTTTTGAAAATAAAAGGATAATACTGATTAATGGATTATGAAATGTGTTTGGGAAATGGTGTGACGTGTTGCCACACGATGATGTTGATATGTGGAACCGAGTGGTTCAAGATGGATGTTGAGTTGTTGTTGGCATTGTGTTGCTAATAATCAACTGGGTGGTAAAATGTTTTAGACCGAGGCAAGTGGCAAGAGTGGCATTGGATATGTCACTTTGGTATTTGGCGGTGTTGTTGGTAAATTATGTGATGGTATTATTGGTGAATATTGTGATGGTATTGTTGGTGAATTGTTCGGGTAGTCTTGCCTTGGTCACCCTAAGGACTTAACCTTGCAAGCCTTTGAACCGAAGTCACTGCGACAACCACATGTCTTATGGGGACGGACCTAGTTTAGTAGGATTCGATATCTCACCTTTGATACTCGGGGTGGCGCTACACCAGGGGTAATCAGATGGGGAGCGACTGTCTGTTGCGGCTTGGTACCCATCCAACGGTGTTCGCTCGGTCCTATACTTTTACCAGAGTGAGGGAAGTGATAGTGAAGGCAACACGGAGAGGTTCCTAGGTTGAGCTAGAAGTTTCGAAAGGCTTTGTTATGATCGCTCATTCGTGATATCGTTGTATGGCGATTCACTACCGACGTGGTGAGTTGATTGTATCTTGTGGGTAAAGTGTACAACCTCTCGCAGAGTGTAAAAAACTATTCAATAGCCGTGTCCGCGTATTGGACATTGCTCGGGGATTACAGTCAAGGGGTAGAGTTTTGAAAATGAAATGAGGTTGGGAATGTGGACATTGTGATATGGAAATTGGTTAATGATGAGAAATGCTTTACTTGAGAATGATTACGAAATTTATTATGGATATTACTTGTTTTACTGCTTTTCAATCTATTTATGATATTCATTTGGAAATGCTGCTTTATTGCAAAAGAACCATTCAGCCATTCCTTTGAATAAGCCATGCATGCAGAATAGAACCGCATTCTGCATGACTTGTTGAGTACGGTTGTGTACTCACCCTTGCTATAACAAAACATCACCAGCTTGAGGAGAAGTCTCTGTCTTCAAGAAGGAGAAGTTCTGCAAGAAGGCGAATATCTAGGAGTTGAACCTTGTCAAATGCCCGTGGTATTTTGATGGGATTCACCGACGCTCTTCGCTCCATCATTGCTCGCTTTTACTCGAGTTGAAGCCATCTAGGCTTCACAATTGTAAGTTGACCTTAAGGTTGTCCAACCTGTTATATTGAAGATGAATACTTTATTTATTATTCCGCTATGTATGTTTGTGATATTCATCTTTGTTAACTGTGGGCACTAGCGACTGATCCTGGGACTAGTGCTGAAAACACAGAGGGTTTCCGGATTGTGAATTCGGGTCCCGACAATGCACCTTGATTTGATGTTGCTTGGAGCTAGACTTTTGCATGTGTTGCAAAGAGTAGTGCTCAAGCATGAAATTGTGTTTATTAAGTTATTTGCAAGTTCGTTGCAGCGAATAAACCGAGGTTTATGAGTCCGAATTCGAGAGCATGTGAGTAGGGCTTGCAACGGTGTTGGCAAGTTGACTGGGTCTCGTGTTGACCTTCACATGGCTAGGGAATTAATCTCACAATCTCGGGTTTGATTTGCTTAAAACGCTTTTGCAAATGGATTTGGAGTTGATTGCGAAATGTGTTTTTGCAAGTTGATTTTGGTGATATTTAAAAATATCTATGGGTGCTTAAATCTTGAAAATGGGTGGAGATTGTAGCCCTCGTGATAAGCTTCGCATAGAATCAAAAATCACCCAAATCGGAGTTCGGAGTAAAAAGTTATGGGTGTTTTTTGTTCTGCTGATTTTGTATGGGCGGTTGGACCGGCCCGGGTCCGGTCGGACCGGCCAGGCGGTTGGACCGGCCCGAGTCTGGTCGGACCGGCCGGGGGTGTGGTGCAACCGGCCCCCGTGCGGCTTGACTTTTCCAGAACGCGTGTTTTTCGGTTTTTGTGTGTGCGGTCGGACCGGCCGGCGTGCGGTGCGACCGGGCTTGCGGTGCGACCGCCCGGAGTGTGGTTGGACCGGCCGTGTAACGGTCCGAAATCCGACTGTTGCCCTGTGAGGGCCGGTCGGACCGGCCGAGGTCCGGTCGGACCGGATTTTCTCTGATTTCGCCCATTTTGCCCCCAAACGGCTAGTTTTCTTGTGGGGGCTATAAATACACCCCTTGGGGGGCTTGGGCAGTATGTTGGTGCTGTGTAGGAGTTGTGTGCATGTGTTGCTCTTCTCCATTTGCCTCTTGAGCTTAAGAGTGAGTCTAATTGTATGTGTTGCAATTAGAGAGTGGTTTGAGAGCCTCTTGTGCATGTGTTGCACTTGAGGGAGGCCTTGTGCATGTGTTGCACTTGGTGATCACCGGAGCGCATTCGTTGTGCCTCGGTGAAGTTCAGCGAGGAGCGGCTTATTACTCTTGGAGGTTGCCGACTCCTAGACGGCAGCGTCGGCGCTGGAGCTCTCAAGGTGTGAGAAGCCCCGCAAGTTTGTGAAGGTTCGGTTGAGTCTACGCAAGCGTGAAAAACCACGACTAGTGGAAAGAGGCGGTGCTCGAGCGGAGCCGGTCCAAGTGGTTGGGCTTGCCTCAACGTGGACTAGGGAGAAGCAAGTCTCCTAACACCACGGAAAAATATCGGTTGTCTCTTTTACTTTCAAGTATTTACATTTATTATATATTGTTCAATTGCTTGATTGTAATTAGAATTGCTTAGTGTTAATTGATTGATCAATTTAGCAATTCTAGTTTAGAGACATAATTTAGTTAGTGCACTAGTGAGCCTAGTTGATTTAGGCTTTAATTGTCAAAACCTATTTATCGCTCGCATATATATTTGATTAGGTTTTGACATAGGGTTGATTAGAGCGAATTGTTTAGTGAGCGATCGAATTTCTTAAAACGCCTATTCACCCACCCTCTAGGCGCATCCTCGACCCTACAGCAGAGGCATCTTCGAGTCCAACAGATCGAGATCTTCAAGATCCACCAAGCCGTTGTCGGAAAGTCGCCAAAACGCCGCATCATGGGTCATCGCTCAAAGATCGTGAGAACCTTACTATCGCTTTCACCGCCGTCTTTTGCCATAACGTCACCGCTTGATTTAGAGCCAACGCTCGATTCGAATCGCGTAGATGTCGCCTCCATCTGCCACGTGTGCCACCATCTTGCCTACTCGTGCATGTTTGTAGCCATCTGATTTGTGAAGAGCAGGCAAGATTGCGTCATGTGTTGTGTGTCGCTGCCTAATCTTATCGCATGTGCGCCTGATGTCATCACTTGCGTCGATCGGTGTACAACACAATGCGCTCGGTCCGCGGTGAACCAGCGAGGTTTCGTGGACCGGGTCCATAGACCCGTGGTCCCACGTGTTAGATCGTGATTGGTTGGCTCGAGTGTCACCGCAATAAATCAGATTTTCAATTTAGAAATAATTCAGTAAGTTCGGTATTTAATATTTTCTGATTTTCTTATTTATCAGCCCGTTCTCTCTCATACGAGCTTCAATTGAAGTGATTCAATTTCTTAAAATTTATAAAATTTAGATCTATTTAATGGTAATTTTTATTTAATTTTTGGAGTTTGGTTTTTCTCTATTTTGGTGTTTATTTAGTGTTTTCTCTTGATACGTGTATACATCAAAGTGCTCGGAGCATCTGAGAAGGAATCATTGAACCAAGAGCAAGGTTCAGAATAGTAACAAGAGTTTTTCTAAGGTAAATTGTGATTTGATCATGTTGAATCCAGTTTTCAAAATTGCTATGTTATTTTAAATTATGCATGTTATTTTATGTGTAGAACTACTTTCAAAATAATTTAGGATCTAGTTAATCTACCCAATAAGAATATACCTACCATGACATTTGTATGGCATGATTGATTGTCACCCTAGGA
This sequence comes from Guadua angustifolia, assembly GCA_036346375.1. Taxonomy (NCBI): domain Eukaryota; kingdom Viridiplantae; phylum Streptophyta; class Magnoliopsida; order Poales; family Poaceae; genus Guadua; species Guadua angustifolia. The sequence continues at coordinate 10,411,626 of CM070515.1, read as the reverse complement.
TGGCTCATTACTAGTTGGTTAATATTAGAAATCAACATGGGTTGGTTAGACCGTGGTTAGTATGCTTAACCATATCTCGTATAACTCATGTCTTTTGGAATATCAAATTAATCTTGATTAATGGAATATGGAACATATTTATGGAATAAGTATGTCAAGTGTTGTCACAATGATATTGAGTTGTAGTGATGAGGTGTTACACAATGATGCTGACTTGTTGATGGCACGTGGTGCATGGTAATCAATTGGGGTGGTAAATAATTTAGATTAAAGCAAGTGGCAAGGGGCAGTATGCCAAGGTGGACCAAAATGATAGAGGGATTGTGAAACTCTTGTCTTGGTCAATTAAGGATTTAACCTTGCCAGCCTTTGAATTGAATCAAACATGCAACAACATGTCTAGAATGGGATTGACTTAGCTAATTAATTTGTAATGTCTTAGCTTTCATACTACTAATGATAGTGTGAGTCCCGGGTTATATGATTCAACTCACATGGCACAAGAGGAGGCTTTGTTGTGGTGGTCATAACTCTTCAGTGTTAAAATCTCAGCGGGTAATACTAGGTTAAGACATTGCATTGTAAAGGCTTTGTTATGATCGCTTAATCGCATACTCTTGTATGGCAAGTCACGGCAAATGTGATGAGTTGATTGTGTCTTGTGGGTAAAGTGTATAACCTCTGAGAGTGTAAAATCTATTTGGATAGCCGTACTGTGGTATTGAGTAATTTCGGAATTACAACTAAGGGTTAGATTTTGTAAAATAGAAACTTGAAAAGGGAGGCTGGATGTCATTGGAAAGTTTGGAATATGTTAGAGATGGATGCTATGTTTACTTGAGAAATAACTATAAATTACTTATTGCTGTTATTTGTGTTACAGTTATTTCAAACTATTTATTGTATTCTTTTATAAATGCCACTTTCGTGCAAAACAACCATATCAACCATTCATTTAGAATAGCCTTGCATATAGATATAATTGAATTGCATTCTGTGTATAACTTGTTGAGTACTTTAAGTACTCACCCTTACCAACAACAAATCATTAGTTGAAGAGGAGTTTACACCAGTTTTGGAGGAGTACTAAGAAGAGACGAATGCTTAGGGTTAGAGCCTTGTCAGTTACTTATGGTATATTAGAGGGTTTATCTACGTTTTCATTCTGCTGTAATTTAATTTGTTATCTAAAGTTTAGCCTTGCATGACAGAGTCATATAAGGTTGGCCATAAAGTTAGTAAATATGTTATAATTAATATATGAGGTCTTTTATTATATTACATTGTGTACGATTGTGACATTCATCTATGTTGAGGCTATGTACACTAGCGTGATTCTGAACTAGTGCGATATACATATAGGATTCGGATTTACATATTCAGGCCCTGACACTAATGTACAATACCAAATGGTATACACATGTGCACTGTACACCTTAGCAGAGGAAGAAGGCGTTCATGTGGCGTGCTGGACAACAGTGACAAAGGCGATCCGACAGTAGAACTGAAGATGAACAAGACGATACATCAGAGAAGAACAACATGACTCACCAAGGGACTCTAGGGTACATGGTGGTGATGGCGATAACTATGGTCCTGATGGCGAAGTCCTCGGCGACACCGATGCTAGGGATGAAGGGAGAACCAACATAATACAACTCGATGGCGCGATCGGTCAGACGGATGCCGATGGGGGTATGCTCGACCGATGGCGCGACCTCGTAATGCCGATCCGTGGTCGGCCGGATGTACTGCCTAGGGGAGGGGACGCTAATGTCGAGGATGATGACTAGGGATGGCAACGGGTCGGGTCGGGTGCGGGTTTTATAAAACCCGACCCAAAAAAAAACCCGAACTGCAAAACCCGACCCGAACCCGAACGACGTCTCGGGTAAAATTTCATACCCGAACCCGAACCCGACGGTAATTAAATCCGACGGCAATTGCGACGGGTTTATACAAGAGCGTATACAAAAATCTGGTTACTTTATGAATATAAGCAAGTATACGTAATCATCAGAAAACGGTTACTTCTATGGATATAAGCAGTTAAGCACAGAATCACAGAATCACAATAAAAACTGGTTACTTCTATGGATATAAGCAGTAAAAACTAAAAACTGGTTACCAAGTACCAACAAGTACTGAGACTTTCACAGAATCACAGTTTCACAACACAACTTTCACTCATCACATGAAAGACACAGCAGGACTGCAAGATCGATACAGGCATACAGGCAATACATGCAATACATGCAAGACACAGCAGGAGTAGTAGTTCACATTCAGGGTACTAATTTTGCAATACATGCATTCATGCAAGACACAAGACTAGCCTACAAGCAGAGCTTGCTCGCTTTCCTCTCCGTTCTTTCTCTCGCTATACAAAGTTTGAGGCAGCTTCTCTGGTATTGTGACTATTGTCTCATCGCTCACTGCATATCGCACAGAAGCAAAGAGTTAAAGAGCAAGCATTGTTAAAGAGCGGAACATTGGTAAGAACCATTAGGAAGAAAAGAGTTAAAGAGTGGAACCAGAAATCCAAAGACTAAACAAAGCAAAATTTGATGTTAACAAGATAGTAACAAATCTCGTTACAAAACAACAAAACACACTCAAACAAGTAAATCAAACAATCAAATCACATCACCGATCACCGTGACTGTGGGGGTGGGGCGATCAAGCGAGGGCGATCGCCGGAGATCGAGCAAGCAGAGTGTGGGCGCTCAAGGAGACCATGCAAAGGCTGGGGAGAGATGGGAGAGAGAGGGGCGCCACGGAGAGCAAGCAGCTTAGGCGACGGGAGGATCGCGGCCATGGTGGAGATCGGCGCCACGGAGGAGATCGGCGCCACAGTGGAGATCGCCACAAGAAGCAGCCTTGGGCGACGGAGGAGATCGGCCGTCGCGGCACAATGGATCGGCTGAGACCAGAGGTCTGGAGACGGGTGAGGCCGTGAGGAAGGGGGACGGCCGACGGGAGGGCGAGGCGGCGGGCACAAAGCCTGTACCGAGACGGACTCACGGAGGTGGAGGGATTGGGGTTCTGCTGGTGTGGCTGCCGTCTGGCGCCGGCTGTCGGGGGTGGGGGGAGGCTGGAGGACCGGGGATTAGGGTTAGGATTTTTGTTTGCCTTTGCCCTTTGCCCTTTGCCTCATTTCATTTCCGCCACGGATCGACTTGGCCCATTTGGGAACCCGATTTGGCCCAAATACTAGAGGGGTTTTGATACCATGGTACCGTGGGTGATTTACTAAACCGAATCCGACCCGAATCTTCACGGCACTAATTCAAAAACCCATGGTACAAAATAAAACCCGAACCCGAACCCGACGGGTGCAGAACCCGAGGGTATGATTGCCACCCCTAATGATGACCCCGATAGAGGTGGAGTTGGTGCTGGCTGATGCGAGGATGGTGGGTCAGGCGATGACATGGTTTTGGACACCAGATTAGATGCTGCAATCTCGGGGTCAGTGGGATCCGGTGGCGCCAGGGTGGAGGACAACGATCCCGATGAAGGTGGAGGTAGTTTCAGCCGAAGCTTGTGGTGAGGGGGTTGGGTACGCCGACTAGGAGAATAATGAACCCGGCGATGTACTCTGGATGGCCGTGGGCCACCACCTCGGTATGCGGTCTTGGGATAGTGAGTCCAGCGGTGATGGATAAGGATCTAGTGCTGTTCGATGTTGTGAGTCCTCTTTGGCCGTAGTTGACAAAGAAACCCACCTCCTTCACTTGTCATGGTGCATGACGGCATCGGCTTGCACCACCCTGTTGCCATATCCCACGCACGAACACCATCGGGTGAATGCTAAAGCATGGAGCTCCTAATCGAAGCCCATGTTGCACGCATCGCCTCATCATTTGTTGACATTTTGCTCACGGAAGGAGGCGAAGAAATCTGATCCGAGTCCTACAAAGAGAAGATAGACTAATGTTCGCAACAAGATAAACTAAATGAAGCCTACCAATATTTCAAAAAGGTATTGGGCGAACACAGGTAAGGGACAAAGCTCTCAATTGGGACTTCTTGGGCTACATCATGAGGGACCTCAAGTGATCTAGAGACCCATATCATCAAGATGAAGTGACTAGTACCATACAGAACTACTGCCTCAAAAAGCACCAGACCGGATGGATTTATTGGTCTATTCTACAAAACATGTCTCAACATCATCAAAACCAATCTGGTGGAAGCAATTAGGGATTTCCTTAATCTCCGTCATGAAAAGCTACACAAGCTAAATGAAGCACACATTGTCCTACTCCCAAAAATAGAGAATGCGGATAGATTGGAATGTTTCAGGCCAATCAGCCTTATAAATAGCTTCATGAAAATCATCACCAAAATCCTAGCAAACCGGCTGGCGCCGAAGCTAGATGAATTGGTATCAATCTCACATAACGCTTTCATAAAGAAGAGATGCATCCATGATAACTTCTTATATGTCCAAAGAGTAATCCGACAACTATACACAGATATAACGCCGGCCCTATTCATCAAGCTGGATATTTCAAAAGCTTTCGATTCGCTAAACTGGACTTATCTCCTTGAGGTGCTTCAGCTTTAGGCTTTGATCGATCTGGCGAGAATGGGTAGCTGCAATTTTCGGACCTCATCTTCATGGATCTTGATCAACGGCCAACCGACGGTGAAAATAAGACATGAGCGAGGGCCAACCGACGATGAAAATAAGACATGCGCGAGGGGTTCGACAGGGAGATCCTTTATCTCCCCTCCTCTTCATCTTGGCAATTGACCCCCTACAAAAGTTGCTCGATCTAGCAGCGAACAGCGAGATCCTCAAACCGGTTCTACCTGCAACTGATAGACTGAGATGTTCACTCTACGCAGATGACACTGGAATATTTTTAAATGCAGATAGAGAAGAGCTCACAGCCCTTAGCCGAATACTGGATATTTTTGGAAGGTGATCAGGCCTAAAGATCAACATTACCAAAATAGAAATCTACCCTATCAGATGCCAAGATGACCTCTTGCAAGAATTGTTGAATGTCTTTCCCGGGAAACTATCATCCTTCCCAGAGAAGTACCTCGGCCTACCTTTACACTTTAGACAGTTGAGAAAGATCGAAATTCAACCTTTGATTGATAAAATAAGCAATAGACTTGTAGGTTGGAAAGGGAAACTACTTTCCACGGCAGGAAGAGAGACCCTTGTTAAGTCGGTGTTAACATCACAACCAATATACCATATGACGGTCTTCCCAGCACAAAAGTGGTTAATTCGATGCATCGATAAACTCAGACGTAGCTTTCTCTGGCGAGGAAAAGAGCCGACAAATTGTAGTGGCGGACACTGCTTGATCAAATGGAGGGTCACCTGTCTACCTAAAAGCAAAGGAGGACTTGGTATCAAAGACCTGGAACGCTTCGCCAGAGCGCTTAGACTTCGTTGGCTATGGTTTAGATGGAAAAACAACGAGTGGGCCTGACCGGGTTTGGATCTGCCATGCGACAAAACTGATATTGCTCTCTTCAATGCTTCAACGGTTGTCACGGTTGGAAACGGTAAACTCGTAGATTTTTAGAGATCAAGTTGGATTGAAGGGAGAGCACCAAACCACATCGCACCGAGCCTTTTCCAGATAGCGACAAGAAAGAACATCTCTGTACACTGAGCCCTGGAAAACAATTACTGGATCCGTTTTTGCACACCGGTGAACTCAGAAAAAGAAATCAGGGAGTTTGTAGCACTCTTCGAAGCAATACGACGAATCAATAGAGATGAAAGCAGGGAAGATCAGATAACCTGGCGTTGGACAGCTGATGGACAATACACAACAAAGAGTGCATACATGGTGCAATTCCAAAATGTTTACTGTAAGATGAAGCTTTGCCCAATATGGAAGGCGAAAGCTGAACCTAAATGTTGCTTCTTTGCATGGACGCTGATACATAATAAAATTTTAACAGCAGATAACCTACTCAAGAAGGGGTGGCCATGTAATGCCACTTGCAGCCTTTGTAACGCGTCGCCGGAAACACCAAATCATCTATGCAAAGATTGCTCCTTCGCTAGACAGATATGGAGTCTTCTCTTAAAATGGGGGAAATTGGAGCGGTGTCAGAACCTGAACCATAGCGGAACAATATACAAGTGGTGGAGAGAGAGGGATGAGAACCCAATTTGATAAAGAAAGGAGACGGGATTTTGACGGTCTTCTCATTTATTTTTGGTGGAACCTTTGGCTAGAGTGAAACCAACGCATTTTTCAAGGGATCTTTAGAACACCAGAGCAAGTGGTCACAACGATCAAGGATGTGGTGCTCACCCGTGGTTTTGCTTCGTCTTCATAGCTTGCGGAATAGCCCAATGTTTTCGACTCTTGTTCCTTCTTTGATTTTTTCTCTTTGTTACTATTTTTTCTAGTGGTGAGTTGTCGTTACCTACTTGTGAGTAGTGTATTGGTGCTAATTGTTAATGGTAATTGTTTGTGAGGTTTTTTCACGGGCCTGATTTTTTCCTTAAATAACAGGACCCAAAAACCGATTTCCCTCTTCTTAATAAAGTTCGCAGCAATTCTCTTGCTGCTCTTTCAAAAAAAAACATTTTGCTCGCCGACTGCCGCCCCAGTTGCTCCACCCACCACATCAAGGAGAGAGAGATGGTGAAACAGACGAGAGAAACAAGGAGTGATGACTGATGTCTTTTCTAGTCTCTTATCTCTTTTTTTTTTCAAATATAGCATCCTCCCAAGCGAAATTTTAAATCTAGTCCCTCCACCGACTCCCACGCCCCCACCGTGGGAGCCGACCTGCCACGCTCGACAAGCGCGGGAGCTAGCAACAACCAGCGAGCATGGAAGCATGTGTTGTCATGGTAGTCGGGCGTGGGAGGCAGGCAAGCATGGGGGAGCTGACCTGCTGCGGCCGATGAGCGCGAGAGGCCACCTCCTGTGGTAAGGGAGCGTGGCTCATGTTGGAGAGGGCTAGATTTGCAATTGCAGTTGAAAGGGACTAGATTTGAAAAAAAAAGGTAATCGGGTTAGAAAAGTCATCACTTTGCTAGTGGTGGAGTGGGCAAGATAGGGTGGTCATGCCAGCCCCACATGCACCAGATCTGATATTTCTCGGTACATGTAGCTGTCTATATACTTTGTCGTGTATGATTTTTTTCTGATATGGAGGAGAAAGTATGAGGAGGAGTATAACTGTCTTTTCGTGAAGAGATGATCAAATAGACATCATAAAATACTATTCCATAAGTTATTTCCTATATTAAATACTTAAAAGATTGTAGGATATCATAGAGAAAATTTTAAGATGTTATTTATTATAGAAGTTATCTTTAGTTTTGTCTTTAGGTAATATAGAAGAGTATATAGAAACACTTGTCTTTACTTCTGTACATGCTCTTATCCTTACTCCTATTATGTCCCATCAAGGCAATTTCGAATTTTCAGGGGAAATAAGAAATAATTTTCTGCACGTATCTCGGAACACAACATACGGCTATGATAACAGGTTCATCTGATCTTATGTTCACAATGTTCTTATTAGGTAAACAGGCCCAGTAAAACTTCTCTAAAGGCATCTTCTCTTTAAATTCTACTACATTGCATTGAGGGTTTTTTTTACCTGTAACAAATGGCACGATGACATGGGTCTTTGTTGATATAAGTTTTTCAGTGATCGCCCAACGTCTTGCGCTGAGTTCTAGCACTGCAGATTAAGCTGCAGAAAGCCAATCTGTCAGGTTGTTGCATCACTAGAAATAAACAAGCTAGGGATCTTGATGAGCTGGTGACCTACTCGTAACGACACGCACTAGAAAGTGCTGCACTTCTATACAGGAAGTGACACGTATCTCAAAGGTTGGCAGAAAGAGAAACACAACAAAGAAATCTCTGATGATGAGTATTTCAAGACTTGTGACACATCGTATCAAGCCAGCATATGAACATATCCAAACCCATGCATCGCACAAAGAAAAAACGAGTTTGTTTAGACCCGGAGGATCCCAAGGACCTCCCGCTTCAATTAAGAAATCAGAGATGTCGACGCGAATCGCTCTGAACCCTGAAACATTCAGAAATAAACTAGTCTGAGGTACAGACTCATACGGATCATGTCCTGTAATTATCTGCGCATGCGCAAGGCCGAGGCAGCTTCGCCGGCTTCGAGAATGGAGATGCCATGCACGTACGTCCGTACGCACCAACCGCAGCTCAATTATACGCACACAAGGGAGGCTGAGGCCGTGAGGGAGGCGATGGCACCATAGACCGCCAAGTGTCTTGACCAACCGCTCGCAGTTGGTGGTTCCAACCGCGATCACGGCGTGCCCTCGACGCTTCCTCCCCTAGTATGTACGTCGTCGTCGCGCGAGCGCTCGTGTGGCGCGGTTGCCGCGGCCACGGGGGGCATGCCAGCCAGGCCGTGCCGGTGGCCACCGGCGCCAGCATGACAGCGCACAGTCGCCTCTCCTTGTTTCAGGTGTGCGCGGTATATATGCGCTTGCACGGCGCGTTAGATGAAGGAGCTACCTGCAACTTGGCATCTGTCCATTGTGCCATATCCAAGCCTCAGAGTAACCAAGCTTGTACGGAGTAAACCAACTGATCAGCGAGTCGGCTATGGAGGTGTACTGCGCCGAGCAGCAGCTCTGCAGGCTAAGGCAGCACATCGCTTCCTCGTCCTCGTCGGCAGCGGCGATGGCCGGCGCTTTGGAAGGCGTAGCCCTCGTGTACGAGCACGTGGGGTCGCTCGTGCGCTCTGCTCGCGCCGAGCAAGTGGAGAAAGAGCTGGAGGAGTCCGTCGCGCTGCTCGACGCGTGCGCCGCGGCGCGGGACGGCCTCCGCGCGATGCGCGCGTGCGCGCTTGACCTCGAGGCGGCCGCCCGGCGGGGAGACAGCGCAGGCGGCCAGAGCGCGGCGCGCGCGTACGCGCTCCTGGGCAGGAAGGCACGCGCGGACGTCAAGAAGCAGCAGCGCCGGCACCTCAGCTCGAGGCACCGACGTCAAGCGCCCGACGACGACGGGCATTCGCTGCAGGAGGCACGGCGGGTCACCGTGGCGGTGCTCGAGAGCGTCGTGGAGGCGCTGTCGCTGCGGATCCCCGTGGCCGGGCCGAGGGCAGCCAACAAATGGTCGACGTGCGTGGCGAGGGCGTTCAGGAAGACGACTCGAGTGGCGTGCGAGGACGCCGAGGAGATCACAACCACCTTGTGTTCCTCGTCCAAAGATTTGCACAACGACGAGACGGCGACGCGAGCACAGAAGGAGCTGCGAGCGTTGGGAGACACGATCCAGCGTCTGGAGGACGGGTTGGAGCTGCTGTTCAGGCGATTGGCGCAGTGCAGGGTGTTCTTGCTCAACATGCGCAGCTTATAGATTTATAGGCGCTGCTGCTGCTGCACCGCACTGCACCTGGACTGGACTAGCTACAGTGTGTTTGATCAGAGCTTGAATAAACCAGATGTGTGTACAGTGGATAGGACAGATAGATGATCGTGTATGCTAAAATTTTGACACTTGTCTATAAAGAATAAAATAGCAGTAGGATAGTTTTGAGTAATTGGTGCTTACCTTGGATTAATGATGTATCTCCCCGATGGATCGTACTATCAAAAGAAAAAGAAAGGCTCAACATTCTGATATGTCATATGCTGTTGAAGACTGAACAGTGAACAGGATATCTTCTCTTTCATAAGCTTTCATGTTTCTTCTCTCTATTACATCTGTGTGTGTATACTAGCTTTCTAAGTAAGCATGCACTTGATATGGTGCAGGACACTACATACTTCAACTGGAATCCCAATAACAAGAGTGTGTGTGTGTGTGTCATGAACAGAGTCAAACCATTCTACAGAGATGCGCTTGTAGGCTCAGTTGCTTCTTTTCTCTTTCACAAACAAAGTGTGCTACACGTAGTTCGCTGATCGTGGAAGTTGGATCAAATTGGGAGTTGCCGCTTCCCATTATCTCCTTGTTATTTGATGTCCCATGGAGATTTTCAGACTATCTGCCATCATTTACAGTAGTACAAGAAATCGCTGATGAGCCCGCATACATGGAATAACTCTGCAGACAAATATAAACCACCAGACATGTATACACTTCCGTGTTTTAATTAGTAAGAGCAGCTGCATTAACGAGGATTGAACCTTCAATGTCGCCTAATAAATGATATGATTTCAGATGGTCATTTGATCAGACATGCCTGTACCATGAATTTTAGCAGGTGAATATAAATGGTGGACCCTGCTTCAGATTGCTGAAACATGCCTCGACACTGATGAACCTTCCATGTACTGCTGCTGTTTTGTTTGTTTCGGGGTCCTGGTCATCCATCTGAACCAAACAATGCATCAAGCACTTGCGCGTGCAGTTTCCTTTGCTGGCAATGCATCCAACATGACAACCAAGCTATGTAGTTAGCAATGAGTGCTGAATTAGGCAACAAGTGAAGGGCATCGACTTGTCTGTGGCTGTGGTGGCCATGCAATCAAGAGCAGATGGGAGGCTACTGATGGAGATTCCTGCTGTCTGCCCATTTAGCTAGCTCACGCCATCTTCTCAACCTCCTGATTATAAGTAGGGAGAGCTAGAGAATCAACAACATCAACTCACCGTTTGCTCCCCTTGCCTATTTCATCTTCCATACCAACACTGAAAGAAAGCTCCAAATCTCCTTTCAAACATGGCTGGCCATAAACGATCAGCAAGTTTGCCGTCTATGCCTCACCCCAGTGAGATCAAGGTTGAAGAAGAGCTCCTCAACATAAATTCAGTCATTGCCTCGCCATCTGCCACCATTGGAATGGTATGCGATGGTCTGAGGAAGCTTGGAGACGTCTACAGCTGCATCAATGATATCATATGCTTGAATAGAAACCAAGTACGTGGGAAGAGGCTGGCGGAAGAAATGGAGAGGTCTCTTGAGGTACTGGATCTCTGCAATGCCATGCAAGAAAGCTTCACTGACCTAAAGATGACCATCCAGGAGCTGCAGATGGCACTCAATAGAGGAGTCCACACAGTTGTTCAAGTTAAGGTTCAATCTTACATTCGCTTGGTGAAGAAGGCTAAGCATCACCTGAAGAACTCCGGCAACAAGTCTGCCTCTGATGAGGATGGAAAGCTGGTCAGTTTATTGACAACAGCAAGAGGGATTACGGTCTCGGTTGTCAAATCTGCACTGGAGCTCTTGTTGAAGCAAATGGCCACCTGCAATGCAAGCAAGTGGTCGTTTATCTCCAAATCATTCCAGAAGGCAAAGGTTTCATGCGAGGAAGTGCAATTGCAGGCATTAGAGTTGGGCATTGTAGGCCTAGAGAGCGGAATCGTGTACCTGTTCAGAAGATCGATCCAAACCAGGGTTTCCCTTCTGAACACTATTAGCTCATAGATGCACTATTGGTGCACTGCGATTGGCATCCAACTTTTAGAGGACCTGTCAATCACCAAAAAATTCTGTATATGATAATATGTATACAGCTTTAATTGTATAGCAAGATATATATAATCGAAAAGACATAATTGGCTTCCTTGCAAAAAGAACTTAGCATAGTTTTTTTAACCTGTAGTTGTTCCTTCACATTTGCTCCCAAATGGTATAATGGACTCCATGCTCACTGTAGTTTTGGAAGAATTGTGTATATCCTGTTGGATCCCACACCCTTTATTTATAGCAAGAATTACAATCATAATGCAATTGAACTCTATCTCTAATTCAATCAGATTCTATTCCGAAATCGATCTCAATACTCCCCATCAAGATGGACTAAAAATATATATCATGCCCATCTTCTTACATATTATAGCACCCTCGCTAGGACCTAACCCTTTAATGAAGCAATCAGTCAATTGTTCACTAGACTTGACATATTCTAACTTTAGCTTTAGAATTATGTCATCCAGCTTCCTTGATAAATAACCAATTGATTTCAACATAATTAGTACGATCATGTTGTATTAGATTATTAGCAATGTTGATCATAGTTTTATTGTCACAACGCAATACCAAGGGACCACTCCTCAATACCAGAAATTCAGACAATAGTTCCTTCATCCAGATCATCTCACTCAAGCTTAACGTTATTGCTCTACATTTTGGCTCTACGGTAGATCGAGCCACTACTTCCTGCTTCTATCTCCTCCATGACACAAAGTTGCTACCCACAAAAATGTAATATCCAGATGTAGACCTCCTATCATCTATATTGCTTGCTCAATCAACATCACAATATCCTTCCACATTTAAGTGTTGATTCTTCCTGAACCAAAGCACTTTCTCAGGGCTATTCTTCAAATATCATAGGATTCAAAAGATAGCTTCTATGTGTCCCGTTCTAGGATCATGTATATATCGACTTACCACACTCACTGCATATAAAATATTAGGTCTTGTATGGCACAAATAGATGAGACACCTAACCGGTCTTTGAAAAGCCTCCTTGTCAACTGGATCACCAGACTCGGCACAGAGTTTGTGATTCCTGTCAATAGGTGAAGTAATAGGACAACACTCAAACATTCCTATCTCTGTTAACAGATGAAGGACATTAACTTTGAGAGAGAACTATCCTTTTTGAAGACCAAACAATCTCAATTCTAAGAAAGTATCAAAGAGGTCCAAGATCTGATCTCAATTCTAAGAAAGTATCAAAAAGGTCCAAGATCCTTCACCTCAAATGCTTGTCCTAATATCTCCTTCAGGCACTTGATTTCTTCACTATCATCTTCAATTATCACAATATCATCAATATAGACAGCTAGTATGATGACATATGAACCTCTATGCTTATAATACACTGTATGATCCCTATGGTACTGAGAATAGCCCATACCACAAACAACACGTCTGAATATGTCAAACCATGCCTATGGAGGCTACTTCAGGCCATATAGCGACTTTTTAAGCTTACACAACTTTCTAATGGTCTACTTGCTCTCAAAGCCAGGAGGTATCTCCATATATACCCTCTTTTGTAAATCTCCACGAAAAAATGCATTCTTTGCATTTAACTAATGTAGAGACTACCCAAAATTAATAGCACAAGAAATTAACGTTCTTACTGTGCTCATCTTCACTATTGGTGCAAAAGTCTCATCATATTCTATCCCATACGTCTGACTATTACCATTGCAACCAACCTCATCTTGTATCTATCCACCTTCCCTTTAGGAATTTGTTTCACCGTAAATACCCATTTGCATCCCACTGCTTTCTTTCTTGCTAGAAGTGGAACAAGATCCCACATCTTGTTCTTTTGAAGTGCACTAAGCTCCTCTTTCATTGCATCCTTTCATTTAGAATTCTACTTAGCAACTCACCAATCCTTTGGAACAGGCACTGTCTAGAGAGATGCAATGGATGCTTTGTATGTAGAAGAGATATAGGAATATGAGATGAAATTTACAATATCATGCTCAAATCTATACTACAGTAGAGACTTCCCAGCATTAGCTCTAATTGCCCTACGTTAGGCAAGAGATAGCTCTAAATGAGAGGAATCAGAAGGAACATTACCACTTGCACTAAGGGGTGATAAGGAACTTGATGGAGAGAGACTTGAGGAGAGAATTAAGACTGGGACTGAATCAACTGGACTGCTTGATTGTTCAGTTTGTGGTTTTTCTGATAAAACTTGTTCATCTGACGGTGTAGGCACCAACGACAATGGTGGTTTCTCTTCTATCTCTGAAAGCGTCTTCTCTAATACACCTTTAATTCTTCTAGTTTTTTATTTGGACATAAAATTGTCTCCATAGCAACTTCTTCTGCTTTATTGTCACTTCCACTCTCCTTGTACTCCACCTCTCAACTATCACCCTTAGTGATAAGAGAAAATTCCCCCTAAGAATTGACCGAGATCACCACTATTCGTATAGCATGGCTCAAACTCCTGAAAAGTTACATCCATACTCACGAACAATTTTGACTAGATGAATATCGTATGAAGACACCTTTCACAGCTTGAGGATTTAGTTTGCCAACCATTGGCTGGTGATCCCGTACAAAACATATACAACCAAACACCTTAGTGGTAACTTTGAACTCTCATTGATCCAACAGAAGTTTAGCGGGAGACTTCAACCCAAGTATTTAAGATAGTGTGCGATTGATAAGATATGCAATCGTTATCACAACATCACTCAAGAATCTCCTCGACACATTCATCTAAAACATAAGTCCATAAGTGAATATGCTACCTCCAACAAATAACAATTCTTCCTCTTAGCTGCTCCATTCTTAAGTGGGGTTTCTTAACAAGCAGTTTGATGAAGTATCTCATTCTCTGAGAGATATGTTGCAAACTCCTTGTTAACATACTTAATTCCATTGTTTGTTCGAAGAATTCGAACCTTCGCATCAAACTGAGTTGCCACCAACCGATGGAAGCCTTGGAAACATCCAAGGACCTTACTCTTGTGTTTCATCATATAGATCCAAGTCATACGAATATATCAATCAATAAAAGTGACAAATCACTTAAAACCACTTATAGAGGTAATTGAGCATAGACCCCAAACATTAGAATGTATTAATATAAAAGGTTCACAACTTCGAAGATCAATACTAAGTAGGCCATGTAAGCTTTCCAAACCCACAAGCATCACACACAAGTTTACTCTTATATACTCTATTAAACAACTCAAGAGTATATCTAACTCAAACTCTCAAACGAAAAATGTCTCAAACAATGAAGTGCAGCAAAACCCCTTCCTCAACTCCTCTTGTAGCCACGGTCAATGATGTATTCACCTGATCAACATACTACAGTCGATTTCACCTAATTTTAGTTCCAATTCGCTTCCCATATCTCTTCTCCTAGAACAGACAAGAGTTCTCATCAAATAAGATTATGCATTTGAATTAGTCGATGATGGAACTAACTGAAAAAAGATTAACCGAGAAGGTTGGGACATACAAGACAGATGATAAAGCAATGTATGGTGTGCACTCTACAGATCCTACTACCTAAATAAGCTGAGAGGTCCCATCAGCTATCTAAATAGTTTCAGAGTGTGTATATAGAATATAGGACGCAAATGCCTTAAGAGAACCTGTGACATACTTAGATGCCCCTGAATCTATGATACAATCAATATGAGGATGCTTATATGTGAATGCAAGTGCCTATATCTGAGTACCTTCGCCAATGTGGGTGTAGTTGTCAATGTTACCAAAGGAAGTGGTAGATGCTGTCGTAGAATCTTGAGGAGACTCTAATGCTTTGCGCTTCTACTATTGCTCCCATTGCATAGCCTGTTCGTATGTCGGAGCAACAGACATGCTTTCTTCTGTCATAGCCATATTGGCTCTGGGGCTACCCCTGCCCCTACCTCGGCCTCCACGATCTCCACCTTGACATCAATAAGCCCAATCTCCTTGGCGTCCACAACCACCATGATCTCCACCTCAGCCTTCACCATATCGTACGAGAGGACAAGCACGACTTGGTGTCCTCTTACTCCATCATTGTAGCACTCCCTATCATTAGGTATATATAGAGTAGGCAGATCTAACAGGGTTGTTTCCCATCACTCATAGTCAAACTTCCTTCTGCACCATAGATGAAATCGTCTCCTCCATAGTAGGTAGGTTCGTTAGGTGAAACATGGTACCTTTCTTACTCTCAAATTCTGGGTTCAACCCTTTCAGGAAGTGTGTGAAACCCGTCTACGTTACAGTCACACTCTGTCAACTTCAACATCACCGGCATACGTCAATTGCAGTGGATCATAGTGACCCAAGTCTACCTATAGATGCTGCGACTCATTAGCATTCTCCTAGACGGTCATCTCCTGTTTTAGGGCCTCCACCTTGCCTTGAACCTCCACCATCATCATCATGTTGCCTGCCCTGAGTACATGTTCCTCAGTGTCTTCCACATCTTTGTTGCATCTTGCATCGTCTCCACCATCCGAGCGATAGATGGAGATATCTAAATCAATAATAGCCACCACTATAGAGTTGGTGGTGTTCCACACCCTCCAATCCATATTTGCCTTGTCTACAGGTAGCATAGTTACTGAATTCGCTGTAAACCCCCGCGAATTATGAATCAGATTTATCGAACCTGAATCGGTTTAGTGTATAGGGTTTATGTTCGCAGTAGAAATTAGAAGAAAATATGATGAACTACAAATCTGAATCCCGTACCGTGACTCGAACGAACTACATTTCTGGTAACTATGGTAGGTAATGTTCCACCCCCTTTGTCCTTAGAATTAGTTGAGTCTTTAGAATTGTAATGAAATTGAATTGTATCTCTAACTTCCTAGTTTATCTCTAAGTCAATCAGATTCTATTCTAAATTCTATACCAACACTCACCCATTTCAATAAGTGGCATGCTATCTGTTGTGGTTAAGGAGACCAAACAGTACAGTGGGGGGTCTTCGAAGGGGGTCACCCCAAAGGGGTGCTTTCAAAGACCCTAGAGTTGTGAAGGGAAGACAAGCAAATGCAGTACTTTGTTGCCAAATTTCTTGTTGTTCATCTTACCCCAACAAGGTAATTACAAGTGGTATTTATAAGTCTCTATCGGCCTAAAATGATATTACAAGTAAGCCCCTACAAGACACTTAGGCTAGGAGGGGCCCTGTGGTACCTTTTTCCCCTACACTAACTAGCTTATAGGCCTCATGATGGCTACTCCCATAAGGGCTCCAGCTCGGAAGGCGTCACTTTCCTGACACGTTTATCAACCGCCTACTTGTTCTTTAGACGCTACATCTTCGTGGACCCTTCGAGACCTGGCTGAGAGGGCTTCCCCCCTTCGGCATAAGGTTTTGACCCCTCCGAGCTATGCCGCAGGGGGATTGACTCCCTTCGCCGACGAGTCCAACTAGCCTCATTTGGTGCTTCGTTATTGGCCCTTCGCTAGGCTGCAGGGGGCAGTTGCGCTCCCCCACCCATTCAAGGTGACCCCCTTTGAAGAACCCCCACCGTACCGTTTGGTCTCTGTAACCACAACACTATCTCTACGTAGTAACATGTACAATCAGAAGTCACTCAAACTGAAGTCACAAAGACTTATTGTAACAGTGATTGATTGTTTCTTCTATGCCTACAGTCTATTGCTCTAAAAGTAGTAAAAAAAAATTTGCCAGATACTACCTGCTGTCGTCAGAATTCAAACCAACTCACCTTATTACGTTTTTGCTGTATACTCCAGTTATTATACTTTCCTACTGATTTAATTTGACATGATTATCTCAGACAGCTAGCTTAAACTTAATATTGAAAAGGTAAATTACGCTGTTCGTTGAGACAAGACTGCGTGCACTTCGTGGTTGTCCTTGCTGTGGATAGATGAAACCCGCCACCAATGCTGCACGAGGGCAGAACTCATCCAAATTTTGACTTACTAGAGGAGAACCAGACTAATTATTCCTCTCACCAACACCAAAGTTACATTGCATTCCCTTCTTCTTTCATGATCACGTATCTAGATCTGAAATTAAACGAAACACCCGTGAAGAGAGATATGTCACCAGTTTCCGAGACATGACAGGCACATAAGCTCACTCATTAACGTTTGTTGCACTGACCAAAAACAGATGAGCAATGACTTGTCTGGAATTGGGTGGCTATGTTTCAGCAGATCTCTTTATACAACAGTTCAGATCATATGGAGGTTAGTGGACAAGATTCTTGCTGTCCATTGCTCTGTTCATACCATCGCTTCTGCCTCTTCGCTATAAATATAGGAAGAGAAACCAAGGGTTGAGCACCAAAAAAACTGCAGCTTGTCTTGCCTACTCTTCTCTTCCATTTCCATACAGAAGAAAATAGCATCAAAGCCTCAATTCCAAGCATGGTTTGCCATCTAAGATCTGCAAGCTTGCCTTCTAGCCCTCGTTCAAATGAAACCAAAGTTGAGGAGCAGCTCCAGAGGCTAAACTCAACCATCTCTTCACCCTCGGCAACTATCAACACAATGTGTGATGGTTTGAGGAGTCTTGGAGGCATCTACAACTGCATTGAAGAGATGATATGCACACCCAGCAACCAAGTTAGCCTTTGCCAGACCCTGCAAAGGAAGGCGGTGGAGGAAGAGCTTGGACTGTCACTCGTCTTGCTTGACCTCTGCAATGCCATGCAGGAGAGCTTCATGGAGTTGAAGATGAATATCCAAGAGCTCCTGTTGGCTCTCAGAAGAGGACAAGATGCATCTGTTCAAGTCAAGGCATACGTCCGGCTAGCAAAGAAGGCACAAAAACAATTCAAGAAGATCAGTAAAAAGACTACTTCCGACAAGAAGGGTTGCAGGGTAGTGAAGCTATTGGCAGACGCGAGAGAGATCACTATCGCACTGTTCGAATCCACATCCCGCCTCCTGTCAAAGCAAATTGAGATTCCCAAGTGGTCTCTTGTCTCCAAAACATTCCAGAAGAGCAAAGTAGAGTGTGAGGAGGAGCAATTGCAGGCATTAGAGTGCAGTATCAGAGATCTTGAGAGTACAGCGGAACTTCTGTTCAGGAGATTGATCCAGAGCAGAGTTTCTCTTCTGAACACTCTTAGCTCATAGACACCTGAGCTCTCATTCCCTGTGCTTGACATCCACCTTTTAAAGGATTGGTTAAACGTCACAAAAATTTTGTAATATGTATACTTGTCGATATGTATAGAAAATTCGATGAATTGAAAAACAAAGTTTTTGCTAATTCCATGTTGCGAATATCCTGACTAAATGACTTGGCTTCTCATAGCTGAAAAAAGTTAGTGCTTGGTGAATATCATCATTTACGGGCAACACAACAGAAACCTGAAATTTGGAGCACTCCAGTCCAAGTAAATTTTGCGTTGTTTCTACATTATTGATGCTAAAGAAATGATGTCACCACAAGATGATCACTTATGAGCCTCATGGAAATAGTTCTTTTGCAAAGGTCATGTTACATGTGCCCTCAACTGCACGAGCACGATCCTGGTGGAATGGATCTTGCTCTAAGCAGTTGAAACATGCCAGCTCCAAGCCACGAGCTATAACCTTGTAATTTGCGTTATCACTACAGAGGAAAACATCTACTTATGCCAATGACTAACAAGAATCAATTAATGCCACCAATAATACTCAATTAACAGCTCCTCTCAAAAAAAAATTCCTCTCAAAATACTCAATTAACAGCCCGTTAAGGAAACTTTCTTGCACTTACTTCAAGATCCAATCACAATGCTAGGAACCAATGCAGATTCTTGCTACCAATAATTGGAACACGACAGAGTGTCAAGCTCATTTTGGAGGTGTATGGTGGTTACTGGTCTAAAAGAAACATACATCACGTGTAAAACCTCGATATTTTGGCAATTCTGCAGCACTGCCATGAAACTTTAACATACAGCATCTGGGAGATGATATGGCATGATTCTTTTTGTCTACCTTCCAAAAGATGCTGTCTCAGTTGCTTCCGGTGTATAAATAGGCCTAGCTGAAGGGTAGACACATCAAACCAAACTTTCTTCTTTCTTCCTCATCTCCTCAATCTCAAATACTCCAACACAAACATGGCTTGCCATCTAAGATCAGTAAGCTTGCCATCTAAGAGGCACTCCAATGAGACTGAAGTCGAAGATGAGCTGCACAACCTAGAGGCAAGCATCTCTTCACCCTCTGCAACCATTGAGGCAATGTGCGATGGTTTGAGGAGGCTTGGAGATGTCTACAGCCACATTGAGGAGATCATCCACCTGCCCAGCAACCAAGTTTGCTCTGCGCAGCGGAGGAAAATGTTGGATGGAGAAATGGAAAGTTCTCTCAAGCTCATCGATCTTTGCAACGCCATGCAAGAGAACTTCGCCGAGCTGAAGACTATAATCCAAGATCTGCAAGCGGTTCCCAGAAGAGGAGACGATGCAAGAATTCAGGCCAAGATCCAGTCTTACACCCGCTTGGCCAAGAAGGCGCAAAAACAATGCAAGAAGATTAGCAATAAGACTACTTCTGATAAGGAGGATTGCAAGCTGGTCAGGCAGTTGATCAAGGCTAGACTGATCGCCGCTTCTCTACTCGAGTCCACCTTGTGTCTCCTATTGAAACAAGTAGCGATGCCCAAGAGGTCTCTTGTCTCTAAGGCATTCCAAAAGAGAAGAGTAGTTGTTTGCGAGAAGGAGCAGTTGCAGGCATTAGAGTGCACCATTGGAGATCTTGAGAACGGAGCAGAACTTTTGTTCAGGAGAATGATCCAGAGCAGAGTTGCCCTCCTAAACATTCTTAGCTCATAGATTCTCCTCAAGTGAAGTCACTCTAACATCTTGTGATTGGCCTCCACCTTTTAAAGGATTCGCCAATCTTTATAAACGTAAATGTACAGAAAATGTGCAATTGAAGATAGCAGTTTTGATCCAGCCAAAGTTTCCTGTTCAACCATTTATGCATGCTTCTGATTTCAGTGGTATTTTGATGATGTGATTTTTCGACGCCCATAATACGATGGGGCAATCAAAATAAACCTTTTAAGCCATAGAAACTAGCCTATGACTCTAATGTGCATTCTTGCTGTACCTGTGTAACAGTAATTTCCCTTTTCAGTTCCAGAGTTATTATTACTTGTGTTAAGACTTAAGATCTAGAGTATTTCTCAGAATATAAATCATTACAGAAATAATGCTGCGACCATGTTACCGCACACTTGTTTAATCCCATAATCTGCACACGATCCTTGGTGGGTGGATCATGCTGGATTGCTCTGCATACACGAAGCATGCCAGCCCCAAGCCTCCAACCCCCATGAGGCCCGACCTTGTGATTAGTACCAATTAGTTTAGTCAAATAAAAGTTAGGGTTCCAGACCGACCGACCTCTGGCGAGAAGCAGGGAAGAATGCAGCGGTCCTAGACCTGCAGGTCGTCGGTGACGGCGTGCAGGCGGCCCGCCGGGAGCTCCGCAGCGGCGATCTCGACGCCTACGCCATTTCTCTAGTAGCCTAGTCCTTTCCCCCCATCCTTTTCAACGACTGAAATTTGAAATGGTGGTGTTTTCTCGGCCGGCTGCGCTAGTTTGGGCCTAATTAGGCCTAATATCGGCCCAACCTTGGTTTGGCCCATGGACAGCCAGACTAACAAGAATACACAATCCCCTAAGAGGGAGAGAGAGCAAGAATACACACGAATTTTCTCGAAAATATATAAAAGAAACTGTGTAGCTACATAACTAGACAGTGGGTATTTCTCGTACCCTTTATCACACGAGTAAGAGGAGGCCAAAATGAGGGTGTTTAGGGAGCACCTAACTATTTTTTTTATTAAAATAGCACTTAAATTTTGAGCAGTCTAATTGATGAAATTAATTTGTCTGATCTTCTCATATTTGAGTATTCTATAGGCAAAAATCTGAGTGCTCATAAATAAAAAAAACACTTAAGCATCACTTAGCAATTCCCTAAAAATAAAAGTAGCTAACAATGGTCTTGTAAACAGAGAGGGGTGATGTTTCCATCTTAGCGCCTACTATGAATGCTAAGGCATGTACATGCTCTGATATACTCACGTACCAACATCCAACAATCTACACAGCAATCCATTTAAAGTTGTACCACCACTTTCCATGCACCAACGATGCTGTATGGAGATCCGCCAACGCATATATTTTAGACATCGGCGCAGATTCTTGCAGTCAATAGTTGGAACATCACAAGGACTTAAGCTCATCTATCTGCACCCAAATACCCAATGCACTAAAAATGTAGAACATGTGGATCATTTCGAGATTACATCAGACCATGGAAACAGGCCAGCTAGGCTGCACTATGAGTCTCGAGGTCAACTCCCCCTATCAGGCTATCACCAATAGGTCCAACACAGAAACACCAAAGTTACTTCTTTTCTTTTTTGCTTCATGATCTCACCCGTTTTGTATCCATGAATAAACTGCATCCTCGTGCAGATGACTTTGCCGCCAATAATGGAGACATGACAGACTCATAAGGTCACTCAGAGATGACTCCTACAGTAAAGATGGGTGGCCGTTTTGGAGCAGAACACTTCATAATTGTCAAGATTCTTGCTTGTCTATTGGTTCAACAATTCCATGGCTTCTGCTTTACTCATAATACATCTCCTAAATCCTGAAGAGTTCGCGTGCGCTGGAACGTTTGAGCCGGCTCGGCTCAAAAATTATTTTCACGTTTTGGTCCTTTTAGAAATTACGAATAGGTCCTTCGTGATTTTTTGTGAGAGGAAGATATTTTTCCCAAAAATCGCGTTTGGGTCCCTCGTGCGTCATTTTACGGAAAAAAACTCCCGTTAAATTCAAATTGCGAACAAGCCCTTTTCTAATTTTTTAGGATAGCGAACAGGTCCAAAAACGTAACAAACAGGTCCTTGCTCCTTACGTCTAAGTCCTTTCTCCGTTTTTCCCGAGAAAAAAATGTTTTTGTCGCCGGAAATATTTGTGCAGCTCTATCTCTAGACTTTTTTCCCACCTCGATTTCCCATCATGATCTCTGATATTTTTTAAAGCATGTATTATTACTCCGCGAACGCGTCGATCTCTGATATTTTTTTAAACATGTATTATTACTCCGTGAACGCGTAGAGTGTTAAGCTCGACAGAAGAAGGTTGTCGTCTCTAATAATTTTTCGCCCTTTTCCCTCTAGACTTTTTCCCCACCGCGGTTTTTCAGCTCGGTCTCTAATATTTTCCAAATAATTCGTCGAAAGAGATATTTCTACATCTCTATCTCTCTACTTTTTCCTGTTTCGCTCGTTATTTCGACGATTTAAAAAATAAAACGCCGCCAAAAAAATCTCTACGAAAAAACGACACGCGAGGCGTGTTACGCCGCGAGTCTCTAATATTTTTTAAAACATGTCCTTTCTCTGTTTTCCCGGGAAAAAAGTTTTCGTTGCCGAAAATATTTGTGCAGCTCTATCTCTAGACTTTTTTCCCAGATCGATTTCCCGTCTCGATCTCTGATATTTTTTAAAACATGTATTATTACTCCGCGAACGCGTCGATCTCTTATATTTTTTAAAGCATGTATTATTACTCCACGAACGCGTAGAGTGTTAAGCTCGACAAAAGAAAGTTGTCATCTCTAATAATTTTTCGCTCTTTTCCCTTTAGACTTTTTCCCCGCTGCGGTTTCCCAGCTCGGTCTCCAATATTTTCCAAATAATTCGTTGAAAGAGAAATTTCTACAACTCTATCTCTCTATTTTTTCCCCATTTCGACGATTTAAAAAATAAAATGCCGCCGAGAAAAAAAAACATTTTTCTACGAAAAAACTCCACGCGCGGCGTGTTACGCCGCAAGTCTTTAATATTTTTAAAAACATGTATTATTACTCGGCGAACACGCAGAGTGTTAAGCTCGACAAAAAAGAAGGTTGACATCTCCAATAATTTTTCACCCTTTTCCCTCTAGATTTTTTCCCCGCCGCAGTTTTCCAGCTCGGTTTCCAATATTTTCCAAATAATTCATCGAAAGAGATGGTTCTACAACTCTATCTCTCTTTTTTTCCCCGTTTCGCTCATTATTTCGACGATTTAAAAAATTAGACGCTGCCGAAAAAACATTTTTTCTTCGAAAAAACGACATACACGGCATGTTACGCCATGAAAATTTCCTAGTTGCTAGTATAGTTATAAATGCTGACAGGCCGAAGGTTCAGCATCAACAAAGAGAAGCTTATCATCCCTTCTCTCTTCTTCTATTTCCATTGACAAAGATAACAGCACAAGAGCTTCCATTCCAAGCAGGGCTTGCAATCTTCGATCGGCAAGTGTGCCATCTAGTCCTCTCTCCATTGTAGTCAGAGTTTATGACCAGCTGCAGATTGTAAAGGCAACCATTTCTTCACCTTCCTCGACCATCCGATGGTTTGAGAATGCTTGGAGATGTGCACAACTGCATTGAGGAGATCACGTGCTTGCCCAGCAACCAAATATGCGTTTCCCAGTCTCAGCAGAGGAAGGAGGTGGAGGAGAGCTCGAACAGTCTCTTGTGTTCCTCGACCTCTGCAATGCCATCCAAGTAAGCTTCAATGGGTTGAAGATGACTGTCCAAGGGCTTCATTTGGTTCTAAAGAAAGGAGATGATGCAGCGGTTCAAGTCAAGATTCTGTTTTACATCCGCATGGTAAAGAAGGCACAAAAATACATCCAGAAGATTGGATAGAGAACTAATTCCGATCACAAGAAGGATAGCAGAGTGGTGAGGCTATTAGCAGAAGCAAGGGAGACGACTGTCTCACTACTTGAACCATCATTGCGTCTCGACATTGTATTCAGGAGATTAATCCAGAACAGAGTCACTCTTCTGAATATTATCAGGTTGTAGATAGCCCAGCTCTGACTCTGTGATTGGCATCTGCCTTTTAAAGGATTCGCTGATCATAACAAATTTCCAATGTACAGACAAGTGGAAATATATATCAAACTAAAGCCAAAATTTTGGTCCATTACATGTTGTCTATTTAATTTTCCATGTGTACATGTGGCATCATCGATTTCCTGTTATTTGACCTGGACTTTTCCAGATCTGAGAGTAATATTGTCTTTTCTGCCCTTTTGAACATATAGTTGATATAGCTGAATCACCTGAAAATTTTGGAGCAATTCAGTAGGAGTGAGCTTTTGGTTATTTACAATGTCACTCTAAAAATACCCATTTACATTGGAGAAAATGTTTGGATGATTCACAATATGCTTTTGTAAAAAATAGAGAAGAATATTTTAACCAGAAGAATACATTAGAAGTTCGCCAAACTATCCTTGAGCAGTGGATCTTGCTCTCCATCACCTAAACATGCCAGCATCAAACAGCAAGGTTTGACATTGTAATTAGAACAGCTTTGCGCCAAATACTTAGCGTGATAGTACATACAGAACATTATAACATGCACTTATGTCAGGATCCATCACTATTCTAAACCATCACAACAATTCTTGCTGTTAATAATTGAAGCGTGACAACATGACAGCTTGCTTGGAAGATAGGCGAGTTATGCACCACACATGAGACAGCTTTTATAGTGTTTGATATTTTAATCACAATGCTGCTGCCAGATCAAAAACCGAGATTGACAGCATCTGGGAGATGAAATGGCACGATTCTTTGTGTCTACCATCAAAATGATGCTGTCTCATATACATCCTTTGTATATATAGGCCTCAAGAGATGACTAGACACATCAAACCTACATTTGCTCTTCTTTTGCATCTCTTCCACCACAATACATAGATTAGTTCCAGGAACTGATATGGCTTACCATCTAAGATCATAAGCTTGCCTTCTAGGCCTCACTCCAGTGAAGCTGGAGTGCAAGAAGGGCTGCACAGCCTAGAGAAAAGCATCTCTTCACCCTCCGCAACTATTGAGACAATGTGTGATGGTTTAGGAGGCTTGGAGACATCTACAGTGTATGAGGAGACAATTCACTTGCCAAGCAACCAAGTTTGCTTCTACCAGCAAAGGAAAATGTTGGCCGGAGAAATGGAATGTTCTCTCGAGCTGCTGGATCTCTGCAACACCATGCAAGAGATCTTTGTTGAGTTGAAGGCCATCATCCATCTGATCCAAGAGGAGCAAGTGGCTCTGGCTCAAAAGGAGATGATGCAATTGTTCAAGCCAGGATCCAGTCTTACCGCTCGGTGAAGAAGGCTAAACAACACTTCAAGAAGACTAGCAAGAAGGCTACTTCTGACAAGACAGATGCGGATGGTCAGTCTATTGACCAAGGCTAGTGAGATCACGGTGTCTATACTTAAGTCACAATGCAGCTCCTGTCGAAGCAAATGAAAATGCCTAAGAGGTCTCTTGTCTCCAAGGCATTTCACAAGAGAGAAGTCATTGTTTGTGAAGAGGAGCAATTGCAGGCGTTAGAGCGCGTCATCGGAGATCTAGAGAGTGGAGCATGACATCTGTTCAGGAAAATTGGTCCAGAACAGAGTTTCTCTCCTAAACATTCTTAACATATAGAACTCCAGTAGCCTTGTCACTCTTGACATATGATTGGCGTCTGCCTTTTTGAGGATTAGCCGATCTTGATACATTTTCCCCATATGTGTACAATACAAATGTACAGAAAATTGAAGAACAAAAACCACAGTTTTGATCCATTTCATGCTTGACTATGTATTTTTGTGATGTCATTATACTTTGTTTCGAGATCCTTGTTTAGTGGATCTTGCTCTGCATACATGAAACATGCCAGGTCGACGCCACAAGGGCTAAGCTTGTAATTAGCACAATAAATTAATTATCCAGATTCTCGACCACATGATTGTGCAGTCTGGAACTGGTATTGCATATTTCTTGTTTCAGAAAGGATGCATATGTAACAAATTCGAAATTAGTGTATTGAAATTTAAAATCTGGATATTGAATGTATATAAATTTTTCATATATATTTTTTCTTAGTGTGTGCTCCTTGATACGATTTTTACCAATTGTAGGATCGAGACGCACCAAGAGGGGGTGAATTGGTGCAAAATTACACCTAAAACTAATTTTTATGTGTTTTTATTAATTATAAAAATTAACAAAATACTGATTAAACTGAACAAATCAATCTAGAATAATTGATCTAATACTATAGAAGAGAAACTAGATTAAACATGCATACTTGATAGCAATTATACATGAAAGAACCAACCTCAAATAATCTCTGTAGTTTTTCTCTAATTTTCCTTCTAATCTCTCTCTTTTCTCTCAGCAACTTCTCGTCTCCAGAATCGCCGTATGGTACTGTAGCTCCGCGTATTACTGTAGCATCGCGCTACTGTAGCGCCGAATTGTTTCTACGATCGTCGCTGCGGTCGCCCTCTGTTTTTCTTTCTTCTGCTGCGCTGTCCACTTCTCTTTCCGTGCGAGGCCACCGCTCTAACCAAAACCCCCAATCTTTTTCTCTGCGGCTCGGCCTTTTTATTCTTCGCTTCGCGTGCGTGCTCATCCTCGACTCAGACACGGAATCGGCCCAAGGAAACAGCGACTGAATACAACACGAACTCTTAACTGATTGCAATGCAGATAAACCACAACTCTGCACCGAACTAGATTATCTAGCCAACAACGCTGACACTAGCTCGCCTACACGACCCGCTGGCCGTCACACTGCGTCGTCCGTCTGCGTAGACCTCTACGCATCCCAACTCGCTGCACCACCCGCGACTTTCGCGTGCTGCGCCTCCTGCACCTGCGATTTCACGTGCCACCTGCACCTCTGCGACCTCGCGTGCTGCGCCTGCACCTCTGCGACCTTCGCGTGTGCTTCTCTCGGACTACGCGCCACCTGCGCGGATTCTCCTCGACCTGCAGTGTACATCTGCCTACGTCTGCATGTGCTGCAACTCCTGTCACACATAAAACAAACCTTCGCAGTACCTTGTTTCATAACAAATATCATCACACGTATATTAAATTGTTGTCAAATTAATCATCACAATATAAATTTCGCAAATGGAACTAACACATATGTAACAAATTCGAAATTAGTGTATTGAAATTTAAAATCTGGATATTGAATGTATATAAATTTTTCATATATATTTTTTCTTAGTGTGTGCTCCTTGATACGATTTTTTTTCTGCAATGGTTTGATATGAAATGGTGTTGTTACTCACACAGGTGGTGCCAAACCTTTTTTTTGGATGTGTTTGCTCATTTGATACCAGGGTGCAAAACTTAAAAACAGGAATACATTGTTGAACCGATAATAAGAACATGATCCCTGTGCAGTGGATCGTGCTCTCCATCACCTAAACAAGCCAGCTCCAAGCCACAAGGATTGAGGCTAGAAATTAGCACGAATTTCTAGCAAAGAAAATACCTGCTTAAAATGAGGACTGGGCAGTAGAATGGATAACACGTGTAACAGTTAGATTTTCGGTTAGCAACCCATTAAATAACCGCTTAAGCATGCAAATATGTCAAGGTCCACTACTCGACCCAACCACATTGTTGATTCCTGCTGCCAATCGTGGAACATGATAATGTGATGGCTCACCATGAGGACAACCAATGCACTTAAAAACGTACTACACACGAGACAGCTTTGATATTGTAATTGCTATGCTGCAGCCAGATCTCAAGCCATGATAGACAGCATCTGGGAGATGAAGTGGCACTATTCTTCATGTCTACCAATTGAATGGTGCTGTTTCATATACTTCTGTATAAATAGGGCTCAACAGAAAGCTAGACACATCAAACAAAAAGTCGCTCTTTCCTTTTCATCTATCTCTTCAACCTCAATAGAGAGAAAAGCTTCAGGATTAGATATGGCTTTCCATTCAAGATCGATAAGCTTGCCTTCTAGATCTCACTTCGGTGAGGCTGAAGTCGAAGAACTGCACAGCCTAGAGGCAAGCATCTCTTCACCCTCCATGACCATCAACACAATGTGTGATGGTCTGAGGAGGCTTGGAGACATCTATAGCGGTGTTGATGAGATCATTCACTTGCCAAGCAACCAAGTTTGCTCCTCCCAGCAAAGGAAAATGTTGGATGAAGAAATGGAATGTTCTCTGAAGCTGCTGGATCTCTGCAACTCCATGCAAGAGGTCTTTGTTGAGTTGAAGGCCATCATCCAAGAGCTGCAAGTGGCTCTAAGAAAGGGAGATGATGGAGCTGTTCAAGCCAAGATCCAGTCTTACATCCGCTTGGCGAAGAAGGCTAAGAAGCATTTCAAGAAGACTAGCAAGAAGGCTACTTCTGGCAAGACAGACTGCGGGATGGTCAGTCTATTGACCAAGGCTAGAGAGATCACTGTCTATCTACTGGAGTCCACACTGCATCTCCTGTTGAAGCAAATCGAAATGCCTAAACAGTCTCTTGTTTCCAAGACATTTCACAGGAAAAAACTAGTTGTCTTCGAGGAGGGGCAATTGCAGGCATTAGAGTGCAACATCGGAGATCTTGAGAGTGGAGCAGGACATCTGTTCAGGAAATTGGTCCAGAGCAGAGTTTCTCTCCTAAACATTCTTAGCTCGTAGATACACCGCAAGCATTGTCACTCTTGATGTCCTGTCATTGGCATCCGACTTTTTTAGGATTAGCCGATCTTGGTACAGCTTTACCTTACGTGTACAGTACAAAATGTACAGAAAAATGCAGAAACAAAAACCAAAGTTTTGATCCATTTCGTGCTTGATGATGTGGTTCTGTGATGTCAATATTCTTTCTTTTGAGATCCTTGTTAAGTAGATCTCGCTCCGCGTACATTAAACATGGCCACAAGGGCTAATCATGTAGTTAGCACAATAAATATAAATAAATAAATTACCAGATTCTAACCCCGCGCCCCACGTGGCTGCACTCTGGCGCTATAATTGGAAAATATTTCTTGTTTCAGAACGGATTTTCGTTACAAATTCAAGATTTCTGTATTGAAAATTTAATATCTTCAACATCCAGATCGTTTGAGCATGTTATAGTGTACAGTATTCTTGATCAGGAGTCCCAAATAAATCCAAAATCATGCACCCTAGTACCACAATTTCACGCTTGTTCTTACTGAAGTGAAAGCTTTGCCCTGAAGGCCTGAACATAAAATCAGCACTGGAGATGACAGGTAAGAATGCAACGTAGATGAAGTAGGATTAAAGACTAGAGAGAGAGAGAGAGAGAGAGAGAGTCCTCGTGGGGAAGTACGGAGACCGGGATCGGGCCGGACGCCTGCGGCAACCCCGACGGTGTGCCGGGCGGAGCTCCGCGGTTGCGTTCGGCTCGCCGCCAACGCCGCCGCTTTTCTTTCATGTTTCGCCCCGAGCCGCCGAGCCATAGGCTTGCTTACCGAGCACGAGCAATTTCTGTACACTATGCTCACTGCTTTGCCTGTTCCAATTAGATTTTGTTCCTATAAAAAAAACAATCTGACTATTTGTTCATCTAAAAAAAACCCTAGCTGGAGTATTTATCACAAGACCCACTATATTATTACACACTCGTGCGGGTTCTTGTCCCCGATAATTGGAACATGACACAACGATAAGCTCAATTAGATGCACCAAAGAATTGCACAGCACATGGCTTCTCTCGAGATCTCATTATGCACCACTGTCAAATGAGAGAGAGATACCCAATGTTGCAGATAGCTTCAACATAACAGCGATGCTGCACGCATGGACCTAAATCATCGCAGATTCGCATTGCAGAAGTTTTAAACAGCAAGTTAAACCGCACCCTCGTGCAGTTGAGACATGACAGGCTCATAGGCTCAGAAGTCAAAGAGATGACTAGTATTAGCACTAAATAAAAACAAGATGGCATCAGCTTGTCTTGGAGATGGATAGCCATACAGCAGCTGCACAGCAGTATATTGTGAAATCGGAGCACAAGAACAGCTGCAGAGCCTACACACGATTGCCTCTTCGCCTTTTGCAGTTTCGCGACCATGAGGCAATGTGATGGTCTGACGAGGCTTTAGAGATGCGTACAACTGCATTGGTGAGATCACGAGTTTGCCCAGCAACCTTGTTAGCCTTTCCTAACATCCTCAACAGAGGAAGGTAGTGGGGGAAGAGCTTGAGTGGTCTCTCGTGTTGCTTGACATTGTTTTCCTGAAAAATTATGAAGCCTTTGCCTTACACCTTAAATGGATCCTCATCTGTTTTGAGCAAATATCTGGCATGAGAATTAATTTCTACAAAAGTGAGTTGATTTCTATTGGTTGTGATAATACTGAGACTAGCAAGTTCGCGAGTTTGCTTTGTTTTAAGGTTGGTAATTTTCCCATTAAATATCTTGGGATACCTCTTCATTATGACAAGATCAAGAGGGAAGATTTCCAACCGCTCATTGATAAAATTTTGAAAAGAATTGCTGGTTGGAGAGGGAAGTTGTTATCTTACAGTGGTCGGCTCGTCCTTATTAAATCTTGCTTAGCCAGTATTCCTCTTTATTTGCTTTCCTTTTTTAAATTTCCTAATTGGGCGTTAAAGCTTATTAATTCTCACATGGCTAAGTGTCTCTGGAATGATTTTGAAGGTCACAATAAATTGCATTTGGCTAATTGGCATCTTGTTTGTATGGATAAGAAGTTTGGTGGTCTTGGAGTGCCTAATATTAGAGACATTAATATGTGTTTACTTGCCTCCTGGATCAGAAGGTTTTATACGAATGATTGTAAAATGTGGAAGGACCTGATCAATTTTAAGTATAATGCTGACAACCCTAATATTTTTGCTGTTGATAATACCCATGCTTCTTCGTTTTTTTGGAAAGGGGTTGTCTGGGCTATGCAAGTTACCAAGTTTGGTTATAGATGGTTTGTTGGTTGTGGTACCAAAGTTAGATTTTGGGAGGACATCTGGTTCGGGAACTCTTGTTTGGCTGTTCAGTTCTGAGATCTTTATAAGCTTGTCAATGAGAAGGGTTACACAATTTCTGAAATTTAGGATGGTGTTAATGTTAAATGTACTTTTAGGAGACCGTTTTCGGATGCCATGATGATTAGGTGGTTTGAGTTGCTAGAAGTGGTTAACACCTTAAAACTTTCTAATAATGATGATGCGTTAGTCTGGCAATACAATAGTAACGGTACCTATTCGGTCAAATCTCTCTATGTCATCATTAATTTTAGGGGGGTGTTACCTGTTTATATTCCTGCTGTTTGGCAGCTGTTTGCTCCCCCTAAGATCCATCTTTTTCTGTGGTTGTTATCTCATAACAAGTTGATGACTAGGGATAATCTATTAAAAAGAGGTATGAATAAAGGTATTAGTTGTTGTTGGTGTGAGGAGCCTGAAAGTGTGGTGCATTTGTTCTTTGAATGTGTCGTTGCTAAAAATATCTGGCATTTGATTAATGAGTTTTTTATGTTGGACATTGGTTACAATTATGAATCTGTAGCGCGCTTTTGGCTTAGTAATAAGAAAAATGCTGCTTTAAATTCTATTTGTGCAGCTGCGCTTTAGTGTTTATGGAATAATAGGAATGATATGGTTTTTCGTTCACAGTGTTGGATAAGTGTAAAATCGTTCTGGAGAAAAATGCTGAGATCTTTGAAGGAATGGAGAATACTGTTCAAAGAGGGGACGCTATGCAGTCTGGATACGTTCTGCAACTTGTTGGAAAGCAAACTCCAAACCCCTCTTCAGTTGGAACCTGGGACATTGCTTCTTCAGCAAATCGGATGATAAGTGAAGTTCAAGATGAAGACCAGGTCTGGATGTTAAAATCACGTTCCAGCTTCATTGATAATCTGTTAGATGGGAAGCTGTGATTCTGTTTTATGATCTTCTCATTCTGTAATGTGGTTTGATGGTTCGGCGTGTGAAGTCTGGTAGATCTGTTTGACGTGGCTGTGATACTCCAGTTTTGTGAAGTTTTGGAGGTTCCAGTTTGTTTGGGTCCTGGGTAATGGTGTCCTGAGTGATCGCCTGGTTCAGTTGTTTTTAGGTGGTTTGTTGGTGTTGGTTTTTGTGGATTAATTGTTGACTTGGTTTCAGTAATAGAACTAAGGCATCCTGTTTTGGATGTCTTGTTGATCTAAAAAAACCTCTGCAATGTCACGCGAGAAAGCTTCAGTGAGTTGAAGATTACTGTCTAAGAGTTGCATTTAGTTCCCGAGAGAGGACATGAAGCAGCTTTTGAAATTAAGATTTGAGGGATCGAGGCGCACCAAGAGAAGGATGAATTGGTGCAAACTAAAACACTAAAACTTAATTTTTTTCTGCCTTTTACTAATTTTGGAATTAATAAAGTATTGATCAAACTTAAATATTCAATCTAGAATAATTAATCTAAGACCAGGAAAGAAAACTAGATTAAATATGCAAATTAGAAAGTAATTATAGTAAACATGAATTAATAGATTGGAATCTATACTCATTGATTTTTATCAAAAAACACACATATAGATCTCTTTTCATAAAAACATAAACCTCGAATAATCCCTCAAATTTTCTTCCATATTTTCTCTCCACTTTCTTCTCTTTTTGCCTTTTGCTTGCGTACGTCTGGAGCTTCTGTCCTTACTAGCACAATGCTCCAAGAGTGCTTCTCTGTACTGCCTTACGCACAAGGAACTGCTCGCCTGTTGCCTTCTAGCACTGCCGCTGATACACACGTAGGAGTGCTCCTCCCCAGGGTTTCAAATTTCGGCGAATTTTTGCTGAAATTTTGAATTTCGGCCTCTACGAAATCTAAACTACCGGTTAAATAAAAAAAATTGAAATTGCTACAGTAATTTCGTTTTTCGGCAAAATTTCATGAATTTTGACCGGATTTGGTCCAATAACCCATAAGAAAATGATCTTCTATGAAAATTTGTTGAAAAAAAATAAATTTTTGAGACATTTTAAAATTTTGGTAGAAACACTATTAGATTTTTATAAAATTTTAAAAACTTTATAATGAGCTGAAAATTTTATGATACTATCTTAAGAAGTTTAGGATCATACAAAAAAAATTTCAAAATAATTGAAGTTCATTTGTTATCTTTAAAAAAACAAAAACAGAATGAACATAATTGGGACAGTTACCTTGTTAGAATTTTATAAATTTTCTTGAGTGTGATCATGATCTAAAATTTTTATGAGAGGTTAAGAATTGTCTCAATACCATTATATAAAATTTTCAAAAAATTTAACTTTTTTATTTTCTCAATCAAATCTCTGTAAATATTGAACTTCATTTATTATATTATATTTCAAAAATCAAAAGAGAAAGAACATAAATGGTACTTTGCCTTGTAAGAGTTTTATAAATTAATTGGAGGGTGATCATGATTAAATATTTTTATGAGATATTAAGAATTTCCTTATCAACCTTTTGTAAAATTTCAAAAATTTTAAACCTTTTTTGATTGCTAAAGCAAATCTATGTATTGATCATCGGGCTTTTATCAGTATGTAGCACTATCAGAATTTTTAAAAATTATTTAAGTATGATAATCATCTAAAACTTTTATATGACCATTAATGCTATATCAGGACCATCCAAAAAATTTTATAACATGGTTTCGATAATTTTTTCATTTCGTTCAAATTTGCCAATAAACTTTTAACAGGACAGTAGCACTTTTCGAATTTTTAAAAATTAATGACATTTTATAATCATCTGAAAATTTTATTAGAATATTATGGATGTATCAGGACCATTCATAAAAAATTTAAAAATTTTATAACTTCGTTTGTTCTAATTTTCATTCGGTTCAAACTTGCTGGTCAGCGTTTTATCAGGATAGTAGCAATGTTTGAATTTTTAAAAATTCCTCAGATTTAATAATCATCTAAAAATTTAATGAGAACATATCTAATGTGTCATGAATCTGTAAAAAAATCAAATTTTTTTGACATATTTTAAACTATTTTTCGATCGGTTGAAATCTGTTAAATTTCGGGAAAAATTTCGGTTTTTGGGCCGAAATTTCGGAAATTTTGGTCAAAAAAATTCTGGATTTGAATTTTGTTTTTTGAATTTTGGTCACAAACTCAACTCTAATCGTCTTTCAACAGGTCCTCGTATGGATTTCGACAAACCAAAAACAAATCTAGAAGAAGGCCTCAATAGCGATAAATAGTGGTAGATTAGAAATAGTTTTAGATATAGGTTACGGTAAATGTAGGTAAATTGATAGGTCACAGCTAGTTCTAGTTTAGAAAATGTAGATATTTTTTGCGGATAGGAGTATATCGGTATATATTGAAGGAAATATAGTTACGAATGTATATATTGTTAGGAATGAATTTTGACGGATAGGAGTATATCGGTACATATTGATGGAAATGTAATTTTTTTTACAGATATAACTACATCGATATGAATTATTAGGAATGTAGATGTTTCTTACGGTTAGATATATATTTTCGATACCATGTAGGTATAGTTATGTTACGTCATAGTATTTTGTATCGGAAGATAATTAATTGTGGGTGAATGAATGGATTAGAGATATGGCGAACGAGTTCCATTTAGGATTTATTATGGAGATGGGGTTGTAATGCATGGTTTGGAGGGTGAGATCTAAGTAACATGCGTATGTGAGAAGTTTGAGTAGGGTCATGGGCTACATTTGGTTCCGTGTTGAAATGGTTGTATTATACTTTTCGGATGGAAGAAGACAAGTGTGAGTTGAAGGTATTTTGCCTATGTAGTATGCTGAAACGACACTATTCTTGGGAGTTAGTTGAGCTAAAGGAACGCATCGTGGAGATCATATGTGAGGGGGCAAAGCACGGGATGGAATCGAGTGCTTTTAGTGCGAGCATATGAGAGGCATGTTGCCCCAGCAGTTAGCTTGGACGCCGTGAGTGTAGTCAACCTCAAAATGAGCTCACCGTGACCTGAAATTGGGGATCTAGCCATGAGCAACATGTTCACAAAGTGGTGAACAGGTTCGATTCGGAGGATGATGAAAATGTTGGCCAAGAAGCGCGGGCTGTAGACGAAGGTGAGCAAATTGAGGAAATAAAGCTAGGATGGAAGAGGAAGACCGTGAGTACATGAGAAGGAAGAGGAGGACGACGATGAGTCGGATGAGGAAGATGGAGGAGGTCGAGCCGCTTGTGCCAGTGAGTGGAGCCGCAGCAACTTGAAAATATGGTTGTCAATGAAATGAGGGAGATGCCTTGGCGATCGTGATAATGAGGTTAGGCATAACGTATGTACCCGACAAAAGAGGTCGCAGGATCTGCCGTGAAAGATTGGGCTCTATCATTAAGAAGGACTTTCGGGTTAAGAAATCCACCCCAACACCTCTGACGTGGTGTGTGAGATCCATGGGTGTCAAGTGGAGAGTGCAGCGTACAAGCCCAAATGGGGCACCCATTGGATATGTTGAAGGTTGAGCGCACACATGTATGGTGAGAAGCAGTGATGGCTCACGAGAACCTATCATCTAGATGCGTCGCGAACATCATGTCTTGGAGATAGTGGAGAACACGAGTTTTGAGCCCGTGCTATTATCCGAGCGATCGAAGCGGATATCGATTACACAATTAGCTACGGGAAGGCGTGGAGGCGAAGCGAAGGCACTAGAAACAAGATTTGGGAAGTTTGAAGACTCGTACCACAACCTCCCGCTTTGCTTCGGTTGTATTGAGGAAGAAATCACAGGACCTACTATGATTATCAAGATTGTCCGTCGGACAAGTGGCCAACTAAAATGCATCGGGAGAGTGTTCTTCGCTTTCGGCGCTTGCATTAAGGCATTACATCCTTTGTCGTCCGTTGTTGTGCGTGGGCGGCACATTCTTGACCAGAAATCTGAGAGGGCAAATCTTGGCAGATTGTGGGTGTCGATGGGAACAACGTTCGCTGTTGCCTTTGCCTTCGTAAGCGAGAACTCGAGAGTTGGTGTGGTTCCTCTGAAACCTAAAGATCAGAAGTGGTCAAAACTTCGTCCAAATTTGTCGTCTTTGCATAGCAGGCATCTTTGGGTTGTAGTGCTATCAACCGGTACTGCAAGCAGGGAAGATGAGCCATTCAATGGCACGACTTGCGAGTCGGTGGTGCATGAGGCATTTGGGTGCAAACTTCTATAAGCAATTCAAGAACAAGCGGTGATGAACATGTTCAAAAGGCGTTAACTCCAACGAGCGAAGTTCGAACTACGTGGAAAAACCTTGATGACGACAAGAAACACAAGGAGCAGAGCGAACAACGATGGCGCCGTGGAACACAAGAGTGAGCGGAGCCTCTTTTCCCCCTTAGCAGAGGGCGAGGCGACTAACTTAGCATCGGAGGCAAAGGCCAATCAAATGTTTCTCGGATTTGGATCAAGCCTGAACGAAGAGAAGTGGTCATCGTTATATGACACACATGGTGCGAGATCGGTGTGATGACCACTAACTGCGAAGTTTACAAGTGGGTAATCACGAGGATGAGGTGTCTTCTATTGGTAGGAATTATCGAAGTCTTGAGGGTACAACCAAGTACTTTGTGGACAGGCATGCATTCTTGAGATAGTAATGAGAGATGAGAAGTTCTTGTACTCTTCGATGATCACTAAATACATGCATGAGAAGGCTCGGAAAGGCGGCCAAACATAGAGCTATCAAAGTTGGTGCACGTACTGCTGCGCCGAGGTGATCTGCGAGGATAAAGGAAGCGTGGAACCAACGGAGGGTTGTCACTCGAGGTGCATCTTCAGTGAGTGCAAATGCTCGTGCAACAAGCCATACCTTCTGCATAGGCCATGTTCTCATGTTATAGCTGCATGTGCTTTATTTGGAATGCAACTGGTACATACCTATCTGAATATTACATGAAGGAAAGGTCTTTGGCAACTTGGGGCGAGGAGCTTTATGGTTATGGTGTTGTGGGTTCTTTCACCACAACTCCTAGTGTGGATGAAAGGTTACGGGTCCACGATTTTGATGCGAGAAGAGGGAAATTGGCGTCGAAGAACAAAGCGTATAAGAAATGACATGGATGAGTCGGGGCAACAGCGTGAAGAAATGCTCATTGTGCAACCAACGAGGACATCGTTCAAGTGCGGAGCACAAAGCGAAGAAGACGAAGGAGAAAGCGGCGGTCACCGAGCGGTGGGGAAGGATCGATCCTCTGCGAGGGCTAACTGCGAGACCTTATCGCACGATGACAAGCGGTTTGCATTATCATATGTCGTACATCAAATTTAAATTTAAGCAATATAACGTGTGTTGTCAAGCGTACTTTGTACCTAGGTATTCTGAGTGTTGTAGCTTCATAAATTGTTGTAATGAACTTCTCCGCTTTTTATGTGAAATGTCTGTTTCAATATATTGTTGCGATGCTTGCGTACTTTTACGGACTCTTGTTTACATATGTGTTCTGCTCTCACTTTCATTTTTGTAAATTGCGGTATGGCTCACGGCAGGGAGATGGAGTGGCCGTCTGAGTTCTTGGACCCTACGTCGTAGTGTCACCGTGCTGCATAACCTGTTCCCGGATAGCGGAGGGACCTGTGCATTGCCGATCCTTGACCTAGACCATTGCGCACACGGGCCTTCGATCGCGTTGGATCCCGGTAACATACCGATTTAAATTTGTAAACATGTTTGTCTGAGCACCATGACTACGCACGATATCAATTACATGTTTATGTTTCTTAACTTGAGCTTGAATGCTGCCCTCGCCGAGATGGTGGAGGTCTGGGACACGGTTCTGTCTGACCGATCGGCGATCACGCTCTGGTGGATCGGTGGAGGCGGAGGCCACCTTCCATCTCCTGTCGGAGATGGCGATCACTACGGGGCGTCTCCTACCTCCTCGGCCTCCGATCGCGGTCTGGTGTGGTGCCCAGGCGTCTCCCGATGGTGTCGCGATTCTTGCCGAGTTCGCGGGTGTCCTACCAGGTCCGTGTCTGGACCTTCGACCACACGCCGCGGACCGAGCGTTGAGGTGGCTTTGCGTTTAGTGCGTAAGTAGCATTTCGAACTAAATTGTGTCTGTTGCGAAATAACAAGCTACGGCTTTATGTTCTGACGTGAAGCGGATCGTCGAGCAGAGCGGACAAAAGCCTCGCCGCCACCTAGGCGTACCTCCTGTATGGTGGACCATGTTCACGGCGTCCCATGGGGATAAGCGTGTCCCGCACTTTTGTGCAATTCGCGAAGCGTCGCGGGCGCACCTCTTGGCGCGTGCCACGGTACTCGTGGGGCTCGGCGTCTATGCGCCACCTACCGTGCACTCTGCGTCGGGTGTACGTTCGCCGAGGCTCGGTCTTGGAGGATGTCACTTCTTTGCTTCTGATGTGGGCATCGAGAGGTTCGAATCGGCGCCCGGATCGACCTGCGGCTGTGGTGAGCGCAGCGGCCGATAGCGTCGGCGAGTCCGACCATGGGCACCATCCGGTACTGCGGCGAAATGATATTGCAATCACGTGTTTGATACTTTTTGTTTAACTTTACGAGTACTACGGTTCGTTCTACCTTGACTCTGAGCTAGTGGCGCGCCGGATTATGCTGGGTAGCCTACCGCTGATTTATCGCGGCGTTCGACCACCTCACCGGCGACCACGTCTGTTGGGCCTGTCTGCGACCTTGAAGGTCTGCGTCGTGTGATGGTGCTTTATCCACCCTTTACACACGAGCGCCGATCTTGGTTCACCGTCGGTACCTCGTGTTCGGCGTCCCGTCGAGCTCCCATCGTTATAAGGCGTTGGTTCCATGTTCGGTCGGACCAGCGTCCCCCCAGTCCCGTAAGTCCCCAATTGATGTTTTTATAATTATTCTTTTAATGCTATCTAATAAGCTACTTTTTTTCACCCACCCGAGGAAGGGAATGACTGTGACCACCCTAGGCCCGTATCCCTTTGAGGTGGGAGGGTGAGGGCCTCGAGGGCGCCCCGTGGGGTTCGCTGGGGGAACTCCGGTATGCGTTTGTGCGTTCGACCTCGATCCCCTAAACGTTCCGGGTGGGGAACCGTCCCCCTCCATATGGACTCGGTTGGCCGCTTTATGGTTCGTCATACCCGATATAATTAATCTTGCTAACTAATTGTAATTTATTTTGCTAACTAATTCGTAATTTATTTTGCGGTGGGATGCACCATCACCCATGGACCTTCACGGCATCGGTCGGTCGGGAAATCCGGGCAGGGCGTCACCCTCGTCGGGAGGTGTCCCTGACCGCGCCCTCGGCTGGTGGCCTCCTATCCCGGTGGCCGCCCGGGCGTGCGCCAATACATCTTCATCGCCCCTTTGGCGAAAACGCCAACGGTCGGGCTTTTGGGAAATCTTGAATGCCTTTTTCAAGTGTTACAATCGCGTTTACAATGCTCAAAACAATTCTTTATTTGGTACGGCCCCGGAAACCTTCTTCCCCCCGGACCGCGCGCGACCGGCAGGCGTGCCGGGACGGTGATTATCTCCCGGGCGTCGGGGGGGCATCATCATCCAAACTCGGTCCCGCCAGCCAGCTTATCGGACGGGCCCCGGCAAAAGCGATATTCTGCGCGCCTCGGTAGCGCAGAAACCCCGCCCTCGGTTAGCGTACTCGGGACGAGTTGGGGAGGCCTCCCGAAGCGAGGGTGACATGGTTTCTTTTCATTTCTATTATTGCTAGTATGTTATGTAGTAAGTATTTCATTTGAAATATGTTGCACTTGCATTTGTATTTTTTGAACTTAATCTTAGGCTTAGTTGTTCCTTTCATCGGAGGGCCTTTGTCACACCTAACCTTTACTCGGTGCACCTTTACCCCGAACCACAAGGCCTAGCGCTTTCGGTAGCGATGTGACTACTTTGCTAAACTTTCCTTTGCTGCGACTTTACCAAACCGACAACGCCAGGGCTTTTCGGTAGCGATGTGACTACTCGGGCTCGACTTTGCGGTTGAGGCGCAACCGCCATTAAATGACAACCCGGCAACCCGCCATGAAATGACAACCCAGCATTGTTACATCTGGGGGGTCATAAAGGCCTAATAACTAGCGGCCTTGACGAACTCCTTTAGGCGTGGAAAGGAGAGTTTCCGCCTATCTAGTTGGAAAATAATCTCGCGGTCATATGGCGCAAGGTTAAGTCTCTAACAATGCGACTCCACGACGAGCTTTTGCTATTCTTGAAAGCGATGCCACGAGCATCGACTGAACCGGTTCGTCGCGCTCTACGACTTGGGAAATTTTATCTTGACCGAAGTTGAACTGAATCCACGAAACTGGTGACCATAAAGAGGAGATGTCGAGCGAGGTGGAGCGCCTCAAGGTAACGTCGGAAAATGGAGTCCCATTCGAGGATGCACGATCAATCTGTGAGTTGGGTTTCCTCCCATCTCCCAAGTGAAGCTCAACCGTTAGCTGACTCTTTAAGTTCGAGACATTCAACATATTCAAGCCCCCATCATCAAGGTTGCCATTATTTTCCCGTCCGATAGATCATATTGAAATCCCCAGAACGAGCCAACCATCAAGCATTAGGCCCAGGTTCATCTCTTGCAAAAACATGAGCTTTTTCGCCCTCATCTGAGCCCATAAACACTGTGCGACCATTGAACTCGTCATCCTTCATCGTTCTGATGGCGGAGATGGAGTTGACTCCAATGCACCTCGACCTGAAAGTGAAGGGATGACCTAGATCCCTCCTCCAGTGCTTCATTGGAAGGAACGAAATTTTGGACATCTCCGGAGAGCCCTCACCACCGCGCTATCCATAACCTGGAGCTTTGTCCCCTGGAGTCATTACACGTTGTCTGAGCTTCTCTTTGCAATGTTTTACTATGAGCTGAGTTGGTCATGTTATTCACATGGGATGTGTCACCTCACCAACAAGCACAGCATCCTTGTGCAGTGGATCTTGCTATCCATAAAAAAACAGGCCAGCACAAATGCACGAGGTTGAGCGTGTAAGTAGTAGTGAATTGTGCAGAACGAACACCTATTGAATTAACAATTGTACAACAACTCGATAATACACGTCACCAATAATACTCGGTTAGCACTCCACTAAAAATCTCTGAGCAACCAATTATGTCCAATAGGTGTTGAAGTATAAGTGGATTATCTATCTTTTCTCATCGTTTAGGTTTTGGATGCTGGTTGATATATGCAACTCAATATGTATCGAGCCAAGAGATCTCGAGTTTAAGACCGGTTGGCGCGAGTGGTACACTCCGGACTCATGTGCGTTTGATGCGTGTCGACCTCGATCCCCCAGACACGCCGTGCAGGCGGATACCGCACTTCTCCATATGGACTCTTGTTCGCACGCTTTGATGCGTTCGTCATACATTCGATATAATTAATCTTGCTAACTAATTCGTAATTTATTTTGCTAACTAATTCGTAATTTATTTTGCAGACTGACGTGATGCACCATCACCACATGGACCTTCACAGCTTGTACAGTCGGCTGACCGCCGGAGAGCCCGTCACGAGACAGGACGTCACCCTTTGCGTCGGGAGGTGTCTGGACAGCTCGACACGCGCCCTCGAGCTGGCGGGGTGCGGCCTCCCTACCGTCCCGCCCGGTGTGCCGCTTAGCGAGGCCAGGGGTGCGCCAGGTACATCTTCACACGGTCCCGCCCCGCAGGCTGCGAGAGGGCACGCTTCTGTAGCCGGTCAGGCTTTCGGTGAGTACTGGAATGCACTGTTCAAGTGTTACAATCGCGTATTACAATGCTCAAAACAATTCTTTATTTGGTACAGGCCCGCAGGCACACTTCTTCACGCACGCTTCTGGACACGCGCCTGACGACTACGACGACCAGGGCGATGCCGCAGACCCGGAGGACTACCGTGATTACCTCTCCACGGACGTCTTTGGGGGTGGGGCATCATCATCAACCAGACTGAGTGCCAAGACCGACGCAGCCTTAGTCAAGAAGACGAAAGCGCCAAAGATCGACGCGCAGCTACTCGGCCGAGTACGCGACGCCTCGGCTAGGTCGCGAGAGGCCACACAGCGCGCCCACGCAGTTGACGTACTCATGGGACTGTGTTCGGAGGAGGAGGCCTCCCTGAAGCGAGGTGACAAGAGTTTCTTTTCATTTCTATTATTGCTAGTATGTTATGTAGTAAGTATTTCATTTGAAATATGTTGCACTTGCATTTGTATTTTTGTGAACTTAATCTTACGTACTTAGTTGTTCCTTTCATCGGCTAGACGCTTTGTCACACACCTAGCACCTTTACTCTTTGGTAGCACCTTTACCACGAAGACACGACAACGAGCCTTAATGACTTTCGGTAGCGATGTGACTACTCATTGCTAGCAACTTTACTCATTGCTAGCGACTTTACCAAGCCGACACGACAACACACGCAATGACTTTTTCCAAGCGATGTGACTACTTTCGGCGCTAGCGACTTTAGCGGTCGAGGACGACAACACGCCATTAAATGACAACACGCTGCAACACGCCATGAAATGACAACACGCTGCACACGCTGCAACACGCTGCAGCAAGAGATGTAATTATGTGGAGTAACCCCTCACTACCACTATAAAACAGGTCCGAGGGGTAGACATCCAACACAACCAAACCACAATGTCGTTTCTCGTCGCCTCTTCAAAGAAGCGAAGTCATCCACTCGAATATCCGGATGCCAGTAGCGTCGACGCCCCAGTTCTGCCGGAGTTGCCCCGACCCAAATGCGACTGCAACCTACCGGCGAAGATTGAGCAATCTACCCATGGAGCGACGGCCGCCCGCGCTCACTACTGCTGTGGCCGCACCTACGAGGTAAACCTATTGGTGTCCACACAATACAGGGTAACACTACCATCTCATGCTTCGTTCTTTCTTTTCTTAGCACAAGGACCGGTGTTGCTTCTTCCAATGGATCGACGGGCCGGAACGACGCGACTACGAATTTCTCAACAACTGCCACGACAACTACCCCGCTTCGCCCGAGAACTTCACCCGGTGGGAGAGGCCGCCAGGATATGTCCCTTTTCTAGATCGACCAGAGCTTAGGGCCGGTGTGCAAGGGGCCAACCGATCGGTGAGTTTCATGCGACATACTCATGTTAAACTCACAAAGTAGTAGTTCTAAGCCAGTTCATCGCACACAGGACTTCAAGAGGATACTTTCGAACATCAACAAGTCAGAGGAGGAACCTCCTCCAGGGCCACCCGAAAGCCCCGACGTCTGCGTACATGGCCTGGAGGCAGTGGTTGATACCGCCATTTGTGATCTAGCGGACCGGAGAATCTACGGTGCCCTTGGCCGAGGATGAACGGTCTTTGGTACTTCAAATGGGTGGACCCGGAGATGTACCACCCACATCTCATGCTTCCTGTATGGGATAAGTGGGGGGAGCAACCCTCTCCGTGGTGCCACTACCGCCCAGAAAAGCCAAATCCCGAGTACGCCTACGGTGTTATTCAACGACCAAGGCGAGCATCAGATTATTGCAGGCACGCTTC
Organism: Guadua angustifolia; assembly: GCA_036346375.1. Lineage (NCBI taxonomy): Eukaryota > Viridiplantae > Streptophyta > Magnoliopsida > Poales > Poaceae > Guadua > Guadua angustifolia. Next base: position 10,367,907 of record CM070515.1, on the reverse strand, counting down.
CGGTTGTTCAAGGATAAGCCCAACACAAAGCTCTGCACCATATAGTGGAGTGCGATAAACAGCAAGCGGCGTCTCCGCATGTCTCCGCCAAAGGCCAACACAGCCAAGTGCAGGAGGTTCCTCTTCTCAAGAAGCGGGGACAAGGGGAAGCACCGGCGAGGTCCGCAACACGCAACAAATCCTTGACTCGTTATGCAGACCATCCTGAAACCCGTGGTATTAACATAGGGTGCCCATATGGGAGGCGAAATCCACATAAAAACAACCAAAATTTAAGTCTTATACACCCGAGACGACGGCATAGGCCACCCAATGGGCGCATTTGGGAGCATCAAGGAACCCCATGGAGTTCTTTCATTGTAGAGATTGAGCCTTCGTCCAGGATGCCGCATTATTAGAACGGGTCGTAATATGCGAAAATGTCTTACATCATTCGTCAGACCAGGATAGGCGAACGATCATTTGTTCCACCATGATGAAAGTGCTTTACGTTAGTTAGTTAAATCCACCTTTGTAATGCCCTTGTAATATAATCTAATCTATTGCTTTTTATCATCCGAACTTTGGTGTATGTGCCCTTATATATGTATTGTTTGAGTTTTAAAAATTCCTCATATCTTAAAATCATTTGAAATTTTTATGGTAATATCACCGATTTATCGGGAACATCCATAAAAAGTTTCAAAATTTTTCAAGTCGTAAAAGTTTCCATGGTTTCGTGGCGCAATTGCCTTTTCCGATTTTAGCAACAAAATGCCGAGGCAACGTCGCTATCTCGCCCATACGTAAGTGGTAGCCCGCATTTGAGGGTCGCCTTGATTTTTTTCAGTATTTTTGGACCATGTCCTACTCGTCCATGAGGCTACGAAAACCCCTAAGTGGCCACGATTTCCGCTGTTTCGTGCGCTGAGTGCCTTTTTCGATTTTGGTAACAAAATGCCGGGCAACGTCCGACTATCTCACCCAAGACCGAAGTGGTATGTCACGTTGCGTATGCTGCCCGTGCTTTTTCCCGTCATTTTTCGCCCATATTCGGCGGACCTTACGAGGCTACGAAAACCCCTAAGTGAAATGCGTATCACTAACGAAATAAAATACTTTTTCCGATTCTCGGTTCAATACATCAATTATGTACAACCAATTTACAACAAAAATTGTCAACAAAAATTATTAAATACAAAAATTCAAGATTCTTCTCAAGACGTTAGTGGTGCGGCGAGCTCCTTCACTTTAGATTTTTAGTCAGGCGACAGCCTCTCGTCAAGACGTTAAGCCTTGACAAAGCGCCGTTCGGTTTCAAGACGTTAGCCGTGCTTGACAGAGGCCACGTAAGCGCCCGGCACCTGCCGCCGTGTATTTTTCTATTTCAGCCCCGCCGCACGTCCAATGCGATGAGGTATATTTCTGACATTTTTTTTTCTGGTGGAATATTTTTGAAATTCCGAATAAAAAATGTATTATTAAAAAAAAAAGATTGCCGAAGGGCAAGATAAATGGCTCAGTGCCTAACTAAACAAGGGTGGCCATGGAACATGGCTCTTTAGTTTATTTTTTGGTGCAATGAGATACCAAAAATCTAAGTGCCGCTAGTTTTGTACCAAAACCTCTGCTACTGTTGTTTTCCCTCTACTATCTTAAATGCATTGCAGAGCTCCTGCCGTTCCTTCAAAAACTTTAGAGCATTTTATTCGAATGATTTTTTTCTAAAAAATAATTTACTCAGAAGATGCCCATCATCATTCACTGTCATATATAGAAGCAGTCAGTACACGTTGTCTGAGCTTCTCTTTGCAATGTTTTACTATGAGCTGAGTTGGTCATCATTACATAACCTATACCCGCAAGAATTGGAGAGCAACCGGGAAGCCACCTGTCACCTTGCGATTTTGCAAAAAAGCCCTTCTGTTTCTTCGAAATTACGAATAGGTCCCTATGCGATTTTTTGTGAGACAAGAATATTTTTTTTGCTTCGCGTTTAGGTCCCTGGCCCGGTATTTTACTACGGAAAAAGCTCCCGTTAGTTTCAAATCGCGAACAAGCCCTTTTCTAATTTTTAGGATAGCGAACAGGTCCAAAATGTTATTCACATGGGATGTGTCACCTCACCAACAAGCACAGCATCCTTGTGCAGTGGATCTTGCTATCCATAAAAAAACAGGCCAGCACAAATGCACGAGGTTGAGCGTGTAAGTAGTAGTGAATTGTGCAGAACGAACACCTATTGAATTAACAATTGTACAACAACTCGATAATACACGTCACCAATAATACTCGGTTAGCACTCCACTAAAAAATCTCTTGAGCAACCAATTATGTCCAATAGCTGGTGTTGAAGTATAAGTGGATTATCTATCTTTTCTCATCAGTTTAGGTTTTTGGATGAACTGGTTGATATATGCAACTCAATATGGTATCAGAGCCAAGAGATCTCGAGTTTAAGACCCGGTTGGCGCAATTAAAAAATAATTACAGCCCACTTTTGTTCCACATCCTAGGTCTAAGCGAGACTATACGTGAGGGAGGATGTTGAAGTATAAATGAATTGCCTATCTTTCCTCATGAGCTTAAGTTTTTGGGTGAATTGATTAGTGATATTCGTGTGACAATGTGATATCTAATTGGGAGGGTGGCTATTGCACTAAAAAATTGAACTACACATGAGTAATAGAACATATTCCAAATGTTGCTGCCAGATCTCAGAACCTTGATGAGCAGCGTATGGGATATGAAATTGCGTGATCCTTTGTGTCTACCATCCAAATGATGCTGTCTCATACACCTCCTCTGTATAAATAGGCCTCATCAAAGGCCTAGACACATCAAACCAAAATTTGCTCTCTCCTTCTCATCTCCAGAACCTCAACACGGAGAAAAGATTTTCAGCAACAGATATGGCTTGCCACCTAAGATCAATTAGCTTGCCTTCTAGGCCTCACTCCAAAGTTGAAGGGGAGCTGCATAGCCTAGAGGCATGCATCTCTTCACCCTCCATGAACATGGAGACAATCTCTGATGGTCTAAGGAGACTTGGAGACATCTACAGCACTATTGAGGAGATCATGTGCCTACCTAGCAACCAAGTTTGCTCCTCCCAGCAAAGGAAAATGTTGGATGGAGAAATGGAATGCTCCCTTGAGCTATTGGATCTCTGCAACGCTATGCATGAGGACTTCACCGAGTTGAAGGCGATCATCCAAGATCTGCAATCGGCTCTCAGAAAAGGAGATGATGCAGCTGTTCACGTCAAAATCCAGTCATACACCCGCTTGGTGAAGAAGGCGAAAAAACATTTCAAGAAGACTACGAAGAAGGTTACTTCTGACAAGGAAGATTGCAGGATGGTCAGCCTGTTGAGCAAGGCTAGAAAGATCACTACCTCTCTACTTGAGTCAACATTGCAAATCTTGTCCAAGCAAATCGCTATTCCAAAATGGTCTCTCGTCTCCAAGGCATTCCACAAGAAAAACTCAGTTGCTTGCAAGGAGGAGCAGTTGCATGTGCTAGAGTGCAGCGTAGGAGAACTTGAGGCTGGAGCAGAACTTCTGTTCCGGAGATTGGTCCAGAGCAGGGTTACTCTCCTAAACATCCTTAGCCCGTAGATACTCCTCAAGCCTTGTTACTCTTGACATCTGACTTTCAAAGGATTTGCTGATCTTTCCCATGTGTATAAGTTAAGATGTACAGAAAACTTCATACAGAGAAAGAAACAATAGTTTTGACTCATGTTGTGAATCCAATCCTCGCATGCTTCTGAGATTATTGATGCTATTAGGCGATGCGATGGCAGTATGTTCGCCTTTGTGATGAATATACTGTGCAAACCCAGAATATAGTCGTATTGATTCCTTTCTTCTTCTTTTTTACAGTCAAAATGATTTGCCAAACTCCTATACATGCTTTCCCTCTAGACAAAAATATTTACTGGCCTGTGGAAAACTTTTAGGCCCAGCCATATATGTTTTGCACTGGTCCATAACTGCCTAGTTGTTTGTGATTCCATGTGGCCATGTTACCTCACACTTGCTTAAACCCATGTTAGTACAGACGATCCTTGTTTGGTGCATCTTACATTCATTAAACATGCCAGGTCCAAGCTACAAGGCTTAAAGGTTGCAATTAGCATTTAGCACAGCATATTAGCTGGACAGATTCGTTGGACGATCACAACACCTTGAATATGACAAAATTCCGAAGACTTCGTGTACTTGCAATTTAATATATCCAGCATACACTGTTATGCACTACCTTAGTTCTGATACCAACAAAATATGTTGGATGAATAAGAAATTACATTTAGATTCGACCATTTTCAAAATCACTCGATAAAATATTGGCAAGAATTTTGCGCAGGATGCGAAGTTTTTGAGGACCCAAGAGCTGTGCTTATGCACTGACCCCATTCATTCACTCATCAGTTCCCCTCAGGTATGAACACCACAAGATGACTGGCTACTCACAAGGAGTTGCAGCTAGCATTCAGAGAGTTAAGGGCTAGATGCGCGCCTCAGTCGGAACTCTGGAGGTCTCGAGCTCGGACGGAGACCGCGACGTCCTGCCAGCCGGGGGGGCTCCACGGAGGTGGGCGACGCCGGTGCGCCGGCGCGGTTCTCTTCTTCACCTTTTCTTGCCCAATCCGGTGGTGGGAGTCGGAGGGTGGGCGACGAAGACGAGTACGCAGTGGGCTTCTAGGCTTCATTGGGCCGGGTAGGCCATGCCTCGCTCATGTTGGCCCAACACGCTTTCTCGATTTGGGCCCAACTTAGGTCCTCGATTTTAGCCCATAAAGACATGGGACAACAGCTGCATGGGCTAATGCAACGCGATTATCGGCATTTTTTAATACATAATTAACAGCCAATTTTTCTTTGCTAATGCGTACGTGCATCTCTGCATACATTGCACGCTCGTGCTGAGGAGCCAGTACATCTGTGGATAAAATTGGAAGATGACAGCGTGACAGGTGAGTTAACTAGATGCATGCACCTCATGAGCTAGAATTAATACATTATTAATTGTACAACCACTACTGCAGATGGGACTATCACAAGCGGTTTGAAACCGTTTTTAGAAGCGGTTTTAGAACGCTTTAAGCAACAACAGTGATACTCGATATCTGGCGGTTATAAACCGTTTAGAAGTCACTTCAAAAGACAAATAATATTGTGAGGACGGCGGGATTGAACTCATGACCTTCTCACCTCCTCGTGACTCACGTCTCACCCATCTAACCAACCCACCCACGCGTGCTCTCTGATAGAGTAGGGCATGCATTCCTTTTATTATTTGGCGGGCTTCTACAAGCGGTTGGGGACACGAACCCTTCTAGAGTCAACCGCTTGGGCTCTGAAGGGTTCATGTCCCAAGCTTCTAGAGCTCTAGAAAGCGTGACACGAACCGCTTCTAGAAACCGAGAAGGGTTAGAACCCTTCTAGAGTTTTAGAAAGGGTTCGGAACACAAACCGCTTCTAGAGTTAGGGCTTTAGAAAGGGTTCGTGTCTAGAACCGCTTCTAGAGACCCCCTTCGGTCCGTTGCTCATGAACCGCTTGTGGTACAGAGAGCACAAACGGTACGCAATTAACCGCTTATAATAGGCCGTTTGTGAAGGTCAATTATGTAGTAGTGAACATGCACACGGATCATCTCGAGATTGCAGCTGAAAACAAGCCAACGATGCTGAACGAAGGCTATCATTATGAAGCCATCGTGTAACGATGAAGCTTCATCGATTCATCAGAAGCAGACAACATCTACGCCGTACAGGTTGCAAGGAGCGTGACTGGAGGTGAACAGTCAACTGCTGTTGCTTCCACCAGCAAGAAGCCAAGAACCAACAACCAAAGCGATGCACAGCACTTGTTCTCTGAACATTTCATTGCATGCTCGCCGATTTCACGATCTCGATCTGACACTAAACTACACGTACGCGCTCGTGCAGATGTTGTTGCCTGCAGTAGCTGAGACATGCCAGCCTCATAGGCTCACGGTTAGAGCTGAGCCTTAGGTGACTCTTACATCGAGCAAAACATAAAGAAGCATGAGCTTGTCGCGCAGACCAAGAGATAGGTGGCTTAATCTGTACTATTTGTTGCAGCACAATAGCTCATCGTTGAGGAGACTCTTGCTGTCAGCTGGAAATTCAACTATGTAATAATGTAGTTTCGTCTTCTTCATTCGTTATATATAGAAGGAAGCCATAGCCGGGCCGGTCGACACCAACGTCACAGCACTTAGTCTCCTCTTCCATTTGCAGAGAGAGAAAAGAGCAATACAGCTTAATTCCATTGCGGCCATGGCTTGCCATCTCAGATCTTCGAGTGTGCCTTCCAGCCCTCGCTCCAACGAAACAAACGTCGAGGAGCAGCTGCAGACCCTGAACCGTCCAAACAATGCGCGGTGGTCTGACACGAAGCTCGCAAACATCTAGTCATCTACAGCTGCATCGACGAGGTGACATGCTTGCCCAGCAGCCGGCATCAGCAGAGGAAAGCGGCGATGGAGGACGAGCTTGAGCTCTCCCTCGTGCTGCTCGACCTCTGCAACGCCACGCAACGCAAGAGAGCTTGGCGGAGCTCGAGGAGAGCGTCCGGGACACGCGGCTGGGCCTCAAGATAGGAGACGACGCGGCAGTTCAGTCCAAGGTTCATTCCTACGCCTGGTTGGCCAAGAAGGTGCAGACAGTTCAAGAGGATCAGCAGCAAGGCTGCTTCTGAGTTCTGACAAGGAGGGGTGCAGGGTGGTCAAGCTACTGGCTGAAGCGAGAGAGGTCGCCGTCGCGATGCTCGAATCGACATTGCAGGTCCTGTCGAAGCACAACGCGATGCCGAGCCGCTCTAGCAAGTGGTCTCTTGTCTCCAAGGCGTTCCAGAAGAGAGGAGTTGTGTGCGAGGACCAGTTGCAGGTTTTGGGGTTGGACATTGTTGATCTTGAGAGCGGAGTACAGCTTCTCTTCAGGAGACTGATCCAGATCAGGGTCTCTCTTCTGAATACTCTTAGCTTGTAGACAGATCACACACCAACTCTGATCCCCTGTGATTGGCGTCCGCCTTTTAGAGGATTTGCTGATCATCGACACAATTTTTCGATGCATATATGAGCGAAGGTGTACAGGAATATACTCAATTGAAAAGCAAAAGTTTTGGTCCATTTTCTGTTGTCAATTTCACTATTTTATACATTCCTATGATTCCTCTTTTTGAAAGGGAAACGGCAGGAACTCTACCATGCATTAAAAAGAGTACCAGAAATGCAACATAACATTTGGTTTAGGTACATATTGAATTCTTTAAAATGAGAAAATAAAATGCCAGTTGATGGCAACACCTTAGACCTGACTCATCCTCAAGTAACTCTATGGCACCATGTACCTATAAAAGACTAAAACCTGTTTGAAAATAGTTCACGCAGTGCTACCGAGATTGAGGAGCTCCTGCGATCCTTCGATTCTGAATTTCATCAACAGTGGTATTAGCCACGAACTGCATGGTTCCATACAGGTTATTGAAAATCCTGCTGTTTCTTTCCTTCCAAATATTCCAAATTACATACTTGAGAATGCCATCTCCCTCCTTGCGGCGTTGGTCGGCAACTGAGCTACGGATTGATCGCCACCAAGCAGTGGAGCTTACATCAACCAGCACTGGTTCTATGGCAATGTAATTTATGCTCATGTAGTGAAGCACCTTCTTCCAAACCTGCTTTGCGAAAGGGCATAGCAGGATGAGGTGTTTGGACGATTCTGGTTCTAATCCGCACATCGCGCAAAGAACGCTATGCGGCCATCCCTTGTGAGCAAGCTTGTCGGCTGTGAGAATTCTATCCTGTAAGAATAGCCAAGCGAAGAACTTGTATTTTGCTTCCGCATTAGTGTGCCAAATAATCCTGCAATTATTGTCCGGAATAGGGAAGGATTTGGATAGGGCTGGAAAGTCCCGCAAAATGCACGCCATGTCCAGGGCGCCACATTGGATGGTATACACCTCTCTTTTTTTAAGGTTGGTGTAAAGGTCTAACGTCCCTCCGAAGAGGTTTAGCAATTCCTGTATTATTTTTAGAGAAAATTGTTTATTTGCCACTGAAAGTTGGCCGGTTCCCCATAATGCCATCGCGAAGATGCTGTTCTCTGCATTGTCATCCGATCTCAAATTGCCTTCCCATTTTGCCATCGCCGTCTAGTTGGCTGTGAAGCCACCGTTTGCTGGCATGCGAAAAGACCAAGTTGCCCCCCTTTTGAGTGTGCTGCCCTATTTAGCAAAACCGAAGCAAAGGTTGTTTTTAGTGTCTGTATTACTACTAGCGTGATATAAATTTTATGCACGTAGTGTAACTGAGATACATAATTTATTTATTTTATTATGTTTGTAATATTACCCACGACATAAATTATTTATTTGTTTATTTCATTTTATCCAAACTATTACTCATAACATGGTAGTCATTTCAATATGGAGCCCATGTGCATAATATAATCGGATAAAAAATTATTATTTGTTTATTCCATTTATGCCTATATTTCTACTCATAACATGATATTCACGAATACGTACGGAACCCATGTTCAGAGCGTAGCAAAGAACAAAATTATTTATTTCTTTATTTTATCTGTACCCAGGCTATTAAATTATGACATGGTACTCATTTGTATAGAGCTCATGTTCAATATTCACGAGCACCATGCAATACTAATAGTAATACTCAAAAGGGGTTTGGCTAAATAGAGCAGCACACTCAAAAGGGGGGCAACTTGGTCTTTTCGCATGCCAACAAACGTTGGCTTCATAGCCAACTAGACGACGATGGCAAAATAGGAAGGCAATTTGAGATCGGATGGCAATGCAGAGAACAGCATCTTCGCGATGGTATTGTGGGGAACCAGCCAACTTTCAGTGGCAAATAAACAATTTTCTCTTATTTTTAGCTCCTCTCGAATAGGGTTGACAAAAATGACAGCATCATTGGCATAGAAAGATATCTGCATCCTCGCTGACCTGGTAGGTAAATGCATAATGAGATTCTCAACGGTCGACTTGGAAATTAATCTCTGCTGTGGATCCATAGCCAGGATGAAGAGCATAGGAGAGAGAGGATCACCCTGACGCAATCCTCTCCTATGTTGGATTGATCGTCATGGGATGCCATTAAGCAAGACTCTAGAGGTAGAGGATGCCAAGATAGCCGAAATCCAGTCTCGCCTTCGCATGTCGAATCCCAATTGTCGAAGGAGTTTCAAAAGGAACTCCCAACTGACAGAGTCGAAAGCCTGGGCTATGTCTAGCTTTACGAAGAGAGTCGGGATTCTCTTCTTGTGCAGCTCGGTGATTAGATTCTTTGCGTATAGAAAGTTGTCACGAATAGATCTCTTCTTGATGAATGCAGATTGGTTGGCGAGAACTAATTCATGCAGACTAGACCAATGCCCGTGCGTTGCTACGAAAAATAAAATTGGTAACGAAATGTAAAGATCAATCAATAAAAGAAAATTGTGCTACAAGATCAAATATCTATTTCTCTCGATTACAAAAGTTTTTATGGTTTCTTCTCCGGTATGAATTAAAATCAAATATATTATACGTAGCAATATATATTACCAATCTCAAAAATCAATCAATCATTTTTATCCCTTTTTGCAATTTATATTACCAGCTCACGTTCCTCTTCCTCTCGCCATGCCTGCAGCGCAAGTTGTGGAGTCCGCCTTCCTCGTTGCCCACTTCATCGCGCATGCCATGGCCGTGTGGTCAGTCGCCTCGGAGAAAGGAGCAACCGCCGCCACCCAGCCTTTGCACCTCCGCGTCTTCTGGATCGCCACCGCCCTCGGCGCAGTGCTCTTATCCTCTTTGGCCGTGGTCCGCTGCGCCGACGGTTCGCTGCTCTTCCCAGATGACCCTCTCGCCTTTGTCGGCCTACTCGTCTCCATGCCTCTGACGTACCTAGCCATCACTGACTTCATCAGCCATGATGCCGGAGTCCATGAAGGTGAACCAGAACATACTAGCGCCGAGGTGCTCGCCACGCCGTACGTCGCCACATCGTTTCTCTCTCTCGCGGCGTTCAACTGGATCAACCCATTTATCTCCAAGGGGTATGCCAATGACTCTCTCACCGTTGACGACGTCTTACCGGTGTCACCGGGCAACCGCGTCGAAGCATCGAACGCTTTGTTCACGTCCAACTGGCCGGCGCTAGGGTCACGGCACCGGTGGGCGTCGTGCTCTGGCTGTCCTTCTAGCCGTAGTTACTACTGACCGCGGCGCTCAGCCTCCTGCACCTCGCGGCCATGTATGTCGGTCCGTCACTTATTGATCAGTTTGTCGAGTTCATTCACCGCAGCGGCACGACATAGATCTTGAATGAATTCCCTCGATTGATTATGTGAAAACTATACAACATATATAGAGTACAAAAGGAATGATTGGCCGGCTATTAATTACCAGTAATAATCAGGGATTTTGTTATAATAATCAGCCATATTTAGAGAGATATGGCTGGCTGTAAATCAGGAAAGAATAATTAGCTATAATGACCGGCCATTATTAGAGATATGGCGTGAGGGGGGGGGGGCTAGGAAGAACGGATCGCTGCCACCAACTGCAAATTTATATTAGTAGAGATATGGAGCCAGCCTCCTCGCCAGGAGCTTGGAAAAAATATTCCCTACGCTATGAATGAGACTGATAGGCCTATAATCAGCAATCCTAGAGGTGTCCTATTTGTTAGGCAGCAAAATGACTGATGATTCCTCTTTTACTTCATACTGACTGATGATTAATTTGGAGCTCTTCAGTTAAGTTTTTTTAAAAAAAAATAGTTCACTCAAAATATGTTCATCATTGACTGTTATGTAAGCATTTGGCATATATACATTCTTCAAGTTAGTCTTTGCAACGCTTGCTGTGAGATAATGAGATGGTCATGTTATTCACATGAGATGTGCCTCAACGACTGGCACAAGATCTTTTTTTGAAAGATTAACTAGCACAAGATCTTAACACAGTGGAACTTGCTGTACATGACTAACAACATGCCAGCTCGTAATTAGCACTACTTAACAATTAATATTTGTTGATCAACCAGATAACACACATGGCAGCAATACCGCTCGATTAGCATTCTCCATTAAAGAAGTGAGCATGCACGTATGACAAGACCCAGCAATAGAGTAAGCTACCATGCAAATTCTTGCTGACAATAACTGGAACATGACAAGGTGCTATACCTAGTTAGGAGCACCTAACGCACCACAGCACCAGTAGAAAATTGTACAGCACGTGGATCATCTTGAGATTGCAACACTCAGATGCTAAATGCTGTCATCGCGGCAGGCAGGTGAAACATGCCAGCGATCGATGCTGCAGGAGTGATCAGAGCCAGATGACAACACAGCGTTTCTTCAGATTCTGCAGATGAACAAAGTCAACCCCAGCAAAGCTCTTTTCTTCTCGTGTCACTGCATGCTCACTGATCTCACGATCTGGATCTGACATAAAACTACACACTCGTGCAGATGAGTTTGCCACCAATAATCGCGACATGACAGACCGATCAAGTGCTCACCTAGAGTTAGAGATGCCTCTAAGCCTCTCGCAGTGAGGAAACATAAAGAAGTATCAGCTTGTCGTCGAGATGGGTAGCTTTTGTTGCAGCAGCACAACACTACATTATTGACAAGATTGTTGCTGTTGCCATGGCTTCTGCCTCGTTCATTATATACAGGGACAAACCATAGCCAGAGCCCAAAGGTCAATACCATTGCAGCACATATTCTCTTCTCTTCCATTTCCAGAGAAAAAGAAAGAAAGAACTACAGCTTCCATTACAACAATGGCATTCCACCTCAGATGTGTGAGCATGCCTTCCGGCCCTCGCTCTGGCCAAAACAACGTCGAAGAACAGCTGCAGAGCCTAGATGCAACCATCTCTTCATCCTCTTCGACCATCGAGACTATGCGTGATGGCTTGAGGAGGCTTGGAGGTGTGTACAAAAACATTGAGGAGATCATGCACTTGCCAAGCAGCCAAGTTAGCCTTTGCCAGCGTCACCAAAGGAGAGCAGTGGAGCAAGAGCTCGAGCGCTCTCTTGTGCTACTCGACCTCTGCAACGCCATGCAAGAGAGCTTTTCTGAGCTCAAGACATGCATCCAGGAGATGCAGTTGGTTCTCAAGAGAGGAGATAACGCAGCTGTTCAGGCCAAGATCCATTCTTACATCCATCTGACCAAGAAGGCAAAAAAACAGTTCAAGAAGATCAGCAATAAGCCTGCTTCAGCTGAGCAAGAGAGCTGCAGGGTGATCAAGATGTTGGACGAAGCTAGAGAGGTCGTTGTCTCAATGCTTGAGTCATCCTTGCAGCTCCTGTTGAAGCAATTAGCGATGCCGAGTTCTAGCAAGTGGTCTTTTGTCGCCAAGACATTCCACAAGAAAAAAGTTGCATGTGAGGAGGAGCAATTACAGGCATTGGAGTTGGACATTGTTGATCTTGAGAGCGGAGTCGAGACTTTGTTCAGGAGATTGATCCAGAGCAGAGTTTCTCTTCTGAATGCTCTAAGCTTGTAGATAGATCATACAACAACTCTGATCCCCTGTGATTGGCATCCGCCTTTTAGAGGATTTGCTGATCATCATAACAACTTCACAATGTGTAAATAACAGGAATTGTACAGAAAATTACTCAACTGAGAAACAAAAGAAAATTTTGCTCCGTTTCCTGTTGTCGATTTAACTGTTTATGTATGCTGTGATACAGTTACCTAAGTTTGGAGCAGCTCATTCGAATGAATTTTTCAGAAAAGAAAATTACTCAAAAGAGGCTCATCATTATGGACTGCTATATAAGCAGTTGGCACACGTTGTTCAAGTTGAGATTTACAATGCTTTTCTATGAGATGGCCATGTTGTTCAGATGCCATGTGTTGCCTTTGCAACAAGCAAAAGATCCTTCTGCAGTAGATCTTGCTATCCATTGCTAAAACAAGACAGCTCCAACGCACGAGGTTGAGCACGTAAGTAGCATGAATTGTGCAGAATAATATTCCTAATCAAATTAACACTATTAAAACAACTTGACAGCACGCAGAAATCAGTTAGAACTCAATTAAAAATATCTTGAGCGTGCAATTATGTCAAGCTCCACCAGTAGAGTGAACTAACCTGCTGATTCTTGCTGCCAATAATTGGAACATAACAATGTGATAGCTCATAGGGAGGACAGGTAGTGCACTAAAAAAATTGAACAGAGTCAACTGTTGCTTTCACCAGCAAACACCAACCACGCACTGGAAGCCACAGCTCTTCTTCTCTGGTCATTGCATTGCATGCTCGTCGATCTAACGAACTGAATCTAACATTGAAGTATTAAACTACATGTACACGCTCGTGCAGATGTGCATGCTGCAAGTAATTCAAACATGACAGCCTCGTAAGCTCCATTGGAGATACCACTTGCATCAAGCAAAATACAAAGAAGCATAAGCTTGTCGTGGAGATGGGTGGCTTTCCTTGCAGCACATCACTTCATCATTATCCATGAGATTATCGATGTCTGATAGTTCAGCTATGAGGATGTTTCTGCTTCTTTCGTTATATATAGTGGGAGGCCAAGGCCGGGTGTCGACACCATTGCAACAGCTGAACAGCTTGTATTCACTTACCTTCCATTTCCAGAGAAAAACTACTCAGCTTACATTGAAACCATAGCATTCCACCTCAGACTTGCCAGTGTGCCTTCCAGCCCTCACTCCAACGAAACCAACTTTGAAGAACAGCTGCAGAGACTGAAGGATACCATCTCTTCGCCCTCTGTGACCATTAAAACAAAGCTCGATGGTTTCAGGAGGCTTGGATGTGTGTACAACAACATTGAGGAGATGGTGTGCTTGCTTAGCAGCCAAGGTCTCCTTTGCCAGCATCAGCAGAGGAAGCAGTGGAGCAAGAGCTCAAGCGCTCTCTCGGACTGCATGACCTCTGCAACACCATGCAAGATAGCTTTTCTGAGCTCAATTCAAGCATCCAGGAGATCCAATTGGTTATGAAAAGGGGAGATGATGCAGCAGTTCAAGCCAAGATTCAGTCTTACATTCTTCTGCCAAGAAGGAGCAAAAACACTTTAAGAAGATCAGCAATAAGTCTACTTCAGCTGATCAGGAGAGCTGCAGGGTGGTCAAGATATTGGCTGAAGCCAGAGAGATCGTTGTCTCCATGCTTGAATCCACAACACATCTCCTGTCGAAGCACATTGTGATGTCAAGTTCTAGCAAGTGATCTCTTGTCTCCAAGACATTCCAGAAGAGAACACTTGTGTGCGACGTGGAGCAATTACAGACATTGGAGTTTTTTTAAAAAAACAAAAAGATTGGTAGGAGCTCTGCATTCCATTGAAGTTGGAGTGAAGAACAAAAAACATAAATTCAACATGTTGGGCTAAGCTGTTAGGATAGTAAGCCCAACGAACAAGACATTGGAGTTGGACGTCGAGACTTTTTTCAGGAGCTTGATCCAGAGCAGAGTTTCTCTTCTGAATGCTCTAAGCTTGTAGATAGATCATATACCAACTCTGATTCCCAGTGATTGGCATATGCCTTTTAGAGGATTTGTTGACCATCATAATGATTTCCCGATCTGTAAATGACATGAATTGTACAAAAAATTACTGAACTGAGAAACAGAAACAAATTTTGGTCCATTCCCAGTTGTCGATTACACTGTTTATGTATAATATCACATAATCACCTAAGTCTGGAGCAGTTCATTTGGATAACTTGTCCACACACACACACAAACTTCGAAGGCGCTCATCATTATTGACTGTTATATAACCAGTTAGTACACGTTGTCCAAGTTGAGCTTTGCAGTGCTTTCCTATGAGATGACCATGTTATTCAGATGCTATGTGTTGCCTCAGCAACAAGCAAAGGATCCTTGTGCAGTGGATCTTGCCATCCATAGCTAAAATAAGCCAGCTCCAACACACAAGGTTGAGCTTGTAAGTAGCATGAATTGTGCAGAATAAACACCTACTAAAATTAACAATAGTACAACTAGATACCACGCATGCCTCCAATAATACTCAGTTAGAACCCCATTAAAATAATCTCTAAGTATGCAATTATCTCAAGATCCACCAGCAGAGTGAACTAACCTGCTGGTTCTTTCTGCCAATAGTTGGAACATGACAATGTGATAGTTCATTGGGAGGATACCTAGTGCACTAACAAAATGAACTACACGAGTGATGAAGCAGATTGCATATGCTGCTACCAGATCTTGAACCTTGATAGACAGCATCTGGGAGATGAACTGGCAGGATTCTAGTTGTCTACCATCCAAATGATGCTCTCTCATATACTTCCTGTGTATAAATAGGCCAGAGCAGAAGGCTAGACACATCAAACAAAATTTTGCTCTCTCCTCCTCATCTTCTAAAACTCAACACAGAGAAAAGAGTTTCAGCAACAGATATGGCTTGCCACCTAAGATCAATTAGCTTGCCTTCTAGGCCTCAGTCCAAAGTTGAAGAGGAGCTGCACAGCCTAGAGGCATGCATCTCTTCACCTTGCATGAACATCGAGACAATCTCTGATGGTCTAAGGACGCTTGGAGACATCTATGGCACTATTGAGGAGATCATGTGCCTGCCTAGCAACCAAGTATGCTCCCCGCAGCAAAGGAAAATGTTGGATGGAGAAACGGAATGCTCCCTTGAGCTTCTGGATCTCTGCAATGCTATGCGTGAGGACTTTGCAGAGTTGAAGGCCGTCATCCAAGATCTGCAAGTGGCTATCAGAAAAGGAGACGATGCAGCTGTTTCTGTCAAGATTCAGTCGTACACCCGCTTGGTGAAGAAGGCAAAGAAACAATTCAAGAAGACTGCGAAGAATGTTACTTCTGACAAGGAGGATTGCAGGATGGTCAGGCTGTTGAGCGAGGCTAGAGAGATCACTACCTCTCTACTTGCGTCAACATTGCACCTCTTGTCCAAGCAAATAGCAATGCCAAAATGGTCTATTGTCTCCAAGGCATTCCAGAAGAAAAGCTCAGTTGTTTGCAAGGAGGAGCAGTTGCAGGTGCTAGAGTGCAGCGTAGGTGATCTTGAGGCTGGAACAGGAATTCTGTTCAGGAGGTTGGTCCAGAGCAGGGTTACTCTCCTGAATATTCTTAGCTCATAGACACTCCTCAAGATTTTTCACTCTTGACACCCAGCAATTGGCATCCGCCTTTTAAAGGATTTGCTGATCTTTTCCCATTGTATATATAGAGGTGTACAGAAAAAGAAACAAAAGTTTTGATCTAATTCATGTCGTGAATTCAATCCTAGCATGCTTCTGATTTCATTCGTGATGTGATTATATAATGTCAGTATTGTTGCCTTAGTGCTTGGTGACAAATATGTGCAAAAGTCAGCATGCGAATTATGAAATATGTGTTGAGCTAGTCACTGCCAATTCTCTCCCTTTTACTTTGCAGTCGATATGATATGATTTTTTTTTTGAAAGATTGGTAGGAGCTCTGCCTTTCATTCAAGATAGGGGAGGTGAAAAACCCGAAAAACATTATTACAGCGGAAAGTAGAAAAGGAGGAAAACAACTATCAAGAAACTAAGGCACGATACGAAAATATGCTAGAACTGTGAGGTTTGACGACATATATATTCTAAGTTAATGACCCACAGCCGTGGGAACAAAATGCAGCGCCATGTTTCGATTGTTGACATCCTCCGTAACACGGTTGAAAACCTCCTGCAGGGGATGATAGAGGTTGTTGAAGATTCTCGCATTTCTTTCTTTCCAAATATTCCAGAATGTGCATATGAGGATTCCATCGACTCGCTTGCATGAACGCCTTGGCGTTTGAAGTCGCAGCAGTTCCCACCATTGGGAAGCATTCATCATTGTTTGCATATTGAAGGGCTGGTAGTCCAGGAGGAGGAAGACCTTTCTCCAAATCTGTCTTGAGAAAGGGCAATGGAGGAGGAGGTGCATAGCTGTTTCTAGATGAGAGCCACATAGAGGGTAGAAGATGTTATTTGGCCAACCTTTGACTGCTAGCCTATCTGCGGTGAGAATTGTCCTGGATAAAGAGCCACGCAAAGAATTTACATTTGTTCTCCGCATTAGCCTTCCAAATCATCTGGTAATTGTGGTCTGGCATAGATCCTTGGCATTGCACCTTGTATGCAGACCCTACTGAGTATTGCTCGTTCGCAGTCCATTCTAGATGCAGCTCAACCTGTTGGATTGCTTGCCATAAACGAAAAAAAATCGTCGAGCTGGTTTGTCATCGTAATAACACGTAGCGGCTTTAGCCAAGATACTGTTCGGAGTTCATCATGTACGGATTTCCCCCTTTTCCGTACCAACCGAAAGCACGTTAGCGCAATGTCCTTTGGCGTGGCTCCATTGAGCCACAGGGAGGACCAGAACCTAGCTATCTTGTCATCCCCCAGCATTATGGTGGTACTTGCGTTGAAGAGCGTGCGGTCTATGTCATCACACGGGGTGTCCATCCGCACCCAAGGCCTATAGTAGTCTTTCCATTGGTACCACAACCATCGGACGCATAGAGCACTATCAAACTTGTCGAAATCCTTTAAACCTAGGCCTCCTAGGTTTTTCAGCCTGCACATCTTTTTTCAATTGACCAAACAATGTCCGTCTGAACCTGATTCCTAGCCTTTCCAAATGAAATTTCTTCTAAGCCTGTCTATCTTTTTAATTGCCCATGTAGATAGGGGTAGGACCGAGATGTGGTAGATGGATAAGGCTGTCAGGACCGAATCTGCTAGAATCAGTCGAGCTGCTTTGGATAGCAATTTCCCTTTCTAACCTGCTAGTCTTGCCCCACCCTGTCCAAAATCGGTTGGATGTCCATCCTTTTTGGTTTTGTGAGACGCAGCGGCAGTCCTAAATACCTGCACGGGAAAGGCCTCCTTTGCGCTGGGAAACTCTGCAAGATCTCTGTTAAGTCTAGCTCATCACATCTAATTGGGTAAATTTCATATTTGTGGATGTTTGTGCAGGCCTGGGGCTCCGCCAAAAATAGAGAGCACTTCCTGTAGAACCTGGAGTTCCTATATGTCTAGGTTGGCAAAAATGGCCACATCATCAGCATATAAGGATGTGCGTAGCTTGGCCGATGGCAACGGTAGGGGGCGGATGAGGTCCTTCGAGCTTGCTTTGGCGATCAGATGCTGCAGTGGATCCATGGCCAAGATGAATAACATTGGAGACAATGGGTCTCCTTGGCGAAGTCCTCTTCTGTGAGTGAGGTTTCACTGACACACCATTGAGGAGAATCTCGGATGTTGAGGAAGCTAGGATTATGGAAATCCAGTTTGTCCATCGCTGCCCAAAACCTATTCTTTGCAAGAGTTTAATTAGGTATTCCCAGCTGATAGAGTTGAAAGCCTTAGATATGTCCAACTTGATGAATAGGGCTGAAGTTCGTCTCCTGTGGAGCTCTCTGGCTAAATTGTGGACGTACAAGAAATTGTCCTGGATGGATCTATGTTTAATGAAGGTTGATTAGTTTGTGGATACAATGTCGTGAAGAATCGAAGCCAACCTGTTGGCTAGAAGGTTGGAGAAAATCTTGCCAATGCTGTGAATGAGTCTTATTGGTCTGTAGTCTGCCACCGTGCTGGCGTCGCTTTTTTTGGGCATGAGCACTATGTGAGCCGAGTTGAGGAGGTGGAAACTTAGCCCGTCGAGGCGGTACAGCTGCTGGATTGCCTTGACTAGGTCGTTGTGGATAATTGGCCAACATTTCCTATAGAAGCAGCCTATTAACCCGTTTGGTCCCGGTGCCTTGTCAGGAGGCAGCGAGGATATGACCCTTTGAATTTCATCCAGTTGGAATGGCTCTTCTAGGAACCACAGATCTGTAGGTTGCACGTGTAGGGCATCCCAATTTAGTGTGTGCATCCTTTGTTTCTTGTTACCCAGTTGGGTGGCGAAGGAGCGGAAGATCTCTTGATGCTTTTCCTGTTGGTCGTGCAGCATCCCCCTGTCTGATTGAATTGATTGGATGTGGTTCTTCCGTCTGCATGCATTGACTTTTATATGGAAGAATTTAGTGTTGGCATCTCCTTCCCTAATGTAAGTCATGCGCGATCGCTACCTGAGGCGGATCCTCTGCAGTGTCGAGATCCCAAGAAGCCTGTGCCTCAAGCTGGTTCTGAACGTCTTTTCTGGTTGTGAAAGCTATCTACTTTCCTGAGCCCTATTAAGCTAGAAAATTAATTCGGTAGCAATCACGAACTGGAGGTTTAAATCCCCAATCTTTTGCCTACTCCAAGCCCTAAGGGCCTTGGCTGTTCTGGCCAGCTTGATGTGTAACCTAAGGAGGTCGTCATGAGTTTGCACTGGTTTGTCCCAAGAAGTCTGAACAGTTTGAAGGAAATCTGGCGTTTTTGTCCAGAATACTTCGAATCTAAACCTAGAGAATCTTTCTTCTGGGACGACACCTTGGAGCAACAAGGGGCAGTGATCCGATACAAGTGAAGACAAAGCCTGTAGCCTGCACTGGGGAAAGAGGTGTCACGAACTTGATCCTCTCCACACAAGTTTTCACTGGTACTTTGGATAAATTGAGTACAATAGAAGAGGAATTGGAGTTTAGACTGGGAAGTGCATAGAATTGGAGGTAGGATAGCAGAGAAATTGAGGTAGCAGAGGAAGAGGAAGCAGTCGGCAGGAAGAAGGAAGACGTTGTTTGTTCTTCGATGATTTTCCTCGCTGCTGCTCCTTTGCCTTTGAAGTATCTTCCCCTCGCAGCCGAAGCGTAGTGGGCCAACCCAGCTTCCAAGGCCCATGTCCATGACATTTCTCCCTCCTTGAATTTCGGCTTGTCCCCAAGCCGATGATATCAAACCTTAGACTGTACATGTTGGCACCACCAGGGTCCCATGGCAACTGCAAGTACAGACTTCTGCTGAGGCATGGGAATATTGAAAAACACAATCCTGGGTTGGGAGGTGGCAGTATCCTTGTTAGATGCTTTGACTGGAGCAAGAGATTCTCTAGTGCTGTAGCAGAGACGATCTGCATAGTGTCAAAACCGTTCATCCTATCCAGCCCTTCAAGAAAAGGGTTGACAAAGCGGCCCCCACGAATCCTCCCTTGTCGGATCATTGTTACTTTTGATATGATTATGGCAAAGGCCCCATCTTGAATAAGACGTCTGGTGAGCACCGAGTCCCGCAGAGGAAGATCAGCTATGAGGCCAGCAGCTGCTGCTTGCTCTTCAGAAATACCGTTGTTGTCAGCAATGACCCTGACCAAGCTACTGAGTTGATTAAAATTTCCACGAAAAGCGTCAGCCGGTTCTTGACCAATACAAAGCGATATTTTATTCAAGAGCTTGATGGAGGCCATGCGAACCTCTCTTTGAGGTGCTTCAACAATCTGAATCAAACTGACAGTAGCACCTGAACTTTTGATGGCATCAACTATGTTTTGGACAGTTGTAGAAGAACTGGTTAGACCAACAAGGACCTGGAGTAACTTGCACTCAATTGCAGGTCCATTGTTGCTGATGAGATGAAGCAGATTGTGAACAATGTATTCTGACACCAGGGTCTGGTGGTTGTGATCAAGTGGAATGGACTCAAAATTTGCACCTGATGCCACAATGTTTGCAAGAATAGTTGCTGATACCTCCTTCAACCTCATTGGAAGCTGGTTACTGCCAACAGTGAAGAGGTCTGTGATGAGAGGTGGGAAAATACCTGCTTCAACAAGTATCTTTGCACTGGTATCATAAGATGAAATTTGGTTCAATGCCTTCAGAGCTGTTTCTCTGGCTTCCCTGTTTCCACTTTTCATGATATTAACCAGTGCGGAGCTTGCTGTTTGTGCCACAAAGACCTTCACATCATTGCTTAAAACAAGCTCCCCAGATATGCAGCCATGGATAATTGTGTATCAGGAGAACCTTCAAGGAGAAGCCTAAGAAGGGGTTGCAGCCTACCATTTTCAGCCATCTGTCTAACATTCTTTTCGCAGCTCTCTAAATTCTCCAGTGTCTTCTCAGCTCTATCAATTGTCAACAAATTTTCTGCTTTACTGCTTGACAAGCCAACAAGTATAAAAACGGCTCCAGGAACACTGCCAATTTGTTCTGAAAGAGGTTTATATTCTGAAAGTTCATATAACAGAGACACAGCCTGTTCTTTCTCCTGGATGTGCCCATGAGATAAGAACTTGACAATAGTGCGAATGTTGTCCGCCGCAGCAATTTCATTCTTGTTTTCATTGTCATCTTTTGCTACAAAGCGAAGGCATTCTAATGCTTTTTGCCGTACTTTTGTACTGCTATTCTTCAACAAGTCAGCAATCAAGCATATCAAGCCAAGCTTCCTCACTACATGCCTGTTGGATCTACTTTTCTGACATATCTCCGCAACATATTCAAGTGCTTGTAAAATATCACTCTCTGAACTCTCGGAAGTTAAGGATTTACGGGCAACGTCGAGTTTGGCTGCCTCATTTCGATGCATCCATTCATCAATAGTGTTTCTCAGAGCAATACTTGGATTCAACTCAGTGGTACTCAGCTGCGGGGTCACCAATGTCGAGAACATTGTGGCTGTTGTGGTGGCCGCAACCTTTGGCTCGCCAGCATCGTAGTCAAGGCAAAGCGTTGAGTACCTAATGGATGTCGCCGTTGCCCTGTTGATGGGCAACTGCTGTTCGTACTGAATGTTCATCCAACAACGGTCGTCCCAAATGCATCGCCCATGGCAGATTTCGCGAGCTCATGGCCGCCTCGAGTCAAGATGGAAACCCGACGAGAGCCACAACGCCATCCATACCTTCATGTACATGCACCTCATCCATTGGTCCCCATCGACCAAAGACTTGACGGTGCCTCCTCGATCACTTGCCCGTGGTAGAGTAGATGGTGAATGGTGATGCGAAGGAGGGATCTAGCAGATGTCACACACTGCATCTCCTGAGTTGCCATTTCGTCGAACATGTGGCGAGCAATGGACTGTGACACGGCTCTCTTCACGCGAGCTCCTTAGGATGACTTCAGGAGAAGAAAAAGATGCCTAGGAATAAAGCATGCACTGGCTCCTTGTTCACGGCGAGTCGAACCGGCGGTCGTAGAACCCGCTGCACTCGAGTCAGAGGTCTGCGTGCGAGGAGAGCGACGATCCAGCATGTGGTCGGCGAGGCGGTTGGTGCGAACCGAGAAGACCGAGTCTTGTGAGCCGAGATAACCGAGGATCGCGACGGCAGCGGAAGACGACGGACTGCGCGATGAAGATCGGCGGTGGCGGAACCCCAGGTGCGTGGCTCTGAATTTCCCTTGCTTGAACCAACCAGCCTGGGAAGGATCGAATGCTGATCGCACCCAAAACCCTCTTCGTGTGCTGGGATTTTACGATTCAAGCGCTCCCTCCCAACTTAGCGGTGCCCAAAGCTTCGAATCAAACAGCAGAGTTAACCAGACTAGGTAACCGAGGTTTTCGCGGAAGTATCCAGGGTCGATTGCTCGATCCCAAATCCTCCAACCCACGTCTGGAACTTTTACAACTCCGGTGAAGTGATCGAACTCGGCTCTGATACCAAATGTCACGAACTTGATCCTCTCCACACAAGTTTTCACTGGTACTTTGGATAAATTGAGTACAATAGAAGAGGAATTGGAGTTTAGACTGGGAAGTGCATAGAATTGGAGGTAGGATAGCAGAGAAATTGAGGTAGCAGAGGAAGAGGAAGCAGTCGGCAGGAAGAAGGAAGACGTCGTTTGTTCTTCGATGATTTTCCTCGCTGCTGCTCCTTTGCCTTTGAAGTATCTTCCCCTCGCAGCCGAAGCGTAGTGGGCCAACCCAGCTTCCAAGGCCCATGTCCATGACAAGAGGAGATCCCAATCCTGTGAAGCGAAAACCCTGTCTATCCTTGTGAGGGTGGGATTTTCTTGGTCATTTGTCCAGGTAAATTTCCATACATGTTTTTTCTCTAGACATAATAGTTACGAGCTTGTGGCTAACCTTTTAGGCCCATATCTATGAGTTATGCGCTGTTCAATAGCTTCCTGGTTGTCTGTATATTCATGCGGATATATTACCTCACACCTCTTTAAGCTCATAATTAGTACACGATCCTTGTTCGGTGGATCTTGTTCTTAATTCATAAAGCATGCCAGATCCAAGCTGCAGCACCTAAAGCCTGTAATTAGCAGAATGTATTTGCTAGCTGGGTTAGCAGCATGGTTGCAGAGTCTGGACCTGGTATTGCATTGACTTTTTTTTTAATTGAGACAATAAAGCTTTTTTTAACAAAAAAGGCTAGATAGGATCATAGGAAAGATACAAATGCTTTGTTCAATTAATGATTATAGCAAACTTTTTTTCATTTTTGAGGAACTACTTAGGTGGTTAAGAACCAGCCACTGGTAGGAAGTTCTTTTATACTATACTAGCGGTACAATGCATATCTCCAGCATCCATAATCTGAGCATATTATAGTGTAGGCATCAAGGTATAAAGTATCTTGTGACACCAAAAAAAAAACATGTTCGATGAATGCGAAATTACAAGGAAAAATTTTAAACCGAGAATCATCGCATTCCAAAATCACGTGTGCCCTTGTCGCTCTGTAAAATCCTGACACCAATTCCACATGAGATGCGAGGTTTTTGAGGCCCCAAGAAATGTGCGCTGGCCGTATCCATTCAATCATCCACTCGGGTATCCATCGACGACTGTGCAAGGTGGTTCCAAAGCATAGCAACATACAGAGAGTTAATCGTTAAGAGGCATACCCCAGTCGAAATTCTGGATGCCTTGAGCTCGGCCGCGGCGGCGTTCTTCCAGCCGGGGGAGTCGGCGGCGCGCAGGCACGGTTCCTCTTCTCCGCTTTCGCTTTGCCGCCCTCTCCGGTGGGTGGGGACGAATGGCAGGAGGAGGTAGTGAGTTGAGTAGTGTGACACTTGGGCTTGCTGCTAGGCAGGGTGGGCTCGTCCTTGTTCATGATTCGCCTGGTTCGGTTCATGAAATCGAGTGACAACAACTGGGCTGATTTCCACAGGAAAAAGAAGATAATTTCCTCTTTTTTTTAAAAAAAAAAAGAAATCAACAACAACTTGGCTAATGCAGCACGATCAACAGTTTTCTTCATTTTTTTTTTACTTTGTAAGGAGATTAACAACCATATTTCATGCACATATTTTTGCGAGGAGATATGCGAATTGCGAGTCCGTTGGTTACGCCGCCCGTGCGGATTCTTTACTGCCGAGCCGATAGGAGGAACATGACGACGTAATATGGTACCAACACACGTGGATCGTCTCGAGATTGCAGCCGAAAACAAGCCAGCGATGCTGCTGCACGAAGGCAACTATGGAGTCGTCGTGAAATGCGCTGGAG
Organism: Guadua angustifolia; assembly: GCA_036346375.1. Lineage (NCBI taxonomy): Eukaryota > Viridiplantae > Streptophyta > Magnoliopsida > Poales > Poaceae > Guadua > Guadua angustifolia. The sequence goes on along the minus strand of CM070515.1, from coordinate 10,343,541 downwards.
CGTCAGTCGACCAATGTCTGTGAAGTTACCTGTGGTCAGCTCAGAAGATCAGTTGGAGCCTGGATGTGAAGTCAACCAGCTCTTCCATCCAGCTCTTTTCCTCTCCTTTAACTGCATGCTCGCCGATCTCACGACCTGGAGGCGCTCACATCAAAGATCAAACTACACGTACGCGCTCGTTCAGATGAGTTTGCCGTCGGTAATTGAGAAATGACAGCCTCCCTCGTAAGCTCAATTAGATAGAGATGCCTCTTGCGTCGAGCAAAACATAAGCAAGCATATCCTTGTCGTGGAGTATAGATGGGGTGGCTTTTGTTGCCGCACAACACTTCATCAACTGTCCTTGAGATTCTAGCTGTCTGTTGGTTCAGCCGTGAAACTAATTCTGCTTCTTTTGTTATATATAGAGGCAAGCTACAGCAGACTATACCATTGCTACAGTTTCTCTCCTCTTCCATCTCCAGGGAGTCACAGCTCAGCTTCCATTGCAACCATGGCATTCCACCTCAGATCTGCCAGTTTGCCTTCCAGCACTCGCTCCAAAGAAATCAATGTCGAAGAACAGCTGCAGAGCCTGAAGGATATACCATCTCTTCGCCCTCTGCGGCCATTGAAACAATGCTCGATGGTTTCAGGAGGCTTGGATGTGTGTACAACAACATTGAGGAGATGATGTGCTAGCCTAGCAGCCAACTTAGTTTTTCTTAGCTCAACTCAAGCATCCAGGAGATCCAATTGGTTAGAAAAGGGGAGATGATGCAGCAGTTCAGGCCAAGATTCAGTCTTACATCTGCTTGGCCAAGAAGGCGCAAAAACACTTCAAGAAGATCAGCAAGTCTACTTCAGCTGATCAGGAGAGCTGCAGGGTGTTCAGGATGTTGGCTGAAGCCAGAGAGATCGGTGTCTCCATGCTTGAATCCACAACACATCTCCTGCCGAAGCAAATTGTGATGTCAAGTTCTAGCAAGTGGTCTCTTGGGCTGAAGCCAGAGTGGCCAAATTGCGACGGATCACAAAGAAATGACGCCAATATCTTAGAAAATGAGTAGTAGAAAAGAAAGGGAGAAAGAAACATGCACGACTAATGTTTCAACTTTGAAGCACACATCGCTCAAAGCGAACAAACCAGGCCAAATCACAAAAAATATCTAGTTAGTTATGATCTATATCAAAATAATTCCAGCCAAATGATACTTCTTTAAGGCAACGTATCCTGTGCACACAGGGCTTCCCGTACACACACTGTGCACACCAACTAACAAAAGTTATGAAAAATTCTGAAAAAATTGTAGATGTACTTCATAGATTACTCTACCTATGTATAAAGTTTCAAGATCAAATTCATTATATATTGAGAGTTAGAAAAAAGAGAAAATTCTGACAAGTTTAAACTATTTAAACTTGTCAGAATTTTCTCTTTTTTGTAACTCTCAATGTATAATGAATTTGAACCTACAATTTTATACATAGGTAGAGTAATCTATGAAGTACATCTACAATTTTTCTCAGAATTTTTCATGACTTTCGTTAGTTGGTGTGCACGGTGTGTACACAGGAAGCCAGTGTGCACAGGATATGCTGCCCTTCTTTAAACCCTATCTTCTATTATTCTTCTATTTAACTTGCTGTTCACTTGTATTGACACAGCCATGATGAGGCAGGTCAAGTGCCAAAGCCTTAACGTGAATATACAAGATGAAATTATTTATCTACTTTGTTTCCCTAATAAGGATGCCAAGTATATCAATAGCAAGCACTAAAAAAAGTACAACTTTCAGAATAGTTTCATATTTTGGTAACTACACATAAGTCCCAAACAACAAAAGTAATGATTAGTTGTTACAGAACTATAAACATCTACATCATCTATTCCACTGAAATCCTATACAAATGTGCTTACTGTACATTAAAGAAATTATAAACGTGTCACATAGTATTCAGCAAAACTAAGAATGAGTTATTATAAAGAGGAAATTGTTTATTTGCTACTGAAAGTTGACCGGTTCCCCACAATGCCATCGCGAAGATGCTGTTCTCTGCATTGCCATCCGATCTCAAATTGCCTTCCCATTTTGCCATTGCCGTCCAGTTGGCTGTGAAGCCATCGTTTGCTGGCACGCGAAAAGACCAAGTTGCCCTCCTTTTGAGTGTGCTACCCTATTTAGCCAAACCCCTTTTGAGTATTACTATTAGTATTGCATGGTGCTTGTAAATATTGAACATGAGCTCTATACAAATGAGTACCATGTCATAATTTAGTAGCCTGGGTACAGATAAAATAAATAAATAAATAATTTTGTTCTTTGCTACACTCTGAACATGGGTTCCGTACGTATTCGTGAATATCATGTCATGAGTAGTAATATAGGCATAAATGGAATAAACAAATAATAATTTTTTATCCGATTATATTATGCACATGGGCTCCATATTGAAATGACTACCATGTTATGAGTAATAGTTTGGATAAAATGAAATAAACAAATAAATAATTTATGTCGTGGGTAATATTACAAACATAATAAAATAAATAAATTATGTATCTCAGTTACACTACATGCATAAAATTTATATCACGCTAGTAGTAATACAGACACTAAAAACAACCTTTGCTTCGGTTTGGCTAAATAGGGCAGCACACTCAAAAGGGGGGCAACTTGGTCTTTTCGCGTGCCAGCAAACGGTGGCTTCACAGTCAACTGGACGGCAATGGCAAAATAGGAAGGCAATTTGAGATTGGATGGCAATGCAGAGAACAGCATCTTCGCAATGGCATTGTGGGGAACCGGCCAACTTTCAGTGGCAAATAAACAATTTCCTCTATTATAAATGTGCACATGGCACCACTCTCCCTGCTGGCACAACTGTTCTCACCCTAAAGTGTTTGCTATAGGTTAATGGGCCTTCGAGCTGATCTAGCCCATTTGCTTCTTCATTTTCTTTGTTATTGTCTCTTGGAGTTGTGCATCAGACAGGCAGCAAGTTACACAATGACTATAAGCTATATGCCTATATGTAACAATTTCAATTGTTGATATTAAACACCTAGCACAATATCTGCAGAAATATAGAAGTGTTTAAGTTTACTCAATCAAACACATCTGGCATGACATATGGTACAATCCATTTTTACAACTCTTGTCAATCGTCCTAGTGCAACATTTACTAATTACATTGACAAATGTTTGCTGTTATTTATATAAAATATTATGTTCCATAGTGAGACACTATCAAATCAAGATCAGTCACTCAATTAAGCCTGGATCATGCTATGACTCAATATTTTTCTACCAGGAACTGAGCCAATATACCTCATAAGAGGAGTTAAATGAGTTTCTGATTTAAAAGTGTTTGAAATTGGAAAGTGAACAATCCAAACTGAGGACACAAATGTTCAATTATATCCCAGAAAGCTTACAATTTTGTTGCTTGGGAATAGTAGGGGCACCTTGCGTCCACATCTTGCAGGAACAACAGATAAAGTAGTTGCAGTTGATAGACTATGCTTCTGCAGTGTCCGCATACATGAAGAACAGCTACAGTCATCAAACAAAGGCAATCTTTGTGTGATACATCCTGCATGATGAATAAACCACCAAGTAAACACAATTCTTCATAAATTAGCAGGGGGTACCTATGTTAATCGGATACTTCAGAAAACTGGCGTATCGGTATCAGATACTCATCTGTATCAGATACGATCGGATACTGTATCAGATACGATCGGATAATGTATCCTGCCCACATCGGTGAATTTCCTACTTTCAAAAAAAAATTTCCAGATGCTTATCTAATACTTGCATGATACTTCCCCAATACCTTTCAACCATAATACCTCTACCAACTCAGAAAGAGATGCTAGAAGCTAGAATCATTTATTCCTATCTCGCAGTCCCTTCTCACTCCATCTCGCTCCCTACACCACCGCCCCTGCTCCTCTCTTCCTTAGGCTCTCACGCCAATATTCCTCTTCCCCCATAGAAAGTGGCACATGGCACCCCTCTCCTTGCTGGCACAACTGTTCTCACCCACGGTGAGTCCTCCCATTTGCACTTTTCTTCCCTTTTGACTGTAGTAGTGTGGTATACTCCCAGGCCGCTAGCGGCAGCTAGAAGTTGGTGAGGGCAACAACGACTAGGAGGCAAGACATATGGTTACGGCTAACAGGAATAGAAGCGCATAATTGTGGAGATGTTTGGGGCAACAGTAGACTAGATACCCTAAAACATTTGCTATAGGTTAATGGGCCTTCGAGATGATCTAGCCCATTTGCTTCTTCATTTTCTTTGTTATTGTCTCTTTTATGTTTATTCTGTGTATGATATACCATACCTCATGTATATTTCTCTATTATTTTATCTTTATTTTATATACATACATGTATAGTTGTATCGGCGTATTGGTGTTTTTGGGGGAAATGGCGTATAGTGGTATCAGCGTATCCAGGCATCCTAGGGGTGCGCTGCAGTGAGTGATGGGATTCAGGGATTCACATACCCACTGTCGTTTGCTGGTTGTGATCTGGGAAGGACGATTCCCTCAAGCAAGTAGCCTGCAGCCATGGTGGTGGCCTAGCAACCGATTGGTAAAGGCCGGCAAGGCCACATCAGGGTGTCACCACGGCTCCAATCAAGGCGGCTATGGCTAGATCTAGCTGAAGAGGGAGAGGAGAGAGGTGGGCACGTCATTGGATCTAGACGCCGCGCTCCAACACGACCAAGTCTAGCCGTATCACTTACCGCCGCTTTCCACCATACATTGTCCGAGAGCACCCTCGAGTCCACCTTGCACCCACCGCAGAAGGAAGAGTGTGCAGGGAGATGGTGCTGTCAGTGACGAAGACGGACGATGGTGGCAGCAATCTGGGTGAGATTATGAATGTTGATCGCCATGCACAGAACAGACCACAGAGGAGGGGAAAAATTGAGAGAGGAAATTGTGAACGGGTGGGTGCAGTTTATGCTTCGAGCATCTTGATTCTTCGCTGCAGTTGCAAAACCCAAAAGAACATAGGAGGGGTGATGCTGCGAGCAATGACTGGTTACCCGGCCCACATGTCGGTGCAGAGAGTTGTGGCGCGGGGAAGATGGAGGACGAAGGAAGGGGAATGGTGAACAGACAAACTCCCCTTTTATATGAGTACAGATACAGATTTATTCCTTTTTTATTTTACTGCCACTATGATTTGTAATGCATTTTTTTTTCAAGACATAAATAGTTAAGAGTCTAGTGGCAAACTTTTTAGGCTCAGCCATATAAGTTTTGCGCTTGTCAATAACTTCCTATTGTTTTTATATTCATGTGGGCATGCTACCTTAGCTCACACCTGTTTAAGCTCATAATTGGTACATGATCCTTGTTTGGTGCACCTTTCTCTACATTCATAAAACATGCCAGTTCCAAGCTGCAACGCTTAAAACATGTAATTAGCAGAACATATTAGCTGGCTGGGTTGTCTGCATGATTGCACAGCTGAGAATGGTATTGCATTGGATTTTTTTTATTTTTTTTTGAGACGATACAGGTTTATGAGAACTTCAGAAGGAAAGATGTAAAAGTTTTGTTCAATGTCCACGAGTTGGGAGGAGTTTTATATGTGAATAAGCTCTAGGTACAATGCATACAACGTGATAAAATCGAAAGTCCTCAGTGTCCTCAACATTTTAATATCCCCAGCACCCATATAATTTGAGCAATTTCATAGTGTGGACAGTATGGTAGGCATTATATTAAGTTCTGACACCAACAAAGTATGTTCGATGAATGAGAAATAAATGCAAACTTTCCAATTGAGCATCGTAGAAATTCAAATGCATGTGTCTCTGTCTCTCGATAAATCGTAGCATCAATTCTGCATAACATGCAAAGTTTTTAGAAAAACTAGCATCAATTCTGCATAATTTTGCATCAAATGCATCAATTCTGTCTCTCGATAAATCCTAGCATCAAACTATGCACTGATCCATGTACTGGTGTATCAGTATTCAGTAGTACGAGAGGGCTGGTAACTCGTAATGCCTCGCAAACATTTAAAAAAAAAGGATTAGGGTTGGTTAGAGGCATACCTCACCTCGGGAAAAACTCTGGACTCTGGAGACCTTGGTCTCGGCCGCGGCGGTCTGCCGTCCGGGCGAGGCTCTCCGGACGCCGGCGCGGTTACTCACTTACTCCCCTCCGCCTTTCTTGCTCTCTCTGCCTCTCTGGTGGTTGGGTCTTGGGTGGCGAGGCGAACGAACCAGCGAACACGACGAGGAGGTAACTGGTTCCTGGGCTCCGCTTCTCGTTGGGCCGGATGGGCTCTGCCTCGTACATGTTGTCCGGCCCATTAGTTTTGTCGATGCGGCCTATAGAATTGCGTGACAACAACTGGGTTGTTTTTGCATGAACCTATTTTGTCTGTATTTTTTCTTGAAATAAAAACTTATTTGGCTGTCCTGGAGATCAGCAATTGCATGCATGCATTAATTAGACGCCCGTGCGTATTCTTTGTCGCCGATACCTGGTACATAATAGCGTGATCTAATATACAAGCTTAGTTAGGAACAACATGAATACTGACTGCACGTGGACCAGCTCGAGATTGCACAGCTGAAACAAGACAGCGATATTGCTGCACGAAGGCTACTATGAAGCCATGCATGGTGATGGTGTATGTTGAAGTTGAACCACCATCAATCAGAACCAGATAAGAGCACCGTGTTGCAGCCTGGAGGTGAAGTCAGCTCCTGCTTCCACCAGCTAAGTCACAGTTCTTCTCCTCTCATTTCATTGCATGCTCGCCGATCTCACGATCTGGATCTAACACTGAACCGCACGTACGCGCTCGTGCAGATGATCTTGCCTGTAGTAATCGAGACATAACAGCCTCTTTTACACATAAAAGAAGCAGAAGCTTGTCGTGGAGATGGGTGGCTTAGTTTGAATATTTGATGCGGCACAGCACTATCCATGAGATTCTTGCTGTCTGTTGGTTCGGGCGTCCGCTATGTAATTGCGTATTGCGTCTCTGTCAGCACACCATCTACACACACAGAGTCTGAAGAACGGATGGACGCTGAGGAACCAGGTCTGAAGACGGAAGGCGCGAAAGCAAGATCGGAGCAAGTCGGCCCAGTCACGAAAACAAAACGAGTCCGGAAGCCCAACCCACACATCAGCGGCTCAGAATGGGTCAGCAAGTAGGAAGAAGTCTTTGCTGGCGCGAATGGCTGTAATCAGAGGCGTGCGTTGTGTGATGAGGGTATCTAGAACCTATATAAGTCGAGTCATGCGTTGGGAACCGGGCGGCGAGTTGGTGAGGGTTGAACACCAGTTTTGGTGGCGATTGGCGGCGGCGATCCTGTAATCCTTCCTGTTCTTTTCCCCAATACAAACCTATACTAGAATCCTCACATCTGGTATCAGAGCCAGCCTCTCTTTCTGTAAAACCGACATCCTGGAGGCAAGTCACCATTACTTCACCCGATTGCAGGCCAGAGCTGAATCCATGGCGCCGCCACGAAATGAAGATCCGCTCACCACCATCTTGGCCAAACTTGAAGAGAATGGCAAGAAGGAGGATGAGACCCGCCAGATGATCTCCGATGTGCATCAGTATATCCATCGTGTTGATCATTCACTGCGGAGATTGACGGAGGATCATGAAAAATTGGAAGCGTGGAAGCCCGGAGTGGAAGATAGTGTGACTGAATTGCATACTTCTGTTACTGACCTGAAGCATCAAATCGGCCGCGTTCTTGCGCATTTGCCTGAAGATCCGACCAATTTCCCTAAAGGAACGAAGATCGGGACGTCGACCTCCGCCCATCTGGAAGATCCGCGGATTGCGGCGACGTCCGGGCAAAACAGTCACCGCGAGACACCTTTTCACCGGAGAGTGGGAGCAGGGGCCGGAGATGCCCGGTGCCTCCTCCGGTCACAGGTATCCACTTCCGGACTCCAGTTTATCACCAGTATATTCAACCGAGTCCCATGTCTGCTTCTACGTTTTCTTCAAGTCTGGGTGCTGACTTACCTCAAGTTAGCTTAACCGCGTTCGACGGTTCTAATCCCAAGTTATGGAAACACCGGAGTGAGAACTTTTTTTGTTTTTATTCCGTTCCTGAGGAAATGTGGGTGAGATTAGCCACCTTAAATTTTGAAGGTCCAGCCATATTTTGGTTACAATCCATGGATAACAAAATATTTAGCATGGGGTGGGAAGAACTTGGGCTTGCGTTAACTAACCGATTTGGTAGAGATCAACATGAATCCTTGGAGGATGTCATCACACTTCAGCCCCGACATGAAGGTCGCCGGATTGATGTTGCTATATCTGGGCGATCTTTGGGTCGACCGACGCCGATGATGCTTCCTACACCTCCTGTGGCGAAGGCTGGGCTGGCCGTAACGGTGGAAGACAAGAAGACAATGCCGGTTCCACGAGCACAACCTTTTGATGACCGGATGTCAGCGGTGATGGCTTACAGGAAGGCTAAAGGCTTGTGTTACAAATGTGGCGAGCGATGGGGACATACACACAGATGCGCAACAACCGTTCCTTTGTACCTAGTTGAAGAAATGTGGGCAATGGCAAAAGAGAGTGATGAAGAAATGACTTCTGACTTCCTAGGATCTCCTCGTGAGTGCTTAAGTCAGAATCCAGTTCAGCAATAGCTCCTGGCAATTTTGTGTGAAGCAGTGTCTGAATCGGAAGGGTGCAAGACTATTAGACAAAAAGGATTGGTGCATCGTCAGAACGTGTTGATGTTAGTTGACTCTGGCAGTTCGGGCAGCTATATCGGCAGTCATCTGTTGCCGCTCATGCCTGAAGTGCAGCAAATGAATACTCTAGTTCGAATCCGAGTGGCTGACGGGGGAATCACGAGTTGTCATTCTTTTCTTCCACAGTGTAACGGGTTTTGTCAGGGTTATACTTTCATCACTGATTTGCATGTCTTACCGCTGAGTGGATATGACATTATTCTTGGCATGGAGTGGCTTGAAAAACATAGCCCTAGGCAGATTCATTGGGGTAACAAGACCTTAACCTTTTGTTATAAAGATACTCAGATTCAGTTACAAGGCATTATCCCTATGGTGAAAGCGGTGCCCGGCGATCACTAGCATTCAACCGCAGCACTCATGAAACAAGAAGCAATAGAGCGAGTCTTAGAGATTTCAGATCTGGATGATCCGCGATGTTCGCAAACCATCGAACATCACCAATTAGTTCTGAATTTGAACATCTGTTTCAAGCACCTATTGGACTGCCTCTTCAGCGAGATTTCGATCATACTATTCCTTTGCTTCCTGGAGTCCAACCGTTCCGACTTCAATTTACCATTCAGTATAAGCAAGGACAAGGTAATTGGGATGCGGATGTATTGTCTCGCCGTCCAGACCTCCACGGCGAAAACAAGGACGCTGTTCTTTCTGTTGCGGCAATATCTGTTAGACAGCCTATATGGCTTGAGCAGGTTGTTCTAGGATACCAGAAAGATCCTGCTACGATGAAGATAATGACATCACTTTCTGTCGACCAGCATGTCCAGCATTTCATTCTTCAAGATGGTATCCTTCAATTCAAAGGCCGAGTGTGGATGGGCAACAATCAAGCATTACAGCTCTCCTTAATGCAGGCTCTTCACGATAGCGCCATCGGGGGCCATTCAGGTTTTCCGGTTACTTATCAGCGCATCAAAAACTGGTTCGCCAGGCCGGCCATCAAGAAGCAAGTTCACCAGTTTGTCGCTACATGCACTGTGTGTCAACAAGCTAAACCAGATAGAGATTGGCTGGCTCATCGCGATCACATGAATGCCCTGGTGAAGCTTCATCTTCGCCGTGCTCAACACCGCATGAAGACTCCGGCGGACAAGCATCGGTCGGAGCGCACCTTTGCAGTTGGGGATATGATATATGTCAAGTTACAGCCCTACGCTCAAGCATCTGTAGCTCATCGGGCAAATTACAAACTGGCTTTCCGCTATCTTAGACCTTTTCCCATTATTCGCAAGATACATGAGGTAGCATATGAGTTGCAATTGCCGGCGACAAGCTCCGTGCACCCCGTGTTTCATGTCTCACTCCTCAAGCCAGCCAAGGGAGCACCTCGTCAGGTCAGTGCCCATATTCCTGATCTGGACCAGCAATTACAGTTTCCTTTGCAAGTTGTCGATCGCAGGTTATGCCGCCGAGCGGGAAAGGTGATTCCGCAAGTTCTCGTGCATTGGACTACATGGCCGAAGTCTATGGCCACTTGGGCAGATGAGCAAACATTGAAGATTCAATTCCCAGGAGCTCCAGCTTGGGGACAAGCTGGTTTTCAAGGGAGGGAGGATGTCAGCACACCATCTACACACACAGAGTCTGAAGAACGGATGGACGCTGAGGAACCAGGTCTGAAGACGGAAGGCGCGAAAGCAAGATCGGAGCAAGTCGGCCCAGTCACAAAAACAAAACGAGTCCGGATGCCCAACCCACATATCGTGCTCGAGAATGGGTCAGCAAGTAGGAAGAAGTCTTTGCTGGCGCGAATGGCTGTAATCAGAGGCGTGCGTTGTGTGATGAGGGTATCTAGAACCTATATAAGTCGAGTCATGCATTGGGAACCGGGTGGCGAGTTGGTGAGGGTTGAACACCAGTTTTGGTGGCGATTGGCGGCGGCGATCCTGTAATCCTTCCTGTTCTTTTCCCCAATACAAACCTATACTAGAATCCTCACAGTCTCCTTCTTCGTTCGTTATATATAGAGGCAAGCCATATCTATACACCATCGCAGCACTTCGACTTCTCTTCCATTTCCAGAGAAAAATATCACTAGACAGCTTGCATTACAACCATGGCATTCCACCTCAGATCTGCGAGTGTACCTTCCAGCCCTCGCTCCAGCGGAAACAATGTCGAAAAACAGCTGCAGAGCCTGAATGCGGCCATGTCTTCACCATCTGCAACCATTGAAACAATGGTCGATGGTTTCAGGAGGCTTGGAGGTGTGTACAGCTGCATCGAGGAGATGATGTGCTTGTCTAGCAGCCAAGCTAGCCTCTGCCAGTCACACCAGAGGAAAGCAGTGGAGGACGAGCTCGAGCGCTCTCTCGTGCTGCTCGACCTCTGCAACGCCATGAAAGATAGCTTCGAGGAGCTCAGGGTGAGCGTCCAAGAGCTACACACGGTTCTCAAGAGAGGAGAAGACGCGGCTGTCCAGGCCAAGATCAAGTCTTACACCCGCCTGGCCAGGAAGGCGCAGAAACAGTTCGGGAAGATCTGCAACACGTCATCCACTGCTCATCAGGAGATGTGCAAGGTGGTCAAGCTGTTGGCTGAAGCTAGAGAGATTGCTCTCTCGATGCTTGAATCGACATTGCATCTCCTGTCGAAGCAGATCTCGATGCCAGGTTCTAGCAAGTGGTCTCTTGTCTCCAAGCCATTCCAGAAGAAAAGGATTACATGTGAGGAGGAGCAATTGCAGGCATTGGAGTTGGACATTGTTGATCTTGAGAGCGGAGTCGAGACTTTGTTCAAGAAATTGATCCAGAGCAGAGTTTCTCTTCTGAACGCTCTCAGCTTGTAGATTAGGATTATTTCCTTTATCTAAAAAAAAAAAAGCTTGTAGATTAGGTCGCACACCAACGCTGAATCCCCTGTGATTAGCGTCCGCTTTTTAGAGGATTTGCTGATCATCGAAACAATTTTTCGATGTATATATGAGACAAAGTGTACAGAAAATTACTCAATTGAAAAAAGCAAAGTTTTTGGTCCATGTCCTGTCGTCAATTCACTATTTTTCCTACTTACTTTTCTTACCTGACACGGGTGGATGGCAGCTAAACAATCACCGGAATTTTGGAGCGCTTCAGTTGTGGTTTGTTCGAGGGGCAAAACGTAATTTACTTAGAAGATGCCCATCGTTATTGGCTGTTATAGAAGCAATCAGTAGTTAGTAGTACGTAGTACACAACTCAATTATTATTATTATTATTATTATTATTATTTGGCAAAGCTTCACCATGAGATAACCATGTTACTATTCACAGGAGATGTGCCTCAACAAACAGGCACAATATCCTTGTGCAGTGGATCTTGCTCTCCATATAATTAATTGTTGCTAATTGCTCAGCAACCAGATGGACGAACACGCATGACACCAATACTACTTGGTTAGCAATCTCCAGTAAACAAAGTGTTAGAGCATCCATATATCTACAAGAGTAAACTGCATGCTGATTCTTGCTGCCAATAATTGGAGCATGAAAGTGTGGTTCAGTTAGACCTAATGGCTAATGCACCAGTGGAAATTTGAGCTGCACGTGGATCATCTCGAGATTGCAACAGATGCTAAATGCTGTAAGCGCGGCAGGCAGTCGAAACATGCCAGCGATGCCGCAGGAACAGAAGAGTGATCAGAAGCATATAGACACAGCGTTGCGTTGGAGCCTGGAGAGGTGAACTGTTCTTGTCATTGCATTGCATTGCATGCTCACCGATCTCGCGATCTGGATCTGCACACCCGTGCTGATGAGTTTGCCGCCAATAATCGAGACATAATAGCATCATAAACCTCAGCTTGTCGTGGAGATGGGTGGCTATTGTTGCAGCAGCACAGTACTTCATCATCGAAGAGATTCTTGCTGTCTACATGGTCTACCATGCCATGGCTTCTGCTACATTCGTTATATATAGGGGCAAACCATAGCCAGAGGTCGACACCATTGCAACACAGTTTCTCTTCTCTTCCATTTCCAGAGAAAGAAAGAAACATATTCCATTACAACCATGGCATTCCACCTCAGATCTGCGAGCGTGCCTTCCAGCCCCAGCTCCGACGAAACCAATGCCGAAGAGCAGCTGCACAGCCTTAAGGCAACCATCTCTTCACCCTCTTCGACCATCGAGACAATGCGCGATGGCTTGAGGAGGCTTGGAAACATCTATAACTGCATCGACGAGCTCACATGCTTGCCCAGCAGCCAAGTTCTACTTTGCAAGCCACAGCAGAGGAAAGCTCTGGAGCAAGAGCTTGAACGCTCTCTCGTCTTGCTGGACCTCTGCAACGCCATGCAAGAGAGCTTTTCTGAGCTCAAGGCAAGCATCCAGGACATGCAGTTGGTTATCAAGAGAGGAGATGATGCAACTGTTCAGGCCAAGATTCAGTCTTACATCCGCCTGACCAAGAAGGCACAAAAACAGTGCAAGAAGATCGGCAAGATGTCTTCTTCCGCTGATCAGGAGAGCTGCAGAGTAGTCAAGCTGTTGGATGAAGCTAGAGAGACCACCATCTCAATGCTTGAATCCTCATCGCATCTCCTGTCGAAGCGAATTGCGATGCCGAATTCTAGCAAGTGGTCTCTTGTCTCCAAGGCATTTCAGAAGAAAATGCTTACGTGCGAGGTGGAGCAATTGCAGGTGCTCGAGTTGGACATAGTTGATCTTGAGAGCGGAGTCGAAACTTTGTTCAGGAGACTGATCCAGAGCAGAGTTTCTCTTCTGAATACTCTGAGCTTATAGATTAGATCATATACCAACTCTGATCCCCTGTGATTGGCGTCCACCTTTTAGAGGATTTGCTGATCAATTGATCATCATAACAATTTTTCAATGTGTATACATGAGAGGAATTGTACAGAAATATACTCAATTGAGAAACAAAAATACAATTTTTTTCGTCCACTTCCTGTTGTCAACTGCATTGCTCATGCATGCTTTGATAAAATAACCTAAGTAATTGGGGCGGTTCATTCAAAAACATTTTGTTTCAGAAAAGACAATTTACTGAGAAGATGCTTATCATTATTGACTACTAGAAGCAGTTAGTACAGATTGTTCATGTTGATCTTTGAAATGCTTACTATGAGATGGCCATGTTATTCAGATGCCATGTGTTGACCCAGCGACAAGCAAAGCATCCTTGTCCAGTGGATCTTGCTACCGTAGCTAAAACAAGCCAGCTCCAACGCACGAGGTTGAGCGTGTAAGCAGCATGAATTGCGCATAATAAAACACTTACTGAAATTAACAATTGCATAAAAACTAGATAACGCACATGTCAGCCATAATATTCGGCAAGCACCGCATTAAAATAACCTCTAAAGCATGCAATTATGTCAAGATCCACTAGTAGAGTTAACTAACCTGCTGGTTTTTGCTGCCAATAGTTTGTAATATCCCGTTTTGTAACGCTAAAGGACTAGAAGAGAAACAAGGAGAAAGAAGTAAGAAAAAAAAAAAAAGTCTGGCTAAAGTTGAGGTGGTAAATTTCTTCAACTCTTTTTTTGAAATAAACGGCAGAAGCTCTGCCATGCATTAAAGAAAGGAGTTTGAGGAACAGACAAGACTCCAATTACATCAGATGAGAAAGAAAAGAACGAAAACTACATCCACACGCGGGAGTAGCTGCTCCTGAAGGCAGGACTTTACACATGTAACGAGTCCTGCCTTAAATCACCTACCCCGCCGTTCTCTAACGCTATCCTTCGGGAATTTACATCCTGAATGATACGAGCAAAAACTGCATCTGTGGAACAATACTCGTTGTTGAAAATTCTCGCGTTCTTTTCCTTCCATAGGTTCCATAGAGTATAGATTATCATACCATCGACCGGCTTGCGCTCTGGAGTAATCACTTTCATAGGAATGAGGTGCCACCACTGCGAGACCGATAGCCCTGCACGAGGAAAGGCATAAACTAGATGCATCTGTGAGAAGATCTTTGTCCACACCTGATTCGCAAATGGGCAACGAAGGAAGAGGTGTAAAGCCGATTCAGGTTCTGATCCGCAGAGGGGGCAGAAAACCGAATTCGACCATCCTCTTGTCGCCAACCTATCCGCTGTGAGTAAGCTGTTGTGTACGAATAACCAAGCAAAAAATCTACACCTGCTCTCTGTGCTGGCTTTCCAAATTCTGCTGCAGTTGTCTTTAGACACGGACCCTGAAGCGCACCAAGTAAGGTGACCTAAGCGAATCTTCGCCGTGCGATCCATTTCCAAGATATGTCGTCCTGATTGTTTATGTACAGAGTAACCTGTTGAATGGCTTGCCATAGGTAATAGAACTCGTGGAGCTGAGTAATGAGATGTGATCCTTCCGAGGGAATGGTCCATACATCATTGGACAACTCTTCATAAACGGATTTCATCCTCTTTGAACAATACGATAGCAATTTGGCACCATATCTCTCTGAGCTTTTCCATTTAGCCGGTCGAGGTCCGAATCTAGCCATCTTCTTGGGGATAAGGACGATATGAGCTGAATTAAGAAGATGCGAGATGCCGTGATCGGCATTCATAAAAAGCCGCGATGGTTGCCATCAAGTCCTCTTGAATGATCGCCCAACAGGATGTATAAACTTCCCAATGAACCCATCGGACACAGAGCCTTTTCAGCGTAAAGCAAAAATCACTGTTTGACCTCTTTGATATGAAATGGTTGCTCGAGATTCGAGATTCATAGGTGGACGTGTAAGCCATCCCAGTTGAGAGTGTGATCCCTTTGCACCTTTTGACCTAAATGGTTGGAAAAGAATTGGAAGATCTGTAGCTGCATATCCTGGTGATTGTCTATTGTCTACAATCCCTGACTCAAAGAGGAGGCTCTGGATGTGATTCTTTCGCCTGCGACCATTTATTTTGATGTGGAAGAACCTGGTATTGGCGTCTCCTTCCCTAATGAATGTAAGGCGAGATCGTTGCCGTAGCCGCATTCTGTGAATCACAGCTAAGTCGAGAAGCCTGATCCGAAGCATAGATCTGAAGGATCTTTCTTCGTCAGATAACATTCTTTCTTCCTCGGCCTTATCGAAGCGGAAGATGAGCTCCCCCACAACGGCGAACTGCAGGCGGAGATCCCCCACAATCTGTTTGCTCCATGCCCTGAGTGCCTTTGCTGTTCTCGCAAGCTTCACCTGAAACATGAGGAAAGCGTCCTGCGATTCCACTGGCTTGTTCCAAGCTGAATGGACTACCTATAGGTAACCCGGCATTCCTGTCCAGAAGGATTCAAATCTGAAACCTAAGAATCTGCGGTGGGTAACAGCTCCCTGCAGCAACAGTGGACTATGATCCGACACGAGGGAGGATAATGCCTGAAGAAAACAGTCCGAGAACATAGCATCCCAATCAATCGCGCAAAGAACTCATCTATCCTCGTTAATGTGGAATTTTGCCTATCATTGGACCATATGAATCTCCTCCGTGAAGCTTCGATTTTGAGCCGACTCTATCTAGAGTCCTTTTGAATGCCGCCATACTTCTTCTATTAAGGTTGGAGTTACTTTTGTCACCGCCCGATAAATCATGTTGAAATCGCCTAGAAGAAGCCATTCAGGACGCATCTGTCCCTGCAGGGACTGAATTTCCTGAAGGAAGTCCAGCTTGTCTTGATCGGACTGTGGGCCGTATACCGCTGAACAGGACCATTTAGATCTGTCTTCCTTCATTTGGATGGTCGTCGAAATGGAATAGGACCCTGTTTGGACATCCTGTAGGAGGAAATGATCCTCAGAGGCCGCAAGCAAAATCCCCCCTCCCCCGGCGTCCCTTGCGCCGGGAGGAAACAGTGCTGGAGAGAAAATCTGGAACCTAACATTTCTGCAATTAGAGAATCCTGAATGGTCTGCAATTTTGTCTCCTGCAGACACACAATTGTTGCTTTTGAGACCTGCACCAGATGCTTAATTACTGCTCTTTTCGCCGGGGAGTTACATCCCCGGACATTCCAGCTTAATAAGTTGCAAGAGTGATGCGACATTGTTTGGTGTCACTGAGACCTCTGTCATGCAACAATGCAATGGGGACCTCCCTGCTCAATGCCTGTGTCACTCGGATTGGATCCAGGAGAGCCTGAAGAAATGAGAAAGACACTAATAGCACAACAACACAGGAAAGCTTAACCCTCCTCATCATATTTAATACTGAGGATTCAGAGTACAACATTCCTTCCTAGGACAGCTTAACCTTAGTTGACGTCAGAGGAATTATATAAGGCAGAACAACACAAAAGAGCCCCCCCCAGGCAGGCCATGACACATAGCAGTCACTAGCTTACAGACACCACAAGAAAAGAAACAGGTTTACTAGAGGAAGGAGAGGCTCGAAACTAGACTGGAAAGAAGACATGGAGAGGAACAAGGAGTCACCCTCAGGGAACAAGGAGGATGAGCTCCAGCCTTACAGACTCACAGTACTAGACATGGACAGAAGACCACTCTGACCGAGCCAGCTCAGCTCAATCAATCGGCGCGACCTCCCATTCGTCAGCCCCAGTTGCCTTCAGGATCTTCTTGGAGCGGTCCACCCCAGCTAAATCAGCCAGAGCTTGAATGGCCTCCTTTGTGAGCGGCTTTTGGAACATGCGCAGATATTTGTTGAAGAGATCAGCATTCATGCTACCATCATGGCCTTCGCCAGCAGGTAGAAGTCCCAATTTCCTTGCAATCTGCAACTGAGCCTTCGCTGTGGTGTTTAACTTGGCGGTCTTCTTACCTGCGAGTCTTGCACTTCTCCTCTCCTTACGGTCGAAAGGCGACCCCTGTGACTTGGCGACAACAAGGTGGTCAGACAGAAGAGGCGGCTAGAGAGACGCCTTGAGGGATGAGCGAAAAGCCTGGAGGGAGAGCTCTTGGCTGTCAACTGTCCTAGCTATGCTGCTTTGGAGAGAATCTGAACCCCTGCGCCCCTGGACTAAAGTTGCGTTTACTTCCTCTGTCATTGGGTCTGCCTTGGATTGAAGATCTGATTCCAAGAGCGAAATGTCCCGTGATGGAAGAACCCATTCATCTGCAACCGAAAACTGGGCGCCACTCAAAGGAGCAATTTCGCTATGCTCGACTGATGGCCCATGAAGCGCAGGAAACGGCTGAGAGGAAACATTACTGACATTGACCGGTGGGTCCATTTGCTTGTTGACAAACACTCCCTTGTGCCCTTCCTGAATAGCATCGCATCCGTCCTTTGTAGTCAGGACCTGGTGCGAAAGATCTCCACCTGGCTTGTCTGACTTGCCGTGCAGGCTTAGCGGTGTGCTGATAGGAACGAATGAAACTGACGGCGATAATGAGCGATTGCGCGAACGACCGCCTGAAAGCATCTAGGCCCCCATGTGGTTTAGGTTTTGGTAATTAATGACAATCAAGGTTAAAAAGACTAATGTTGTTTGTGAGTAAGTTGAAAACAGGAAAAATGTATTCTTCGGATGATGTCAGATGATCTCAAGTGCAAAAAGTGGAGCATGCATCAAGAAAAGCAAAAAAAACAAAGGTATAAAAGTTTAGAAGTATTCCTTGCCCTTTCCGTGCTAGGAGGAGTGGGGTCTTCGGCCCCCTTGCTGGCCCTGATAATGCTGAATTCCACAGCGAGGTGGAACGTCCCATCCCAAGGGGCGGCGACGCCTATCGTCATCGCCCGGCGGAGAACGCTCCCTGTGTCTGCCCGGGAAATGGAAGTCCTAGTGCACCACGCATGATACGTCCCCGTCAGCAGCTCCAAGCTTCGAGTTGAACACAAACTTCTTTGGCCACTCCTCACTGGAAGAGACCTCAGAAGGGTCCCTACTGACATCGCTTCCTGGGCTTACAGCCATGCCTTGAGGAGGGGTGGCAAAATGAGGCGCCGCAAAATCAAGCACCTGATCCAGATGTAGAAGAATTTTGTAAGCCAGCATCCTTGTAGGCGACCTGGCCCTTTGTGGCCCCTGGATGCCTAGCTCCAGAAAATCCAAGAACGGAGGCTCTGACGTGACTTGTTCCTTAATGAACAGCATGCTCGCCTTTGGCACAGCCGCCACATCCTTTCCCCACATCCAAACGCATACACAAGTCATTTCGACATCATTTACCGGTTGATCGAGTTATGCGTCAACAATCCCAGCGTCAAGCAGCAAGGGGGCAACGTCATGAGCGGACCAGACATGACGCGGGACTCCTTCTATGCAGAGACGAATCCTGTATCTTACTTGAGCCTCAATCGCTTGAGCCTGCCTAGTCCAAGGCATGACCTTAAGATCCACGCCTTCTTCCATGAATCTGGGCACCGCCAGAATGTTGTTCCTAAGCTCAAGAGAGTCACACCAGACAAAGTAACTTCTCGGAGTCGTCACACTGACGTTGAGCTTGTCTCTATTAACGTGGAACCTGTTCACCAAAATGCGCTGCAATTGCCGGATGGAGGTCTCCCGATCACCCAGATAGAGAAACATCACAGCGCATCGAGAATAATCCCTTTCTTTTGCAACAGCGCCTGGAATGAGGAGAACATGGCGGGACACCGTGTCGGCCTGTCCTCAGATCACCGGCTCAACATGGTGTTGTCGTTGGTTCCGCCCGAAGGAGAAGTCGGCCGGCTCAAAAGCGCAGCCGACGACCTTGGAGCTCTGCACCACCTTGCCTTATGCCCTGATCGCCCACAAAGCAGACACCTCGGCGGGGCCGAGCAGGACGCGATGAAGTGATCCAAGGCAAGAAATCTGAAGCATTTCCCCCAGGCTCTGCGCTTTAAAAGCTCGGCGAAGCTTGGAGTTGGCCTCGTTTTAAGAGACATCGAAGATGCAGTTGGGGCAGAATTATGAGCATTCAATTTTTGCTTCCTCCAGAAGTACCTAGGTTTGGCCAATTGCCAATCCTCATCATGAAGTCATGAGACCGGGAGGCAGAGACCGGACTGCACTAGCTCGTGGCTACGTGCCCTCTGGCAGAGAATTTGAGCGACAGGCGGGGAGAAGGCTTAATTGCCGGTTGTTGGACTGAAGCAGCAGAGGAATCGCCTGCGATCCGATCTTTTGCCAAGATTTTCTGCACCCTGCCCGCTTGAGGCCTGCAAAGCAGGCGCACATCCTGACCCTGCGCCCTATCCGAAGCAAGACGACATGCGAGGTCTGGAGAGCCGGAAATGAGAACATTCCCAAACTGCAGCCCTAAAGGATCCAGCTTTGGGGATCTAGGAGAAGCTCCACCGAGCACTTTGGAGTCTCTTGAAATCGAGTGAATCTCACGGAGACCAAGAATCTTCCAACGGCGAAGCTCCGCCATGCATTAAAGAAAGGAGTTTGAGGAATGACAAGACTCCAATTACATCGGATGAGAAAGAAAAGAACGAAAACTACATCCACACGCCGGAGTAGCTGCTCTGAGGCGTGACTTTACACATGTAACGAGTCCCGCCTTAAATCCTACCCCGCCGTTTTCTAACGCTATCGATGCATCTGTGAGAAGATCTTTGTCCACACCGATTCGCAAATGGGCAACGGCGAAGAGGTGTAAAGCGATTCAGTTACGATCCGCAGAGGGGGCGAAACCGAATTCGACCATCCTCTTGTCGCCAACCTATCCGCCGTGAGTAAGTCTGCCAGTACGAATAACCAAGCAAAAATCTACACACTCCTCTCAGGGCTTTCCAAATTTCTGCCATAGCTTGTCTTTAGACACGGACCCTGAATCGCACCAAGTAAGTGACCTAGCGGAGTAATCGCCGTGTCACGATCCATTTCCAAGATATGTCGTCCTGATTGTTTATGTACAGAGTAACCTGTTGAATGGCTTGCCATAGGTAATAGAACTCGTGGAGCTGAGTAACAGATGTGATCCTTCTGAGGGGAATGGTCCATACATCATTGGACAACTCTTCATAAACGGATTTCATCCTCTTTCGAACAATACGATAGCAATTTGGCACCATATCTCTCGGAGCTTTTCCATTTAGCCAGTGCGAGGTCCAGAATCTAGCCATCTTCTTGGGGATAAGGACGATATGAGCTGAATTAAGAAGATGCAGATGCCGTGATCGGCATTCATAAAACTGCGCGATGGTTGCCATCAAGTCCTCTTGAATGATCGTCCAACAGGATGTATAAACTTCCCAATGAACCCATCTGGACCTGTAGCCTTTTCAGGCGAAAGCGCAAAAATCACCTGTTTGACCTCTTTGATATGAAATGGTTGCTCGAGCTGCTCGAGATTCATAATTTGGACGTAAGCCATCCCAGATTGAGAGTGTGATCCTTTGCACCTTTTGACCTAAATGGTTGGAAAAGAATTGGAAGATCTCAGAGTCGCATATCCCGGTGATTGTCTATTGTCTACAATCCCCGACTCAAAGAGGAGGCTCGATGTGATTCTTTCGCTGCGACCATTTATTTTGATGTGGAAGAACCTCGTATTGGCGCTCCTTCCTAATGATGTGGGCGAGATCGCTTCAGTAGTCGCATTCTGTGAATCACGCCTAAGTCGAGAAGCCCGATCAAAGCATAGATCTGAAGGATCTTTCTTCGCCGATAACATTCTTTCTTCCTCGGCCTTATCGGCGGAAGATGAGCTCCCCACAACGGCGAATCGCAGCGGAGATCCCCACAATCTGTTTGCTCCATGCCCCGA
The DNA here is from genome assembly GCA_036346375.1 of Guadua angustifolia. Classification (NCBI taxonomy): domain Eukaryota; kingdom Viridiplantae; phylum Streptophyta; class Magnoliopsida; order Poales; family Poaceae; genus Guadua; species Guadua angustifolia. The sequence continues at coordinate 10,322,198 of CM070515.1, read as the reverse complement.
GTGCCTTTTGTTGTTCTCGCAAGCTTCACCAAACATGAGGAAAGCGCCCTGCGATTCCATCGCTTGTTCCTGTCAATGGACTACCTATAGGTAACCCGGCATTCTGCCCGAAGGATTCAAATCAAACCTAAGAATCTGCGGTGGGTACTTGAGCTCCTGCAAAGAATAAAGTGGACTATGATCCGAACACGAGGAGGATAATGCAAGAAAAAACAGTCGAGAACATAGCATCCCAATCAACTGACGCAAAGAACCTGTCTATCCTCGTTAATGTGGAATTTTGCCTATCATTGGACCATATGAATCTCCTCCCGTGAAGCCTGATTCTTTGAGCTGGACTCTATCTAGAGTCCTTTTGAATGCCGCCATACTTCTTCTATTAAGGTTGGAGTTACTTTTGTCACCACCGATAAATCATGTTGAAATCGCTTAGAAGAAGCCATTCAGACGATCTGTCCTCGCAGGACTGAATTTCTGAAGGAAGTCCAGCTTGTCTTGATCGGATGTGGGTCAGATATCATTGAACAGACCATTTAGATCTGTCTTCCTTCATTTGGATGGTCGTCGAAATGGAATAGGACCTGTTTGGACATCCTCAGAGGAGGAAATGATCCTCGAGGCCGCAAGCAAATCCCCCTCCCCGGCGCCCCTTGCCGGAGGAAGAAGCTGATCTTTGGAGAGAAAATCTGGAACCTAACATTTCTGCAATTAGAGAATCCTGAATGGTGCGCAATTTTGTCTCCGCAGACACACAATTGTTGCTTTTGAGACCTGCACAGATGCTTAATTATGCGCTTTTCACGGGGAGTTACATCCCCGGACATTCCAGCTTAATAAGTTGCAAGAGTGATGCGACATTGTTTGGTGTCACTGAGACCTCTGTCATGCAACAATGCAATGGGGACCTCCTGCTCAGTGCCTGTGGCTCGGATTGGATCCAGGAGAGCCTGAAGAAATGAGAAAGACACAAATAGCACAGCATCACAGGAAAGCTTAACCGTCCTCATCATATTTAATACTGAGGATTCAGAGTACAACATTCCTTCCTAGGACAGCTTAACCTTAGTTGACGTCAGAGGAATTATATAAGGCAGAACAACACAAAAGAGCCCCCTCCCAGGCAGGCCATGACACATAGCAGTCACTAGCTTACAGACACCACAGCAAAAGAAAACAGGTTTACTAGAGGAAGGAGAGGCCTGGAAACTAGACTGGAAAGAAGACATGGAGAGGAACAAGGAGTCACCCTCAGGGAACAAGGGAGGATGAGCTCCAGCCTTACAGACTACAGTACTAGACATGGACAGAAGACCACTCTGACCGAGCCAGCTCAGCTCAATCAATCGGCGCGACCTCCCATTCGTCAGCCCCAGTTGCCTTCAGGATCTTCTTGGAGCGGTCCACCCCAGCTAAATCAGCCAGAGCTTGAATGGCCTCCTTTGTGAGCGGCTTTTGGAACATGCGCAGATATTTGTTGAAGAGATCAGCATTCATGCTACCATCATGGCCTTCGCCAGCAGGTAGAAGTCCCAATTTCCTTGCAATCTGAATCGAGCCTTCATTGTGGTGTTTAACTTGGCGGTCTTCTTACCTGTGAGTCTTGCACTTCTCCTCTCCTTGTCTGTGACTTAGCGACAACAAGGTGGTCAGATGAAGAGGCGGCTAGAGACGCCTTGAGGATGAGCGAAAAGCCGGAGGAGAGCTCTTGGTGTCAACTGTCCTAGCTATGCTGCTTTGGAGAGAATCTGAACCCTTACTGGACTAAAGTTGGTATTTCCTCTGTCATTGGGTCTGCCTTGGATTGAAGATCTGATTCCAAGAGCGAAATGTCCCGTGATGGAAGAACCCATTCATCTGCAATCGAAAACTGGGCGCCACTCAAAGGAGCAATTTCGCTATGCTCGACTGATGGCCCATGAAGCGCAGGAAACGGCTGAGAGGAAACATTACTGACATTGACCGGTGGGTCCATTTGCTTGTTGACAAACACTCCCTTGTGCCCTTCCTGAATAGCATCGCATCCGTCCTTTGTAGTCAGGACCTGGTGCGAAAGATCTCCACCTTGCTTGTCTGACTTGCCGTGCAGGCTTAGCGGTGTGCTGATAGGAACGAATGAAACCGACGGCGATAATGAGCGACATGCGAACGGCCGCCGAAGCATCTAGGCCCCCATGTGGTTTAGGTTTTGGTAATTAATGACAATCAAGGTTAAAAAGACTAATGTTGTTTGTGAGTAAGTTGAAAACAGAAAAATGTATTCTTCGGATGATGTCGATGATCTCAAGTGCAAAAGTGGAGCATGCATCAAGAAAAGCAAAAAAACAAAGGTATAAAAGTTTAGAAGTATTCCTTGCCCTTTCCGTGCTAGGAGGTGGGGTCTTCGCCCCTTGCTGCCCCCGATAATGCTGAATTCCACGCCGAGGTGGAGCGCCCCATCCCAAAGCGGCGGCGCTATCGCCATCGCCCGGCGAGAACGCCTCGTGGTTCCGCCGAAATGGAAGTCCTAGTGCACCACGCATGATACGCCCCCGTCAGCGGCTCCAAGCTTCGAGTTGAACACAAACTTCTTTGGCCCTCCTCACCGGAAGAGACCTCGGAAGGGTCCCTACCGACATCGCTTCGGGCTTACAGACCATGCCTTGAGGAGGGTGGCAAAATGAGCGCCATAAAATCAAGCACACGATCCAGATGTAGAAGAATTTTGTAAGCCAAAGATCCTGTAGCGACACTGCCCTTTGTGGCCTGGATGCCTAGCTCGAAAAAATCCAAGAACGGAGGCTCGACGTGACTTGTTCCTTAATGAACAGCATGCTCGCCTTTGGCACATTCGCCACATCCTTTCCCCACATCCAAACGCATACACAAGTCATTTCGACATCATTTACGGTTGATCGAAGTTGTCGTCAACAATCCCAAATCAAGCGAGCAAAGGGCAACGCCATGAGCGGACCCGGACATGACGCGGGACTCCTTCTATGCAGAGCGAATCTCAGATCTTACTTGAGCCTCAATCGCTGAGCTCGCCTAGTCAAGGCATGACCTTAAGATCCACGCCTTCTTCCATGAATCAGGCACGCTGAATGTTGTTCCTAAGCTCAAGAGAGTCACACCGGACAAAGTAACTTCCGAGTCGTCACATCGACGTTGAGCTTGTCTCTATTAACGTGGAACCTGTTCACCAAAATGCGCTGCAATTGCCGGATGGAGGTCTCCCGATCACCCAGATAGAGAAACATCACAACAAGATCGAGAATAATCCTTTCTTTTACAAATACCGAATGAGGAGAACATGGCGGGACACCAGGTCGGGCCTGTCCTCAGGATCACCTGGCCTGAACATGGTGTTGTCGTTGGTTCTGGCCCTGGAAGGAGAAGTCGGCCGGCTCAAAAGCGCAGCCGACGACCTTGGAGCTCTGCACCACCTTGCCTTATGCCCTGATCGCCCACAAAGCAGACACCTCGGCGGGGCCGAGCAGGACGCGATGAAGTGATCCAAGGCAAGAAATCTGAAACATTTCCCCAGGCTCTGCGCTTTAAAAGCTCGCGAAGCTTGAGTTAGCCTCGTTTAAGAGACATCGAAGATGCGCTTTGAGATTTTATGAGCATTCAATTTTGCTTCCTCAATTACCTAGGTTTGGCCCAAATAATCCTCATCATGAAGTCATGAGACTGGGGAGACAAAGACGGACTGCACTAGTTGTGGCTACGTGCCCCAAAGAAGATAATTTGAGCGACGGGCGGGGAGAAGGCTTAATTGCGGTTGTTGGATCAAGCGGCAGAGAATCGCTCATGATCCGATCTTTTGCCAAGATTTTTCGCACTCGCCGCTTGAGGCTCGCCAAGCAAAGCACATCCCCACTGCGCCCTATCCAGAAGCAAGACGACATGCGAGGTCTGGAGAGCCGGAAATGAGAACATTCCCAAACTGCAGCCCTAAAGGATCCAGCTTTGGGGGATCCTAGGGAGCACCCTTGCGTGAATCGACCCCTACATCTGGAAGCTCCACCGGAGCACTGGAGTCCTGCGAAATCGGAGCTGAATCTACGGAGACCAGTAAATCTTCCACGTCCTCGCCGGAGAAGCCAGAGGATGCCCTAGCCGAACCAAAGGAAATAGCAGATGGCGGACTAGGCGGGGAAGCCGGAGCGGTGGATGGGGAAGGAATCTCCAGGGCGGATTTGGCTACTTGGGGAGCGGATTTGAAAAGCGGGGACTGGGGCTCGAGAGCGCTCATGACGGGAAGCAATTTCTTCAACTCTAGGGACAAACAAGAAAGTCTAATCGCCAAAGTTATGAGAAGCTACTGTAGGTAAGCTTTTGGCTTTCAGCTTCTCCATGCTATGGGTGGCTGCATAACCAATAGAGAATCTGTCCCAAACACGCTCTTATTCTAGACGGGAGGGCCAGCTATATAAGCCTTGACTTCCGTGCTTATAAAGGGCAGGCAAGGTGCCACCATGCAACCCTAGTCTCTTGCGCACTGCCCTAATTCCAACCTAGCTAAACGCCTAAACCCTAGCAACAGCCGCTCCATGCCTTGCACTAGCCATCATCGTCTGCCCTAACTGCTGCAGACAAGGACTGCCGCGGCAAGGGAAAAGCCTGCCTACCATGGTTTGGAAAGTTGCTGTCGCGGCAAGCAAATTGGTAGTTGTAGTAAGGCGGTTCGATGCCACGTTGATGCTGCTGCCTTGGGGCTGTTGATGCTGTTGCCTTGGGGCTGTTGCGGTAAGGTCAAACACCACCACCATGGCAAGTGGAAAGGCTGCCGCGGCAAGGGTTTGCCACGGCAGAGGGACTGGATCTGAGGAAGGAGGAAGAGGTAGAGGATCGTACTCGTCGCGGTTTCTTTGTCGGTTCTTGATCCATTTCATGGGTAACCCTTCAAAACTCTTATCTTGTAGATTACATTTTATATGGATTAATTCAATAATTAGGGCAAAATTAGCTTCGTGGATTGTGCCAATTCTTGTTTTAGAGTTCATGGGTTTTTAGGGTTTCGAGCAATGTAGGTCTAATCGTTTAATTTTCAAGGGCCTTGGGGGCAGAATCCGGAAATGTGATGTACTAAAGAGTTGTATCTAACTTTCTAATCTTTCCCACAAGCTTAAGATAGCTAAATTATATTGGATAGATTGCATTTTATGGCCTTTGGATCTCTGCTATCCCCTTAGATCTGCCATTGTTTTGAATGGTTTAGACATTGAAGATGATCAAATTAGGTCTAGTCAATAACTAGAGAATTTTAGAAAATTTAATAATATTCGAGAGATTGTTTGACCACATATTTTGGTCAGGTAGGTTGGCTTATTCATTGAATCGCTGCAACTGGACAATGTTGTGGACTTGTGGTAATTCGTAGATTAAAAATAGATGATGGCTCAATTAGTGTTGGTGTATAATATGTAAGCCGTAGTTCCTGTTCAAGCTTTCCATAGAGTGCTAGAATGTTGGGTTTGGGTAAGTGGTTTGGGCATTGTGCTTCTAGGAAGGTTGCTGTCGAGGAATCTATCGTCATTGGTAGCAGTTGTATTAGTTTGCAAATTAAAATTAGTAGATGGCCAAATTAAATTGTGGTTATAACTATGAAAAGTTAGATAATTTTTGGTAGTTTCCAGAAGTGGTATGGTTTGCTAATTTTGTGGTGTAGATAAATAGATACAAAATTATTAAGCTCGTTGTCCAGTAATGCAACAGAACAATCGTTGGGGTTAAAAACGAAGAGGCCTACATGGATTAACAAGGGATATTGGCTAACTAGAAATCTGTATGAAATTTTGTGTAGATTCCATAAAAATATATTGTTTAATAAGTTTGGATCCCTGGGCGAGTTTCGGTAAATCAGGGAGATGAGAGAGAGAGAGAGAGAGAGAGAGAGAGAGGCGTGTTTAAGCGTAGAAGCATGCGATCTAGGCCCTTGCATGAAACTTATAGGCTAAAATAAAGTGAATTGTTTATATTTTTAGTCTAAAATGTAAACAAGATGATCTGTACACCTCTTAATGATTGCTCCACAAATCAGGTCCACCAACTAATGCTTAGGTCCCAAACACCCCTTACTTGCATGTTACGGATGTGTATTGAGGTGTTGTACCATGATTGCTATCAGGTTCTAATGCTTAGGTTTGATGGTTGATCACTGGTCATCATATCTTTCTTCACGATTAAGACAAGTGCATGCATGGTAATAGTGGAGGTTAATACCCCATGTGAAAGAGGATGTGACGAGTGGTTCATCGACGACTGAATACTCCACTATACCGGTATAATCTATAGTTATAGATGCATCCACATTTCGTTGCATGAAAGAGGAACAGGAGAATGCAATTTACAGGTATGAGATCATTGAATATAATATATTGATGCCACTGTTTTATAATGTACTTGTTGAGTCTTTGGACTCACCTTTTGATTTGTTGTTGTTTTTAGGTGAATGTAGGTGGCGTTTGGTTGGGTGGATAGGATATAGCCATCTGTGGATTTGGAGTCATCCAATTGTTTGGATGAGTGGATGGGTGAGATATGGTCATCCAAGCCTCACTTTTAGAATATTGCGGAACTCGGGAAATTCAGGTCTGGATATAGCCATCCATGTAAAAAGGCCGCGAACCGTTCTTCGAACTCATCCAATTTGTTGCATAAAGAGGTGCACTCGGTCAAATTCAAATTTCGTGGTTAGTAGCCGATCCACTAAATTTTCGTTCTCATCGGAAGATCGCCAACCCCTATGCGCATCATAAAATTGAAATTCCTTCAACTAAATTTTGTCATAAAGAGGTGTACTCGGTCAAAAAACACATTTTAGTCAAAATTTGACCAAAAATTTCAAACCAAAATTCGAAACCTTGATTACAACTAGCCCATCCATCCTTATCCATCCAATCAAATAAAAATTTGGCTCATCCTATCTATTCTCATCCATCTAACCAAATAAAAAATTGACTCATCCATATCCACCCAACCAAACAACCACCTGGATAGCTCCATCCCATCTAGCCTAGATGGCTATATCCCATCCAATCTCATCCATACAATCAAACACACCCATAGAAGGCGACATGCATGGGTGGGAGTAGCACATCCATTGCATGTATAATCAATAGTTTATGTATGACTTTTAATTGTTACATTTAGACTTTAATGGTACGCTTAGCTAGTTAGTCTTAATAATAGACCGTAATGGTAACATTTAGACATGCACGAATAATGCAGTTTATAAACATTAATAAAGCGGTTGTTTATCTTTATATCTATGCTAGTTGTGTATGCTAGATAATGCTCCTAGGCGCATGGTTCCAAGTGTCCTCAAGCACAAGGTCCCGCGTTCTTATGCGCGAGGACCCAATCTTTTATACATATTGATTAATTTCATTCTTGGTATGAATCTTTTAGAATGTAGACCATTAATGTCATGTGGGTTATCTGTTATGCCTAGTATATCTAGGAAATGTATTTTTGAAATTTGTAATGGTGGTTTAAATTTGGAGTTAAAGTGGATAGTAGTAGCTTTTCAGGCTCAATGTCGGACTGTGGTGTTACATAGTTGGAGCATGAGAATGTGATAGTACATTGGGAGGATAGCTAGTGCACTAAAAAAATGAATTACACATGAGTGATCAAAGTGAAACAGATTGCATATGCTTGCCGCCAGATCTTGAACCTTGATAGACAGCATCTGGGAGATGAACTGGCAGGATTCTAGTTGTGTTACTTGTGTACCATCCAAATGATGTTGTCTGATATACTTCCTGTGTAAAAATAGGCCTGAGCAGAAGGCTTAGGCCCTGTTTGTTTCGGCTTAGGCTTTTTGGCTTTTAACTTAAAGCTAGCTTTTTGGCTTAATGAGCTTTCAAGGGTATATTTGTTTAGGCTTGAGCTTGAGCTTATTTGGCTTCTAGACCTCTATAAGCCATAAACCAAAACAAATGTATTTTTTTAGCAGACGGAGAGAAAAAGCTCCAATCTAATTTGCACTCTGAGAGAAGCAAGGAAAACGATATTTCTCGGGCCATTGGAGCTTCGAAAATCCCACTTCACGATACCCTTACAACTTAACTATTATTTACTGAAAAATTGCCATCCTCATCCAAACTCAAAGAAGTCAAATAGTTTCTCCGGCTCAAATGACTTCTCCTCCAAAGACCAAAATTTAAACAAACACAACCTAAGCCATGGGCTTTTAAGCCAAGTCGCGTTGTTTGGCACCTTAGCTTTTTGATGGGTTGGATAGTGTAGCTTATTGTTGAAAAGTCTGAAATACCCTTTAAGATTGTGAGGGAGAGGGAGACACCCTTGAACATGGTAGTGCTTGATTTCGTCGCCGATGTTGGAGAGCAGGTGTCCAGAGACGCCGGCTGGTTGCTATGGAGGAGGGAGTCGGACGGAGGAGGCGGCCAGGGCGGTTCTTTGTGGAGGTGCCGTCGTCGAATTCCCGCTAAACCCTAGTCGCCAGAGCATGAGGAGTATGCGCCAGGATCAAGGCCATCGGGGAGAGAGGAGCAAAAAACGAAGAAGTTTCCTTTTTATATGAATGGCTTTGGTGGGTAAATATGTTACACCTTCAATGGCAAATACAAATTTCAATCCGCAAAAGCCAAAAAAAGCCACCTTACATTGGCTTTTGGCTTTTAGTTCATGGGAGGTTTTTGGCTTTTTTTAAACCCGGCTTAAAAGCTATCTGTTTGTTTCAGTTTTTAGCTTTTTGGCTTTTAAGCCAGTAAAAAAGCCGAAACAAACAGGACCTTAGACACATCAAAGCAAATTTTGTTGTTCGTTCTCATCTCCTAAAACTCAATACAGAGAAAAGAGCCACCTAAGGTCAATTAGCTTGCCTTATAGGCCTCACTAAAATTGAATAGGAGCTGCACAGCCTAGAGGCATGCATCTCTTCACCCTCCATGAACATCGAGACAATATTTTATGGTCTGAGGAGCCTTGGAGACATCTACGGCACTATTGAGGAGATCATGTGCCTGCGGCCAGCCTAGCAACCAAGTTTGCTCCTCCCAGCAAAGGAAAATGCTGGACGGATCCCTTGAGCTATTGGACCTGTGTAACGCTATGCATGAGGACTTCGCCGAGTTGAATGCCATCATCCAGGATCTGCAAGTGGCTCTCAGAAAAGGAGATGCTACAGCCGTTCAAGTCAAGATCCAGTCTTACACGCGCTTGGTGAAGAAACATTTCAAGAAGACTGCGAAGAAGGTTACTTCTGACAAGGAGGATTGCAGGATGGTTAGCCTGTTGAGAGAGGCTAGAGAGATCATTACCTCTCTACTGGAGTCAACATTGCACCTCTTGTACAAGCAAATTGCAATGCCAAAATGATCTCTCGTCCCCAAGGCATTCCAGAAGAAAGTTGTTTGCAAGGAGGAGCAGTTGCAGGTGCTAGAGTGCAGCATCGGAGATCTTGAGGCTGGAGCAGGACTTCTGTTCAGGATATTGGTCAAGCTCATAGATACTCCACAAGACCTGTCACTCTTGAAACCAAGAGATTGCATGCACCTTTTAGAGGATTTGTCGATCGTTATATTGTTTTTTTTTCCAATTTTAAACTTGTGCAGATGTACAGAAATTTGCCAAATGAAAACCAAAGTTTTGTTCTAGTTCATGTTGTCAATTTACTACTTCAGGCATGCTTCCAATCTCATTAATATCACAACGATATTGTTTGCTCCATGGCTAAAAGCTATAGTACAGTTACCAAAAATGTGGTTCATCTGAGTCATGGTACAGGATTTGGGTCGTGGTTCGCCACCTTTTCTTCTAATTTCACTGCAAACACGAACCCCATACCCTAAACCAGTTCGGGTTTGACGAATCCGGTTCATGATTCACAGAGGCTTACAGCGAATCCGATAACTATGATCTATAAATAATACAAGGAATATACAGGATATTTGCTGATCAAAAAACATAATTAAAAAGGCTGCATATATTTCAGTCACAAGTAAATTCTTCATCTTATGGGAAATGCTTATTTATGCGCAACTGTTTGGTATGGTTCGCATGTAAATATTATTTTCAGGAATACAGGTCAAATGCAGCTTAGTTTGATTTTTCAAATAGCGATGTTGCCTCAACACCTGTTTAAGAATGCAATTTGTACACTGATGCATTCCTTGTCCGGTGGATCTGGCCCTATATAGGTAATATGCCAGCTCCAAGCTACAAGGTTTATACTCGTAGTTAACGCACAGCTGGTGCTAACAGAGACCTGATCTGTGTCAATAATTGCCTGAAAACAGGCTACACCACATGTATCAGAAAGGGGGAAAAGAAGGCTCATTTTAGACCCCCGAGGTAATAAGCTAAATTCAATTAGAATATTTCTGCAGTAATTGGAACATGAGAAAGTAAGGAACACACTTGAGACTCCTAGAGCAGAAAAAACGTGTGCTGCTCATGGCTTCTCTCTCTCTCTCTCTCTCTCTCTCTCTCTCTCATTTTCAAGATCTGCTGCGAGTTGCGACATAAATCTGAGACCGGGACCTTAATACACAACATATAGGAGGTCAAATAGCAAGGTTATGCCTATTTCAAAAAAAAAAATAGCAAGGTTATGTGTTTACCATTGGAAACTTGCCATGATCTCATTTGCTTCCTGTTCATAGGCAGACTTTCTCCAAAGGGACAAGGCAATCAAACCTCTTTCTTTCATTCTTATCTAGTTGTTTTCGTTTATTTCTAACAGTACAGATTACAAATTTATTCATGTTTCAGTCGATTCTAAACTAACATTTTTTCATTAATTAGTCATGCTATAACTCATGATGTCAGAACAGTATAAGTAGACTGTGAATTCATGAAGTTTAGGCCTGTTTGCACAAACTTCTGGTCTTTGATAGCCCAAATTGTTGAGATTCTATACACATTAGCTAATAGCATTGCAGTTTCTTGCACACACCACAATGCAGATATACAAGAAAATTTGTAGTTACTCATCTGTGTTTTGACGCACAGATCTGCATCAGAAAATACTTCCATAGGTTTGTTGAAATCCCTCTTCTCAAAAGTATATGTCAGTTTGCTTGGACTGCGCCTTGAGATCCTTCAATTTCTTTAAGATGTTTGCGAAATAATCCTGCAAGTACTTCTCTAAGGTGAGGATATCCTTCGCATCCACCCCAAGAAGCTGGTATGTCTCATTCATTGGAACTGAGAAAACTATGTCACTGGAGAGCACCTGGATTATAAAAATGCAAATCCTTCTTGTTAGCTTTCACAAGCTTTGACATATATTGTACCGTTACTGAATTACATGTACACTGCATATAAAAGGCCTAGATGGGAACCTCTGAAAATGCCAGCCTGTCAGCCACATCGTTTGTCCACTGGAAGAATCGTGTCAATTGACGAGTAAATCTCAAGACTGCAACTGGGACGGTAGTTACATTGGCATCTTGCCCAGCCAACCTCTCACACAATGTAATCACCTGAAGAGGCAAAATAAAATGAAAGGATAAATAATACTATTCCAACTCCCAGAAGCCATCATTTGGTACATTCTCAAAAACAGAATGAAACGCATGAAAGACAAGATAACATTCCCTGCAAAAATAGACATGTTATACTAATTATTCATTCATGTGAAGCCAACATTAAATTGATACACCAAACTTTCCTGAACATAATATACACTTCATTTCCTTAAAAAGCTATATAGTTCATCACCTCTTGAGTTGTCCAAGCACGTGGTCCAGCAAAAGTTAAGAGTTTCTTGCTAGCCTTCTCGTTCCGCATAGCAATAAATGTCAGTCGAGCTACATCCTATAATCACACCAGAGAAGTTGCGTCAAAGGAAAGCCACTTTGAAGAGAGCCTGGTACAAAGAGATCCACGATTTCGTTTTTCAGTGGAGGACAAAAGATAACCTGGGTATCCATGTAAGCAATCCGAGTGGGAGCATCAGTTCCCCAAACCGACTTTTCTTCTAGTATAGGCACAGCATATTGCCCAATTAGGCCCTGTTGCAACCAAGATTTGACAGAAATTCATTTCTGGAAATGACAGGCAAAAATGACTGGAAGGTGTACCAACTGTCAACTCTAAGTCACATCATTGCTTTCATTTTTACTTGTTTAGGTCTATGGTGATTTATGAACAATACATAGTTGCTTTAAAAAGGAACTGCCTTTTGCAGTCTAACATCAGCATATTTCACAAGGATCATTTATATTCTAAGAACGTAGTTTCCTGACCAAATATATAGAACCTTAGGGAAAGGAACACATCTACCTGCATGAAACCACACAAACGGATGATGATGTAGTCCAGACCAGTATCCTGAATAAACTTCTCTGTACAATGCTTGATTTCCATCAAGGGAACCTCGGGATGCTTGTCGCAATTATGGATGGAGTAGAACACATACTTTTGAATACCCATGGCCTTAGCACACTGTATTAGAGCAACCTTTCCTTCCCAATCTACCTAAATAGAATAACCATGAGAATAACTGAAACTAAAACCGTTTAATGAGTCGATAGAACATATGTCACAATAAAAGCAAACCATTCTTCTCTATATTTTTTTAGAGAATATGCTGGTAACATACCGTCCGAATGGGTTCTTCTGGTCGTCCTGTTGCGCAGTCAATGACGGTATGAATACCAACAAGCGTGGCAGGTATCGTCTCCGGCCTGCTGAGGTCGGCCTAAATCAGTTACAAGACGAAGCGCACATAAATGATCATGAGACGGATTTGCAATGTGGTACCCCAAATTACATAAAGCAGGAAGAATTGAACAGCGAAGTGAATGCGTTGTAACAGGAACAATTAATCACAGTGCAAACCTACATTGACCACAGTGGCACCCCAGTCCCGGAGGAAATCGGCAGGCGCCGGGCGGGGCCTGACGAGGCACCTCACATCGTAGCCCTCGTCCAGAGCCCTCCTGACCACCTGCCGGCCCAGCGTCCCGGTGGCGCCGACCACCAGTACGCTCGTCGGCCTGACGGGCGTCCCCTGCGCAATGCTGGTCGGAACCACAGCCTGCGCGTTGCAGGCCACCACCAGCCTGCAGCAGGATCCACCTGAAGAACCAACACACACTGTGTTACCTTACAGAGTTCGTTGGTCCATGGGAGGCAAAAGGGGGCTACCTTTTGGTGGGCGGAGGAGGAGTTGAGGGCGCGGCGGCGAGCGGGCGGTCCGGGAGAGGACGCGGCGGCCTGGGGAGGTGAACTGAGAGGGCAGCGCGGCGAGGCTGGTCGACGCCATCTCGTAGGCCGAGGTGGTTGTTGCCGTGGTGTTGCTAGCTCGTCGGGGTTTTGGTTTTGGTCGGGGACAGCGGCACAGCGCCAAGGAGTGGTGGAGAGGGGATGCGGAGCAGCCGATGCCCGTCGCGCCACGTCCACCGCCATCCCGTCATCCGTTTCCTCTTCCGTCTCTTTACCGCTACGGCGTTCCGCCAACCACGTCGCAAATCCGAACTCCTTGTAAATGTGCAATAGGCCATAGAACACATGATTGAGGAAATACGTCTTTAGTTTTGGCTGAGAGCAACGTGCGCGCGGACGCCGGGTCCACCGCCTTCCTCGCCGGCACCCTCAGCCTCAAGGAGGAGAACGAGGTGCGTTTCATGGTGGGGGGTTTCTCCAACAACTCATCCTGCGTTCATTCATGGACTCTGCCCTTCACTACAGTATTTTGATTGGATCTCGAATTCTTGAGACTCTTAACTATTTGCCACTTTTATTCGGCCAGTATAAGATTTACCACATCGGTGACTTCATATAATCATGGCGTGTCGATGACTCATATTAATTGACACTCCGTAAGAGTGGCAAATAGTTAATTATTCCTGAATTCTTTGTGTCCAAGTAGGTTCACCTGATCCGGCTGTCGCCGGCGAAGAACAAGCTCGTGTGCGACGGGCAGTTCTACCACCCCAACGAGATCTGGGACCTCAAGTCATGCCCCTTCGATCACATGGTCTTATCCACAATCTACTCGTCTGGTAAAAAAAATTCTCTTTTTTCTTTTTGTGTGGTGCATTGACCATTGCAAGATGCAAATCAGAGGCGTTTTGCGTGTTATGGTGTGAATGGCAGGTGAGTGTTATGGTGCCTCTGTTTGGAAAATCCCTGAGCTGTATGGGCAGTCAAACTCACCGCAGCTTGAGCAACTCTTTGCGCTCGATGAGCATACGGCCCAGATAAGATGGTGCGCTCTTGTTTCTGTTAAAGCTAAGTGCCTGTTCTAGAGCTTTTAATCTTCTTGCCACAGAAGACTTCTTTCTACCTGGATTCGAGACATAGATGTAATCAAAATTTAGTTGATGAATACAATTTTTCATTTTAACAATGTCCAAGCCATATTCTGCTTATTAGTAAATGCCAAACTTGGATTTCCTTTTTGTTTTCGGAGGTGAATTTAGTTAAAATTAAACAACAAACTGTAAAGCTCTGATTATGAATGTCGTGATGTGACTATGCAAGGGTTTTTTTTCTCGAACGCGCAGGAAAACTACGCATCATTATATTAAGAAGGAAAAGGGTTCTAGTACAGAAAATAAAAACAAAAAAAAGAAAAAACACAAACACAGATTCGATAAAAATAAAAACAAAAACACAAACACAGATTCAATAGGCACTATTGAAGACCCTTAAGGCCATAAGCTACTAAGGCCTTTAGCCCCCGCCAAACTCCACAACTTAGCATCATCCCTAATTTCTTGCAAAAGACAGCCCGCATTAGGCGAGGCACCATCAAACACACAGCCAATCCTATGCTTCCAAATCCTCTAGGCAACGAGCACAACCAAAGAGTTAAATCCCTTGCAATGCTGGTGAGGCACCCGATGTAGAGCAAACTTCCACCAATCCACGAAAACCTTATCATTGGGCGTGAGAGTTAGTTGCTGGAGTCCAACCAGGGAAAGAATTGAAAACCAAACAACTCTTGAGAACACACAAGATGTCAATAAGTGTTGTATGTCCTCCTCTTCTTGGCCACAGAGAGGACATTGCTCCGGGTGCTCCAAACCTCTTCTCGCCAAGCGATCAGCAGTCCAGCACTTATTAAGAGAGACTAACCACAAGAAGACCTTGCAGCGCGGTGGAGCCCAAGTTTTCCAAATTTCTTTCCAAGAAGCAAATTCCACCGCCCCCACAAAGAAACGGCAATACGTAGATTTTGTAGAGAAAAGACCAAAAGAGGCTGGAGTTCAAAACGGTGATACGCAAGGGTTTTACTAATTGGGTTGCACTGAACATTTCAATTCAGCATAGCATACCTCAATTGTTTCAAACCACATAACTACCATTAAAGCAATGCAAGAATTAATCATGTGTCTCGCTTTCTGTGGTTCTCACAATATAATTTTAATTTTCACTACTATGGTTCTCCTGAGCTAAAATTTCTAAACAAGTTTTGATTTCTCTTCATAATCTTATAAGTTGATCATATTATGCTATGCATATACTTTTTATTAGCTCTTTACATATATCAATATTTTCTCGGAGACACCATACTTAGACAATACCTCCAAGCTAGTTTATTTTTGCAGTGTCCTCTCTTGGCCACTAGGGAAGCACGATAAGCTAATTAGCATTGATGACAGAAATATTTATCTCTAGAACATAGACACATCAAACAAGTCAGCCAAGGTGTGGCCATCATCTTTTTGTTTACCAAGATTACATCAACATAATTACATAATCTTTTGGTTGTTTCTAAGCACTAAGTTTAGTTTCAGGTCATGAAAATTGAAGGATCAATATATTTAGAAGCATCGGTTTAGGTACTTCATCATGGTCTTAATTTGTGCTCCAATGTTACAGGTGATATCACAGGGTTCTACTGACATGCTTCCCAATTCATGTAGTGGAGCTTGGGATCCACACAATCACGACCCAATTGCTGCAATAACTGATTAATCACTTCACTGCTGGGATCTCCGCTCTATGAAGTTAATACTTTGAGAATCTTGAGCTTATTAGATTTTATAAGCACATAGTCTGTAGTTTAGATGTTCAATTGTTGCACTTATATCTTTATTTGTGAACAAATTATTATCAGGAAATCAAATGCAATTGAACATGTACATATTGCGGATGTGGATTATAACCCCAAGAAGCAAAGCATAATTGTGAGTATGATACTTCTCATTTTTTTCAGATCCAACAATAGTTCATTTTCTTCAGTCAGGACTCAGGAGAGGAGCATGCTTATGTTTTGCCTTTCTGTAGTGAAAATGGAAAAGGATATTTTTGTGTTACTTTCTTTTCTTTGTTACCTTTCAACTTTGTTTTGTCTTCATTTTGATTACGGATTTTGCAGAATTGTTTTTGTCTTGCATTAGTAGTAAGTAGCATGACTAATATTCACTCCGGGTATGCCTTTACTTGTTACTTAGTTATTGTTCAATCAAATGTTAAGCCTTGATTGAGTTTTACCAATAAATTTGATTTTTTACTATTTTATAATAAAATTAATTTAATCTAGCTGAATCCCCAAATCCCATTTCATAGAGTTTGCCGAATGGGACACCCATGTCTGTGTCCCAGTAACAGTGATAGACCGATAGTTATTGCTATTTTTTATTCACTTTTCATTTATTTATGCTGCTAATCAGGAATCCCCTTACAAATTGCAAGCAACAGCTGAAGATGAATTTGGAATTCGCTTGTGGGATCTCAAAATGCTTAAGCATCCCCAAAAGGATCTTCATGGACATTCACATTGGTGTATTGCTATATCCTATAGTAAAACCAAAATCCTTTCGTTGCAATGTTTAGTTGGTACAATACTATGTTGCTTTTGCGCCTTCTTAATCAAGCATATATATCCTTGACCTTATCCTTATGGTTTTACGGGACATGGTTGCATTGGCACAACCCCGAGTATGATGAGTTGATTACTTCTTTCTCCTCCACCCTCCACCCCCTCTCTCTCTGTGTGTGTGTTGGCCAAGACTTGTGCAAGTGTTTTGTACATTAATAATGCATCTATTTTATTGTATAACGACTATATTGAAACTTCTGCAGTCTTTGGAGCAGATTCAAGCTGTCAATTTATGGTTGGCTAAAGTTGGCACTTGATGATTACGGACCTAAAAGGTTTACATTCTTCTACGGTTTTCTTGTTAGATTACTTTGTTTAAAGTTGTCATTTTGATGCCCCCAATATTGTTTTCTCAACCGCTCGGTTCACCCAAAAGGCAAGAAGAACCATTACTCAACTCGATTAATCGACTATGAAGATACCATCTATGGTACCCTCAAGCCTCCTACTGTTTACTTTTGTGAGGCGTTTAAGTAGAACCCAGCAGACGATTTGTAGGTTAAGGGGCGCGCCTCTCCTTGGTGGTTGACTCATGGAGTCTCGAACACACTCTATCGAGGCAGAGGAGTCTCGGATGTATCTTGGTTGGGCGAACGTCCCTACTTCCGGTTGTGGCGGAGGATCTCGTTGATCGAGGTATGGCGGATTACATGTGAGGACTAAGGACAGGCCCTTAGCGCCGCTGCTTGGATGAGCTCGGGAGCTTCGTCAGGCCGCAGATAGGGGGAGCAAGCCGGACGCTAGGTAGACAGAGGGAGTTTTTGGTTTTGTGACAAAGCTCGAGCCCCCTCCCTAAAGATCCGCCTCTCCTTATATAGGCGAAGAGCGAGTTACATGAGGCTCGGGAGAGAGGGCGACTAAGGCACGTTATCCTTGGCGTTCGGGTTTGAAGTCTTGAGTGACAGTACCCACATAGGTCATGATGGGTGGGCGTGTTCGCGGCTACACCCTATCGGTAGGGTTAGCTAATGGTAACCGTGGGAAGGCGCTTCCGCCCTCAGGCGCTTGTCGGAGTAGGGGTTGCGTGGTAGCGTCTCGGCGTTGCTTTGGGAAGAACGCCTATCGCCGCTCGGTTGCCTCGTTCGAGACGGGGTTGTCCAACCGAAGTCGATCGATGGCGTGGCGGAATTGCCGAGACGGATTTTGCGAGTCCCGACCAGCGACGGGGTCGGAGGATGCCAACACTCCCACCCTGCGGTTGGGTAGGAGCGTTCGGAGCCCGACCGAAGCCCGGCCAGGCGAAGAGTTCGACCGGTCGGATCGGCGCTCATGATCAGCGTCATAGACGAGGGATCTCTCATGGCCCAATCGAGACCTTGCTGTGAGGTACCTCTGGTATAAGTATTAAATCATGCCCGGGGTAAATCTGAAATGCGAGCATTCTGGATGGGCCCTTTATCTTCGGCTTACATGGCCTTCTCGGCAGTACGACGCTGTACGGCAAGGCCGCGGATATTCTTGGGGATGGCCACTTTGTTTGGATGGGCCCGACCGACTCGGTCGGTTTGGTTCGGATGGGGTCTTGTGGAAGACCGGTGGAGGTAACCCCGAGCTTTCGGAGAGCTGGTCGGGGGGTTATCCGGGTCAGACGAGTCCGACCGACTTGGTCAGAGGTCTCCGGCTCGACGCGGAGCCGGTCGGCATAGACGCCTGATCGCCTTGCGTAGGGTTCCAGTTTTTAAACGCTGGTTTTACGTCGCAGCTGGACACGGCCGTAGTCGGCAGGGAGGTCCGGATGCCTTCGCGAGAGGTTCCGGTTCCCGAGTGCTTTTTTAACACCGTAGCTAGACGCGGCCGTGGTCGGCAGGGAGGTCCGGATGCCATCGCGAGAGGTTCCGGTTCCCGAGTGCTTTTTTAACGTCGTAGCTAGACGCGGCCGTGGTCAGCAGGGAGGTCCGGATGCCTTCGCGAGAGGTTCCGGTTCGAGTGCTTTTTAACGTCGTAGCTAGACGGCCGTGGTCGGCAGGAGGTCCGGATGCCTTCGCGAGAGGTTCCGGTTCGAGTGCTTTTTAACGTCGTAGCTAGGCGTGGCCGTGGTCGGCGAGGAGGTCCGGATGCCTTCGCGAGAGGTTCGGTTCGAGTGCTTTTTAATGTCGTAGCTAGACGCGTTAGTGCTATTTTTACGCCGTAGCTGGGTGTGTTAGTGCTATTTTTACGCCGTAGCTGGGCGTGTTAGGCGTCCGGTTTAACGCGGAGCTAGGCGGAGTTAGACGTCTTTGGTTTAACGCCGGAGCTAGGCGGGGGGCATCCGTCTCGAGTCCTCGTCGAGGCGAGGTGATCTGCAAGAGGAGAGGCGGCTGTCGATCCCATATCGCCCGTCGCGGTGTGGGACACTGGAGGGTGGCGAGCAGCGTGTTTGCCTCGTCGGCCGAACACCATGCTCGTGGAGCCGCAAGCGGGTTATCGAGTGGGCCTGGAGGTCGAGCGACCTCGGCGGACAATCCTGCGTCGGGTGTCCGGCCGCTGAGGCGACCCATAAAAAACCTTTCTTTACTCAATCCGTCTGGGACCACGAGTCGTTCGTAACTCGGCGCTTGTTGCTGCGCCCTTCGAGGCTCCGCGGGAGAGTTTGAAGTATGGTCTCGGACACGAGCTAAGGCGATTGGGTCGTCCGCCAACCCAACTAGAGACCCACCGAGGGTTCGCCTTAAACTTGCCCCTCGCTCGTTTGCCTGCCGGGGTCGGCGAGGGATCCATCCGGTGGATCCTGCCTTTGGGACCCACGGCCAGGTCTTATTCGTCAGGCATTCAAGCCTTCTCGCCACCTCGAGGCTGCGAAGGCCTGGTGGGCTTTTCCTCCTGCCTTGGGTCGGTTTGAGCCGACCCGGAGGCAGGGATCTAGGGGTCGCGGGGCGTTTGGCCCGGAGCGATACCCCGACGTCTCTGCAAGCATTAAATGCGCGTGCGGGAATTAAATGCGAAGCGAGATGATTAGGGGCAATACGACTCACCAGCGGCGCGTCGTGGCGCTCCGATGCGATGGGTGACGCTTCATACGAGGCCATCTTGCCCGCTGCTCACCCGGTCGACACGCGTTCGGCTGGTGCCTGTTCGGCGCCCACAAGAATTCTTCTCCTCCGACCTCCGATTACTCGCGGATCGAAGATGCCGTGGTCGGAGTGTACCGCCAAGTCCAGCCGCGCGCTCGGGCTGGAGAAGAAAGAGTTACCATCGTGGGGGGAACCAAATGGCCATTCGGGTCATCATGTTGGTCCGATTCTTATCCTCCGTGCTTTCCAGGGATGATGAATATTCGACGACCAAGGCTTAGAAAACCGCGGGGGTCATATAAGCGCGGGTCGTCATGTTGACGTTTTTTAGGAAAGCTCGGATAATGAGAAGTTCGCTCGCACTTGCCGCGGGGCAGGAGTGTTCCCGACCGGTCATAGATCGTACCACGCGGGTGTTCCCTTCTCCCGCGAAGCGTTACTTCGCAACCGTAGCCGCTGGGGCGTAGGCCGTAGCGCTCGGGTCGGAGGGACTACCGTTGGGGAGGATCTAATGGCAGACCAGATTGCCTGACCCGCGTGAGTGTAGGAACCTTAGGTATAAGTCGCTCATCCACACTTGCGCGGGAGAGGAGTGTTCCCGATCGACCAGGGGTCGCTCCGCATGGGTATTTCCTTCTTCCACAGAGCACTACTTCGCAACCGTAGCTGCTGGGGCGTAGGCCGTAGTGCTCGGGTCGAGGGAGCTACCGCTAGGGAGGACCATGTAGCCGACTCGGTCACCCGACCCGTGAAAGTGTGTGAGCTTGCAGCCCCCGGGCGGTGCGTGGGGGCCGAGCTTGTGATCACTACATAGTGCTTAAACTCGGAAGGCAATCGCGGAAGAAGTTTTTGAGGAAAAGACTGTCTTATCTTCTTATTCCGCATGTTGGAGACGTCGTGACGGTTTGGGCTCGTCTTTTTCCGGTGCGGTTCGCCCAGTGGCCGAAGTCGAAGGGTCGCGCCGTGATTCGCCCGGGGCGGCGTCCTGTCGCGCCTCGTATCTCGATCGCCACAGAGGGACGGAGAAGCGCGTCGCGCCGCTCAAGGCGCTGAAGTTAATGTGCAAGACAGCCCCTGACGCTGCTGCAGCCTCCGGCTGTCCTTGAAAAGGCTGCACGGAGTGCCCGAGAGCCGTCACTTTCTCCCGTCGCCACTACTTCTTCATCCCTCCTGCGCCTTTGTTTTAGCACAAGGAGGAAAAAGATTGCAGCATTTCGAACGGAGGATGGCAAACGGCAGCGGTGGCCGGCGGCCCAGGAAGCGGAGGCGGCCTCGGGCCGCGGGCCTCGACGTCAAGACCGGTGACCGACGCCGCCTTCAGTGCCGTGACGGGGGACAAGGTCACGCCGCCTTCGTCGGTTTTCCGCATCAGGATTCCCCTCCGCGGGTAGGCCTTCTCTGTCGGCCCCGGGGTGGCTTTGATTTTGGCCTTTTACTGAGGTCGGGCTGTCTTTGCTTTTTCTCTCTTAGCGCCTCCGGCCCACGTCTGGGACAACCGTCTGCGGCCGCCGCGATGAGGGAAACGGGCGCGGGCGGCGCGGCTTCTGACGTTACTCCGATTGCTCCGGGTCATCCCCCTTTGGCGGTGGCCCGGACGACGAACCTGTCAGTCGCATTGGCGCGACTGGAGGCCTCCCTCAACGCCCATATTGTGAGGGCCACTTCCCTTGCGACGGAGGTGGCGCAGCAGCGGGCCCTCGCCCAGGCCGCCCGGGAGGAGATCACCAAGACGCGCGAGGAAACGGCGTCGCAGCTGGCTCGAGCCGGCCGTCGAGGCGGAGGTTGGCCGAATCTTGTGAAGAGTCTGCGGGCCTCGCAGAGACCGGCCTCTGCCCATGCTTGCCTACCTTTGAAAGCATAGGGAGGAGCACAGGAATAATCGATTAATCACTTCTTCTTTGGGATCTCCGCTCTATGAAGTTAATACTTTGAGAATCTTGAGCTTATTAGATTTTATAAGCACATAGCTGTAGTTTAGATGTTCAATTGTTGCACTTATATCTTTATTTGTGAACAAATTATTATCAGGAAATCAAATGCAATTGAACATGTACATATTGCGGATGTGGATTATATCCCCAAGAAGCAAAGCATAATTGTGAGTATGATACTTCTCATTTTTTTCAGATCCAACAATAGTTCATTTTCTTCAGTCAGGACTCAGGAGAGGAGCATGCTTATGTTTTGCCTGTCTGTAGTGAAAATGGAAAAGGATATTTTTGTGTTACTTTCTTTTCTTTGTTACCTTTCAACTTTGTTTTGTCTTCATTTTGATTACGGATTTTGCGTAATTGTTTTGTCTTGCATTAGTAGTAAGTAGCATGACTAATATTCACTCGGGTATGCCTTTACTTGTTACTTAGTTATTGTTCAATCAAATGTTAAGCCTTGATTGAGTTTTACCAATAAATTTGATTTTTACTATTCTATAATAAAATTAATTTAATCTATCTGAATCCCCAAATCCCATTTCATAGAGTTTGCCAAATGGGGCACCCATGTCTGTGTCCCAGTAACAGTGATAGACTGATAGTTATTGCTATTTTTTATTCACTTTTCATTTATTTATCTTGCTAATCGAGAATCCCTTGCGAACAACAAATGAAGATGAATTTGGAATTAAACATGGGATCTCAAAATGCTTAAGCATCCCCAAAAGGATCTTCATGGACATTCACATTGGTGTATTGCTATATCCTATAGTAAAACCAAAATCCTTTCGTTGCAATGTTTAGTTGGTACAATACTATGTTGCTTTTGCGCCTTCTTAATCAAGCATATATATCCTTGACCTTATCCTTATGGTTTTTACAGGACATGGGCTGTTCGGCACAACCCTGAGTATGATGAGTTGATTCTGTTCTCTCTCCCTCCACCCTCCACCCCCCTCTCTCTCTGTGTGTGTGCGCGCGCGCACTTGTGCAAGTGTTTTGTACATTAATAATGCATCTATTTTACTGTATACTGACTATATTGAAACTTCTGCAGAGTGCTGGAACAGATTCAACTGTCAATTTATGTTTGGCTAAAGTTGGCACTGATGATTCTGGACCTAAAAGGTTTCTGTTCTTTACGGGTTTTCTTGTTAGATTACTTTGTTTAAAGTTGTCATTTTGATGCCCCCAATATTGTTTTCTCAACCGTTCTGGTTCACCCAAAAGGCAAGAAGAACCATTACTCAACTCGTACACTGACTATGAAGATACCATCTATGGTACCCTCAAGCCTCCCTACCTGTTTACTTTTGTCGGCGTTGCTTCAAGCCGTGAGGCGTATTTGTAGGTTAAGGGCATAGCGCCTCTCCTTGGTGGTTGACTCATGGAGTCTCAAACACACTCTATCGGCGAGGAGTCTCGGATGTATCTTGGTTCGGGCGAACGTCCCTACTTCGGCTTTGTGGCGGAGGATCTCGTTGATCGTGGTATGGCGGATTACATGTTGAGGACTAAGGGCGAGCCCTTAGCGCTTCTTTCTTGTGGATGAGCTCAGAGAGCCGTCCAGACCGCACGGATAGGGAACAAGCGGGCGCTAGGTAGAGCGGAGGAGTTTTTGGTTTTGTGACAAAGCTCGAGCCCCCTCCTAAAGATCCCCTCTCCTTATATAGGCGAAGAGCGGAGTTACATGAGGCTCGGGAGAGAGGCGACTAAGGCACGTTATCCTTGGCGTTCGGGTTTGAAGTCTTGAGTGACGAGGTGCCCACATAGGTCATGATGGGTGGGCAGTCCGGCCAGCTACACCTGTCGGTAGGGTTAGCTAGCGGCCGTTGGGAAAAGCGCGCTCCGCCTCTACGGCGCTTGTCGAAGTAGGGGTTGCGTGGCGGCGTCTCGGCGTTGCTTTGGGAAGGAACGCCTATCCCGCTCGGTTGCCTCGTTCAGACGGGGTTGTCCAACCGAAGTCGATCGATGGCGTGGCGGAATTGCTGAGGCGGGATTTTGCGAGTCCCGACCAGCGACGGGTCGGAGGATGCGGCCTCCGCCTGCGGTTGGGTAAGGCGTTAAGAGCCCGACCGAAGCCGGTGTGGGCATGAAGAGTCCGACCGGTCGGATCGGCAGGCTCCGCGCAACAGCGTCATGGCGAGGATCTCTCATGGCCCGATCGAGACCTTGCTGTGAGGTACCTCTGGTATAAGTATTCGTCAACTTTATACATTAGAATTTTGACAAGGAATCACAGAGCTAACTAACATTGTAGGTATTGCATGGAGCTCCCATGACCCGTCATTATTCAATTCTTTGTCTTATGATGGAAGGGTAAGTACCGGCAACATTTATTTTTGAATTGTGCTTTCTAATGTTAGATATTATCTGAATCTTGACTGTAATCATCTATGAGAAATCCTCTGATGGTCAGGTTGTTTTAGAATCAGTTAAGCCCTATTTGCAGAGAAAATGAAGCTTGTTGGTCTATTTTCTCCACTGTAAGGGCATGACTACTTCACCTCTTTGCTCATTGTTTTGTCCTAATCATTACCAATGTTACTCTTGTTCTAATAAACCATTCTTTTTCCTCTCCAGCAGACTTGTTTGTTGTGTATATAATTGGTATTGTAGAGATTTGCTTTGTCGTTCCATACATTCTGTATTCTGTTACAAGGAATTGATGTGATGATCCGATTACTAACTAAGGGACAATAGCAAGCCAATAATATTTCAGTAATTATCTTGGCTGAAGTCCAGTGTTTGATTTGATGTGCCACCCTTGTGATTCAGGCCAGCTATGGTTACCCTATAAGAAAATCTATCTAGCCTCAGTTGGAAAGAAAATAGTGCGGTTGAGATTAACACCAGTTTTCAAATTTTGTCACTTAGTCTTTTGTTTTCAACTCCTGGGAGAACTCGTTGAACGTCATCAGTAATGTTAAATTGCAAGTACTGCAGCTCATTGATTATCCGGATTCTTGTTGTATATCAGAAAAGGATCGATTGACAGATGTTTTTGTAACGAGTGGCTGAGATTGCATTAGGAGTATATCCTGCGGTTATGTTTGAAAATGACGGTGAATAGTAAAAAACGAAAAATATTGGGCGATAGTTAAATGTGCTGTTAAACTGAATGTACTGGGTGCCTAGAGGCGGGTAAAAAGTAATGACTCAGTCTATAAAAGGGAAGGCTGAAGAATCTGGAAACTAGATTGAAAATGGAATGAAAATTCTTTCGTTTGCCTTTTGGCTGTTTTCCTCTTTTATGTTCTTGTTGTTTTTCCGTTGTCTCTGCGATTCTTGATTGTTCTTGTAGCGACCCCGATTTTTACATAAATGCAAAAATGAAAATCTCATGTGCATACAGTGCTAGTCCCATGATCAGTAGCTAGCACGCACATTTACAACAATTGATATCATATCCATACACTTTATTAAATAATAAAGGTAATATATACAATAAGATCTTACAATTCAGAGTAATGCAGCGGAAAGAAATAAAGTCTTGTAGTGTGCCCATCCAACCCTCAGGCAACTGACAAGGCATAATCCCTAGAAAAACTCGTTAACATTCCCGAATCCTGCGTCAAATAAGTTTCGTCGAGCTATTCTGATTCTCCACCTAAAAACAACGAATAAGTAAGGATGAGTACTTGCGTACTCAGCAAGACTTTTGCAAAACCTATAATATATGCAGGCCATTTCAAAAGAAAGGCTTCTACAGTTAATTTGCATAAAGCCAATTTAAATTGTAAAACAAGTAGTAATTGCAAAACGGAATTTATAAAAGCAAGTTTGACAGATATGAAAATAACAAGTAAAGTAATAGTAATAACTCACAGTTCTCCACGACGTGAGCATTGAGTCGTCCATTGCCAACACATGGCTCAAATCTGAGACAAATACTTTCCAACAAATATGTCCAATCCAATCCATTTTGAAAATATCAAAACTGCTAACTATGTGATGACTTTACCAAGTGCCCATGACCGCGGGCGCGGCTAATCAATTAGTTTTTATACTCTGCAGAGGTGTACAGGTTTACCCACAAGTCATGACCTTTTCTTTTTGCCGCATGTTTCACGCACTTTTAGCGTGTGGCCAGAATGTTCATGACGAAAACCTTTACATTACCTAGGTTAACTTTACACCAGCCCGGTGACGTCAAACCCGTACTATGGTGTAAATGTTTGTACAGTCACTGTACAGTAAATGATTAAGCATATCCATAGTATGGCGTACACCGTTGTATCAGCAAACGTTGCTCCCAACACCTCGGTGTGGGCGCCCCTCCGAGCAACCAGTCACTGAAGAAGCTTGTACTACTCCAGCCTTCCAATGTGCAAAGTTAAACTAGATAACTTAATTGGTTTAAGGCTGTCCCATACCAGCACTTGTGGTTGTACGGTTATCTTGGCCTGAAAACAACCCATAGTTCGGTTCTTAATCCGACACGGGCAATAATCTCCCCCTACACTACGTGCAAATCCATGTACCTTCGGCTATTGCCAATAATTGCCCGCATCAAAATAATAGTTTTATTTTCATTTTTAACCAAAATACCAATAACCATCATCATGTTTCAATATTTCCAAGTTTCCTTTGATCAAATTTTCCAAATGATTTATCCCAAGTCTAAAGCATGGCTAAGCATGATTATTAATCATCGCGTATACCCAAATTGACATCAGATATTGTCTAACCATAGTTCTAGGGTTATCAAGGTTCACATGTCAATACTAAGGGAATTTCATAAGACAGCAGGTATATCTACTAGTACCCACAAAGTAGCAGAGTTTAATGAATATACGCATGCAATAAAAACATTTAATGAAAACATTTATAAAACTGGGATCAACATGGTCAAAGGGGGTGCTTGCCTTGCTTATTGATGTCTTCAACGAAGTTGAAGTCGCAGTCGATGACAGAAGTAGTTACGTCGGGTTCTACACGTCGCGAACGAAGAGCATAACAAATGACAAATAACAAGTTTCAATAAGGACAAAAAGAAATCAAATAAAATCCAAATAGAAACAAATCATAGAAAGCGGGCATGTTTAACAGGCGTGTTTTAGGGCTTGGGTTGATTATATGCATATTCATTTATATCGTTAACGGTTTCCAGGTTGAGTGATGATACGGTTCCTTTTATAGATTACATATTTTTGTTCTATGGACTTAAGAGGCTAAAATTAGATATATTATATTTATACTATCGAATTCAAGATGCAAAAATTGTTTGGATTAATAGGATTAAACATTAATTACTTTGTTGTCTTGTTTATAATATTATGTATTCGTGTTATTTTATCATACATATTTCTTTAACAACTTTTGAAAATTGTTTCATGAGTTGTATTTATTTATTCTATAATTTCAGAATACTATAATCATGTATTTTATTATTTATATCTTGATTCATAAAGCTATTAATTGTTTTAATTGATTTTGGAATGCTTTCTTACTATATGTAATAACATGAATATTTCCTATAGTGAACCCTAATTATTTTTGCATATTCAGGTTCCTAGAGATTTAAGAAGTCTAACAAAATTTATTTTATTCAGTTTGGGGCTCATTTACAAAAGTTTCATGCATAACATATTTCAAACACTTTCTTTAAATTTGAATTGAAAATTCAAACAGAGTTGAATTTTAAAATATTTTTGTATATTCTAAATCTACATGAATTTAGGAATTTATTTTACTTAATTTTGACTATTGGTTCAAAAGTTATAAGCAAATGAATTCAATCGGGTTTAATAAATACTGGGAAATGGATAATTGCCAAATAAGGAAAGTACGCTTCTCACTAAAGATTACGCTTTCCTTTTTTAGGCTGAACCGGATTGAATGGCTGACAAATGGACCAGGGGTGGCAGAGGGACACCGTGCGCACGTGTATGACACAGGGACCCTTTGGTAGAGGGATGCGCTTGGAGGCGATCGGTGGACCACTGCCCAGCAATGACAGATCTTGAGAGCTCGGGTTTCGGCTCGTCAGCGACGGAGGAGTGCAGGAGAGGCCGAATCGGTAGCAGGGTTAGCTCGAGCAGGTGATTGCGCACACGGGGGTGGTGCTTCGGTGGTTGGAGACGGCCGGAGGAGGTTCGCCACCGGAGAGGGGCGGCGACGCCATGAACGACAAGGTGGAGCTGCTGAAGCAAGGCAATACTTGGATCAATAGCATCGGAATGAGAATCAGTGTAACCTAGTGATCGTGATTATGCATTTGAGCAAGCGAAGCGTTCTGAGTTGAGCTCCCATCATGCACCGGTCATGGCGGAAGGGAAGAGCACGGTCGCGGCTTCGAGAGAAGAAGATTATCGAGGATTGGGCGCCTGTACGGGGCGGCCGTCGGCCCGGCACCCATCGACCAAGATCTTGCCGTATGGGATACGGGCAAGCCCGACCTTCGCGCACCGGTCGAGCAAGCTCGCTCGGGGTCCTCAACAGTATGACGTGGCATTAAATGCTTGGCGGCTCAAGGATCGCGCGCCGGGATCCGCGCCGCCCACGGTCCGCTGTTGACTTGGTCCGCATACCTTATGCCCACGTCGCGTGGTACCCGGTGGTGGCGGCAATCGCTCTGCGTCGTCCTCTGATGAGCGCCCCGTAATAAATGATTTGTCTCTTGTAACCCTCTATAAATACCCCCTCGCACGATGAGCTGGGGGTTGGACCTTCTGTACCACACGCACACTACACGCATCGCTTGCTTAAGGGGGTCCCTAGGATCGTTCAGGGGCTTCCCGAGCAAGCGTATTGTAATCCACTTTTCGCATGCTAGAGCAATCGCTGGATGTAGGGTTGTTATCTCCCCAGTGAGAGGCCCGAACCAGGTAAAAACGACCCCCGGTGTCTCACGGTTGTCCGACATATCTTCGTTCCGTTGCTCGGCATACTCTCAGACGCACGACTCTTGCGGAAACGGGGCCCCAAGTTGATCCCCCATTCAACAAGTAAGCTCGGCGGGGGACCCTGTCCCGAATCGTCGACAGCTGGCGCCGTCCGTGGGGATCGGATCAAGTCCTACGCAAGGACACCACGAGGATGCCAAACTCTCAGGACAATCAGGACCTCTGCGTCTTCGACGACGTGGAGGACGGCGATGGATACTACGCCGGCGACGGCGTGGGTGGTGTGGCCGATCCGGAAGGCCACACCGGCAAAGTCTTTCCCGGTGGCGCGTGCGAGCGTTTCCTCGCTTCATGGCCGGATACCCTCGCTGCCGAGGATGAATCTGGCGGCCTATCGACAGTCGGACCGCCCCCGACCGCCTGGAGCTAAGCCAAGGGACCGCGTCATACGACACCACTTCAGTGTCGCCCGTGCGGTCCTGGTCCTCCCGCCGCGTCTGCATGGCGGGGAGGGAGAGCGACCGCGGGGAACGGCTGTCTCCGGCGGCCCCCTCTCCTCGCCGACACGGCGACGACGAGGAGCACCCGGGGTCCTCTCCGGGCGCGGATCTGGCGGATGTCCACCACCAACCCGGCGGCGGAGCCGGCACCGGGGCTGGGGACCGAGCTCGCGAGACCCGGCTACCGTTCCCGGCGTCGTCGCCGCCCCTTCAAGGTCGCCTCCATTGCTCCTCGGCCGAGCGACTTCGTGCCATGGCGGCAGTCGTGCGCAACCTCCAGAGCTTCGCCAACCAGGCGGACCTGGCGGCCATGGGGGCCCTCGTGGCTGAAAATATGGAGAAGCTTGCCGCCGACATCGGCCTCCCGGGACCCCTCGGCGTTCAGGGGCCCCGGGATCCTTCCCGGGATGTTAAGCGCCATCCCTCGCTCGGGGCCTCCCGAAGCCCTGCTCAGGGGAACCCCGGAAAGCAGCGTCAACACCAGGAGGAGGTTCGGAGTCCATCCCGGGCAGCCTCGCGGGCTCGCGGGCATGCCCGGCCCTCCCGTGAGCGCTCCGTATCCGCCGCATCGAACCCGCCGCCGTCGCACCGGCATGAGGGCGTGTTCTCCCGCCTTACCTTGCGCGCCAAGGACCGCCTGGGTCCCGGTCACCACGACCATCACACTCGGAGGGCTCGCCATGATGGCCCGGCGTTCGGGTGCCGGGCTTTCTCGGCGTCCCTCCGTGACGTCAGATGGCCGAGCAGATTCAAGCCCGGCCACATCGAGCGCTTCAACGGGACCCAAAACCCCGACGAATTCATCTCGATCTATTCCACCGCCATCCAGGCGGCCGGCGGGGACGAGGGGGTCATGGCCAACTACCTCCCCACAGTCCTCGACGGCTCCGCTAGGACTTGGCTCTTCAACCAGAAGGAAGGGTCGATCCGCTCGTGGAGGCAACTCTCGGAGGCCCTCGTGGCGAACTTTCAAAGTTTCGCTTGCTTACCGAACGCAGCGCGACCTCGGCGGCTCATCAAGCGGACAAGGAAGCGGCTGGCGACTCCGTCCCAAAGGTTCATAAAGGTAAGGAACTCCATCGGCGTCTCGGGACGGCGGTGGTCCGGGCCTTCAAGTTCGGGTCCGGGCGTCCGCTTCACACAAGACTTGAGATCCACCCGACACAATAAACCAGCAATATTTCATTATGGCCGGCCGCTACTAAACGCCAGCCAAGCCGTGCAATGGAAAAAGGCACTCGGCGAGGGCAAAGCTGCCGCCTCGGCCCGACTGGAGGCGCCTCGAGCAAGAGGCCCGGGCTCGGCGGAGAGGAAAGTCAAGAAGAAGAAGAAGTTCGTCTGGCCGGACGTGGTCGCGGCCGTCGAGCGGCGCCCGACTCGCGCCCAGCGATCGTGGCGGGCGGCGGCCATGGTCGGCACCAGAACGAAGCGGCGGCCGTGACGCCGACCAGGGAAAACGACCAAGTTCGGGAGGGCGTGGTCGTGGCGGGGCGCCCAAAGGCGGCCGCTTCGCCGCTCCACGGTGGTCGGCCACGACCTTCCATAGCTATGGGACACAGGCATATCGCCTGGAGAAGTTCTACAGTGGCGAGGGCCCCATGCCGACTCTCCCAAGCAAGGGGGAGAGCAGCAAGGGCAAAGGCCCTGCCGCCGACGACGACGATATGGATTACCAAGAACCCCATAACCACATCGCCGTCATATTCGGGGGCTCCTCGGCCTATAAGTCCCGAAGGGATTTGAAGATGGCCGCGCGGGAGGTCGCCCATGTTACTCATGGCAAGCACCCCGTACAGCAGCTCAGATGGTCCGAGTTGCCCATCACGTTCTCCAAGGATGATTGTCCCCTTGGAATGACTAAACCCCAGAAACTCCCGTTGGTCGTGAGCCCGACCATCAACAACGCGAAAGTCGGCCGTGTGTTGATCGACGGCGGGAGCTCCCTGGACCTCATATCCGTTTCGGTCTTGGACGAGATGCAGGTCCCTCGTTCCAAGATCAAGAACATCGCGGTCCCGTTTTTCGGGATTGTCCCCGGCACCTCGATCAAGCCTCTGGGCGGATCGTCCCCGCGTGCGTTCGTTGGGACACCACGAACTTCGGTGGTGGTCGGTTTAGTCGTGGACTTTAGGACGACCTAGCGCCATCCTTGGCGGCGCCGCCCTCTCAAGTTCATAGCCGCCACGCATCACGCCTATCAATGCTTAAGGTCCCGGACCTAAAGGCGTAAATCACCGTGAGGCGACCACGAGGCGAGCCCTGACTGCGATGAGAAGTCCTCGACATGGTCGGGCGATTGCCCAGCGTGGCCCGACCAAGCGCGGCGCCTTCGGCCTAAAGTCACCCTCGGCCGGAGGAGAAACCAAAGCGGTCCCTCTCGGCGAGGCCGACCGGCCAAGGTCCTCCATCTGGGGTCCTCCTTGGACCCCAAATAGGAACTTCGAGCTCATCACCTTCCTCCGTGAACTTCGGACGTTCGCTGGAGCCGTCCGATATGCCGGGGTCCCAAGGAGGTGATCGAGCCTGGTAGCGGTCGGCTGAAAAAAGACCTATGCGCCAGAGGCTCAGGCGATTTTCCCCGGAGAAACAGGCAATCATCCGGGAGGAACTCGAAAAGCTCCTCAAAGCCGGCTTCATCAGGGAAGTCGGACACCGCAGAGTAATTTGGCGAATCCGGTGATCGTCAAGAAGAAGGGGGGCAAATGGCGCATGTGCGTCGACCACACCGGTTTAAACGCTGCGTGCCCGAAGGACAACTTCCCTCTACCGCGCATCGACCAGTTGGTGGACGCGACCGCGGAATCCCAGGTAATGAGCTACGGGCGCATATTCGGGTTATCACCAGTTAGTCTATTCGAGGGACGAGGAGAAGACTTCCTTCATCACGCCCTTGATGCGTTACGCTACGACCATGTCTTTCGGTCTGCGGAACAGCGAGGCGACCTTCATTGATGCAAAAGACCTTCACAGGCGGATGGCCGGAACACGGAGGTGTATGTAGATGATATCGTAGTTAAAGTAAAATCCTCGGGTCATGTATCCGGCCTCGAGGAGACCTTTTGTAACCTCCGTAGGCATCGCATAAAGCAACCCCGAAAAGTCGTTTTTGGTGTAAAATCCGGTAAAGTGCTTTCAGATGCGTTATCGGACGCGAGAACATCGGCGCCAACCCGAAAAAGATCGAAGCCATCGAAAGAATCGACCCCAAACTTCGAAGAGAGATTCAAGCCACGGCCGGGCGAATGGCGACTTTAAGCGCTTCATTTCTCGGTCGGGGGCGCGCTGCCCTTCTTTAAAACGCTGCGCCAAGCACGATGGTTTCGCTGACGAGACGGCTAACCGCTCATTCGAGGAGCTGAAAAGCGACTGTCAACCCCGATCTCGCCACGCCAAGGTGGGGAACCCTCTACTATACCTCGCAGCCGACGCCCAGCCGTAAGCGCGGATCTTGTGATAAGCGAGAAGGGACGCAGCGCCCGGTGTATTACGTCAGCGAAGTGTTGCACGGACCAAAGGAGCGTTACCCTGAGGTCCAGAAGCTCTTATACTCGCTGCTCGTAGCATCGAGGAAGCTGCGCCACTACTTCCAAGCTCACAAGGTCGTTGTCGACCGACTTTCGCTTAGGGAGATCTAAAACACGGGCGCGTCGGGATAGCGAAAGTGGGCCATGGAGCTCATGAGTTCGATGTCCACTTTCTCGCCCGCACCGCGATCAAATCTCGAGTTCGGCGGACTTTGTGGTGGAGTGGGCGAACCCTTGACCCACCACCAAGGACCTCGAATCGAGGGCGATCATTTGGACCATGTATTTCAGCGGGTCCCGAGCATTGAACGCCGAAGTGGCGTTATCTTGTGTCCCCGAGGAACGGCTCGATCGTCATTCAATTACACTTCCCGCAACGAACAATGCGGCGAGTATGAAGCCTCTGGCCGGACTCAGCGCCCAAGGCGCTCGAGTCCGGTGACTAACGTGAAGGCGATTCACGGTGGTCATCAACCAAGTCAACAAGGAGTATCGGTGTTCCGATCGCTCAATGGCGCTTTACTTGGTTGAAGTAAGGAAGATGGAGCGATACTTGAAAATTTGAAGTACTCTACATCCCCGGAAGGATAATTCCTGGCGACCAACTATCCAAGGTCGGTTCCTCGCAGATGCCCCCCTCGAGGGCGCTAGTCAGGCTATCTGCACAAGCCCTCCATTCCCTCAGTAGAGGCACCACCCCCAGATGCCCGCCTGCCGGGCGCTCGCCGAAACATCTGCGAAAAGCCCTCCACTCCCTCTGTAGAGGAGGCATCCGAGGCGTCTTGATGGCGTCTCCTTCCTCGAGCAAGGTGCGGATGGATGGCGCCATTCATCGATGCCGCCCATGGGACATTGCAGGAAGCCGCAGGCGTTCCGGCTCAAAAGCGGTCATCCGTCTACAAGCCGGTAGGCGGCGCCTTGTACCGCAGAGGGGCGCTTGGGGTCCTCTCCAAGTGCATATCTCGGGAGGAGGGTGAGTTCCTTCTCGAGATATCCATGAAGGAATGTGCGAACCCACTCATCCTTCGGACGCTTCGTGAGCAAAGCATTAGGTTGGGATACTATTGGCCTTGGCGCTAGACGGCCTTCGAGGCGATCGTGGCAACTTGTTCGGGCGTGCGATTTCACGCCGTAAGTCCCACCCACCGACCCCACGCCCGCAAACCATCCCACTCTCATGGCCATTCTCGACCTAGGGGGCTGATATCCTCGGGCCATTCCCCCGTGGTCGAAAGGGTTGCAAGTTCTTGCTCGTCGCAATCGACACTTTCTCTAAGTGGATCGAGGCCGAGCCTGTTTCAACTATATCGGCTCAAGCAGCCAAAAGATTTTTCCGCAGTAATGTGGTGACGCGCTTTGGGGTACCCAATCGCCTCATCACAGACAACGGCACCCAGTTCACCAGCGAACTGTTCCAGGCCTACTGCGAGGACATTGGCACAAAAATATGCTTCGCCTCTGTAGCCCATCCACAGAGCAATGGAGCAGCCGAAAGAGCGAACGGCCAATTACTCCAGGGGATCAAGAAAAGGGTCTTCAGAGACCTCTGCCGACAAGGCGGGTCATGGGTGGACGAGCTTTCTTCCGTCCTCACGGTCGTCACGCACCACAAGATGGCCGAGCTACGGTAAACGCCATTCGGCTCTGTCTATGGCGCGGAGGCCGTCTTGCCCGCCGAAATCGTTCTCGGATCCCCAAGAGTCCATTTGGCCGATGCCATTCACCAGGGTCGTGAGCGTCGCCTAGACCTCGATCTCGCCGAAGAATTCCGCCTCAAGGCACAGCTACGATCAGCCGTCTACCAACAGGCGCTCCGCAAGCACGCCGCCAAGGCAATCCGAACGCGACCCTTGCAGGTTGGCGACCTTGTCCTACGCCGAATTCAGGACTTGTCAAAAACTAACAAGCTCTCACCCAAATGGGAAGGACCATTCACGGTCGTCTCAGCGACACGCCCGGGGGCTGTCCGCCTCGCCATGAAGGACGGCCGCGAGCTCCCCAATTCATGGAACATCGACCAGCTCCGCAAGTTCTATGTCTGAAACTCATAATCGATTTACCTTATGTCGCAAAAACATGTCCCTACCTTTCGAGCAATACAGCTTTCGTCCTCCTACCGTGGGAT
This sequence comes from Guadua angustifolia, assembly GCA_036346375.1. Classification (NCBI taxonomy): domain Eukaryota; kingdom Viridiplantae; phylum Streptophyta; class Magnoliopsida; order Poales; family Poaceae; genus Guadua; species Guadua angustifolia. The sequence goes on along the minus strand of CM070515.1, from coordinate 10,287,491 downwards.
CGCGCGTGCATAATAACACAACATATTGCGATCAACACACGCCCCCACTAAACGCTCACCACCAAAGGCTTCGGCCTCGATAAAACGGCCTTGGTCCACGGCGGCTATTCGTCGCGCGACACAAATCGGGGACAGGTACCCTTATGGTCGTCCAAATGATAGCTCGGCCTACGCATGTTCGTCGCTACATACTTTGTCAAAATTGTCCATGCGCCTTTTTGATCGAGCGGGCAATACCCGCAAGTTCGGGACGCTCGTCCTATGCGACAACACATTTAGACACTCGCTCTCTTTTCCTCCAACGACCTATCCTACGACTTGTCGCTCATACAGGCGTCTGGGTTTTTGGTCGACAGAGGGGCCACGTGTTCTATTTTCACCTCTCCTACGAACAAGCTCGTTCTCTCAAATCAGTGCACGAACATTGTTCGCAGCGGGGGCTGGATGGACACAAATTCCCGAGCTCACGCACTCTTATCAAAACTATTCACTGTAAGGCATTGCGACACGAAGACATTCCGGCGGCAACTTGTCTCGGACCATGTAGCCACGTCCGCCTCGCAAACATCTTTTACAGGAAAAGGAAAAAAGGGCACCACTACGAGAATATAACACTTTCGACCAAGGAAGAAATTCTTTTTCATTCAAAGACACCGCCACCCAAATATACAGCGCTATGGGTAGCACGCGCCCCTAAGAGCCGCGGAAAGCTTACACTTTATGTCGGCGATTTTGGCACGAAGATCGATCACCTTCCGGGCCCGCGACCTTCGATGGCCTCCTCGCGGAGTTGCTCGATCTCTTCTTTATCTTGGTCGGCCATTGCAGCGGTCGCTCGCGCCGCCCGCTCTAGTTCGACCACCTTGGCTTCAAGGGCTGGGCCATTGCTTTTCCGCACAAGCTCTGCTCGAAGCCAAGAGCCTTGTCGGTGAGGATAGGTCCTTCTCCAACTGGCTGGCGCTTTGCTTCCACCGCTCAAGTTCCTCCTTGGCCTCGCTGGACCCCTCGAGCTCGACTACCCTGGCCTCCAGGGTCCGGGCATGCTCCTTCCGTTGTTGAAGCTCTTGCTCAAGGCCGCGGACTTTGTCCTGGCTAAGGGCAAGTTCCTTCTCCGACGCACCGGCGGCTTGCCTTACCTGTCCCAACTCTTGCTCGAGCTCGAGCACCCTCTTTTCGGCGACGGCAGCGTTATCCCTGCACAGGCGCAGGCCCGACCTTTCCTGCTCAAGCTCCCGCTCGAGCATGAGGAAGCGTTCCTTGGACTCGGATACGCTGCGCTCTGTCTCGGCGCTTTTCCTCAAGGAGGTAAACTCCCCGCTTCGCTTCGCCCACCTTCTCCTCCGGCCCATCCGCCTGAGCCGCTTTCTTAGTGGCGGCTCACGGTGTTGGGGCGATCGGCACCTCCTCGAAGTCATTGAGGGTTTTTCAAGAAAGCGAGGGCGCAAAATCGCCGAGTAAGGTTCCCTTCCAAAATCCAAGAAGAAAAGCCGGGAGTGCGAGAACATCCTTACCTCGGAGACGTTGGCTCGCAAGTTCACCCGGTACTGCTCAAAGATCGCGGCCGCCTGGAGATCTCCGGACCTCGGCAGGCGGGGGAGCTCAATCGAGAGTCCACGGAGAGGCGGACCGCTCGAGGGCAGCAAGCCTCCCCGGCGAGAATAAATCCGCGAGCTCCGCTCCCTCCGGAGCAAGCTCCTTGCTCAGGGTCTTCTCGCTGTCCTCCGCGACACGTGGTTCGTCCGGGGGCAGCGGAGGGTCGCCCCGAGCACGTCGTTCGCCCGGGGGCCTCAGGCCTTCTTTGGCAGGTTCTTCGTCCAAATCCCGGAGCTCCACCGCCTCTCGCACGTCTACCGCGCTTGGGAGGGCCGGGGTGTTCGCCCCACCTTGGTCGTCGGCGACACACTTCTCCACCGCCGCCACACCCTCGGCCATCACAATGTCGGCAGCATCAGAGCATATCGCCGCTATGACATTGCCAAGGATCTCGTCAATCACTTTTCGGCAATCCGGAATAGACCTACGAGCTATTTTCGCCCACATCGGTTAGGGGGCTAGCTCGGGCCGGGCATGGCAAAACAAAAGCCAAAACAAAGCGTCGTCGAAACTCACCATTGGCGCGCCTTCCCGGCGTAGGGGATTGGGTTCTCGCCGCCATAAACACCGGCTCGCCTTCTCCTCGGCGGCTTGGGTGATTCTCGCCAGTTTGGGGTCGACCTCCTCCATATCGACCCCAACCAACGTCTTTCATTGCTCGGGCCTGTCTCGGTGAGTTCTTGTGGCCGATGGTCCCGAATTCGAGCCTTGGCGGCCGTCGCGTTGGTCCCTCCGTCCTCGATCTCCCTCGCCAGGGCGTCCTGCTGCGCCTGCACCATCCCCTCGATCAATCTCCCCTCCGCCTCGACTTGCTCGTCCGAATAGCGAGCTATAATTCTTCAACGAGCCTTAGGCGGCTTACCTCCATCAGATCGGCATACTCAAGTGTCGCCGGGGATCCCGTGTCTTCTTCGCGTGCCTCTTTGACGTCCGGGTGCTTACGGGTAGCGGCCGGTCTTTTGCCCTTCCCTTTTGGCCTTGGCGCGGGAAGAAACGCGCGCTACTACCCACCTTGGATTCGAGCTCGGCCACGCCCAGCTCCAGGGCGGTCTTCTCCTGCCAAAGGACAGCGGGAGGACGTGAAGGTAGTTCGGATGTTTTTCCCGGCACTCAAATACTCAGTAAAGCCCGGACGCCCTCCCTAAGCGCAGATGGTCGAGGGCTTACCCGTCGCCGCCGAGCAAGCCGCGTTCTTGACTTTTGGCGGTCGCGAAAAGCTCCTTGCCCTTTGCGGTTCGAACATCTCGAAACCCTCCTCTCGAGCGATCAAAGCCGGGGCTGCCATCGCATCGCAATAAAGGTTAAACACGGACTCTGGCGGTGCGTGGGGAAAATTGCCGCAAGTCGTGGGACCTTACCGGATTCACCTTCGCGGGTGATGTCGTCCCACCCGCCAATTTTGAAGAAAGGGTGCTCTCTCTGCCTCAGCGGGGATATCCGATTCCGGAGGAAGTCACGGACGATGTCCCGCCCGGTGAGCCCCATGTTCGTGAGCACGTGGATCGTCATCAGGACCCGCCGCTCCTCAGGGCCCGCCGGCGGGTGCGGCGTCTCGGTGTTTGGCGCCGCCCACGGTGTAGCGAAGAGCTCCCGGAAGCCTCATGAGTAGAACCAATCTTCGGCCCGGACCCGCAGCGGAGTCCCCGAGGGTGAAGACGGGAACTCGTGCGGCGATTGGGCCTCGGCGGAGTCTGAGAACACCGATGGGCGAGAGCCCCGATGCGGAAGAGGTTGTAAAAATGAAAGAAAAGGGCCGGCGTAGGGACGACGCCCACGAAGCCCTCGCAGAGGTGGGCGAAAATGTTCAGATTAAGGATGGAGTTGGGGTTCAGGTGAGTGACCTCGCACTGGCATTGCCCTATGCGCCCTCCGAGTCGCTCTCGGGCATTCGGAGCCCGTTGATGGTGTAGAGCTCGCACGAGACTATTTCATCGTCGCGCGGCGCCGGGACTCCTTCGCCGTCTGGGACCCTCCAGGAATAAGGGTCCAGGTAGCCGTAATCCTGCAGCACCCTGAGCCTCTCCGCCGTGATCTTGCTCGCACCAAACCGCGCCATGGAAGGACTCTGCCGAGCGGGCGCCGCGGCAGCGAAAGGAGGCTTGGAAGGTAAGAGGTCGGGGGCGGAGTGTTCGCGCGAAAGAAGAAGGAGAAATGTGAGCCTTTCAGGCGTCTTGGAGATGTGATTTGTAGGAAGGAGAGTCGGTAAATGGTGGAGAGAGTGTCGATTCTTGTGGCGTGGCGGATTCGGTCCTCGGCGAACTGGCGAGGCGCATTCCCAAGAAAAATTGTCGAGCCACGCCGCACGCCGTAGGAAGGAACCTTCTGAAATTTCAAGCGCTCCCACGAGTCTTGTTTGGCGGGACTCGCCGAAACGCCGATCGATCGGGGCGCTTAGCCCGGTAGGTCATTGGGAGGCTGCAGCACGTGTTCCCGCTCGTTGCGAGTTCTTCTTTCCGGGCATAGCGGCCCGGACGCCGCGGCAGTTCTTCGCCGCAGGGTTCCCGCTCCGAGCATTGTCGCCCAAGCACCGTGGCAGCTCTCCGCCACCAAGATCCCTCGCCCCGAGCAAGGAGGCTCGGGTTCCGTGTTAGCTTTTTACCGCCTGACTCCAATCCCTCTTCGAGAAGTCTAGAGGCTCAAGGCGGAGGCCCCGGCGAGGTCCTCTTCCCCCTTTAGCCTCGGGGCTAGTTAGCCGGGATTGGACGCCTTGCATGCGGGAGCGACCGTCGGCCCGGCACCCATCGACCAAGATCTTGCCCGTATGGGATACGGGCAAGCCGACCTTCGCGCACCGGTCCGAGCAAGCACGCTCGGGGTCCTCAACAGGCGGCGTGGCATTAAATGCTTAGCGGCTCAAGGATCGCGCGCCGGGATCCGCCGCCACGGTCATGTTGACTTGGTCGCGCCTTGTGCTGCGTCGCGTGGTACGGCGTGTGGCGGCGCGATCGCTTTGCGTCGTCCCTCTGATGGCGCCCCTGTAATAAATGATTTGTCTCTTGTAACCCTCTATAAATACCCCCTCATACGATGAGTGGGGTTGGACCTCTGTACCACGCACACTACGCGCCGCTTGCTTAAGGGGTCCCTAGGATCGTTCGGGGCTTCCCGAGCAAGCGTATTGTAATCCACTTTTCGCATGCTAGAGCAATCGCTGGATGTAGGGTTGTTATCTCCCCAGTGAGAGGCCCGAACCAGGTAAAAACGACCCCGGTGTCTCACGGTTGTCCGACATATCTTCGTTCCGTTGCTCGGCATACTCTCAGACGCACGACTCTTGCGGAAACGGGGCCCCAAGTTGATCCCCCATTCAACAAGTAAGCTCGGCGGGGGACCCTGTCCCGAATCGTCGACAAAGATGATCCAAAATTGACGCCTGGGATGGCTTCTGGGGATCACTAGGAGACTTCAACTCAGACAATTCGGTCTGATTTGAAGTATGGAGGTGCGCGTGATGATTTTGCCTCTTTCGGGTTCTTGCTGGACTTGGGGAAGAAATAGCTTGATCATGCAAGGAAATGGTTTGGGGAGGAGATGGCAGTGGCTGAGATGGTCTCTGGAGAATGCCTTGATTAGATTTTATAGCAATGGCAAGTCGGTTTGGGCACAGGTTTGAATGCGAGTGTAAATGGCGGCTCGGGCAGGATGTGCGCGAGGAATGTCGGCTGTGGCAGAGATTTTTCAGCGAAATGGCTGCCGTGGCAAGGTTTTGGCAAGGCGGTAAGTGGCGCAAGTTAAGTTACCGACCGCGTCGACTTTGTGCCGTGGCAAGGTTTGGGCGGTCGGATGTTAGTCGTGGTAGCGATTCGGTAGGGAGGAAGTCGGTAGAGGCTTTGGGGAAATTCAACGCACTGGCAGGAACCTGTGATCGGGGAGATGTCGTGGCGGGGTGAGTCGAGGTGTCCTTGGGCTCTGAGTTGCGGTGTGATGAAGACAAACCAGGAGGCGGTGCTTGGGTGGCTGGCTCTGTCGATCTTTCTGGTGCGGGAGACAGAGAAGAGGAGAGGGGTGAGGGAGATGATGCTGACGAGTGGGCCATGGGGGCCACATGGCGTTAGCACAGTGAAGGAAGTCGGCAAAGGGTCCGGTGGGAATGGACCCACTTGTAAGTGAAACAAAAGACTGACTCATGAGTTCTCTAGAGCAGACCGAGGTAAGTTCCTTTGGATTGGTGACAAACCGACTCAAGAATTTACAAGACTTTTTACAGAGGTTGGTCAAGTCAATATAAGCGTTCAGTCAAATTATCAGATGAAAACTCATTGTAGATATTTTATTAAAATTCTGACAATATACACTGCATAGAAATTCCAATTCTGTTTTTGATTTATTAGAGTCTCCAAATGATTTTATTTATTTTTGAAACTTTGTTTTCAAATTTATTTGAGGTAATAATTCTTCTGTAAAATTTTCAGATTTTTATCTTCGATAATTAAATTATAAAATTCGACAATGCTATTCTGATTTATTTATTTTCTGTTTTTGAATTTCTAAAATTCACTAATGTAAGTTTTAATTTTTTATATGTTTAACAGAGATATATAAGGTTGTCAGGATTTCAGGGTAAAAATCTCATGATTAGGCTTTTAATATTGCTATTCATAATTTTCTTAAAATTAGAATGCATGAAAATGAGGAAAGGACATTGTTTTAAATTAAAATTTTTATTTACATTGAAATTTTTATTCAATTCCATTTTTAAATTCAAAAACTTTTATTTTTCTTATTTTTGAATTTTTCGGGATGTTACAGTTCTGCTTCTCTTTGTTGCGATTCTGAACGTCTCTCGTCCCAGTGTTCCTGGCGGCAAAGGGATATAACATTTTAGTATCAGAGCTGTGTTTTGATCGAGAGATTTGCTCGGTTGGGCGGTAAAAAAAAATTTTCGGAAGAGGGTTAGGGAACTCGAGGTGTGATTCATCGCTTCGATCGATCCCTGTAAAATCCCCAACTCTGGTTCACCTGGCTTGGCAATCGATCAACACGGCTCCTCCAAAACCCTCAATCCAGACCCAATTCGTCTTGGAGGCGATGGGGGAGACAGCGAAACGCTCTGAAGAACAACAGGCGAGTATCAAGGAGAGTTTGGATCTCTTATTTGCGCACATGGAGATAATGGACGCAGCGCAGCAGCAGCTGCTGAAGCGATCAGATATCACGGCCAAAGTGGTGGAACAAAACACTAAGGACCAACAATTGCTGGCGAAACAACTCGAGGCGACGGCTCAAGCGGGCGCGCAAATTACATTGGGAAGAACTATGGACACACAAGGATTCACGGAAGGAAACTCGTCGGTGGCGGGAAAGCTCTGTTTACTCCAGCACCACCGCCATTACATCCGTGGGGAAAAAGTGAGGCGGAGCCATCATCGTCAGCAAGAGCGACGCACATTCAAGGTTCGGCTGGAGGAATACATGATATATCGGGCCCCAACCAAGCTGTCAAGGGATTTCAATGGGGTGGTAAGAAATCCTTTACCCAAGTTATCCTTCCCTAAATTCAACGGAGAGAACCCAAGGCTGTGGAGGGATAAATGCATGGATTACTATAAACTTTTCAATATCCCGAAGCATTGTGGGTTACGGCTGCAACTCTCCATATGGAAGGCAACGTAGCATGGTGGTTGCAGGTGTTTTAGTCCAGGAATGAGTTAGGCAATTGGGAGCATTTTGTGGAAGCAGTGGAGATCAAGTTTGGAGCCTTTGATCACTAAAGGTTATTGGAGGAATTGGTGGAAATTAAGCAAGTTGGTTCTGTAGCTGAATATAAGGAGAAATTTGATGAGCTGATGTTTGAGATATCTATGCATAATCCATACTACGGGGAAGAATTCTTTGTATCTTGGTTTATAAAGGGGCTAAAATTCGAACTAAGGGGAATGGTGCAGTGTTAGATTCCAGACACGGTTGATCGGGCGGCATTGTTAGCAAGGTGCAACAAGAAGTGATAGATCGTCAAAAGACATGGAAACAGAAACTGGGAACATACAAGGAGAATGGTGGCTTGAACAAATTGGACAATCAGCAGAGTACTTCACGAATTGGACAAGGAGATCTATGGAAAGCTCGACAATTATGGGAGTATTGACGCACGAATGGGTTGTGTTATCAGTGTGGCGAGAAATATGAGCCCAATCACTTTTTGCAATGTAAAAAGAAGTAGCAGGCTCAGCTTCAAGCCCTGACATTGGACGAACAAGAGGAGGTCTTTTCAGATACAGTTTTGGATATCTTGGAAACAGCAGAGTTGGATAAAGAAGAAGTATGAATTTATCGATCAATGCTTTGTCGGGAGTGGATGAAGCCGAAACTGTGCGCATTTTGGCCTTGGTCAGAAACCAAGTGACGTTGATTCTCATTGACTCGGGAGCTCCCATAATTTTATTAATGCGGAATTTCTGAACAAGATCGGTTATGTTCCTCAACGCTGCAAGCAGGTGGCTGTCCGAGTGGCAAATGGAGACACACTTCAATGTGAGTGTGTGGCAGTAGATTTGGAATAGTGGTCACAAGGGCACACTTTCAAAACTGATTTTTGGGTTTTGGAATTAGGGGCCTATGACGCAATCCTCGGAATGGATTGGTTGAAGTTACATAGTCCGATGACTGTCATTGGCAGGATAAGGTCATCGAGTTTCAGTACAATGGAAGAGGAGTTAAGCTCCTGGGAATTAAACGAGGGGAAGAAGTGGACATTAAACCGTTGACAGTTGAACAATTAGACAAATGGCAAAAAGGCAATGACGGTGAAGGGGTGGAGGAGACGGATGGCGGTGTCGTGGTCGCGCTGCAGAAGGAGAACGCCCTCGGTCGAGTAGAGGACGGGAGGCGGACAAGGACAAAGGCGCGGTGGAGAGGTTGAAGAAGCGGACGTGCCTGTGGAACCTATCGTGGCCGTAGGCCGTTGCCCTCCGGGAACAGCATCCATCAGCGCAGGTCGAGCACGCCGTGGCCACCACCATGAGCAGACGGCGCGGAAGTGGACATAGTCCCGCAGGTCGATGTCGAGGACCTGCCACACGATCAGGCGCAGCATGCCTACGTTCAGCATTGCCAAAACATTGAGGCCCACTGTTGCACGGGATCATTGTAACACTCTTATCCAAATTTTGCTCAATATCATAGCCCACCATAGGACTCTACCGGTATTCTACTTATATTTTCTTCATCCTTTTATGTAAAAGGGTTAATTAAAAGGTATTATATTTGGATCTAATAGATATTATACTTTAATTTTACCATCGCTTCACACAGGTCAAATAAGCCTTCACGTTAAGGGGCCAGGTATTACACTCGTTCATCGCCTGCTACTGCGTGGGCACGCCAGTTCCCATGACCGTCCGCGCTCGGAGCAAGGCCAAGCCAACATCCACCAGCCGGCTCAACCCGTTCGCGGACCAATTCCGCGTCAGGATACGGGACCGCGCCCGCCGGTGCAAGAGAAGCTGGTCCGCCTGTGCTTCCAAGGGCTCCGCTGCATCCGTAAGGCCTGGGTGGGCCGAGAGCACCGATCAGGGCCTCGTGGTGATGATAGCGCGGCTGACGACGACGACGGGTGATCGTACCGGCGCCACCGCTGCGGCAATGGGAGAGGAGGAAGAGGGAGAAGGCCGCCGTGTCGCAATGGGAGAGGAGGAAGAAGGAGATTGAGCTTGGAATGATGCTAGAGAAGACGGTGGCCTCCAGCAAGGATTAATCAAAGATCGACTAGGGTTTCTGCCATGATTTGTTGGTTAGTTTTGTTGCTCCTAAACCGTATTCTAAGCAATTTTTAATTCATATTTTCTGTTAGTACGTAGACCAAACTATACCCAAAGATTTTCAATCCTCTCCGGCGGCCCCGCAAACAAAATTCGGATGAATCAAATTCAGCCGGAGTCTATCCTCCAGGCGGTCCTCTGACAGGACAAAGATTGCATTGCCAAAGCTCACATAATTGAGGGCCCTTCTGGTCGTGATGATCGAGTTTTTAGCTAGTTGGCGGCAGCTAGCTAGTCTCTTTTCCTCCTGGTGTTAGCGTTTTTTCTTTTTCACTTTGATCATTGTGTGTTTGTACCTTTGCCTTAGGCCTTCTGTCCAGACTTCTACGGTCTATAATACACCGTTTTTTATAAAAAATATCTCTAAGCACTATATTTAATGTATATAGTTAAAGTAAAGGTAGATATTTATTACGGATATAGAGATAATATCATACCAATTTTATATTAAATTATAAAATATGTCTTATAAATATTATATTTATAGACAAGACGTATTTTTTCTGAGGGAGAGTACTGGATCAAATACAAGTGGTTTTCTGGCTGGACCGGGCCGCATGGAAGTGATCTGAGACGTGGTTGGAAAATGGTCAAGTCGACCAAGAAAGCATTATCATTTTTCTTTTTTGACACTAATTTTTATGCTTTTTCACTTGTACAAACTTTAAAGTAAATAAAGAAGTAAGCAATCAACATCTACTTTTTATTTATATTGTAATATTTATGTAGCTTTAAAAAAACATAGATGCACCTCTCATCCACCGTGACAATTTTGTGCTCTCGAAGGTTTGTTCATGGATCGTCGCAATGCCAAGTTGCCAACGAAGACTGACAACGGTCCCCAAATCTAACTCAATGAGACTGACTGTCGTACGTTCTTCGTTTTCTAGCCCAATCTAGTGCCAAACGGTGGCCTCCTTTAGCGCCAGTAATACTATTTGCAGGCGTTGTTTGGAAACTCTTCTGGCATTGAATCTTTCATGTTACTTCAAGGACGCCGTAACCTGCCAGGCAACGTAACCTGCCAGGCAAGGGGGTGGTTCTGTCGATCCGGTTTTGAGCCCTAACCATTTTATTTCCCAAAATAGTTCAGTTTCATATACCAAAGTCTAGTTTTTGTTTCCAATCCAGTTACAATAAGTTGCATAAATAGAAGACGTTCTCCTTCAAGAAGGCGAGTGAGTTAGGAGACGACCTTGTTTCTCAGTCTAGTGAGTTTTCTCCTCCCTTTATTGGGTTGCTTACTTCCCCTGTTTAGCTTCTGCTGTTCTGCATGCTCCAAGGTGTTACTGCGCTCTTGTGATCCATGGCGCTTGTAGTTTCTTAGGTGATTCTTGCTCGTTTTTGTCCTTACCTCTTGCATGCATGCCTTGGGTGTCGTTTCTTCCTACTTTCAAGGATCTGCTTTCGCTCGAGCTACATGTCCTCTGAATGAGGATGGAACACATATGGTCGAGATTTCGAGGAAAAAATATATATTCTTTGATCTGTTACAAACATATAAGGTACTCCAAGGAAATCCAGGTCTTTGGCATATTTAGAAGAAAGCTTTTGACACGGATTGGGCTGCAATTCCTGTATCCTTTGATCTGTTACAGGGTACTCCAGATCTTTGGCATTTGACCCACTATGACGAACACCCCTGTGAACATGTCACATGCCTAGGTAGGGAACGAGAGAACCCGAAAAGAATTCTACGAGCTCGGTTCACATGATCTCTGTTCACCAGCAGAGTAGTCCAATCCATGGTTGATCCACGCTACTCGTGCTCCTCGGGTGGTGGTGTTCTTCCGTTCCAGGAAGAGGAGTCCAAACACTTTCCCCAATGTTTAAAGTCTTCCTCTTCCTTTATGCCTCACGGGTGTGAGGTCAGGTGTCCATGCACTGTAAAGTCCGCGGTCGGCGACACGCCGAACGTGGTGCACTAGCTATCGCGATCCACATGTCAAATTGTCGATGCTCCCGGCACCAACTTTCTCTGTCTTGTGAGATGACTCAAATTAGTGTGCCTGAGATTATCCGTCTTTCAGATTGGGTGCAGGGTTGAAATAATATACTACTACTTCTTCAATCGGTTATTAGTTTATGGGATTTGATAAACATCAACCGGATGTTTTTTTGTTGAAATCACCCAAATCTAGAACCATTGGATCATTGTTCAGATTCGGGAGTATCGATTACATCCGATCCTATGATTTGATCCAACGGCCCGATGAATTTGGATGTTAGATCCAACGGCCCGGTGAATTTGGATCATCCGATCCTATTGCTTTGGAAGGGATATTATTAGTTTATTACAGCCACCGATGATCTTGATAGACTTTGGTGTTTCTGCTCTCAATTTTTTATTTATGTAACTACAAGCATGGAACACTAAAGGCACACAGATAAAAAGTCAGTTTCATGTTTTGTTTGTTCTGAGCTCTTTTCTGTAATAGCAGCTAGCAAATCCCTTAATTGCAAAACATTTATATCTTTTATCCAAAAATTCCAACAACCTCATGGGTCTAATCAGTGTCAAGTCCAATATATTAGCAAACCTTGAAGCAGTAGCATCTTGGACATGTTTCTTTTGCTGCAGGCCATTGTATTCCATCCTCTACTGCAGGCTCCAACCAAGTCTGAAGTAATCATCCATCTCGCAGCACACACCAAGTGTACCGACAAACCGCCAAGAATTATAGAGACGGACGGTGCCATTGCCACCCTCCTCCTGCCCCTTGGCTTCAACTCCACGCATGCTTGCTTTCCAAACCAAGGCATAACCACCCATCTAAGCACCGCCAAATTCTCCAACTGCAGCAAGCACACACGTCGATCGAAGTAGTGAAACAAGTGATTGATCCATCCATCCATCCATCATCTCATGGGGAAACTTAGGTACTACGACAGCTACTATTAGTTTCAGACTTCCAGTCAACCAGTTAATATATATATATACACACGCATTGTGCTGGTTTCTTGGATCTCATGCAAGCGTCCATCTGCTTGAAGCTGCAAGAACCTTGTGCCTTGCTGCATGGGCCCTCCACAGCCAGCCTCGCCGGACATCGACCCCACCGCCAGTGTCGAGGTTAAGGTCAGCGACCGATATGTAAGTGCTGGTCTGCCTGCTTGCAATGTTAATCTGTTGTGTGAGGTTACAGGATTGAATTGATCCGTGCGAACCATGTGGATGCGTGTGTGTGTGTTGCATGTATGTGCAGGTTGAGATAAAAAATGGCATCTTCGAGCTGACGCTGTCTAACCCCGACGGGATCGTGACCGGCGTGCGGTATAATTGTGTGGATAATCTGATGGAGATTCTTAACAAAGAAGACAACAGAGGGTACCAAATTGCTTACATATTTTCTTCTCCTATTCTATGCTTAGTTGAGTACAACTGTACAAGTGGGTGGTGCTACTTGGATTTTGCCACAACTATAAGTGTACATTTGTACTTCAATTAATTTGTGAGTTTTAAATTAGTCAAGAACCCTTTTATTTCGCATGCAAATAGATGCTGCTACTGAGGTGAGTAAAGTAATATTACTACATGTTCTGTCAGGTACTGGGACCTTGTTTGGAATCCACCTGGAGAGAGAACTGGCATATTTGATGTGTAAGAGCTTTTTTTTTTTTTGAACGGAAATGTGTAAGAGCTCTTAATTCACGATATAGGCTATTACTGCCTCCCTATGAATACCACTTCTTTTTGCAAGAGAAAGCCCAGATGTATCTTACATTGAACGTTCTCATGCAGGATCAAAGGCACAGAGTTTCGCATCATATATCAGGATGAAAACCAGGTTGAGGTCTCCTTCACCAGAACATGGAATCCTTCTCTGGAAGGCAAAGCTGCTCCCTTGAACATTGATAAAAGGTGATTGATGCACAAGCATAACAATGGAGTTGTTCTCGCCAGTTCATTACAGAAAAGGCAATTATATCTAACGGAGGAAGCATGTCTGTACAGGTTCATCGTGCTTGGTGGCTGCTCAGGATTCTACACCTATGGAATCTATGAGCATCAGGAAGGGTGGCCTGATTTTGGCTTGGGAGAGACCAGGGTGGCTTTCAAGCTTCGGAAAGACAAGTTGGTCTAGTTCCCAAAATTTAGATTTTTTTTTTGCTGTTCATTGACTTTTGCTGTCCACTGATTCTATGTTTTGGTGCAATTAATTGCAGGTTCCATTACATGGCATTGTCTGACGACACGCAGAGAATAATGCCGATGCCTGAAGATCGATTGCCTCCCCGAGGTCAGCAATTAGCATACCCTGAGGCTGTCCTCCTTGTGGACCCAGTAAATCCAGAACTCAGAGGGGAGGTAATCTAACAGTTATAAGATAGTTATCCATGATAAAGATCTGACTTCTGAAGAATCTGAACAATGCTGATATCTTTGTCAAGGTCGATGACAAGTACCAGTACTCTTGTGAAGACCAGTACAACAATGTCCACGGATGGATATCATTCGATCCTCCAATTGGCTTCTGGCAGATCACTCCGAGTGATGAGTTCCGGACCGGAGGACCTGTCAAGCAGAATTTGACTTCCCATGTCGGACCCACTATGCTGGCTGTAAGTTCAGTCATTATGATGATCTGGAATCTACAAAGACACTGAAATTGAGCTCAGATTATTTGATGATATATGACTAGTTCTTCTGAAAGTTTTCTTTTAATCTGATTTCAGATGTTTCTGAGTGCTCATTACGCCGGGGAGGACCTTTCACCCAAGTTCACAAATGGAGAATATTGGAAAAAGGTTCATGGACCAGTCTTCATGTACCTTAACTCCAGTTGGGATGGAAGTGACCCAAGTCTACTCTGGGAGGATGCAAAAGTTCAGGTGATTTCAGATTAATTAAGTGCTTAAGGATAATACAAGTCTGTTTTCACACAACCTAATGACACTCATAATATATCGAATTAGTAAACTCCCAGTTCTCGATTATGGTTGAGTGAATAGTTCTCTTGTCTAAAAGTGTTATGAACACTTTCTCTAAAAAAAGAGTTATAAACATGAAAGTAACTTGGTACTTTTCTCCTTTTTTTTAACCTTGGGGAATCAGATGATGATTGAGAAAGAGAGCTGGCCATATTGTTTTGCACTTTCAGAGGACTTTCAGAAGACTGAGCAGAGAGGTTGTGTCTCTGGTAGATTAATGGTTCGTGACAGGTATTGAGTAATGACATTTCCCAGTTTTCTACAGCTATGTTAGCTTAAAAAATTTTAGTTTTCCTATACTAAGACATCATGTCATTTAGGTATTTAGATGACGAGGATCTTTATGCCACAGCAGCCTATGTAGGCTTAGCCCTACCAGGAGAAGCTGGATCCTGGCAAAGAGAGTGCAAGGTGATGCATGCTCTTTGCACTTTCTTCTCTTAGAACGAGCGGCACTGTATATTCGACTATGAAGTTTATTCTCTCATACTGCAATGCTGCAGGGATACCAATTCTGGTGTAGAGCAGATGGAGATGGGAGCTTCTACATAAGGAACATTGTAACCGGGGACTACAACCTTTATGCGTGGGTTCCAGGTTTTATAGGGGACTACAAATTGGATTGTACACTAACCATATCTTCGGGTCAGCATCTTAACCTGACTGGCATATATACTACCTCTTGTAAGTTGAAACCTTTCATGTGATGTCCTGAGATATTCAGCTTTGCTGTTCAGGGGATGATATTTATCTTGGTGACCTTGTGTATGAACCACCAAGAGACGGTCCGACAATATGGGAGATCGGAACTCCTGATCGATCTGCTGCTGAGTTCTATGTTCCAGATCCTAACCCCAACTATGTCAATAGATTGTTCATCAATCATCCTGATGACAGGTGAGACAGACTTGCCACCTACTGACTTATAAAATACCTACTAATCAAGTAATCATCATTTCTTATCATATGGTGTTCTGATTGTTTGTTACAGATTTAGGCAGTACGGACTTTGGGAAAGGTATGCAGAATTGTACCCAGACAGTGATCTGGTATATACAATTGGTGAAAGTGACTATAGCACCGATTGGTTCTATGCTCAAGTTAACAGGTGGTGTTTGTTGTTTCATCCAGACATCACACAACTTTTCGCACAAAGCTACATGAGCTATTGGTCTAGTGCTAACATTTTTGTCTGTCTCGACTGCAGAAGAACTGATCAGAATACTTACCAGCCAACCACATGGCAAATAAAGTTCTGTCTTGACAGTGTCACTCCTAACAGCACCTACAAGTTCAGAGTGGCACTTGCATCTTCCGCACTCGCCGAGTTGCAGGTTCTTTCAGGACCCCAAAAAAAAAAGCTTGCTTTGCTTCCAGTTTTCTTATCAAATGCCATAACTGAAACAGCTCCTGAACAATCAATCTTATTCTTCAGGTTCGTTTCAACGATCAGGACAGGAGTTCTCCTCACTTCACCACCAGGCTGATCGGCAGGGACAACGCGATAGCGAGGCATGGGATCCACGGGCTGTACTGGCTGTTCAACATCGATGTGAGTGGTGCTTGGCTTGTTCAAGGGGTGAACACCATCTATCTGAAGCAGGCCAGGAGCCAGAGCCCGTTTCAGGGAGTCATGTATGACTACCTGCGTTTGGAAGGACCTTGTGGATGTTGAGTCTAGGCTTATCTGTGAGCCTAGTAGAGCTGGTTGAGCTATATGTACTTATGTACGATATGGCAGTATGCATCCACTATTTAGTAAAACGTAATTGAGTATATTTTAAATTTTATGTTATAAAGCAAAGTGGGCTTCTTCATGTCTATGTATGCCTGCATTGTGGTACCTGCTTTTCTATTGTAGATGGAAAGTAAGCTGCCAAAATTGGTCACAGTATAAGGATCCATTAAAACATAACCAAACTTGGTGACACGTATTGGGAAAAGAAATCCTCTATTGTTTAACGTTACCTTTTTGTCTTGAGGGAAATAATGTCATACTGACTGAATCTTTACAAAAAATGAAACCCACTTGAATCATGTTGCACATCATATATAATTGCGAATGTCGCATTGGAACTTGGAAGAACTTGCATCTGACACCATAAGCTGCTGCTGCTATCTCCTATCAGCTGTCATCTCCCTGCCAACCTTGCATCCCCTGATGATGGCCACTGGAGCTCTGCATTTGCATCCCCTGATGAAACTAGTTTTGGTCAGGCTCTTGATAGTGCCCTCTGTGCATCTGATAAGCGGTGGCGTTGTTGGTCTGACCTTGATCGATCCTGAAAGGAGCATCCATTGCTGCCACATGTTGTGCACCCTGCACCGCTGAAATCTGCTGCGTGGCGCTTGCAGAAGCATTCGCCGTGGCATCTTCGACCCACCTGCGTCCCCGGAGGAAGCTCTTGCCAGCACCCAGCTCAAGAACCATCAAGAACAGAGGAAGAAGCTCCGCGAGCACCACAGATGTGTGTGCTGCGCGCACCACTCCTTCGTGGCCGATGTAGCCCCTCTCACTCGTATCTGCAGAAACAGACCTCTCCTAGACTGCGGAAGGAGGACGTGTCACTCAATACGGCACCAAACCGTGGTACGCTCTTGTGCCCTGCCGCTCTCCCCTACCGTGCAGCCTACGCAACAGGCCACCTACTACGGTATGACAGTGTAGCAGGTGGTGTAGTTCGCTTTTCCTATGCGCACGGATCTAATACAGTTTAGTACTGTATTAAGTAACACGTGTCGTTTTCAAGCTAATACAGTTTAGTACTGCATTAAGTAACACGTGTCGTTTTCAAGAATTCTCACGGTGAGAGAAGAGCTATTTTTGTAAATTTGAGCGAGAGTGTTATTTCCATGGAAACCAATAAAAAGAGGGCTAGATGGAGAAGGCTTCCCCGGATGCTCATGGATATTATGTCCGGGGAACTCTGCTGCATATTTTTATCTGTCCACTGCGGAGCAAACTCCAGGTTGCCAATAACTTTTCAGTACTCTTCAGTACTCATATTGCATATCGTTGAAAAGTTTAACGAATCTACTTTTTAAAGAGCCAATCACGACATCACCTGAAGCTCCATGTAAAATGTTTTAACCGTCCCAATGGGCACTGCTCAAGTTGCTAGCTAAGGAAGCATGTAAAACTAGAACGTATTGTTTTTTTTGTTTTTGTTTTTACCCTTAGGAACGGGGAAAACATTTTCATGTTGACAGTTGGTCAGCCGTGGTAGGAGGAGGGCAGGAGGAAGGAATTCCAAGAGGTGAACATACTGTTCATCTATCATCACTTCATTTTGTATAGCCGATCGTATACACGCTTTGCTTTGCTTGCCAACAACTAATATCTCGGTCAGTATACAACTTGATGATGCTACTGCAGATGAATCTGCGACTGCTGAGATGCGAAAGTACATGGACGAGCTTTTCACATCTAGAGGCTTGGATACAGATCTGTGATACTGATAGGTACGTGGTTACACTTTCATAGCCCCTCCCCTCGCCTCCTACGTATATACGGGCCTGGCTACTATTGAAACCCAAAAAAAATGCGTAGCTATGCGTTTCCCTAGATCATTGATAGCCAATAATGTTAACTCTGCCTCTGCTCTTCATCTGGACCTGTGATGCAACAATGTAACATGGTGTTTCTATCAATTTGTGGTCCTTCGGGCGTCTCAAAAAAGCAAATGAGGTCTTCAGGTTCCTGATGTGGATGCTGATTCCTTTTTTTTTAACTAACCAGTGAAATGGAGATACAGTTTACACGACAGTTTTGAAGGTTTTAGTATTGCCTAACGTGTATATCAACTGCATGATAAAATTAGGACATAACAGATGGATCATATGCAATCTCACAAGAATTTACTGTTACATACAGGAGTTTGAACAGCCTTGAAATCAGAGAAATATATGTAAGCAAGAACATGATTCTTATTTCAGTTTTTGCAAAAACCTAGTTGCACTGGCAAATTCTCTTGTTCATCACGTGCACATTGCAACGACAGTATAGACAGAGCAGTAGCACGGCCAACACCAAACCAGCTCAATTGAGCTTGTGAAGAAGTATTGCTAGCTCATGCTTTTCAGTACCTCATTATTCCACTCCTAAGCCTGATACTGTGACCAATTTATTTAGGAATGGGGAAAACATTTTTTTTCCGTTGACACATGATACTACTGCAAATAATCCACATTGAAGTATTATAGAAGAGAAAATTCTGTACTTGCGATAACCTGTTAGTGTGATTAGAAGAAAATAGGACGTCAAATATGCATATGTATGATACATTTGAGAGTACGGACCAGGATAAAAGGCTCTACTCTGTTACGAGACTATAACCGTTGAAGGCCATACTTTACTTTTTTTAGGCTTGAAACTTTATGAGAAAAGACCTATAAAGAAGGATAAAGCCTATGATCCCTCAATGGGAGTGGTATAGGTATCATCCGGATGTTTTTATCTTAACTAACATCCAAATTTTAGACCATCAGATACCTCACTCGAAAATCACCGGGCCGTTGGATCAAATCATAGTATCGGATGTTCCGAATCTCAACAATAACATCCAAATTTTGGACCATTAGATACCTCACTCGAAAATCACCGGGCCGTTGGATCAAATCATAGGGTCGGATGTAATCGATACTCCCGAATCTCAACAATGATCCAATGGTTCTAGATTTAGGTGATTTCAACAAAAAAAAACATCCGGTTGATGTTTATCAAATCCCTAATTCTATTGCCAAAAGTGCGTCAAATTATAATTTTTGTGGATGTCAAACTAGCTAGTGTTCTAAATAGCTAGCTGTAGCTACAATGTAGCTTTTCTGAACCCAAAATGCGAAGCTACAGGCAAATGCTCCAGTATATTAGCTACAAGTACTATAGCTGGCAATAATTCTACTATATGCCATAGCTTACAACTAGCGATAGTTTTACTATCCTATATAGGTACCCACGAGCCAAAATATCAGGTCTATTTTGAAATCAAACATTACTAGAATGCTTAAATACATCTTTTATAAACTTGAACTATGAAAAAACTAGTAAAATTCCTCACTCGCCCTTTTTTAAAAATAATCTAGCATTTCTATTTCTTAGTGATTAAGTACTTGTTAAGAACATTAATTATGATATGCTAGCCGTTACGGTCTTTGTATGTATTAGCATATTTGTTGATTCTCGACTTGACTTATATTTTTATTATAAAAATATTAATGCGTTGTAAAGTACTATGGTTGTATGATTTATTTAAAGGTGACTTATATTATACACATATGTAAATTATTTAATATTAAAAACGCGATGAAGGATTGAACTATGCCACAAAGTTGCAAAAATCAGGATTTAAAACCTTGTGTCAAACTGTTCACCACACTTTATGCAATGTTTGGTGGCAAATGTGTGTATGACAGCTGTAGTCAGGGCTACGATCAAAGCGTAGATTTTTTTTTTACCAAATGGTTCGCACTTTCGGCGAGGTGACGCAAATCTATTTTTGCCTGAAACCGTGTGGCCCATTGGTACGGTGGGTCGGACTTCAAAATTATATGACTAAGATAAAATAGTGGGCCTGTATGTATTAGAGATTGTATCAATATTTAAAATGGTAAGTACTTAAAAACAGAACAGAAGAAGCATATTGTAACCACAGTCTATTAATTTGTCGTACGGCCCTACTCAAGAAAAGAAAATCCGAAATATTATAGATTGGCCCGTACAAATACAAAGCTAGCTAGACACTCGTTCTCTCGCAGTGCAAATCAAACTTAACAGCGTCTTCTGAATGGAAATTGTTTATAAGACTCCGGTTCTTCTTATCTTTTATGTTCTAACAAGCCAGGACAGCATCTCAATGGCCTGGACTTTTTTTTTTTTACAAAAAAAACTAAACGGCAATTAAGAATTTCTAGCACTCATGTTAATAAAGGGCATAGATTCGATTTGACGTTCCTTTTGGACAAACCAACCTAGAACACATATTCCATCCGTCCACTTTCCCGGCCGTGCGTGGACGAACAACGGAAATCAAACGCGACGCACCCGCAGCGGCAGTACCCACATATTATTATACTACCTATACTAAAGTTCGAAGCAATCGCGATCGGAGGACCGTGCCACGTCTCCTTGCGCAGTGCCGGCTCGATTTCCTGGCCTCCTGGCCGTTTGAGCTGAGCCGGCCCGGCTCAAGCCGGCCGACCGGCTCGGCTCAAAAAATATTTTTGCGATTTAGTCCTTTTACAAATTACAAATAGATCCTCCGTGATGTTCTGTGAGAGAAAGATTTTTCTCTCCAAAATTGCATTCGGATCCCTCGTACGCAGTTTTACGGAAAGAACCTCCCGTTAAATTCAAATCGCAAACAAACCCTTTTCTAATTTTTCAGGATAGCGAACAGGTCCAAAAACGTAACAATCAGGTCCTTACTCCTTACGTCTAGGTCCTTTCTCTGTTTTTCCCGGGAAAAATGTTTTCGTCGCCAGAAAAATTTGTGCAGCTCTATCTCTAGACTTTTTCCCTACCTCGATTTCTCATCTCGATCTCTGATATTTTTTAGAATATGTATTATCACTTGGTGAACGCGTAGAGTGTTAGACTTCGGCAAAAGAGGTTGTTATCTCTAATAATTTTTCGCCCTTTTCCTCTAGACTTTTTCCCCACCGCCTCTAGACCTTTTTCTCCACTGCGGTTTTCCAGCTCGGTCTCCAATATTTTTCAAATAATTCGTCGAAAGACATATTTCTACAACTCTATCTCTCTATTTTCTCCCCGTTTCGCTCATTATTTCGGCGATTTAAAAAATAAAACGCCGTCGAAAAAAAAATTTCTCTGAAAAAGGAGGCGTGCCAATAAAAACATTGTGTTCTTTGAGCCGTTTCGCTCGTTGTTTCAACGATTTAAAAAATAAAGCGCCGTCGAAAAAAAAGGAAATTTTTTCTACGAAAAACGACGTGCGTGGCGTGTTACGCCGTCGTCGAAAAAAAAAGAATTTTTCCCTATGAAAAACGACACTCGCGTCGTGTTACGCCGCGAAAAAAAATTGTGTTCTTTCAGCCGTTTCGCTCATTATTTCGACGATTTAAAAAAATACAACGCCGCCGAAAAAAAAAGAATTTTTTCCTATGGAAAAGCGACACGCGCGGCGTGTTAAAAAAACGTATTGACGTTTGGATTTTTCGTGAGAGGACCCTAAATAGATACCGGAAAAAAACGTATTGCCGTTTTTCGGCTGTTTTACACGAAAAGGACTTTTCGATTTAGCGCAAACGCAGATGCGCTTTTAGTTTTTCAACCGTTTCGCACGTTTTCTCGATGATTTTTTAAAAAAACGCCGACGGGAAAAAAACGAAAGTTTTCTCTCTAATACACTTTTGTTTTTTTCAACCGTTTCGCGCGTTTTCTCGATGATTTTTTAGAAAAATGCCGACGGAAAAAAACAAAAAATTTCTCGTGAAAAAAATAACGCACGTGGCGTATACGCCGCGCAAATAATTCTAGTACCATCCCTAAACTTCGCAGATTTCACGCCCTGAGAGCGGTGCCACGTCACCAGGTGAGCCGCGCATGAGCCTTTGCTGCGTTCTTCGTGCGCATCGGCTTTGGTATATGTTTGGTCTTTCGTTTGCGTTTTGCTTCGTTGTCTCGGCTTGCTGTTCCGCTTGCGCTGTCGTGCGTTGTCGGTGCGGCTTGCGCCCATACGCCGAGCCGTTGGCTTCATTTCTTGTCGCATCCTCTCTGGTTTCGGCTCGGCCGCTCGCGCCGTCGGCCTTCACTTTCTTTGCGTTCGTTAAAGGCAAGCTGCTGCATGCTCTTCTTTCGCATCGCCCAGCTGTACTTTTTGGTCGCATCGCCCAGATGTGCGCATACGCGTGTCCCCGTGCATTGTCGTCCTTCACTTGTGCCGCACCTTCTTCCGTTCTGCTTGGGGTTGGTTTTCCCCAAATCCGCCTGTACAGTTCCATCCTTTTTGTGCATTGGGAAGCACTGCTTACTTTTTATTCGGATTGTTCAATGGAACCTGCCTCTGCTTTGGAGGCTCGCCGTCGATCGATTCTGGCCGAAGCGCTGAAGCCACCATTTGTCCCATTAAATCGTCTTCCTTGCCTCCTGTCTCCCCTGGTCGGTCTACGTTTACGTCATCTTGGTTTTCACCGTCCGATGTGGGATCGTCCGCTTGTCCTCCGCCGTCATTTTCTGCCCTTTTGCCTGCTCGGTCGACGTTTCTTGGTCCGCAATTCTCACCGTCAGGTATGTGCTTGGCTACTTTAGCTCCCGTTCTCCCTGTGCGTTTCCTGTTTCCTATTTGTTTTCGCTGGTTGTGATTTGTTGCCTATTTGCTTTTTGTGTTTAGCATAATCACCGCGTATGAAGACACAAATTTTACTGGAAATGCATATATTATGGAGACTTTGCTATGCCATCATACGTCAGCAATACGTACTGCCATAGATCATTTAATTTTCTATGATAAAAGCAGCGACCTATAGCATCTAATTATGTCTGCCTAATGTGATGAGACAGATCATCGCCTTTTTCAAATCGGTTTTGAAATATCCTATGTGTGCTATGCTTCTGTATCCCATACCTTCCTTTTCTTAGATTTCTTTTTCGATTTTCCCCTTGTCGCTGAAGGAAAGGCTGCGCGGGAGTTGACAAAAAACTGCCTATACGTTGTCTAATCAAACAACTTGAAATCGTGCATAGATTTTGAGTATTCCTCACTGACTGCGGAAATATATGCCGTAAAGCAGTAGTAGGAGAGGATACTGATCGCTCGAGCTTCCTTGCTCTAAGCCACAAGGAAAAAATCGCCACATGTCTAAACCGCAGCGAAAAAAAATGCTATGTGGTACTAATAGGTTGTGGCATTTAGACCTAAACACTATTTTCCCCCGCCTTTACTAAAACACGCAATGGTTTTGTAGCTCTTTGCTGAAACTGAAGCTATTAAAAATATATACTAATGTTGTTTTCACCGTATGTTATGTCATCTTTTTCGGAGCAACGGTTGTTGCTTCCGCGCCGGCGGCGTCATGGTTGCTCTACTTTTTTATTGCCCTCTTTTCGGCATACTTTCCATACCGTTTCTTTTCTGCCTTCTGTTTATTTTACTTCTTTTCTATGCAACAGACGACCTCGCTTTATCAGTCGATTCTATTAATGCAGCTGAAAATAGGAAGAGAAGAAGGTCATCTGGTTTACGTCATGGCTGTGGTGCAGCAGGTTTAGTTCTCCTACTTTGCGATGTCGCTTTGCTGCAGCAGATTTCACTCTTCTGTTATTTTGTTTGCTACGAATCCTTGCCTGCTGCCATAATATTGTTGTCTTGGTTATTATGCTTCTTGCTTTACGAATTCTTTATTCCTGCTGCGTTTCTTTTCTGCCTCTTGTTCACTTTGCTTCTTTTCAGCGCAGGAGACAGCATCAGTTTATCGATTGATTCTATTAATGCAGCTGAAAACAGGAAGAGAAGGAGGTTATCTATTATGCGCCGGCGCTATGCTAGAACAGGTTTACTCTGTGCTATTTTGTTTGCTACCAGCTCGTAGCTGCTCCCATAGTATTATTGTCTTAGTTATTAGGCTCCATGTCCATCCTGCTTGCTTCCTTACAAGTTCCTTATTCCCGCTGCGCTATTGCTTCTTTCCTTATCGTATTTGTCGTTCTTTGCTTACCTACTTGCCTACTTATCTGTTCTGTTAAGCTTGATTGTTTTTTGCCTGTGTTCACTGCTCTTTTTTCTGCTCCTTACAGGTACTGCTGGTGTGTTTTTGCCTGCTCCAGTAAGCGTCGATCCTTCTGCTCTTCGTAGAGAATATATTTCTTGCTTAAAAGGTTTGCTTCACTGCTTCTTCGGTTGCATTGGCTCTTATTCTTTGTTTCCTTTTACATTTACTCCATTCATTTTAAATTTTGTAGCTGCTTATAGCGATCGATCATATTATGGTGGTCCTAATTATGAATGTAGCAAATGTGGTGCTTTGTTCTGGTTCCAAGAAAGGTCCGGGTATAGGAGCTCTTCTAGGCACCAGCGGATTGTGTACAATACGTGTTGTCGAGGTGGTAGGGTTTCTCTTCCACCTCACAAAGATTTCCCGCCACCGCTTAGACAGCTTGTTGGCTTCGAAGGCCATCCTCGATCGAACAAATTTATGCGGATGATCAGACAATACAACTCACTATTCGTGTTTACTTCTTTAGGCGTCGATGTTGATAACAGCATAAACACTGGTGTAGGCCCTTATGTTTTTCGCATCAACGGTGTTGTCCATCATCGTATCGGATCGTTGATGCCTTCCCCAGGTCAGAAACCTAAGTATGCTCAGTTATATATCTATGATACTGAGAATAAAGTCCGGAATAGATTGGCTGCTTTAGATACAGAAGGAGTTATTCCTGCTGAAATAGATCCTGCTATTGTTACGGACCTCATTGCTATGCTTGATCAGCACAATCCGTTGGCAAAAAAGTTTAGGATGGCGCGTGACCGTTTATTGTCTCCGCATGATTCAGAGGTGTGTATTCGCCTTATTGGTTCATCTGATAGCCACGATGATCGCTATTCTTTGCCAACCACGCCAGAATTAGCTGCTTTGCTGGTGGGTGAGTTATCTGAAGAAAACAATAGGTTTGACATAGTTGTCGAGGCTTATGCTAGTGGCTTGAAGCATATCTCGCCTGTTAATCCTTCTTTAATGTCTCTTCAGTACCCGTTGTTATTTCCATATGGTCAGAAAGGATATCACTTAGGTATTAGGTACAGAGATGTTGATGACGCTGTTCGTTTTGCTAGGGACAGGGTATCTATGTTGCAGTTCTACTGTTATGAATGTCATTACCGCAAGAATGAGCCAAATCCTTATCTGTCTTGTGGTCGACTTTCTAATCAGTTACAGGTTAATTGTTACTCATGTGTTGAAGCAAATCGTCTTTCATATCATTTCTTTAATCAAGATCAGCTGCGTTCCGAGACATATCAGGGTATCTCTGATGCAGTTGGTCATGGTGCATCAGATGGAAAGGATATCGGTGTTAGGGTTTTGCTGCCTGCAAGCTTTACTGGTAGTCGGCGATACTATATACTTAATTACCAAGATGCTATGGCTATTTGCCGTGAATATGGCCCTCCAGACATTTTCCATACTTTTACGTGTAATTCTAGGTGGCCAGAAATTGCAGACGCATTAAGATGTGAACCTGCGCAGAACTATTCTGAGCGGCCCGATATTATTGCTCGGGTTTTTCATATGAAGCTTGGTGAGTACATGTCCGATGTCAAAACAGGACGCACTTTTGGTTCTATCTGCGCAGGTTAATTCTTTGCTTATCTCCTATAGATATTGTGTTGCTTCTTTCATTGTTATCGTGCTTTCTTTATCAGCTGCTAACTTAGTCCTTGCTCGCAGTGCTTTATACGATTGAGTTCCAGAAAAGGGGCCTTCCTCA
This sequence comes from Guadua angustifolia, assembly GCA_036346375.1. Classification (NCBI taxonomy): domain Eukaryota; kingdom Viridiplantae; phylum Streptophyta; class Magnoliopsida; order Poales; family Poaceae; genus Guadua; species Guadua angustifolia. Next base: position 10,261,766 of record CM070515.1, on the reverse strand, counting down.
TGTTCACACACTTACATGGCTTCGTGGTCGCACAAGAGAGCCATCTCCTGACTTTATAGATAGTTTGATATCAGCTGAGATACCAGACCCAATTGCTGATCCGCTTGGCTATGCTCTTGTTGAGGAATTTATGATGCACGGCCCATGTGGTGATCTCAACAGACGGTGCCCGTGTATGAAAGATGGATTGTGTTCAAAGCGATATCCAAAGTCTTTTGCCACACACACTACCATTGATGAATCTGGTTTCGCAGTGTATCGCCGTCGTGATAATGGTCGATTCGTTATGAAGAATGGAATTAGATTGGACAATCGATCGGTTGTCCCGTACAATATGGCGCTTCTTAAGAAATACCAAGCGCACATAAATGTCGAGTGGTGCAATAAAACGAATCTTGTTAAGTATTTATTCAAGTATCTCACTAAAGGTCAAGATAAAGCGAGAGTAGCTTTCCATGCCCGTGGTCAGCATCCAGATGTATCTGATGCTACTACCGGTAAAAACATTGATGAGATCGCTGAATATATTAGATGCAGGTATTGCTTTTCCTACACCGTGCTAGATTTTTTTGTATTCGCTTTATGTGAAATACTTGCCTATTATTTTTGCCTGATGTGTATATCTGTTTCCTTTTAGATATTTATCTTCCTGTGAAGCGATTTGGCGCCTGTTTAGTTTTGAAATACATGGCCGATCACCCTCTGTAGAACGCCTTTCTGTCCACATGCCTGGTATGAATAAAGTCATATACTGTGAAGGTTCACATTTACAAGACGTTATTGCAGATCCTACAGCAAGCAAGACAACATTGACAGAATGGTTTGCTACTAATTGTAGTTCCGTTCACGCCAGGTCTATCGCCTACCATAAGTTTGCAACTGAATGGAGCTGGAGTGCTGATACAAAAACCTGGAAAAAAAGAAAGCGCCCGAGTGCAAAAATCGGTCGCATATATAATGTTCATCCAAGTACTGGCGATTTATTCTACCTTAGAATGCTTTTGATGGTGGTTTGTGGTGCGCAGAGTTATGAAGATCTGCGGACCTTCCAGGGTGTGTGTTATCCTACCTTTAAAGATGCTTGCCGAGCCCGCGGGTTGGTTGGTGATGACACAGAGTGGTTCTTGCTCTTCGATGAGGCAGTTCTTTGGGCCACTGCGCGCCAGCTAAGAAATCTCTTTATGGTGCTACTTACTTTCTGCGCTGTTGCCAATCCTCAAAGCTTGTTCGATAAGTATTGGCGGTTTTTGGCTGATGATATTGCATATAGAATATGTCAAAGCTTACAAAATCGTGCATATCCTGTACCAGCCGATTATCTGCAAGCACAGCTTGTTGCTGAACTTTCTGTTGCATTCTCCAGAAATGGCTATTCGTTTGCTTCCTACAATATAGTTATTCAGTCGACATATGTTGATGCTGCTCCTACCAATAGGCTTATTGCAGAGGAATTAGCGTATGATAGCACAACCTCGTTGTCCCAGGCAGTTTCTTACTAAGCCAGATTAAATAAAGACCAGAAGATTGTGTTTGATAAAATTATGACTTCAGTTACTGACCAATCTCCTGGTTTCTTCTTTGTGGCTGGTCATGGTGGTACTAGAAAAACATTTCTCTGGAACGCCATTTCAACTGCATTGAGAGCTCGATCAAAGATCGTTATTGCTGTCGCCTCCTCTGGAGTTGCTGCTCTTTTGCTTCCAGGCGGTAGGACAGCTCATTCCCATTTTAGGATACCTCTTCACGTTAATGAAACAAGTTTATGCCCTATAGCACGTGGAACACACCTTGCTGAACTCCTAAAAAGAGCTTCTTTGATCCTCTGGGATGAAGCACCCATGACGCACAGGCATTGTTTCGAAGCTGTTAGCAGAACGCTATGTGATATCATGTCTGCCGAAGATGCTGCGTTTATGAATATGCCTTTTGGTGGTAAAACAGTGGTTCTTAGCGGAGATTTTCGCCAAATCCTGCCTGTTATTGAAAACGGTACTGCAACCGAAATCATAAATGCTTCCCTCATCATGTCGCCTCTTTGGCAACACATCGAGGTTTTAAAACTGTCTACCAATATGAGGCTTCATAATCATACTCTGCCACCCGCTCAGCAGCAACAACTATCTGAGTTTGCTCAGTGGGTCCTTGATGTTGGAGACGGTCGTATTCCTTCTGTTAAAGAAACAGCCGAGCCTAATACAGCCTGGATAAATATTCCCAGTGATCTTCTACTAATGCCACTGCGAATAACATAGATGCGATTATCGATGCTGTTTACGATTCATTCAGTACAAACTACTGTGATGGAGAGTATTTAGCACAGCGTGCTATTATCTGCCCAACAAACGCTGTTGCTGACATCCTCAACAGTACTGTTTTGGACAAGGTACCTACTGATCCAAGAGAATATCTTAGTTCGGATTCTATATTGCAGTCAGATATCCATAGTGCTGATGCTGACCTTTTATATCCGCCTGAGTTTCTGAATTCGATTGTCATCAACAACTTTCCTCATCACAGCATCTGCTTGAAGATAGGTGTCCCAGACATGTTACTGAGAAATATAGATCAGTCTGCAGGACTCTGCAATGGTACACGTCTTATTATGACAAGGCTCGGCGATCGGGTGCTTGAGGGGCGTATTATTACCGCATCGAATATGGGCCAATTGGTTTGTATTCCCAGAATAGTTCTTAATGCAACGAGTCCTCACTGGCCTTTTACATTACAACGTAGACAATTTCCAATCCGGCTATCGTATGCTATGACTATTAACAAGAGCCAAGGCCAAACTTTAGCCACAGTGGGAATCTATCTGCGAACTCCAATATTCTCGCATGGTCAGCTTTATGTTGCGGTTTCGCGTGTCACATCACGCACAGGCTTAAAGATATTAATTGAAGATGACAATGGAGCTGCCTGTACAGAAACAAAGAATATAGTATACCAACGAGTGCTTGCTTCCGTTTGACGCCCTTTGCTACTGACATGGTTGTTTCTTATATTTCAGCCTCATTGCATTAGACTTAGCTGTTATAGTTTTCCTCTCTGCCTTACCGGTTTTCTAACTGTTCTTTTTGTTTGTTACACCATAGCCGCATATGGTTATCTAACAGCTACATGTGCCCTCAAGGTTTCTAATTCTTTTACCTCAATGTCAGATGCCAGCGCAATTCATGCTATGGTTAGAACTGCTCTTGTACGAAGACATCTTTCAATATTCAGCTTCTCCGGATAGCCACACCTTATGTGCATAACAGATGATATATATAGAATTAGCTACACTCGCCTTATATAGCATATAGCACCATATTTGCTTGGCTTAATTCATTTAGCTACATTATATAGCACCATAGGCGATTTCTGACTTCACACCCCATTTGGTATTTGCTTGGCTTAATTCATTTTGACTCAACGATTCTCGCATTAGTGATTAATTTATGAATTCCCTGTTTATCATATCGCCCTAAAACTATTCTACTAATTTGCAGTTAATTACCTCTACAGGAAGCTCCTGTTGCCATACTCTGTTGCCGTAAAAACATCTACAGATTTGCACACAGCAATGTTATCGTTATTGCACTCCCCTTGTACATATGCTTTCCTAATACTTACGTTGATTTATGAACAGCCCATTTCATATTTGCTTTCCCTACTTGCTTTAGTTCTATGCATTTTACGTTACCAATCAGTTTACAAATTTCCTTGCCTACCAAATTATTCTAAGACTACTTTACCGATTTCTACTTAGTCGCCTCTACAGGAAGCTTTCATTGCCATACTCCGCTGCTCTAGAGATAGCTGCGCAGTAGCAGCCAATGATATTACTGTGTCTTCGGTTTTCCTTATACATGTGCTTTCCTAGTGCTTACATTAGTCTACCAATATTGCCTGTCTAAACCATAATGCAGAGAATAGATTAGAGCCTCAGCAAATAGTGACATTTAATTGCATTTTAGACTAACACTGCTATTAAAGATCGGTCTGTTGCTTCTGTGTAGAATATAATGCTATGTTTCTGCGCAATAATTGCTGTTCTTTTTCGTTGGTAATTTACTTTCTTCGTCTGCTTTATACAATCTCGCGGCTATGTGCTTTCCCGCGTATCCATCATATAAAACAGATCTCGCTCCTTGCCAGTCTTGATCCTGCTGTTGCCAACTTTTTCGTATTTTACTCTGCTCTTCTTAGCTTCACCATCTAACCAAATTGTATCTTGTTGGTTTACAGCATTGCTATTAGCTTCTGATTTGCAGTACCGGGATACGTCTGCCTACACAACCGAAGGAATCTCGCAGCATGTTTTCCGTATTCGCCAGTACAGCAAGACTGTTTTGCTCCTCGATAGAAATATACAGGAATTTGTCTCTGCCAACAAAATGCAGCACGGTATGCAATTATTTTGTGTACGCCCGCTCTTTTCAACATGTTAACAGCTTGTATTAATAGGACTGCCTTCTGGCAACAATGTGTGCTACTGTTTCATAGTATAACTCACTCGGATACAGCACATAGTACAGCTCGCTCAGATTCAACACAATGTGTGCTTGCTAGCACTCCGTTCCTGATGTGCTTACGTATTTATGCAGTTGTGAAAGCATTATCGCATAGTTTGTCTTTCGACTATATTGTTCCCGTCTGCTGCTTCCGACATTACCGCTCGAGAAAACACCATGGAGGCCAAGATTGCTGTGTTTTTGCAGGTTTCTGGAATCCAAGATTCTGGCGCCTCTACCCCTGGAGTGCATGGTTTCGCACTGAAGAAGTGAAGCATTATCTGCTGTTTTGGTTCTTGTGTTGATCTGTGATGTTGAGTACATTTTTGTTAGCCTCGAAAGTATGGTGATTTTCTGGTTTGTTTTCAGGTTCTGTTTTTTGTTCATCGTGCCCTGTGATGTTTGTTTAAGGTTGTAATAGTATGTCTGGACATTAACTGAGCTAATGTTAGTTTCTTAAATGAAACCGAATCATCATCTTTGATGGCCTTTGATTAAAAAAAACACCATGATTGTTGTTCGGACCACTGAATCCAAAGAAATACTTTTTTCGATTCATTAGCGATAGTGCTCTACCTTTGTCTTCCCTCCTGAGAGTAAACATGCTACTCCACAGCTATTTTCTACATTCAGAATCTTACTCCTGTTGATATCTGCGTTTTACTAATTATAGGAATAGCCGATAAAGTCAATAATCTGTAAGACAAGGTTACTGTTTCTACGCATGGTACCGTCTGTTCACGTATTGCACTACCGATGGAGCAGAAACTCAAATTAGCGTTTTCTAGAAATGACTGCAGTGCTCATGGTACATACCGCACGCGTAGATGCAAGTGTACACACTCAGGATTTATTATTTCTTAAACTTATTGTCTAATGCTGGCGAAATGAATGATGTTATCAGAACTGCTCTTACACATTTTTTAGTATCCAGCTTCTTTGGGTACCCATGCTTCCTGTAAATAACAGCCGACATGTACGGTCTGAACTGCGCTTGCCTTGCATAATGATATACACGGTTTCCTCCCACAGCTTACCAACGCATTTCGTGTTTACTTTACCTGCTCATTTTACCTAACTGCATTTTGCATTGCCGATTAGCTTATAGGTTTTCCTACCTACCGAACCACGCTAGGACTATTTTTCCAGTTTACGGTTATTTGCCTCTGCACGGAGCTTTTATTGCCACGCTTTTCCTTATACATACGCTTTCCTGATACTTACATTGATTTATAGCCCTTACCTTTGTAGATCACATTTTTTATGTAGCATATGCTGTATATTTCCATCCTGGATAGCATATGCTCTATATTTCTATAAGACAGCTTTCAAGATTTATTTTTTATAGCACGAAAACCCCTAAAATTCTCAAAAAAAAATACATCTAGATCCATTTTAGGAACAACAAAACCCTCAAAGCCTTCAGATGTTGTTTCAACCATACGCAAATTGTTTCCCAAAATTTGTTGCTGTCTTTCATAATTTTTTCTCTACTACGTTTTGCATACGAAATACATAAAAAAACATCTAGATAACTTTTTTCGAATAAGCATTTCAAACCTCTTATATTTTTCTTATGGTTCTTTTCATTGGTCCTAAACTCCTGTCAAATACCTCAGGAATTACATCTAGCTAAGTTTTTTTCACAAAATTGCCCTCGAAAAAAAGCTTAGATTCCTACTACTATTCCTTTCATCGACAAAAAAACATCTATACGCATTGCCACCTACCTACACGGCGCGGCGTGCCGCCGCGCAAACGTGCCTAGTATATGCTTAATTCCCCCGCGCAACCAGCCAACGGCACCGAGCCAACACACCAAAGACAACGCCCATGTGTGCGCGACCTCCCATATCGCACACACGGCCTGCGACCGTGAGCAGAGGGCGGAGCCTTGACGACGACGCTACCTTTGCATGCATGCATGCACTGGGCGGTGGCCTTGTATTTGGATGGTCAGATCAGTATGCATGCATGCACGCACGCACCAGCTAGCTAGCACTTGCACGGCCGGCCGGGCGTCCACATGGTCGTGGGCGTCTTTTTATCGGTTCTGTTTATTTAGATTTAGACTTTTGAGCTTATAGTTTAAAGTTAGTTTTTTAGTTTAAACAGTTTAAAAGTTAATGGTTTTTATACGTGATAGAAGTGGGTAATTTTATCTAACTATAATATTATTAGTCTAAAATTAACCATCGATAAACCAAAAAAGTCTCTCTCCAGTGGTTTTTAGCTCTTAGTTAAATACAGACTTATGGCTTTTAAAAAGTTCAGATAAAAAACTACTCATTTATATTTTAGTTTTTTAGCATTTAAACCGATAAAAAAGTCCAAAAATCAACATGGCAAGCAGGGGAGGACCGAGAGCCGGTCGAGACTTCGAGAGAGGTGCACACAGCATTTTAGGGAAAAATTAGTCCAGGACACCCAATTCATTGGCATTTTATGGTGTGTCTATGACATGTGGGTTCATCTGAGTGTATAATAGTGGGCCAGAATATCATAAAGTGAATCACAAATTTTAAAGAGTGTCAGTGACGCCAATCTCCCGCATCTTAGGGGTGTGGTGCATGTCATTTTTGGGTGGTAGACAACAAAAGGGACGTGGAATTTTGGATTTCGTGCACACACGCATGACGCCATGCACACACCGCCCCGGCCGGCATACCAATTATTCCCGGTAAATGCGCACTGTTTGTTCTTTTTATTTTGCATGCCGCTGGGAGACCTCCATCCGTCCGTATCGATAAGATGTATTTCTTGTTAGTATATACATCAAGAAGATATTATGATTATTTTTAATTATTATCACTAATAACTATATTTAATATATGCATGTTGAGAATATAAGGTAAAGATAGATATTAATTAGGATTGTATAGAACACATCGCACTAATTTTGTATTAAAATATAAAATAAGATTTATATTTGTGAACAATATCAATAAAAAAATACAATTTATAAACTTTGCCGAAGGATGAAGTACTGCTATTATGCATTGCAGGGTCAGGACTCGAGTCGACGGAATTTAGTACAAGAGAAGCGTCACTTTCAATTCAAACCAGTGACAAAATGCAGTGGAGTGAGCTCTCCTACATACTAGTATACGGCATATATACATCAATGATATGGCCAGGGGCCCAGGACTGGTTTGCCTTGGCTGAGCCAGAGTTCAATTTTTTGGTTGAATCCCTCTTAGGCTTCTTGCAGATGAATTGGTTCCCTAGACGGGTGCGATTATTGCGCCTACATGGCTACATAGCTACCGGTAGACCGTACTCGTGAGATATCTATATATACAATTATTCTTTTCTGATTTACAGCTAGCCATATCTCTCTAAATATGATTGATTATTATACTAAAATCCCTGATTATTGATAACAATTAATAGCCGACCAATCATTTCTTTTGTACTCTATATATGTTTATGCGATTCACGGGCATAGCGAGAGGAAGAGGAACGCGATCTGATAATATAAATTGCAAAAAAGGATAAAAATGATTGATTGATTTTCGAGATTGGTAATATATATTGCTACGTATAATATATTTGGTTTTAATTCGTACCGAAGAAAAAACCATAAAAACTTTTGTAATTGAGAGAAATAGATGTTTGATCTTGTAGCATAATTTTCTTTTATTGCTTGATCTTTTATGTTTCGTTACCAATTTTATTTTTCGTAGCAACGCACGGGTATTGATCGAGTAATGTTTAGAAACAAAATCCGTACTTTTTGTTTATTTTTCTTTTCTTTTCTGGGTTTGCTCGTAAAAAGAATTTCTCTCTCTCTACTAACATCCTTACCTGCCTCGACGCTTTCTTTCACCTGTAGCAACGCCCGGATCCAACAAAGCAACTAGTATAGTATATATATATGCACAAAATAGCTCCGTAGGATTTGAAATTGCCTTTAGATGACACTACGTACAACCTAAGCCGCTTTACGGACGGCGAGGATGTGGACTGAACGTCCTAAGGAAGAGAGGCCAAGGACAGAGCAGAGCACAAGCCTAGCTAGCTAGCATCGGTACGGTTTTAACTTGTACGCTTCAGAACTCAGCACAGAACAGTTACCCGACACGCGTACGATTACCTTGGTTTCATCAATTGTTTGGGATCAAGCGGCTGCAAGAATATCGAGTGCCACGACAAGTTAGAGATTTCGATCGAGCACTACCAACTGAGTACAAGTAGCGTAGTAACAACAGCGTATTGGCATTAATTGTTATCAAGTCGCACGATTGATTATGACTAATTGAGGATTAGTTGCAAATTCAGTTTGATAGTAAGGCCGAAGAACCTTGACTCGACTGGTTGTTTCGCTGAGTGACTTGAATCCATTGGATGACTAATCGCGATCAGTCAGATGACTTGGCTTATCAATATGCATGGTGCTATGTATGGATGAAAATAGATCAGATACGGATGAATAATGGTTTTACCATATTTATTTTTATATATTTTTTCTCAGAAACGGATACGTACGAATATGGATACTTCGGACACGGATATGAATACGGATACAAAGCGAATGAGAATCAAAATGAATACAGTCACAAATATTTATCGGAACATGAAAACTCTTTGAATTATACACACAAAATGAAAAAAAGTAACTAGTTTATTTGCTCCAAACGTTCATGAAGAACATGTGATGACCTAAGATTTGTATTATGTTTAAAACAATAAATTATGTATTTACGAGCTTTTATGCATTTTTAGCTATTTATTTAAAATATTTCCTTGTTAAAGATAGTAATATTTGAATTTTCATGAAAATTCAAAAGTAGATAAAATCTTCAAAATAATTTTTTAAATGTTAGATTGTGTCAAAACTTCTTTAAAAAATTTCGTAATTTTTGGAGTTGGTTTTCCAATTTTAATAATTGAAATTTGATTAATGGATTAATTAAATTAGAAAATAATTTTGAAATTCAGAAACTTTTTTGTGCCAAAAGAGTAGCTAGCCTTGGCCCAGCCCATGCGCATATATGGATATCCAACCCATAATACCCGGATTATCTGGATTCGTGTCCGTATCCGATAGATAGTGAGCTACCGAATCCATAACTGACAGAAAAAATTCATATCCATATCTAATCGTATACTATCTGACATATGGATATCCAACCCATAATACCCGGATTATCCGGATTCGTGTTCGTATCCGACAGATAGTAAGTTATCGAATCCATAACTGACAGAAAAAATTCATATCCGTATCTAATCGAATACTATTTGACAAATATCCAATCCAACAAAATCTATATCTAAAAATTATCCGGATCGGTCAGAAATTATCTGATCCGTTTCATCCCTAGCGCTATGTAGAAGAGGTGAAGGGAAGGGGAGGGGGAAGGGAAGTAGTAGTAGCCTAGTAGGTAGTAGCAGCCTAGGAGGCGGTAGTAAGTAGTCATAATAGCAGTTAATAGTAGCAGCAGGAAGCAGTAGTAGTAAGTCAACAACAAGTAGTAGTGGATTAGTCGTGACTAAACAGTAAGTCGATAGCATCACGACTCGACTTATCTTTTCAACTTAATAACTATGCCTATAGATACGAAGAAAACACAAATATATTGGCGTAGACACACGCAGTAAGTAGTGCAGTTGTAATATCAATATGGGATTAGTTCCATGTTGTTCGTCTAAAATGGGTTATATTAATACACAATATCTATTGAGTCCAAATATATCATCTCTGAGTTAATTTTTTATACAAATTAAGAACGTAAGTAGAAGCAAGATGATCTAGATGCACAGGTCTACCTCATAGATGGGCTTGAAATCGAGCCAATTTTGATCTGATGTGTTACGTACACCAATTGTTGGGCTGCATGGGCGAAGTCGTCGTTTGGGCGTTGCCCCTGCTGGCCGGCTACGTACAGAATCGAAGCCTAGTTGATCATGACGCGCGTGATGTGGGGCACAAGCCGCCGCGCGCGCCCCAGCAGCTGCCGGTTGGTGGTGCACATACGGAAAAAAATTCTGTGGTGTCGTGCTGCACGCGCGCGGACGTGCAGCACGACACCGGATGAGCGCCACCTGGAATCAAAAATGAAATCAATCTCATTTCGTCTCCGTTCCCAGTTCGTTTTGGGCCGACCGTCTTCCTCGTTCGTCGTTCCTCTTCCGATCGTCTTCCTCGTTCGTCGCGCCGTCGTCCGTCATTCATCTTCCGATCGGATCTGGTGGATCTCCTCGTTCGTCGTGCATGCAAAGAAAAATTTAGTCCAGTGCTTTACGTCTCACGGGTGGTCTTTAGTTCAACTAGATGGACTTGGTGTTCTTCACGCGCAGGAATTTCGGTAGTCTCGGCGCTAGCACGATCGACCGAGTGAGCACGGGCCGCCGAAGGAGCTGAGGCCGAGGCGACCCGGGTCTGGAGCGGCGACGCTGCAGCGGCCGCCGAGCGGGCTTGCGCCAGATCCGGCGGTTGGGCGACGAAGCGAGGCCTCGGGCGAACTCCACCAGTGCGGGAGGAGCGCAAGCAGATCTGGTGGCCGCACCGAAGGAGGCCGACGATGGGAGTGGCCTCACGGGCGCGAGAGCCTCCGATCGGTGGCTGCGCGGAGATGCACGAGCAGAGGAGCGATCGTCGCGGAGGGGCGTCGGCGCCGAACGATGAAGACCGAGTGGCGCGCGAGAAGACCCGCGACGGAGCCCGCCGGCGAGCAGGCTGGCCGGACGGACGACGGCGCGACGAACGAGGAAATCGGCCGGATCCGATCGGAAGATGAACGACGGACGACGGCGCGACGAACGAGGAAGACGGTCGGCTCGATCTATTTCGCCCAAAACGAGCTGGGAACGGAGACGTTTTGAGATGGATTTCGTTTCTGATTCCAGGTGGCGCTCATCCGGTGTCGTGCTGCACGCCGCGCTTGTGCAGCACGACACCACAGAATTTTTTTCCGCACATACGTCCGGTCAGGGCGAGAGGCACGCGGCCGCGGCCAACTGATGGTGATGTGGTGGGTGAATTAGGACGAGCGCGATCGAGCGCACGGAGCTGGCGTGCGATCCGCGCGCGCCTTCGCGGACGTACGTGCGGTGCGGTGCGGCGGCCGAGCCAGGGCGCGCGGCCAGACGAACGACGCGTCGCTGGCTGCACGTACACGCGCGCGGGGCCAACGTGCGAGGCGTCCGGCCGGCCGGCGCAAATCCATGACGCATTTGAATTTGGTAGAAACGTCATTTCAGGGGTCGGCGATTGACGTTTCAGTTGACACTTTAGATCGGTTTCTGTGTGTAAGTTCCAGCGAGGCTTTCAGGCAAAGGCAGACTCATATTGCGAGACAAGAGGCAGAGCAAACACCGAGAAAGTTCTGACTTGGCTAGACACCTAAAAAGTTCTGATCGATTGCATTCGGAACGATCTTTCAACCAACAGTAAGATTAAAATCGACACCTCATGAGGTGTTACGATCCAAGTGGGGCCAGCCCAGCCGGCCGGCCGGTCCCGGTACTACCTATTGGCAATTTGGCATGACCTTCTCAGAAAGCAAACATCTCATTCAGATTGATCAAAGCCGCCTGTGTGCAACAGCACACGCAGACCTGCCCGCTGCTTCCTGCCTGCACTACACAGATTTGCATGCATCCGTCTCTCTCGCTACATATTTAATTTCTCCTCCTATTCACCCCTGCTTGTTCTGTAGCACTCAGCTACTTCCAAATGTTCCCTACTTTTTCGTGCTTTGTTTCTGTATGTACGTAGGCACGTCAGAATCTATCCTTGAATTGTCTGCACCTTGCGCTACCTTGTGTGCTAAACTTGTTCCTGTGCACATCACAGTTATTCAACAAGAAAACGATGTAAACTAATCACTCAGAATTTCTGCATGATTCCGGCATTCCAAACAGGGCTAGGAGGCCATAATACAGGGGGAACGGGTGAAAGCTCGGTATCAAAATACAGCTTCAGAATTAAACATGAGGCCCAATAGGCCAAAATAATTATGTATGTAGCTTCTGGACACACAGAAGAAACAAACATGCATGATATGTAACCGGTCGCAATTAAAATCTCTGGTATACACACAACTTGAGCTAGTGCATGAATGATTTAAACCAAGTGATGAAAACTCATCCTAAGTTCTGGCCCAACATTGATCTCAGCCAAAATTAATTTAAGTACCAAGACATTACAAATAGAACAACAAATCGTCCGGACTTCCCACCCTGTTATTTCTTGCTTGATCCATCGTCCCTACAAACTACACTACACTGCCCATGCATCAACAAGTACATAACCTCACAAGTCACCACCACCATTAACTTAATGATCCCGTCGATTGACTCCATTTAATAACCCTATTAGGTTGGCACTTACCTTGAATGCAAAAGTTGTGCATGCGTTCGTTCGTTCGAGTCCTACTTCATCCCTGGGTCCAATGAGCCCATACCAAGTCCGGCAGCGCCGTGCTGATGCGGCAGCCCAGCCGCGCCGCTCATGCTCCGCACGACGCCGCCGCCGACGCCAAGGAAGTCCCTCGTGCTCAGCTTGATGTCGTCCACGCCGGGGAAGCCGCGGCTGAACACCGCGCCGGCTCCGCTCCCGGAGGCCGCGAGGGTGTTCATGAGGTTCTGGAACTGGCTCTCGTTCTCCGCCTGAGAAGAATTGATCCTCGACGAGCTCTCCTCCGCCACGAACCCAGCTCCGGTAGGTTTCCCGTTCAAAGTGCCGGTGCTTCCGAGCCCTCTGAGCAGCGAGTTCACGCTGCCACCTCCGCCCCCGCTTGTCGTCGCGCCCATCTGAGCCGCCTTCTGTAACAGCGCAGTCGCTGACATCTGCGGTGGCGCGACGGTCTCGGAAGAGTTGTACAAGGAAGAGAAGCCGGTGCCACCTGCCATTTGGTTGCCCATCATGTTCCCGGAGAAGATGGTCGCCGACTCGGTGTTGGTACTTCTGTTGCCGTGCTCGCCGCCACCGACGAGCACGTTCCCGGCCGCGGTACCGTTGAACTGGTCAGGGAATACAAGACGCGCGTCCTGGCCGCCACTCGCACCCGAAAAAAACCCCAGGTTGGGGAGGCTATTATTCCCAAGCTGGTGCTGTTCCGGCAGCTGCATCAGGCCGTGGAAAGCCGGCTTGCCATGGAGCAGTGAGGTATGGCCGGGCTGGGTTTGGCCCTCCTCGACGCTGTCAAGGTAGAATGGCGAGGACGACGATGAGGTCGGTTGAGCGGGGCGGAACGCGGGGGAGCCGGCGGTAGACGGCATGAGGTGCTCGAACTGCGATGCCGCCGTGTTGCCGCTGATAGCGGTGGCGCCCGTGGAGTGGGCTTGGTCTTGGAAGTTCGGCAGTTGGGAGGAGGCCATCCCGGAGAGACCGAGGGCCATGCTGACGGAGCCGTACAGGCCGGCTCGGACAGGCGGCATCCTCGCGCTCTCCTGCGCCAGCGCGTCGCAGAACGCGCGGTGGGTGACGAAGCTGTCCCTCCTGTAACGCACCCATGCAGGGTCAAAACCCAAGAAACACGTTAACGTGGCAATCCTTGTAAAATTTGTGAAATATATACACAATCATTTTGTGAAATAACGAGTAGAATGTTGTTGCCTTAAACTTTTATTCACCCTAGCTAGCTAATTGTATGTATAATCATTTTTTAGGAAAAAATAAACACGGTTTTGCCACTTTTTTAAGTTGTTTGATGCTTTGTTAAAACTAATTAAATTGATTTTCCTAGCCGTTGTACAAGCTTTGAGATGCTTACGCTTGTCAGATTCTAATTTCCAATTGTTAAAAAAATGCATGGGACCTGTGATTAAGAAAAAGCAATCAACTTATACATATACATAGAGCACCCTTTACAAAAATTACGTACAGCGTATACAAGTTTGTCAACATGCACATAATTGTGCATATATACACGTGTTTTTAGGGTCTATGCTGTTTTTTGGACTGGCAATCTCATTTTGTCTGGCCTTTAATTACTCAAGGAAATCCAAAGATCATTAAGAAAGAAGGCAACCTAAGAGAAGCAACAAAGCATTGTCGGTCAAAATGTAGTAGTTAAGTGGAAATATTTGTAAAATGCAATCCCAGACGTCAATACTACTTATACAAACTACAGTGGTGCTTCTTAGCTAGGTACGAACAACTAATATAATTCACAATAAAGTTGTGAAATAACAAGTAAATATGTGCTTGCATAAAACTTTTATTCACCTGAATTGTATGTATAATCATTTTTTTAGGATTTTTTTCATTTATAAGTTGTTAGATATTTGTTGAATCTAACTAAGTCAATGTTCCAGCTTGAAGCACTAAAGTAACGCATATGTAGAAAATTATTTAGATTAATTGTATGGAAACGATAACATTAGATTTTTTTAATTTCAAGTACTTTCATATAAATTTTTTTTACAATTGTTTTTGCTAACATATATATTATAGTACGAAATAATTAAGTGAAGTTATATACGGAAGACCACCATGCCATGCAATGCAATGCAATGTCCAAAATAAGGAATTAAGTAGCTAGGTTGCAATGCAATGCAATGCGTTGGACATCTTTTGCTAAGAATGGATGGAGAAGCAATTATAGAATTTGCTTTTGATTTTAAGTTCTCTTTACCTGTTTTTCATTACAATTCTACGGCTGTGATATTTGTAAAAACTCGGTTGTGTACAACTGCAGAGACCGGATCTTAATCCTTTATAAAAAAAAAGTGGTATTAGGCTGCTAACTTACTGATATGACAGTACTAAATTAGGGGTGGATATACGAAGTGTAGCCCATGAAAAGCACACGAGTTAGCCAGAAATGGAAAGGCAAGACTAACGGAAGGAGGGATGTACGTAAACGTAATGCCAAAAGATTCTACCGCTTCCAAACCACATATACAGTTGCAAACTAGGTTCCAATTTCCAAATGCGGACACGCGCGCCTTACCATACATATATATGAGATATGTTTACACATGGATTCCCAAACCACATATACAGTTGCATCGACCTCTCTCTCAGTCTCTCGTGGAGAGGAGTCGCATGCAATATGTTTGCTACAAACAAGTAACACGTACTATCTAGCTAGAGCACAGCACAGGCGCCATCAAAAGAATAGAGCTGTCGCGGCATGCATGCATGCATGCATGTTGCATCCCTTCCGTCACATGAGAACAAGCCTGCCATGGCCTTGCTACTGCTTGCAAGACATGTACTTCATCACGTGAGCAGGTGGGGATGGAGAGAGGAGAGAGAGAGAGGTGTGTGAAGAGGGAGAGGAAGCTAGCCAGGAGCAGATTCGAGGTGAAAAAGAGGAGTGCCTTTTGTTTTTTGAACTCTCAAAATGACCATGGCAGCATGCAGGAGTGCATATCTCCAGTGGCCTGTGCCCCCTCCAGACAAGAGCAATTCACGTGTGACCAGCTCCTCTCTCTCTCTCACACACACACAGAGGCGCAAAGGGAATCCAAACCCAATTTCCAAACGGGAAAGACGCAAGGCACAACACGGGCACGGAGACTGAGAAGCTAGCTAGGATAGGCTAGCCAGCCAGGACAACCCTAACCCTAACACCCACGCATCAAATCACCTCCGTTTCATGCCTTTCCATGCATGCCCTCCTCATGAGTGAATTCATCATGGCCCAATCATATATATATACCTTACCCCCACGTAAAACGATTCGATACTAGTACTACTAGTTATTACATACTCCAAAAGTAAAATCACTAGGCGCCAGTAAATCTGATTGCAAAGAAACTACATATATATGAAATCAAATTCGCAACAACGTACCAACAACGTACCAAGAGACTAGCTAGCAGTAATTGATGAGGTTATGTACCGGGAGAAGAGCGTGCCGCAGTCGCATCGGTACTCGCGCGTGCCGCAGGTCTTGGAGTGCGCCTTCCAGTCGGACTGGACGGCGTAGCGCTTGTTGCACTTGTCGCACTTCCACTTCTTCTCGCCGTGCTTCCGGCAGAAGTGCTTCTTGATGCCGGTAAGGTCTCCGAGCGCGCGGGACGGGTCGTGGTGAACGCACGTCGGCTCCGGGCAGAGGTACACGCGCCGCCGTGTCTCCTTGGGGTTCTTCTGCTTCAGCTTCCACGGCAGGTTGTGCCCTCGCCGGTGCAGCTGCAGGTTCTGCTCCCGCTGGAACCCCTTGTTGCACACCTCGCACACGAACCGGTTCGTCGCCAGCAGCGTCCGCGGCGACAGCGCAATCACCTCAGCATCCGGATCTAAATCAATCAATCAATATTTATCAATCCACAATTATTCCTATAATTGATCGATCCACAGAAAAAAAAAAACCAAGAAGAACGAAATCTTGTACTATTTTTTTTAAGGAGATCTGGCAATCAAGGAAAGGTGTTTGCCTATATTTGAGTAATTAAACAAGGATATTGAATTGAAACTTGAAAGGGGGTGGGAGTATGTACTTACTCGGATTGCCGGGTTGATTCCTCCTCTTCTTCGGCGCCGGAGTGCCCGTGGCAGCGACAGGGGCAGAAACCATGTTCTGCGGTGGAGGAGGCACCGTCTGCTGCGGCGGTGGCTGCATCTGCGCTTCGCCGAGTCCGAAGAAGTGTGCGGACGAGGCAGCCGCCATCTACCGCAGAGTTAGGCACAGCACACGCGTACTAGCTAGCTATCTGCTACTGATATCCGCGCGCGGCCACGACCTTGTGTTGTTCTCTTATGGCTTCAGGTAATAAGCATGGAAGGCAGTGACAGACCAGTCCAAGTCACGCAGTAGTGGCAACTATGGGACTGTGTATCTTGGACAGTAGTCTATACCTGACTTAGCCTTTTCCTTTTCCTCCTCTCTCTAGCTTCCGGCCTCTTCTGGTCGATCTAAAAGACAAGGGAGGGAAGGGGCAAATGGTGTGAGTATACGAGTGTGACCAAACGGATGCAAGTTGTAGTACATACATGAGAGCATGGATGGATCTGTGTGCCACAGGACACCAGCTCCTCTCTGCAAACACCAACGAATTGGGGGGGGCGAAGAAAGGAGAAGTCCAAACAAACTCAGCAGTTGTTGCACTCACAAACAAGGCAGCGGAAAAGACAGAGGAGAGTGGGAGAAACACAAGCAATCTAGGGAGAGGGCATGGAGAGAAGAGAAGAGATCAGGAGACGAAACCAGAACAGCAGCAGCAGAACAGCATCTAAGAACCATCAAACAAACAAATAAACTAGCTAGATAGATAGATAGAGTTCTCTATTTCTGAAAACACGAGCAAATTAATAAGAAAATTTCAGGTGAGATACATACATATATGCTAGCAAACACCAACCGGGCAATAATAAATTCGAAAAGCCAAAAGGAGACCGGCCGTCTAGCTATCTCCTCATATTGCTCTTCGATTCTCTCCAAGTTTTGGAGTGTTCAGTAACGGGGATGTATTGGGAGCTAGTGTGCAGGGAGATGGACGAGTACTGCTGCGTTGAGTGGTTGGTTATGACCTATGAGCGAGCGAGGGAGAGGGTTCGACACTTCCCCACTCTATCTTCTCACGCGCCCATAACTAGCGCAAGCGCTGGCGTTGCGATGCGCCATGGACAGCGACCTGGGAGGTGGGGTCCACTTGCGCCCCGTGGGGTCCGGTGGGGCCCACCGGGAGATGCTCGTCCCGGCTCTCTCTCTCCCCTGTTGCATATGTGCGTGGGTACTGGGCTTTTGGCTGGACGTACGCATGCATGCTTGCTTAATTACCTGATATTACTTACTTGCCTTGCGTCTCAGGAAGTATAATAACAGACAGTGATCGGTAAGTCACTTGTGATTTTCTCCTTGGGTCACGAGGTTATTGCTTTGCCTCGCACTGGAACTAGGGGCAGATGCAACAAGCTAGGTGACAATATTCCAAATTTTTTTTCATTTTGACTTTTTAGCAAAATTAAACATTAGGTTTGTTTGTGGTTCCATGTTTGTTGTGAAGGAGATTTTAGGAATGTGTTGAATGAGAATTAGACAAGGATATTAATTGGAGAACCGTAACGATAAATATTAGCCATATATTAGATTGAGAATAGATATGGACCAGATCAACCATTGTTAAACCGCCGATAATTTTTCAAAAGCCCACCATTGATTTATCCTTTGCACGAGTGCCCTTCCATACACCTTGTATTGATATAGAAAATCTGCCGAGAACGTTTCTTACGCTCCCGACATTGTCTTGCTATTGATGCTCACACTCTTAATTTGGAAAACGATTCAAATGGTTATGAAAAAATTCCAAAATAAATATGCATAAATAGGGCATAATATAGTATGCCATTACGCAAAATTTCAAATATAATTTGATATACACATTGAGAAACAAAAAAATACAAATTCTGTTAAAAAGGAAATCCAAAATAAAAAGGAAACAATAGAAATTAAGCTATTATTCACTCAAATTTGTATTTTTTGTTTATAAATGTGTAGGTCGAATTTATATTTGAAATTCTGTGGAATGACATATTACATCGCAACTTACCTATGTAACTTATCTATGTAAATTTTTTTTAGAGTTTTTCATACCTATTCGCGCCATTTTCGGATGAGTTGGAGCACCGGTAACACAAAACTTGTTGGGACCACCGGATATGTTCTTAGCTAGCTTCATATATACCTTATTCAAAGCTGATTTAGCGGTTGATGTTAGATCAGTTCTCAGTCTCATGTTCTAATTGTACACAAAAAAAACCATTATATTATATATATACGCAATTCAAATTTTAGGTTCCCATCACGCACTTGTTAGCAAGCCGATCCACACGTTTGTACGTACATCATCTGCTTTCATTACCTAATTAGCTTATTGGATATGACATAATTACATTTATGTTCAAGAAAAGGGTAAAAAAAATGAAGATATTTTTAAAATTAATATATAATAAATGAGATCAAGTTGATCAGAGAACTAACCATTGATCTCATTAAAGCTGTTCCCTTGATGCGGAGTTGAATATATAACGTCCAAAAATTAATGTGAAAATAACTTTTATTATGCATGCAATGGTTTTGACACATTTTCATAAATGTTTTGTGGTAACTAGTATTTTTCTCTTGTAAATATCTAGCATATTCCGCAATTTACTGTTTAACTAAGCAAGTGAAAAGGTGGAAAAGCAGAGAAGTAGTACATGCACTCGGCGCAAATTAGGAAAAAATGTTTTTGTACCACAACTAACTCCAATTAAGCTTACAGAGTACTTCTTTTTCACGACATTCTTTGTCATGCACCTCGCTTGTCAAGGATTAGCAGGCCATATATAACAATAAGATATTACTTTGTAAATTCCTTTCTGATATGCCATGCATGATTGCATGTGATATGTACGACCCATCTCGAGAGCAAAAATTGAGGACAAAACAAACATATATAAACCAAGAAACAGAATATGTACATGTGTGTGTGTTGCGGACATGTGATCAGCTGATCATTTCATCTCCCCAGAAATTCCAAAGTTTAGTAGATGACGGTGTATAGGAAGCAGCAAACTATCGGTGGGGAATTACACAGTGGCTAAGATGGCGAGTAAAGGACAAGAAGTGAACTGTCAACAACAGGACAAAATTATTGCTATAGCTGGCTAGCTCTTGTCACCAGGCTCTACACTACGATTCTCAATTCTCAAATTAAGTACAGTTATTAAGGACTTCAAGTGTGTAGCGCGCTTAATAATGTGCACGACGATTCGTGCTTCTCTAAGTTGAGGGTGCACTACTACACAAATGGGTTTTAGTCCCGGTTGCCAAACCGGGACAGCCTATCCGGGACTAAAGATCTGTGTCCTTTAGTCCCTGTTCCTCTAACCGGGACTAAAACCCTCTCGCATATCAAAAAATTATGATGAACTCAAGACTCGAACCTGGAACCTCATGCATGTCACCACAGGACACTACTAACCCACCCACCCACGTGTATTGAATAGACTAGGATATGCATTCCTTTTAAAGTATCTTTGAACAAGTTTAGTACTGGGTTCAGAATACTAACCGACTAAAGTTTGTTTTTAGTCCGGCTCATAACACGAACCGACTAATGTGTGCCCGTGCTACCGCCGCTAAGACTCTTACGTCCGGTTCATGGCACGAACCGGGACTAATGTGAGCGAAAAATCACGCTTTTAGCCTAGTAGCCACTTAACCGGATTTGTTGCTATTATTAGTCCGGTTCGTAGCTAATCGGACCGATGAATCGGTATAAAAGATCGTTTCTCTAGTAGTGGTGGTAGTATTTTTTTTTCAGCGGCGGTATATGAGCAGTATATGAGTAGATCGAATAGGCTTCAACACAACTCAATTATTGAAACAATCGATCATATAAAAAAAGAAACCCTCAAACTGCAGGTAATAGTCGAGTATGACGTCGACGACTAGTGAGTAGTATAGTAGTAGAAAATTTTGGTAGTAAAAGAAATCAATATTGCATGGCCAGCTGCCACCGATTTGGACCGACCTTATCTTGCTTCCTCATGGCTTATCTGGTTTTGGTAATTGAAAGAGCGTGTAACGAATTACGTAGTCTAAGAGAATTGCAAGTTTATTTGTATGGACCTGCTTTAGTGGTTGGCGATGACCATTCGCAATTAATTAACAATTGCAAAACGGAATTTTTCTATGGCATACTTTGTCAGCCTTGCGAGGTTAGGTAGCCTTGAGTCCACGCTTGGTTCAGTCGCTCAACCAAAATATGTGCACTTAAAAGAATCCCCAAAAAGATCTAATAAACTATCGATCTAGTGGTAATTAATTAAGCTCCAAACTTATATAGCAATCAACACCGAAAAGGATTGACCCATAAGAGAGAGAGAGAGGGAAAAAAGGAGAAATGGGGAAGCTAGTAGGGATGCAGAGGCTTGATCGAAAGGTAGATATGGGCCATATGAGATCTAGAGCTGGCCAGTTTGTGGTTGCTGCGTTATGCTGCGCTACCCTATGTGTAATCCAGTTAGTGCATGCTTTCAAAAAGCAAACGCAATGCCTAGCATAGTCATCTTATGAAATCTACATCGAATTTCATGGAGTAGTACATCTATAAGCGGAGGCACATCACAATTAATGTATTAAATCTACATCGAATTATTTCACGGAGTGAGAGAGAGAGAGAGAAGAGGGAGATGAGAGTTTGGCTTGGTTTACTAGTTCTAAGTTCGGTACATCTACGAATGTTTTAAGTCCAAGTCGACGACCCTTCCGCTCGTGGATCTGGCCGTGCGTTGTCGACCTTGAGTTTGACGGGTGACGCTGATTTGATTGACCTCTTTGTGTTGATGATGTACGATTTCATGGTAGAGTCCTAGCTAATCGTCAACGCCGGCCCTCGTGTAGCTCGTGGAACATCAAGCCCACCCGGTCATACATATAGGTATGTATGGACGGCTTCAATTTCGCTTTCTCCTATTAAAAGCTGGAAGTTGTTTCAAACCGTTGGTTTCTCTGTAGCTAGAAGCTAAAAGCCAGAAGTTGTATTAGTAGGAGCTGAAAGTCAAAAACTAATCTAGGGTAACTCCTTACGATTGGGTTGGGGTTTTAGCTTGCCACTAGAATTGAAGAAAATTACTCCCTCCTACTAAGTATAAAATCCTAAACCATACCTCTCTTACCATCATCGTCCCCAACCTACACACCCCTCACACGTAAAAACTATACTAAAAACAAGACCGACAAACATCAAATATCTCCGGCCCAACTATTCAGTTGTACGTACAGCCAGCTTTGAGCCAATGTAGCTCAGCCAATGGCCTTCGCTTTTCAAATTGCCATTAATAACAACCGAACTGCATCCCAATTAATGTGCCGCCTCTAGGGGGGAAAAGTGGGTTCTTGCATGCCGCAAGAGCTCCAACAGTTCATGTAGCGCTAGCTAGTGCTACTGTTCAGCAAGCCTGTGTGTGTGATCTGATTCTCAGCTACTGCACTAGCACAATAATTATTCCATTTCGCATGGATGCATAAGTCCTCATGCGCATTTTTAGCATAAACCATGAATCATCAATTAGTATGTAAGTGCACGTACATGTGTAGAGTACAACAAAATTTTAACTAAGCTGATAGTTTCCACCTTTTGGTAACCACATATACAACATATTATTATATAAAGTGTTGAAGTATAAGTGAATTGATTACTTTTCCTCATAAACTTAAGTTTTTGGGTGAACTGGCTGGTGCATACAACTCAATATGAAGTATAAAAAGAGTGATGCTGGGCTATCATCAGCGGGCTGGACCGCTGGAGAGAGAGAGAGTGTGTGTATATATATATATAGTTGTTGTGCTATAGTTGTTGTACTACAATTTTTGAGCAACTGTAAATTGTATGGCTGTAATCTTGACTAAGCTTGTTTAGCGCGTGAGTGCATGAGACCGCATGTGTGTGTCTGCAGTATATAAGATTCAATATTGCTGATCTATCTTCAGTACGTAACACGGTAGGTGAACCGCCGATATTTACTTTCTCCGTTCCGTAGTATATATGAGTCCATTTTTTCTGGAAAGTGTTATTCCACAGTGTAAGTTCATTGAGCTTGGACTAATATTACGAAACGGAAGGAGCAAGTGCCCGAGCTATGCATAAGTTGGTTTATTTATGAATTAGGCATAAGTTTACCCTAGTTGGAGGGCCATTAAGGCAGGTACAATAAGATGACCTCATCTTACTATTAGTGTGTATACATCAATTTTGTCTTATGTGGAATAGTGAAAAAAGAGGAGAGAGAAGAGAAATAGCTCTTATGCAGCAGCCAATATCGCACAGGAAACAACGTGCTATAAACAGCTAAAAGTCTATATTAGAGCAAGTATGCTTACTGTAGATGACATAGATGAGAGATAGTTATTGTACAAGCTTTAATATTATAGCCAAAAGTGTTTCTCTAGAGACAACCTCTAAAGATAGTTATTGTATAAGCTAGATTTATTACTTACTCTAGATAATATGGATGAGAAATAGAGTAAACTATGGGCTTAATTTGTTACTGTACCTGCTCTTAGGGAGGTGGCCGGGCCCGATCCCAGGAAAGTGCTGCCACGGCATCCAAGGGACGACAGTGACGCAGCACCTTTCCAGGAGTCATCTGGCATCGCCTTGGCGCCACCGGGGACAGTGATGTTACACCTCAGCTAGCTATCTAGTCCCTGCCCTGCCTGCATCTGCATGCATGTAAAAAAAGAAGAAGATCGAAGAGAAGATAAAACACATGCAGTGATAGTAACTCATCAATTACCTACACTTGACAAGCTAGCGCCTTTCTAACTCAACGCGATCACGTCATGCAGTACGGTGCATACATCCATCCATCTCAGGGTCCCATGCAAATATAGCTTACTGTCCATGAACAGCAGCTCTCTTGAAATGATGCATCGACGACACATCCACAAGATCGACGACATTGTGTGTTTGTACTCGATCTGTGATGCGCACACAAGATTGGTCCCTGATATCAACCCCCCTAAAGCACCGGTTTTAATGATTCTGACCCGATGAATTGCTTGTACCAGCTTCTTGTATTTATGTTGTTGGACGGCCTCTGGAATTATATCCTTGCTTGTGCCTTTTCCTTTTCTCCCTTTTTCTCAAAGAGATCTCGAACCATACTGCATGTGATGTATAAATGCCCATGCATCATGTTTTTGTTTTGTGATATGTGATTATGTGAGTCCAAACTATCAGTAACTTATCTTAATTAGTGATATTGATTTACTCAGGTCTCGCCTAGAGCAATTGAATTCATCATGCAAGTTTTGTAAAGAAATTCGTGCAGCTAGCTAGCTCTCGTGTCTCACACCTAGATGGCGATGTGATGGAATGCTTTTCTCTAGCAATCTCTGTCAGGTCCAGCGCAGCAGAGGGCAACATAAACCGCCAACAAACGCATGCACATCGATGAGCGCCGAGAGCTCAAGTCGATTCTTTACTTGGCTGGTCAGCAGGCTCAGCTCAGGCCTAGGCAGAAGCAGCGCTGTCGCTGTTGCTCTTCTCTTCTTTCGATCGATTGTTCACGTGGCGTTTCCCCCGGTGTTTTGACGGCACACACTGCTAGCTGCAGTTAACAAGGGAAGCTAATTAAGTTAAGCGGCTGCAATGCATGCTGACTGAATGCAGTCGCGCGCTGTGCCTCTGCTGCTGCTGCTGCTGCTGCTGCTATATACTCCATTGTTCACGAGACATCGATCAGATGCAGAGATTCAGAGGCCGAAGGAGAGAGATAGAGATGTCTGAATCTGATGGAGTTTGACGGCTACCGGATGGAGGGACGCGCGGTTGCTCTCCAATAATTTCGAGTGTCGCCAGGCCGTCGGGGAGGCCCAGACCAGAGCACACCGGTACATTCCCACGTCTTGTCCATGCCCTCGAAATCTGAGCCTGCAGCTACTTAGCTCCTCTGCTCACGCACAGTTGAGTACTTCGTTTGTTTTGAATACGTATCATTTTGACTTTCAAATTTTATTTATCAATACATGTTATTATACAATTTTAAGGTAGCATGTTACGATTTTTTTTATATACCTCACTCCTTTAGCTATTGCTAATACCATTTACTAACATAGACTAGAGTAAGACATATCATCCAAAAAACAATAAGCAATCTAACGAAGAGGGATAATACAGTCTTTTGTACATGTGTCTTAGTGGGAGTGCATGAATGACTTATATTGAGGAACTGATGTAGCAGTAGTCTAGCACATGCATGAGAGAGATACTACTACATATAATCAGATTGATGAGAAGATGGATCGGTGATGCATGCTAGCTCGTAGCCCCATGCAATTAATGCATGCATGTAGAAGCCATCACCTTTTCTAGCCCCTAAAATTTGTTCTCCTTATATTTGAATTTGTAAAACTAGCTACATTGGTGATCTCGAAAAGCGTGGCAGAGACACGAGTCACCTGCCGCACCAGAGAAGCTCGATAATGAGCTACTGAGCAAGGGGAGCTTAGCAGAAAGCACTCCTGCTCGGTAGCGGTTTACTAAGGGCTGGTGGCTCGCAAGGACCATATGGTTGACTTGTTAATCAAGTGATTAAATAAGAAATCTGATTAATTAGCGATAATTAGTAATTAATTAGTGTTTTTGGATTCCTCCAAGCAACGGGAGCTCGGCAGAAATCTTGACGCGGCAGGTGACCTGCTGAGTTCCTTGAGCGGATGGGAGGTGACTTGTGGAGGGCAAATATTCTAATTAATTAGTTCAAAGAGAGGCTATGTTTGGAAAAAAAACGTTATCAAGGACTAAAAAAACAAAAAAAATTATGCATGTATGGGTCACTAGCTAGCTACTGGTTGACAACTTGACATACATGTTTGGATCGATCAGAGAGAGCAGATGTCAGAGGTAGCCAGGCCTGCAGCTATAGGCCGGGGAGAAGACTATGCAGGGCTGCGCGGTAAACAGTAAGGGCATCTCCAATAGTGCCATTTCAACTAGCTATAAGCGTGCTATCTCTAGCATTTTGCTTAGGTGGAAGAGAAAAAATGAGGAGAGAGATATAGACCGGCTACTAATGTATAGTCAGACTATAACTGATTCTAAGGCACTTATTATCTATTACATGTGGGTCAATATTTAATTTTATAGACAATGCTATAGCTAATCTATTGGAGATGTTGTCTATATACTATCTATAGATGACATGGATATTTCTTATAGCTAGTACCATTGGAGATGCCCTAAGGTGCGGCTCTTCAGCGGCCATGCGTACATGGATATGTTAATTCGCCCATGCATCCTACCCTATAGCGAAATATCTCATAGCATATGCATGTATAGATAGATATTGTTTTGCTTTCAGTCATAGATTGGTAGATGGATTGCCGCCCCGGGAATGGAAATGTACATACATACCCACCTACGAAATCTGACCCTGCAACTCTACCTACTTTGATGCTTGTAGGATCATATATACATACCATATCCACTGCTACTATAGTCCTAGCTAGAGCTAGCCAGGACAAACAACGCACTGTGCACGCAAACCTGCAAAGATAGCCATGCTTGTGATCATTCCAGCGCTATACGTGGCTAGTTGTGTGTTGACGATGGTTAGTTTCAACGATCCAACAGTTAGTAGTTGGTTTGTTACTAATTAATACTACTCCAGTGTACCACATGCTTTTTACCAAAGAAAGAAAAATGCAGTGAAGTACGATCGGTTTCTCCCGTGCTTGTACGGATGGCGCTCTGCGGTCAAACACAGGCAGAGCTAGCTAGAGAGAGAGAGAGACAACCATCTCCGTGTATCTTCAGATTAATTGAAGGCTGGTCTTTTGAGGAGAGAACAATAGAAAATATCAACGAGGCCCTTGAAATGATGCCTATGTCTGAGTGATGTGATTAAATCGAGTATATAAAAGGCAAAAGGCACAGGGGAGGTGATGATTGGGCCTTGATGATGCCGGCCGGACGGTACAGCCAACTTCAGTGAAGGAAAGCCCACAAAAAGGTCTCATCGACGACAACTTTTACCCCTGTCTAGCTTCTCTCTCTCTCTCCTACATAAGAGATGGTCACTTTGGAGTTTGGACCTCATGCACATCCCTGATGATTAAGCTCTCACACAGTCACACGCGTAAAAAAAGGAAAGAAAAAAATGTGAGATATTACCTATAAAGAACTAGGCATCCATTTAAAGATTGAACGTTCAAGTTCTAGCTGAAGAGAACTTGTTCGTGGTGGTAGGGCCGTGTGGGGTGTGCACACACATATTCACCAACTGATCAGCTAGACTCTGTTCCTAAGTAGAAAAAAAAGTACTCGTTGATGAATTAATGGGTTTTTTTGTGTCGAAACGGTACTATGTTTGTAATTAGCACAAGAATTTGTTGATACGATGATGTATTAAGTAACTAAATAGAGCTAACTAACACAAGAATTTGTTTCTAACACACACAATAATACATGTTTTTGCCTTAGAGAGTTAGAGTAATTAAGTAGAACTATATTTAAAAAATTCGGATTAATCTGAACTTATGCTTTGAAAGGAAAAAGAATCAATGAAAGCAGGACATCGATGGAGTAGAGATGAACAGATCGAGTGGGTAACTTATCTGGACGGAGGTTTGCTTGTTTCGTGTCTTTTTGTGTTGGTGCTCACGTTAGTGAAAGCCGTGCTATGGTTGAGACTTGGGAGGCAGTCCATCAAATCTCAATAATCCAAGACGCGGTTAATTAGGCTCTTCCCAGTACATGGTAACACTACTAGAATTCCGGGCTTTTGCAACGGCGAGAAATCGTTGCAATAAGGCCCATTTCGTTGCAATATATACCAATAGCCACAATGTCACAATCGTTGGCAGGCGTGGCTATTAGTTGCGTGGTCCAAAGTTTGGGCCACGATTTATGTTTTGTTGCAATTGTAATGCTAATTGCAACGGGAATATGCGTTGCATTAGTCCGTAGTTGCAATGACGGTTTGACGTGGCAATAGTCTCAATTACCGTGGCGATAGTAGTCTCTATTGCCACGCTCTCATGCGTTGCATTAGATAGTAGTTGCAATGACCTTAATACCATGGCAATAGTTTTTATTGCCGTGGTAATAAAGGTCTCTATTGCCACGCATTTAGGCATTGCATTAGATAGTAATTGCAACAAAAATCAATCCGTGGCAATAAGTGAGATCGCAACGAAATAATTTTCGTGGCAATATGATGTATTGCAACAAAATAACTTCGTTGCAATAAATTATAACAACGATCTATATCTATAGCAATTCATTTTTTTGCAACGAGGCGTCAATGCATATTGCAATAATATTTGCTTATATACCGTTGTTGCAAAAGAAATGTACTCAAATTAGAAATTGCACGAACAGAAATATCAATTATAGCCATCAAATCATATATATAAGAATATTTGTAACAATCTTTTCAGTATGTACAAACATGAAGTAAAAGAGACCAATAATAGAATAATTTCATAGTATTCTCTGAACGAAAACTTTAAATTTTTCAACTAAGATTACGATAACATAACTAATCTATTGACTAGTGACTTGAGAATAGGTTGCTCCATATTGTAGACTTGCTTGACTTGACCATGCCATGAGACCAGACGCTCCGCTCAAATTATATCCTCCTGTTGAATAAAAGCACGGTTTATTTTTTGAGCATAAACAAATCCAAGATGAAATTTTATAGGCTGCCATATTGTAAATACTACCAGATCAAGTGAAAGGACTCGACAAAGCCCATGAGCTCAAGTTAAACTAAACAACTACTCAGTTGATCTTACCAAAGCATGCAAGGAATGAATAAACGAAGGAAACAACGGTTGCATCACTTAAGCATGAAATCATGAAATTGACATGTTGATTAACTTAAGTGCTTATTTGCTACTTCTGAACCGAACAAAAAAATGATAGCATGACTGTTGTAGGGTATGCATCGGCAAAGACTACATACAGAAGTGTTGAGAGGAAAAAAGGTCCTAAAATTAGAACTTTGTTCAACAAGAATAAGAGATATAGGAAGAAACAGCTTCACTTCACTTGAAACCATACATTGTTCAAATATAAGTGCATACATGAACCATAGGCTAATAGAAGCACTGGACCAAGATGACAGGGTAAGGAAAAATGAATAGCTCACCTGAGACATGTGCTTACGAAGTTGAAGCAATTTTATCCCTAGATAAGATAAACAAACTTCAGATCCAAAGGTCAAGCATAATGAAATCCTAAAAAGTTCATGAATCTCTTACACGCTAGTATGGAAGATGCAAGAAAAATATAAAGGCACAACCTTTAACATGTCATGACATTAAATAGCCAACTATAAATAGACAATACGACATCCACAAAACCCACAAAATATTATAATTCTCTTTTAAAAGTAAATTAGAACATATCAAGACAGATAAGACAAGGGATCAATTTAAGACACATGCTTAGGTCAACAGTAATGACAGGAATCAGCACAATAATAGTGTCCAACAGATTTACAATATTTTTTTTGTAGTGCGTAATTAAAAATTTTGAGTTTAGTATAACTACGACAGGCATGCGAAGTAAAGGAAGTCCACCAAGCATTAAAATGCCGCCATTTGGGATAAATGAGTTTGAATAAAGACACGCCATCGCCAAAGAAGGCTACCATTTGCAGGAGCATTTGAAGGGTGCAAATTCATCTCAGATACCTTTTTAACCTTCTTTTCTTGCACCTACACGTCACATTCTTCATAAGACAGGCAAGGAAAAATTTGTTAATTCACTCCTAAGATCGACCCTCCTGGCAAAAAATCTAGCAAAATATTTTAGTGAGCTTTTCTTCCACACTATCCAACGTATTGCTGCTCAAGCCACAGTACCAGACCAGATAGATCAAACACCATCATAGAAAACAAGAGCAAAACATTTAGCAATGTAGAGTCTACTTACTCACAACAACTGGGATCTGGGAGGTTCTTGAGTAGCTCCACCTTGTCGTCAAGCTCCCTTATTATATGAACCTAACCAAAAAGATTCCCATAATAAGCACTTCATAGTCAAAGAAAAGCATGTCATAGTCAGCTAAAGCTAATACTACAAAAGTATCTTAGCTTAGTCAAATATTTGTTGCTGCTCATCTCTAATACATATACAATTTATTTCTATGTACAGGCATGATTCAGCCTTAAAATTGCATCAACGGCCTAAAACACATCGGCTATATATTTCTAAAAGAATAAAACTCAATTTAGCAATAAGCCCTAATAGCTATACATTTGTAAAATGTGCATTAAGAAGTGAACATTTAGAACTCCGTACGCATACATCCTAGAAGTGTACTATAGGGAATTGAGCACTTAGAACTATTCTTGTGGTCAACACTAACATGTCCATTTAGAACTCCATACGCATACATCCAACAAAATTTGCTAAGCCTGTATCTTTCCTCTTGGCTTTCGACCGTTTCTAATTGTTGAGACCCAACAGCACTAACACAGGGATTTCATAAAGAGAGGACAATTGCATTGTGAATTTTGATTGCGCATACCAAAGATTGTCTAGAATTATCACACCAAGTATCAACATCTGGAGTAATTTGTCCCACCTGCTGCTGCCTGCATGTGACAATCAATGAAGTTATGTCCAAACATCAATGAAGTGCATGTACAAACATCAACAGAAGTGCATGTGGCAATCCAATCGAAAAAGAAACATTACATAAATGTCCAAACATCAACAAAAGTGCATGTGCAGACAGTGAATTAAGCAAAGAAATAGAACAATGGAATGATGTGCTCAGGACTAATGTTGTGAAATTGTGTCAAGACAACAATTTTAACACAGGCTTGTTTGAAGGGATAGATAATAGCATTGCTATTGATGCCTATGAGTTAAAGGTAGTCGTAATGTACCCAGCCTGTCTGGTAACTAATTATATTACAGTAATCCGAACCAATACCAACCAAGCAGACTGCACAAGTGTACATTTCTCCATTGCACAATCTTACTGAACTAGCACTGGGGAGAAACACCATAACAAAAGCATATACTTTGAATCTCTTATTTCACATGGACAGAAATCACATGACTATTTGCAGCTGAAGCAATGAATGTAAATTTTATTGTCTTGGTACACCATTGCGTGATATAAGTAATCGATCGAGTCAAAGTGACGATATCACACAAAGATGCTAGATTAATTAGACGCCCAGCAGATGGCGGTGGAGTGCATAATGCGAAAATTTTCAAGCTTGATGTCAAGATCAGTAGAAGAACTAGTTGTTTCTTTTAAGCTAGCTGACGCAAATGGGAGTGTCAACTATCAAATTAAGCCATGCTGACACATCATACACAATGATTGACAAGGAGATCAAAATAAAATAAGGTTGTGGCCTTGATGCCATACAATAAATTGAACATAAAAGGAATTTTTGCTTGCACAAATCAACTGATCACAGCCCATGAGGCGAATTGACTGTACAACAACTCGAATCTCATCAAATGCAGCACCAACCACAGAGATAGAACAGGAGTTAATTGATCTACAATGCCCTAAAGCAGCCAGTTCATAGAAAATGCGCATTAATCAAACATATGATTTTAGCATACAACAAGATTATCGCAATCTAACAAGTCATTTTATCGACCAAATTATCACCCAGTCGTAACAAACGGAGCTAAACCGTAGCATGAATTCCTCACAATTGTGCAACAAGGTACTACATTTATTCAATCACAGTAGCACGTTGCCGACATAACAGGCGCAAGGAAAAGCCATTCTATAAGCCATATTATTGCCTATCGCCGGAAGAAGAGCGTAAAATATCATCAATGCAAAATGGCAAAAGCTTAGAGTGATACCTATCGAGCTTTTCACCTCAAGTGTTGTTTTCCCGCCACCTCACGATCACTTGTTCCTACAAATGGGAAAACAGAGTTACATACCATCCTCTAAGGTAAGAAATTTGCACTCTCACCAACATATATATTCATATAACATCACAAGTTAGGTTTATAGACAACGCCATCGTCTTTGAGAAAGTTAATGCTAATTTGCCACGAAATTACCATAGGCTATTAATTAATACAAACAGTAAAATCGCTCATCGAATTCACACAGATCCCAATTTTGGAGTTAGTTGAACAGAGTGTCCTTTGGTATAAGTGTGATCCCTTACTAGGATATATGACCATATCAAGAGAGGATAACCGCATAAGTAACTAGAAGTCGATACTAAATAAAAGCGATTCTCACAAAAAGAAAACATTGTCGCTCTAAGCCTAATCGTCTAATTTTTCACAGATTGCATTTTCGCAACTCCAAAGTGACTTGAAATGAATTCTTTTAAGCTCCAAATTAATTAACGAGAGAAACTACAAGGCAGAGTTACACACATACAACATCAATCAACTGATATTAAGCATAGCAACGTTGACAAGTACTAGCTCAGGACTTTGCACGAAATACATACCATGCATGGGATGTGGATTCCATATCCTATGTCTTGTTCCTCTATACTTGAACCGCTGGACTCTGCTAGGGACCCCTCGATGGGGCAAGAACCACCAATTCCCCTGGTGGCGTCCAAATTTGAACTGGCATCTGATGCGGACACCCCAACCAGTGAAATCACATTGCTTGCACCAGCTTAATCAAACCCAAACTCTCACGATCCAAATTCCTCTCATGGAGCCGCACCACCGGAGCCCCTAATCGCACATCCAAAACACCCGGCTCCGGCGACTCGAGCTCGGCGCCATCTTCGAACACGAACCGCCAGACCGACAGCGCGCCGCCGCCGCCAAGGCCTTCCGACGCTCGCCACTCATGACCCGACCCTCCGATCGGCCAATCGACCTCGCCACCTCCACATGACGGGCTGGTGTCCTCAAAGCCCGGACCTCCATGCACCTCCTTGGCACCATCTACATCCAGAGTTGCAGACCAAATCAAATCGAGGAACGAATTGAAGGAAGAGCAGCGACCAGTACACCTCATCATCCGAATAGGAGGTCTTACCATTGGCGGAGGCCCAGGCGACGGCGGGAGGCCCGTGCGGCGGCGGGAGGGTGGCGGCGGGTGAGACGGGCATGGACCATGGAGGAGTCTGGAGCGAGCCGTGTAGTCTAGGGTTAGAAGAAGTATAATACGTTAATAACTTAAGTGACGCGTGGACCCTCGGTCCGGATATTCAAATAAATAAAATCGGATATATCTGAGAAAATGTCCGGAATATTTCGATACGACGGCGAATCCGAAATAAAGTATCCGAATTTGAAAAATATCTAAAAAAATTATCCGAATCCGATCCAAACACATCCGGTCGGTCGGTCGGTCAGAAAATATCTGATCCGATTGCACCCCTAACGATTTAGGTCACAAATGCGTGGAGGGGAGGCGCGCGCTGCGTGGACGGGGAAAATTCCTACCGTTCATACTCAGGTTGGAGGCCTAAGGAGTGTATCCAATGGAAGTAGGCTTAATACAAAAAATCAGGGGAAAATTCGGAAGATTTTGCGTGAGAAGGTGAATGACTTACGGAACTACGGAAGCATGTGTGTTGAGGCTCTTCGGGGAACTGTAGTGATCAGAACCGCCGATGGGTCTCTGGCAGAAGCGACGGCAGCGTGCAGGCGCCCGTCCACCGCGCAGATAGTCAGAGATTGATCCACCACTTGCCACTCGAGAGGTGTCGAGAACAACAGGTCGTCACGCCGTTCCCCCTGTGGCTCGGAACACGTTGTCTGGAGCGCCGGCCGCCAGTAGGGTGTGCTAGCACTGGCCCATGGCCGGAGGCGAAGGCGGAGGTGACAAAAAAAACACGATGGGGGCTCAGGCCGGGCAAGCGGCCCGCGCATCACAGGCATAGAATAGGGACAAGAACTCAGGAAAAGAAGAACATGGGCTGAATCTACAGGATTCGTGCGATACATGTCGTGACCCATATGTAGACTTATTGCCACGTAAAAAGAAATCGTGGCTATAAAATTAAAAATCGCCACGAAATAAAATATTATAGCAACAAAATTTACCCGTGGCAATAAAATCTTATTTAATGCAACGATTTTATTTTTTGTTGCAATACGACCAACCTTTTGCCACGACAGTTAACAATATCGCAACGCACAGTAATTCGTGGTAATATATTGGATGTATCGCCACAATTTTCCAAATCGAGGCAATAACAACACTCTAATGCAACAGAAATTATGGTGTTGTAAAAAGTTTCGTGGCAAAAGCCCGGATTTCTAGTAGTGTAACATACCTATTTAATGCATATCACATAAGTATTTTTGATGATGTGGCAAGAGAGTTAAGAGGGAAGAGAAGAAAGCTGTATCTTGAGGAAGATACCACTTGGGCACAAAATCATAGACATTGAAACTTGAATCATCTAAATAATGGCCCACAATTCATACTCTCATACACATCTAGCATTTAATTATCTTATGGGGACTAAAATATAATCCATAATACCATGCATTGGGGTAGTTGTATCTTCTATAAGGCTATTCTCAGTGCTAGTTTCATTTGAGTTTCAATATCATTAAATGCTATGCCACATAAGCAAAGATAATGACATGGCAAGAAATTAATGATGAGAGAGATGAGGAGAGTTTCATTTAGATGAGAGGAGTTTCATCTAGATGAAACTTGAGATACATGTTTACCTAGACAAAGATAATGTGGCAGTCTTGGAAACAATGCAATGAAACTGTGCACTGGGAATAGCCTAATATCATATGATATGATAGTTTTGGATATTGTGACAAGATATAATTCGCTGTGAATAGCCCGTGTAGACTATGGCGGACTCCATGATACCATGCATTCACGACAAAGGAGTGGTGTTTGGTTGCTTGCTCCGTGTCCCGTGTAGACCATGGCGGACTCCATGCATGATTGTGGCGGACTCCTCGGCATCGCCAACGTGATGGTTGCGAGCCCGGCGACACGTACGCAAGCTCCGATGGGGAGGAACTGTCAAGGAGCATGGCCCAAAAATAAACGAAACGTCCTTTATTCGCCCATTGGGCCTGATATTCTATCTATGAGACCGTTGTTTTAGCTTGCTCCGTTCACCAGGTTTTGCGATGGGCTATTGTGTAAACCGATCTGACGGTTGTGGTAAAGTGTGGCATTCTCGATATCGTCGATAATCAAGTGATTTTCTCGATTATCGGTTGTATCGCCGCGGTTTAATCTCTGAAATTGCTCGGTAAATCAAGAAAATTCAAATTCAAATTTAAATTTTAAAAATAAAAAATTAAAAAATTTATGAAAAAGTGTTAAAATTTTTTGTATGAGGTCATCACACAATGCTAATGTTGCTGTAAAATTTGTAGATCATTATCAGACATGTGTATTTTTATAAAATTCTAACAATATTACTGTCAGAATACATGTTCTTCTATTTTTATTTTCTATGGGTACTAAATGAAGTCTAATATTCTGAACATTTTGTGTGAGGTCTTAACGCAATGCTAATGATTATTTAAATTTTTTTGATATTGATTAGACCTGTATATTTTTTAAAAAAATTTAACAGTGGTACTATCTTTGTATATGCTCTTCTTCTGTTTTTATTTTATAGGGCCAGTAACTTAAGTCTAATATTTCTAAATTTTTAATACATGATCCTTGTGAACTAGTTATGATTCAATTAAAATTTTAGAGTATTACCAAGCTTGTATTTTTTATATAAATCTGACAGTGTCTCTATTTTTTTCATTAATTGTTGTTTTTTATTTTTCTATAAGTACTAAATGAATTCAAAAAATATTAAATTTTTATGAGCAATTTTATAGATTAATTAGGATTTATCCATATTTTCTGTAATTTGTTCCAATTTTTCTTGAGTTTTTTTTCAATTTTACTTGACTGCCGAAAATCGAATAAAATCTTTCAAAAATCGAATAAAATCATTCGAAAATAAAAAATGGTTGAAAAGCGAATAAAATCAGTCTAAAATCGAGAAAACCAGTTGGTTTTTGATTTTTTTCGATGTTGTTTAGCCGCTAAATTCAAAATTTTTGACTTCGAATTTCTTCAATTCCTACCGATTTTCGACCGGTTTTTGCTGATAATCGAAAATAAAAAATTGATATTGTGAACCCTGGTGGCATATCTCATTGGCAGACAACCGTGGCAAAAGATGCATGCATGACAGAGGAGCAAGCTCGTTTGGCAAGCTCTATCGCGTGCAAGCTGCTTACCGGCGTTTGAGTTCTCGCTCTTCTTTTGGGCTTAAGGCCCTGTTTGGCAGAATTTTAGATTCTAGCTCTACCTCAGATTTGAAACTTATAGGCTAAAATAAAGTGAATTAACTTTATATTTTTAGTCTAAAATGTAAACAAGATGACCCACCTAAACACTCTTTAATGTACCTACAGCTCCAACTCCATATATTTCTGGAGCTTGGAATACCCTACTCCACCAACTCCACAGATTTTAGGGGAGCTGGAGTTATGTCAAACACCTCTTAAGTCTCCAACAGAAAGAATACATATACGTCTGAGTATATTAAGTGGTCAAAACATGTACCCACACTACGTGAGGTTTTCATCTCTATATGTGCTAAGGACACATTCACATGTACATAGATGTATGGGTACACGTGTGGGAGTTGTGTGTATATGTGTACATTTTTTCATAATAAAGAAGATGAATGTATGACAAGTAGGCTATGTAAATAAGCAAATATGGCATGTTGTGATCGTTTACAATTAGACCTGCGTGAGACACACTGTGGATAAGAAACTATAGCTTATCGTGATTGTAGTTTCGAACCAAGCCCTTGACTCCCAACCGAACCCCGTGCTGCTAGTCGAAAATTGTTTGGAGCCAGGACATACTTCCTCATTGCATATTTGCGTGTGCACGACTAGAAGCTTTCTTCTTCTGTAACACCTAGCACACCATGTCAAATGGTCAAACCAAGAAATGTAAAAATAAAACGAACCAGAAAAAAAGGAAAAAAAGAGAAATTTTACCTACATTATAACAATAGTATACATAACGATAAAGATTAGATCTAGTCATTAATTTGTTGAGAACATTCTTACTACTTTACTACTAAAATAAGTATATATAAATGCTACTCTCCCCATTCTACAATTTCAAGACAACTTTTAACTATTTTTTTACTTTACATGTCCTTACCAACTAGAGTAATATATATTATCTAAGAGCAATTAGTGAGCTAATGAAGTGAACAATTTGGTTATTTTTATATCTATACATTGGTTAAAATGCATGGTCAACAGCGGATGTAGTACTACCGTACTAGTACCTAACGTGATGGTCAAATCGAATTTGTGCTTGAATAGTGCTGGAAAAAATGGACGAAAACGCGTAGAGATCAGCCTGACAGCCGCGTCTTCTAGAAACACCACCGTTCAAGTTTCGACTTTCGAGGCGGATAGAGAGAAGGGAAGGTCAGACTGAGAGGGAGTTCGGTCAGTCTCCTAGGGCCTCTGCTCAGATCCGGATCCCCGCCCCTCCGATCCATGCGGGCGTTGGCGATGCTCCGCTGGGCCGTGGCCCGTGGCCGCGCTTGTGGTGCTCCTCGCCGTCGCGCCCGCCGCGGGCTTCTATCTCCCGGGCGTCGCGTCCAACGACTTCCAGAGGAGCTCGCTAGGGCTCGAGAGCCTCCTCGCGTGCCTTGGCGAGCTCCTTCCGGGCGGCCTAGGCGAAGGCCCTCTGCCGTGCCGCCTCCGCCACATACGAAGCGGCCCTCGCGACATGGGCGTCCAGAGAGGCCTCCAGCCGCGCCAATGCAGCTGTCAGGTCCGTCGCCCGGGGCCCCGCCAATGGGGGATGACCCGTGGCGGCCGGAGGGCCGGCGGAAGCTGCACCGACCGCATCCACCTCCCTCGTCCCGGCAGCCAACGGGAGCGCCACAGGCGGCTGTTGCTGGCTCGTGCCAGAAGCGCTAAGAAGAAGAGGAAACGATCCGACGTCAGCAAAGGCAAAATCGAGGCCGTCCCGAAACCCTGACAAAGCGCACTTACCCTCGAAGGGGGATTCTAATGGGGAAGGCAGACGGGGGCAGCGCGATCCTGTCCCTCGTCGAGGCGGCAGAAGGCCCGACGTCGGTGCGAGGCCTCTTGGCGTCGGAGGCCCGCGGACCTATATCCGCCTCCCGTTTCCCGGCCCTCCGGTCGTCACCACCGTCTGACATCTCCCGTTCAAGGTACGACGACCTTCC
Organism: Guadua angustifolia; assembly: GCA_036346375.1. Classification (NCBI taxonomy): domain Eukaryota; kingdom Viridiplantae; phylum Streptophyta; class Magnoliopsida; order Poales; family Poaceae; genus Guadua; species Guadua angustifolia. The sequence continues at coordinate 10,223,680 of CM070515.1, read as the reverse complement.
CTTCTTGTGTTAAGGCAGGGCGCAGGGGGACGAAAAAGCAGCGAAAATGGCAAGGAATCGTCGCCCTCGGGCACCCTATGCGGCCTTTATAGGGGCGAGGCGGAGCGGCCGAAACACGCGCCTCGAGCCGCACGCGCATTAAATCCGCGCCCTGCGCGACGCGACGCGCCCTTTTCCATCCCCCTGCTGCGCATCAAAATACGATGCGACGGCGGGACGCTGCTTCGGGCGAGCCACGCCGCGACCACTCGGCTTCGACTCCTGAACCAACCACACCAACACGACAAAAGCAGGCCGGCGTGGGCCGATGCGGCCACAGGGTGACGAAAGGACCAGCCGCTCGTCATCTTGAGCGGCTGAGCGATGGGCCTAGCCGCTGCGACGCCCCCAGCGCGCGGAATAAAAGCTAAGGCAACTTCACAACTCGCATTTACTCATTCCCGCGATAAGTCCTTCATTCCCCCAAGTTCCAGCGCCGTGTGATGGCTGCGACTCAGCCCTCACGCGGGCTTCAAGCTTGTACACTCGCACGGATTGGTGATCCGACCAACTGTTCAGTCCTCCCCAGGGGTAATCCCCTCGACCCAAGCGCTACGGCCTACGCCCCAGCGGCTACGGTTATGGCAGTAGCGCCTGTGGGAGGAGGAGTACTCGTATGAACGACCCACGGCCGGTCGGGAACACTCCTTTTACGTGTCGAATGCAGGTAAACAGTTCGTCCTCTAGGCCCCTGTCCTTCTTTGATTGCTCCTCGATGGTGTTAACATGCCGACCTACGCTTCTATAACCTCTGCGGTTCCTAAAGCTACGGTCGACAAACGTGTATCACCTCAGGAAAAGTACAAAGGAGAAGGACGGACCTACAGGACGGTCCGACTGGCCAAAACGTAAAAATGGACTTCAATCTGTTATGCGATGGGGTTCCTCACATGTCTAAAAACAAAACGTTTGCCTTTTTTCCGCTTCTTGTGGAGAACACTCTGTGGCGACATCTGGCCCACGCTCATCGTGATGCACGGGCCGATCGGACGAAGACCAAGAGAAGCACCGAAGGAACTCCGAGACCGACCCCCTCGCTCGTCGAACGACTGACATACTCCGGCATACGGACCAAAGCGGCATCACGCATCGATCAGGCGGGCGTCAGCCAAGCGAATGTCGCCCCAACCATTTTCAATTCACGTTTAATTCCGCACGTATTAAATACTAGCAGGAGACACTAGGGCCTCCGCCTCCCGACTTGTCTAAACCAGGCCGAGGCAGGTGCGAAAAGCCCACCGGGCCGTAGCGGCCTCGAGGTGGCGAGAGGGCTTGAATGCCTCACGATTAAGACCTGTCTGCGGGTGCCTAGGGTGAAAATCCACCAAGTGGATCCCCGACCGCCCCAGCAGGCGAGTTGAGCGAGGGGCGGGTCAAGGGCGAACCCTCGGTGGGTCTTCAGTTGGGTTGGCGGACGACCCAATCGCCTTAACTCGTGTCCGAGACCATACTTCACACTCTCCCGCGGAGCCCCCCGAAAGGGCTGCAGCCAGCTGCGCCCCGAGTTACGAACGGCTCGGGGTCCGAGACGGATTGAGTAAAGAAAGGTTTTTTATGGGTCGCCCCCAGCGGGTCGGACGCCCGACGCAGGGACAGTCCGCTAAGGGGTCCCTTACCGGGGGGATCCCCAGGGCCCACTCGGATAACCCGTTCGTAGCTCCACGAGCACGGTGTTCGGCCGACACAAGGTAAACACGCGCTTGCTCACCCCCTCCAGGTCCCACACCCGCGGAAGGGGCGTATACGTGGGACCGACAGCGGCCTCTCCTCTCGTAGATAACCTCGCCCGACGAGGACTCGGGATGGATGCCCTTCGCCTAGCTGCGGTGTTAAACCAGCCCTGCTAACTCGCCTAGCTGCGGTGTTAAACCAGCCCTGTTAACTCGCCAAGCTACGGCGTTAAACCAGCCCGTCTAACTCGTCTAGCTACGATGTAAAACGAGCACTCGGGAACCAGAACCTCTCGCGAAGACATCTGGACCTCCCTGCCGACCACGACCGCGTCTAGCTACGACGTAAAACGAGCACTCGGGAACCAGAACTGAAAGTGCATCTAGGCACTTATGTTATTTTGGTGATTAATGACAAACACATATAATGACAATCTATATAATTGTGTAAATGCTTAACTTAGTGCTTAACAAATGACAAACCTCTAATATGATTATATTGCTATGAGACTAACATGTTCATTGCCAAGTTGAGTATTAGTCTCATCTATTTAGAGGAAAATCAAGTGGATGGTTAAGCAAAGATAAGGTATGCAATTTTGGTATCTATTCTATATTTGTTATTGCATTCCTTTTGTGCAAATGCATAGTGAACTCCAAGTAGCATGTTGATTATATATATGCACATTGGTTCATGTCATATTTATTTGTGCATATATATTCACTTGAGTTCATTATGTGCTTTGCTTTTAGTATGCATGTATTAACTAGAGTTAAACTTCACATTGCTATAGATTGAATTGGTGCATACATGTTTTAGTTATGTATCTTCTCATGCACTTCTCTTAGTGAAGTTTAATCTAGAGTTAGATCACATATTTACTCTTGTTCGAATATTAGTTGCACATGTACAATTCGTGTATATTCTTCATGTGCTTCATTTAAAGTAAAGACTGTGATCCTTGCCATGATTTAATTGATTCATCATATTGGCAATTATCTCTCTAGTGCATATAGATCAATTACATATTCATCATGATGCACTTAGTAGAGAACATTTCTTATGTCAAGTGTTTCCATTTTTATTGTGCTTCTTTATATGAAACACTTGTGGTACTTAATTGCTCACAAATATCAATTTAATCATATCTATTGAGCTTTTGGGACTAATGCTTTTCATGAGTGGTTAGGAAAGAATTAGGTCCCGTGTGTGCATGATGACCAAGGTATCTTGGAGGATGATCGCTAAGCCGAGGTCAACAAGACGGCGGTGTCACCAAGAGTTGAGGACTAAGTCAAGATCGACTTGGCGTGGAGATCATCGAGAGGATGATCAAGTCAAGGTTGATGGGACGAGAGTCTCATGAGGTGAATCGAGTCAAGTTGGACAAGGTGAAGATGTCATCATCATTTGGTAAAAGACATCATGCACATTGCATCCACGGAGAAGACGGCATGCGAATTGAATGTAAGACTTAGATTTCTCGTTTTAATTTGAGTCTAAGGATTGCCGTACTATTAAGAGGGATGCTCCATTGAATGACTTTTAGATGTGTCAAATGCTCAAATGATCCATCCTTGTGAAATTTAGAGAGAGTGTGGTATTGGTGGTACCGGAAAGTGAGAATTGTAGGTCTCTCTTGGATTCTTTGTGAAATCTGGATTTATCCTTTGAGATTTGGGTAGTGAGACCTTGTTAGTTGTGTAGCCCTTGTTCTTAGCTTTCAATAGAGTCCAAAATCACTGAAATCGGAGTCCGGAGTCAAAAGTTATGCTCGTTTCCGTCGGGCTGGTCTGCATGCATTTCGGACTATCCGAAGATGGACTCGGACTATCGAAGTGAGTTCGGACTATCCGAACATATTTTCGGATATTCCGAGCTGGGTCTCTCTGTTAGCCATGTCTAATGGGTTCGGACTATCCGAACTTGAGCTCGGACATTCGAATCGAGTCGAACGTTTTGAAAAACGGCTAGTTTTTGGAGCCTCTATTTAAACCCCCATCCATCCCCATTTGTGGGGGCTGCAACCTTGGTGATTAGAGGTGTCATACCCTTGTTCTTGAGCCCCAAAAACACCCTCTACCCTTAGATCTAAGTGATCCCTTTTGTGTGAAGGGTTGGGAAGAGTGTGAGGAGTGAGGTGTTAGGATTGAGTTGGATTTGAGTTTGAGCACTTGATTTCATCTCCAAGTTTGTTCTTTGTGAGTATTTGTTACTCTTGAGGTTGAGGACTCCTAGACGGCTAGGAGGTCACCCACGAGCCACCGGTTCTTCGTGTGGTTGGCCGTAGGAAGTTTGTGAAGGTTCGATTCCGCCTCGCAAGGGAAGGAATCAAGAAGTGAAGCCATGAAAGTGCAAGGTGCAACACCGGCTAAGCGGGTTGAAAGAGACCCCGTGTCTTGTGTGACCGGGCCGCCATGAGTGCAAGTGCAACACCGGAGGAAAAGGGTTGAAAGAGACCCGGCTCAAGTGTAACCGAGCCGCCTCACGGAGACGAGGATCCCCTCAAGGATCCGAACTTCGGGTGAAAAATCTTCGTCACCAAGTTTGATTCTTACTCTTACTTTAATATTTGATTTTGAATCTTGAAATTGCCCGATCTACTTTTCTAGTGAGTTTTCAGCTAGATATTTATTTGCCTCAAGTATTCTAGGCTAACTAATTTAATTTGGTGTGTTTAATATTCCCCAAATAGCCTAGATCTAGATTTGCGAGCTGTGTGCTCTGGAACATTCGGAATATCCGAATAGATTTTCGGATTATCCGAATCAGTTCGGAATATCCGAATACAATCTCGGACTATCCGAACTATTCGGACAATCCGAAGTATTATTCGGACATTCAAGGTTCTCAGATTCACGAAATTTAGTTTAAATTTATAATTCGCCTATTCACCCCCCCTCTAGGCGACATCCCCTGTCCTTTCAATTGGTATCAGAGCAAGGTCTCTCATTTTATTAGACTTAACCGTCTAGAGAGTAAAGGATGTCGACTAGAGGATTAGAGGAATCACATTATCTACCTGTGCTAGATGGGTTAAATTATGCTCATTGGAAATTAGCTATGATTTCTCATTTTAAATCCATGAGCCCCCAAATATGGTGGATTGTAGATGTAGGCTTTTCATCTCCATTGAATGAAGATAATCCAACTGAAGGGGAGATGAAATGCATACATCTCGACGCCAAGCTTCTAATGTTTTATTCTATGTTGTGAGCGATGAAATTTTAGATAGAATATGCAATCTCGGCGCTCATGAAATGTGGATGAAGCTTCAAGAACTATTTGAATCATCCACTTCCATTGAGAATTGCATTGAGGAAAAGATGTCGGGAGATGAAACCTCAAGCTCCATCTCAAGCTTAAGTGATGAAGAACCGACATCTCCATCAATCTCAACCTCCGCCTCAAGTGACGATGAAGATTCACTCACATCTCGAATCCGGTGCTTCATGGCGAAAGGTAAGAATGAGGTAAGTGATGATGATGATGATGATGAGCTCTCTTGTGAAGAGTTTATGAATATGTTAAAGGAGCTAAATGAATGTCTTGGGAGGGAGAAAAAGAAATATAAAACTTTGAAGCTTGAACATGAATTACTTCAAAATGATTTTAATATGCTTCAAGAAAATCATGAATCCCTCCTTCTTAAAGAAATTCATAAGCCTAAGGTGGATATAGGAATCACATGTAATTTAATTGATGAAATGCCATGCTTAAATGTCAACTCTAATATTTCATCAAAAATTGACATGTCCACCTCTTGTGAAGATTTAATTGATACACCTTGTTGCTCTAATGAAATTTCTTCTAGTTCCTCTATGCCTTTGGATGCTAATCTTGTAGAGGAAAATAAAGAGCTCAAGGCCCAAGTCATTAGATTAGAAAATGACTTGAAGAAATGCGTAAAGGGAAAAGTCATCCTCGACGAGATCTTGAGCAAGCCAAGGGCGCCTCAAGATAAGCGAGGACTCGGCTACAACTCCAAAAGGGAAAAGAGCAAGAAGAAGCACGATACAAAAATGAAGACGATTGTGTGCTTCGCTTGCAACAAGAAGGGCCACATCGCCTCCGTGTGCCCTAACAAAGTGGAGATCAAGCCACAACCATCAACCATGAGGCAAACCGGCAAAGAGCAAGTCAAGGAAAAGAGACGCTCAAAGCCTACTTGCTACAATTGCCGAGAAAAGGGGCATATCGGTAAGGATTGTCCCAAAGGTATAATCCCTAAGCCTACTCATCATTTCAATGATTATTTGCTTAGGAAGGACAAAAATGGTAATGTGTTTGCCAAATTTGTCGATTCTTCTAAGTCTATACATAATAGTGACAATCATTTGCTTAGGAGAAATAAATCTAGAAATGTGTTTGCTCATAATGCTAGATTTCCTAAGACTATGAAAAATCATGTTGGTCATGTGCTTAGGAAAAATAATAATAGCAGAACATTTGCTAGATATACTAGATCCTCTAAGCCAATGCATGATTTTAATAATCATATGCTTAGAATAGATCAAACTAGAAATAGTTTTGCAAAGTATCATTGTCCTCCTAAGCCTTTTCATAAAAATGCCAATCATTTGCCTAGGAGGAATAATTATTGCAAACCTATTTCTAATTGTGTTAGTCAATTCAATAATATCCAAATTAGGGCCATTTGGGTTCCTAAATCTATTGTGACTAACATTGTTGGACCCAACAAGGATTGGGTACCAAAAACCGCCTAAAAAATTTTTTAGGTAATATGAGATGGATTGGACGTTTGGCTTCTTCAAAAGGGAAGATGACTTAATCTTTTGCAAAATGGAGCCAAGCATGAGGATGATCACTTCAATCTTGAGCCAATGCCATCTCGGGTAACAAGTATTTAAATTGATTCTTATAGCTTATAGCCTTGTGTAGGTTATGTTGCATTATTCATGAAAATCAATTTAGGTTGCTTGTTATATGCTTGCTCATACTTATTAGTTGTTTTGATTGCAATCTTGAGCAAGTCAAATAGTGGCACATTAAGGGGGAGTGTTAATTCATATCCATGTATATTACATCCCTACATGTGCCCATATTTATATAAGTGCTAATATATGTTTTCAAAATCAAGCCATTTAGGCAAAAGTCAAAATTTTGTATACTATTAGTATTCTTGTGAAAAACTAATTGCAAAATGTATACAAATGTATTTGAAATGTTTTTCAAAGGTTTTGGCTTTACAAAATCTATTTCGAAAAGAAAATGAGTTTTAACTCCAAAAGCTAGTTACTAGTATCTTGTTTTGGATTTAAACTTATGATTTTCATAAAATTATATGTAAAATGATTTTGAAAGTAATTCCAAAATGAAAAACCTAGAGTTGGTCATTCTTAGCAATTCTTGTGTTGAAAAGTTTTTCAAAAGACCAACCTAGCAAAAGTTATTTGATTTTGAAACTCACCGAAAAACTATATTTGACCCATAATGGTCATATTATAGCACTTAAGTGAGTTTTGCCAAATGAGTCAAGTTTCATGTTATGAGTTGACTCACAAGGGTATTTGCAACTCATATAAGCTTATGGAAAGATTAAATCCCACTTAAGCTCATTTTGGCAAAACTAGAGAATTTCTTGAAACTTAAAGGTTTTATTGCCAAATTCATCTCTTTAAAAACCCGAATGCCTTCTTTACTTTGAAATTTCTCTAAATGGTGTGTTTGATGTTTATCTTGATCATTTGGAGCATTTCATATTGGTTTCATGAATTTTACCAAGGTTTATTACAAAATGTCTTCTTTGAAGTTCACCAAAATGCTTTGTTTCTTGCCTTCTTGAGAAGGGCGCTCGATTGTCCGAGTTTTTGTCCGGATCGTTCGATTCGCTCGAGTATCGAACTAAAGTTCGGACTATCCGAACTGGGTATCTCGGTGATTTAACCTGCGAGGTCATTCCTTTTCGCCTTCTTGCATAAAGTTGGATTTTGAGAATTGAATGGATTTGATTATGCTAATAGGCTTATAAACATCTCTCTAACTCATATGAAGCTATATAAGTGCACATTTCCATTCAAAACTCATTTGGTTCCATTTTGAGGATTTGGTGAAAATCTTAATTCTTTATGTGATTCAAATACATCTTTCACCATATCTCTCAAAATAAAATTGATTTATTGAAAATTTTTGTTGAAAAACCTTCTCTCACATATGGAGTTCATATCTGGAAATTCTCAAATTTATTTGAACTCATTTGTGAGATTGTTGACTTTTATTTGACTTAGTGTCAAAACTAAACCTCCAATGCTCTTAATGGCTTATTGTTGATTGGAGGGTGACATTTGAGAAATTATTTTTGGAGAAGTCTCTTGTATGTCCATGGACTATTTCTGCAAAATCTTATGACTATTGGACTTCATTTGATCAAGATTTGACCCAATTTCAAAATGCTCAGTTGGAGCTCGGACAGTCCGAAAATGCATTCGGACAGTCCGAAGTACTCGGATACTCCGAAGATTTATTCGGACATTCCGAATGAAAATTTTCTAGTTCCAACAGAGAGGGTCTACTCGGACATTCCGAGGTTTAGGCTAATTGTGGGGCTGTTTTGTGATTTTTGTTTCTCCAAATGGGTTCATAATCAGAGGAAAGTCTTATGACATGTTTTGATCCTCTATAGTTGGAATTCATTGTCTAATTTTTTCAGAATTTATGAACCTTGTTTGAACCTTCTTTCAGCCCTGTCAAAAGGTTTAAATGGAATGTCAAAACTGAATTTTTTCAGCACATTGCACTTTTGAAATCTTGCCAACCTTTAAGATGATTTGAGTATTTCCTTGTGATGAAAATTAAGGTAACCCAATGCATGGCTCTATGATTCATTTAAAATTATTTGGGAGCTCATTTGCTCTTGTTTTCATCCTAAGGACCATTTTAAAGCCAGATTTCTTTTCCCGAAACCTTCGGTTCAGCATTCACTATTTTCAAGTTTTCGGGTTTTCCTTTGCTCAAATGAATTTTCGGTCTTCACAGCCCTCGAAGAGAATTTCGAGACGGATCTTTTCCACGTTGATGATTTTTGCATTTGAGCGATGGTTTAAAAGCTATAATCGATTTTGTGCTGTTATTTGCATCTTTTGAGATTTTGAGAGTTTTAAATTGGAATCTTGGCAAGCCTTTCAAAATGAAAACTAAGTGAAGTTATTCATTGCTCCAAGCTTCAAAGTGGAGCATATCTATTTAAGTTTTCATTCCAATGAAAGTGCATCATTTGGCTAAGTTCTTGAAAATTGGATTTAATTGTAACTTAGCATCAAAATGTTTCCTTTCTTGCATAACTCGGAGTTTATTACGAAAAGAGAAAGTTTCCTTGTAAGTTCAAGAGTGAGTTTGAATGTGTTTTACCCATTGTCTCTCTTACAAGTGGATGTCAAGATTAAATTTGAATGAGTTTCAAATATTTTCATTGTAAATTGGTATAATGATATCTTCAATTGGTATCTATCATGCAAATAGTATTATCATGCTTATCATTTTATATCATGCATGTTGTACCTAGACATTATCAAACTAACTTGGGTCAAATTAGAAGATATTTGTCCCCGGAAATCGTGTGCTTGTCTATTGATGTTCAAGGAATTGGAAAAGGGGTCACCTTCGACGGTGGGATGAAGGAAATGGAGAAGAGCTCCATAGTCCGAGGGATCTAAGGTCAAGCGGTGATCATGACCGATTCGAGCATGCAGTGGACAAAAACCGACAAAGGGACGTATTTTGTTTTGACCATATTTAATAATGTCCTTGCACACCATTATGCTCAATTGTCTTATTCTAAATGGTGTTGTTCCTTTTAATTGGTATCATCAATCGGTATATGTAATTAGTTTCAATTGGTATCAATTAATTAGTATTCTTCAAGAGGTATTCTCTAAGTCTGAATTGCTTTTAAAATTGTCATCTAACTTGCATTTGGCATTATCATGAATTAAAAAGATACATATGGGTGACACATTGCAAAGAGGTATACCCTCGATAAATTTATGAAATTCTTGATCATGAAAGTGCATCTTAATTAGCATCTTAATTATACAATGTTGATTCATGATCTTGATTGTTATAATTTAATTGGATCATAAGCATGTGCTTAAGATATATAAATTTGCTACATGATCTTAATGTTTAAAGAATGAATATTCTCCATATGAAATCATATTCATATGTCATGATTTAAGCATCACTTACATATTGTGAATCATGACTACATTTAAATTGGTATCATTTCGAAAAATCTATTACCTAAATCTTGGATATAATTGGTATCATATGTTGCCTAGATTTAGGGGGAGCTTAATATTATTGTCCTATTCCTAGCTCCTTATTTTTATTTTTATCTTGTTCTCCCTAATCCTTTTATTGAGTGTGCAATCAAGGGGGAGAATTTATTGAATGAACAATAAGGATCTCTTAAGCACCTTTTTGGAATTAATGACAAAAGGGGGAGAATTTATGGATTTATCAATTGTCCCCTAATCGATCGACAAAAGGGATATTTTGTAAGTATGGTCTCTTATTGTTTACTCATGTTTGTTTTAATGCTAAATATCTTAATATTGTCATTTGAACAATTGATAAAGGTTTGTCATAAATCACCAAAAGGGGAGATTGAAAGTGCATCTAGGCACTTATGTTATTTTGGTGATTAATGACAAACACATATAATGACAATCTATATAATTGTGTAAATGCTTAACTTAGTGCTTAACAAATGACAAACCTCTAATATGATTATATTGCTATGAGACTAACATGTTCATTGCCAAGTTGAGTATTAGTCTCATCTATTTAGAGGAAAATCAAGTGGATGGTTAAGCAAAGATAAGGTATGCAATTTTGGTATCTATTCTATATTTGTTATTGCATTCCTTTTGTGCAAATGCATAGTGAACTCCAAGTAGCATGTTGATTATATATATGCACATTGGTTCATGTCATATTTATTTGTGCATATATATTCACTTGAGTTCATTATGTGCTTTTCTTTTAGTATGCATGTATTAACTAGAGTTAAACTTCACATTGCTATAGATTGAATTGGTGCATACATGTTTTAGTTATGTATCTTCTCATGCACTTCTCTTAGTGAAGTTTAATCTAGAGTTAGATCACATATTTACTCTTGTTCGAATATTAGTTGCACATGTACAATTCGTGTATATTCTTCATGTGCTTCATTTAAAGTAAAGACTGTGATCCTTGCCATGATTTAATTGATTCATCATATTGGCAATTATCTCTCTAGTGCATATAGATCAATTACATATTCATCATGATGCACTTAGTAGAGAACATTTCTTATGTCAAGTGTTTCCATTTTTATTGTGCTTCTTTATATGAAACACTTGTGGTACTTAATTGCTCACAAATATCAATTTAATCATATCTATTGAGCTTTTGGGACTAATGCTTTTCATGAGTGGTTAGGAAAGAATTAGGTCCCGTGTGTGCATGATGACCAAGGTATCTTGGAGGATGATCGCTAAGCCGAGGTCAACAAGACGGCGGTGTCACCAAGAGTTGAGGACTAAGTCAAGATCGACTTGGCGTGGAGATCATCAGAGAGGATGATCAAGTCAAGGTTGATGGGACGAGAGTCTCATGAGGTGAATCGAGTCAAGTTGGACAAGGTGAAGATGTCATCAGTCATTTGGTAAAAGACATCATGCACATTGCATCCACGGAGAAGACGGCATGCGAATTGAATGTAAGACTTAGATTTCTCGTTTTAATTTGAGTCTAAGGATTGCCGTACTATTAAGAGGGATGCTCCATTGAATGACTTTTAGATGTGTCAAATGCTCAAATGATCCATCCTTGTGAAATTTAGAGAGAGTGTGGTATTGGTGGTACCGGAAAGTGAGAATTGTAGGTCTCTCTTGGATTCTTTGTGAAATCTGGATTTATCCTTTGAGATTTGGGTAGTGAGACCTTGTTAGTTGTGTAGCCCTTGTTCTTAGCTTTCAATAGAGTCCAAAATCACTGAAATCGGAGTCCGGAGTCAAAAGTTATGCTCGTTTCCGTCGGGCTGGTCTGTGCATTTCGGACTATCCGAAGATGGACTCGGACTATCCAAAGTGAGTTCGGACTATCCGAACATATTTTCGGATATTCCGAGCTGGGTCTCTCTGTTAGCCATGTCTAATGGGTTCGGACTATCCGAACTTGAGCTCGGACATTCGAACTCGAGTCGAACGTTTTGAAAAACGGCTAGTTTTTTGGAGCCTCTATTTAAACCCCCATCCATCCCCATTTGTGGGGGGCTGCAACCTTGGTGATTAGAGGTGTCATACCCTTGTTCTTGAGCCCCCAAAACACCCCTCTACCCTTAGATCTAAGTGATCCCCTTTTGTGTGAAGGGTTGGGAAGAGTGTGAGGAGTGAGGTGTTAGGATTGAGTTGGATTTGAGTTTGAGCACTTGATTTCATCTCCAAGTTTGTTCTTTGTGAGTATTTGTTACTCTTGGAGGTTGAGGACTCCTAGACGGCTAGGAGGTCACCTACGAGCCACCGGTTCTTCGTGTGGTTGGCCGAGGAAGTTTGTGAAGGTTCGATTCCGCCGCAAGGGAAGGAATCAAGAAGTGAAGCCATGAGTGCAAGGTGCAACACCGGCGGCTAAGCGGGTTGAAAGAGACCCCGTGTCTTGTGTGACCGGGCGCGGCGAAAGTGCAAGTGCAACACCGGAGGAAAAGGGTTGAAAGAGACCCGGCTCAAGTGTAACCGAGCCGCCTCAACGGAGACGAGGATCCCCTCAAGGATCCGAACTTCCGGTGAAAAATCTTCGTCACCAAGTTTGATTCTTACTCTTGCTTTAATATTTGATTTTGAATCTTGAAATTGCCCGATCTACTTTTCTAGTGAGTTTTCAGCTAGATATTTATTTGCCTCAAGTATTCTAGGCTAACTAATTTAATTTGGTGTGTTTAATATTCCCCAAATAGCCTAGATCTAGATTTGCGAGCTGTGTGCTCTGGAACATTCGGAATATCCGAATAGATTTTCGGATTATCCGAATCAGTTCGGAATATCCGAATACAATCTCGGACTATCCGAACTATTCTGGACAAATCGAGTATTATTCGGACATTCCGAAGGTTCTGTATTCCGCTGAAATTTAGTTTAAATTTATAATTCGCCTATTCACCCCCCCTCTAGGCGACATCCCCTGTCCTTTCAAGAACCTCTCGCGAATGCATCTGGACCTCCCTGCCGACCACGGCCGCGTCTAGCTACGACGTAAAACGAGCACTCGGGAACCGTAACCTCTCGCGAAGGCATCTCGACCTCCTCGCCGACCACTACGCGTTTAGCTATGACGTAAAACGAGCACTCGGGAACCGAACCTCTCGCGAAGGCATCTCGACCTCGCCGACGGGACCTTACGAAGGCGCCCAAGATTCTATCCGATCAAACGGCACCAAGCCAACTCGACGGACTCGACTAGAGTAACCCCGACTAGCTCAACGACCTACTCGGGGCTCGGGTTACTTCACCAGAAGGCCACAAGACCGGCCGATCAAGTCGGTCGAACCCCGCCGGTGAAATTAGCCCTCCAATCCGCTGGGGGGCACGAGTCCCACTGAGTCCGCCAGATTCCCCAGGGCAAATATTCGCCAATCGGTGACCCTTAACCGCTCCCGATCCACTGGGCGACACTCGTCGAAAGGCCACGCCACGACGCCCAGTCGAGGTCGAACGACTGGGTCAGGCAGACTTGTCCGATCAGGAGCTTCACGAGAAGAGACCTCCCCATCAACTTCAAGCTAAACACCAAAGTAAGTCAAGGCATCGTCACGCCCCGTTGAGGAAGATCACTCCGCTCCAAACGAAGGGTCCATCCAAGAACGCTGCGTTTCAGATGGCTCAGGGGCTACCGATTTAATACCCATATCGGGGTACCCCGCAGGGAGGTATACGTCCACTTCAAGATCGTATTTCTCTCAATCATACGGTCATCACGACAAGATCGACGCAGAGTGCTGGAAGGGGCATTGCCAAAGTCCCGCCCCTCACAGATGGGATTATCCCTAAATATCGAACGGAGTACTAAATGGACCCTCTTAGGCCCAGCTCCGGTCAGAAGGCTTCGGGCCGGCCACGAAGGGCCCTCGGCCTTCGCCACAATTCCCTAAGAAGACTCGACTTAGCCTCGGTCGGATGCCTTGCTGCTGCTCCGACCTAGCCTCAGTCGGGATTCCCCGAAACTCCGACCAAAGCCACGGGGATCTAATAGGCTCACCATCGCTGGCGCCCACCATCGGTCGGGCCCCATGAAAGCATCACCTCAAAGAACTCATCCACATCACTGATCGGCCTCGAAGTTGGTCACCTGCCGTCAGAATAAGACGGCCGCGCAGGGATAGGCGATCCTTCCCAAGGCAGCGCCAGAGGCGCCACCCTCACAACGTCAACTCCCGACAGGCACACAGAGGGTGGGTGCGCACCTTCCCAATGGAGCGCTGCTAGCTAAAGTCTATCGACAGGACGTCGCCACCCGAGCCTGCCAACCCATCACGACATGAACAAGGAAGTTGTCAGTCCTCAAGACTAAGGACCGGATTCACAGGGTTCACCTCTCCTGAGTCCCGTGTAACTTGCCCCCTTCGTCTATATAAAGGGGGGGGGAGGGAGAGTGGCTCGGGGGGCCCTTTCCTTCTTTTTTCCTCTGCCTAGTCGGGGTTTGGGAGCTCCGCAGCGCTTGAGCCCGTTCCCACCCGGACGAGCACTCGGGGCCTGTCCCGAGTTCTTGCTTGTAACTCGACGCGGTCCGCCGCATCCAGGGCAATACATCGCCACCACCTCAAACTGAAAGTAGGGATGTTCAGCCCGAACCAGTATAAACCTTGGGCTCCCTGAGTCAACCATCGAGGAGAGGGAGCGCGCGGTCCCCTGACTTACAAATCTACTTGCCGGTCTCATGAAACACCGACAGTGAATAAGTTGACATCCACAAAGACACAGCTACCCTACTCCTATTACTCCCTTCCTTTCTGTATGCCCGGTACAATAGTTGATAGTGCAGAAAACCTTGGAGAAGTTTTACGTGGTGATCGCATCGAGAACTCCCCTTATGTGGTTAGTACTAGTTTGCAGATTGCATGAGTCTGTGTGTAGTCACCTATGTGATGTGCCTAATTACAAAGTTGTCATCTACTTTGTTGTTTGGACTATAGTTTGAGATGAGGGAGCCAAAGATGTGTCAGATCGTCTGCAAAACAGCCATTAGTGAGAAACAAGCAAAGGAGCTTAAAGAAAAGATAGAGGATGAGTATCGGGTGAACATGATGGATTGAATATGCCACTTTCAAGTTTAGCTTGTATGATGAATTCCGGAGTAATGTGGTCAAATTGCTTTACAGGATTCTTGACAACCTCCCACTGGTTGTTCCTATATCAAGGAGTATAAGGATGCTGCGGTTTATCAGGGTGGATATCATGTTGGTGTTAAGGACCAATATGTTGGAGTAAGTCTCTGTGTTCAGCTGACCTTTTGGTTTGAAACATGATTATATGTGTAATGATCTCATTACAAAATATATTTTGCAGAGCAAGGATGAGAAATACTTTATCCATAACCACTTGACATTTTTAGTGAAGTATCACAAGGATGAAAATTCAGACCTCTCGAGAATTGTTGGGTTTGAGGTTAAACCATTCAGGTTTGTTTAAATTATGCTTTTCATCTTGCATTTATATAATATCTTTTACATATCGAGGCTATTTTTGTTTACTCCTTTATGTGTCTTCGGTAAATTTCCTGTGTCAGCGTTAATCATCAGTTTGAAGAGAAATGGAATGATGCAAACACTCGTTTGAGCACGTGTGATCCCCATGCCAACAAGCTTGTGACAAACTCAGATGCTCCTCAGGAGGTTGAAGCTGGAAAAGAAATCATATTCACCTATGATGTTGGCTTTGAGGTGATATTTGTCATGACGTTTCTTCATTTCTTTTTTGCTTTTAACTCTTTTCCCTAAGAGCAACATTTTAAATGTTAGTGGTTTCCTTGGCTTTGTAGGAGAGTGATATCAAGTGGGCTTCTCGCTGGGACACCTATCTGTTAATCAAATTCACTGGTTTTCTATTGTGAACTCTCTTATGATCGTACTTTTCTTGTCTGGCATGGTGGCCATGATTATGCTTCGCACTCTGTATAGAGATATCTCCAGGTACAATCAACTTGAAACGGAAGAAGAAGCCCAAGAAGAAACAGGATGGAAGCTTGTTCATGGAGACGTGTTCCGCCCTCCATCCAACTCTGACTTACTCTGTGTCTATGTTGGTACTGGTGTTCAGTTCTTTGGTATGCTACTGGTCACCATGATTTTTGCAGTTTTGGGTTTCCTTTCTCCATCAAACCGGGGAGGATTAATGACTGCCATGCTGCTCATTTTGGGTCTTGATGGGGTTGCTTGCTGGATATGCTTCTTCACGCCTCTATAAGATGCTCAAAGGATCAGAATGGAAGAGTATCACCCTGAGGACCGCTTTCCTGTTTCCGGGGATTGCTTTTGGTATTTTCTTCGTCTTGAATGCTCTTGTATGGGGGGAGAAGTCATCAGGTGCTGTTCCTTTCTCCACAATGTTTGCATTGGTCCTCCTTTGGTTTGGTATCTCAGTTCCTCTTGTATTTGTTGGGAGCTATCTTGGGTTCAAGAAACCTGCCATTGAGCCACCGGTGAAGACAAACAAAATCCCAAGACAGATCCCTGAGCAGGCTTGGTACATGAACCCTGCCTTCATTATTCTTATCGGTGGTATTCTCCCGTTTGGAGCAGTTTTCATTGAGCTCTTCTTCATCCTCACCTCAATTTGGCTTCAACAATTCTACTACCTCTTTGGCTTCCTTTTCCTCGCGTTCATTATCCTCATTATCACCTGTGCGGAAATTGCGATGTTCTATGCTATTTCCAACTATGCAGTGAAGACTACATGTGGTGGTGGAGGTCCTACCTTACCTCAGGATCATCTGTAGTCTATCTATTCCTGTATGCTGGGTTCTACTTCTTCACTAAGCTACAGATTATGAAGCTGGTGTCAGGCATACTGTACTTTGGCTACATGCTTCTTGCCTCCTACTCTTTCTTCCTGCTCACCGGCACGATTGGTTTCTGTGCTTGCTTCTGGTTCACGAGATCGATTTACTCGTCCGTGAAGATTGACTAGGCAAGAACCTGCGCAGAATTGGTAATATATTCGGCTTTCGAGTCTACTGTATGATTACTGTGAGACGAGCACCATTTTCCACTTTGTATTTACCCGATTTCGCAGGGAATTTCTACTTTAGGTGTTAGTTTATAAACCATTCATGTTCACTGAATCACCGCGGTTCAGATGATACATCTTCAATATGGCTATGTAAGTCTAGGATACAACTAATAGTTTCATATGCGGCAATTTTTTCTCCTCATTTTCTGGTGGACTACTGTAAAAATTCAATTGATATGACTACCCAAAATTGTTTTCCATCCTTTCAACTTGTGCATGATGGATCTTGGTAATGTGCTCGGTAAATTTGTGTCCCCAAAAGTCGTTTGCCTCAAGTTTTGTGACCTAGGGCCTGTTTGGTAGAGCTCCAGATTCCAGTTTCTCCTGGAATCTAGATTCCAGTTTCTCCTGAAATCTGAAACTTATAGGCTAAAATAAAGTGAATTAAGTTTATAGTTTTGGTCTAAAATATAAACAAGATGATCTATTTAAACACTCTTAATGTATTTCACAAAATTTTAGCTTCACTTAATCTGGGTTCTAATCCTCGCCAAACACACCCTTATTTGCCTTGTTTATACTCCAGCTCCGGCATATTTGCTGGTCAATCTATTCTCCATTTTCGATAGTGTACAATTTCATACTCTGACAAACACAACTGGAGCATGCATGTGGAGCTGTTACCGACCACAGGGATACAATCATACAAAAGAGATGGATTTTATGAGCCACAACGCAAAAGGCAAGAAGACGAGACAGCCGACGATGCTTCAACGACCAGATCGGACGGTCCACACACGACTACACGACTACGGTGAGAGCGCGCGGCTTTGCTGCCTTGCTCCAAAGATATAGTCTTCCTCCTCGTTTCCACGTCGTCCACTACTAACTACTCCCGTGCGTTTCGTAGGTGAGATCCCAACCTTGCGTCGGACAGCGATGCTCCTGTGCGCGGCGGCGCTCGCTACGCTGCTTTCTTCATCCCTGGCCACGGTGCCCTATTTCCTGTATTAGGGCATAATACAGGAAATGGATCCGGTGGTGGAGAGGCCGGATCTAGCAAAGAACAGGGCGTCGAGGTTGTCGTAGATGAGGCCGAAGCCTGTGGACTTGAGGCCTTCGAAGTGGGTGCGGAATTTGAACACGAAGATGCAATTCGACTCCTTCACCTAGTACATCTTCGCCAACCGCTCCTTCAGATCTGCCTTGGAGACGTTGGGCTAGGGTGGAGCACCTCGAGCACGAACTGCTTGTGGGAGAGGAGGTGCAGAATGGGATGGGACAGGATGCACCTCGAACACGAAGGACCTATATCATTTGGTTTTATTGTTTTAGGTGAATGGAATGGTATCTATAGGAAATATTTTTTAAATTTGTATCCTACCATCTAGATCGGGATGATTCTATTTAAACAACTAAACACATAGATGACTTTTTTTTAATCATCTTATACGTGTACCATTTAGTACAAATAACCAAACACACCCTTAGAGTTCGCCATGATTGTTATTGTTGCTGCTTTCTGCGGCGTGAGTGAGAGGCAGTGGCAGGTGGCCGCCCTCGGAAGCGGAAATTGCTCCTCTCGAGGGCAACGGTAGTGTAAGAATTTTAGGTGACGGTTAGGATTTCACAACCCATTATGATACTATGTTATGAATAACACTTGTAACTTGTGTTCATCACGAGACTAATAGACTAAAACATATAGATATATAAGTAGATTAAAAGAACCCATATAAGATAATATCTATATAAGACAATATATACGTTAACGCTTGTCCCAATGGTCTCAGCTGCTATGGGAGGAGTGCCATGCTACGCATTTGGGTCTTAACGGGGTTGTTTGCCAGCTACACCTCTGTAAGATGTTCGACCTTTCATATTCCTGGGTTTTGCTTTTGTCATTTTCTTGACCTTGAATGCTCTTCTACACTGTGAGAAGTCATCGGCTACTGTTCTTTTCACCACAATGTGTGCTTTGGCCCTCGTTTGGTTTGGTATCACGCTGCCTCGTTTAGTTTTTACAGACTTTACTGCCAAATAACTAATCTGTGTAGAATATGCTACAGATATAATAATTTCATGTTGTATATATAATAATTTTATATTGTATATATAGTATTTTCTATTACCAGTCAAAAAAATTACTGTCTAATAGCGAGACTTATATTATTTTATTCCTCTCATCGTCAGTAAACTACCGTGAAAATCATTTACAAATCCAAGCTACTAATAAAAAGATATGGCTAAAATAAAAAGAAACAGATTCATATACAAACTATAATATGCATTAATTAGCTGAGTTGACCAACGTATGAACTAGTAACTGATTTGGTAGTAATTCAATCTGTTATTCTACAGTAAAACATATTTGTGATTTACTATCAAATTGGATTCAATCAGTATGGTGTGCTTTGCATGCACTTCGTCAGTAAATTCATCAAATGTAAGTAATTTAAAAGCAATGGCAAATATTGTTCAGTAGTAAAATGTTTCGTGATTTACTATTACAGGGTTGTAGGGCGTTTGGTGTGGCTCCAGCTCCACCAGATCCCGTGAAGCTCCAAAGATCCAGAGAGAAAGTGAGTATATTAAGAGTGTTTAGATGGATCATCTTGTTTACATTTTAGACCAAAATTATAAACTTAATTCACTTTATTTTAGTCAACAAGTTCTCTACCAAACAGGTCCTTAGCTCCAACCTGTTACTCTCACCTCGGCCTACTGAATTGGTGAGCATGTCATGCCCATTCCATTCCAGATTTCCAGTTCCATGTTCCTCCAAACTAAACATGAGTATCGGAGTATCTTCTTCAGCTTTTGAATCTTGAGATGTGTACGGTAAGTGTGAAGTGGCAACTTTGTACAGCATTATGCACAAATGCAACTGATTTGGGAACTATTTCATATTTTTGAATAACCGTCCTTTTAATCATTTTACCTTGATTTAGATCATATCCTCCTTGTAATCATTTGACCTTGATTTGGATCGTAAGTTTTGTGCTTGTGAAGGAGCTCTGTGAGAGAGGTGTGCTCGGTGAAATCAAGAAATGGTGACCGTTACTTAATTTGGAGGATTTTTTTATTATTTTTGGCCTTAGTCAGCACAACGCTTGTAAGCCATTTGGATGTTTGGTTGCCACACACAAGACTCATGGCTGGACAACTCCAATTTGTTCCTCTAAAACGAAGTCTATCAGTGATTTGCTCTGAAGAAATTGCATTGCAAGTACTCAATCTCTCACTACTGTTGAGTGTTGAGCATGGAGCTACGACACATTGTCACTTCACTTGTCATGGGAAAAACGTTTGCTCTTGATTTGCAAAATTGGTTTCTCTCCTCTCCATTTCCAATAAGCGCGCGGCACCATATTCATCTCTTGCACAAGCAATGGGAGGATTTCACCAGGAAACAAAACAATCGGAGAGTGCAGATCGAACTGGAGTGGAGGACGCGACAAATCGCGTGAGGAGTTTCTCATATTAGATTCGCCTCGGTCCAAGTCAAAGCCTCATTAACCTCGCTCGCTCCAAGCTTAATCAACCGCATTGACCTCGCACGCTCCAAGCTTAATCGCCTTCTACCCTGGTGCGTCGCGTATGTGAGACTGAGACCCCACCTCGGCATCCGCTCGGCGCCGATGAGGCAACCGACGACGCTCCTGAGCGCGGCGGCGCTCGCTGCGCTGCTCCTGCTCGCCTCCGCAGCCCCGGCCGCAGCTTTCTCCATCTCCGGCGGCTTCGGCACCAACGAATTCAACAAGGTTCCAGCTTCCAATCTGGACTGTGAAGCTCATCGTCATAATCCATTTCCTATTTCTTGATCATTTCTTGATATCAGTAACCTGTTTACTGATGGTCTAATCGTCGATGCTTCAGCTGCACATGATGCTCCTTGTTAAATTACTGTATTCGTGCCAACTCCTCGAATTCACCCTAACTGAAAGAGTCCTCACTTTCCACAGGGAGATGAGCTTTTTGTGAAGGTGAATGAGCTAACATCCATTAAGACCCAAATTCCCAACTCATATTACACGCTCCCCTTCTGCAAACCGGACGGCTTAGTCGACGGTGCACCGGGTCTTTGGGAAGTTCTAAGTGGTTACCGCGAGGAGATTTCTCCTTATGTGGTAAAGTATCTTTGACGCATTCATCTGTATCTGATAATGATGTGCCTAATTATGGATTCATGATTGGCCTTGGTGCTTCAACTTTCAGTTTGAAACAGGACTGCCCAAGAAGTGTCAGATTGTCTGCAGGAGGCTTGTTGGAGAGGAAGAAGCAAAGGAGTTCACTGAAAAGATAAAAGACGAATACCGAGTGAACATGTAAGGATTCTAGAGATGACTGTTTTTTCATGTTCTGTATGATAGATTCCTGAGAGATGCGACTGAGTTGTTTTACTTTTACAGGGTTCTTGACAACCTCCCACTGGTTAACCCTATACCGTGGGGCAATGGTAATATTTTTTATCAGCGCGGGTATCATGTTGGTGTCATTGGCCATTATGTTGGAGTAAGTTCATCTTCTCAATTGATGATCCTGTTCTTGGACATGTGATCTGTTATTACAGATTACAGTACACTTATGCAAGTATGTTTTGCAGAGCAATAATGAGAAGTACTTCATCCACAATCACTTGTCCTTTTTGGTGAAATATGAGAGGAATCCCTCATCAGTTGCCTCTAGAATAGTGGGGTTTGAGATCAAACCATTCAGGTTTTGTTTCAGCTCTGCTTCAAAAATTTGATGTAGTACCATAACTTCTTGAACGAGTCCATTGCCTATGCCATCTTCATGGTTCTTCGGTTCTTTTTGTGTCAGCGTTAAGCATCAAATTGAAGGGAAATGGAACGGTGTAAACACTCGGCTGAGCACATGCGGTTCTCATGCCAACGATGAGCGGATACTAAACTCTGGTTCTCCTCAGGAGATTAAAGTTGGTGAAGAAATCGTATTCACCTATGATGTTAGCTTTGAGGTAACTATTTCTACCTTTTCCTTCCCCCTTCTACAGAATAAGCTTTCAGTAAAACTCAATGCGTATGATGGTAAATATGGTATGCTTTCTATTTTGTTTCTATGTTGCAAATGTTTATTTGAAAGCTACTTGATGAATGTTAGATATGTTTTTACGATAATTTTCAATTTTCATGGATTATTTTGCTGCTGTTCTACAGAAAACTGATATCAAGTGGGCATCTCGCTGGGACACCTATCTGTCAACAGCAGATGATCAGATCCAGATGCGTTGGTTTTCAATTGTGAACTCCCTTGCTATCATACTCATCCTTTCCAGCCTGCTGGCCATGACTGCGCTTCGCACTCTTTATAGAGATATCTCCAAGTACAACAAACCCGAAGATCAAATAGAGGCCCAAGGGGGTACAGGATGGAAGCTTGTCTACGGAGATGTTTTCCGGCCACCGTCCAACCCTGACTTACTCTGTGTCCACGTGGGGGCAGGTGTTCAGCTCGTCGGATCCTTGCTAGTCACAATGATTGCTTCTCTCCTGGGCTTTTTTTCTCTGTCAAACTGCGCGACGACGTTCAGGATAGCCATGCTGCTCATCTGGGTCTTGATGGGGTCAATTGCTGGCTACGCTTCTTCCCGTCTGCATAAGATGTTCAACGGTTCAGAGTGGAAGAAGATCACCCTGAGAACGGCTCTCTTGTTCCCGGGGGTTGCTTTTGCTGTTTTCTTCGTCTCAAACGTCCTATTATACAAGGAGAAGCACTCATCAGCTGCCGTTCCTTTCGCCACAATGTTTACATTGCCCCTTCTTTGGTCCGGCATCGTGGTGCCCCTCACGTTTGTCGGGGGCTACCTTGGGTTCAACAAACCTGCCATTTTGCCTCGGCCGGTTGAGACAAATGATGTCCCGCGAAAGACGCCCGATCAGCGGGCGTGGTACATGCACCCTGCGTTCACCACCGTCATCGCCGGCGTTTTCCCATTCAGAGCAGTCTTCGTCGAGTTCTTCTTGCTGCTCAACTCCTCCTGGCTGGGCCAATTCTACCCCAGCTTTGGCCTCCTCTTTGCCACCTTCGTTATCCTCGTCGTCACCTGTGCCGAGACCGCCATTCTGGTTTGCTACTTTCAGCTGCGCGGCGAGGACTACAAGTGGTGGTGGAGGTCTTACCTCACCACCGGATGTTCTGCAGTCTACCTCTTCCTATACGCCACTTTCTACTTCTTCACCAAGCTGGAGATTGCTGAGCCTGTGCCAGCCATGTCCTACTTCGGCTACATGCTGGTCGTCTCGTATGCGTTCTTCCTGCTTACAGGTACGATCGGCTTCATGGCTTGCTACCTGTTCACCAGGTTGATCTACTCACAGGGGGCGTTTGGATAAACCTCGGGTATTGGAAAGGAATCCTCTTTGACACTGAATAAATTATGGACAACTTCAAATCTTTGTTGTCGAGAGGGGTGATTGCAAATATCGATCGAAACTTGAACCCACAACAATGGAGATGGCAGTTGGTGAGATTGAAATACCATTTGTTCCACTCCTGTTCCTGCAAAACTAAGAATGAGTTAGTACAGTCCAGCTGATATGAAGTGGCAAATCTGTACGGAATTTTGTACATTGGAACTGATTCTGAAACTACTGCACCATAATAAGAAGGTTCCTCCAAGATTGCAATTATTTTGCCTTAATTTGTATCGTAATTTTTATGCTTGGAGACCTCTACTCTGTAAGGCGTGCTTGGTGACGTCAAGAAATGGCTGTGAGAAGTTCAGTAACCTTGGGGCAGCAATGCCGCCGCGTGCGACATGTCTGGACGGATGGATGACAGACGTCAATTGACTGCATGCTGCGCGCCTCGCAGATGGCCGGCGATGTCGGGGCGGGCGGTAGCTGGGCGTGGGCGCGGGGCCCAGGCGGCTAGTCGGAGCCTCGGAGGAGCGCCATGCGCATTGGAACAAATTGGTTTTTTTTGATAAAATTGGAACAAATTGGTGGCTTTCAGCATCCGAAATTGATAAATTCTAATCAGTAAGTGTTTGCTGTGCTAATCCCATAATCAATAGCTAGTACATATATTTAATAATATTTATATCACTTTTATACACAAATAAATAAAACGGTGAAGTGCTATATCAATAATCGGATGTTTTGATGTTAAAAATCATCCAAATTTCTAGGGGAGAAACTAACGTTCGGACGTCCGATTACTGTTCATCTCATCGGACGCCTCTTGCAACATTTTTATCCTACGCTTGCAACATTTTTTGCCGACGCTTGCAACATTTTTTTTGAACGTTTGCAACATCTGTTTACTGTAGCGTATTTCACTGTTTGTCGAAGGAAAATGTTTCACGCAATGTAAAGAAATGTTGCACGAGTTAGAAAAAAATGTTACAACGTGTCTGAAAATTTCGGACATCCGAACTGAAGTCATTCCGAATTTCTAGTCGTTGGATCAACTCAAGAAGATTCTGGAGCCCATTACTCAAATCAGACTCGTCAAAATCCACTAATCACATCATACATGCAACGGTTCACATTTTGGATGATTCTTGCAAACAAAACATCCAGATGATGTTTATCAGAATCCTATTTTTTAAGACTTTTTTTAAGAAGGGAGAGAGAGTGGTGGAAAGGAGATTAACACAAACCTAATAACGCGAGGGTCTTTTCCGCAAATAACTCCACCTCAAGTCCTCAATCGGGCCACGAACCTTTATCCAACGAATATCGAAGGTCCGAGACTAGCATTTTTCAAAATAGCCCCTGTTTTGGATCGCACTTAATCGGGGTATTTCGATATTTGACACCCAATTCGCATAGCTCCCATGAATCAATCGACAGCGGTCGTCAAATATTGAAAAAATCGTGTTTAAAGGGTGTCAAATTTCAAAATCTCTCCACTTAATCTGCATGATCAGAAATTTACAAACTACCCCTAATTCGGTCGTGATTAATCTGCACGCTTATAATAATTTGCAATCTAATCCCTATTTTCAATCGGAATTAATTAATTAGCGCGATCTTGAAATTATGCATAAAAGCCCTCCTGTAGATCGGCTTCTCATTGCGCTCTCGCTGTCCCCTCCTCCCGTCGTCCCGCCGAAATCGCCATGGCTCCCACCTCCCGCCCCGTGACGCCGACGGCCGCCTCGTCGTCGCGGATAGACTCACCGTCTCTCAAGGCAGCACTCGCCATGGCCATCATCCACTACAACCGCCTCCCCAAGAGAGCCGCCGCCGCTTCCTCATCATCATCCCCGCCTCTCCTCCACTGGAAGCGCAAGGTCCCATTCCTCCAACCAAAACCCTCCTCAAACCCTAACACCGACTCACGTTGTCTCCTCTTCTCCCACCAAGGCCAAGGACCGGAAGCGCGAGATCCTCCGCCTCCGCGAGGAGCTCAAGCTCCTCCAAGGTACGCCGTCGCCAATCCGCCGCGCCGCGTTCGTTCGATTTCCAGCGCCTGATTCGTATAACTTCCATGCGTTGTGGGCTCAGATGGGGCGCGCGGGGAGGAGATGGAGCCACCGGTCGCGTCGTGCCGGTGCCACTTCTTCGACGGGTGCGGGGACCTGCCACCGCCGGGTGGCGATGGTGAGGAGCATTGGGTCGACGAGGTGCTGCGGAGGAGGTTCCTGAGATTGGGTACGGTCTTGAGTTCGCGATCGAGACGTGAAACGAATTGGCTTCGATCCAAATGGGGGTGTTCTTGGTTTTGTGGGTGGGTTTGAATTTTACAGTTCTGTTCTGTAATTCTGTTGCAACAGTGCGGTGGAAGGAGAAGCGGAGGCGACTGGATGGTTCTCTTCCCAGGAGTAGATTGATGGGTGGGTGTTACTTAAAACATATGGTTCTTCTTTACTGTTTTAATCATTTCACTATTACCTATTACTACTCCCTATTTCAGATATTCATAGGAAAAGTTTTAACCGCTTGAGCCTAAGTTTCAATGTTCGATTGTGCAGAGTTCAACAGTGAGGATGAGATACAACATCTTAGCTTGTCGATTGATTTTCTGGTGGAGCTTTCAGATGGCAATTTTGCCAAAGTAAAATTCTGTTATCTCATTGTAAGTAAGATCCCACATTTTGTGTTTCTAAAGTTGGATTCACTCGTGCAGAGAGAAGTCGGCTCCTCATTTGCCACATTTTGTCACCAAGCAGTAGACTTCATTTTGGGTAAGTTAGGCCTGTGTTGTTATGCCGTTAATGAATCTGACGAATAATCTAAATTACGCACTGTTTTGTGCGATCCACTGGCCTCTGAAGAACGTACATCTACTAACTTGTACCACTCAAATGCTGAGACGGGCATGATTTTTTTTTCATTGAGATGACATGTCTGATTATGCATATTGCTCTATCTCTTGAGATTGATATCACATTGGAAATCAATCATGATGAGCACTGACATGCCTGCATGGTTGGTATTGATGCTAAAGAAATTACTATAGTCAAGGCTCAAGATTTCTTTGCTTTCTTTTGTTCAACATTGCTCCTTTCATGGTTATAAAATTGAGGGAAAAATATTGCTTATCTACATTCCATATTCAGCATTCTACATTCCATTGTGCTCTACTGTCGCTATTTTCTCCAAATATATATTTCCATAATTGAAGTATGCAGGATGTAATGTTATGAATTCATGAGAGCAGACACGTGTGTGGTTATGTGAAATACTCAATTTATGATACACTCAACCCATGTTTTGACTTGCACATCCTGATCGTATAATATAAAGTTTTGTAATACTGTAGTAGTTACTAATTCAAGTAGGATATAATAGACATCCAGACGCATCATACATGTGCAGAAATAATTATCGTGCTGATAGCTAGCAATGTTTTGACATGGCAAAACAAGGATATGAAGTTAAATGCAGGCCAGGTCAATGGTT
Organism: Guadua angustifolia; assembly: GCA_036346375.1. Classification (NCBI taxonomy): domain Eukaryota; kingdom Viridiplantae; phylum Streptophyta; class Magnoliopsida; order Poales; family Poaceae; genus Guadua; species Guadua angustifolia. Next base: position 10,196,871 of record CM070515.1, on the reverse strand, counting down.
TTATTTTCTGCAGTTATTTATATGGCAGGTTGACAGAACCTCAATTAATCCTGTGCATTGTCTTTTAGTTGGAACATGACTTAATGAAGTTGCTTCCAGTCTTACCTTTGTGTTTTATTATGTTTGGTGCTACTATACAGATAGACATATGACACTAGAGCATGAATCTCCAAACTCAAAACTGCACTGCCATACAATTTTTTGTTCAGAATTCGCCATACAAAATTGCCAATATATAAACACACGATTTTCTATTTATGTTATCTATTCACTTTATATCTGAGTGAGACAACCATGGGCAATCAATTGGTAAGTACCTTTTCTTTCAGCTTCATTGAAGAACATTCTATCATTGGAAAGGGACAAGGAGCTGGTTGAGGAGATAATCAATTGTTTAGTGGCGCGTTTGATGAAAAGGATGTGCACCATTCCTGAAAATGCTGGTACTTCAGATTCAGGTAATACTTATTGAGTTATTTGATATATTCCTAAAGTACTTTGGATATTTTTTTCTATATTCTTCCAGAAAAATACATGCAAAGTAATGGAGTGATCGACCTTCTATGCCTTGATTTGGATTGTGGGCACCCAAGTTATTCTTTGATGATGTGTTTGATTGCTTTCACATTTCACAATATTTTGCTGTGGCCACAGGCCCAGGCCCTTTTCTTTTGCAATAGAGCACAAGGTGCTTGATGCTCCAAGGATATCCTGGTAGTGTCTATTCACGGCCATAGCTCACCTAAGGAATATTGAAAAGTGAAATAAACTATGCTTTCCTTAGTATTTTCAGTTTACAGCCCACAGGCCCAGGCCTTTTTTTTTTTGCAATAGAGCACAAGGTGCTTGATGCTCCAAGGATATCCTGGTAGTGTCTATTCACGGCCATAGCTCACCTAAGGAATATTCAAATGTGAAATAAACTATGCTTTCCTTAGTATTTTCAGTTTACAGCCCACAGGCCCAGGCCCTTTTCTTTTGCAATAGAGCACAAGGTGCTTGATGCTCCAAGGATATCCTGGTAGTGTTTATTCACGACCATGGCTCACCTAAGGAATATTCAAATGTGAAATAAGCTGTGCTTTCCTTAGTATTTTCAGTTTACAGCAGACTAGGAAGCATAAAGCTTGCAATTTCCCCCTCAACTTAGATTATTATGAAGAGTTTATGTGTACGTACGTTATAATAGGCTGTTCACAAAGTAACGTCGACTGCATCTTATGTACCAAAATTGGACTTGTATTCTCTGTGGAATTGCTAGCAAGTACAATAAAATGGTTGGAGGCTTCATTGTGTTTGCTTTACACGATTACTTAAAGGCAAATCTTATAAATGTTTTTTTTACATTATCACTTTGAATCACGTTTTGGTTTGATCAGATCTGCTTTGTGGTCACATCTTAATAGTTTTGCTTGGTTACTTTTGATCGTTTGATCGTAGAGTACCACATTGAACAGATAAACTATGAACACTAAACTATTAATTTTGACAGTCATGTGTGTGTGCTTCTACTATCACCAATGACATATCCATTTGTCTTCCATTTTGTTCAATATTTTGCAGGATCAGTTGACTTCTCAGATGCCCAGTTATCTGTGCAGCACTTGTTCCGTAAGTTAGGAAACGAGGAGTACATTGGTCAGCGGATAATCCTCGCAGTTTCCCAAAAGATCTCAAATGTATCAGAAAGATTACTTCTGGTAGATCCGTTTGATGATGCCTTCCCTGATATGCATGGCAATATGTTCATTATGTAAGCTGATCTCCAACTTATTCCGATTTAGATTACAATAAAAGAGTTATAACTCCACTTTAAGTCAATCATGATTGTCCAGTGTATCCATTTTAATTTCATCAGTTTTGGAACATACATTTGACCTCTTTTGCGTTGAGTTAGATATTTTCTGTTGATGCATAATTAGTAGTTGTTTATCTGGATTGGAATACTTGTTATTTCCTACAATAATTCCCTTTTTTTGTTACAGTAGGATTCTAACTGCATGACTATATCGCTGAACATTGTGCATGCTCATTCTGTTCGTATGTTGCAGGATTCAATTAATCGAGTTCCTCATATCTGATTACATGAAAAATTGGCTATGTTGCGAGCATTTTAACAAAAGTTAGTGCTTTCTTGCCCCTGTTGGCCCTGTTTTCTATTTATTAACACTATATGAATTGTGTTGCGTTTAACATGACAGCATGAAAACATCAACTCATTCGAACTAAGGAAATTGTGTCATATCCACATTTATTTTTGACTTCACTGGATTCTTCTGCTTCAAATGTTTGCAGTTGAATACCTTTGGTTTCTATATTGTGCTTATGAGCTATGCTTGAGCACCTGATTATGTAATTACATGTTATATCTTAATTGACCACCACAGTTTAGAAAATACATCCATTAAATTGTGCATCTCCAATCACAAATATGAATAAACAAATATTGGAAAATACATGCTGATAACGCCACTGCAAATTGAGCTCCAGTGCATCATATTTTATCTTACTGACATTTCACAAGAGATCCATCAAACTTAAATACAAGTATACAACTATTGTTCAGGACTTTTTGAAGAATGGGCCAGATCTATTCTCAAGGCACGCAAGGACTTGGAAGTCCTTGACAACATGAATGGGCTGTATGTATTGTACATTGAGCGAGTGGTCGGAAGGTTGGCAAGGGAGGTGGCTCCTGCTGCTCATCAGGGGAAGCTGGACCTAGAAGTCTTCTCCAAACTCTTGTGCTGAGAAAGCCCAGCCTCTGACTTGGCAGTGTATTTACTCACAAGTCAATTGGATGAAATTTTGTATAAACTAGTTAGATGCTTGTACTTCACAAATTAGTTATCAAAGTCTACATGCTTGTTTAAGGATATCTTGTTTTGTTGTTAGCAACTCGCATATTCGGCTCTCACTTTCTGCATATCGATTTCAGGATGATTACATGCAGAAAGATGGTCCAGCAAGCAAATGTTCTGTTCTCCATTGAACGGCTGGGAACCAATGCACAACCAAAAGTATGTTTTTATTAACTCCATCTTGTGCTTGGCTCGAAGTATATTCTGGACTGGATTTGTTTTAGAACTTGTGGCCAGCGATTGTGCTGGGTCAGTTGCCTAATGGAAACTCCCCCCACCAAAAAAAAAGACTCCATCTTGTGCGAATGAGTGTGCAGTGCAAATTAGTTCGCTACAATAAAATACCTAATATAATTGTTCCACTTAGTCTACTACATATTTACATTATGGTCTATAAGAGAAACTTTAGAATCTATCAATGTATTTACCAATGCGCCATCGCTTGGTATGATTTGTCAATAGATAATTGGAACTCTTTGCGCTCCACCCCTTTGCTAGTTGCTATAGAGATGCTTTGAATCTTTGACTATTCTATACATTTAGGTACGTCTAAAGATTTGTCTGCTTTTGGTCTTTCATTCTCTACATGTTGCGCAAAATATTGTTGTCATTTTAGAACTACAGAGGAATAAAAATACAACATTACTTTCTGTCGATTCTCAGATGCTTTATAAAAGAAGCAAGCTTTTTACTCCAATACTCTTGTCATATTGAAAGGTATAAAGGACCATGTTGTATCTGTAAAATTCCATAGATAAATTTGTCGATTCGCCTCTTTCTGCCGTAATTTCGAGGAGTTCACGCTCCCACGATCCAACCCGAGCCCTACACCTAGAAATGAAGACCACAATTGTAAACAAGGATCTTGATGGCGCATCCCAACCTAAAAAGAAGCCATTTCTGCAGCACAGTTTCTTCCAAATTTTGCTTGTGTTTCCCTCTCTTATCTTTGTGGGGGAGCGATGAAGAAACGCTCAAGCTTCAGAGCATCGGAGAGGGGACACACAGATGAGATAACGCGTACCTTGGCGGTGATGCCTCGTGGCGCCTCGCCGCGGTGATCTCTAGACATTGATCTCCGCGGACGATGACGACGGAGAAGGCGGCGCCGCCATGGCGATGGGAATCAGGCAACGCGGCAGCGTCGGAACCGCCCGACACGTTCTTGAAGCACAATTGGCACGCTGATTTGGGAGGCGCCAGAGCGAAAGAGCAGCCTGGCGGGAGTGAGCGCAGCGCCGGGCGGCGTTTTCGGCGGCGCCTGTGGAGGCCAGAACGCCGTCGGCGGCTGCTTCTTCGCCGAGCAGTGGGAGGCCGAGGCGCCGCTGGATGCGCGAAGTCGGGCGCCGCCATCGGGACTTCAGCGCGGACAGGCTTGGGTTTGGTCGTCGGGCGCAAGGCCGGACCGGAGGCTGGAGCGCCAGCGCTTGGTCGGCGTTCGCTGGGCAGTGATCGCGAGAATTTGGGCGAGGTCACGAGGACGCGAGCGAGTTTAAAAGGAAGATAACCTTTCTTAACTTAGAACACGTAAGCCCATTTGTTTGCGCCGTGCGAAGGGCGCTGTTGTCTGTTACTCTTTGATGTGTATGCTGCTTTCTTCGTTTCTATATCTGATGTTGAAATCACGGTGTCAACTTGTGAGATCAAGTTAAATGACTAAGCGCCACGAAAGATCAGGGAAGAGTTCGATCATGCTCAAAGAATATTGGATTTGAGAAATAAAAAGGCTATATTCGGAAATATAGTAGCTAGTGTGCTTTCACTCTCCTTTTGGGAAAGAATGAGCTTGCACTCTTCACCCTAAGACAAAGAGATAGCCCTTCCTAGCTTTAGTTGCCAAATCAGTGTTTGAGTTACAACACCTTTTAGTCAGCAGCTACGATCGCTCCCTCTCTACTGGTATACAACTACTCTCATGAAGAGAGAAAATAATTAATCTCAGGCTCTTTCAAGTCTTTATCTTGGTTAAGCTCAACCGCTATCTTCATCCCATTGACAAGGCCTTTATGATTTATCGATGCAAGGTCCTATTCAGGTAGGCCGTTACCAAAGCATCTCGCATCAGTTCCAATTAAAAAGTGACGTGCACCGCCGTTCCGGAGTCTAAATCTGGCCTTCTTCCTCAAGGGAGAAAGATTTGAATCCCAGGTATGATTATCATGCCCTCATCTTCTTCTTACCTTTCGAACGCCAATGAACTAAACTACGAGTGCACGTTACTGGAAATGTTAACTCGCTGTCGGGTCAGTCTAAGTAGGGGATGGGTGGAAGAAAAAAACCAGTTTCAAGAATCAATATCAGATCCAGATTACCCTGGACGGACTCCCTAGTGATAGAGAGGTTGTTTTCTACGCCCCTGTTTGTTAGGCTTTTGGTCTAGTCAAAGCTTAGATAAAAGGGAGTCTTTTTAACCAGGCTTTTAAAAACCCAACAACTATTAACCAAAAGCCAGTCTAGGATGTTTTTTTTCTTGTTTTTATGGGATGGAAATAGCCATTTGCCATTACAAACTGTATAAAAACCTTGTCTCTCCTTCGCACTCACATTCCTCTCTCCTGTCGGCCCAAATCGCCGCCTAGGCGAATAGGATTTCCTCACAGACTAGCGGCGGGCCGCTCGTCCGTGACCTCCTCCTGTCGCTAGAGACCCCTACCGGCCTCCCTCGATCCATGTCCTCCCATCAGTCGACGCCACTGCCCGTCTCACGTCGGCTGATGCCACCGATATCGTGGCCCTCCTCCTCACCCCGTACGCTGCTGACGCCACCGATGTCGTGGTCCTCCTCCTCATCCCGTGTGCTGCTGACGCCACACGGTCATCCTCCCCATCCTTGGCACCGTTGACGCTGGCGGCCCTATCCTCACCGCTCCTCCATGACCCCGTTTGTCTCGTCTGGATCTCCACTGCCACCACCGGATCCCCTCCGACCGCCCCGGCGGATATGCTTCCCTCCGTTCAGATCTGGATGGAGGGAGATAGGGTAGCGGCGGCAGATCATCTCTAGATCCTGATAGTGAGAGCGATGGCGTCCTGGTGGCAGTGGAGACACCACAATGACGACCGACGAGGTTTTTTTTTTTCCATTTTCTGGGTTGGTATGCAAGTTCATAGTCATGAAATAAATTACACTGACGTCTTGTTTGGCAAGTCTATTTCAGTCCTCGGCCTGATTGTTGTGTGTTATACCAATTATTGTTGCGATTCAATAGATTTTTCTTTGAATGATTCGTATAGTTGTTTCTCAAAACTCGTGAGGCCACGACAAACTTTGGAATTGTTGTATCGTAATGGAACTCATCTCTGACATTAGAACCAAGAGTATTGCAGACATTTTAACAATAATACGTAGCTCAAAAAGCCAAAAAAAAAATCCAGACTACCTAACAGTCTGGCTTAAACTGCTTAAGAAAAAAAAAATTATTTTTAAGCTATAAATTAAAAAGGCTAAGCCCAAACAAACAGGATCTATGAACGCTAAAAACCATCTATGGAAATATGGCTTTTCATGACACAACAATTGAGATCATACCCTGTAAATTCACATAGTGTTTGCTTTGGCCTCTGAGACCTGACGCAGTTCTCCCTAGTTAAATGCTAAGGTTTTAGAATGCAGGGATGCATTAGAGATCACGTGTCAATTATAAAGTTTCTGCTTTCCAAAACATGCCTAACTCAGGAAGGAGGGCTTAGGTTTGCTTGATTTCTTTTATATTGAGTTGGATTTAGGGCCGGGTTTCAAAGTCTAAATACTAAAATATGCGCGAATCCCGCGTGTCAAGAACCTCTGGAAACATGAGAAAAACACCGGAGCCAGGATACGCAACACCAAGTGGCATAGATTCCGGCAGTGTAGCTCAAATTCTCAAGAAAAAAGTTCGGAGAAACCCATAAACAATTGTTGGCAACCGTTGTACTCCAATCCAAGCAGCGTGGGTTACTTGTGTGGCACCTCGATTGGCTTTCTAGCTAACTGAAGACCGTAGTTACATTCCCACCGCCCACGCGTTTGGTGGCACTTGGATTTCCACCGATGAGAAGTAATTCACGGTTCGTACTAGAATCTGTACTTAAACATGAAAGGTTATGGCGAGGCATCCAGTCTTTCCTTATTTTCGCTGCTGCTAGTTATAGCTAGCAACCATACGTACGTGATTAGATAACACGCACGTAGAGATTATGATAAGCCGATCGGGACATGTCGAAGTGCACCGGCAATTCGTTGAATTCGTCCCGTTGCCTTATACGACGGCAGCAACATGCAGAGAGAGATAGCCGGCCGCGTGCATTCTTGCATGCTTGTGAGAGGATGCTTGGCTGTGAGTTTTGTGTCACCTACAAGAGAAAGAGGGCTCTCAGGTGAACTCCACTTAGGCCCTGTTTGGAAGCAATGTATTTCAAAACTATGGTTTTGATATACTATAATTTACAATTGTTTTGTCATGAATACCATGGTACTCCTTTAAAACCATAGTTTTGAAATACATCACAAACCATGGTATTTGAGTGGAAATAGACAAGAAGCTAGCCAAAACCATGAAAACTTTGGGTTGGAGTGGAGTTTCAAATACTCCAAAAATACCATGGTATCTACCAAACTATGGTTTTTAATACAGAGCTTTTGGCATGGTAACCAAACATCTCATGGTATAAAATACCATGGTATTCTTAGAAACCATGGTATTGTCTAGAAATTATAAAAATACATTGCTTCCAAACAGGGTGAATAGCTTTTTTCTTCCGATATTAGTTGGGAAAAGTGGTGTTTAGTGCTTGCACGAGTCAAGCTGTGAACATGAGAGAGAAGGTGATGCTACATGCATGTGGAGCTCTGAGCATTGATGGAGCTATGCTAATTGGCAACACAGAATCGATTGGACTTTTGTTCAAAGTGGTTGCTTTAGTTAGTAGAGCGTGCATGCATTGCCCTTCCATTGTGTTTTGTTAGCCACATGCTAGGATTATTCAACAAGAAGATAGAGAAAGAGAGAGGGATCAGTGAGATGATTAGTTAGCTTGAAATGAGGACTAGAGAAATAGGCTCTCAAATCAGCTCTTATCTGCGTGGTACTTGGCATCCTTGTCCAAATGCAAGAAGCCTTTTGACATGAAACTCTTGAGTTATATATATATTGACCATTGGACTCGTTGCATGCTTGCATATTGTGTGATTGGCACAAAATTAATTAAAGTATCTGACAAACCGAAGGAATCCACTAAGTAAAAACGTACCATACATAGCTTACTCCATATCTAAGCAACTAGCTGCTGCATGCTCTGACGCGTGGGCGGATGGACCCGTTGATCTGCAACTGAAAGATACAAGAGTACTACGCAAGATCCTGTAGCCCCGATAGGCAAGTGAATGCTAATCACGTGGAGTGTCCTATTAAATTGCAGATTCCCAAAGGAGGACATGAGAATGTAGATTATATTACTCCCTCAGTCTCCGTAAGTTTATAAGGCATATTTTTTTAATAATCTTATTTATAAATATATGATGTTTTTCGTATTTCAATATAAAACTAGTGTGATGTTCTATTTATACCTCTAATAAATATCTATCTTTCCTTTATATTCTCTATATGCATACATTGAATATAGCATTTAGTGATAATAATTAGGGATAATCTAATTATTTTCAATATCTTCTTGATCTACATGTCAATAAAAAATAGTTTGTCTCATGAACATGGAAGGAGAGAGTACATCACATGTGTTTGGACTCAAAGTTGGAGCAGGTACAGGACATCAGTGAGAGAGATCACTCAAGTCCATGCCATGAGCATGCAGAACTACAGAAGTATCGGTCTAACTTTTAGTTGCATATTTAATAGTCATAATAGTTTCTGCCAAGGATCACATGCATATGCGCGGGTCGAGCATACCATGCATGAATCCAATTGACATCTGCATCCTGCCGTACTTCTTCCTGCAGTTATATGTACTTACCGACATCTCTTACTGTCTCTTGTGGGTAGAAGTAGATTAATTAGATGCATGCATGATCAGCCGTTTACGCAACCCCTCTTGTGATCCCATGATCCTCCATTGGTTATTAGCAGCCTTCAAAGACCTAGGTTTGATTGAACATGCCTTATTTTATGAGTTTATCGATGTTAATTTGGTGGTCAATATTAGCTACTCCCTCCGCCATTTTTAGACGTCATATGCACCTCTGTATTGGTGAAACCACATAGTACTGATATTATAGTACAAATTATTGTTAATTTGTTTTTTGAAACTCACACTATTGTTGACTTGGTGCATGCGATGTTAGCATCTTGCTAATTTCCTAAATGTGACATTATTGTAGCCCTCACTCCTCGTGTGATCATAATTGATTGCCATCATGTCTTGGTAAATTAACTTTTGGTTGTCAAACCATGCATCCCATACTTTAGCTCTCTGGCCAATGGCCAACTTTTGATTCCCATAAACTGCGGGTTGGTTGGATTATTTATGTTGCTTTTATCACCACGTTGTTTTGATGTTTGAACGTGTGATCTATATATGGACTGATCGAGCGTTGACATAACTACACTAGCCAATCCAATTGTCCCCTCTAAAAAAATTAACGGTAATGCTAGGTATCAGATGTCCTAACACTCCGCAACATTTTTTTCTACGCGTGCAACATTTTCTACCAACGCGTGTAACATTTTCCTTCGACAAATAGTGAAATTTGCTACAGTAAAGGGATGCTGCAAATGTTCAAAAAAAATGTTACACACGTTGGTAACAAATGTTGCACGCAGAGAAAAAAATGTTTCGCGGGTGTCCGATGAAAAACAAAAAATCGGACGTCCGACTGGTAGTACGTGCCAAAAATTAAACTTTTGGTTCTAACTAGTTGAAATATTACGGTACATATCAAATGTTAACAGTCCTATGTTAATTAGAACTGTTCTTCAATTATAAAACATCTGATATTTTTAAAGGGTACGTAAGTCGAATTTTCTATCTATTACATGAGCTTCAAGATGTCTGTGCTTCAGCTGATGGATGCCGATACGACGGGCAAAAATTTACTTAACCAAATATATATATATATATATATATATATATATATATATATATATATATATATATATATATATATATATATATATGATCATCAAAAGCTTCAAAGGAATTTTTATTTAAAAAAAAACAAGGATGATCAAGTAGCTTTCGAAAGGACCAGCTTGTGCAGAAGGGAATCCTGCATCAGCACAGTAAGGAATCAATTAATTAAGCAACACGCAGTACGTGCCTGACGATCGAAACCAACCATGCATGCATGCTTAATTAATTGCCTCTTTTGCATGTACTAGTTTAATAATGAACACGCGTACAATACTACTTGGAGAGAATTCCACCCATGTTGTGTACAGCACTGATGTCTGACGATGTAGATACACGCACATTAATTGGCGCACGTACGTAAGGTGTGAGATCCGATCGATCCATTGCATGATATATATGGAGCTAGATGATGCTGACACGTACTACGGTTAAACCTATATCCGTACTAGTACTAATTATAAGTGTACTAATCAAACAAACACACTGGAAAGCTAGCTAGCATTTCACAAATCCAAGTACGCACTCTTGCGATTGATGACTTGCTGATCTCCATCCAAACGTAGTACCATGCATGCGCGCGCACAGCGACGTACGGACACAAGCGTCCGTACTGGTGCGTATATATATGGACGACGGCGCACGGATGCACCTTACAGCTTCAGCGACAGGTCGATGTCGTCGGCGTCGCCGGCCGCCGCCGCGTGCACGCGGTACCCGTACCTCCGCCCACCGTCCGCGATCCAGCTCACGACGGCCGCTGCCGCGGCATCCCCGGTTCGCGGCGGGTACCAGCTGAAGCCAGACGGCGCCGCGGCCGGGGGCACGGTGGAGGGGATGGCCGCGCCGACGGCGGAGAGCTCGCGGTTGCGCTTGGCGAGGCTGCGCTCGAGCTTGTGCGCGTTCTGGTGGCCGCCCAGCGCCTGCGAGCTGTAGAACTTGCGGCGGCAGTAGGTGCACGAGAAGGTCCGGTCGGGGTCGGCGGCGAGCGGCGGATGCCTGGTCGCCGTCGAGTGGATGAGCCGCAGGTCGAGGTTGACGTCGCCGCCGGCCGGCGTCCTCGCACTCACCTCTTTCTCCATTTCTTGGTGGCGAGAGAGATCGATGGGTATATATGATACTACTGAAATGAGCAGTGTGCGTGTAGTGTAAATTAACGTGGCGGTAATGGCTTAGGAGGGTGCCAATGGCCGGGGATATATAAAGAGGGGAGCGCGTGTCGTTTCGACTTGGAGTGAGATCGATCGAGATGCGAGCAGCTAATTAACTCCAAGTCTGGAGTACTACGCGACGACTTCGATCGTATGGTGTTTGTCATGTCGCCCCTTGTTACGCTCACGCTATTATTGTGGCTATATACGTACGTACCTGACGTTTCTGGTTGCATGGTGCCAATGGCCGTCGATGGAAATTCCTGCCTAGTTCTGAATTAAGAAAGAAGGGTTAGTGCTACTACGTGCTTTTCGCGGTGGGGTGGCCTACTGGATGGGGTCCAATATATGGTACATGTTTTAGATCGACTGAACACAGCTGGTCTTCACCACTGTCGATTTCACGAAACCGATCGAGGAGTTACTTCACACGATCTTGGCTAGTGGCACTTAATCCTAGGTTTATAGCCGGTGATCACAAGGTTTTGCAAACTCCGCCTAACAAAGCTCGCGACAGGCTAGCTAGGCTGGTGCCGGGACGGAGGTCGTCGCCGGTGCATGCGGTGGAGAGGCAGAAGCTATGGGCTGGGGTTGACGTAGACACCCGAAGGGGTGAAGCGGAGGGAACCGGTGTTGTTGTCCCATGCATGCAGCTAGCGGCGGCAGCTCAGCCGCCGAACCGGGGTACGTTTGCCAGCAGTGTCGCCATTGACGACAGTGCGTAGGATCTTGTGAAACTTACATGTTTTACGTAGCTTGCTCTTGCATTTCTTTAGGTGCCCCTGAATTTCCAAAACCACGTTGCAAATAGGTATTCGCACATACACCTACGCACGTCCCTAGGCTAGGCCATCTTTTAGCTAGCTTTTAGAAGAACGGGTATGCGTCAGATGGTGATAGGAGATAGAATCCAAGTGGTTAGCCATGGATAGATGGGCTGCACTGTCCCTCTCAATATAGCTAGTCAAGTCGCCGGCTGGCTCGGAAGAAAGAAGAGAGTTCGGTTTAGCCATCTTACTCTAGCAAACTATGCTCCATGCATGCATGCGTGCATATACATGGCTACTTAATTAAGCTAGCGAATTAACTGTTTCCTTTCAAGCCAAAGACGATTAAAGCGACTAGAGACGTGCGTGATGGAAACTTCACCAGACTGGGAAACTGAAGATCTGATTTTAGGGAATAGATTGATGTATAAGAACGTACCGTAAGTATCTAGGTCCCTAATTTATTGATTATGTGGTTTTAATGATTAATGGCTCATAAATTATTAAGGCTAACTTTGTTTTGAGTGTGATTATGATAAGTTAGGTCTTGATGATAAATGAGTTGTTCTTGGTTTTCATGGATCCCCATAAGTGTAAATGATGACAAAGTATGGTTTTCATGAAGATTAAGGACTGTTTGGTTTGAAGGTATCTTTGCCATAACTAACTTCAGCCAAGTACGCCTTGCCACACTTTTTGTGGCAACAAAATTCGGTGCTACAAGTGTGGCAAAGTACGGCAAAAAAACTAAATCTATGGCATGTGAGATATGGAGTTAAGAAAGTGTGATAAGTTACAGTTGTGGTAATGAACCAAACACCAGTTTAAGAATCTGTAACACATCTAAGATTAGGCATGACAAAGTTAGTTTCAAACCAAACAGGCCCTAAGGTCTTGTGGCTGGAAATGATCCAAGGAGTTGAATATGGATCATTTTAGTTGATGGGTTTTTATTTTTGCTTTGGCTCTACTATTAAGGGGTTTAAGGTTAGTAACTTAAACTTGGTTAGGTTAAGTAACTAGTTGTGTTGCACATTAGGTCATTTTAGCTTAGTTCTACTTAGAGAATGTTGGTTGAGAGGACATCAAAGTTTGGATCAAAATTTAGCTAAGTCAAAAAAATAAATAAACAGAGGTGGATTAAATGGGTTCGGCGTACCATTTGTCTAAAGAGAATGTTTTCTATATTTTGCACAGAGGCGTATTATCTAGGTTGAGGTGTACTATATTGTGTTCAGATAGGGTGTTTTTTCAACAAGTTGAGAGGTGGATGATATGGTAGGGCATAGCATTGGTCTAGAAGAGTTCAATTTGAGTGAGGCATTGAAGCAGATGATCCAAGTCAAGGCATACCATTGACCTATATCATTATTCCTGAGAAGTTCCTCAGATAAGTGATTGCACTGAATCGGATGATACCACTCAAGCAAATTATCCGGGTCAAGGCATATGATCTGGGTCAGTATAATGGCTAGTTTTTGAACCGTTGGAACTGAGGAAATTGAACTAAGGTGAATGATCTGGGTCCGCATACATTTTTTTAGAAAATGAGTCAAACAATTAGTTTTTGAATGGAGAGCCTATATAAGTAAACCATAGGCATTCAAGTTAGTTGAAACTTAGATTGCAAAACTTCACTAGTATATTTAGGAGTTGATTGAGCAAACTAGCAAACTATAGGCTCTTAGGTTAGGAGTAGTTTCTAGTTTACTAATGTTAGCCTAGTTCAAAAAAGATACCCAATTTATCCCTTTTTGTTATCCGATCCACTTCAAGAACCAATAAACTAATGTTAGTGCTTAAGCTATATGGCATGACAAGGGGGAGCAATCATCGATCATATATGCCATCTAAATTTTTGTGGTTTCTCGCTGATAAGGCCCTTAATTAGGTTATCCTCGTTTAACTAGTGAACAAGGGAATTTCGTAGAAAAGTAAACGTCCATTCTCACCGGATACAAATTTGCTTACAATTAAAATCCAGTTCTTATGTTCTAAATGGTGCCTAAATGGATAGGATGCTGCAGACAAATTTACCGGATAAGCATGGCTACGTATCTTTGCATCTCTCTGTGAATACGTGATTGCGTACTGCGCATCTCTGTGTTGATGGCATGAAATCTCCAATGAGTCGAACAGCAGCGTAAGCTGGCTAGCTAGCTGTGCCATCGATCGATCGATCGATGTGAAGAGAGATGGACTTGATTGACTGGTGGCGACTCGACATATATGCTCAAGTGAGTGTCCGTTTGACGGCTCTTGGGACGTGCGAGAATGTATGCGCGCACGTACGCACGTACGGTATGGTACGGTTGAAATTAAGATCTGCCCTTCCACAGGCCGCTGTACGTACGAGGTTCTCTGGTTACTGCGTACTATCTATATGTACTAGGAAATTTTCCGCGGCGTAACACGTCGCGCGTGTCGTTTTTTCGAAGAAAAAAATTTTTTTTCAGCAGAGTTTAATTTTTTAAATCGTCGAAATAACGAAATAAACGGGGAAAAATAGAGAGATAGAGTTGTAGAAATATCTCTTTCATTTAATTATTTGAAAAATATTGAGACCGAAATGAAAACCGCGCGGGAAAAAAATCTAGAGGAAAAGGGTGAAAAATTATTAGAGATGTCAACCTTCATTTTGTCGAGCTTAATACTCTACGCGTTTGCCGAGTAACAATACATGTTTTTAAAAATATTAAAAACTCATGCGTAACATGCCGCGTAGTGTCGCTTTTCTCAGAGGAATTTTTTTTTCTACGGCGTTTTATTTTTTAAATCGTCAAATAGGGAAAAAAATAGAGATAGAGTTGTAGAAATATCTCTCGATTTAATTGTTTGGAAAATATTGAGGCCGAAATGGAAAACCGCAAGGAAAAAAGTCTAGAGGAAAAGGCGAAAAAATTATTAGAGCGACAACCTTCTTTTGTCGAGCCTAACACTCTACACGCTCACGGAGTAATAATACATGTTCTAAAAAATATCGAGATCGACGTTGTCATGAGTAATAATACATGTTTTAAAAATATCGAGATCGAGATGGGAAATCGAGTTGAGAAAAAGTCTAGAGATAGAGCCGCACAAATATTTTCGGTGATTTAAAAACATTTTTTTCCGGAAAACGGAGAAAGGACATGCTTTAAAAATATTAGAGATTCATACGAACACGCCGTGTCGTTTTTTTTCAGTATGGATTTTTTTTCGGCGCTTTTATTTTTAAATCGTTGAAATAATGAGCGAAGCGAGGAAAAAAGTAGAGAGATAGAGTCAGAGAAATATCTCTTTCATTTAATTATTTGGAAAATATTGAGACCGAGCTAGAAAATCGAGGTGGGGAAAAGTCCGGAGGAAAAGGGCGAAAAAATTATTAGAGATGACAACCTTCTTTTGTCAAGATTAACACTCTACGCGTTCACGGAGCAATAACACATGCTTAAAAAAATATTAGAGATCGAGATGGAAAATCGAGGTGGAAAAAAAGTCTAAAGATAGAGCTGCACACATATTTGTAATGATAAAAACAATTTTTCCGAGAAAAACGGAGAAAGGACCTAGACGTAAATAGCAAGGATCTGAATGTTACGTTTTTGGACCCATTCGCTATCCTTAAAAATTAGAAAAGGGCTTGTTCGCGATTTGAATTTAACGGGAGGCTCTTTTCGTAAAATGGCGCACAAGGGACCTAAACGCGAATCGAGAGGGAAAAATTTTTCTCTCTCAAAAAATCACGAAGGACCTATTTGTAATTTTCAAAAGGACTAAAACGCGAAAAGTTTTTTTGAGCCGAGCCGGCCGGTCGGCTCGAGCCGAGCCGCCGGCTCGGCTCAAATCAACGACAGCAGCGGAACTTTGCCATCTATATTTGGGGTAGTATTAATGGTTATATATATTCCGATGGCTCCCACGAGTCGATCTGTACACGATTCGATCGCTGGGCTAGCTCTCTCCATTTTCTGTGAAGAATAAGCGCCTAGAAGTCTCTGGTACACGCCGCGTTGACCCAGTCCGTCATCAAAACCGCCGATCATCTATCGTATTTCACAAAGTAGTGGATTTCTCGTGCAACGAATTATATATATATATATATATATATATATATATATATATATATATATATATATAGTATACTTAATATATAAGACTATCTACATAATATTTATATTTTTAGATGTGATATGTATATTTTTTAGATATATTCTTTTTTATGTGCGTATATGAAGGTATTTGTAAAATATGCTAAAAACTATGTGCTTCCTTGCATTTTTTTGGTGTGTTTCGTATTGAAGTATTTTTTTCGTGTGTTTCATATTGAAGTATCTTATAATTAATATATAAGTGTACGTAAAGTGATAAAGAGTATTTGAAGTTTGTTTAGATGGTATTTTCGATAGATCAGTAACTACTTCCAAGAGTAGAAGGTATTTTTCATAAATATACGTGTATATATAGATATATACTTATACATATGTACATGTACATACGTGTATATAGGTGTATGTACATATATACGTACATACGCGTATATATGTATATAAAAGTTCTAACGACATGGACCTCTAGGGTACGATGTATTGATAACAAGTGAGAATCAACGTCCATGTGGGTCCATTGTTTACTCTTAGGTAAATTAATTAAGTTAATATATCGGTTGTTTTAATGCGAAAAGTAATTAAGATGAATATTTTTGTACTGTACTTTCTTTTAACGCATGAGCATCTGTCCGGAGAGTTCCGTTCTAGCTGTAAGGTCACGTCATACGAATGCATGCATGGTTGAATCTGGATGAATACAAAACAGGTGACTAAGCCAAAGATCTCTAAGATTCTCGATCTAGCAGCTAGTACGGCCCTTTTCAAAAAAGGGGAGAAAAACCTACTCCATCAGCTAGTGATTGAAGCACTTTAGTACCGCAGTCTTTCAGTCTCTCTAGAATATATAATTGCCAGCGGCCTAAATTATGAAAAAGATACTAAGAGACCAATAAAAATACATGGCTGGCATGAACTATATACTACTGCACTACTGCTTATCAACTTGAACTCCTAGCTACCAGGGGCGAAGCCAGGAAATATTGTCGTCGGGTCAGGTCGCAACCTTGTGAGTACGTGAGCTCTAGGTCATTGACGCTTTGGGCGTGGGAATCTTGGCTCGCTAGGTGCTTTGCACGCATGCCGCTCATTGTAGGGGTCACCTTGTTATTTACGGTGTCGAGCTAATATTTAGCATATGGGTATAATGGGCTAGCAGAAAGTCATCGGTGTCAACTGACACCGACGCTTGACTGTAGCTCCGCCCCTGCTAGCTACTATGCCACAAACTATATATAGACTAGTAGTATATTGCTCGGATAGAAGCTGTGAGGGCATGTCCCTGACACAGGATCAGAGCATGCACTTGGACTGCATATATGTGCATTCAGATTTCAGAAATCAGATGATAAAGCCCATTACTAACTGTCCGGACTTGTCTGCAACCGAACAAAAAAAAAGGTTCTGTGCTGTAATCTGTAAACAGAGGAGTAGGATCTGATCGATTATACAGGTCTTGCTTGAATGCTTGATGCTTGTGCACGTGTATGCACGGTACATTAATGGATCTGTGGGCGGTCACTCGAATCTGGAAATGCTAGCATATTTAGCCTTTTTTTTTTGCAAATGTAACTCTTTTTTTAAAAAAAAAAACACAAAAAATAGTCCCTCTCTGCACTATAGTATCACTAGGAGAAAATCATGTGGTACTGTATCACGAATTGCTACAGTACCTTGGTGCTGTATGGGGGGTTGAATTGACGCGGAATTGGGGCACGGGAAATCGGCTACACGAATTCGCTGGTAACAGTGCAATGTCGTGGAATAAGGGTGTAAGAAATACAATTGCCGCAAAATAGTGGCGCGGAAATGCAATTTCCGTGGAAGAGGGCAAAATTTGGATTTTCCGTGACGGGGGTGGTCCGGCAAATTCTGCGCTCCCCTATGTGGAATGGAGCCATTCCTATAAAAATAATCATGAGGAGCTAGTTCTGTAAAAACAAATTAAGGAGGCTAGAACAATGAAAATCTCTCGAATCTGCAGCTATCTAGGGGCTTCAAAATCTGCAAAAAATTTTTAAAAAAGGTGTGTGTGTGGACCTATAATGATAGGACTACGACCTGGATCAGTTACAGTTGCTACTGCAGAATTCCAGTATAGAATATGCCTGTTGTCGACCAATGGGCTAAGTGATGAGAAATTACCACTCTTGGTACCAGTTATTTGTTATCAAGGGTACGTATAATCTTCAGTGACGGGTTTTGATCCAAGGGTTTCATTGTGAGCTAGCTGTAGTCAGAACTCAAAACTCGCAAGCTCAGACAGATCTACGTATAGCCTCGAGGGTTCCATTCCTTTACAATCTAAAAAAAAATGAGTTTCTATAGAAATACCAATATGAACAGAGGTATTTTAAAAAAAAAAAGAAAGGAAGAAAAAACTGTAGTTCACACCTCTTTCTCTCCGCCGTCCTCACAATTGCAATGCAATGAGATGTGCACGGCTAGAGCTGTTGAAAACGATTGGTCCAAGTGGTCGAGTAGCCAATTCTTGAAGGAGTACTTTACGGTAGTTTTCATTTGCAGAAAGGACATGCACTCTAAGTCTAAAGTAGAAGAGAAAGTTAGGCAGATGCTATCGTAAACATCCATATATTATAGAAAATACCATAGGAGATGGAGAAGTTGGCTAGCTAGTACCACCCTAAACAAGAGAAATTATGGAAGATACTATTATCACCACCAAGTCCTTGGGAGATTGGGGCTTAGGGCCTATTTGTCTTAGTTTTTGATTCCGTAAAAAAATGATTTAGGATTGTGGGTATAGAGAAGTTGATTCTCTAAAAGTTAGAATTCGAAAATACATATGAAGTGGATTGTGAATTTTAGTATATATGAGTAGACTAGATTGTTTTAATCGAATTCTAGAATAAAGCTATTTATTTTTTATTCTACTTTTAAGATCAAAATCTATAATAAAAAACTAAAACAAGACCCTCGTATAAAAATGCCCCGTCTCTTCTTGTCCTTCTTCCAATCGGGACGTGCCCACCTGTCATCCTTTCTTTTCTTCGCCTCCCCTTTGCTCGCTGACGTGTGGACCCAACATCTCTGCGGGCAATCAACCGCACCACTGCATGCCAAAATGGAGCCCACCTTCTACTGATGGGGACACGACCTCACGGCGGCGCACTTCGAGTCACGGCGCGCATGGGAGAGCTATGTCCGCTGCGGCGGTGGTGAGCCTGAAGAGGCCAGGCCAGCAAGCGGGGCCGCGGGGGCAGCATGGTGTCAACTGCATCCGCCCAGCCACCGGCGAGGACGTACGGCGGTGGAGAGCAACACACCAACCCAGACGTCGTTTCGAAATCAAAGGTCAGTGCAAGCATGGGCAGATCAAGAACACCGGCCGCATACTTCTAAACGATCATAGTGGTATTTTAATTTCATAAACGACCGTGCTCGTGATGGTGCTGGCTATGGCTATAACTTGGTCCCTTTGCCATGATAATTTTCCGTAACACCTACGTTTGCGATGGCACCAGCCCAGCCCCCCTAGCTATCCGGCCTGTTATCAATCAGAATCAGGCTAGATGTAAGGAATCCAAGACTAGCAGCACTGCAAGGTGAGATGAGATGAGATGAGATGCTCGATCACATGCATGGTAGATGCGGGTACTGTGTACTAGTAGCTAGCTATACACTACTAGTACTAGACTACCAGTAGACCAGTACGTAGTAGCCCTCAATTCACTCCTCTCTCGGATCTCGATAGCTAGGGGTGCCTTTGATTACCTCGATGAGGTTAGACGAGACATGACCATCGAGCTATCTAAATAGCTGTTTGGTTAGATGAATAGGGATAAACTATTTTTTGTTTGGTTGGATGGATAAGGATGGATGGGCTAGTTGTAATCAAGGTTTCAAATTTCGTTTTGAAATTTTTGGACAAAATTTCAATTTTCGGATAAAATTTGACTAAAATTTGATTGTTTAAACAAAATTTGACCAAAATTTGAATTTTCGGATAAAATCTAAATTTTTAGACAAAATTCGATCAAAATTTGAATTTTGGACAAAATTTGACCAAAATTTGAATTTAACTGAGTACACTTCGGCAAAATTTAAATTTGACCGAATACACTTCTTCATGTAACAAACTAGATGAATCCATCCTACCTTTTTTAGAATGGGTCTATCCAACATCTTGAGGAAATATTAAAAAAAACTGAATAACTGTATCCTATCCATTCACTCATCCAAACAATTGGATGTCTCTAAATTCATAGATAGCTATATCTCATCCACCCAACCAAATGCCCCCTAGATCTCATATACCAGTACACCGTCCAAATCTTTCTTTACAGGGACGTACTGCTGATCACGTAGGTCGCATTATACTCCATGCCGGCACACGGGGTCCGGGGCCAACGTATGCACAGTTATCTCTAGGGCGAAAAAGAACAAGTACGTACCGTGTGTGTTCATGCATGCTTCTGTACTTACAACATGCCTGCGGTTTAATTTATTTGTTTGAGATCGACGAGGCCTACTGTACATGCAACTTCGACGTGAGTTGTGCGTGATGAAGTGGTTGGTCAAATTCGATTCTCGATCGATCCATCTAGTTCCATCCTTGTGCATGCAGTGACTTTGTTGCTGGCATGTGAGGTTTCCATGTTGCATTGGGTCCTGCAAATTCCAGCCGGTTCAAACAATATAGTAAAGATATTACTATGATATATATGATCTGAATCTGACAGAGATTTGGTCGGCACGTATGGCTGGGATATATCCATATATATCTACAACTTCGAGGCTGGTAGATATACATAGATAGGATAAACTATCGGAAGATATTAGCGGCAGGGTCCCAAACGCTTCGCGATCGACCAAGCCATCCATGCTCGATCAACCTCCCTCCTTGACCATTCATTCCCTTCTTTATCATATTTAATTTAATAATAATGGAGAGATCGAAGCCGGCCTGCCTAGCTATATCGATCGACAAGATGTTTCTTCTCAGCTAGTATACATGTACAGCTAGCGGATGGATGCACGAGGTAAAACTGTAGAACTCCTTAATTCTTGTTAGGTGTATGTAGGTCTGCTTTGAGCCACTCCTCCATGTGGGCCTCCTCCAGTGAACATCATTTCGGCTCAAGTCTCCCGCACAAGAAGGCCCAAATATGTATACACGTATACTCTTAGAAGCGAAGACTTAGGTCATCACCAAATTGATTGCTATATTGCACGAACAATATCGATCGCGCGTACTGAAAACACGCCAGGTTATGAGAGTTACAAGTACAACAACAATAGAAAAGTACTTAATTAGCTCCGAGCGATGAATAATAGCAGTAGCTAGGACGGAATTATAAGATGATGAGATGTCTTAATGCACGGTAGTTTATATGGCGGTACACATCTCCGCCGCTTCAGCCAAATTGTCAAGTACTTCTTCATCAGCGCGACGCGGCGAGCTCCCTGCGGGACTCCTTTCTTTCAACTTTCATGTCAGTCTTAACGTCCGCAACGCATCCGATGCAACTGCGGAGGAGCGTTATTAGCATGCATAGTATGTGTTTAATTAATTTTCTCCTGTGAATCATCGAATAGATGGAAACTCATTGCGTGCAGTTGTAATATTTATTCCGTATCAATTCACTAACACATTATCTAAACTTATATGATATTAGAGACAAAGAGGTTCTTAATTAGTTTAAGACTTGGTTAACGTAATAACTTAAGCTTTTAAGTGAACTGATTGATGCATACAACCCAATATATTATCTGAGCGTATTCAATCCTAAATTGCAGCCTTCTTTCTCGCACCGGCTCCTTAGTGCGCCGGTCTCCCTCCTCCGTGAGACAGGGTTTTTTGTTTTGGTTTGGTACAAATATCGGCTCCCACCGAAAAGGTCGAAATTTCGGAATTTCGGTGAAATTTGGCCCAAATTCAAACAAAAAACAACAAAATATGAAATTTCACCATTCCACTCTGGGCCGAAATGGCCGTAATTCCCGAAATTTCACCGAAAAAAATCCCTACCCTAAGAATCACCATGAGAGATGGCGCCGCCCCCGCAAAAGTAGTAGCCATAGCCGCAGCAGCCATAGGCACATGCCATTAGCATTGCCAACATCAAGATGCTGGTGCCCATCACCCTCGACCCTATCAAGTCCAACTACACCAACCGGTGGGCAAATTTGACATCAAAAGACACCTCACCGGCGTGGGCTAGCTCCTCCTCCAAGCTCACCGACCCTGAGTATAAAGAAGCGTCTCGATTGTACGGTCCTGTCATGGGTCTACGGCTCTATCTATCCGGCCGGAGATACTTGACTTTTTTCATGTCCTCCAACACCACCGCCGCAGCGGCATGGAGGACTATTGAAAACTTGTTTCATGACAATTACAAGAAAACTTATTATGTGGCCTACCTCCGGGCCAAGATTGGTGTCCTGGTTCGAGGTCATATGTCCGCCACAGATTATTGCCTTGAGCCCAATACCCTGGCTGACACCTAGAGAGCCGGTGGGGGTAAATTAGGTATGCTTGTCGGCATCACAATCACTCACCCTGAGTCAATGTGCATGGGTAATATTTATTCGGAATTGCTATTTTACGGGCGCCCACATGAGCTCGATCTTGCGATCACGACTGTGAGATCAACACGTCGTCTGTGTCACTGTGTATCTCAACGACACGTGAAGGAAGCAGGGAGGTTTACAGGCCCGGCCGGGAACGGGTTCGCTGGTGATGCCATAGTTTGAATCAATCCACATTACTAAAAAAAGAGAGCTCATATTAGACGTCTTAATACATACGGTTTTGAGAAACCTACAGTGATGCTGAACATCATTGGCAGTTCTATAGTGAAACCGTCAGTAATAGCATCACAGACGATACTCTTTATAAACCGTCAGTAATATACAACAATATTACAGACGATTTAAAACCGTCAGTAATGACTTCTGTAGCTATCACAGACAACTTTAAACTAAAATCATCTGTGATATCAAGTATTATCCCAGATGATTTTAGTATAAAACCATCGGTGATAACTCCTGTAGCTATCATAAACGGTTTTATAATAAAACCATCTGGGATTCTATGTATATCACTGACGGTTTATGAATAGAACCATCTGTGATATCTCCTAACAATATATAATACAGAGCTCCGAGCCACTTAATATTTTTTAGGATTTCGTGATGTATCTTTGATGTGGCTGTGGTTGTAAAGCGATATGGTGAAAGAAAACAATTGATTTTGAGGGGTGACTGTAGATCCATTTAATTTTGGTGTTCTAAGGTTAGTAATGTGTTCTAATTGCATTATATTCAAGATCTAACTTGATAAGGAGAGAATTTAAAGATTATTTAGATCTAGCTTGTAGATCCATGTGTTCTTGGTGATCTAAGGTCAGTAATGGGTTCTAGTTGCATTATATTCAAGATATAGCTTGGTAAGGAGAAAAATTGAAGATTGTTTAGATCTAACTTATAGATCCATGTGTTCTTGGTGATCTAAGATTAGTAACTAGTTATAATTGCATTATTATATTTAAGATTTAGCTAGCCAGTGTAGTGAAGAGAGAATTTGAAGATTGTGTTTATATCTAACTTGTAGATCTATTTGTTCTTTGTGATCTAAGGTAGTAATTGGTTGTATAATTTCATTATATTCAACAAGTAGCTAGAAGTGCATAATTTAAGAATGTGTGTATGCGCACACCTAGTGTACTTTAATATTTAACACTAAATATTATATGCGTACGTAGCGTAGATGGATCGAAGCTAGATGTACGCTGAGAACCGTGCGAGCGTCGAGTACATAAATAGCGTCTTCGCTTTTAGAAGAGCTGCAAAGGAGGATACATTTAATAAGGGGGTACAATTTATGTCTTGTTCGTGCATTGACCTTAAGAATTTGAGAATGTTTCGAAACTTAACGCAAATCGAAACACACTTGATTCTCAGAGGTTTCAAAAGGGGGTATATATGTTGAACCAGTTACGGTAAAGAGCAGAATATACAGGAAGCAAGTAGTATTAACATCGTTGATGAAGACAACTATATGCTAATCTGATTTTTTTTTTGTTTTGATTCGATTGAAATTTCTTTGAAAACCGAGGTGGAATTCTCAAAAATGGGTTGAAATTTCCCCCTTTCGAAGATTTTTGAATTGAAATTTTTACATTCGAATGTTTCCATTTGAAATTTTCTGGTGATTAAAAGGTTCTGATTTTTTAAGAGGTGGGAGTGATTTTTGAATTTTCTAACTTATAAAATTCCTTGATTTGATTATTTTTTGAGTTGAAACTTGCATATTTTAAATTTTATGAGTTGAAACTTTTTTATTTATAAATTTTCTGAGTTTAAACTTTTTTATTTGAAATTTTTATATTTAAAACTCCCCGAGCTAAAACCTTCCAAATTGAAATTTCTTGGTGTAACTCTACTCTTGTTTTTACTTAATTTAAAAGGCAGAGCTACTGCAGGAATTCTTGGAAGAAAAAGAAATATTGGTCTCTCAAGTCTATTCTTGGCTGGACAAAATAAGGTCGCCATTACAGTGAGAAAGATATAAACACGGGAACAACTAATATATGTGCGGTGTCAAGGAGCTTGAACTTGGGAGGAGCGGTAGGACTGTAAGAGATGGAAGATGAATGGGAATGACATCGTGCTCCACGCGGCGAAGTGAAGGACATGGCTAGAGGTGGCACGTGGAGTGAATGCACATGGGTCGATCCAATTGTGAGCTCGACAATATATTAGTTGTTCCCGTGTTTATATCTTTCTCACCGTAATGGCGACCTTATTTTGTCCAGCCAAGAATAGACTTGAGAGACCAATATTTCTTTTTCTTCCAAGAATTCCTGCAGTAGCTCTGCCTTTTAAATTAAGTAAAAACAAGAGTAGAGTTACACCATTTGTAAGTACTAACTAAATGGCTATGCTTTGCTTCAGATAAAAACATATCAAATTATCCTAGCATGTTGAGTCGAGATCGGCATGTCTAGCCCATGCCATCGGTATCGCCTCCACCCTAGGCTGCGTCGTGCCTTCACGAGCTCAGCTCTTTCGCCATTGGTAGAGAATTTTTAGATAGGCTACATTTGTTTGTTAATAAATTACTTTTTCTATTTTTTTTTGTTAGGGTTTTTTGAAAGATATGATTGGGGTGAATAAACCACCATCACCAATACATTCATTTTTTAAGTAGTACAATACAACAAATTAACCGCGCTTTGCGATTGCATGCTTTGCGGGAGATGCGTGGTGGCAGCGACCAGCGGGCGAGGAGGCAGGCAGGAGCGCACGATGCGATGTGGGAGATCTCAGATGGGTTCAAGTTCGCCAAACTGGCTCAGCTTCCTCCCATCTGTGGCTAGCTTAAACACTTCAACATTCTTCCGGAAAGACTAAGCCTATTCTCATCGACACAAACTCATTTTTCTACAACTAAAGCTCACTCGGCATTGGGATGGAGCCAAAATTGAGTATAATAAACCTTAAATACGCATCTGAAACCTGATAACAGAGAGAACTGAGTACGGTAGAACGGACTTTGTTGTAGATTGTATGAGAACTTGGCCGTGAACTATACACTCCAACTGCATGACAGAAACAACTAGCCGTAAATTACAGAGATTCTGCACTCGCCTTAGCGACTCGGCCATGGCAGCACACAGAGGTAGCGTTGGGGGGTTTGATCATGGCAGTGAGCAGCCTGTATCGCCTCTTTGTTTTCCTCCAATATTTCAGACAGATTGGATTAGATCAAATTCGAAATAGATGTTTCAGACTGAGTGACTGGATGGATAGGAAAGAGAGAGCAGATGTTGGAAACATGTTCGTATCGGAAGAAAGCTCATAAGACTGTAAATGTTCCGTTTGGCCCTCTTATAGGACAATCCAATCGTTCATGGAATAGCTGTGAGGCAAATCATTCAGAAAGTACGTCTCATGTCCTTTTTTATCATGTTAGTACACATGACAAAAGTGACAAATTGTACCGGATGGTTAAAAACATGGTTCGCATTCCTCATGAATGCACTGTGATCAATGGTGTCGAGTTCTTTTGGCCTTGGAGAAGGTCGCGTTATCATCGTTTGGTGCTCTTTTCCTCCGTTTCCCACCGGATGATTTCTTGTTGGAGCTGGAGCTGCCATCGTCCTTCGACGGCACCGCACGCCGTCGGCGGACGAGCACCTCCGGCAGGCCGCTCTCCAGCGCCTTCACCTGTTCACCAGATTCTCAAATTAAGTAGCTCTTCATCACCGACGTCAGCCCGGCGAACTTCGACCGGAACACCAAGAAGTCCTTGGCCTCCTCGCCGCATCTCCAGCTCGGCGCAGCAGTGCAGCCGCTGCAGCGGGACCTCGGCCTGCCCCTGCAGTGTAATGAACCAAGTTCTGAGTAACTAGAGAATGGATTCAGCAAGCAATCAGATCAGGCGGAAGTGAAGAAAGGAGAAGAACAGAAGAATACTTGGGCGAGAAGAAAGAGTCCAGAAGAAGACAGGAGATGGGGATATTTCATTTCTATTCCATCCTGTCTTTCTCTTTCGCGATTACAGGTTTTATACCCTACGCGCTCTTTACCACTCAGTACTCATTACAAGTTACCGCCACAGTAATTCCGACAATACCATTCACCATCACCCAAAACACTAAACACCATCTGATTTCCTCTAGCGCCTACAGACCACTCGATCAAACTCCCGGCCAACTTCGCCTTCTCAAATCTGGAATAGTCTTGGCGCCATCTTCTCTCGCTCGAGACGTTGTAATCGACAATACCCCGCCATGAAAGTCTGCTTGTCCCCAAGCACCAAAGATCTCGAAAACGATCTTTGAATCACGATAAGTCTTCCCGGTGACCATGTCGTGAAATACCAGTCCACTTAATCAAGGCTTGAACAACAGAAGAATTGCCTTTCTTGACCATCCGCCGTTCTAACACCCGCTCAGGTTGAACATTCTCCATATTCAAATCAGCAATAGCCGGTGGGGTATGAAACACAGGAGTAAAGTCAAGGACATAAGCCTTAAGCTGAGACACATGAAAACCGGTGCACTGGCTCAAAGTGTAAATCCCATTTGTAAGCGGCCAGTCCAATTCGTGCCAATACTCTGTAAGGGCCAAAGTATTTAAACGACAGCTTTGGAAACGATCGATGGACAACCGAGGATGGAGCATAGGGCTGAAGCTTGAGATATACTTGTTCACCCAATTGAAATTGACGATCAACCCTTCTCCGATCTGCTTGCATCTTAATGCGATTCTGCGCTGCAGCTAAATGATGTTTCAACATAGACGTCTGAACCTCCCGTTCGGCCAAAAACAATTTCTTCACACGTTGGTAGGTCGCTGAAATGCCAGAATGACCTCCAAGGGCACTTGCATGGAACGCACTGATAATCTTCGTCTGGAGAGCAGAATTTTGGCCCACCCAAATGCGGCCACGGAACTTAATCAACCCTTGGTGTACTTCATATCCGGTGTCACTAGGATTATGAACGGCCAATTCAGCGAGAAGATGTTGAACTTTAGCATCACTCCCATAAGTATTGAAAACTTCTGGAATCCAGGCCGGTTGGAGAACCGACACAGCATGCAACATCATCAAATGACCCACCCGGGATAAAGCATCGGCTGCGCAATTTGCTGCTCCTTGTTTAAACTGAATACGAAAGTGCAGACCCATAAGCTTGGTCATAGCTTTTTGCTGCAATTCCGATGTCACTTGTTTTTCAATTTCATCTTTCTGCATCAAATAATATCGATATGGTCGGCTATTCACTGGAATTGCGCCAGGAACCAAAGCAATGGCGTGATCATAGACCCTGGAGGGAGGCGGGTAAAGGCAAGAGGATCGGCAAAGACAGTGAAACCGATCGAGAATACCTTGGATGTGAGGGAACCTCCGTGGACCGGCAGAGAAATGTAATCTTTGAGCATAGGAATAGACCAGATTTCATGTTGGTGGCGCCATTGATAGAGCTCTTGAGGAGGTTGCTCAGACTGCCGAGAAGTATGGGTGGCCGACACACCCTGGAGAGTAACCAATGACTCATTGTATGCAAATTTCAAAGTGCGTTGCTTCCAATGACAAGTCATCGGACTATGTCATTGTACCTAATCCATCCCAAGGACAAAGGCCATAAGCTCCCAACTCAATGATGCGATATCCGTTCAAAAAGTATAACCTCGAGCCCACCATTCCATTTTCGAATATACCGATGGCGGTGATAGTATCTCCAGTTGCCACACAAACCGGAACAGACGGTATCGGTGCAGTCTTATACTTAAGCCGATTCACACACGTGGTACTAAGGAAATTGTGAGAACTGCCCGAATCAATAAGTATCAACAAAGCACCTGATTGCCCACCATTGCTCAGATATTTAATTGTTTCCACGTCCTCTATACCAGACAAGGCGTGTAAAGACAGTTGATATTGTTCTTGCTCAAATGCTTTGTCATCTGCATCTAAAGCAGTAAGGAGTTCCTCACTCAAATGCTCAGGTTGATCAGACACAGCAATAGCATGCACGTGAGCCTGAGGAACAGGTTTGCACTGATGGTCGCGCTCAAATTCATCACCACATTTGAAACAAAGCCCTCGTGCGCGACGATATTCACGTAGTCACGAGCTCGCTAACTCATCGAGGGTTTTAGCGATCCAAAGACCCCTGTGAACGGTGCTGAATACCAAACTTGTGAACGGCCGCAGACTTCTGATAGTTTGTGCGAAGCCTTTCCCATTTCTCTTCTTGGATCTGCGCCAACAGGAAGGCCTTCCGGAGTGAGTCAGGTAACTGTATTTCCACCTCGTACCGGATTTCATCCTTCAAGCCCAGAACAAAGTGATTGACAAAAAACTCCTCAGTACATGCTTTGTTATAGGCCTTCACCTTGTACATGGCAGCTTCGAAGTCAGTTCTGTACTCCAACACAGTCCCAGATTGTTTCACTCGAAGCAAGTCTCGGATATACTGTCTAGAATCCAAAGCCCCAAACTCCATTTCAATGGCCGCAATAAATTGTGCCCAGGTACTTCCCGGATGATCATCCTGATAAGCCTGAAGCCACATAGCAGCATTGCCCTCCATGTGCATGGCAGCTGCTGTGACCCATAATGAAGGATCAATCTCATACAACAGAAAATACTGTAAACAGCGATTTATCCATAAACGTGGTTCATCGCCTTCAAATTTGGGAACGGCGGCCGGAAGAAGGGTTTCTTCTCTAAAACCAACCCCTTCGTTGTCGTTGTTGGAGCCGAACGCTGAAGATCGGCGCCAACTCTCCACGGTGGTGCCGGACAGCGGCCCAACAAACCTGCCGATGGCGCGGTAAGATCACCCACAGGATGAGATGGAGTTGTAAACGCAATATGCGGCGTACCCGTTTTAGCATCTTCCTCGGCTCGAACTGAAGATTGTGCTCTATGCGTCTCCTTGGTCGAGGCCAGCATTTTCTGAAATTGATCCATCAACCCCATGATCACCGTATTATGTTCTTGTACCTGGGCTTGGATGGCTGGAATCGCATCCACCGGTTTAATTTTCTCCACTATGAACTCCAGATTAGCCTTCATGGACTCCCAGCGTTCATCCATTTGTGTCCAGCGTTCTTCAGTTTGTTTAGATACTTCCTCCATCGCTTCCAGAACCATTTTGGTCTGCGGAGATGGCTTCGGCGGCGCCGTGATTGATCTCGACCGAGTGAACCAGAATCGGGAAACAAAAGTTGTGTGGAAATACTCGGAATCAATCGCTTGATTCCAAGCCTCTCCAACCCTTTTCCGGGATTTTACCACTTAAAGTCGGATTAGTTGTTGGCGCAGCAGATCATCCAGACCGTATGGCTCTGATACCAGATTGTAATGAACCAAGTTCTGAGTAACTAGAGAATGGATTCAGCAAGCAATCAGATCAGGCGGAAGTGAAGAAAGGAGAAGAACAGAAGAATACTTGGGCGAGAAGAAAGAGTCCAGAAGAAGACAGGAGATGGGGATATTTCATTTCTATTCCATCCTGTCTTTCTCTTTCGCGATTACAGATTTTATACCCTGCGCGCTCTTTACCACTCAGTACTCATTACAAGTTACCGCTACAGTAATTCCGACAATACCATTCACCATCACCCAAAACACTAAACACCATCTGATTTCCTCTAGCGCCTACAGACCACTCGATCAAACTCCCGAAGCCAACTTCGCCTTCTCGTCTGGAATAGTCTTGGCGCCATCTCCTCTCTGCTCCAGAGACGTTGCACTGACATGCAGGTGCTCTAACAGCTCCCACCCCATCTTGTTCTGCCTCCCCGAGCCCGGGCAGAGGTAGTAGCCGTACACGTACGTCCAGCGCCCAGCACGCGCCGGCACTGCACCACCTGCGCCGAGGCGTCGTTCACGAAGCCGATGAGCTCGTCTCCGGCACGCCTGCGCGCCGATGAGCTCCGCGAGGCCGCGGCCATCGCGCAGCAGCCTGTGGTCGGCCTCGGCCTTTTGCGGCGACCGCAGGTTGGACGCCCACCGCTCGTGGTAGTGCAGGTACCGTTTCAGCAAGCGCCCGTCGCGCCCCCCTCCTCAGCGTAGGCGCCCTCGGCCTTCCCCTCCATGTAGCGGTTGCATTTGTAGTTGCTGTCATGGCCGGCCCAGGGGCCGAGGCAGAGCCAGCAGAATTGGTGACCGCACAGCGGCGAGCACGTCATGTGCATGCAGCCCTCGTTCTTCCCGATGGGGCGCTTGCGCTCGGGGCACGGCTTGGAGTGGGACAGTATCCAGTTGTCGATCCGAGACTCGGACGACCGCTCCGACGTCCACCGCGCGAACGTCGCGCAGTCCACCGGCCGGTGCAGCTCGCCGCGGCAGCCCCACCAGAGGCCCTGCCCGCACCGGCAGAACACCGGAAGTGGCGGAGCAGCTGCTCGGTATCCCACCGGAAGTGACGGAGCAGCTGTGGCACGGCCAGCCCCTCGGGACGGAGAGCAGCTTGGACACCTAGGCGACGTCATCTTGCCGTCTGCGTATCACCTCTTCGTCTAGGACGACGCAGCTCGGAACTTTGCTCTCGGCGTGGCTGATGCCATCACCCTCCGCCGCACCTTCGGCGTCTCGTCGTCGTCTTCTGGTCCATCGCTGTAATCGTTGTCGAGTGTCGACCATGGCTTCAAGAAGACGACCACGTCGAGACTTCATTGATGTGTTGTCACGCAAGATACTCCTATACAGAGTAGTATGCGCACTTGTGCAGGCCACTGGAGGATCGGAATCCGATTACAAGGCGAACAACGAAAGCTCAGAACCGTGAGTCCAGCTTGGACAATAGACGTGATTTCAAGATTTGGTCGGCTTTGTAGTTGTGATTTCTGGGCTGTTTCTGCCGTGCTATTTCCTCACGGATTTTGGTCACTTCTAGATGATTCCAAGCTCATGTCTTCGCAGGAAATACGCTTCTTCGGCCAGAAAGCACTAGCTCTCATTGCGTGGGGTGACATCCAGAAAGCACTATCACAAGATTCCAGTCATTGTAACAACTGACAATCACGAGTAGCAAGTGTGCAATTACAACTCAACACTTGATAAAAAAAACACTCTTTCGAGTTCTAGCAGAATTTGGCGAGCGCCAAAAGCAAATTCTCACTTCATGACTGCTCATACACGTCAGTAAACATCACAACTCACAAGGTCATATGAGTACAGTACAGTCATTGCATATTTTGCCGTAGGCGTATACGATTATTCGGTTATTATTATTCACTTATTATCAAGTAGAAGCTACACAGACACGCATTTTGTTCAGACATTACCCAATCAACAAGGAAGTACCAAGACAAAGGGGATGATTTTACTAACCAAAGCAGAATGGCCTTATTCATCTGCGATCGAACGGGGAAATTTACAGAGGCTTGCACAAAAACTGCAGCTCTCCTTTAAGGCTAGCCACTAAGGAATCATCATAAAACGCAAAGAAAAAGTGGGCAACAGAAAGAGCAGAGGACAAGAAAAAAAAAAGTAAAGAGACTATTGAAGGAACTAAGCTTCCATCCATGCTTGGCGAACACCTATCCTAGTGTACATGCTTGACCAGAAGCGCAATAAGTCTTCTTCCCCATGTCTTAGTGTTCAGCAGCAGCAGCAACCATTTTTATGCACCCCCAACATTTTGATGAGGAAGCACATGGGTTCTACTTTGAGCAAAGCCAAATCACATTGCCATCAAGAGGTTCTATGCTGAACCGCTCTCTTTGACTTCAGGCTTCACAGCAACAGATGAATCCCTACCAGCACCTTTCTCGGCCGAAGGGCTCCCGTTCTTGGCCTCACCAAGCCGCACAGCCTGGGCAAAACTCTTTGTGATATGGCCCACCAGGTCAGTGGGCACAGTTAAGGGCTTTTGGGGCTCAACAACAGTAGAGCTGGATAGCTGTTGTTGCTGATGCAGGCGTGTCTTATTCTCCTGCAGGGCTTTCTCACGCTCCTCATAAAAGTCAAAGTCATCAAGGATTGAGGCATCCTCCTCATGGTCCTTGAAGATTTTCAGCATCTCCAGTCCTTGCTCCAGTTTCACCTACATCACGCTCAAACATGTATCAATAAATTACACTCAAACATTAAATAGTTGGCTTAGCCAACACATTCCTAATATTAATACTCATATCAGTGTTCTAAATAGCTAGCTATAGCTACACTATAGCTTTTTTAGATCCCAAATACAAAGCTACGGACCAATGTTCCGCTATAGCTCCGCTATATGTCATAGCTTGTAGCTAGCGATGACTTCGCTATCTTACATAGGTATCCACAGACCAAAACATTAAACCCATTTTGAAATCCAACATTGCTAGAAGGCTCAAATGCATCTCTTATAAGCCTAAATTATGAGAAAACCTAGTAAAAAACCTCATCTCATCGTTTTTCAATAATCTAGCATTTATATTTCTTAGTGATTAAGTACTTGTTGTTAAGAACATTATGATATAGTTATCGGTTATAGTCTTTGATATGTATTAGCATGTTCGTTTATTCCAGACTTGACTCATATCCTTATTATAAAAATATTAATACCTTTTAAAGTACCATGGTTTTATGATTATACACATATTTAATTATTTTAATATTGAAAACTGAATGATAGCTTCGCGATAGCTGTTGTAGCTTTTTTAAGACCTAGCCGTGAATCCACAAAAATCATGATTTAAAAACTTGACTGATATCAATATTAGTAGCTGCAATAAGCCATGTATGCTATACCCTAACCACTTGATGAGTGATATCCTTAATTATGAATCAAAGAGGTTTAGTGAGAAGAAATTAAATGCGCCAATTATGATATAAACTATGTACCTCTTGTGTGTCCCGGCTGTTGGTCACAGGTTTGCTGTCGTTATTTTCAATAATTATATGGCGGAATAGATTATTTGGAACATCCTTCACTATGTGCCACTTAACAGGGAACTGGCCGGTCCACTTATCTTGCTGCCAGTAATCCACACTCCTCTCAAAATCCACTGGTCCAATCATCTCTGCAACACCGCAGAATTGTGCACTAGCATTTACCTGTATATATTGTTCCAATTTTCAATTTCCAGCCAGGAATAATAAAACACAAAGTACAAATAAAAAATTTAAGGGCCTTAAAAAGAATAATAAGAAAGCATAATGAGGATTAATTACCGAAAACAGCAGAAAAATGTGACAATGTTCTTCCTTCTCTTTCACCTCACGATAGGCTGAGTCTAGTTTCTTGTTTCCATTTGTGGTGCTAGCCCAAACACCATATTTGATGCTCTTGTGCACATTATCTTCACTGTATGATTTTATGATAAAAAATCTGGCATTCTTGTACTCTGTAACAAAGTCAGGCCTGTTGTATGACTCACGATCAACTCCTGTAGAAGGCTTTTCATCCTTGCTGTCATCCTCCGGCTGCTTCTTAGGCCTAGTGGCACGTGGGCCCCGGCTTTGCTCATTGAGGAAGTCAAGCGAACCATTACAGCTGCACAGCAGAGCATTACCCCTTCCTCTTCTGTGCCCTTTTTCAATCGGAATAGAACTTCTATCATTCAGGCCAAAGCTAGGGAAAGGACCCCTGTAATTAGTGGCCTGTGGGAAAATCCCACCATGAGAGAACCCTCTTCCATAAGAGTCACTGGGAATTCCAAATCCATAGTAGGACTTCTGGTGAGGCGATGTCTGAAATTAGAGGGAAAAAAAACAAAATAAGATGTCAATAGATAGATCCTACTGGTAAACATGCTCATGTGGTTGTAAAATGATATTCCTGTCCTTTTATAATTGACAGAAGTTTTTTTGTGGCATATCATATACATCAGGACAAAAATAGCAACTTCGAATTCTAATTAAATGGTGTGTAATCCACCAAGCAATGACAGCTCAATGCAGGCTCATGCAGTCATGCTTGCACATCAGAGTTTGAATTGCAGCTGGAGGCAGAGCAACGAAAGCTTGAGTTTGAGTTGCAACTAGAGACATCTTTGCAATGTCAGGATCATTTATTAATTATTACAGGGTCTGGCCAGTTTTTTTTCATTATGATATGTCAGGTCTCAAGTGATTACTTCCAAACTTAGAAGTGAAAATATTTCGAGTACATGACTATATCTTGGAGTTTCATGTAATTCTGAGAAGCATGAGTGAATTAGGGCTTAAAAGTTTACATTCTAACCAGTGGCGGAGCTAGGAAAATTTGGGAGCCTGGGCAAATTCGTAGAGGATGTCGATGAACTCCTTACTGGACTCGTTTGCCACCGCACATTACTCTAGGGCCTCCAACATCGCCAAATGCATTTGCAGTTTTTGTAATACTTTAACATTTACGGCTAGCCGGTTCCTCAATGACAAGCTGGACGACATGGGCTCCGGCGGCTTGGCCGACGACCGCGGGCTCCGCGAGCTCCTGGACGTGTCCGAGCCCTTGCTGATGACCACGCCGGGCAGCTTCCCGACCTACAGATTGTCGAAGATCCTTCAGGACCGTGATGATAGCGACAGCCTGCTGCTCTGGTTTGTGATACTGCTCCTCACCAGCCGCTGGCCGTCGTCCCAAGCAAGAGGTGGGCCATGACGCCAAGCCTAGCCTCACATACCTGTCTTGTTTTAGTATACGCTGTAGTTGCATTTTCAGTAGTGTCTCGTTTTCGTATTGCTTCTGGAGTCCTAAGTAGGTAGCAAATATAAAAACAAAAACAGATTTGAGTTGGAGTCGGTTTTACTTGTAACAGATCGATTCGGTCTGGAATACTGACTATATAAGAAATACAGAAAAGCTGGCTGCACTCTGCAGTATCGCCAGGCAAAAAGAAAAACAATCTGTGCTGATTTGGTTGATCTCGCAAAAGTATTACCAGAGGTGTTATCGCTTTTTTCCGCAATGCTAATCGCTGCTTTTGATTCGCAATTAGCTCACGCAGTGGTTTTCCGTCTGAGTGTCAGCCGCTGCAAGATAGTTTGATATCTTCGTAACTCGAATCGTGTGTAGATCTTTTTCATGCAGATTCAACAGACGCTTTTGGCGATTGATCAAGTGCTATTTTGGGAGACTTCTAACATCCCTCCGCCTCAGGCGAAGCAGTGAGCAGGCAGCGCCTCGCCTGCCGGGAGCTGGCTCCGCCACTGATTCTAACAGAGTAAGAGCCACATCACAGAATTCTTGGACAGCTTACTGTTCAACAATCAACATGATAATGACAGAATGTGCTGTCCTGGCTAAAGCATTTTTCCCCCTGTGTGCACATGTGTGTCTATTTCTTAGAAATAAATGCACAGCAATTTTCATTACTCCAGGGACTAAATTGTTAGATTAGCTATATGTATAGGGGTTTGTTAGATTAGCTATATGTATAGGGGTTTATTTGCTTATTTCCTTTTACCTTGCTTGCTGTACTTCTAGCCCATTGGGCCCATA
Organism: Guadua angustifolia; assembly: GCA_036346375.1. Lineage (NCBI taxonomy): Eukaryota > Viridiplantae > Streptophyta > Magnoliopsida > Poales > Poaceae > Guadua > Guadua angustifolia. Next base: position 10,161,053 of record CM070515.1, on the reverse strand, counting down.
ATGAAAGATATGCTGCATTTCTAACATGGTATCAGAAGACTAGGGTTAGGATTTTCTCTTCCTCCATCTGCACTGCCGCCTCTTCTCTAGCCAGTGGTCGCCGCCGTCGCCGAGCCTCGGCGCCTCCTCCTCTTTTTTCTCTCTGGTTGAGCCTTCCGCCTCCGTCGCGTGGTCGCTAAGGCTCTGCTCTGCCATTGCCGCCAAGGCCTCGACTCGCCTTCTCCTCCGGCTCCACAGACTTCTCCGGCCATTGCTCATGCGACTCGACTTGCTTGACTGGCTGCACAACTGGCCGGCGCCTGCTTTCATACATGGCCTGAACTCAAGGCTGCTGGAGCTGCCTGACTTCAGGCCGCCACTCACCCTCCGGCCGGCCTGCGCCTGAGTCCGGCCGCCTTTTTCCTCCTTCGGCTGAAGCGCCTGGATCGCCGTGGCGTTTCGCTCGCTTGCAGATCGCTTCCACTGTGGCGAGCTCCTCCAACACATTGTGCTCTGCTTCAAGATCGTGCTTCTTTGTCGGCTTAGGGCTCTGAGAGTCCAAAGACTGCTTCGCTGGCGGCCGGGGCTTTCGCTTTCACTTTCGGCTATGGCAAGACCTCGCGTTGTTGGACCCAGAGTTCTTCCGCAGATCCGATTCGACGGCACCAACTTCCGCGAATGGTCCACACCGCTTCGTGTTTGTCTCGACAATCGGCGTCTTTGGGATCATCACCGTAGGCCGCCGCCTACCACCGACGTTGCCTCGGTTCCAAAGCAATTTCACCGGTTGCTGACCATGCCGCAGTGCAAGCCTACGGCGTGCTCTTGACGCTTACACGTCGCTTTTCAACGCCAGAGGATTGGCGTGCCGGAGGTTCGTCTTTGTCGGCGCCCTCATTGGCAAAGATGCGACCGACCTCGGCCGATGTGGTCAACTTGAGTCCGCCGTGTGATGTGGGAGTACGCGTGCAGCTCAAGATCAAATGAGAAAGCGACCAGTTCTCTACACCTCTCTTCTACGCCTCGCCGAGACTCTCCAGCAGCAGGATTCTACTGTTGATGACTTCTATCGTCGGTTCAGTGACGTGTACCGTCAGCTTGATGCTTTGGAGCCTCCTCCTGACACTTCCTGTGGCCAGTGTGTTCGCCTCCGGGATCATCGTGCTGGAGCTCGGGTCTTTCAGTTCCTCACCCGGCTTCGCCCGGAGTTTGAGCCCCTTCGTGCTCAGCTTCTGGCCCGCTCGCCACTCCCGTCCATGGTGGAGGCCCTGACGCAGGCCCGTGCTGAGGAGACTCGTCTTCGTGGCGTTCTCTCCTCGCTCATGATCAGTCTTTGGCGTTTTGAGGTTCCTCCTCACCACGACTCCGCCTCTTCCTCGCTTCTCTCTGCTCTCCGACCGCAAGCGTGTGCTTTACGCAGTGGGTCTCATCAGAAGTTCTACCCCAGAACTCGGTGACTCACAGAATTCATCAGAAGAAGATCGGCCACACCATTCAAGAAGGTTTTAAGAGCGTCTTCATAAAGGCGGTGCCATAAGGAGTACTTCTAGTACCACCCAAGCAAGACTAGGGCTCGTGTTCTCGATTGGGTTCGAGCTGACTCTCGACTTGACTGCATGGAGCTTCGCTTAGACCTGTGTTCCCTCTACCTCCTTCGCCACGGCCAACAGTTCCCTCTATCGCCTCAGTATCTCGTATCTTGATTCTCGAGCTTTTCCATATGACACCAGATCCGACTCACTGGTTCTTGAGGTCTCCTGTCCACTCCTGTGTCCGTGAGGACCGCCGATGGAACACTTTTTTCGATTCTTCGGACAGGCACTCTTCACACGCCTTCCTTTTGTGTTCCTTCTGCTTTCATGTGCCCTATCTTACTATGTACCGATCTCCTTTGTCACTCCGACCTTGGTTTTCAGATACTGAAGCCGACTCTTGCTCTATTCAGCTCGCAAAGACAGGACGCTTAGTTGGTTCTCGCCGGGACTGTGACTTCCCACGCTTGGGAACTCGACCGCTTCGCCTTCCTTCCGCTTCCGCTTCCACATCTACCTCCTCACCATTGCTCATCGCTCCAGATGCCATCGTTTTCGCCATACCACCTCCGCCAGTTTTGCTCAATGGCATCATCGTTTGGGTCACATGTCAGAGTCCCGTCTGTCTTCATTGATGAGTCGTGGTGTTCTTGGGAAGGTCTCTCGTGATACCTCCCTTCCTTGTCAGGTATGTAAGCTTGGCAAACAGCTACAGCCCCCATATCCTAGTAGTGATTCTGTATCGAGTCGTCCTTTTGATTTAGTACACTCAGATGTATGGGGACCGGCCCCCTTCGTTTCGAAAGGGGGTCATCGTTGGTATATTATTTTCATTGATGATTATTCTGGTTCACCTGGATTTACTTTCTTAAGTCTCGTGATCGTATTAGCCGCCTATCGCTTTCTCGACTATGGTTCACACTCGATTCGACTCACCCATTCAGTGTTTCGCGTTGACTGGCCAAGTACCTATATCATCGCTTCTCCGCCGCTTTCTTCTTGATCGAGGCACCCTTCCTCAAGACTATGCACCGTGCTCATGCGCAGAATGGAGTCGCAGAGCGCAAAGCACCGTCACCTTCTTGAGATCGCCGAGCATTGATGCTCGCACTCTGCTCCTCCCCATTTCGGCGGAGGTCATCTCACTACTGTCTATCTCATCAACATTCACCGCCCATCGCTTCTTCAGGTGCCACTCCAGCTTGAGCTGCTCTATGGCGCGCACCTCAAGATACCATCATCTTCGCACCTTTGGGTGTGTTGTCTATGTTCTTCTTCACCTCGTGAGCGCACAAAGTTGATCGCTTTCACGGCAAAGGCGCTTTCCTTGGCTATGACTCGAGCGTAAGGGGTTTCATTGTTTCATTGCTGGGATCCTCTTGGTCGAGGATTCGGGTCTCTCGGGATGTCACGCTCGACGAGTCTCGCCCTTCTTTGACGAGTCCTGCTCCTTTGACTCCTTCGACACCTCCTCTTTACTTGAGTCTCTCTCCTTTCTTAGTCTACCCGCCCGCTTCACTCGTCCCTTCTTCTTCCTCTTTACCCCCCTCCACCACCCTCTCCACCTCCCACCATACCTTCCCTCCTCCCGTTGTTCTTTCTCCTCCCCGCACCTACTTTGCCTCCTCTACCACCTTCTTCTTCTCGAGACACCTTCACTTCTTCCTGCTCGACCTCCCTCGTCTGCTTTCACTACTCTCGTCGGACTCCTTCCTCCTCCCTGATCCTTCTCCTCTTCGCTCCTCCTTCTTCCCTCAGACACTCTTCGTGATAGAAGCATGATTTCCGTCCCGACCGACACGGGTTCTTCGCTTCGTCATCACCTCCTCTCGAGCTCGCTTTCATCATGATGCTATTACTCATCCCGAGTGGCGCTTTCACGATGGCCGAGGAGCTTGTCGCCTTGAGCGCATTCTAAGATTTGGGATCTTGTTCCCCGTCCCTCCACCGTCACTCCGATCACATGCAAGTGGGTCTATAAGATCAAGACTCGCCGGACGGTTCTCTTGAGCGCCACAAGGCGCGTCTTGTCGTCGTGGTTTTCAAAGCAGAGAACACGGCCGTGACTATGGCGAGACGCATTTCCAGCTGCCCACAGACAACCGTCCTCTCCCTTGTGGTATTTGCTTCGCCACGGTGGACCATCTCCCACCGATGTGAAGAATGCATTTCTTCACGAAGAAGTTGCGTGAGGAGGTCTACATGCACCCACCTCCCGCCATGTTGTTCCCGATGGTCACGTTTGTCGCCTTCGTCGCTTCTCTACGGCCTCAAGCAGCTCCTCGTGCTTGGTTTGAGCGGTTTGCCTCTGTTATTACTGCACCGGTTTTGTTCCCAACAAGATGATCCCGCTCTTTTGTCCACACCTCTCCTCGTGGGTGGACCCTTCTCCTCCTCACGTTGATGACATGCTCACATCGAGATGATTCTCACTTTATTGCCTTTGTTAAGGCGCGCCCAAAGAGCGGGCCAGATGTCCGATCCGGCCCTCTTTCAGACTTCTTGGGATTGAGGTTGAGTCCACGCCTATAGGCTCCTACCTCTCTCAGCGTAAGTACATCCAGGAGCTTCTTGCTCGTGCTTGCCTTACTGACGACAGTACTGCTGACACTCCGATGGAGCTTCACCTTCAGCTTCGAGCCACTGATGGGGTTCCTCTAGCTGATCCCACTCGCTACCGTCACTTGGTTGGGAGTCTTGTCTACCTTGGCTTCACTCGTCCGGATGTGTCTCACGCTGTGCACATCCTTAGTCGGCTTTTATGGCCTCTCCCACCAAGGTGCACTACGGTCACCTCCTTCGTTCTTCACCTTCGTGGTACAGTGACCGTCACCGTTTCTTCCTCACTCCGATTGTTCTCTGCCTTGGGCCTACTCAGATGCTACATTGGCTAGCGATCTCGCCGATCGAAGTCCGTCTCGACCATCTTGTGTCTTCCTTGGATCTTCCTTGATCTCTTGGAAGACTAAACGTCCGATCATTGCTTTCGTTCTAGCACCGAGGCCGAGCTCAGGCCTCGCCCTGATGGATCGCCGAGGTGACTTGGCCGGTGGCTTCTTCACGACCTGGTGTGACTGTTTTACTCCGACGACCGCTTGCTCGACAAAGACTAGCGCCATCAAGATTGCCCGTGATCCGGTGAAGCATGAGCTCACCAAACACATCGGCGCCGATGCTCACTATGTTCGCCTCCCAGTGCACGATCGTGGTTACTCTTCGTCATGTGCCTTCGCCGTAAACCTTGCCGACTTCTTCACCAAAGCACGACTAAAGCGCAACATTGTTTCCATCTCTCCAAACTCAAATGTTGTAGACCCACCATGAGTTTGAGGGGGTGTTAGATTAGCTATATGTATAGGGGTTTGTTAGATTAGCTATATGTATAGGGGTTTATTTGCTTATTTCCTTTTACCTTGCTTGCTGTACTTCTAGCCCATTGGGCCCATAATGAAAGATATGCTGCATTTCTAACATAAATTACTCTTCTATGAATTAAATTAAGATTTGTTTTTACTAAATGGATTAACCCCATATTCCTAAGGAGTACAGAACCTTATGCAGCAGAGCAGAATATGTAAAATGCCTGAACCAGAAAACTTATATTTGAGGAAAGAAATAGACAAGAGCTAGCATGTGAAAAGAATACCATTCCAGAAGCCATAGGAAAGTTGCTTTGTCCAAAGGCCCCTGAAACACCACCAACAGGTTGAGGTGAAGCTGCAGGTGATGGAAATGACCCAGACCCTTCTGACGATCTGAACCACTCTGGAAAATATCATTGCAAGGCACAAAGTTAAAATCTCATCTAAAATATGGGACCTAAATCATCAGCTAAACAAAGCACAAGATAGATAATAACCAGGTCTTGGCCCAAAAAGGAAGCTGTTTGGACTCAGAGTGTCAGCGATAAGAGCTCCTTGTGTTGGGTCAAACGGCATCATCGTCTCACCCTGTGATATTGGAGTAGGAGAGCTTAAATATGGCATGCCAGGTGGTACTGATTGCTGGTAGTAAGGAGCCGAGAAGGAGAACTGCTGGGGGGAGTAGAGCTGACCATCTCCACTAACAGCAGCCGGTACAGGCGTTGTAATAGGAGAATAATGGGCATAAGGGTCATAGCCATAGCCACCATGGAACATAAATGAAGGGTCCTCATTGTATACAACCTTCAATGAAAGTCAAATTTAGAAAAAGTGCTTCATTGAAAATTTCTGATGGCAAAAAAAAAAAAAAAGATAAATACTTACCCCTGGACCCACTTCCAATCCTTCAAGACTCACATAAGGAGGATATCCATCCCATTCATTTGAAGGGTTCTCATATCCTGGACCTGCTCATAGAAGGTAAATTATGTTAAGGACCCAGAAATATCACTCATCAACTCGAGAAAAGATTCAAAATCTACAAGTCATTACAATTCTGATTGCATGAAATATGCCCTCTCCAAAAGAAAAAATATTCTGAAGAAAAAGGAAATAAGTGAATTTAGTCTACTTGCATATGCTATATATAAAAGAAACACCAAACAGAGTCTATGTTCTTATTATTTGGTCATTGAAGAGCACAGTTGATTCCTAGTAAGTCATGGGTGTTTCATAAGAAATGACAATTCCAAGCGAACCTCCTGATACATATATGCCATGAATATCAAGTAGTTCCTCTTGAATTATTTTTGTTTTTCTAGTTTAGCCCTTCATTAGAGGCACTATACATGTCAGTGTAAAATATATTTCCCTTCACATATAATGGGATGAAAATGTACAAAATTACAAATGAACATTATGAGATATGAAGAGGCATTTGGTTATATTCAAGAAAAAGTGACCTGACCTTGGTAATAGAATGGCTGTGCCTGCGAAGCATAGTGGTTTTGTGGATATGCAGCATTATGTTCCCCAAATATGTTGGATGTGCCAGCTTGGGATTGTCCTCCACTTGGTATATGGATAGCATTTGAATCAAGTGAAACGCTGGGTGCAACTGCTTTCTCATCCTTACTAGGAATGGGCTGAGGTCATAAAAAATAATTGTGACAATCAGCAACAAAAGGCAAAAGGTGAATAAAGACAAAATGTTGTACAAAATATGTCCAAAAAAATATTATCAAGTATTGACCTGCTCTTTAGGGTTATCAGCAAGAACAGGTTTTTGTTCAACCTCAACTTTTGGCTCCTGCAAATCCATAAAGCCTGAAGCAGCAAGAATCAACAAATCAGCTCAAGTTTCAAGGATAGTAAATCAGTAAGCCTATTCAATCTAGAGTAGAGAAAATGGCATTGCAAAGTAATTTTGCACTTTGCAGAGTACCCTCTAGCCAAAACAGTTTCAAAACCCATTTTGCAGTTCATGCTTTATTAGGTACATTGTTTTGCCCTGCCATTTTCAAACAAAAAGCTCAAGCACAAGTGCACAACAGACCTATGATGAAATAAAGCTAACCTTGCATAAATAGCCTGAAGTAGCAAATAAAGACAGCTGCTTTCCCAGCATATTTACATCTAGATACCATAGAATCCTATCATTCAGCCCGTATATGTACCCACGGTTTTAAACAATAACATTCATTGCAGATGAATTAAGAATATAAGCACAGGGCGCTAAGGGCATGAGCACTCTGAATTCTTGTACTTAGTAGCTAGTATTTGGCCACTTATTCTAGCCTACATGGTTATGAGGCTAATAACACGCATTTGGGCATGATAAAGACGTGTCATTTCCATCATTCACTGACATCCTATTATTTGGTCAAACAACACCAAATCAAAATTGTGGCCTCTTCGGGCAATTGGACCTCAAACTTGGATCACTGGGTTTCTGTTATGATACTGGCAGACATCCTACCACTTCCCTCTGCTTTTGTACAGCCCAGCACCAACTGTTCACAAGACTAAGGCTTGAGGCATAATTATGTAGCTCTATCAGATATATGAAACCATGCCCAACCCACCCGAATTACGTGCATATTGCTACACAAACCATAAACATGTGGACACAATTTCTATCTGACAGCAGCATCGTATCCAACCAATGAAGTGCCTATTGCTACACATACACGCGACCCACAGTAGTCACTCTACACACCTGCCATTATTCCTACATATAGTAGGAAAAAAAACCCGGCAAATGCACAAGGTTGAAGCTTGAGCAATTCCACCAGGCCTACGTCAGGTGAAGCGAGCAACGTCGCTCATGGATTCGGTTGCAGACTCCTCAACCTAAACCACTGTCCACTAAAATGCTCAATTCAAGTTCTAGCATAAGCTATGGCATCATATGGTATTCACTATTCAGACATTAATAAAGTAACATTTCACCCGTAATAAGGCGACTACTCGCGCCAAGATCTTACACATCAGTGCACTTGCACCAAGACCTATCACAGGAAAACGATCGGCAAACCCAGCCCCGACCACTCCCAAGTCCCAACCACGAAAGAACCCAACTACCGGATCCAAATCTCCCCGGACACCCGAAGAAACGGCCACTAAGCACATAAAGATCAAAAATTTCCGCGGGGCACGCACTCACCGGGCCGATCCGGCCCGCTGTGCGCCGATTCCATCAAGGATCCGTACGCGCGCGAAGCCTTCGCGGGAAGGAACGGGGCGCAGGGATCAACAGGGCGCCAAATCCAGCGCTTCTTGGGTTGAATTGTTCAGCTCGGATCCCTCGTCCCGATCTGGTGGAGCTCCCGCGATCGGATCGGGCTGGTGCTCCTCGATTGGATTCGATCGGGCTCTCTGGCTGAGTGACTGTGGCTCGCGATCTGATGAGGAGGTGTCGACGAGGGGACGGGACCTTGATGCTGCTTTCCCGTTGAGGAGCGAAACAGATGCGCAATTGTTATTTATTATTTATAGGGTGGGGTTCGATTTGGAAAGGGAAAAAGGTGGGAGGGGTGTATTTGCAAATTTAGGCTACTCCCGGGCACGTACGCTAGCTAGGCGCTAGCAATTTACCAGGCGCTAAATATTGAAATCCAACGTGGTGCTGACCTGTCACTGCAGTTGCAAAGTCAAGTCAAGATCCATGCACACTAGCAGACACAAATACAATATTAGCCTTATCATTTCGTTTCTTAATCTAGGACGAATTGATGCAAGTGATTCTTGTGGCTCGTTGGAGGGTTTGTTTGGTTCCATTAGCTCTAATAGTTAGCTGTTTAATAGCTAATAATTAACTAATTATTAGCTGGTTAATTATTAGTTAGGGGTTGTTTGGATCTACTAACTAATAGGTGGTTGAAAAATTTGGTTGTAGGTGCAAATGTCCATTATACCTTTGCATTAATTAACCAAGTATGAGAGAAAAAGACCTGCGGTGGAGGGACCGATGGCAAATTGGTCTTTTGATCATCCATTAGCTGAAATTAGTAGGAGAGAATCAGCTAATGAGATAACTATTAGCTGGGCTGTTTGGATCCATTTCAGCTAATTTTAGCAACTAACTGTTAATATTAATGGATCCAAACATGACTTTACGCCTGTTAGAATGCGGGAATGGTGTAGTATCTTAAAACTTTTTTTTTTTGTAAAATCACTTATTAGAGAACAGGTGTATTTCGTTCGAGACAAAGAGAATCCACACAAGTCAGGTGTACCTGTAAAACGCACACACTTTTATGGCAACAATTATGTCACCAAACGCACAAGAAGAGATCAAAAGCGACCAGATCTATCTGCAGCGGGAGTCCACATCATGATTTGTGCAGCGTGTGGCGTTAATTGCTCTCTGCACTGGCGCCGTTCTGGGACAAGGCTCACCTGCATGCATGTTTACCATGTGTAGTGTAGTCTCCGTCCGTGGGGATCTATCCTTGTACGGATCCATCCGACAGGGAAGGGTCAGGCTCGTCCTGGATTTGTTAGCGTAATACTCCACTAGAAAAGAGGGGGCGTGTTAGGTTAAGAAAGCCATGATGCATGCACATCGTGGGGTGGGGTAGGTGTCTAAGGATAGCGTGGAACTGAGCGGCAAGATCGTGGCCTTTTTCTTCCAATGACTACTTAATCGGTAAGATATTGAATTTGTAACCTGCTCATGTGATGGTAACCGACCTTTATCTAAGCAGATTTTCGAAGAAAATATGCGAGGGCTAAATGGTAAAAATGGACACAATCTTACATTAAATAAATTAAAGATAACGCATGGATCGCTAATCCGTTGTAGTCTAGCTGGTTAGGATACTCGGCTCTCACCCGAGAGACCCGGGTTCGAGTCCCGGCAACGGAATTTTTTTTCACTCTTTTTTTTTTGGAAGGCCAAATGTTCTTTTTCTCTGTTCACTTTTTTTCTAGCTTGACTGCACACAGGCAAATATGTAATCAAGTGCTCCGACTCTTCGACCAGTACAGGCGGCGGCGGACCACCGCAAGGGAAGGGAGCGAACTGTTTCCATTACTAGATCGTTCGATCCATAGTTTCCACTGCAGTGCGAAGGGTAAGCCATGGCGGGAGAGGAGGAGCCGATGGGCAAGGGCGACAAGCTCATCCTGCGGGGGCTGCAGTTCCACGGCTTCCACGGCGTCAAGCAGGAGGAGAAGAAGCTCGGCCAGAAGTTCCTCATCGACGTCGACGCCTGGATGGATCTGACCGCCGCCGGGGAGACCGACAGCATCTCTGACACCGTCAGCTACTCCCACATCTACAGGTCAACTCAACCCCGTCTCTGTTCCAATTGAATCGTGGTATATTCATGTTCTAATCAGGCAATTAATTTCCCTAATAGTATATGATTCTAGGACCATATTCTGTATTAGGCCTTCTTATCATGTTTTGGAACTTTATCTATGGCAGTACCCTTCAACATCTAGGATCTGCTGCTTCAATTTGCTTACAGGATTGCGATTGTTTTGCATCTCTAAATTATCCTTCTCGGTTGGTAGTAATAATTAGTAAACTAAACCGGGGATTTGAATTTTTCGAGCTGAAATTTGGTCATCATGTGCATTCCCAGGGCTAAGGTACGCATCTTTTGTAAACCTCTGCTGGTCCTCCATTCTAACACACCACCCCTCCCCTAAAAGGATTGATTTTCCTTCATTTGCAATGGACGATATCGTATGGTGCAATTGCAAGCAAGAGTTTGATATGGATTGAGCCAGGTATTGGTCATTTCGTGTAATTTAGGTCCTATTTGAAGGCTTTAAGTCAATTTCAACTTTTAAAAAACCAGCAAACCCTTCATAAACAGCTTAGCTTTTAAGTGGCTTTTGGTATAGCCATATATAACTAACAAAAGTTAGGCTAAATCTGCTTTTGCAACTTATTACCGAGAGAAATTAGCTATTTGTCAAACGACCTCTTATAAAAAGTTACAGCCACTTTTCAACCTAGAAACTAAAAGGCAGTTTTTTAGAAAAGCTACAGCTCCCCAAACAGCCCTTTAGCAAGTGGTGTAAATGAGATTCAACTTCTCAACATAGTATACAAGCTTTAAATGGATCTATTGTAATATACTGCATTTGACTAGGTTTTTTTTGGGGGCTTGCTTTGGAAAGGATATACGTGCCCTTCATAGTTCAAACAGATGTTGCCAATCTGTTAACAGTTCTGGCTGGCTTCCCTAATACTAAGTTTATGTTTTTTTGGGGGCGTTCTGCAGGATAGCCAAGGGTATAGTTGAAGGCCCGCCACATAATCTCTTGGAGTCAGTGGCTCACTCGGTTGCGAACTCCACACTGCTCAAGTTCCCTCAGATCTCCGCCGTTCGAGTGAAGGTTGGGAAACCTCATGTCGCGGTGCAAGGCGTTGTCGACTACTTGGGAGTGGAGATAATGAGGTGCAGGAAAACATGAGCAATACTTCTTCAGGACAGGAGCTCAACGGAGCTGATTTTTATGTACTCGAAGCAAATTTGGTGTTGACTGTCTGTGTTGTATAGCCTCGATGCTATTGTCGCGAACGCAATGTGCACGCCATGAACAAGAGAATCTGCCAGTGCAACTGGGTTTTGTACAAAGTGAAATAAGAATCATGTTCTCGCGTACATACATTTTCAGATTATCGAGTCGGTTCAAACTCCTGTATACAACTGTAAATTCGTGTGACATTGCATGTGATCCGTCTGTTATATCCTGACTTATCATGCAGTTAGATACTTAGATATACACATTGGACAATATTAAACCTACAAAATTATTTTGTAAACTGAACCTCTATTTTCTCTGATTAGTTCAAAGACATCTGGAATCAGCATTCACATCAAGAAGATCCTGAAGGAACACATTTTTTAGACGATTGAAGAACCACAAATTGATAGAAACATCCATGTTACATCGCATCATAGGTCTAGATGAAGACCAGAAGCAGAGTAAACCTTATTAACCATGATTGATCTACTGAAACGCACACACTGCTAAGCATTTTTTTTTATTTCAGTAATAGTAGTAGCACTGTGTCCAAGCCTCTGGATGTGCACAACTCGTTGACCACAGTGGACGCGTCGATATACTTTTGCTGAATCTGCAGTAGAAGCATGAATGAAGTTGATAATTGTTGGAAAGCAGAGCAAACTAGCAAAGCATATGATGCATATATGATCGGCTATGTGAATGAAGTGATGAACAGCATCACACATGCTCACCTGTCTCGTTGATCATCCTGTAGAAGTCGGTCTGGGACTTGACCGGGATGGCGCAGATGGAGTCGGTGACGGTGCTCTGCACGCTCTTGGCGTGGAACCGTGCGAACACCGCGGCGTACGCCATGGACACCAGCCCGTCGAAGGAACCCTGATGATGAGATTTCAAGTCAGATCGATCGATGTCCATGCATCAGAGCAGCAGTGAAGTCTGGATATGGGCGCACTGGTTGTGGTTGGTGAGCACGAGCTGGAAGAGCGCCCGCTTGACCTCGACGCCGCGCTTGACGCGGACGAGGTTGTGCGAGTGGCTGCCGGAGCTCCTGACGCAGTCGCCAGCGACGTCGCGGTCGGCCATGCTCTCCGACGCCTTCTCCAGGTCCACAAGCTAATCAAGTACATCCATGCATGCAAAAATAATAATTATAAGCGTGTACAAGGACATCACCGCGCGTGAATAAGTGATACTTTTTTTTAAGGGTAGAAGGTCAAAGCACACAACTCATTCACATCATACTCACGCATTATATATATATATATACACACCGTGCGAGTCTCCTACACATGCTAAGAAATTAATTAGAGGCGAGCACGTGCTGTCCCACTTAACACACACATATATATCCGTTTTTAAATTAGTGAGCACGAGAGCATCAACCATGGTGGACACAGAGCCGCGCTTGCTCTTGGACAACTAGGTTATGCTCAGTTCTCGTGAATAAGTGTGGAGGTGATACTACTATGTATCCATATGTATGTGGGAAGCGGATCCCATGACTTTGAACCGTGCTAATGGTGCTTGGGCTACTTTGAACAAGCAGAGCTTCTATGTCTTCTCTTCTAATACAAATTACATGAATCTTTAAGTAAATGAAGAAGTAAGTAATTATCTACCATTCATTTATGTTTTAATGTTTGTGCAATTGTCAAAAAGAAAGCATGAAAACACCTCTTTCTACTTCGGACCAGAGGTGGGACTTGGGCCGTGCCGGGCCGGCACGGCCCGAGCCCGTCGTGCTTCGGGCCTACGTGAAACGGGCCAGCATGGCCCGGTCATTTCTTCGTGCCGGGCCAGGCCAGCACGGACGGCAAAAATCAAGGCCCAGCACGGCTCAAAGGCACGCTCATTGTCGGTCGGGCCGGGCCCAACACGCACCCGAGAGAACGCAGCACACTAAATATTTTTTATAAATTCATACGTTGTTCAAATGAAAAGTTGTCTACATGAAAAATATGTGTCTCGAAATTCCCTACAACTTTCATGTAGAATATAAATTCATATGAGCAAAGGAAGACCCTGAAAAATGCAGATTACTGAGAGATGTGGCGTCGGTCTGAAACTATACAGCACACTAAATTTTTTTTATAAATTCATACGTTGCTCAAATGAAAAGTTGTCTACATGAAAAAGATGTGTCTCAAAATTCTCTACAACTTTCATGTAGAATATAAATTCATATGAGCAAAGGAAGACACTGAAAAATGCAGATTACCGAGAGATGTGGCGTCGGTCCGAAACTACACAGCGCACTAAATATTTTTTTATAAATTCATACGTTGCTCAAATGGAAAAGTTGTCTACATGAAAAAGATGCGGCTCGAAATTCTCTACAACTTTCATCTAAAGCATAAATTCATATAAACAAAGAAAGACTCTGAAAAATACAAATTACAGATTCAGACCGTGCTAGCTCGAGCACGGCCCATACAGCCGGACCGTGCTGGGTGGACCATCGTGCCAAATTTTTAGGCCCGGCCCGGCACGCCATTCGGGCCGTGCCAGCCCAGCCCTTTTTTTTCGTGCTGGCCCACTAAGGCTCGGCCCAATTCCTAGGTCTACTGCGGACTATGGATTTTCAGGAGCAAGGAGTTGATGTTGAATACAGAACTGTTCACACTGATAACCTAGATAGCAGTGATCTTTTTCTTTCAGACAATTCATACACACTTTTGACATATGATTCGCCCTTTTTTCTGATGCTAACAATTATGCTTTTTCGTGACCTCGGTCCATGCTTGCTAAGGATGAGCAAGCAGTTATATACAACGTTTCACTAATGCAAATGCTGGTAATGCCAGTTTACGGTGTTCACTGGATCGAGTTGCCTGGGTGTTTATTTATTTTTTAATTTCATGCATGTTTGCAAAATAATGCTAATTAGGAAAAATATAAATTTGCTATTTTCGGTAAACTCAAGTCTGAGGACTACATTTGCAAGCTGAAATTTTTAGAATAAGCCATGTTATGGTCATTAGTTACTTCATTGGCTTTAAGATTCTTAAGCAGCACAAAATCATGAATTTTAATGTTACTAGCTATGTGCCTGTGCGTTGCAACGGAAACTCAATTTGCGATAAAAAGTTTATTTGCAAAGAGCACTAACAGTGACAAAGGTGGGTAATTAAAGAGCAGCGGCAAAGGTGAGTAATTTTGATAAAGTGATGGGAAGAAACTCTTGCTTTATATAGTAGAGATTTAGTTGTCCGTAGCAGCATTATTGTTCAATTCTTAACTATTATCAATAGTTTTTTCTCTCCATAAAGTGGCTTTAATCACCCTTAGCAATGAGATTGTTTGCTTAATTGGCTTAAATGCCCCACCACATGTTCATTTGCAAATTTAAAATTCTATCTATTGAATTAGTAATGTACTCCTGGAGGCTGATTTGCAGCACGCCAGCATCTAGATGAGGGGCTTAATTAGAGCTTATCGGGGTTTTGTTTTGTGGGGTGTATTCAACGCAATTGTTTTGCTATCCGGTCGTTGGATCTGGAAAGCATCCAGGAGAAGAAACCATATGTATACAAGTGGTTGGGACTTGCAATGCGCATTATTGATTGCTCTCTCCAATCATTCCCATTGCATTTCATCTACCTGCTGTACCTCCAAAAACTATACGCTACATACTCTACTAATTAATTGTTCTTTCCGCTAAGGAAATGAGATGATCACTTCTTAATACTCCTGTACAACTATCTCTATCTTTCTTTACACCCCAATTGCCTAGCACTCCATAAATGGATCAGAATGTTCATCTGTTACGACTCTGGACTCTGGAGACCATGATTCCAGGCATGCTTTCTGGTCAAGCAACGTTATTATACTCCATGTAGTGGAATATTTATTGGCTGATTAGTTCGGTTCACCCGTATATTTATACCGAAATCTAGATGAGTACTCCATTGCCAGTACTCACGTAATCACATTTGATGATTTGAAGCCGGTCGATACTAAAAACTCGCAAGTAGAAGTAGGAGTAGTAGGTAGGGAAGTAAAGTGTGCGATGGTTGGGGCTTTGCTTGCATGTACGCCTATCTGTACCGCACAAATTTATGCATTAAAAGAGTACCAGCTGATTTAGGCACGTACATTAAGTATGTGTTCTTGGTGGGACAAAGTTAAATGAGATGGGATGGTTTTATATCATTTGGTTTTATTGTTTTTGGATAAATGGAATTATTCAATATCTATAGAAAATATTCTTTAAATTTATATCCCATCATTCAAGAGTAGGATGGTTCCATTCAAACAACCAAATATATAAATACCTTTTTTTCCCTTAAATCATCTTGTATATATGCCACTTGGCATAAGGAAGTAAACACATCTAAGCGTACGCGGCATCTTCTACCTTGGACTTAGTAGTACATTAACTTCGTTGTGCTTTTTTTTCGAGGAACTTTGCTGTACTTGATGCAAGGTGAATCTTAGTAGAAGTAGTATTCTATAATTTTTCACTTAGGTCCTATTTGTTTTAGATTTTGATTCTGGATTCTGGTCTCAAAAGCAGAATTAGAAACAAACAATCTGATTCTAGAATCTGATTCTCACAATCCAGCCCACCCATATATACTAGAATCCATAATCCACTTCATATGTGCTTTTGGATTCCAGCTTTTGGAGAATCAGCTTCTCTACAACCACAATCCAGAATCAACTTTTAGAGAATCCAAAGCTGAAACAAACAGGCCCTTAGTACTGGTGCATAAACGAGTGAAAATTTGTGTATAGCACTAGCAGATTAGTAAAACCATGCATCGAATGTTGCACAATTTTCCTTTGAAAAGAGTCCGTCTACCACCTTAAACTTTACTCAAAAGTCCGTCCGGTATCTTAAACTATAAAATTGGACATTTGACCTTCCAAACTTTGCAATTCGATTCAAATAGTACGTTGACCTAGTTTTCGCATGGTGTTATTACCCGTGTGGCGTGATAAGTGGACAATTTTGCCACATAGGATAACACACTATGTAAGTTTAGGTAATGACAGGTTGGGCTCACAGTGATTTTTCTTCCAAATCAAAATAGAGGGATGGAGTTATAAGGGTCGATAGCCATGGAAGCATGATCGAGAACTCAATGCGGGAGAAGTCCATGTGGGCCTAACTGTTATTGACCTAACCTGACTAATGCGTCATCCTACATTGCAAAACCATTTATTTATTGCTCCACATGAATAATACTACTATGTGAAACTAGGTTAGAGTGTTATTTGATCCAATTGCAAAGTTTATGAGGTCAAATATCTGGTTCCATAGTTTGAGATGCTAGATGAATTTTCGACTGAAGTTTAGGGAATGGAATTGATTGCTACGTGAGTGAAAATTTGTGAGTGTTGAGAAAAAGATGATGGAACTTCATATGTCATATACGTGTCCAGAACTGTACCACGGAATATAAGGCCCGGTTCGTTTAATCTTCTGGATTATAGGAGAAGCTATTTCTGATTATGGGAGAATTGGGCCGGACCGGCTACAACTTTTATATTTTGGATCAGGCCAATGAGAATCAGATTCCAGCCGGATTCTGATTCTATGTAGAGGAAACTTCTGATTGTGGAAGAAGATGTCTAGAGTTTTTCCGTTTGACAAACAATCTGTTTTTTTTTAAAGTAGAAACTGTCCAAAAGCTGAAACAAACGGGAGAAGGTGCAGTTGGATTGATGTAACACATAGTAGTTTCTTATGGACCTCTTTATAAAGCCTTTGTAATCGTGATATGAATTAATGAAAATGAGCATCTTGTTTCTGAAAAAAAAAAAAGAAATTTGAACCTATTTACTCTAGAAACGAAGGAGGGAGAAAACCTGCAAAAAGCCAAAGCAGGGGAGAGGAAAAGGCAACCCAGTCCACATTGAGCAGCATGCTCTGTGCTGCACAGTTTCAAGTCTGAATCTGACACCCTCCCTTCTCTGCACCCAAAAAATTCCGAACACCATAAGGTTCCTAAAACCGAGCTCACCCCTTAATTGATCCCCAACTAACCAACGCCAAAAAAGCAGCGGAAATCAAAAAAATAATCACCAGGAAACAAGGAAGAAAAGAAGGAGAAGAGAGAGTTAGAGAGAATTGAGTTTTTTTTATATATATACAATCTCCAGCCTTGTTCTGTTCCTCAGTTCCTGAAGTGCCCTCAAGAATGCAGGGGAAAGGCCTCCCCTTTTGGTGCTACTGCTACTGAGAGAGAGAGAGAGAGATTGAGAAGGGAGGCCATGGTGAGGAAGCATGGATGGCAACTCCCAGCACACACCTTCCAGGTGCAATTTTGATGACTACTTTCTATTGTTCTTCCTTTTTGTTGCCCTTCATATGGTTTACGGGATGCAATGCCCGCAAGAAAATTTACTGGGAGAATTCCTTGTGGATTCTCTTCTTACGAGGGCTGCAAGAAGGTCGCAACCTTTGTTTCTCTTCTGTAGATCCGTTGGGAGAATTCAGTTACTAATGGTTTTTGTTTGTCTTCTTTTATTTTGAACTTCCGTTCTGTATGCGCTTGGAGAGATAAATGCCTAATGTAGTCTTACGAAGTTCAATCTCTAGGGTGCACTGCTCGCAAGAATGATGCTGGTAGTTCTTGTTCCTATTTTTTAGGAAAGCGCGATTCTGTTCTGTGACCTGTTTAAGATTTGGGTGAATTCTGTGTTCTCGGAAAAAAAAGAGATTAGGGTGAATTCTCTTAGGTAGGCTACCTTTTGTTCCTGATTCCTGCATCTACCAGGCATTGGCTGGCGTGTCTTTTCTAATCATCAAGTGGAAATCCCCTTTGGCTAGAGAGATTCCTCTGTTGGCATGATCCTAGTTTTCTAAACGGTGGAAAGGACGGAGTGATGGACATCTGGAGAGGATAGGTTCTGCCTGTACAGAAATGGCTGCCTGAAGGGATGGCTTGGTCATGCTATTGGTTTGTTTAGGGAATGCACTGTTGCACGACTACCTAGTCCCGATTTTTGAATTTTTACCCTATTGACTGGAAACTTTCATACATTCCATGATTATGAATCAATGTCATATTATGGACAGCTACAAAATTTATCTAATTAGTCCCAATCTTACTGTCGTACTTGTCTTATAGTGCTGACAGCCTAACAAATTTATAGACATTCCTATAGAGTTAAATAAAAAAATGTGACTGCAAGTGTGCTAAAAGAGGATAAAAAACTTGCCGAGTTATATTGTGCCTGTAATACACTCCAGAGACATTACCGTCATGTCAGAATGTAATTCTTTTATGTCAAATTGTTTGGTGCATTTTGCTAAGTTCTGCTGTCAATCAGTAGTCTTATGCAGTTATCTTCACCTCTACACAAGTTCTTATTTTTTACCCCCACTTTTTTTTTGTTCATCCTACACTGATAGAAATTCCAAGCTTGTCTCGAAGTTGCCAGCTTTTGTGTATTTTTGAACATTTGCATGACAAAGTTCTTATCTCCTTTTAAACAGATTGTTGCAATCACGGTTTTCTTCCTTCTGGTGGTTGCATTTTATGCCTTCTTTGCACCATTTCTGGGAAAGCAAGTCCTTGAGTATGTCGCAGTTGGTATCTATACTCCTGTGGTAAGCCTGCGAAATGGCACCTATATTGTATTTCTTTCTCATCATTCAAGGGCATTTATTTGTGCTGTGCATTTACCGTTTCTCCTCCTTGTGGCAATTTTCAGGCATTTGCTGTTTTCATCCTTTACATCCGGTGCACTAGTATAAACCCTGCAGATCCTGGGATCATGACAAAGTTTGAGGATGGCTTCATGAATGCACCAGAAAATAATGCTGGCTTGCAGGGCACAAATCTGCCAGCAAAAGCTGATATTGCTGCTGGAACAAACTCCCCAACATCTACTTGCAAGAGCTCTCTAGATGGGCGTTCTAACCATCAAAGTTTAACTGCTGGAGATACATATATAAATTTAAGCTCGCAACCGCCAAGAAGAAGCTCAAGGTGCTGCTTACTTGGAGGGCTTATTTGTGCTTTGTTTGTTAAGGATGATTGCAGGAAGTTTGATGATTCAGAGCATCAAGTTGATGGAGAAGATGCATTGTTTTGCACATTATGTAATGCCGAGGTACACTCTATATGTGGCCAGCCATTGTTTTAACTTTTAACTACATAACGACTCTTGTCTCGATTTTAGCCAATAGGTCTTATCTGTTTTAGCGGCTGCATCAACTTCAGTAAAAGTGAAAAACTGAAAACTTGTGTTTTCAGATCTTGCTAATTTACAAAGATAAACTTTCAGGTTCGCAAATTCAGTAAACATTGCAGAAGTTGTGACAAATGTGTGGATGGATTTGATCATCACTGTCGGGTATTTCTTACACAAAAAACTGTATTTTCCTTCAATTTTAATTTGCATATCTGATTGTTTCATCTACTGCAGTGGCTAAATAACTGTGTTGGGCGCAAGAACTATTTCACATTTATTGCTTTGATGACAACCAGCCTTCTCTGGGTCTGTCAAGTGACCTTACTTAATCTCCATCATAGAACAGATTCATTTTACACATTCAAATGCCTACTTAACTAAATCTATTTATACTTTCCTGTATGGCAGCTTGCTATTGAATTTGGAGTTGGCCTTGCTGTTCTTGTTCTATGCTTTGTCAACAAGAATGCAGAAAGAATTATCCAAGACAAGCTTGGGAATGGTTTAACTCGTCCTCCTTTGCAGCTATCATAGTAAGTTGTAGCGAAATTGTCATATGCTTCATTAGCGTAACTACTAAATATCACAGGTCATGTTTAGACGCCTAGAACTGTGTAGTTCTGTAAATGTATTAGTTATTTGGCCATTGTTTCTTGTTTTCATTTTATCATGAGTAAGACCTTACTGTTATCTGACTGGATGTAAATTTTATGTGCAGGCCATATTTACTCTTCTTTCTTTAGTTGCTTGCATACCTTTAGGAGAACTTTTCTTCTTCCACATGATATTGATCAGAAAGGTTTGTCTCACAATTCCCACCAAGTGTTCTAATATGTATGCAAAGGTCATGTTGTTTGATAGTCTTACTATATGGCTTCTATTTGTTCTTCATCAGGGGATCACAACATATGAATATGTTGTTGCAATGAGAGCTATGAGCGAAGCACCTCAAGAGGAAGAAGAGGAGGGGGTTAACATTATTTATTCCCCAACGAATTCAGCAACTACTGGATTCAGTGGTGCAAGTTCACTTGGTCTTCACTACAAGGGTGCATGGTGCACACCTCCAAGGATTTTCATTGATCAGGTAGTTTTGAATGGTCAACAGACCACTTTGAGAATTTAGAGCCTGCTAAATGATCACATCTTATATATTCGAAAGTTCAGTAAGAAACTGGAAGACCTAAATTATATGTCATAGATTTTTTGGAGGCGTCCTTGCTAAATTTTTTTGTTGTATTGCCAACTTTGAACCAGGATGAGGTTATCCCACATTTGGAGCCTGGCATGGTACCATCTACTGTCGACCCTGATGCTGTCGGATATGCTGAGAGAGCAAACAAAGCCAAGAAGCAAGTCAAAATCAGTGCCTGGAAGCTTGCAAGGCTGGACAGCAACGAGGCAATGAAAGCTGCAGCCAAAGCTCGGGCATCGTCCTCTGTCCTCCGACCCATTGATGCCCGCTGGCGCCGGGTCATGATGCTGATCTTAGCTCTAGTGGCAATGGCAGTGTGAGGAGCAGCACGAGCGCTGATTACAGCGCCACAAAGGAACAAAGGAGTGATATGAAATTGTCTTCTCTTCAGAACTCATATGCTCAGAGTCTCGCGAGCCAGGATGACTATGAGACAGGCACGCAGAGTGCTAGCAGCATAAGCAGCCCTGTCCACATCCACAAGCTCTCAGCTCACACTCAGAGTATTGTGCCGCCTCGTCCACCTCCCCTCCAGAGAGACCCGCAGCAGTGATACCGAGGCCGCCTGTTCCAGCTACGCAGATAACCAACCCAATGTTCCAGTCAGCCACGTCTTATGTTCGGGAGAACCGAAGAGCCTCGGTTGTTTGGGATCAAGAAGCTGGTCGGTATGTGTCGATGGCACCCGCACATGTAAGACCAGGAGACGGTGGTGCTGATCGACCAGCAAGAACACCGCGTTTCTTGGCAAACCCAGGTGGTGAGCCAAGTAACCGAGGCAGAAACCTCGCGCCCATGAATGCCCCTTCATCGACATTGCCATCTGCACAGCCATCTGAGAGACTGACGTATTCTGGGCAGTCGATATTCTTCGGCGGACCCCTTCTGGTTGCTGCTGCTGCTGCTGCCGAATCTCGAAGGAATGAAGCGGACGGAAGAGCGCGGCCAGATGACAGGAGGGAGCTCAATGCCCACCAGCACGACGCAAGGGAAGAGAGGGTTCGAACTGCGGAGTCCTTCCCGGTGTTTGCCCCTGGAACATTTCAGAAGAACCCGCCGTTCAACAGGTGAACTCCCGGCGCGCATTTGCTGACAGCAGCTGCCGCACCGCTGGAACCACGCCGCAGCATGACACGCCAAAAGCTCTGAACAAGCGAAGGGGCGCTTATCTGTTGGTTCTGCAGAGACTCGGCAAGCAGAGAAGAGAAGCATCTGCAAGAACATGTTGAAGGGCCTGTAAAGGAGGGATCTTTACCGTGAAGCTCGCGTCTGAGCATGACCATTTTCACGGACGGTTGAGTGACAAGTGAACAGTTGTCTATGTGTGCATGTG
This sequence comes from Guadua angustifolia, assembly GCA_036346375.1. NCBI lineage: Eukaryota > Viridiplantae > Streptophyta > Magnoliopsida > Poales > Poaceae > Guadua > Guadua angustifolia. Next base: position 10,139,009 of record CM070515.1, on the reverse strand, counting down.
TCAGGAACACAGGGATCGGAAGCACAAAGTAGAAGAAGAGCCAATTAATTTTGATGTTACTTTTTTGCTCCTCCGTTGTTAGTAAAATTTTATTCCTCTTTGTAGTTCTCGAAAAAAAAAGCTTTTGTTTCGTAGCAAGGAAAAGCTTGAGATATGAGTAAGGCTTGCTCTTGTTGCACCTGAGAGACATCTGTCCAGGAACATCTGTTGTTACCTTGTGCTAGTGATGGATTTGCTTCTCTGTGATGTTGATTTCCTCTGATGGAACGCGTGTGATCCAGTCATCAACCAGACGATACGCTGATATGTTCATGAATTTTGTCATTGTATACGAACTGTTATGTCTCGAATCCAGGATTCGTAATATCGATATCGCGATAATCGACCATATCGAGATTTTTGAAAATAAAAAAAATTAGGTCGAAAATCGGCATGAATCAAAGGGTTTCAAAAATAAACTTTTTATTGATTTTTTTTAAAAAAAATCGATTTCACCGATAATAACTTGATATGTCTCGATAATTGACCGAAATTTTGTGACCTTTTTTTTTGCGAACTTGCGTTCTTCCGCGATCGATTTTCGATTGATATTCATCGAAAATTAGGTGATATTTAACGATTATTGTGATATTTACGTCGTATAATTTTTTTTGAATTTTTTAGATTAATCAGTTTACTAATTAGTATTATATACCATATATCAGCTTGATATAGTCGATAATCTTGATATTCGAGAGATTATCGACGATATTGCCAACCTGCTCGAATCCTCGTCTCTTCCTTTTCTAATCTTTTTCGCAAGCACGATGAAGGGGAAGCTGAATGGATTGGAAGGTGGAGTCGTCTTGCCGAAGCAGAGCGGTTCCTTCTCTGAACACCGCTAGTACTCTCCTCTCCATAAAGGGGCTGTTTGGTTGTCTTCTCTCGTGAGTCTGATCTGTTCAACTTAGCCGGGCTGATGGGATACGAGATCTGTTGATCGCAGACGTGTTTGGTTGAGTATTTAGTAGGTAGGTATTTTAAAATTTAAATATTATAAAATTTATATAGCAAGTGTGATCTAGTTTTGTTTGAAAAAATATCAGGAATCTATTTTTGAAATCGGATCGTGTCGGAGATGCTAATCAAAAGATATAAACAAAAAGAAAAAAAAACTTACGTACCTACATGGCACCCATGCATGGTTTGATATTATGACGATGATGGCCTCTTGCGCGCGAACACGAGTAATTGCGTACGCTACCGCATCCAGAGATACGCTTATTTTCTACGTATCTTCGAGCTGAAATTGCATGGAGAATCTTGATCCAGAGCCTGCGCCAAAACTAAATGCAGGCAACCAAACACAAGAAAAAAAGTAAGATTCTGCATCTATAGATGTAAATCTTTGTGCATGCAGGCTCCTCGGTTGACTTTGATTTGACCGATTTTTTGCCGAATAGAAGAGCTGAAGAAGAGTCCAGGAGAGGACGAGTGGGGAGAGCTAAGAAGGGAGGCTGGAAGCCATGAGTGGTGGTGGGATGGAGGTGCAGGTGCGCGCGGTGGGCGGCGCCCGGAGCTGCTTCGTCGCGCTCCCGCTCCACCTCATCCAGGCCCTGTCCCGCACCTCCGCCTCCGGGGACCTCCCGCCCGTCCTCGCGCTCGACCTCCGCGGCCCCGGCGCCGGCCGGTGGTCCCTCGCTTGGTCCGGCGCCGCGTCCCGATCCCACGCCATCGAGGTGAGCGAGAGCGACCCACCAACCCTATCCCACATCCCAGCGTGAATTTAGTCCTACCTCCTTGTTAGTTAGAGCCTCTGTCTAGTAGTCAGAATTTACTGTAACCGTTTGTTGAATCGTCGCTTGCTTTAAGAGTTATGGGGGGTCAAAATTATGGCGATTTGTCTATTTTCTGCTCTATCTGGCACTAGTTTGTAGAATTCTGCATGCAGAATTCTGATGATCTTCTCTGATTTATCCTCAATTTGGTGACCTTGCACATGTTTCTGTACATTATTGTGTAGAAAAAAACAGACTGTATATTTGCAGCATGGCATCAAATGGTATTGGTGTGGCTTGCAGGTTGCACAAGAGTTGGCAGAATGCATTTCATTGCCTGATGGAACAATAGCACAGTTGAGTGTAGCTCGCTCTCTGGCCAAAGCTGGCTCGGTCGGTATAGAACCCTTCAGTGAGGATGATTGGGAGATACTGGAAAGCCGTGCTGATTTGGCTGAAGAAACAATCTTGCAGCAGGTATTCTGTATTCTCTCTATCAGTTTGTTTGTTTGATGTGCTTAGTGATTTCATCTCACGTGTCTGCTATCCTATTGACTATTGCCACTGCTTGATGATGAAGTTTTGAGTTCTATCGAAGAAGTTCTATCGAATAATATATTTCTTTCTTGATCATCTATTGCTCCAACTGTTAATTCAGGTTTTACAATGAACTAAATGATTGCAGGGTATCCCCTCTGCACAATGGACTTCAGTATTTTCTGTATTGCTTATTTACAAACCCATTTTCAGTTCTAATGCATAAAATTTAAATTTTGTTCTTGAAACTAGGTCGGTATCGTTTATGAGGGCATGAAATTCCCACTGTGGTTGGACGGCCATAATATTGTGAAGTTTGTTGTGGTTTCATCTAGTCCCAAGAAGTCCGTTGGTATGCTTCTTTTGCTTCATTCACTTGCCCTCTCCATAAAAGGGCTTTGGTTGCTTCTCGTGAGTCCGATTCGCTCAACTCAGCGCCGATAGGATGAGATCTTGTATCGAGAGTCGGTTGGTTGAGTATTTAGTAGGTAGGTATTTTAAAATTTAAATATTATAAAATTTATATAGCAAGTGTGATCTAGTTTTGTTTGAAAAATATCGGGAACCTATTTTTGAAATCGGATCGGATCGAAGATGCTAATCAAAAGATATAAATAAAAAAGAAAAAAAGAAACTTACGTACCCACATAGCACTCCATGCATGGTTTGATATTATGGCTGACAGTGGCCTCTTGCGCAGAACACGAGACTGCCATGCGCTGCATCCAGAGATACGCTTATTTTCTACGTATCTTGAGCCAAGTCATGGAGAATCTTGCATCCAGAGCATGCGCCAAAACTAAATGCAGAACTAAATACAAGAAAAGAAGATTCTGATCTATAGATGTAAATCTTTGTGCATGCAGGCTCCTCGGTTGACTTTGATTTGACCGATTTTTGCCGAATAGAAGAGCTGAAGAAGAGTCCAGGAGAGGACGAGTGGGAGAGCTAAGAAGGAGGCTGGAAGCCATGAGTGGTGGTGGGATGGAGGTGCAGGTGCGCGCGGTGGGCGGCGCCCGGAGCTGCTTCGTCGCGCTCCCGCTCCACCTCATCCAGGCCCTGTCCCGCACCTCCGCCTCCGGGGACCTCCCGCCCGTCCTCGCGCTCGACCTCCGCGGCCCCGGCGCCGGCCGGTGGTCCCTCGCTTGGTCCGGCGCCGCGTCCCAATCCCGCGCCATCGAGGTGAGCGAGAGCGACCCACCAACCCTATCCCACATCCCAGCGTGAATTTAGTCCTACCTCCTTGTTAGTTAGAGCCTCTGTCTAGTAGTCAGAATTTACTGTAACCGTTTGTTGAATCGTCGCTTGCTTTAAGAGTTATGGGGGTCAAAATTATGGCGATTTGTCTATTTTCTGCTCTATCTGGCACTAGTTTGTAGAATTCTGCACATTACTTGTCCATCTAGTCAGTTGTATGCTCCTTTCAATGCCCTTTTACATATCACTGTGTTCATAGGCAGTATTTTGCTCTTCCTATTTATATATAAAGTCAAATAATGTACATTTCTTTAGAGGAGGCTCATGTGCACTTGGTAATGAGTGATTTCACTGTACTTATTGTAGAAAGTAACCTTAAGCTAATAATGAAGTCACTCTTCTTATAATGTAATTTGCATTGACAGGACTCTGTTTTGATGGTTTCTCATGTAGCAAATTAAGTATGTCAGTATCTTCTTGTCCATTTCCCCATTTTTGCTTGACAATGACACTTGGTGATCCTTCAGTATCCTAAGACTAGCTTACTATAGCACCTATTGTGGGGGGGCTGCCAAGTGCCAAGCTACATCATAATTCATTCATTGTTCTCAACCAGAGTATGGTCTGTGAGGTTTTAGGTTGGTAGGAACCAAACATTAGTCCGCCTAGTTTAGCTGATCTTACTAGTGAGTATTGCTTCTAAGCTCTCCCAAAAACTAAATTGCACAAATCCTAAAGCAGTATTGTTAGTAGTGCCAATCAGGCCATTGATGCCCTTTAAAATTTTGCAATTTATGTAACTACATTTTCAAGGGTAGGTATGGATTGGTGAAATCTCAAATTAGTTCAATTAATATCTCACCTCTTACAAACAAAATATTATACTAGTTCAAAATCATGGTATCAACAAAGTAGGGTATGAATTTTTATTAGTTCACCCATATATAATTTCTAAGCAGTCTCATTGGTATTTAAATTTAGCCTCTATAACTAGCTAAATTCTCACTATAATTTTAGCTGTTCTGTACTGATATTGTTTTGTAACTTTTCTAGTACACTATTATTCAATTTGAATGTACCTAATGTAATATCCAATGAAGATCTTCTGAGTGCAGATGTTAATAGCATTTCTGAATCCATATCAGAACAGAAGATTCTTATTAAAAATTGGCTTATTGGTCAACTTAAAGAAACTGGCTTACACTCTGGAAATTCTGAGATTAGTCCAGTAGTTTTACCAACCAAAGTTTTGCTCCATTTTGAAGCAGTAGACCAAAATTTATACTTTTCCATGATATAGCTCCAGGGTGAACACATATCCGATGTGGACTTTCCGGTTCTTTACACCTGCAATCTTGATCATAGCCCACAATCTCTGGGCACTTGACTTTCTATATGTTAGCATGAGGCTCTTTGTCCTTGCAAATACTTTGCAAGGCTTTTTTCTCTTTCGATGATCAACTCTGGATTACGATATCTACCAAGCATCCAGTTGTAAATGCTAAGTCATAGTACATATTTGAGCATACATTATGCTTCATTTCATGAAGCATATGGATGATTTCATTCGATCGATCTCGTACTTATTCTTTGGACGACTAAAATTCCCAAACTTATCGCCCTTGACTATTGGAGAGTGTGGCATTAACATATGCATACTATATCTTTTCAAAACACTCTCTATGTATGCCTTCCATGATAGCCCTAGCTACCCTCTTTTTCTATCTCGTAGTATCTCAATTCCTAATACATAGGATGCTTCTACCAGATCTTTCATATCAAACTTTGAGGACAAGAACTTTTTGTCTCTAGAGCAGATCTTTTCCATGCTTGCTAATAGGATATCATCCACATATAAAACTAGGAAAATATACTTTCCTCTACTAAACTTTGCATAAATGCGATTGTCCTCCTCATTCTCTTTGAACCCAAAATTTCTTATAGTTTGCAAACTTAATGTACCCTTGCTAGCGCTTGTTTTAATCCATAAATGGACTTTTTAATCGACATCCCATATTTTTTTTCCTTCCATGACAAAACCTTTGGGTTGAGCCATGTACACATTCTCATATAAATCCCCATTTAGGAATCCAGTCTTAACATCCATTCGATGTAATTCTAAATCATAATGAGCAACTAGTGCCATAATGATTCTAAAGAATCTTTTACTAAACATGAGAAGGTTTCAGTATAATCTATTCTTCTCTGGTCGAAGCCTTTTGCGAAAGTCTAGCTTTAAACCTTTCAATATTCCCTTGGAGTCACGTTTGGTTTTGTAGACCCATTTACAACCTCCAAATTTTGGCCCTTTAGGAATTTCTTCTAAGTCCGGACTTTGTTTGTACTCATGGATCTCATTTCATCTTGCATGGCAAAGCCACTTGATGAATTGGGACTTCTCATCGCTTCCTCATAAGAGGTGGGATCACTCTATTCTATGTCTTCACGATATAAACTTCATTAATCAAGGAATAGCGATCTCTGGTTATTTGTGATCTTCCATGGTTTTGAGCAGTTCATTGTTTTATTAGCTTAGTGCTATTCTCCTAACTTAGCTGTCTGAGATTGTTTTCTTTTCTAGCACATATCCTTGAAGTACCTATAATATCTTGAAAAAATCCTAAAGATAGTTAGTTCTAGGGCATCATGTGCCTTGAAACTTTTCCGCACTGCCTGTATTACAGGAAGTAGTGCTATAATCCTAGTAAAAATTCTATTCATGAAATGCCTCTAATCTTTGAAGTCTTGTTTTCCAAATTATTTTTTCATCTTATTTATAATGTAACCTTGGCCCTTTCTTTTTTTAGTTAACTTGTGCCAGGAACTGAAGTCTGTGATCCCAAATAAAAGAAATACCAGGATGTGCAAAAGCAATGCACTGAAGGAACGAGTCAAAACAAAGGCACTCTTGCGTGTTCAAGCAGCAGATAGGAACTATGATCATAAATTCAAATGTAAGTGTCGAACTTGGGGTGGTTCTCAGCCTTGCTGCGCTGATACATCCAGATCAGCTGCAATGACTTCCTGGCAATCTCCAGTTGGTAACTATTTCATCTAAATCATCACTGAAGGACTTGTTCAAAAAGGAAGATTGCACAATGAAGGGTGTTTCAGTACCCAAGAAAGGGCCTAAAGTGGTTGTTATATCTATTTCAGACTCTGTTGCTAAAGGGCATGTTATGCTTCCCCACTCTATTCGCCACTTCATAAGTGCAGACACACATTCATGTGAGTTCACAGATAGGTCTTTTTCAATGTATCAAGAAGCAACCATCGTACTTTATATTCTGAATTGAAATAAAGCATTTCTCAATTGCATGTTACCCATCTATTTTACATCTCTGTCTATATACATTTCTGAAATGGTGTTTGTTGTCCCAGGGGTTTATTGACGAAACTCTCCAATGTAAAAAGGATGAGCTGTAAGCATATCTCCTTTACATTTTAAAATCATGGAAAGTACAATGCATGTAATTGGCGTCAAAACCTGCATTGGAGGAAAACCGATTCCTTCAGAAAATGGGGTAACAATGAAGTTCGTCAGTGTAGTATCATTCATCCATATCAGAACGAGATTCTTTTAAAATTGCTCTTTAATCATTTAAAATCATGTTGATTTTCTACTTACGAATTCATCAAATATCTCTTTGAACTTTTCTAAAAGCTTGATCTTGTCATTTGTATAGTTTGAATAAATTACACAGCATTTGCGTGAAATGATCATCGAATTGAATGTTTAGGATTGAAAGAATCAATAATCCATCCATTGTCTGTTACAGAAGAAGGACTCATCAAATGGTGATGATGGACTATTTCATAAGATTTTTCTTACGTAAATCCTTTGCTCCTTTATTTCATTTATTTTTTTAACATACTTGCCTTCTTAATACAATTCTATAGCAATCCTGATCGTCATGGCCGAAAAACTAGGGGAATGAATTTCATTCCTTTTGATTAATCGTTTTCAATTCATCCTTGAAATATGTGTTCCTTACAACTTGACAATGCTTCAGGTAAATTTCGATGAGTTCAAATTTATCTATATCTTTGCTTGTAGCTATAATCATTTGTTCATTACTTCTTGAACTTGAGGAGTAAGCTTATGTCAATTCACAATCAATCATAATGGGATAGCAGAATAAAGACTTTGTCTTGTTCCAGGATGTGCAAGACCAATTCATCAACTACTATTATTATACTCTTAATTACACACTTTCGTTCCCAAAATGACCTTGAATGTTCTGCATCATCTAAGCAATGATTCAATGAATCAAATTCCTTACTTAAAGAAGGCAACTTAATAAATACATCACTAAATGGAGTATGAAGCCGCCATCACAACTCTAAGGAAGATCTCCAATTGCTTCCACATCGACTTCAACTCCATTCGCCACTCTAATTCCTCTTTCTCCTTTTGTAGGATCCTCCTCTGGAATCCCGCATAGAATTAGCAACATGAGCAGTTGCACGAATCTATCCACCAAGTATTAGTTGGTGAATCTATATACAAGATTCATCTATGAATGTAACTTGATCTTTACCCTTTTGTTCGACCACTTGAGAGCGAACACAATCTTTACATGCGGTGCCCTTTCGATGGCAACGCTGCAGTGTCTGGAGTCTATATGCTCGTGGAGGCCTAGGAGGTTGCCCATGGAACCATGTCCTCCGTTGGAGTTCGCCTCCATTTGAGTGTTCACCTTCTCAAAATTGGTGAACCTTTTACGATAATTGCCCTTTTGATAATTACCTTTCTTGAAATTTGGCTTATTACGAATCTGAAATAATTCTTTTTCTTCCGAGAATGCTTAACAGATTCACTCTTAACCTTTTGTGCCTTTAATCTTTCTTCTTCTTGGACACACATAGCAATGCACTTTTCAATAGACCACTTTTCTTCACTAATGTTGTAATTTACAACAAAAGTCTCAAATTCTTTTGGTAATGAAACCAATATAAGGTGGACTATGAAATCATTCTTTAAAGGCATATCAAAAGGCGTGAGAGAATGAGCCATGTTGGACATCTTGAGAATGTGCTCTCTAATGCACGGTCCATTACTGTGACCCAGATCCATCATACTTGTCATTGACAAGTTTCTTGATTAGTGTGCTGCATAGGCCTTTGTGGATCCAAGATGCTCTTCTATTTTCTTGAATCTTTGTAGTATCGTACATTCAGGATTGCTCCCTTATGGACTCAATAATGGTGCCCTTGATCACCATGAGGCACTTTCTATTTGAGTTGTCCATTTGCCTTCTCAATACTATCGACAATTACTCAGATGACATTATTTGCGACTCAGGAGACCAATTCATTGCCGACCAGGTGCCTGCGCTTTGGATGAAGCAAGGCATAATCTATCTCACCATAGCCATGGCCAGCTCAAATTCTCTCTCCATGAGGAGTAATTATTGCTTAGTTCAACCTTTCAAGCCCTTGAAAGACACTTAGGAATTTGCAATCTTGGTGGAAAAGCTTCATAAATGAAACAAGAATTTAATCGATAAACTAAAAGATATAAACTTTGGCATGAATAAATTAACGTTGGTCAATTAAACATGCTCTCAACTTTAATAAAGATCGATCTATTTCTAAAACACCGTTAGGCGTATTAGAATAGAGCAAACTTTATTCTCACTTTCTATCATACTTGAACATCATGGCAAATTTAATTTCAACGTTGGTCGAAAAATAAAATTACCATAACTTGAAATATTATGAAAATTCTATATGAAATACTATAGAACATCTCATTTACTATTTTCTCTAATTAAATATCACGTTGGTTTCAATTTAATCGAGAAAAGAAAATTTAAACTTCTATGAAATACAACTTTATTAATTTAAACTATTTCTTGTGTAGACTAATACTTCATAGCAAAAATAAAAAAAACTTTCTTGTTCACAGATCTGTATTCTGCAAAACTTGAAAATTTGCAAGCCTCTTCGCCTTCGGCACTGAGAAAACTTGGGCTTGGTAGTAATTCCTCACTTTGGGCCATAAAAGGCCTGCCAGCATTTCGCTTCACGTCCGATCGAGATGATCAGCTAAGAGATTTTTCGGAGCAATAACGTGGAAAAAATTCGTACGAAACCCTAATCCATTCTTCGTCGCCTGCTACATTCCTCCGATAGCCAAGAAGAGAACGGCGTGGCAACCGCCAGTCGCGTATACGCCTGATGGTGGACATGGCTGCCGAGTGGTCTGAGCAGGTGTCTGCTGCCATGTATGGCGCATTGCATGACGGAGCGCTTGGCCGCTCGCATCGCTGAGCACTGCGGGGTGAACTACTCGTCGCGATGCGAGTATGGGGCAGTAGGGCTTCATTCTTGTTTCCCCTTTCCGAAATTTGATTCGATTCTTCGGTCTTTGGTGAAAAAGAAATTAGGGTTTCCAGGATTTGGGGAAAATTCAATCTAGGGTTAGGGATTAAGCACTAGAACGCATGAATTGATTCTTTTCCCCTCCTTCTACTTGCTGTTCTTTTAGTTCTTGACCTACCCCGAGCCTCTAGGTGTGAAAATTGGCTCGGGTTGGGGATGAACCGAAAGGGTTCAACACTTCTAGGGTTAGGGTTAGGGTAATAACCGAGTGCTCTGATACCATTGATAGAATTTGCTAGTGTCTAGGACCTTCCCCTTCACCACTAACCACTAGATCTAGGAGTTTTGGTGTGTACCTTGATTGTCGCCACCATTGCCGTTTGACCCCGAGGCCATTGTGAGGCGTAGCCTTGGGAGGAATAAAACGGAAGAAGATGATGGCGTTCCTTTCTCTGCGCGTGTCCTCTCCTTCTTTTCCTTTGATGTTCTTCCTGTTAGCCTGGAGAGGATGTAGATGGTGATGAAGAACGGCGGCAGCCTTCCCGTCACTTCACCGCGCTAGGGTTTTAGATCGGATCTTGTGTGTGTGCGGCACGAGAACAACGACGACGTTGGTTCGCTGTCGACCTTGTGCCCCTTTATATTGAGCGTGACGGGGCGCAACCAATAAGGTTATTGCCCCGATCGGTAGTATGGCGTGTCGGACTTCGGTCTTGGCGGCGTCGAGATCAACCCAACAGTTTGATCTGGAGATTAAGTCAGATATTGCTTCGTTGGTGTAATTTAGCTAGTGGTGTAAATGAGAATCAACCTGTCGACGTAGAATACAAGTTCTGAATGGATCCATTGTAAGCTACTGCATTTGATTAGGCATTTTTTTGGTCTGCTTTGGAGGTGAAATTTCAGAAAATGACACTCAATTCGTGCGCCTCTTCGACTCTGTGTATGACATGTGGGTCCATCTGAGTCACTGACAGTGGGTCAGGGTGTCAAATACAGAAAAAAACGAATTTTAAAGGTGTCAAGGACTGAAATCTCTCGCTTTGGAGAGGATATATGTACACTTGGGAGTTCAAACATATGTTCCCGTGTGTCGTTTTAGCTTCCCTAATACTGACTACTGAGTAATGAGGTGTGTTTCTTTGGGGCACTCTACAGGATTGCCAAGGCTGTAGTTGAAGGCCCGCCACATAATCTTTTGGAGTCAGTGGCTCACTCGATTGCGAACTCCACGCTGCTCAAGTTCCCTCAGATCTCCGCTGTTCGAGTGAAGGTTGGGAAGCCTCATGTTGCGGTGCAAGGCGTCGTCGACTACTTGGGAGTGGAGATAATGAGGTACAGGAAAGCATGAGCAATACTTCTTCAGAAGCTCAACTGAGCTGATTTCTACGTCTTGTCTATACACCTGGAGCCAATTCGGTGTCGATTGTGCTCTTGGTCTCGATGCTATTGTCACGAATCACGCAATGTGCACCCTGTGAACAAGGGAATTTGCCAGTGCAACTGGGTTTTGCAGAAACTGGAATAAGAATCGTGTTACGCTCTTGCATTCGTCAGTTTTGTTATTTTCCGGTCGGTTCGAACTCCTGTGCGTGACTGTAAATTCGTGTGAGATTGCAGCTGATTTACAAAATTGTCGTGTAAACTGACTCTCCGTTTTCTTTTATCACTTCAAAACATCTGGAATCGGCATTCACATCAAGATCATGAAGGATAACATTTACTTTTTGAGACTACAGTGGGTGTGTTGGGTTGATTGTAGCTAGTAGAATGGGATGGGATGGTTATGTACTGTTTGTTTTAATTGTTTGGGTGAATGGAATGGTTCATTCAAGTAGCTAAACATATGAATGATTTTTTTTCTTGAACCATCTCATATATATATACCGCTTGGTACAAGCAACAAAACACAACCTAAATCTGAAGGACCACAAAATTGATAGAAACATCATATTACATTGCGTCATGAGTCTAGGTGAAGACCGGAGTGGGGACAGTTAACCTTATTGACCATCGCTGACCAACAGAAAGGCACACACTGATAAGCATTTTTTTTTTCAGTGGTAGTAATACTACTACCTAGTAGCACGCGTCAACAATCTGTACCCAAGCATCTGTAGGTGAAAAGCTCGTCGATGTAGCAGATGACCACAGTGGACGCGTCGATGTATTTCTGTATCTCGGCGGTCGCAGATTCATCTGCAGCAGCAGTGTATAGTTCATGCAGTCAGTGATTGAGCATTAATTGTTGGGAAGCAGAGCAACGCAGAGCAGAGCAGCCGTGGAAGCTAGTAGCTCTCACCGGCCTCGTTGATCATCGCGTAGAAATCGGTTTTGGACTTGTGCAGAGAGCGTCGGTGATGGACCTGACTGACGGTGCTCTGGACAGGTCTCCACTCCACTGGTGTGATACCGTATCGTGCGAATTGAACACCACCGCGTACGCCATGGACACCAACCAACCCGTCAAAAGAAACCCCTGTTGAGATCGTTCCGTGGTCAGATAGAGGAAGGAATCCCTGATCCGTGGGCATCGTTGGGCTGGATGTTCATGGGCATTGCGTCTATGGGCCGGAGGTTTGTGGGCAGGTTTCAAAAACCGACGAAAACCACTCGAAAACCGCGGTTTTCGAGTTTACTGTTACGGTTCGAAATTAAAAACCAGTTGATAAAGCAGTCTAATTAAAAAAAATAAAAAATTCAAAAAAATTATATGACATAAATCGCTTAAAAACCATTGAAAATCCAGTTTTAAGGAACATTTAATTGGTCGTTAGGTTTTCGGTGAAAACCGACAGGTTTTCGATTTTTTGAAATTTTTTCAAAATTTTTTATTTCTTAACCCTTCGGTTTCTGACGAATTTCGAGTAGTTTTTTTTACGATTTTCTAATTTTGAACATTTTTTTAAAAACGGCGTTGTGAACACTGTTTGTGGGCATTACGTCTCTTGGTCGGACGTTGGTGGGTCCCTGGGCAAGAAGTTCATGGGTATTTCTCCCATCTTCTCATCCCAAGTCCCGATTCAAAGGTTAGTATCAACTCTATCTGACCCGTTTTTACCTCTACATCTTCTCTCCTGATCCAAAGGCTAGGGCTTCCTCCACCGCCACCGTCCCTCCTCACCGGCTCGCCCTCCATGCCCCCTCACCCCTACCTCTATCGTCCCAATTGACTCCTCCTGCACTCCTGCGCTCCTTTCCTACCACGGGATGTGAGGTGCACCCGTCCCTGCTCGTCTCTCTCGACTTCTACAATGAATCAACCTTGGCGGAGGTGACCTGGTGGTTTCAATAGCTTCTTCGACTAATTAATGTCATCATCTCTACAAGTGCAGTGCCAAGTGTTAAAAGCATGTGCGGGTTGAAGTAGGTCAATGGTGCTGATAGAGCAGAGAAAGTATTGGAGATGCGGGTCTTGATGTCAAAGAATAGAATAGAGGTGCGGAGTGTTGGCTTGTATAGAGGTCCTGGTTTATATAGTATTGTTAGAAGGAAGTTTATGATCATCGCTAAGGTCTTATCTACACCACTACCAAATATTTCATGGAGAAAGGCATTGATTGGATCAAAGTTAGTGGCGTGGAATGATTTACTTTCACGTATCGCTAACATCACTTTAACACAGTCTGATGATGAGTTTTATTGGAATTTGTGTAGAAATGGTATTTACTCTGTAAAATCTTTTTATTTAGCATTGATTAAACGTGGTTATGGAAACTTAAAGCTCCACTTAAAGTCAAAGTGTTTATGTGGTACCTTAGGAGAGGCGTGATTCTGACTAAAGACAATTTAGCAAAGCGAAATTGGTTCTGAAAAAATCCTAAAGATAGTTAGTTCTAGGGCATCATGTGCCTTGAAACTTTCTTTGCCGCACTGCACTGTATTACAGGAAGTAGTGCTACTAATCTCCTAGTAAAAATTCTATTCATGAAATGCCTCTAATCTTTGAAGTCTTGTTTTCCAAATTATTTTCTTCATACTTATTTATAATGCTCCATCGGCCCTTTCTTTCTTTTAGTTCAACTTGTGCCAGGAACTGAAGTTGCTGTGGCACCCAAAAAACGTAAAGAGAAATACCAGGATGTGCAAAAGCAAAGTGCACTGAAGGAACGAGTCAAAACAAAGGCACTCTTGCGTGTTCAAGCAGCAGATAGGAACTATGCACATAAATTCAAATGTAAGGGTGTCGAACTTGGGGTGGTTCTCAGCCTTGCTGCGCTGATACATCCAGATACAGCTGCAATGACTTCCCTTGGCAATCTCCAGTTGGTAACTATTTCATCTAAATCATCACCGAAGGGACTTGTTCAAAAAGGCAAAGAAGTTGCACAAAAGAAGGGTGTTTCAGTACCCAAAGAAAGGGCCCGAGAAGTGGTTGTCTATATCTTATTCTCAGACTCTGTTGCTAAAGGGCATGTTATGCTTCCCCACTCTATTCGCCACTTCATAAGTGCAGACACACATTCATGTGAGTTCACAGATAGGTCTTTCTTCAATGTATCAAGAAGCAACCATCTGTACTTCATGGATTCTGAATTGAAATAAAAGCATTTCTCAATTGCTACTTTGCCCATCTATTTTTACATCTCTGTCATTTAGTTTACAGTTATCTGAAATGGTGTTTGTTCGTCCCAGGGGTTTATGTGACGATATGCTCTGCCAATGTAAAAAAGGATGAGCCTGTAATGACGATATCTCCTTTACATTTTAAAATGCATGGTAAAGATGCACATGATAGCAGTGAATTAGGCAGTCAAGAAGCCGACACTTGGAGGAAAACCAGCATTCCTTCAGAAAATGGTGGTAACAATGAAGATCTTCTGAGTGCAGATGTTAATAGCATTTCTGAATCCATATCAGAACAGAAGATTCTTATTAAAAATTGGCTTATTGGTCAACTTAAAGAAACTGGCTTACACTCTGGAAATTCTGAGATTAGTCCAGTAGTTTTACCAACCAAAGTTTTGCTCCATTTTGAAGCAGTAGACCAAAAACCGAACAGAGGAGTTGGATTGCTATACCTGTTAACAGCTGCTTTTGAAAATTCTGGTTACAACCATCTGCAAGGCAATGTTGAGCTTGCTTGGAGTGCTCAAACTGATGATCTAGAAAGTTTGGAACTAAATTTTGGGAGGTTGGAGCTGGGTGAGCCTATTTCCTTTGATTCCATAGTGGATGTTGGCTTCAGCAATGGTTTCAAGCTGACTAGATCTTCTTTAGGCTGGATGGAGAATGCAATTTCAGATGTGACAAAAAGTATTTTCTTTTTTAACTACATGTGCAGATAGTTCCTTTTCTTAATTTATAATTTATAATTGTTTTGTATGCTTTCCTTTGTGAAGGGCTATCTGTGCTCTTATCATCGACTAGTCTGGCGTTATTTAACAACCTAAAGCTTCCCTTCCCTGGACATGTTCTCGTCCATGGGCCTCGAGTAAGTAATGACATCCAGTTTCTGCTGTGAAACTTGAGATTATATTGACATACCCTTTTTGTGTGTGGGTCTTTATGATTTTGAATTCTACTTGAGCTTAGGGATTGTGTTTTGTTCTTACAAGTTTGTTTATTTCTGTTTCAGGGTTCTGGGAAAACTGCTTTGATTAGGGCTGCTGCAAAATACTTTGAAGACCATAAAGAGATCTTGGCACACGTGTAAACCACTCTTACAATCTTCTTATTCCTTTTTTTTTAAGAAAGCCCATTGCACCTTATATCATTAAAGGCTTGATGTTGTTGTCAAGAGCAGAATATACATAGACTGTTCCAAACTTGCACTTGGTAAGGCTAAGGAGACAAGACAAACCATTGAGGACAGCATTTCCCAAGCTCTGCTTCATTCACCTTCAATTGTCATATTTGATGATCTAGACAACGTAATTTCAGTCTCTTCAGATCCTCAAGTATCTCAATCGTCTAGTTCTGATTCTCTAGTAAGATACTTGGCAGACATTATGGACGAGTACAAGGTGAGAAGGTGTTATCATTTTTTTTATTCACATTGTCATTATATATGTATATTTCTATGTGTGTGTGTGTAGTGCAAACCACCCTTCCGGTGAAAACTCCGTGAAAACCACCCTTAAAAGTTTTGAAAAATTCTGCTGAAAATTCAAATGAGTTTCATGAGGATAAAAGAATTCTCCTATATATACAAATTGTGAGAATTTTTCAAATCTTACAAATTTGAAGATTTCATCTTCAATTTTGTAAGATTGAAAAAGCAAATTCTCTCCTTCATATCGAACCGTAATTTTTTGAGAGACCAAAATTTTTTTCAAACTTTTATTTGGGTGGTAGTTTTGGACCATCCAAAAAGGCTGATTTTTATATATATATATATATATATATATATAACTTAGATAGTGTTCATCTCAATATTTGTATGCTGTTCTTTTTTATATATATAAATAGTAGTTATGAGTTCACTTGCTTAGCATTACCCTGTATTCTTGCTAGGATAAGACTCGTAATGCATGTGGATATGGACCTATTGCATTAATGGCTTCAGTTCAATCACTTCAGAATCTTCCTCAAGATCTAACTTCTTCTGGTTGTTTCCTTCTCTACTTTTCTTCAAGTCTGGAGTTATATCACCAACTTCTGGTGAACTGATGAAAAAGTTTGCCCCACAGGGAGATTTGATTTCCACATTGAGCTTTCTGCTCTTGCCATCCCTGAGCGTGAAGCGCTATTGAAACATCAAGTTGGGGAGCATGAGTTACATTGTTCTGAGGAAGTTCTTTCAGAGATAGCATCAAAATGTGATGGCTACGATGCATATGACTTGGTAATGTTTCCTCTTATCATACAATTGCTCTTTATCGACTATGGAACACCGACAAGCATGTCCAAATTCCAAAATTAGACTTTATAATTTAATTTCTCTTAAATTCAGATAACACCGTTGGCTCAATCATGTAACAAGTCTGGCAAAGGGCACCCTATCTTGTTATTATTATTGTTACATCTTTTGGGGAACATAAATTTGTATTTGCAAAGGAATGATCTAGCAGATCTATTTTTTTTGGCGTATGGGCTGTGCTGCCTGAGCAATGTATGCCTTATATATATGTATACCTTGTATGGCAGGAAATTTTGGTTGATAGGGCTGTGCATGCTGCTGCTTCTCGTTTTGTTCTTCCTTATAATGCCTATTTGAACTCCGTGAAACCAACACTGGTGAAGGAAGACTTCTTGAAAGCAATGCATGACTTCCTTCCGGTTGCCATGCGTGATCTTAGGAAATATGCCCCTGATGGTAATGATGGTGGTTGGGAAGATGTTGGAGGGCTTAATGAAGCAGTAACTATTATTAAAGAGGTGCACATTTCTTAATTTATTGTTCAAATTATTATTGCGCCATTAACAAACAGTAAACATAATGCCACTAGTGCCCAGCGGTAGCTTGCAACACCAAATCTTCCTGGCTGTAGAAGTTTCATTAAATTTTTTTTGACTCAGAATTTTATTAACCAGGAACAAGAGTATTATGTTACGTGCTTGATCCGCATACATAACGGGATGAGATAGGGCCCTTAACGTGGCTAAACGAGTGTTATTGTCGGTTAGCGCTTTTGGTGTCACTGAGCCACCGGCGATTATCGATGGCGCTACCGATCGCTAGAGACTTGGTTTACTCATTGCTTGGATGATAATACATACAGTGTTGTCCCTTTTATAGGGAGGGCTAGACTTGACCCCTAAGGAACCTATTCTTGTATTAAGGAAACTAATCCCTATTACATGGAAATAATTTAAAAGGAAACAAACCCAAATAATAAGGAAACTAATTATTCTAATCCTAATTAATGACATCTTTGCCATGTACCACGTCCGGCGATTATGGCTCGCTCGACCCATAACATTATCCCTTGCGAATCAACCTTGTCCTCAAGGTTGAAGTTTGGAAGATTCGCACGAGATGAAGCGCTGGGCCTTGGCGAGGCGCGGAGGTTGGAGATGCGATCTTCGATGGTCACCGTGGTAGGAGGATCGTCGGCTCGATACCAAATTGTTACGTGCTTGATCCGCACACGCAACGGGATGAGATAGGGCCCTTAACGTGGTAAACGAGTTGTTGTCGGTTAGCGCCTTGGTGTCATTTGAGACCACCGGCCGATTATCGATGGCAACGCCGATCGCTAGAGACTTGGTTTACTCATTGCTTGGATGATAATACATACGATGTTATCCCTTTTATAGGAGGGCTAGACTTGACCCCTAAGGAACCTATTCTTGTATTAAGGAAACTAATCCCTATTACATGGAAATAATTTAAAAGGAAACAAACCCAAATAATAAGGAAACTAATTATTCTAATCCTAATTAATGATATGCTGCCATGCACCACGTCCTGGCAGTTATGGCTCGCTCGACCCATAACATATTACCATTGATGCTTCCTGTTTGTAACCTAAGTTTTAGGACATAATGACGGCAATTAATAGCCACTTGTGTATGGTGGTGGTTGGTCAGGGGATGAGTGCCCTATAACTAACAGAATTAACAAAATATCTTTGTGAGCCAACTTCTTGAACAAAACATTTGAGGAGAGGATATTTTCTGGGAAGAAAATGTTTCATTGATATTGTCTAATGCCTCCCTTCACGTGGTAAGGTAAAAAGGTGCCTTTTCTTCTGACTACCGGGGATGTTGAAGAGTACTGACTGTTGGATATAGTATTATTGGAGATTATTGTTTGTATTCAAAGGGATTGTGGTGATACATTTTCAAATAATATAGTGCTAAATCAGGCCAATGTTTAATCATGCACCAGGACATTGATTCCTCACTTATGCGCTCTTGGACAACTAACTATTTTCTACGCACATTCATTTTGTTATCTGTGTAAGATGTTCCTACTTATATTTGTTTTCCTTATAGACTCTTGAATTGCCATCAAAATACCCAAATGTCTTTACTAAGGCACCTGTACGGTTGCGATCAAACATCCTCCTGTATGGACCACCTGGATGTGGCAAAACACATATTGTGAGAGCTGCAGCTGCAGCTTGTTCTCTGCGATTCATTTCGGTCAAGGGTCCAGAACTGTTGAATAAGTACATCGGTTCTTCTGAGCAATCTGTAAGGAACTTTTCTTTTCTTTTTTTATCAGCATGATATGTCATTCCTTGCCTTTGGCCTTTTTCTAGTTTCACACGCAGGCATTTGAAGGGTTAGTACTTGGGACATTTCCTTGCATCTTCTATTACTCAAACCTGTCTTACTGTTATAAATGTATCCGTTGATCTGAGTTATAAAGGACCATCGAGGCCTCCACGTTATGTTCTTTTTGGGGGGTGAGATGATCATGATTCTGATATTAATAAGCCGATTCCAGGTTCGTGACTTTTTTGCAAAGGCAGCTGCAGCAGCACCTTGCCTACTGTTCTTTGATGAATTTGACTCCATTGCGCCCCAGCGAGGAACGCATAGTGCAGGCGTTTCTGATCGTGTTGTTAATCAGGTAACTGTGCCTTTGCCGATACTTGATAAAAGCTTTAGGTTGGTCTTTAGTTCCAAAAAGCAGAACATTATCCAATTGCTTTTTCATGGTTTGTATCATTTTTGTATGCAGTTCTTGACAGAACTAGATGGTGTAGAAACTTTGACTGGAGTATTTGTATTTGCTGCTACGAGGTTAGCCCTCAAAGCAAATGAGTTTGTAGTTTCTGCAGATTTATTATTGTGTTCTCTTAATCTCTACTTTGTGGAGACATGAAAATCGATTTGAAGTGGGATATTGTTTCTATGGACTATATTAACCAGTCACAGAATTCTCTTCTGAAGAATTTCAGTCAGCATAGGATGAAATGCTGTGAAGTCTGAATTTTTACTAACAATGATAAAAATTTGTAACTCAAAAGCTTGCTTGATTGCATTCCATTTTTTGACAGTGCCACTTATTTTCTTATGTGCAGCAAACCACAATTGATTGATGCCGCACTCTTGCGGCCTGGAAGATTTGATCGTCTTGTCTTTTGTGATTTTCCTCGATGGGATGAGCGTTTGGAAATTCTGAAGGTGCATTCTAGAACGGTGAGATTTCATTTTAATAACTGTTTTTCTTGCTTTGTGACTTCTGTCATGTTGTTTTTTGTTTGATTTATTATTATTTGGTGATTTAGATCATGATATATGACATAACCACATTTACAAGTAGTTATGTAACATCAAAAGATGTGGGCATTGTGTTTTTGGTTTTTTTCACCTAGTTTTTCAGGTGTACTGTGCATGATTTTGTTTTTGCTCCAAGTTAAAAATCTCCATTTCTCGATAGATTAGAACAGGAGTTACAGGATGCCATTTTTCTCTATTAAACCTTGTAGTTTCTTTGGCATCTCACGTTTGTAGAACAGTGTTACTTTTATTTTCCTCAGTTTGTAGCTTCTTTTATTTTGTGAGCAATTTCAGAAGAGAAGATTATATATGTGATCAGAAATGTGTGTGAATTCATGGCGAAGTGTTATTTTTCTTTGCATTCACATTCTTTTTAGAGGCTTCTATTTTAATATCTTTTTTGGCCTCAGGTTTCACTAGCAAGTGAAGTCAGTCTGGAAGACGTTGCTTCTCTGACCGAAGGATTTACTGGTGCTGATCTCGCGGCTATTCTAACAGATGCTGGGTTGGCAGCAGTTCATGAAATTCTTGACAGCAGAGAGAATGGTATCCCAGAAAGAGAGCCGTGTATCAGCAAAGAACTTCTCATGTCTGTCACTATGAAGGCTAGACCTTCTACGCCAGCAGACGAAAAGAGGCGGCACGATAAGGAGTTTGGTGAATTTGTGTCGTCCAGGAAGTCTGTTTCCATGAAGGTGCATTTCATACTCAATTTCAAAGCATATAAACTACATATATCTTAATTGAATATTCTAATATCCCCATCTGATTCACCTCCACCTGTGATAGTGTGTCTTGTGAGCATGAGATTTCTGGGACAATACTGAAAAGAATTTTGTGCAGGCTAGAGAGTCGAAAGGCAAAAAGGTCACGCTAGCTTGAGTCTCTCCTTCGACGTACTGGCGTCTAACTACATTGGACAAATAAGGTCACCTTCCTTCTGATCTCCATTGGTTATTAAAAATACATCCATGAAATATGAATGTCTCGAGCATTCGAATGGACCTTGGGTTCCTTCTGAATGCAGATGCTTAGCCTGATTTCTCTTATGTTCAGTGATGCAGAACAAGATTGGTGAGCACCGTGCTTGTTTAGTCAGGAAACGTGTCCTTGACATCTTTGCAGCCAGCCAGGAACGTAATGGACTTATCAACTCCACGTACATGCAAACTTCTCCTTGGAAAAGGAACACGAGCCATAAGGAATCCGGCGAAGGCTAACTTAATTTGTACTCCCAAAGAGCGATGGACGATGAAGGAATCTGAGCGAAATTCTAAATCGGGTGCAGTTTAAATCGATGGCCACTGTGAGTGAACATATGGCATTGTACTTGGTATAGTGTGTGTACCAGTTTTTGAATTAAACTTTGGGTACGATGGCGTCTTCTAGTGTAGGAAATAGAAATGCTAACAGAAAACACGTTAATCCTGGCCTGGGCCGTTGTGTAATTCTGCGGTCATGTTGTTTCAATGAGGAGCCATTGATGGAGCAAGGGGCTGTTGATTCGTCTGCTTCCCTTGTGAATAGGTGAGGTTTGTGTGGTGCCGCTGGCTACTGCTTAGCACCTCTCAGCTGAATAGGCACCGCATTATCGTCAAGGATACTGGTACTGTACGTTTCCAGTCATGTGCCTGCTTTCCTTACGATTCATATTATGAGTTCATTCTTGTTACTTATGTCCGGGTACGATGTTACAATGTTTTTTTTTAAGGACAGCATAGCTTATGCTGTAGATTATATTAGGAAGGAAAAAATAAGAGAGTATAAGGTGCAGGATACTACTAGGGGTGGGCATTCGGTTTTTTCGGTTTAATCGGTTCGGTTTTTGAAAACTGGAAACCGAATTTCTCGACCAAAAATAAAAAACCGAACCGAATTAACCGAAATATTTCGGTTCGGTTAATTCGGTTTTTCGGTTAACCGAAATATGAATAACACTAAGTAGATTAGATTTAGTCATTCTCATATTGCAACACAAAGTATGAATAAACCCACACAATATTTATATGTCATTACAATATAAGCATAATAGAACATATGAATATACTAAACATATGCATAAATGTATTATAACATGAGAATTATTTAGTAGCTTTAGGAAGAATATTATAAAAGTAGTATTGTATATGCGCTATTCGATTATTTCGGTTTTTGAAAGCGAAAAACCAAACCGAACATCGAAAACCGAATTATATCAAAACAAAAACGAACGAATCGAAAACCAAATAAACCAAATAATCGGTTAATTTGGTTCGGTTCGGTAATTCGGTTTCGATTTAAAAATGCCCACCCCTAGATACTACATCAGGATAGGCATATAAGAGTCACCCTAAAAAACAAGAAAATGGATTGACAAGAAGAAAAGAAATCAAGCGTGTCGGTCTAGTAAATTTTTTAGGTGTTCTGCACCCGCAATAATCTAGGTTCTGGTCTTGTCTTTGATGGACTGTAAAACCTTGTCAATGGCTTTCTCTTTGGTTCAAAAGATTCTGCTGTTTCGCTCTTTCCACCATTACCAGCAAGTTAGGATGATCAGCGACTTTAGCCTTTTTCGAAATCTTGGTTGGCAGTTTATGAGATGAAGATTCCACTCTGGCAGGTTAAGGGCCGCGGCCGGATTCCACTGATCCGACGAAAAAGACGGCGATGAGTTTCCACAACCTTTGAACTTGGGGGCATTCTATGAAAATGTGATGCGCGGTTTCCAGATTTTGGCAGCACATTGGGCAAAAATATTGGTTTGGCCACCCCCTGTGTTGTAGTCGCTGCGCTGTCCAAAGCCGATTTTGGTGGGCAAGCCATAGGAAGACTTTGCATCGCGATGGAGACCATGCTTGCCAGATTGTAGTATGAAAAGATTTGAAAGTAGCTCCTGTGAACTGCATACGGTATGCCGAGGCGGTAGAGTAGACGCCTGTGGTAGTTTGCGTCTAGGTTATGACGTTGTGAATGTGTGGCTGGAGTTGCAAAGTTTGCAGTTTCCGCCATAAGTTGACATATTGGAGTAGAAAGGGAATAATTAGATTATGGCGGATATTTTAAATCCAGTTGTTGTTTGTGAGGATATCTACCACCGAACGTGACTTCCGCCTGAAGTGCCTAAAGAGGTCCGACGCATGCATGATATTACAATGTTGAGCAATGCTTCTATGTATCATCGTTTAATACAAGTTACATAGAGTTTGATGTTACAATGTTGAGCAATGCTTATATGTATCACCGTCTAATATAAGTTCTACAGATTTTGATGTTACAATGTTGAGTAATGTTTTTATATATCATCGTCGGTTGCACAGATATTAAAACAAACGCCGTAGTTATAATGTTGAGTAATGTTTTTATATATCATCGGCGATTGCACAGATATTAAAGCAAACACCGTAATGTATCCACGTAACTAGCAGGGATTCAATTAGCTTTCCACGTAGCTGGGCGAAAGGGGAGGTATGCGCCTCCGCCGCGCACGTCCGCTAGCGGATTTGATTTGAGAGAAGGGAAGGGCCCAAAGAGGAGGAGAGACTAGCAAGTAGCAAGCAAGGGAAGGAGAGAGGGATCGACGGAGATGGCGTCCGGCTGGGGCATCAACGGGAACAAGGGGCGGTGCTACGACTTCTGGCTGGGTTTCAGCGAGTGCATGAGCCGCTGCCGCCAGCCCTCCGACTGCGGCCTCCTCCGCGAGGACTACCTCGAGTGCCTCCACCACTCCAAGGAGGTAACCCTCCTATTCCTTCTCTTCATCACCTGCCAACTCTCACATGGATAGATTGATAGGTAGGTAGGTAGGTAGGTAGATCCCCATTCTCCTCTCCTCATCCTTGTGTGATTTATCGCTGCAAGAGGACTGTCCGATCGACTGCCTGGAACTGTCACGCTTTTCGCCTCCTTGTCTGATTCGTAGGCTACTATGGAGGGAGGGATCGATCCATTGTTCTTGGCGTTGGCATCGACCCCCTAATTTTGCAGCGGCGTTTGCTTGGTAGAATCCAACTTGAAGGGTTAATGTCATGTTCATTATAGGCGTCGTCAATGTGGCCTAGTAGTGATCAGCCTTGAAAATCCATTATACGCTTGTTCGGACAGATTAGGGTAGGGATCCATTAGAGTAAATACGCAGGCTCCAAAATCCATTGTAGGCTTGATTGGATTAGGTAG